>CM037884.1:8616708-9825335 GCA_021292165.1 Shinisaurus crocodilurus | reverse complement strand
TGAGGGTGGCGCTCTCCCCTTGCTTGACGGTCACGTTGTCCATAGCCTTGGGGAAGGTGGCATCTCCGCTGCGCACGGGCACTCCTGCGGGCACAAGGAAGAGCAGCCTAAGACACAGGACGACTAGGCACCGCCAGGGCAGGACTAAGCACCCACCGACCCCCATCCTGGGCTGCAGGGACGTTCCACAAGGCAAAAATAAGCAATGGTGGTGGTGATGAAGGTGGGTGGGTGGGGGGAGATGCACCGTGTTTGTTGATGGGAAGGGGGGACGGGGACGATTGACTGACGGATTAGCAGAGTCCCCGGAGGAATTCCAGCCCTGGAGATGCAAGGCTCCCGAACAGCATCCAGAAGTACTCCCCAGTAATTCTTGGGTGCCAGGCGCAAGAGGGGAGGGGAGGACGAAGAAGAAAGGTGCTGAGCCCAGAGAAGCGAGCGGGCGAGCGAGCGAGAGACGAAGGTCACGGCTCTTCTTCTCCTCCGTCTGTTTTCCAGATGCCACTTTAAGATTCCGCTGGGCACGCGCTGCGCAGATCTGGCATCAAAAGTTTATAACCCAAGAAGGAGGAAACGCAACTCTCTCTGGCAGGAAATAGGAGGGGAGGAGAGAGAGAGAGAGAGAGAGAGAGAGGTGGGGGGGGGATGGACCCAAAAGAGGGAGAGGACACGGAGGGCTCTTCAGGAAGCCTCTCCCCAAATAATAATAATACTGGTGGTGGTGAGTTGCTGTTGTTTTTTTAAAAAATAAAATAAAAAATAAAATAAAAATGAAACCTGCACGCACAGAGAGACACCCAATGTCATCAAAAACTTCCCCTCTCTGTCAGAATCTCTCCCAAATCCAATGAAAGTGAACGAGGGCGGGGAAGGGAGGGCAGCCCGCTCCCACTGCCTGGCTGAGGCTCTGCAAAGTGCAAGCTTTTTTCTTTCTTTCTCCTGTTTTTCCCCCTCTGCTTTTTCTGTTTTTGTCCCTCCCGGCCCGAGCTCCAGATGGGGCGAAAGAGCAGAGTCGGACGCGGCGCTGCTGGGCTGTCTCCCCGCTTAGGGAACGCGGGCTGGCGGGAGTAGCGGGCAGGAGCCGGCCGCCGCCGCCGCCGCTGCTGCTGCCGCCGACGCTTCCTCTTCCCCCTCCGCCGCCGCCAGCTTCAGCATCCCCGCTCGGCTCTCGCTCCTTGCCAGGAGCATCTCCTCTGAATCCCGCTCGCGCGCGCACGCCGACTTCCCAGGGTTGTCATGGCAGCGACTCCATCACTGACCAGCACTTTGGGTCCCCGGCACAGCCACACTGAGCGGCGGCGGCGGCGGACTTCGCCCATTCGTCTCAACAGAGCGAAGGACACACCGGAGTGCCAGGGGGGACTCTCCCCGCTTTAACCCTCCCAGCGCCAGCGCGACGGGGGCTCAGCCTGGCGCCAGGAGACCTGCGAACCAGCAGCAGAGTAGCAGCAGCAGGACGCGGCGGCGGCGGCAGTTAACCCCAGCCGGGGCCAAGCGGTCCCCCCACGGCTGCGCTGCCATCCTACTCACTGCTGAGGCAACAGCAACGCCAAGCTGGGGCATTCGGCAGCAACACACGCGCCCGCACCCCCCCCCCGTCGGAATCTTGGCAGCAGGATAGGAAGCAAGTGAGCCACTATTGGGATTGGCTGGGGTTGTTGTTAGGGTTCCTTTCCCCCCCCCTTCTTTTTTTGCAATACAGGATGCAAGCTTTTGGGTCACACCGAGCTCTGCCTCAGGCTTAGATGTTCAGAGCAAAACGAAAATGTCAGTATAACGAGGGGGGAGGGGGGGAGTTGGCACACAACCATCTCTGCCTGCCCAGGTGCAAATGGAAAGAATTTTTAAGGGCACAATCCTGTGTATGTTTATTTATTTATTTAATAAACATAATAATATGTTTAGACAGAGGAAAGGTCCTACAACTCCCAGCAGTTCCCCAGACAGCCATGCTGGCTGGGAGATGCTGGGAGTTGTAGGACTCCCCCCCCCCAGTCTAAACGTGCATAAGAATTGCGCCCTAAAATGACCAAATTAGAAACTCTCTCTCTCTCTAGGCTGGAACTGAAACAGCTAGGGACTTTTTAAATTGGCAAATCAAATAACCCAAATGTCAGGTAGCTGCAGGCCGCCTCCATTTTTCAGACAGCAGGAGGGGTCACTAGAGAGTCTTAAGATTGGGGACACATACAGATGCACACAAGTTTGATTTACTGTCATCATCTTGGGATCTCTGCTTTCCAATATCACACAGTTTGTGTTCAGATCTGCTTTCTGTGATCTGGTTTGGGGATGTCATGTAGGCAGTGTGTGTGTGTGTGAGAGAGAGAGAGAGAGACAGAGACAGAGACAGAGACAGAGAAGGAAGAGCACATTTATTTATTAACTTATTACATTTATACCCTGCCCTTCCAAGGAACTCTGGACACTACCTGTAACTCTTCTTTTCCCACCCCTAATTATAACTTCACAACAGCCCTGTGAGGTGAGTTCAGCTGAGAGAGATTGGCCCAAAGGGCACGCAGTGAACTTCTTAGCTGAGAAGTGATTTGAACGTGGGTCTCTGTGGTCGCAACTGGATGCTCTAACCATTATATTGCATTTGCACCAATGCCTAGAATGAAGGCCACAGGAAACAGGGGTGAAATCAATGGAACTTTACACACCTCCCATTTATTTGGTCAATAGGGGTTTTCATTAATGTTCATGAAGTCCTGCATTTAAAACTTGCCTACCTCCTTTGGCCATCCTGCTTCCTACACACACACACACACACACACACACAGGCAGGCAGAAACGTCTCTCAACGTCTTCCTAAGAAAGAGACTTTCAGCTAACAGTTATACTAGCTAGCTAGGCTAGAAGAGTGGCTGAAGAGCAAAGGCCTGTGACACCTTACCACTCAGTCCAACATATGCTTCCTTGTTAGTAGGCCTCCTTATGTTCAGTGGGATTCACTCACTCCCAAGTGACTGTGCTGAGGATCATAATAGCTCTATGGCAAAATCCCAGAGTTGGCAGGTATCTTGGAGGTCATCTGATCCAACTTCCTGTTCGATGCATACCCTCTGCATATTCTCCAAATTATGTTCCACTTACTTCAGTTGGGTTTATTCAGGCTGGGGAGGGATCAATGAGGAAAATTGCCTCAGGCCTTACATGGGGTCAGGGTGGGGGAGAGTCTTCAACATGGGCAAATAATACATTCTGAAATTTGAATTAATATTCCACTCCCAGGCCTCACAGGGTCTTTAAAAGGTCCTGGACTTACCCTACTCCTAAGTAAGGGTACATTATAGCCTAAGGGCATGATCCTATGCATGTTGAGACAGAAAACTGTCCTATAACTCCCAGCACTGGTGTAGGACTTTTTTTCTGTCTAAACATGCATAGGATTGCACCCCGGAGGGAATGATCCTATGGCCCCTAGACATTATCTGGTGGGCAGTGGGAGGGGCGTAGGATATTTTGGATTCCCAGTTGGAAGTTGGAGACCTCAGAGCTGGGAATTGGAGCTCTGACCTCCTCCCCTGCCCCCTCATAGCCAATGTGGAAAGAACCAAGCCAGCTGCTCTCCAAGGTCAGGAAAGCGACCTCAGGCAGGGTCAAAGGGGGCGTTTCAGGGGGCTGGGAGGAGACCAAGGTGGCCAGGATACAAGATATCCTGATGGCGCTTCAGTCTCCTTCCCTGCCCCTAAGCCTCCAAGTCCAGAGGCCTATGGGCATCCCCATAGGATCTGCAGCCTTAGAGCATTGACTGAAGAAAATATTCTGCTGAAGAGCTGGGGTGCCCTTTGGGGGAGGGCATTCCAGCAAGGTTTATTAGGAAGTACACTATTAGATCATTCAAGATGAAACTGCAACACACACACATACACACACCACTGCATTTTTTAAACATATTCCTGAGAAGCTTCTTTGGAATTAGTGGCTTTATGAGTTGCTTCTCAATATGCATATAAACGATTGCGAAGCCAGGATTCTTCTGCATGGTGAGAGTTCCTGAACCAGGGTACGGTATGTTTCTCTGCTGTGCACCTATTCTGTACACAGTGCACAGCAAGGCATCCATTCTGTACAGCAACCGTTACAAAAAGGGACAGCATGCTATTGCGGTATAAACAAATAAAAATAAACACAGCTCCCACAACTTCCTGACACAGCTAGAGGCTTCAGAGCATTAAAAATGGAAGGGTCCTTAGAGACCCAATTTGTGAGAATGTGTGAAAGACAAAAAAGAGACACCATGGAGGGAGAGGAGAGGTAGGTAGCTACCTTGGCTTCTGTTTGCCATTTCCAACTTGCAGGAAAGTCTCCTGATTTCAGAGAAACCTCTACCAGCAATGAGGAGGGGAACCAGCTGCCCATTTACACCATAGCTCAGTGATAAAGCACATGCTTTGCATGCTGAATGTCCCAGGTTCAATCAATCCCTGACATCTACAGGTAGGGCTAGTAGGGTGAGGGGAAACCCCTCCTAACTGAAAGAAACCCTAGAGAGTAGCTGCCAATCGGTGTAGCCAATTCTGAGCTAGATTAATCAATGGTCTGACTCTGCGTAAAGCAGCTTCCTATGGGAATTTCAGCAAGTACAGCTTTTCTCATCCCCTGCATGACAAGCAGCATATGCCAAAATCTGCTACCCATCTTTTGAAGGAACAGGAGTCTATTTCTTCTGCCTGGGGTTAAGCAAGAGCCAGGGTGTGCACCTAGAAGGAACACAGATATATATAGGCCTGGTTGTTGTTGTTTACATTTTTATCTTGTTCTTTCTCCATGGAGCTCAGGGTGATTCTTCCTCCAATTTTATTATCACAACAACCCTTTGAGGTAGGTTAGGCTGGGAGAGAAAGACTGGCCCAAGTCCCCCACTAAGCTTCGTGTCTGAGTCGGGATTAAGCCCAAGTCTGCCTAGCCCCAGTCTAACTGCTTCAGGGGTTGCAACTTGTGGCCCTAAGATGTTTTGGCCTGCAACTCACGTCAGTCCTAGTCCATATAGCCAATGGTGAAGGTTGATGGGAGTTGTAGGCCAAAACATTTGGAGGACCACAAGTCTTCCACTGCTGCACGGCTTCATCACACTGGTTCTCACTCTTTGCAATCTGTGGTGGCAGCATCCTGTTGACCCAAGAAACAAGTCCAGGGCAAATGTCTCACTTTCAGCTGCCTAATGGATGGGCTGGCCCCAGCTCAAATGTGTACTTCAATGTAGGTGTGTAGAATCACACTCAATCATATACTAATCTGATCAGATTTTTTTTAAATAAAATAAATAAATGCTGGGTTAATTAACCTGGAGCTCACTCTCAATCAACAGCACAGATTAGAATCACCCTTTACATGCTCTTTGGGAAAGTAAATACAAGAAAATGATCCATGCTCTTGCAAACCTGATATGTACAGAGGGAGCTACGGGGGAAATAATTCCTATCCTGCAATCTTAATACAAATGCTCCCTGATGGAAAAGGTGAACTTTCTAGCAGACTGTTTAATCAGGGAAGGGGGGATTGTCTGACCCATAAGACAAGAAGATTGTCTGGTACAGCAGACAGGGCATTAGTTAGACTAATGCTGCAATCCTATACATACTTACTTCGAAGTAAGACCCTTTGAATTCATTGGGGCTTATTTCTGAGTAAACCTGCCTAGGATTGCACTGCATGGCTTCAATATTAAGCACACTTATCTGGGAGTAAGTCCCATAGAACACAGTGGGGCTTTCTTCTGAGTAAACATGCCATAAGACTTGGCTCTGATGCTCACTTTGCAGGCTTGCCCAAACCACACTCAGCCTAAACTACCTCACACAAGGCTATTATGAGGAGGATAAAAGGGGATAATTGCCACCATGTAGGCTGCCCTGTGCTCCTGAAGAAAGGGCAAATTGCAAATGGGATAAGGAAGAGCTCACATTTAAGTGGCTATGGGTGCAATTCTATGGTTGCTAGGTGCTGTCTAGATGGTCATAGGATGGTCATAGGATAAAAGTGCTCCGAGGTTGGAGCTGGGGCTCCAAATTTGGAGTGCCTTGCCTTCCCTCTGCCCTCACAGCTGGCATGGTTCTTTCCATGCTGGCTGTGGCTCCGAAGTCTCAAGACCGACCTTGGAGCCGGCACTGGGTGGGCATTCCAAGGGGTGGGGAGGGGTGAGGCTCCACCTGGATAAGATGCATCATCCTGGCGGTGCCTCAGCCTGCCCTCCTCGCAAGCAGGCACAAAAGAAGAAATTGGCCATCTATGTCTTTTGCAAGGTGGGAGAAGCGTGGAGGTGACCTTCGCCTTCCATCTTCCATTGGATGCCTGCTGCAATCCTCCGAGTGGGGAGGGTTATGGGCAACCACATTGGATCATGCTGTAATTTAACAATGGAGGCCAAACCCTGTGAATAGTCCACATACACACTCTCTCCCTCCCCTCCTCCTTTTCAAGAGGAGGCAGTGCCCGGTCCATTGGAGTCATACACTGAGATAAGGTGGACCACGACACTTGCACCACCAGCTGCTTTTGAGTTTAAATTGTTTCTTAAGAGGAGGGGGGAAAGACAAACGGAGAAAGATGGGCATCAGCAAGGGGCTCTGGCTCAGTGGGTAGAGCACTTGCTTTGCATGCACAAGCTCCCAGGTTCAATCCCCGGCATCTCAGGTAGGGCTAGAAAAATTCCTACCCAAAACACTGGGGACCCATTGTTGCCATTCAGTACTGACAATACAGGGCTAAATGGACCAGTGGTCTGACTCCGTATAAGGCGACTTCCTGTGTTCCAGGGGTGTTGCTAGGCACTTAAAGGATTTGGGGCCCACATAAACTTTGCATGTGTGGATTTATATATACATATGCACAGGGAGGAATATTTGCTAGGATTTATTTAAATTCCACAGGAGGCAAAGCCAGTTGATTAATTTCTCATCCAAATAATCACAAATTAAATTCTTCCGTGAATTTGCACCCTGACACAGATCATCCCAAACCAATTATTGCCATGCAGGCAGAGATGAGGGTGGGTGGGTTGCAGCCTGTGGGGAGGGGAGAGTTAACTCTTCCCCTGACAGCTGCAATCCCCCTTGAAAATCACCCACCCAAGCATGACAATTCAGCTACGAAAAAAAAAACCCTTTACACTGGCGCCAGTGGACACTCAGGGCTCCCTTGGAAATAGATTTGGGCCCAGAGTCACATGAGCCCAGGCCTTGCAATGCACCTGCTCTGTTCTTATGTGATAAACATTTAAAATGGAATCTATCTTGCAGTCTGGGATCATTTTCCAGGACTGGAAGCACTAGATACTACTGCACTATCCAAGGGACTGAAATCCAGAGTAATACAAAGAGGCCAACCCTCACACTCCCACCCCTGTGCACAAAAATGAGGCAAGCTTTAGCTGCTGCTCCAGGAATTTTCTGGTCTGCTGGGTAAATTGTTGTTTACCCCTCGGGATAAGAAGTGGTTGACACATAGAGCCTGTTTCAGAAATATGGTTGAAAAACCAGTGTGCGATGCATAAAAGTGAGATTTACACACAGACACACACACACACATGCACACACACACCCTGCCTGAGCGCATGCTTTGGCTTGGTATGGAGAGGAGCCAGAACTCCAGAGATAAAAGTATGCAAAGCTGTGTATACCTGAGGGATAAGGAGGCACAAAAGTACACAGGAAGAAATGGATTGATGGATAGACAACTGATGGATAGATAGAGGTCTAGAAAAGGGTGAACAGGAATAGACAGATGACCCCTGATTCACCAATCAGTTCTTCTTGAGATTAAACCAACTCTCCCTGCCCACTCCATTCAGCCTATACCTTTATTAGGCCAACACAAAAGGTCACAAAATAATATACAAGCTTCTGAGTTTTCCAGAACTCTTCATCAGGTTAGACAGTAAACAAAGCAAACAAATGGTGGCAGGGAGCTGTCTGATGTTTAAGCCACAGAGTCTGCATTTAGTCACAGTCTTAGGATGGAATCCCTGCCGCTAGGGATGTGTGGATTTTGTTAAATCCCTTCTGTCTGCATTTTGCGGATTGTCACATGCCTCTCATTCCTTCTTCTGCTCATTGATGGAACTGGGGCTTTTTCAATTGTGTCCCTGTGTACTTTTGCAAATTTGCACTTGTAAAACTGCACAAATCCCCCAAAATACACATTTTCACACTTTAGTGTATGGGGGGAATGCACTTAATTTGGGGGGGTGTTTTTGTATGTCTACATTTGCACAAAATTCCTAATAATAATAATAACAACAACAACAACAACAACAATGGTCTGCAAGTCTGTGGAATACATGCAACTTGGGAAAAGCTGGTCAACTGCGGAATCTGTGGGTCAGATTCCTAGAAAACTGAACTCATTTGAATCTGTTTTAGATTCCTCTGGCATCCCTACTTGCAGGCGGGCAGCACAATCCTATGGCCACTAGACAGCATCTAGACAGGCATAGGATATCTCGGAGTCCCGGCTCCAACCCCAGAAATTCACTCTGAGGTCAGAGCAGGGACTCCAAGCTCAGAGCGCACCCCTCCCCCTGCAGCCGGCGGGGAAAGAACTGTGCAATACCCCATTGTAGGAAGGGATACTGGGGATCCAGTAGCATTCAGAAATGTGCACCACCTATGCTTGCAAAGCGCAAGCTGAATTTAATGGTTAATCAGTAAGATGCAATGTGGAGTGTTCCTGTTCAGGGTTCCAGCCAGCCATGCCCTTCCCCAGGAAACTCCATTCCATTATCCCTCCCCAGTTTTCTCTGCCCCCATCTCAAAGGTCAGTTAGCATTCTATGGTGGTCACTGAGTATTCTCCCCTTTTTTTCTAAAGGTGTTTTTTTTTGGGGGGGGACTTCTGGAAAGTTGGGGCTTCTTCTCAAACCAGCTGATACTGCTCTCTTGTGCATGGATGGTGTTGGTTTGCCAACATAAGGCTCCATGAACAGATAATGAGTTTGCTATTCATCCAGCATTTCCAGTGTGGGGTGGGGACCATACGATACACCGCGAGAACCTCAAAAGCAGGGCAAGAAGTGTTAGGGTCTCCTCCCTGTTGTTTGGCTTCAATATCTAGTATCCCAACGTACATGGCCTCTGCACATGGGGATTTCATTCAGTTATCATCATTCATTTTTAGCGACTGAGGTTTGTTTTCCAGGGAAGGGGTACTCAACACTATATTCTTGCACATTCATTCTGTGGCACCCTTCCCCAACCTGGTGCCCTCCAGATGTGTTGGACTACAACTCTTATCATCCCCAGCCAGCTACACTGCCTGGGGTGATGGAAGTTGTAGTCCAACACATCTGAAGGGCACCAGGTTGTGGAAATCTGTTCTATGGTGCTTCAAACCTTTCTAGGTTCATTTGCATACCTTGCCCTGAACATAACACAGGGCTCTCCAACCTTATTGCTGGACTACATTTCCCAGCATCCCTTGCCATTAGCCATGCTGGCTGGGTATGTTGGGAGCTGTAGGCCAGCAACATCTGGGGACCCAAGGTTGGAGAGCCCTGACATAATAAATACACAGTCTCTGTTTGTTCAGGATGCTTGTAAAACATACACACACACACACACACACACACACACACAGAGTATACATATCTGCTATGATTACTTTTTGGTATATGCAGATAGCAACTGTGTGAAATGGGTTTGAGATCTTTCAAACGGTTTTGCTCATTTACAATTTTCTCCTTCTCCTACGTTTTGCCCTTACCTATCTTTCTCTCCCACCTCCTCTCCATCTGCAGTCTTCTTTTTTTCCCCAACTCCCATTTTCTCTCATCTCTCACACATTTCTGGTTGTTAATTTAATTTTGGTGTGTGTGTGTGTGTGCATGAATTAATTCCAACACTCCCCACCCATGCTATTTGCTTGACTTTCTTTCTCTTCACTTGGCAATAACTATTCTTGCTCCCCACTCCACCTCCCAATGTGATGTGCCTCACTGCTATTAAAAAGGACTTCGGCAGATACTGGGTACTGGCAGCTGGAGACTCTGGTGACCAATTAATAGCATGTTCCCAAATGCCAGCCAGGGCAATATTAGAGTAATGAAGTCTTACACTACAGGGAAAGATGTAGATTGCAAAGGGTCAAGAAAGCAGCCATGCTTCTATTGGATTTCAGTCAAGAATCACAGTACCAAGGCCAACCAAGGCTTCGTTTGAGCCAGCCTTCCCACTCTGGGGTCTTGTTTGAGTTTGTTTTTGATCAGGATTTTTCCAGTTCACACCTTCCTGAATCCAGACCAAATACAGATTCAGACGCAATCTGTGGTCGTATTCCATACATTTCCAAGCTTGCAATGTGATTCGTGGACCAAACAAAAATGTGTTCAGCAGCATGCGTACTTTTGAAAAATGCACACAAATGTGCTTTAATCAATGGAAGAAGAATGCATACATTTCAAAGATGCACACAACTGATGCGTAAACTTTGGAAAATACACATGAAAATATGCATGATTTACAAAGATGAAGAATAATAATGACATTTCAATTACTGTTTTCAATTATCAAGGCCTCTAATATTCTTGTGGGACTCTAGCATTCCTCAACTGCAACATCCTTGGATTTATTTATTTTTGTAATAGAGAGCTGGTATGTAAGCCTCTATAATTACTAATAAAATAAAATGTTCCCATAACAGAAATCAGTTCTTTTATTGTAAAAGTAGCCTTTTGTTGTTGCATTTTCCTGGTGATCCTATGTGATTCCTAACTACGTCTCCACTGAGCAATCTCACAGTCTTGAGGTGTATGTCATTGGTCCCAAACTAACTGCAGCTAATAGACATGACAAGGGAGTCATCTACTTTTATAGCATTGATGGATCTGGATTTTATTCCTATAGTTGCTATGGATACGTTTGGTTTTTTTTTTTAAAAAAAATCCCAGATATCATCATCATCATCATTATCCACAAAGCATTTTGAGATCACCTGCTGGAAAGGCAGCAATGCATTTGATAAATATGATCATACTAGCATAAACAAAGGGGTGGAATGTGAACACCCCACAGGATGACTCAGATGAGATGAGCTGGTGAGCTGGAGGGAGAAACTGCTTTGATTAAAAAACAAAAATACCTTTAAGACCCATGGAAGGAGCAGAGGAAAAATGCCAGCCAAGTACATTTTCTCCCTGTCTAAATGTCCTTTCCAAGGGAAGTGGCTCGCTAAAGCTGCTTGCATTTAGTTGGATTTATAGCTGCCCACCATATTCCACATTAATGGCTCGCTCCATTTAGAAAGAAAAGAAATGCTCACCTCCAGTTTTTCCTCAGCTAGCTCTTCAGAAAACTAAGCCCTTCACACAGATCTATCAAATGGACTTTTCCTTACCACTCTTACATTCTTCTAACACCTTCATCTTCTTTTATGACTGCACTAAATCAAGAGCCCACAACATCCAAAGCTCTTTTGTAGTTTGTCTATCTTGGCTTTTAATATATTTTACTATCTAGCTACCATGGTGTGTGTGTGTATAATGCAATGAACATTAAACATCGATAATATTGAAAGAAGTTCTGAGCATGCAATAGCATCAGGCCCTGTGGAAAATAAGGAGAAAGGAACTTGAGAATGTGTTAGCTAGTGGGTTGTTTTGTTTTTAATTTGTACAGATCTAGTGCAATATTAGGTTTTCATAACTAATTAAGAGAGCAATCCTATGCCCCCCTAGAGAGCATCTGGGGCACCACAAGATGCTGCTGCAGACCTCCTCCTCTGCACTCATAGACAGAGCCATGTGTGTGGAGGAGGAGATCCATCACTAGTGGTGTGGCTGCTCATGGGCTTGCTTGGCCCTTCAGTGCCTCCCTTTAGCATCTGGTCCTGTGTCCTTCTTGGGTTGCCCAAGCTTTATAACTAGACCAGAAGAGCATTTGAAAGGGAAAACAGCTCAAGTGCTGTTTTTACTGTCCTAGACAGTCACCTACAGTAGTAGTAAAACTAGTAATTGAAGGATGGAGATTCAGAAACCTTGGCTCCAAAGACTTCACCCTAACATCTCTTCTTTGTTTATTCTCTTCAGATCTCCCCTCCCTTATTACTTTTGAGCTCCACTGCTCCATTTGCAGCCAGGCTACCAAATAAGTGCACCAACATTTAATCAGGGTTGCTGTTATTAAAAGCACAGTGTCTATTCCCAGGAGATTTCAAATCTGATTTTGCAAAACTGGAAATACATCAAATTCTGACTATATCTGTACCTCTGAGGAAGAAGATGATTCCTCTGCCGAGCTCTCAGCTCATACCACACAGCGGGAGAGACCTCTGTCTTTGTGCTCTAGCCTACAAATTCTTTCTGCTGAATGTTTCCTAAATGGCCAGTAATTACAGATGGGAGCTAATTAAAAATAATAATGGAAGGGGAGTGACGAATAGGAGAAATCGTGCTCTGGGGAGTCTGAACGGTTCTCAGTTGCTCATTTGGCCGGATAATATTTACTGCAAAGTGGGATGGGGCATGCTAGAGTTGTGTGTAGGAGGCAACGGAGGGAAATGTTAGCGTGTGAGTAAATCTTAAAGCATCAGATGAAAGAAACCATGAGAGATGTGAGTGGTAAGAACCACAGGGCACCAGAAGTCAAGACAGGGAGATGGAGAGAAATGAAAAAAGAGGAAGGAAAGAAAGGGGCCCCAGGGAATTAGAGGAGGCATATTTCAGCAGTCTATTGTTTCATATGCATAAGCACAAACACATTTATTTTACTTCCATACCAGCATATGAGGGGAAACTGAACCTCAACAAGTTGTGCAGCCTTCTGGCTGGGTGTGGCCTCTACACCAACCTGCTCACACTCAATACTGGCCTCCAAGCCTAGTGCAGGTAGGAATGGGCAGATGTACCCTGCCAGATACAGGCACTAAGGGCAGCCCTAGGGCTTGGGTTGCTCTTGGCAGGGTGTTGTCCTGGGCTCCATTCAGGTGCCGCCCATGTTGTGAGCACGGGCATTTGCTTGATCGTCATGCTCTGTGTCGGTGTTGGGCCTGACAGGCTTCTCTCCCTCCATTGCAAGGGTGTAGAACCTCAGGCCTGGGAGCCAAATCTGGCCCTCCTGGGATCCCCAGATGGCCACGCCACACACACCCCTGGCCCCTTTCCCCCAAACACTACACGCTTGGTGTTTTTCTGGCTTTTGTGCATTTTTTCCACATTCCAAAAGGCTGAAATGCCTCTCCCAAGGCTTGGATACTGGCAGGAAGAGCTTTAAGCTACAATATAGTGGTGGTGGTGTGTGTGTGTGTGTGTGTGTGTGTGTGTTTTGGCCCTTCCCATTTCACCTTTGGCTCCACCTCCTTTGCCTTTGGACTCACCCACTGCTGGGATGTGGCCCCCGAGTGTTTCTTTGAATGGAATTGGCCCCCAGGCTGACAGGTTCAACATCTCTGCTCTATTTTATCTGGTCACTACAAACCTATATTGATTTATGCCAGTTTAATTGTCTTGGTTTCCCACCAAAGAATCCTGGGAGTTGTAGTTTAGTGAGATGCTGAGAATGATCTGTTAGTGGGCACAGTTTCTCTCACAGAAGTACAGTTCCCTAATTTCCTAGGGAGACAGAATGACTCTTAAACCAGTTCAAAATGGAGAGGAGGGGGAGGATTATGTAAGCCACCTTGGGTTCCTTGCAGGAAAAAAGGCGGGGTATAAATATAATAAATAAATAAATAAATAATAAATAAGTCTGTGGTGTAGATGTGCCTTCAGAAAGTTGCTCACAATTAGAGCTGCCAACTTTTTTTTCTGGGAAGGCTTCTGAGCCTTTAGCAGCTGCATGAGAACAAATCTTTTAGCAGGCAAAAAATTCCTCAACCTGGAGATAGGAAAAGATTCACCTACTTACATTTCTGCTAGCTATATTAAAAGGCACAAGAAAGAAAAGCTGGCAGACTGTACAATGGAGCCAGCCACCTGGAATACACCATAAAGCCGAGGGAAACTTCAAGACTCGCTTTGAGCCTCTCCTTGTCACAAGATACCGTGTTTGGTGCAGCAGAGAAGGTTGCAAAAGAACTGGCAGAGCTGAACAACAGCACACAGAGAGTCTCCCCATTAAAGGTAGTTTAGGAAAAAGTAGGTTACGGCACAGTCAGACAGGCTGATGAGTTCTTGTAAACAGGATATGAGCATTCTGAAGTCCCACCACTTTGTCACTCCCAGGGGATGGCACGCCAGCCAGTTATCCAGTGCCTTACTCTCTGATAGGAGGGTCCTGCTGCAATGGAAAAGGCAGCATTATCCCAGCTGAGTGCACAGGGGGGGGGGGGGATCCAGTTATTGCTAGAAACAAGAAAAGATGATGGTTGGGGAGGACCGAGTAACCTTTAGCAGCTCCGCTGAGAGATGAGAGATCAGAAAAACATAACTACAGTGCTCTGAGCTGCTTTAGGGCCTTTATGCAGTGCATGGCTTCTTTCCTCCCCTTCGTTTTGGACTGGAATTCTTGTTCTTCTTATGAAGGAGGAATGAAGGAAAGGCCAGCCTCAGAAATGTCTCTTGCTTGATCAATGCTCCATTCTACTTCCCTCCATCCAATTTTGCCCTAGCTGGATAATCCTAAATTTGCCTCAAAATTTACTTTAGGACATTCACAGAGGGGTTTACAGTAAGGCTCAGAGGCCTGCTCTTTAACACATTCAAGAAGAAATTACAAAAAAAAAGCAGGTTATTTTAAAGTTTTGCGTGTGCCTGTGCCTGTGCATGCGCGTGCTTGTGTGTATGTGTGTTAACAAATTCATAATAAACTAGGGCCAAGCGGAAAGTCTTTCTCAGAACTTTATTTGGGTTGAAATGGGGTTTGGGAAGATCCGGGTGGGGGGAGGAAGGTTTTAAGAAACAAAAAGACAGCTGCAAAAATTGGTAGTTCCCAATGGGTTTAAAAAACAAAAACAAAATCCTTTTCTTTATCAAGGGAAGTTTGTAGTTGTATTCCAAAGTAAAAACTGTTTGAGGTCAGGCGGCAGGGACCTTTACATCTCAAAACAGATCCAGATCCTGACTTCATATCCTGATTTATAAGCAGAGATTAACAGTACAAACCTAAACATCAGACGAAAGCCCTGAGTTCAATGACACTTACTCCCAGGTAAGTGCATATGGTGTGCAGCCTAATGCCTAAGCCTGTGGTCCTATACACACCTGCCTGGGAGTAAGTCCCATTGAACCCAGTGGAACTTATTGAATTCTGCTTGGGGAAAAAATGTGCTCTACCACTGAGCTATCATCCACCCGAATAAGTTCCATTGTATCCAGCGGAGTTTACAGATTAGTAGGCGTGTGTTTGGATTGTAGTTTAAAGCTATTTATATCTTTGTGATGCAAGGCCCAGAGAGTGTAAGTGCCCCCACCCTTGTGTAGTGAAGCATCTGAACCGGTGTGTAGTGGTTAGAGTGTTGGACTGGGACTCGGGAGATCCAGTTTCTAGTCCAGGGCTCTCCAACCTTGGGTCCCCAGATGTTGCTGGACTACAGCTCCCAGAATCCTTTGCCATACTGGCTGGGTATGCTGGGAGCTGTAGGCCAGCAACATCTGGGGACCCAAGTTTGGAGAGCCCTATTCTAGTCCCCGCTCAGCCATGAAGGTCACTGGGTGACTTTGGGCAAGTCACTGACCCTCAGCCTAACCTACCTCACAGGGTGATGTGAGGATACAATGGAGAGGAGGAGGACCATGTAAGCAACCTCCTTGGGTTCCTTCCTTGCAAGAGGGGGGCGGAAAGGTGAAATATAAATGTAATCATCATAATCAGTCAGGTGATCACTCGTGACCGAGTAAGATTGTCTTCCAGGATAAAAAAAAGAAAATTTACAAAAAGGAGATTTTAAAAGGAGGAAAATTCTAAAGAAAATTGTGTAGACTCTAGCGATGGGTCCGTAAGTGATTGTGGAGGCCAATTCTAGATCCACACAGCTTCCCACAGTGAGGACACAGGTTACCAGATGGAAGATGGTCTTGTAAAGGATTCATTTGACATGCTTTTCGCTTAGCACGTTTCTCCCTTTCACCTTGCACTCGAGCTTCTTCAAAGTCCATAGAACCTTTGTGAAAGGCCAACGTCTAGTTAGATTGTTCACGGGCCAGAGCTTCCCAGTTTTTGATGTTTATATTGCATTTTTTTAGATTAGCCTTAAGAACATCTTTAAGCCTCTTATATTGACCACCGATATTCCGCTTTCCATCCTTGAGTTGGGAATAAAGTGTCTTGGACAACAATGGCTCTCATGGTGCTCCATTTAAAGTGGGATCAGGTGTTAAACAGGGATGTGTTATTATCATCATCATCATCATCATCATCATCATCATCATCATCATATATGGAAGGCCACAGCACCCTCCAGATGATGTGAGAGACAGTGCTACATGTTACAACCACAGCTAAAGTAAGTCATCCTACAAGGGCAATGCCCAGTTGTTTTCGTAATGTGTGCTCTGGTGTCAGATGCATGTCTAGTGGTTACGGCATTGTAAAGACTCATGGCTTCTGCAATTTTTAGTCTGTATCCAGAATTGATTCTTAAACATGTGATTGGAGAAAAGAGTAACATGGAAAAGGCTCCCATTTTGCAAAAAAGAATCACCATTCCGCCTTTTCAATATTATTCTGTTTCAGCTGTGATACAGGGCCTTCTCCCATCCATTATTTAAGTCACAAAATGGATGAGAAAACAGAATTTCCCAACCTTGATCAGACCCTCAGGTCCAGCTAGGCTTGCATGCCACCCTCTGGCTGCATAACCAAGCAGCAGGTACTCTGCAAGACCGAGGAGCATAGGAGACCATCAACATTTTGCAAGCTGGCTAATTACACAATGGTATACAAGAGCAGAAAATACCTTCCCAGCCCCTGAAGGGCAACCAGCTCATGGCCTGTAGCGCTAGAATGGAAATGTGTTATTATGTGCTCAAATCTGTTAACGTACATGTTTCATTCTGTTAACGTACATGTTTCATTCTGTTTTAAAACCTGGCATTGCCTTAAGGGAGAATGGACCCTTCAACATGTCACCGACTGGATGGCAGCTAGAATGCAGGATTTCTCCACTCCAGTATAAGGTTCATATTTGAGAGGTGCATGAGAGTTTGCAAAGAGGAGAGATTCAGTTGGGAATTTATTTTGGGAGGTTACAGGGTGTAACTTGGCTTTTCTACTTCTGTTCCTTATTGCCAGGGTAGGCCTTGAGTGCCCTTAGTTAAATCTAGACTGAGAAGGTGGGTTCTGTACTTCAAGGTTCATGTGAGTTTAGATCCCGTGGGCTGCATGTACCACTCCTGCCTGTGTTTGCACCCCCTGTTGCTGCTGCATTTGCTGTGGTGGCAACCCTTGTCCATGCACAGCACTATTAGTACACAATGTCTGATGACGCACACTCTCACAGCTGAATCAGAGAACGGCTTCCAGCAAAAAAATAAATAAAAAAAATGGTTTTGCTTGAGGTGGCATGATTGAATGTCCTTTCCTCCCATGCAGAGGGGCCTTAGTTCGTTAGAACACTTACTTTGCATGCAGAAGGTTCCAGGTCCAATCCTTGGCATCTCCAGGTAGGGCTGGAGATGCCCCCCCCCCACAATCTTCCCTTAAAACAAGGTGTGTGGGGAGCACAAGCCTTGTTGGGAACCAGAATCACGCTCCCTGAAGCCTCCTGGGAGTACAATGTTGCTTCCTAACAAGTTGCATGATTCCCGCACATCTTGTTTTAAAGAAAAATATCTGCTTTCTCTCCTGCAGCCACTCTACTACATTTCAGGAGCAAGATTACAGGTGTGGCATGGAGATGGCAATAACTGTGGTAGCAGTGGGGAGGGGTATGGCTCCCCAATGACTTCCAGGGGAGGGGGAGAGAATTGGCCCCTGGACCCATGGAACTTGCCCACCCCTGCTTTAGGTGGCAAAGTTGGAAGCAAAAGGTAATGTTATCTTGATCGGTCAAAGGCAGAAGGCCAGGCTTCTAGTACTTCCATCAAATCTATCCAATCCAGAAGCCTCATAAACCTGCTTACATCAGGGCTAAAAGTGGGGAGTGAATGTGGGCCTGCATGGAAGCCCCGCCCCCAATGTCTCCATCCCCACCCATTCAGGACCAAAACAGACATTACACTAAATCTGTGTCTAGCAGTTATGGGTTGTTGTTGTTTCATTTCTACTCAAGAGTAGGTGTAGGGGCCCTGATCCAGATCTTAAGAGCCTGCCCCTACTCCCCATGCTAGGATTGTGATTCAGATCACCCCTCCCTGTGCCTACTCTAGAGTATTATTTTTTTAAAAGTAGCTGCTAAACACAGATTTTAAGACATGTCTCTTAGCCTTCAGTCCCTAATCTTCCCACATTGAACAGGGAAGTCTGAAGAGAGATTCAGCTTGCATTTGCTTGAACTGAAGTAGAAGCCTCCATGCAATCAGGAATGCTGCTAAAGCAGGGTTCCTGACTGTGTGGAGGCTTCCCATCACATTCAAGTGAACGTGTTTAGAAGCCTCCTTCAGACCTACTGCCTCAACAGGGTGAGACTGGAGACTGAACAGGCAGGGACAGGGCCATTTGAGTGGGGCTTGCCTGCATGCCCAAATTCCATCTCCATTTTTAGCATGAGCAGGCAGAACAGCCTCATAGTGCTATACTCCCCGCTAATGACAAGGGCTGATTTTGCACACAGACAGACACCCTTCAGTGCTTGAAGAGACCTGAGCAATTTCAGGTAGATAAAAAAATGACTGAGAATCCCTCCCCCTCACCTAACATTCCATTCTAGAATGAATTTCTGGATAAGTTCTAGCTCTTAACAAGGCCTATACCAGAGAATTGCTGATAGGGTTTCAATGGACTTTCAGTTGGTCTGACCAGGCACAGGGCAGCTCTTCATATACTCAACCTGAATTCAGGGCAGAAGAAGCTAGTTCGCACCATGTTTTGAAGTGTTTGTGAGAGACACAAGTGAAGTACGCTTGCACAGAATCTGCAGCTATTCACCATTCGGAGAACATGTCACAAAACATGTCAGGTTGGAGAGCTCCATTATTCCTTTTACAGGCTCGCTCCATCTCCTCACACGCCGTTTTATTAAAGGCACCATTTGTCATGTTAAGCAGCTTTGGCAACAAAGAGAAAACTGTTGAGAAATATGACTTTCCAAAATGGAGACATTTCCCTTTGTGTGTGTCTCTCTGTGTGCAGTGCGTGCGCACATGCTTTATATTTCTTTCTCCCATTTAAAATTATTTCCACAACAGGGTGAAGCACAGGGGCTGCTTGTAGAAATGCATGGGGAAATCGGCCATTCAGCTATGGAATGAGAGCACACAGCATTCTTTCTCCTTTTTTTTAGCACAGGACCTCAAATTAGTTTTTGCAATGCTAGCTGATAAGACACTTTCAACTAAGAATCACTTTGCACAAATGTTAGGGGTTCAAAGGACTAGTAGCACAGACTAATGGTGAATTGGAGCTCATGTTCTTCCAATGTAATCCATTGGGGGCAAAATCCTCTATACCAGTGTTCTCCAACCTTGGGCCCCCTAAATGTTTTTGGCCTACAACTCCCAGCATGCCCCAGCAAGCTACACTGGGGCACCCAAGTTTGGAGAACACTGCTCTATACACTGCCAATGGTTCTTAAGGAGCAATGGTAAATTCCTAAGAGGCTGATCATCACTTGACTACTGCCATCCGGATAAGACTGCCATGTCGGAATAGAACATAAGAAGCAGCCTTATACAGAATCAATTCTGTTTTTGTTACTACCAGTCAATAAATTGGTCCATCTAGCTCAGTATGCACCAGCAGTGGCTGGTAGCTCCAACGTCAGTAGGGGTGGTGTATCCACTCTGGGTTTCAGGCAGAACTCTAAAGGAGCTATCCATGGTGCTGAACTTATTTTGGGCATGGAGCTCAGCGCCATGGATATGCCTTAAAAGTCCAGACTAAAACCTGGAGTGGATACGCTGCCCCACTGACACTGGAGTCACCAGTCTCCACTGGTATACACTGACTGGCAGTGGCTCCCCAGGTTTTCAGGCAAGAGTCTTTCCCTCCCAGCCTTCACTGGAAATGCCAGGGATTGAATCTGGGACTTTTACATGCAAAGCATGTGCTCTACCACTGAGCTACAGCCCTTTCCCAACCATTCGAAACACAAAAAGCTGCCTTACGCCAGGACCAATGGACCATTGGTCCATCTAGCTCAGTCTGATACGGCAGCTGCGCCCTTACCTTCCTAATCACCTGCTCCCCTCAGTGGTTCATGTCTTGGTCTCCTCTCGCCTAGACTACTGTAATGCGCTCTATGTGGGGTTACCCTTGAAGACGGTTCGGAAGCTACAGCTGGTACAGAACACGGCGGCTCGCCTGGTTAAAGGCAGCCGCCGGCGGGATCACATCACGCCAGTGCTGAAGGATTTGCACTGGCTACCAGTTGCTTGCTGAGCCGAATTCAAGGTGTTGGGTTTGACCTTTAAAACCCTATACGGCTCCGGTCCAGTCTATCTCAAGGAGCGTCTCCAGCAACACCAAGTAGGCCACTCAACAAGATCTGCCACAGACGGCCTTCTCCTTGTCCCTTCAGCCAGAGCAGCTAGACTGGTGGGGACTAGGAAGAGGGCCTTTTCTGTGGCGGCCCCCGTACTGTGGAACTCTCTCCCGAGTGACCTCTGCCATGCCCCCTCTCTGCTGAGCTTCCGCTGCTCATTAAAAACTTGGCTATTCAGGCGGGAATATGGGGTGGGCTAATTATCTTAAAATTTTATATTGCTTAACTGTATTTTATTCTGGTTTTATCTTGTATTTTTATCTGTGTACATCTCCCAGGGTGGCCAGTTGCCGGCCAGATGGGCGATAAATAAAATAATAATAATAATAATAATAATAATAATAATAATAATAAGTCTACACTGGCTGGTAGCAGCTGCCCAGGATTTCAGAATGTTTTCCCCAGCCCTACCTGGAGATGCCAAGGATTGGACCTGGAACCTTCTGCATGCAAAGTAAGTGTTCTAACGAGCTAAGGCCCCTCTGCATGGGAGGAAAGGACATTCAATCATGCCACCTCAAGCAAAACCTTTTTTTTTTTTTTTTTTGCTGGAAGCCATTCTCTGATTCAGCTGCGAGAGTGTGTGTCATCAGACATTGTGTACTAATAGTGCTGTGCATGGACAAGGGTGAGATTGAGCAGCTCAGGTGCCTTTAATTTGACTACCCGGTGGGAGGATTGAAATGATCTTGGCTTAGTGACAAAATGAATGCTGGGCCACAGGCAGACTACAGCAGGCAGCAAGCAGGAGCTCCTATGGGTATCTGGCAGGCAGATGTATGGCAGGCAGTCAAGATAAAGGCTGACTGTTGCCCCTAATCTGACCTGGAAGCTCTGATCTCCCTACCATGTCAGCGACACCAGTAGGCTGCATGTGGACAGGTGAGGGGTTATCCTGGAGCCAGGGAGAACATTACAGTCCTAGCAAACATTTGCTCCACAGCCCTTTGGCTGACTACAAGAGGCAGCAGATCCAGGGTCTTCCATTTCTAGCCCCTGCGGTTCCTCCTAGCATTTACAGGGGAGGATTGCTGAGGACATTTTCACCAGCAGTGATCCAATCAATGTTTTGTATTGCCCCTTGCCTATGAGGACCTAGACAGAAGTTATGGGGACTGTGTGGCTGACACTGACTCCTGTCTCCCTGGAAGTGTCTAAGGAAAGAACTGCATGATGTGACACCATCACAGCTGTCATTCCCCCGACCCCGGTAAGTGGCAGCCAGAGAACTGGAGCAGGGGCAGAGAAACGCCAAACTCAGTGCTGTTTTATCACAGGTATGTTTCTTTTTTACTGAGGAGACATGTGGTGAAGTCATGGTAGCAGCCATATGTCCTCTGGAACATCTAATTTGGCCCCATACCAAATTGGAAAATCCCATTGATTAGGAGGAACAATGTACATTCCAAATCAAAGTGTCTGTCTTTCACATACTGCTTTGCAGTAACAACATTCGCAATTGACACATTTCAAAGTTAATGACATCCTTAATGCCAGTTGTGGGGGAAAAAAGTCCCAAGGGAGTTTGAGAGTCCCTAATTTATATTAGTACCCAAACTTGGGTTTTCTGGTTACAAAGTTTGAGGTTTTAGTTCAGAAGTCTAGAAACACTGGACATAATTGTGCAGTGACAGGATGAGCAAGAATAAATCTCACTGTCCCCTGTAGGCATCCATTTTATGGCCTGAAGCATTGGTTATTTTAAGTACTTGACTTGTGTTAACATGCACAATCTTTTTCCTGTTCTATCCCTGCATTGCTCAAAGAACAAATGGGTCCAACTGCATGTCCAAATGGTTGTGTGAACAGGCTCTGTGATATTCCTGCATTTGCTATCTTGGGCAGGAAATCATTTCTTTATAAAGCTGCAGAGTTGTTTTATTAATATTAATAAACCTGAAGCAACTACTAATTTCCTCCATCATTTTACTAATTAGCTATGTTGAATTGCAAGGATCATCTGCATGAATAATGACTCCCCGTGTGCTTGCTTCACCATTGGAACTCCTGCTCTGGAAAATAAGCTGGGAAAGAATGGAAAAACCTGCATGGCTCCCCACCTCCCATCCATGACCACTTCCACCTCCAGCCTGGGAACAGATGGAAGTTCACCAGGGGCTTCCTTCCAGTGTTACCTTAACTGGTGTGGCTGCTGCCACAGAATGGCTACTTCCTGGTTCTTTGATAAAATAAAACAACCGAGGTCTGAGGAGCAGATGCTAAGCTTCGCCACAGTGCTGGCTCCATAACTGGGAAGAGGCGGGGGAAACTGAAAATTCTCTTAAACTGCATATGATCTTTATAGATACTCTGTGCAAAGTGGAAATGGTAGCACATAGGGCAGTGGGTCTCTGCTAGTCTTGTGGACCTGGCAAATGCACAACCTGTAGCCAGACTGCCTGAGTAGCTCCTCTCCGTAGCCTACTTAGCCCATTGGTTCAATCCAGTCCAGTCTGCAGACTCTAGGAGGGAGATGAAAGGCTTTGGTGGTAATTGCTGTGCCCTCTGTCACTCGGGAAAGAATCATAAGGATGTTCAAGATTTATAACAATCTTGGAGCTAATCCATCCCCCTGCAATTACAGCAGTGTAGAGCAACTTGCCTCTAAGCAGAAAGGCTGAAGAACAGGAATTGCCTAAATCAGGAGAAGAAATGGTTACAAGGAAGAGCATTACCAGAGGACAAGAGGCTGGGGAAAGAACAAGAGGGAATGGAAAGGAGAGCATAGAGGAGCAAGAGAAACTTCTGCAGGGATTGACAGAAGAATGAAAGAGCAGTCAGTAGAAAAGGCGTGGGGGAGGGCATTGTTTGATCAAGGAGAGGCCTAAATAGTTAGAAAAGAACTGGGAGCCTGGGGCATTCTCAAATATGACATTTTCATCAGGACTTACTTCCTACTCCTTACTAGACTGTCTAAGGCCCAGAATGTAAACCATCAACTGAGGAATTGACTTCTTTTGTCCACCCAGCCTCCCCAGGGCAGGGATGGGGGGATCAGTGATGTTCAAGCTTGTTGATATTCTTCTATTTTCACTTCCAAACTCAGTTCATCTTGTTCCCACTCTTGAATGCAAGCTTTTATTTTTTCCTTTCAAATTGAAAAAGCGCACATTCCAGTGCACATTTTTTAAAGTGTGCACCCAAAATGTCTACTTTTTTTGAGCTTTTCTGGAAAATTGCACTCCCATTCGTGTTGGTGTTCAGACTTGCAAATGGGGCAAATTCTAAATAAAAATGAACCCAAATGAAATGCTCACACATCCCTAGCAGCCCCACCTGGCTGTAAGGCAAATCAAGCTCTTTTTGACTTTGTCCAACAGATCATACAGGGCAGCAAGTGTGAGCCTCAGAAGGTACAGTTGCTGCTACACTCCTTATCCCTGTCATTGATTTGGCTGCTGTTCAGCAAAGATAGTTTTCAAAGGCAAGCAGAGGTTCCCACTCAAAGTTTCTGCAATTCCAAGTGCACTGCAATCTTCCATGCTTAATCACATGCAACTCAGAATCAGGTATAAAACATAATTTTGGCTTCCGAGGTTGTGACTATCAAGAAACAGGTTGCAACATGGGAACTATTGACAGCAAGAAAATTATTTATTTATTTTGTCAAACTGACTGGCAATACAGAATCCTTGTCTTTTGGTGGAATCAGGGCCGGTGCTACCATTAGGCCAACTAGGCAGCTGCCTAGGGTGCAGGGCTAAAGGGGGCGCCAGAAACGCCTTGAAAAAAAATACAGCGCTCTCAAGTGGGAAGGGGGGTTGCTAAATATCTGATCTTGCCTAGGGCACCAAACTGCCTTGCACCGTTCCTGGGTGGAATGAATGATATTACTTTTCTTCATCATACATTAAAGTGGTGTGGAAAGAAACTGAGAGTGATTAGTTTTATCAGAGTCTCTCTCTCTCTCTCTCTCTCTCTCTCTCTCTCTTTCTTTCTCATGTGCTCTCTCTCTCCCTGGCTGAAGCTCATATTTGTATTCATTTTCCTGAACTCAATGTAGAAATCACTAATAGAACACAATCTGCTAATTAAATTCTGCTCAATAAGGCGTTTTTCACCTTAGATTAGCCACATGTCCTTGTACATTTTTGCCAGTAAAGTGCTAATAACATCTTATTTATCTTATAAAATGAAATTCTGTTAGGCTTATCATTAAATTCAAGATATTAACAAGCAGAAATGAGTAAAAATGGCAACGGGAGGCTACATTATTCCAAGGGGATGAAACCACAGATCCATTTTCTTCCCTTTGTAGTGCTGCTGAGAGGCTTTGGATTGATGGCTCAAGGGACAAAAATCCTCTAAGCATTCACAGAGGAGACAAAATTAGGGCAGCTAGCATTTCTATGCATCAGTCATAATTTCGAGGGAACAACCTCCAAAGAGAGGTACAAGTTCAGCCAATATCATCCGCTTGTCCTTGATCTATCTATCCCAGGAACCTCGACAATGGAAATGGAAGTGAATCCAAGCACTTCCCTCTGTTGGGGGGAACTGGCATTGCAGTTCCACATACATAGTTGTATGTATGACTAGTGGCCCTCTGCTTCCATAAGACCTGAAATAACAGGATCAAGCCAGCACGTCTGCTGTAGATAGTCTGATTTATTGATAACAATAGAGATAAGTACACTGGATTCTTTTCCTTCCACTCTGTGCTTACAAACTTCAGAGTAAGTATGTCTGGGTCTTGATCTTCCCCACTGAAGGCTTTTGAAAGGCCACCTTCATTTCTTCAGTAGAGGGAGTGGCTTCAGTTTTGGGTTTCTTCGGGGTTAACCATGTTGTCTCTGCCACCATCTCAGCCACCTCTCACTTCCTCTTTTCTCCCTCACTTCCTCTTTTGGTGCCCCTCTGGAGGGAGGGAATGGCTTCAGTTTTGGGTTTCTTCGGGGTTAACCATGTTGTCTCTGCCACCATCTCAGCCACCTCTCACTTCCTCTTTTCTCCCTCACTTCCTCTTTTGGTGCCCCTCTGGAAGATGAACCCAGTGGTGCAGCTAGTAATTTTAGATCCTGGACTTAGTGGCCTTACAACTCCCCCCACCCCCAGATGGCCATGTGTCTTATTTCAGCTGTTCGTGTGATATACAAAACTAACATTTCTCCCCCCCCCCACTCCTAACATTTCTCCCCACCACCACTCCTACCACTGTCACTCCATGCTTTGCAACTGCCTTTAAATTCCCGATACATTAGAGCAAAAAATTAAAAAAGCAACAAAAATAAATAAATAAAAAAATTCAAAAAAAACAAAAATGTTTGCCAAGTTTGAGTAAAAGAGAAATACACTGAGCATCTGCAGTTCTGCATTTTAAATTCACTTAAACCATAGCACCATCATGATTACAGGAATAAAAAAGGCCTGATGCAGCTAAACACATATACTTGGGGATAAGCACCATTTTGTTATAGAATAGGTTGATATATTTTAGCAGTAAATATAATAAAATGAGCATCTGTAACTGTGTGTGTGTGTGTGTGTGTGTAATATAGTTATATTAAAGAAGAATGAAAGGATGCTGCTGTGACCAGCCATCAACCTTGCTGGGCCCCAGCATGCTCATACTAGCCCAGGTGCTGATGCCAGGCACGTTTGCCACTGCCCCATCAGCCAGCTGCTGGGTGATGTGTGGCCATTTGCTTCGGCCCTGGTTTGCAGGGCCCTGGACATCTGCCCCAAGGTCCAGCCCCAGCTACACCACTGGCTGAACCCAAGCCATTTCTGTACTACCTCCATCTCTCCACACACATGCTTATTTCCCTCCTCCTCCACAGCCGTTCTTAGTGCAGCATTTGAATTGCTTGAGCACTTCTTCTAAAGTATGGAGTACATGCAACCCTAGTTATGATGGGGAAGTATAACATAGAGAAAGGATGCAATCCTACATATTAGTTGCCAACATAATTAGAACAGGGTGAACTTTGAGCCTCATCAACAAAAGCTGGTCCAAACAGTGCAAAAAACAGTGCAAAATAAAACCAAGATAAAACCAGCAACAAAGAATTAAAAAAATACAACATCATAAAACCTAATTAAAACCAGCAGCAGAATACAATACTAAAAGCACTTAGGATCTGCCTCCCTTCCTCCCACTAAAGGTGGGGCAGAGGCTATGTAGAGGTCCTTTTCCTCTTCCCCATATCAAAGGGATTATTACTTCCAGATTCTCTGCAGCAGGTCTCAGGGGGCATGACACCTCTTTCTATAGGCCAGCAGCTCTAGTGCATGGTATCTTAGTAAAAAACAACAACAACTATACATATATTTTCCCCTGGGGGAATGTTTCTTTTCCTCCCATCCATAGGATGCATGCTCTTTTCTTTGTTTTTGTTTTTTTACAAATATATATGGCTGAAGCAACATTGACATCCAGTGGCCAACTAGATTAATTGCAGGTGCTCACTTTGCTTCTCTCCCCTCCCCACCCTCTGGGGGTTGCAGCAGAGTATGTGCACAGTCCTCTCTACCTTTCAGAGAGG
Source organism: Shinisaurus crocodilurus (assembly GCA_021292165.1). NCBI lineage: Eukaryota > Metazoa > Chordata > Lepidosauria > Squamata > Shinisauridae > Shinisaurus > Shinisaurus crocodilurus. The sequence goes on along the minus strand of CM037884.1, from coordinate 9,798,334 downwards.
AAACAATACTATCTGAAACATGGCTGCATAGAAGTGCCTGCTAACACTGCACACTTTTCCTCTCTGGCATTGTGTACAGCATCTATAAGTGGAATATGTGCTTTCTTTCAGAAGAAAGAATTCTGATGGACATTGAGAGGAAACAGGATAGCTACCTGCATTGTTATTTCAAACGCTCTTAGTTCAACTCTAGAAATGCCATTTGCTAGTGTTTCAAGAGGTGCAAGTAAGAGCAGGCCAAGGTCTTGGGGGACAGTTTTTCTGTCTTGGAGACCTCTTCCCTTAATTCTCTATCTTTCCCCTCCCTGATGCTGTGATTCTGCACCAAACTCCTATGGTAGTGAACGATTCTTCAATGTGGATGTGTATATGCTGGGTATGGTTGATCTAGTCCAACACTGGTTTCCTAGATACCCCAGGGAAGTTCGCCAGCAGAGAGTGGTGGAGATAGATGCAACCCATTACTTATCCCAAATATGCATAGGTCAGCTATGGAATTCACACTACCACAAGATCTAGTAATGACTACCAATTTGGATGGCTTTAAAAGTGGATTAGACAAATTCATGGAGGATATGGCTATCAATGGCTACTAGTCCTGCTGGCTATATATTACCGTCACTATCGGAGGCAGTATGCCTCTATATACCAGTTGCTGGGGAACATGACTGGGAGGGTGCTATTGCACTCATGTCCTGCTTGTGGGTTTCCTGTGGGCAGCTGGTTGGCCAGTGTGTGACCAGACTAAATGTAGGACTAACTGTAGGGATGCATGAGAATTTCATGAGTATGCAACTTCAGGGCTTCATGATCTATTCTTTTGTTCCCCCTAGAACCCTGAGATCTACCAACCAGAGCCTAGTGCAAAAGACATTGTCCACATCTCCCATACCACTCTGGCAACATCTTAATTGTACCTAAATGTATTTAGGATGAGGGTGCAAACTAAAGAATTCTGTTTGCAAGATCTGCTTTCTGCTTTGTGACAAAAAGCCTTTGTCTCTTACTAGAATCCTAAGATTCACCCCTCAGAAACCTGGTACACAAGAATTACATACAGTTACACTTAGAATTACAGGATTATTTGCCCAGGAATTTGTTTTAAGTTCCATAACATAAAGGAGCTCACAGTCTTTCCACACAGAAAGCAACTCTTCTTAAACCACCCAGAGAGCTTTGGCTAATGGGTGGTACAGTACAGAAATGTAATAAATGAAATGAAATGAACTCATGGTTACCACAAGCTTTCTTCATTTCAGCAGTATAATTTAGGGCAGGGCAGGAGTCTCCCCTCTCCTTTTTTGCTGTTATTGTTGAACATTACATATCCAGAGACCATTGCTGGTCTATTGCAAACCACCCAGAGATCTGATAGAAAATCCAAATCTACCTTCTACCCAGAGGGGATATCAAGGGTAAGCATGATTGGGCACCTGCCAAGGGCACACACCCCAGCAAGGGCCCACCGACAAGAGACCCCTGGAGTCGCTCCTCCTCTTCCCTCTTGCAACCTGCTTATTCACCTGCCTTTCACTCTGGCCCAGAGAGCAGTGGTGGTGGTGGTGGTGGGGAGGAGGAGGAGGAGGAGGAGGAGGAGGAGGAGGAGGAGGAGGAGGAGGAGGAGGAGGAGGAGGAGCTGCCATTCCTATTGCCTACTTGCTCACTGGCTCTCTGCCTATCGAACAAGCCAGTGGTAGCAATAATGATAAGAAAGAGGATGAGGAGCAAGAGCAGCTGGTGACAATGACAGTGAGAAGATAGAAGATAGGGAGGAGGGCCACTGAGGGTATCTTGCCCTCAAAAACCTGGAGCCAGCACTACTCCCCTCCCCCCAAGTCTACACACATATAAAATCAGTACAGCCCTAAAGTCTGATCAGAAACAGGTCTATTCTTCTGTGGCTACTTGGTATCTCATTCCCATCAAAGGTCACTTAAATCTGGTACTTCCCCACCCCTTTCCCTTCCCTCCCCCAAAGAATCTCATTTCTGGTTGTAAAGACACTAATGACTTTAATATGCCGCACAATTAAATATTGATTGGAAATGCTCCCCGAATAGATTTTCCCTTCCATATCTCTGCCTCCGAGGGAAAACTCAGAGTCCCGTTTCCTAAGCTGTCCCCATCCGGCGATTACCTTCATTAGGACACCAGCCTTGCTTAAAGTACTTTCCTTGCTGCTACACGTTTAATTAGACAAGTCTTCCCGAGAAATTATTTATAGTTGAGCTCGGGAGGTATTGTTAGCTGAAATGTAAATAAGATTCAGGGAAGGAATTCCCAGGATACCCCTGTGGCTGGTGAGCCACTGCTCAGATTTCATTACTGTTCATCCCAATACTTGCCTCTTTGCTGGCATGCACTGGTTTTGTGGTGGATCACATTTCTCTGCATATCATTCAAGAAAATATCTGCATATTGATTGGAATATATTTTATTTTAGCAATTTGGTGTAATATACCTTTTCATGAGCAGCTAAGGTCATTAGATCTTGAATCTAATTGTGTTTATATTTGGAGTTTTATTTGCTTTCCAGCGTTGTAGAATAACACACTTACCTAGCTGTTAGTGTGGCCTTACTAAGCCATGCAGCATGCCCCTCTCCAAAATCCCATTTGCCCAGAATGTATCCCACTAAGGCATGCACATCTTTTTACATTAATGAGGTTTCCAGGACCATGTTGATCCTGGTTAGGACCTCAAGCCAGGGAGGCATCAATATTTGGCAACTCCATAACATATGCACTAGATTAGCCTGTGAAGTGTTACACCTCCAACACTTACCGTTCTTATCATCCATTACTTATTTATTTATTTATTTTCTCTGTAATTATTCATTCATCCAATTTATGCATAATGATTGTACTTATATAGACCTGCAACTTTTACTCTTTAAATACAAGGTGATGTGAAAAGGGAGGGGGGAACCTAAAGGGAAAAGGGTGACAGGAGGGGACAAGGGGAAGGGTTTATTTATTTATTTATTTATTTATTTATTATATTTATACCCCACCTTTTTTCCTTCAAGGAACCCAAGGCAGCTTACATAATCCTCCTCCTCCTCCTCCTCCTCCTCTCCATTTTATCCTCACAACAACCCTGTGAGGTAGGTTAGGCTGAGAGTCAGTGACTGGCCCAAAGTCACCCAGTGAGTTTCATGGCCGAGCAGGGACTAGAACCCGGATCTCCCGAGTCCCAGTCCAACACTCTCACCACTACACCACACTGGCTCTCACACTGGTTTACTGTTTGTATTGCAGTGGAAAATGAAAATGAAATCTCACAAACCTTTAACAACAACAACAACATACTTACTTAACACAAGTACGGGCAATGGTAGGAAGAAGGGAAGAGTTGGACCGGAAAGCAGGAGAGATTTTTAGAGAGATCAATCCTATGGTCCCTGCGAAAGCATCCCAGGGAATGTAGGATAGTTTGGATTCCCCTTCCGAGGTCAGACCTCAGAAGGGACAGTCAGAGATCCAGTCCCCTCCCCCAACCCTTACAGCTGGCTTGGAGAGAACAGCACTGGCTGCCTTCTGTGAGGTTGGAAACTTGACCTTGGAGAAGAAGAAAAGGGGGCATTTTGGAGGGCAGGGAGGGGAAGAGACCGGGGAGGCCAGGATATGATTTATCCTGAGCCTCCTCCAAACTCCTTCCCTCCCCTTCTGAAGCTTCCTTGCTAGACGGGCTGAAAAGCCGGTCTAGCAAAACAAAAAACAAAACAAAGAATAGGTGAAGATTGCCTCTGCTACCCCTCCCACCCTGCCAGCTTCAGCCTGGCATGACATAGGAAATTCAGGGTCGGAGGCTTCCGAGCAGTGAGGGTATAATCGATAGGATTGTGCCCTAAGTGATTTTACGTGCTGCAAGACCCACTGAAATAAATGGAGGTTCAGCAACAGATCCTGATAGTTTGGCCTCATTCTTAAAAGGCATCAATCTCTCTTTGGCATAACTGGTGCTGGTAGAAATACATTCAGATGATTTCTCCCAAGAATTAGGGATAGGATGTTAATGACAGAATGATGAACGATTGATAACAGGGATTAATGGCTGCCTAACATTGCATATCTGGATTAGAAGAAACCTGTAATTCACTTTGTGTGTGTGTGTGTGTGTGTGTGTATGTAACAGAGCAATCTTATGGCCCCTAGAGCATCTAGCGGGCCATAATATCATTCAGATTCCCAGATTCGAGGTCAGAAAACATCTCCGACCTTGGAGCTGGGGATCCATGCGTGGATCACCCTCCCCTCCCCACGCAACCAGTATGGAAAGAACCGCACCCAGATAATTTACCAGTCCAATATTGTCCATTGTGACATATTCCATGCACAGTTGTATCTGTCAGCATAACTTTCATTACTTCTTGGGATAATTTGATAGCAAAGGCAGGCATATGGGTGTGTGTGCTCACTGTCTGACCCTGCAGGAGTCAAGAGTTGAACACCCCACCCCACCTAGATGCTAGCACCTCCTACTCTATTACGGCACTCTCTCTCTCCAGACTGAGATTATGCCATCTCCCCTCCCAACTGATCCACACATGCGCTAGCATCTCCAACTGCCCATTTGCTTAAGAGCATCCATCTCTGAATAGGGATGACACAGGGTGCAGGGGAAAGCATGAGGCAAATGCAAACAAATGGTTTCTGTGGCACAGGCATAAATTAGGGATTACTGTTTCATTTAGTAGTAGTAGCAGCAGCAGCAGCAGCAGCAGTAGTAGTAGTAGTAGAATGTACATATGTGTGCTGTGAAGGCTTTCTGTTACCATTGCAAATGCAAGTGTTCTGTGCTGCTCCAGATTGCTTTACCCCCTAAAGACCATGAAGGTAGCTGTCGCCACCTTGCATGGCGCATCCAACAAGACTGCATGAGTGCATGCTGGGTTTCCCAGATGCCATGCAGATGAGCCATCTGGCCCCAAGTAGATTTCATCCTCAGTTGAATGTAGTGGAGGCTGGTGGCTTCAGTAGCAGTGGGGCAGTGTATCCACTCTGGGTGTTAGTCTAATTTTTGAAGGAGCTATCCATGGTGCTGAACCCTATCCCCTATCCCCGAGATAGGTCCAGCAGCACGGAAAGCCCCTTAAAAGTTCAGACTACAATGTGGAGTGGCTACACTGCCACACTGACATTGGAGCCAGCTGCCTCCACCGGTTGAATGGCTGCCTACCATCTCATCCTAAGCCACTTCTCAGGCAGAGCAGTGACTGTGGGGCCACAGCTATTCTAGGCTAGCAGTTTGAGGGTGAGATGTAGGATGCTAGATTCCACAGCCTCCAGACAGGTAAGACGCATTCCTTTCACAAAGGAACTCTGCATATACTCAGAGGTGTTCAGCCCTACGCTTCAAGGTTGAGATACTAGATAACCCTTGAGTCAAATTAAACCCCAATACTAAACTGAATAATGGAGTTATTCAGCACATTGAACAGATTTTGATACACCATAGGCAGGACAGAATCATATGGAAATCATACAGGTAGCAAAACCAAGAAAACTAAAAGTGTGTGCGTATGTGTGTATAGGTGCGGGCGTTTAAATTTGCCCCCCCCCCCGCCGCATCCTGCACACACTCATCAATTTCACACATATTACCCTAATGGATTTACCAATCATTTACAAGAGCGCCCTCTTTTGAGGAGAATCATTATTATCTGTAACAAACATCTGTGCTAGCTCCTTCTATTCATTTATGTGGCTCCGTTGCCATAGAATCTAAGCATTTCCCCAAGTATTTACAGCTTTGAGACTCAGAAAAAATCCCAGCAAGTTAGGGGGTGGACTATTTTTAGTCTCCATTTCCAGGTGGGAAGTAATGCAAAGGACGACTAATGGCTAGGCTTCAGAAAGTGCTCAGCTTCCCACTGGTTTTATTATCAGCAACTAGTGGGTGCTGCTGGAGTGCCTACTATGCGGGACTCAGCGTCTCAAGACAGTGCCGGAGGTGATAAATTTTTCTAAAGCAACTGATCTAAATCAAATTTTCAAAAATAATGCAGGCACTTAGGAGACTGATTTTTCAAGGACTTTTGCTCAGTGCCCTACATATGCCATCCTCGAGCCCCACTTAGTGTATTCAATTTGAGGAGCACTTCTTGAGGTCAGACATTTGCAGTGCAAGCACTGTGCAATGCAAGAGAGTTGTGCAAGAGGAAATCATGCTTAGGGTGGATCCAGACAACCAGGCTTTTCCTCATCACATTGTGACTTCAGCAGTTGCAACAGAAGAAAGGGATCATTATTGAAATGGGTTGTCTGAAGGGTTCCAAAATATGACACCGCAATGCCATTTATGGACTTCTCTGCCATGATCCTAACATGCATTTGGCTGGAGGGGCCTGTTCCCATGTGTCGATGACCACCATGTGTGGTGTGTGTTGTAGGAATACAAGAAATGGTTCATGGCAAGTTAAACAGAAACCAAAGTTTGTTAAAAAGATGAAGATATCAATCTCTAAACATTTCTGACTAATTGTGCAATCCTATGTATGTCTACTCAGAAGCAATTCCTATTGAATTCAGTGACAGTCAGGGAAGGTGATAGGTACCAAAAAGATTCATAGGGCTCAGGCTCACAGGACAACAAAGGGAAAGAAGCACAAATTTGCATATGCTAATTTACATATGCTCTAAAGTGAGTTGTGTGATCTAAACTCCATTTTAAATATGCACATCATAAGTTGCTTCAATACGAACAACACCCCTGGAGAGCTAAGAGGGATTCTTTATAGACTGTTCCCAAGCAAAGGGAAGCAATGCATTGGGTGCACTAATGATTGGGCTTTTGAAAATGCTCAGCTGAGCTCCCCACTGGTTTTATCAACAGCAACTAGAAATGGGCACTACCTATTTTGGGGGATTCAGCTTTCTAGTGGTGCCATGATAGAAGTGGTGATATATATATATATATATATATATATATATCCTAAATTGACTCACGGAATCTAATTTTCAAAAGTAATATAGGCACTTAGGAGCCTAATTTTTCACCGGCTCTTGTTAGGTAAACTGTACTACATATAAAAAATAATAACATACCTAAAGCATGGGGCTTTGGGGAAATGGAATGCAATGCAGTGCGATAGAACTGATCTTCCTTTTCATTTGGGCCTCCTCCTCTTCACAAAACAACCCAAATCCCTGCTCTGTGAATCTGTGACTCACACTCACTGGCCCAAGCCCCATTTTGATGCAACCAGCCCTTTCTTCAGTGCAACCAGGCCTGATCATGCCTCTGGACGGGCACCACCAGGGGAATGCCTATTATTTTAAAGGCATAATTGATTCTAATTCATCACTTATCACACAGTGACAGATTTTTATATAGTTTATTATCTCCACCGCAGCACCAGGACCCACTGGGGCTGGCTCCTTTTGTTCGATGTTTCTTGCTACTGCCTCAGCTATAGTATTTCCTGTTATCTCCTTGATTAAGTTAGGGATTCTGGTATCTCCAGGTCCCCAGGTAACTGTCAGCATGCATAGCCTCCCTCTGCAAGATGGAAGCAGCCTTTTTTACACCTCTCCTCTTTGACCTACCTGTCACACTTAGTCTCTTTGCTTAGCTGATTAATTGGGGACTTTGACTCCCCAGTTTCTGTTGAGATAGTTATCACTCTCTCCTTTCTTCAGACACAAAGGAGACAAATTCCTACACCAGAAAGGTGGGGGTGGTGGGGATGGGGAAGGGAGATTGGGCAAGATTCACAAACGACACAGCTCTGACTCTGGAGCACGTGGCCAAAGAACAGAATGTGGTCGGGAATCGGATGCCTTCCTCCTTGGCCGTTGAAAGGCCTGTTGGCATGCTGGCCCCAAAGGAAGGGTAATGCATGATGGCCTGCACACCACCAACCCAAACTGAAGTCATTGACAACCATGTCTGGAACAAAGGTTGACCTTCCTGTTTTTTCTGCCTGCCTGGGACTGCGATACCAGAAGGATTGCCAGGTGCTTAACGCAGATAGAAACATTAGTAACTGCCTTATGCCAGGTTAAACCACTTGTCCATCTAGACCAACAATGGCCAGGTTCACATGTCACTTTAAACCCACAGAGGTTCTGCAACCTCTGTGGGTCTCAATTTGCCCTGGGCCCCAGCTGTGCCCAGACACAGGAGGGATGTGGAGGCACCACCTCTCCCTCACCCTCCCTCAGTCCTCCCATCCAGTATCCCAGGGGACACTGTGTGGGGGTACTGAGGGCAATGAGAAGGGATGACAGCTGGCAAAAAGTGCCCAAGCGACAGTTTCACCAGCTGTCATTTGCCTTCCTTGGCGGGCCCACTACTCACCTGAGTTGCGGCCCTGCTGAGCAACAGCAACGAGCACCATGGAATTGTTTTTCCTCAAGAGGAAACACAGCACCATGGTGCTCACCCTGGGCCTTTCTCAGCATGGCCACTGCAGTGGCCACCCCGACAAAGTTTCCTTCCCATCCTGCCTCACTGCCCCCAACTCTCTCCACCCCACCCCTTAACTTACCTTATTCTCCAGTGGTGGCAGCGGCTCACAGGCTCTGCGCCCCCTCCCCAAGTGGGAGGAGGTCACATGACAGGCCTTCGCCTTGCCCCCCTCCTGCCGCTGATTGTTGCGCCTGCTGGGCACAACAATAAGTGATGAGGGGGGCTCAAACTGATTGGCCACATGAGTTGCCAATCACCCTAAGTGCTGCCCCCAATGTCATCAGCGTTAGCAACGTTGGGAGGTGTTCTTAGGCCGATTGGTGGGGTGCATGGCCAATTGACCTAAGCATGCCTCCCGATGTCGCTAATGCTGGCGACATCAAGGGGCGGCACTTAGGCCGATTGGCAGCATGCGCGGCCAATCGATCATCTAGTAGGGTGGTTAAGGAAACTCTCCTTAACCACCCTTACTAAATCTTGCTGGGTTTGGACAACACTACTGAGGTTTATTGTGTCATGTGAACCCAGTCATTGTCTACTCTGGCTGGCAGTTCAGGGTCTCAGACAGAGACCTTTCACATTGCCTTATACCTGACCATTTTTAAATGGAGATGCCAGGGATCGGAACTGGGACATCCTGCATGCAAAGCAGGTGCTCTACCACTGAGCTACGGCTGGTCGGCTGTGTGTCTCAAGTTGTGCAGCCTTGGCAACAGCTGAGGCAATAAAGCCACCATGGCTGTCAGTGATTGCCTTGAAGGGGTAAGCATATGAAGGCTCTCACATGTCACAGACAAATTAATAACATTTGTATGAACGTATGATTGTGCTTTAAATAAATTATCCAGTCTGAGAGAGAGGGAGAGGAGAGAGAGAGAGAGAGAGAGAGAGAGAGAGAGAGAGAGAGAGCAACTTCTGTTGGTCTCTTCTAGAGAAGGGAGGTTAACTGTTTCATAGATTTCATAGATCATAGAGTTGGAAGGAGCCTACAAGGCTATCGAGTCCAACCCCCTGCTCAATGCAGGAAACTAGAGGAGGGGTCTCCCATCCAAGTAATAACCAGGCCTGACCCTGCTTAACTTTCCACACTCAGACAAGCTGAGCCAGCGTGAGCCACAGGCCTGTTGAAACACCAAAAATGTCTGAGAAAAAGGTGACCTGCTTACACATTAATGCAGATAACATGGAAATTAGAAATTGAAATAAAGAGTTCTGATTGGCCCCCAAAGTTGTGATCCTATATACTTGCCTTCATCAACCTGACACCCTCCAGATGGTTGGACTGCAACTGCCATAATTCCCATTGTCCATGCCACTGGGGATTATGAGAGTTGCAGTGCAACACATCTGGACAGTGCTAGGTTGGGGAAGGCTGCTATATTTGAATAAAGTGAACTCATTATCTGAGTGCATCCTTACATTGCCAAAACTGTACCACTCACACACAAGAGGAAAGATAACAGCAGGCTTGGGAAAGCCCTAAGATTTGCAGAATTACAAAAATTATTTAGGGGGGAAAAACCATACGGAAGAAAATACACAAGTATACGCATGCACAGAGAGCCTAATGAGAACTGAGCATGCTCAGTGAAATGCTGACTAACTGTTAAGATGGTGGGGGAGGGAGGCAGAAAACTGGGGAGGCAGGAGAGAATGGAATGGAGCATTGTGGAAGAGGGCATGGCTGGCTGAGTCATTAGAAGACTGCAAAGCAGCCCTCTACACTGCAACATTTTGTTGCAGGTACCTATATATATATATATATATATATATATATAATTTCTTTCATATAAGTGGAGAAAGAGTGGGTTAGATTCTCAGACAGATTCAGATTATAACAGATGGAGAAAAGAGAGATTAAATTAGAAAGCGCATTTTAGATAAGATCAAGCATTATCAGATTAATACAGGAAGAAAGACATAAAAGTGTGTGGACTCCCGTGGGGCTCTAGCAAATTTAGCTTGGGAGAGTGCTCTTCAAATGCAGGAAGTCAAGGAACAGGGAGACATAGTGATTTGCTTCAAGTGTGTTTCCCCACTGCTTGAAAGTGTAATTGCCTGTGGGAGGCAGTCCCATGTTAGAGTGAAACACATTCAACTAGAGGTTTAATAACTTGATTTAGGACTGCTATACCTGCATCTCCTTCTCCCTCCAGGTCCAGGATAGGCATCAAGGGTAGGCATGGTTGGGCACCTGCCAAGGGTCTACACCCCAACAGGGGCCCACTGACAAGAGTCCTCTTCACCACTGCAACCTGCTTGTTCACTTGCCTCTCGCTCTGGCCCAGACAACAGAGGTGGTGAGAAGGAGGAGCAACAGATGCCACTGCCAGCCTGCTCACTGGCTCTCTAACTGTCAAAGAAGCAACTGGTAGCAATGATGAGAGAGACAAGGAGGAGCAAGAGCAGCTGGTGACAATGGTGGTGAGAAGGGAGACTTACTGAGGGAGGGGGGGCATTGAGGTTGTTTTGTACAAGGACCCTCAAAAACCTGGAGCTGGCAGTGTCTAGACCAGTGTTCTCCAACCTTGGGTCCCCAGATGTTTTTGGCCTACAACTCCCAGCATGCCCCAGCCAGCGTAGCCACAGGCCTGTGGCTTACGCTGGCTCAGCTTGTCTGAGTGTAGGAAAGCTAAGCAGGGTCAGGCCTGGTTATTACTTGGATGGGAGACCCCTCCTCTAGTTTCCTGCCTTGAGCAGGGGGTTGGACTCGATGGCCTTGCAGGCCCCTTCCAACTCTATGATCTATGAAATCTATGAAACCCAAGGTTGGAGAACACTGGTCTAGGTTCATACATTGCCTCTGTCATTCTCTATTAGCTCTTCTAAAAGGAGGGAGCAATGGGGTCGTGGACTAGAAGGTGAGTCAGCTGCCTGGACATTCTTTGAGTATCCATCCAGTGATTGCCATACAACTCTCCCTCTCCCCACTCATGTGTTTCCCACTCTCATCTTATAATTAAAGTGTATGTTGAGCAATGGGTTGTGGAGCTCATCCACCAGTCAGCAATGTGGCAACCCAATATCATGGTGGCTATACCAAGAGCGGATCTTCCGACTTGGCTGGGAATCTTGACTCTTGCCCATTCACCCACCCCACCTGACAGCTCCTTGTTTTGTGTCACTGGATTCTCAATATGTGATTTTTCAGTAGGCAGGTAGGCCTTGATCTCTTGAAGATGAACCAGCCTTCAGCCTTGGAAAAGGGTATATTCAAACCCTTTAGGAGAGGCATTTCAACCTTTTAGAATGGAGAAAACCTCATGAAAAATCTGGGAATGCAAACTATTAGCATTTGGGGGAAAGGGGGTGAGGCCAAGGGGGATGGCCATCTGGAGGGCCATAATAAGACTCCAGGAGGGGCAGGTGTGGTTCTGCACCCCTGCTTTAAAGCCTTGGTTCTTCTCACCATGTTCTTTGCTGCTGTAGTCACAGCAGTGTGTGTGTGTGTGTGTGTGTGTGTTTGGGGGTGGGGAGGGGTGAGGTCAGGAAAACAAGTCTGGGAGTTTGTGGTGAATTGCTAAGAAGAGCAGCACCACATTTCCCCATCAGCGGCTGCCTTTTGCAACAAGCATTTCATGTGTTGTACCTTGCTGGCCAGCAGCTTCCTTCCTCCTCTCCCCAGGCTTCTCCCCTAGGAACAATGCTGCTTTTATCTCCGCTGCATCTAAAGTGCAAGCCGACTCAGTTTAGGGACAGTTAATTTCCAGTTCTTTCCAGATGGGTTGGAATAATATCCCCAGGTGGTAAATACATTATTAAGAAGGCAGTTTGGTGTGAAATTGGCTATTAAAATATAGATAAAGTTTAATATATTGAGCTCCTTGTCAGAAAAAAATCACTTTAGAGGGAGCTTATTATTTGTTTGATATTAAAGGAGTCACAGCTCCGCTCCAAGTGACAAATGGGAGGGGGAGGGGGGAGAAGGAATGCCACTGGTAATGAACAAAAGCTTTTTAACATTGAAATTTAGCTATGATACCCCCTCGCTGATCTGAGCAGCTCCACACAACCACAACGGATCCCTCCACAACTGCTAGGAGGGAGAGGGAGAGAGAGAGAGAAAATCCTGTTGATGCTGAGGTTGGCTGGCTGTCACGCAAATCTTCCACCAAAATCCAGAGGCTTACAATGAAAATGAGCCTGCCCTTTAAAACTTCCCTGCACTGTGGGAAGTCTTTCTCTTTCTCCCTCTCAGAGGTAGCTCAGAGAATCTGTATTGTAATGCCATAAAGCAGGGTTCCCCAACCCCCGGGCCGCGGACCGGTACTGGTCTGTGGCCTGTTAGGAACTGGGCCGGGCCACCCAGCCGCCACGCCGGCCGGGACGCACCGGGTGCAAGCACCCCACCTGGCTCTCGGGGTGCTCGTGAGCTCCAGCGAGCACCCCCCGCCGCTCGTCTCTCTGCTCGCCTCCCAGCAAGCATTTTTGGAAAACCGGAAGTGACGTGATGGGAGACCTGTCGCGTCACTTCCTGGTTCTCCGGCGCAGCTCTTTTTACATAAATACCATGGTAAAGTACCTTAAAACAGCAGCGAATAGCAAATCGTGGCCATTTAAAGGTACTTTACCATGGTATTTAATGTAAAAAGAGCAGTGCTGAAGAACCAGGAAGTGACTTCCAGGGACCTTGTAGGTCCTTTCCCCGGTGCGTTTGGGTCGGGGGGGGTGTCAAGCAGGGCGAGTTCGACTCGCTTCAGCCCCCTTGAGACTCTCCGATACATCCCCGTGGCCGCACAGCAGGAGGTGAGCGGTGGGCAACCCCCCCCCCCAGTCCATGGAAAAATTGTCTTCCACGGAACCAGTCCCTGGTGCCAAAAAGGTTGGGGACCGCGGCCCTAAAGGATTTAGTAGTGGTGAAACAGTGGTGGCTGGGCTGAGAGGTCATGCAAATGCAAGGCCTCCCACTGCTGGTATTGGCAGATGTGCTCTGGACACAAAGCAATCTTTCCCAACCGGGGGCCCTCCAGAGGTTTTGGACTTCAACTCCCTTCAGCCCCAGCCAGCATTGAGGGAGTTGTAGTCCCAAACATCTGGAGGGCACCAGGTTAGTGAAGGCTGCCATAAGGATGCCAAATGACATGGTTAAGGTCTATACATGGACACTGGAACTTGTCTTATACTGAGGTAGGCCACTGGTCCATCCAGCCCACTGTTGTCTACAATGAATGTCAGGAGCTTTCCAGGGGCCCAGACAAGGTCTTCCCATCACTTGCTACCTGATTCTTTTAACGGAAGATGCTGGGCATTGGATTTAGACCCTTCTACATGCAAAACATGCACCCTGCCACTTGGCTTCTGGCCCCTACCTTCTAAACTACAGCTGTAACCAGATCTCCTGACATTTTCTTTCAGACTAAAAAGCTGTTGGAGTGAAATAGAGTGGTGCTGGGGGAGAGGGGGTGTTAACTCTCCATGCATGCCATTTCCACAGTTTTCCCCTCCACAAAGCTACTACATATGGGTATTCCCCACTCCCCATGGCTAATAGCAGCTTTGGGTTAGGACTATTTTGGTCATGGAAAAAGTGAGGGGGGAAGCTTTGTTTTTTGTTTCCTTGTTTGTTTTAAAAAAACAAAACAAAAACAAAATATGTTCGAGTTCCTCAGTCCCAATCCAATTTGTGTCCTTCCCCATGGTTGCTTTTTAGCATTAGAGAAAATGTTGGAAGATCCATTCATGGATCACCCATGTATTTGACCCTAAATTTGCTGCTCCAGAAGCTGGAGCTAGTGCAGAATGCAGCAGTTCGGCTTTTGTCGGGAGCTGCCCCTTTTCAGCATGCAACTCGTTCGCTGAAGGAACTGCACTGGCTACCTATTCACTACCAGGTCAGGTTTAAGGTTCTGGTACTCGTGTACAAAAGCCCAAAACAACTTGGGACCGGGTTACCTGAGAGAGCGCCTCCTCCCATACCAACCTGCCCAGTCGCTGAGGTCAGATGGCATGCTCCTGGTAGTTCCTCATGGACCTTTGGCCCGACTGGAGTCCACCAGGAGAAGAGCCTTCAATGTGGCGGTTCCATTTCTGTGGAACTCCCTGCCTCTGAAGGTCAGGCAGGCTCCGACACTGTGCTGCTTTCGGCACCTGCTGAAGACCTCCTTGTTCCAGGAAGCCTTCTCTGTTCTTTAACCACCACTGTAATTGTTACTTTGTTTTCAATGTGCTGATTTTGTTTCTTTTATCTGTTTTTGTCTGTTTATTGTTCACTGCTCCGGAATCTGCTTGATGTGGAGCAGTATACAAATACTGTAACAACAACAACAACAACAACAGAAGAATGACCTAGAGAAAGTAGGCATTCCTGGATTGGACACATCACCTTGCTAGCTAGGAAGATTCCTGCTGAAGACTTCACCTTGCATTCCTGAAGTTGCTTAGTTAGCATTGTAATATGAACCAATCCAATTGAATTCACACTTCCCAAACAAATACAAGAAGAACTGGAAGCAATTATCTTCTGGTTTTGCACATATTTGAAATTTGTGATGCAGTTCTCTGATCAAAAAACGCATACAAAAATATGTAGATTAGGGAAAGCTGCGTACAAAAATGCAGAAATGAGGGGAAATTGTGTACAAAAATAGGTACAGCAGCCAGGGAAACATGCTTGTAGAAATGTGTATATTAGGGAAAATTTGCATGCAAACCTGTGTCTGAGTTTTCCATGTGTACAAAAATGCACATGAAAATGCATACGGGGGGGTGGGGGGTTGGTGTGTGGACATAGAAAAGAAAGAAAATGGAATGGAAATGCAAATGCTATAGAAACTGAAACAGACAGATTCATACATCCCTATTAGCCACTCCTCTACTACCTCCTCATGTGAAAAACAGAGCCTTTACCCTTGGGCACGGTTTCAAAGGAACGGGAGATTCTCTCTGTGTTCCTATTGCATACCGTCAAAGAAGAAAATAAATTCCATCTCTTCCCGCAGCTCAGCAGAGGTCTTTATTTAGGTCTCATATTACTAAGACTTCATTAGTTTTACAAAATATACTACAGCACATTTACTAGCAGGCTATGAAGTGTCATAAATAATTAAAACTAAATTATACTTGTCAGGGAAATGAACGAAGTGCATTTCCCCCCCAATACATTATCCTAGCTTTTGGGGGTTTCTTATTTTGTTTGATCGTTTGCAAAGTCTCAAGGGCTCCCCTGCCCTTCTCCACTAATATAACACTTTCAGGTAGTTTTATATTAACTGAATAGTCCCATGGGACTTATTTTCATCTCTCATGCATTGATAGAAGTCAGGAATACAATCTAAGCGCAACTGGTATGAAGTCAACATTGGAAGCCAAATGCAGAGTGAATTGCAAAAAGAAGAAGAAGAAGAAGAAGAAGAAGAAGAAGAAGAAGAAGAAGAAGAAGAAGAAGAAGAAGAGAGGTAACAAATCTCCCACCTAACAGCTTTAATGGAGGTGCAAATGCAGCACAAAGTGATTGGATCAACATTAATTAAGGACATAATCCTATGCATGTTCAGACAGGAAAACGTGTAGCTGCAGAATGCTGGGAGTTGTAGGATTTTTTCTGTCTAAAGATGCATAGGATTGGGCCCTACTGAAACTTATGGTCATGAGGGTCACACCAAGAGACCTTTATTGAAAATTAGTATAGTACACTACAACAATACTCCACTAATGTACAACAGCTTCCCTTTTAAAGCAGGGCTGTGTTTCTAACACACATATCCACACATGGGGAGGGTGGGTAGGTTGTTGTTAGACCAAAACAGGGAACAATATGAATTGTCAGATTTTGAGACTCAGAGGCAGTAGGTCCCACTGGTTTTGCAGTTGGACACACACAAAAAAAACTGGGAATGACTTATTCTCTGTTGCCTCAGAGAATGGGCTTAAGTTACAGGCCAGTAGATTTCAGTTGAACATGGGAGCACCTTCTTGACAGTAAGAGCAGTTTCACAACTGAACCGATTACCTAAAGGGAGTGGAGGACACTCCCTTGCTAGAGGTGTTCAAGCAGAGGTTGTGTATCCACCTGTTGGGGATACTCTAGCTTTGGATGCCCTGCATTGAGCAAGGGAACCCAATCTGGATTCAGGCATGGTTTGGGGACAGAAACAGTCATGGTTACCTTGGTGGAAGGACTGGAGACCTCTAGACCATGGAGGTTCCCAGACCAACCCACAGATATGCGGACTCCACCATGGGCCCTACCCCCTGGAGGCTACCAGGACCCTGGGAAGGGGGCTGGAATCCCCCTGTTATCTCTGGTCATTGATCAAATATAATAGGGGGATTCCCCTCCCTAAGCCCCCTGGAAGGGAGAGATTTCTAATAATTCATTTCCATTCATGGAACAGCCATCCCTAACAGAGAAAAAGAGCCTACCAAATTCAATTTGACTGCACTGAATGGAAAGTCTGTCTCCCTAGTCACTCCTGATTACTGCCCTGGGAGTTAAGGATTAAAAAGAGAGAAAGAGAGCACATTTAAACATTTGTGAGATTTTTCTTCCTGCACAAACCACAAAGCAGACTGTTTCGTAGAATGTTCTCCAAATGTTCTCCACCATTTGGGAGGGGGCTTGTTGCCTCTGAATGATGCTAGGTCAAAGGTATTGTGGTGGATGCAAAATGGTGGCCAGCCTGCCAAGAGAGTCACTTGGCAGGCTGGCACCCCAAACCCCGTAGGAAAATAAGGACCAAAGCTGTGATTCTGCCACTGCTATCATGGTGAACCTGACCCACAAGAAACTGTTGGAGAATTTCTCCTCCTCCTGGAGAATTATAGTGTAATGGTCCCTTCCAGTTTCTCTGCCCACAAACAGGGTGGGTAATTTTGAGATAATTTGTGCACAGCTCTAGAAAACCACTATATTTCTATGAGGATGAAATGTAGAAGAGTCATCGCTTCTTAATTTACAGAGAAGACACTGCTCCATCTTTTCGCTCAGCCATAGGGTTGCTGGTGAAGATGGTAGGAGAAAAATGTGCAGGCCTAACACAAGGAGGATGGCTAGTGGTCTAGTGGAGCCAGGGCTCACAGGGACGCAGCACCAGCACTTTCTGATCAGCAGGGATGCTGACATCCTTTGCCACCCCCTTCAAAATTCCCAGTTTCCTTTGAGCTTAGATGCAATCCTCACTGTGGCTGGGGGAAATGAATTTTGCCAACAACAATATATTGTTCCCTGTTACAATGCAACATATTTTAGGGTGGTTTGGTCTTGAATGGACTATTAAGACCCATCAGTTTTATGAAAGACCTGGTCCTCATGGAGTTGAAAACTGCTAGAATTGCTTTGCTTGATATGGATCAACAGTATTCCTGCATTTTTTTAAAAAAAAACTTTTCTCAGGGGCATGGCTATCAAGACTGCCATGATGAGTACCTGTGCTTCAAAATTTACTACTACACCACTGGGAATGGCTGAGAGTGCAGTTGTGTGTATACTCTGCAAATTATTGTGTTATGAGTAGCAGGGCTCTGATTCTTTTGAGAACAGTGAGAACAGGCTGCTAGATATGCCCTGTAGTACAAGGAACTATCCATGCGCGTTAAATTGCTAAAAATACAGTTACATATGCACACACACATAAATGCAGTGCAATAAAATATTTTCTCCCTCAAGATAAGTGGTATGATAACAGCAGTCACCAATGAATTTGGTTTGGGTAGGAAAAGGAGCTGGTTGAGAATAATGATGAATAAATGTATAAATGCATCCCAAGTACTTTGGGCCACCTTTCCCAATACCTGGAGTCAGTATCTTTTGGGGTGGGTGGGGTGTCTCCCCTCCTAAAATGCACTTCCAAAAAGTTGCTTCCACATGTTCCCACTTCCCACTTCCATTTACTTCCCAGAATGCAAATCTCTCTGTGTGTGTGTGTGTGTGTGTGTGTGTATGTGTGAAAGAACGGAGCCAGAATATATAATCTCCTTTAATCTCCCATTTCTGTCTAACGGTTGTGATGTTTTATTAATAGTCCTGTTCTCTTTTCAAGGTAGTTCCTATCCTGCCTGTTATTTGGGATTGACAGCAATGCAGAAGAAAAGGAACAGGGGAAGCAAAATGTAGAGGTTATTAACAGGTGGGAGGGAGAGGAAGAGAGAAGATGGAGAAGGGAACAGAGCTTGGCTGCCAGGTCTGCCACTGACCTTGGGCAAACAGTCAAGGACTGCCCAGCCCAAGTTGATTCCAGACTGAAAGGTGCCCCCCCACACACACCAAGTGTCAGGTGTGCTGCTGCATTGTTGCATGCATTGCACCTGTTTATTTTATTTATTTATTTATTATATTATATTATATTATATTTTTACCCCACCTTTTTTCCTGCAAGGAACCCAAGGCGGCTTACATAATCCTCCTCCTCCTCTCCATTATATCCTCACAACAACCCTGTGAGGTAGGTTAGGCTGAGAGTCAGTGACTGGCCCAAAGTCACCCAGTGAGCTTCATGGCCGAAACTGAAACCTGCCACCTACAAGTAACACAGGTTCTGTGCTGATCACAGCTAGTCCAAATGGAGTCTAGCAGGATCAGCACAGTTCAGAACAGCAACTGAAGCACAACCCCCTCCCCCCCCCCCAAGCTAGCTGGTTTCTTCTTTGCAGTTATCTGTAAGCTATATAGACGGAAAGGTGAGCAATGTGGGATGAAGCACATCGTGTGTGTGGGGAGGCACTGTGTGGACTAGAGCTCCTGTATAAGTGCATCAGATCCCCAAAATAACTAAGTTGATTTCAGAACGGGCTGAAAAGGTAGCAGAACTGCTTGCCCCTAACACATTCAGGCAGGCATGTCCCCCATCAAGTGCCCTTCCCGCCACCATCAGTTCCCCCACCATCAGTTCCCCCCACAAAAAAAGCCTCTCCCTAGTACTATTTGGGCACCATTGGCAGTGGTAACCCCATACTGTCTGGTGGCAGCACTCCCAAAGAAGCTGCTTGGCAATTCTGATTGATTGGCTGTTGTACTGGCACATTTTCCCCATCTCAGATTGAACCTTCCTGGAAACAGTGAAGCTGAACCATAGCCAATGAGATTTCGCCATATGACAATGTAACTGTTTCCAGGATGGGGATGCTGATGGCAGGGGAGATCTGTGACTTGACTACAGCAGTCAAGAAAAGCCTCCAGGTGACTGTAACAGTTTCTGATTCCAGCAGGGTTGCTACAGCCGGAGCCCCCTTTCCAACCCTCTCTCAACACTACTTCTGCTGCCCTCCTTGCTGCTCACTCCTTCTCCATTTAACCATGTCTGACTTCATCTTTGTACCATTTAAAGGACACTGCTGCACCCGGGTTCCCAGGGAGATAATCAACAACCAAGGATTCAGATCCAACAGACAAGGTCAGGCATGGCAAGAGTACCAGCAATGGAGCAATTCCAGAAACAAGGTTCGACCAAGTCAGATACCAGTTAAGGAAAGCACGCAATGGATAATGTAAGTGAGAACTCCAAGTGCCAGTGGACTGAAGCCAGACAAGCTCAGCTTGCACGTTGTTCCAGCAACTGGCAGAGAGACTCAGGCTGAGCCTTAAATGGGACTTTGGTTTCCTAGAGGCTACTAGCTCTTCCCACACACTACACAGGGCCTTCTCCTTTAAAGGGGCCATCCTTAACCTCTTGAAGCCTTTGGCTGCAACAGCATGGAGGCAACGGGGTTGTGGTGGTGACTTTGGAAACAGAGTCCTCAGAATCTGAGGATGGTAATGAATTATGAAACCTCCTCTGGAAGCATGGAGGCAGGCAGGTACCAGGAGCACTTCTGGCGCCAAAGACCCTGAGGAGTGAGGGGCATTGAGAGGGTTACCAGTCACATCCTTGTTTGGGTCTGAGAGACCTATAATAGAGTCTTTCCCTCCTGAGGTAGGGGGAACTGGAACCCCAGGTCATGACTCATGACATTCTTAGAGCAGCTTGCTGCAACTTCTGCTGCTGTTCCAAATGCAAGAAAAGACCAGGCACTCCTGGAAGGACAATGAGCAGGTCAGCAGCAAGCGATGCTGGCAGAGGTTTGGACCTGGGCTCTCTATAGGTGTTTAAACAATTGGCTGCTACAGACACTTAGAGGCTTCCCTCCACATGGAGCCTTGTTCATAGGTTCTAAGTGAACATATGAACAACTATTCACCCATCAGTGTCTTTCTGGGCTCTCTCCATCTTCTTTGCTTGACTCCTAGGAAGCTATTAGCAAGGAAAGTAAGCACATTGCTGATTCTGCTTTTAAAGAGAATCTGGAGTGGTGGAGGCAGACCTGAAGGCAGGCTTCTCCTGAACATCTCATTAGAGTAACTTCCACACATCATTTGAAAAACCCACTGACAGTGTCCTTCCTTGAACAAAGCAAATACTGTATCAATTAAATAGCCCTCAAGGGAGGGAAAAAAGGTACACAGGGCCCTTTGCCTTGCCATATCCATCCCCCCCCCCATTTCCCTCTCACGCCCATGAAATAAAGCAACACAGACATCAACACTGTTTTACTGGCCGGGAGAAGAGCACGGCACACACTTTAGAATTCCAGAAAACTCTTCATGATGCAGAATAGAAAGGTAGAAAAGCATAGAGGAAGCAAAGCTGGCCAAGAATGAACACACTCTAGTAACTTCAAAATAGACATTAAATTGCAGCATCCTCCTGCTCTTTGTCATGGGTGTGTGTTTTAATCACTATGTACTTGCTATTTCCCCAAATGTACAAAGGCAGTGTATTTATTTTATTTAATTTATTTATTATATTTATACCCCGCCTTTTTTCCTGCAAGGAACCCAAGGCGGCTTACATAATCCTCCTCCTCCTCTCCATTTTATTCTCACAGCAACCCTGTGAGGTAGGTTAGGCTGAGAGTCAGTGACTGGCCCAAAGTCACCCAGTGGGTTTCATGGCCGAGTGGGGACTAGAACCCGGATCTCCCGAGTCCCAGTCCAACACTCTCACCACTACGCCACACTGGCTCTTACTGGCCGGGTTTGAGTGTGCAAGGAGGCTTACCACCTCCCAATCTAGATACTGGAGGCACACATACCTTTTAATCTCCCAATGCAGTGCCTTCTTCCCATCCTTTCTGTCCTTGGACATTTCATATGCCCCTCCCCCCCCCCACTGCTGTGTGGCACAAGTGCTCACCACCTGGGCTGGCAGTGCTTCTCGGATACTGTTCAGAATAAACCTACTCACAGTCATGCAGATCCACCATCCACCCCTGGCATTTGCCTGAAGCAAAAGCTTCATGTTGCGTCTTAGTAAGGCCAGCCCTGCCCTCCTGCGCCAAACAGCATACATGGATCCCTGTAACCATGACAGCATTCCCCCCCCCATATACATTAAACACCTGGCTGATGCAGCTTACAAACCAAACTCCTCTTGGGCTTTGTGGCTAGAAATATTTCCAGGTCCCCCACTCTCCTTTTTGCTCCCTCACCCTGCTCTTGCTTTGATCATGGCTTTAAAAAGTGGCGCTCCCAGTTCTTCATCTCCCCTCCCAAAGCAGCTTCCTCTGTGAAGGGTACCTAGCTTGAGCTGCAGGATTGATTTAACCTCCTTTATCTCCCCGATTAGCCCAGCCACAGTGCAGATACTTGGCTCTTATCAGCCTATTAAAGAGTCAAAGAATGCTGTTACCAGTTTTTTATCTACAAAATGCACACAAAGCCCTGCTGATTATTCTATTAATTTGTTAATGAACCTGTCTGCCAGACAGATTTGCTGCTTTTTTTGGAAGGCAGGAAAAGAGAATTCAAACTTTACAGTGGCCCAAGACACCTGGCTCACAGAGCCCTCTGGATTAGAACTTTTATTGGGGGGGGCAAGGGGGGGAAGCCCTAACTGTATTCATGGGAATACAGTGTGCTGTATTTGAAGTACTAGAGATGCTGAGAAGCAGGCCACACTTTCCCCCCTATCATGAGAGCTAGCAACTTAATGAAATACTAGTTCCAGAGACTTTCCAGAATACATGTGTTTTTAGAAAGGAAAGGATTAAATAACATTTGAAACACCTCTTTTGCTTCCAGTTTTAATTCTCTTTTTCTGATACATCCGATATCTAATGGATGGTTTGTTACATTTTCATGTTTGTTATAATTTTTAGATTCTGATTATTTATTTTTTAAAAACTTCCTGCATCCTTTTTATCTGCCACCAAATTATAATTGTTGTATTTTATGCCTACAAAATGTGAAAAATCAAATACAAACAAAGCAGAAATAGCTACCAATATAAAGAATAGGTGGCGAATATTCTCCTAGTGCTGGAAATGTGTTGTTGTTATTGCTGTTCCATATAAATAAGTGGGAAAATGTTCTTGTTACAATAAGAAATTACAGCAAAAGTTGCCCTTCTTGGGTATCTCCCTCCATCAGTCTAGCATCAAAAAGACTTATTAAGGCCAAAGGCAAGAATTGTATGGGGGAGGGGGAAGTGATAACATGCCAAGCAGTCTGATCACCTTTTCTTCTGCTGAAATGCAAAACCAGCCACATGAAAAGAGGTGCTAGCTAAAGCCGAAAGTCCTGCTTTTCTTAGTCATGGGGAGAACAATTGATGGTAACCCTGGATTCATCTACAGTCTTTTAAACACTTCTGTATATTTATTTGGGGAAGGAGGTAGCAGAATGCCTAAGCCTGTCAATTGCCCAACAAATTAAATGCATAAACCCTGGTGCACTCTGAGGGATGAATATATTATGGACAAAAACAAGCTGTCATCATCACACCCACATCCTGCTTTGTTTACTGTGTTCTCCTACAAGCCCCTGCTGTCGAGCAGTGTGTGACACTGGATGGTGAAAGGCAAGAGACACTGAATTTCCTGGCAGTCTCCATCAGATAAGTCTTATATGTTATATCCCTTGCATACAGAAAGTCTAAATCTCATCAGAAAACTACACACACACACACACAAGACAGAGTCACAGGGAGCTGAGGGATAAAGAATCATAGCAAAGGAAGATGAAAAGCCAGGGGAAAGGGACACACAGATTCAGGCATATTCAGGATTTCCTAAGAAAAGGCACTAATTGCTGTGGAACATGGGAGATAATGCCCTTCTGTTCACACGTTACTGTAGCACCAGCTGTAGAACAAGCAGAGCTAAACACCAGCAGAGTTAAACAAGTGTGCGTGTGTGTGTTGCATAGATTATATTACTTTGACTGTCTCCAAAGTATTTAATTACTTCTTGGAGAAACAAAAAGCAAACATGTCTTTTAAGTAGGTTAAATAAGAACCCCCCAAAAAAGAAAGAAAAGGGGGGGAATGACCATTGCTGATGATGATGGCAAAGAGTTGATCCCCCAACATTTTCTGAGAATTTCACCACCGATATCACCAGTTTTGGGGCACTGTTTTCAACCACCCCCAAATTTTGAGATGAAAACTTATACACACACACACACGTAATGAAATGCCCTCCAAAGAGAGATCTGCCTAGCTCCTACTCTAATCTCTTTTGGTGCCAGGCAAAAACATTTTTATTCTCACAGGCTTCATTTTTATTCTCACAGGCTTTTTGATTTTATGCATGTGGAGTTTTGGATTTTATTTGTGTCTTGTTGTATATCGCCCTGACAACAATTTGTTATAGGGCAACGGACAAATTGGCTGGTTTTTATTTCATTTAAACAACAACAACAACACTTTACCAAACAACAACCAAAAAACAACCAAAAGAGAGAAGATAAACCTAAACATGGAATGCTGACTGACTAATGGACAGGAGGGGGGAATGGAGTGTCCTGGATGGAGTACCCTGGTGAAGATCACCTCCATGAAGTCTCCTCCCTCAATTGTCACCACCAGTAGCCATTCCAGCAGGCTGTACTGAGGGAGATGAGAGGGGGAAGCAGGGCCATTCCGCTAATCCTTCTGAAAGAACTATTTTCCCTCTTCCCTCCCCGTTCCTTTTTCCTTGTGTGTCATGTCTTTTTAGATAGTACCTACCCGCAGGCTTACAGTCTTCTTGAATTGCTTATATGTAAGCCGCCCTGGGAGCCTTTTCGGCTGAGCAGTGGCTTCAAAATACTTCAAATAGATAAATGAAAGGGGCATGGCTGGCTGGCATCCTGAACAGGAGCACTGCAACATTTTGTTGCAGGTACCACTCGGTGCTTCTGGTTAGTAAGCAGAGAAGGATTACGGTAGTATCAGAGCAACAAGGGACAGCAGGGGGGCTAATGATTCCAGGGCTGGTTCAGATGCATTCCTGGATCTTGGAGACTTCTTTGTGGAAAGTGCCAGTGCTCACTCACTTTCTTCTGCTCTTGCACTTTCTTATCCAGATGCAGTTTGATATTTGCGACGAAAGGTTAATTAATTGTGGCTGTGAGAAAAGAAAAAGGCCGCAGTTGCTGAGATGAATATTTATTGACCAACTTAAGGATTAAACTGTACGTGATGCAGGAGCTTGGTCTTTGTGTGGGTTGCAACCTAAAATGGCTATATATAACTCAAAGAATGCCTGTAGTTCAGTGGCGGGGCACATGGTTTGCATGCAGAAGGTCTCTGGTTCAGTTCCTGGTATCTCCAGTTAAAAAGGATCAGGTGATGGGAAAGACCCCTGAGAGCCTCAAGAGCCATTGCTAGTCAGAGTAGACAGCACCGGGTTGGATGGAACAATGGTCTGTCTCATTATAAGGCAGCCTCATCAGTTCATCTTGAATTAAATGAACACACACAATCCTCTGGGACGTTCTCCTGCAGAAGCCCCATTGCGGCGAATGAACAGTGACACTCATGTGCAGCTTCCATTCATCGCAGTTAGGTGGGGCTTGTGTTGAACATCCCAGAGGATTGGATTCAACATCAATATTATGCCAACCACACACTCATAGATAGTAGTCTGCCTCCAAAATTCCTTGGAAATTGTAACTGTATTAATTCAAAGTATATTTCTAGTTTCATGTAATTGTATATGCAGTAATAATAAATTGTAATTTCATGTAATCAAATATAATAATGATTATGCCTGTGAATGCATGAAATGAGAAATATATTGCTTCTGTGAATGAATACAAGTTATATTTTAAAAGACATTTTGGGGAGACACTAACATAATTACTGACATTTATATTCTCCCTCTTTCTTCTTGGATTATAACCACAATGAACAGCAAAAGATAGAAATGTTATGATTTGTAGACTGCGGCACTCAATGGCAAGCAACAGGGTTCTTGTTAATGGCACTTGATTCCTGGTGGCTACTGTAAGGCACCGGAATGTGTATCATACCCACCATCATGAGGGAGGAAAAGTTTTGCCAGATGTGTGTGGCGGCAAAAAAAGAAAACATCTGGAGCTTGCTGAAAGTGCTTGCTAGTAGACTTAGTTCCTAGGACATTGGGAAATAGGCTAGATATTATTCAGATGGGAAACAAGCATTGCATGCATGCATGCATGCATGCTTCCCAACTTCTCACCCTGTTCATTTTGTAATCTTACTGTGAAAGGAGCCACAATTCTTCAGTACTCTGAGCTTTTCTATACGAGGCTGTTAATCTGCTGTATCTACTTTTGGTTTTGTCGCAAAATTGAGAGCCAAGCACAACATGAAGAGTGTTTCCTTTCCTGCTTTTCAACTACATAACCTTTAGGTGGCACTGTGGTATAGCAGAATAGCACAAATACACAAGGGGAAATTGTAGGTTTTTTTGCTTTCAAAATAAAATGCCACATTTTAAATTAAATGCCACACTGGGACCCAGTGTGGCATAGTGGTTAGAGTGTTGGACTGGGACTTGATCTGGGTTCTAGTCCCCACTCAGTCATGAAGATCATTGGGTGACTTTGGGCCAGTCACTGACTCTCAGCCTAACCTACCTCACAGGGTTGTTGTGAGGATGAAATGGAGAGGAGCAGGATTAAGTAAGCTGCCTTGGGTTCCTTGCAGGAAAACTCACTGAAAAGTGCTGTTTAAACTAGAGGGTCATGATGTCATCTAAAGAACCTGTAAACAACTGTGAGTAGGAAATGATGAGCAGACAATAAATGTCTCATGTAGAAAAGCTCTCCCCTCCCCTCTTTAACTAGGAAATTAAAGCCTAGCCTGCACAGGCAACAGAATGAGGTGGTAGAGTCTTAAGGTGATATAGTATAGTATAATATAGTATACATATATCACCTCATGTATGAAGTATGAAGTATGAAGAGATATAGAATGTCACTTCAAATTGCAAGGAGGGTGTTACCAGTTTTTAATACCCCCCCCCCATAAAAAATCTCTTCAAGAAGAAAATCAGCACAACAGGGACAAAAGTTCCACTCTATTCCTCCTTTTCGTTGTGCTAATTTTTGACACATGAATGATTTTCTATATTGGGGAGCAGAAACTCTACCATTGATTCTGCCATATCATGACTTGACCAGCTCATTCTGCTGCATGTGTAAACTGCAAACCATCCTTCCCCAACCAGGTGCCCTCCAGATGTGTTGTACTACAACTCCCAGCATCCTCCAACCAGCATGATTCAATCAGCAGCTGATCAGAGATAAGTGTTTTCCCCTGCTAAGCACAGAGAAAGGGAGCCTTTTTCAGTGCTAAGCAGGGAAGAGCTTTCCCTTTCATGGAAGAGGGCTCAGGGCTAGAGGAAGTAGCTGTATGGGAAACCCCCGTAGGCCTTATCAGGGCCAAAGGCCAGAGGTTCCCCATATCTGCTGTAAAGGGTGGCCCCACCCCCTTGAATTCCTACTGCTCAAGAAGTGGGGTGGAAAGAACCACTACTCTTCTTTGTACTTAGCCTTTCCCCCTTTTCTCTGAGCAGAAGTTGCTGTTGCTGAAGTAGGTCCTCCTGTTTTTCACTTTCTGTAAGAATGAAAGGCTACAATCAAGGATCAACTCTGCTTGCCTATACTAGTCAAATTCCAATAAAGTTGACTAGTGGGAACTGCAACATAATGTCGCAGTATGGAGCGTTCTGTTTACTGTTCCAGCCAGCACTCAGCATTCCATGGTGACTGAGCATGCTCAAGCCTTATTGGACTGTTTTGGGTCCCTCCCCCACCACCTTTTTAGAGCTTGTTGTTATTGTTTTTGGTACTTCTGCCAACTTAGGATTTCCCCAAGCCTGTTCTTGTTGTGTGGATGGTGCCATTTCAGCTACATATGGTAATCAATGGCACTCGCTTCTGAACTTTGAGGAGAGAGGAATTGATATTGGTATTTAGGGAGGAGAATACTTCTTAAAGGAGGTGGATGAGGCACAGTTCAGGTGGAATTATTTTGTTGGCAAGGAATGTGTGACACTGCCTAGCTCTCTGTAATCATCATACTGCTGAGGACACCTTCTCTGCCCCTGGATCTCTCATACAGTGATAGGTACTAAGGCCAGCAAGATGGTGATGGTAACAATGGAGCCAAGAAAAAAATGAGCCAGCCAAAAAAAATCCTAATAGCAAGCTGACAGATATTCTCAAAGCAGCTTTGAAAGAGGGCTGCCTGCCAAAGGGAGCCATCTCTGCCTCAAAGCTTCCGTTTGCTTGCCAGATCCAAATAGACTTTTAGGGTAACTCAGAGGAGGCACTCCCAAAGGCTACCCAGTCCTACCTTTTGCGCCATAGGAAAGAGCAATCATCCCCAAGCAGAGGTGTTTCTGCTTTTAGGACAGGTACAACTGGGACCTGCAACCAACTGTTGCAGTGTCAAGTGGAACGTAGGAGCATGGGAAGCTGCCTTATACTGAGTCAGACCATTGGTCCATCTAGCTCAGTATTGTCGACACTGACTGGAAGCAGCTCTCCAGGGTTTCAGGCAGGAATTTCCCCGGCCCTACCTAGAGATGCTGGAGATTGAACCTGAAACCATCTGCTTGCAAATCATGTGCTCTCCCACTGAGCTACAACCCTTACTTGCTCATGTTCCAGCCAGCCAGCCAGGCCTTCTTTAAAGATACTCCATCCCATTCCCCCTCCAGTTTTCCATCCCGCATTGAGGCTGGTGGCTCCAATGTCAGTGGGGAGATGTATCTACTCGGGGTTTCAGTCTGAACTTTAAAGGAGCTATCCATGGTGCTGAACCTATTTGGGGGGCAGGGTTCGACACCATGAATAGCTCCTTAAAAATTCAGCCTAAAACCCAGAGTGGATATACCGCCCCACCGACATTGGAGTCACCGGCCTCCACTGCCACACACACCTGCCAGGCAGGCAGCATTGTGCGGCCACTGAACATGCTCCGTCGTAGTGGAGTTGTTTGCGTGTTGTTTTGCCCCTTCAGAGTTTTCCTAAATAGTTTCTTTTACTCCTGTTGTTAACCTTGGGGTTCTGCCAAGCATGCGGATACCTAACACTTGTTTCTCAATAGCACTGTTTTGGCTACACGCACAACCATCTTACCACCCGAGTTCACTCTTAGTTTATATATATGATGTGAACTGTTGTAAAGTCTGGACATGTGGTAACCACACCCATCATGAAGAGAGTGGATGTACCTCACTGGTACTTTATGCCAAATGTGCGGAACCTCAGGCCCAGGGGCCAGATCCAAACCTCCTGGGGTACCAATCTAGCCTTCCGGGGTTCTCCAAATGGCCATAATTCTTTCCCCCAACCACCTATTTTTTAATGGTTTCTTGGCTTCTGTGCAGCTTTTTCTCCATTCAAAATAAAATGATGATGATGATGATGATGAAATGCCTCTCCTAAGACTTAGTTACTGGAAGTAAGAGCTTTAAGCTAAAGTGTGTGTGTGTGTGTGTGCGTGTGTGTATTTTGGCCTCACCCACCAAAATACTAGAATTCAGCCCTTGGATTGAAAGAAGTTCAACACCCCTGCCTTATGCTGAAGGACCTAGGTTCTATCTTTGGCATCTGAGTTAGAAACTAGAACAGCTATATATAACTCAAAGAAGGCCTGTAGTTCTGTGGTAGATCACATGGTTTTCAGGTAGAAGGTTCCAAGCTCAATTCCTGGCATCTCCAGTTAAAAGGTTCAGGTAGCAGGTAATGGGGAAAAACTTCTGCCAGAGAGACTGGAAAGCCACTGCCAGTCGGAGTAGCAGTGGAGGCTGGTGGCTCCAATGTCAGTGCTGGATGTGAGGGCGATCTGGTTGTGACACATCTGTCAACCCATTGATTGCTAGGCTTGATGCTTACACTATCGCTGGGGCGGTGTATCTACTCTGGGTTTCAGGCTGAACTTATTTGTGAGCTATCCGTGGTGCTGAACCTTATCTCACCCCCACCAAATTTATAGGTTCAGAACCATGGATAGCTCCTTTAAAGTTCAGACTAGAGCTCGGAGTGTATACATCCCCCCACTGATATTGGAGCCACCAGCCACTGCTGTAGAGTGGACAATACTAGGCTATATAGACCAAAGGTCCAAGTTAGTATAAGGCAGCTTTGCAGGTTCTTTTATGCAAGTGTATGAATGTGCTTGCAAAACTTAGTCAATGTGTTTCACTACTACAAGCTTTCTGTGAGTGCTGTTATGCTGTGACTCTGGACGCATACTCACTGTCCATGCAGTTATATGTTGGTATTTTACAGAGTGATTTGGTGAGACCAAAGAAAATGTGAGTGTGTGTGTGTGCGTGCATGTGCATGTTAACCTCCCAGCTACCGCTGGGCAGACACAGCACTTAGCCTAGAGCAACCTTCCCCAACCTGGTGTCCCCTGGAGGTGTTCTACCTCTCATCTCCCATAGCGACTATTTCATACTGCTAGGAGCAGGAGGAGAAAAATTCATTGCAAGATGTCCCCAATTAATCACACTGAGTGATACTTGGATGTGGGGCAAGAAACTCACCATGGAGATGCCGATCCCCATGGCAATTATAATGTGCGGAGTGGGCCCTTCGTCATCTCTAAGAAGGTTTCAAAGGACTTCTTTCCTACTCCAAAGGAGGAAAGTGAGTTTCCTGGTTTCAAAGGTAAAGGACACCCTGGAGCCCTGCTGAAATACAAGTACGGTATGCTATACATTCCCTGGAGCGGTAAAGTTTTCAAGTAGAGAGCAACCCTTAAAAAGGAAAGAAAGAAAGAAAGGAAGGAAAGAAAGAAAGAAGGAAAGAAAGAAAGAAGGAAAGAGAGGAGGTCCATCTGGTGGACTGCCTGCCATATCTGCCGGACACTTAATGCAAGCACACCCTTTTCAGCTCTTTTTCTAATAATTAACTATTTAAAATTCTAACAGCACTAATCGCAGTGGCAGCAAGGCCTGTGTTCTCATTACCCAGAATCAATTCCTGTTGAATATTCACCTCCAGGGGTGGATGCAGCCAGAATGAGCTGATGATTCTTCCCATCGCTCTGCCGGAGCTAATGAGTAGCTGCCGCTGCCGTGGCAAAGTCACTCTCCCATAATCAGTCAAAATAACAAGAAACAGCACCTTCCAGGGACACAGGGATATTCTACATAAATATACATAGACAGTCAGTCCAGGCCAATGGACATCCCATCTCAATGAGGGATAAATGGCTGTAAGCTGATGGAAAAACCCAGGCTCCTGGAATTAGTTCTGAGGTGCCTTGCACAGTCGCACTCAACTCAACAGTCTCACTAGAGACTCCAGAACAATGATATGTGAAGCAGTGCCACCCAAGAGCTTTTCAATTTCACTTGCACAACATAGCCAATAATACTATGCAACTGGGACTTGCAACAAAATGTTGTAGTGTGGAGTGCTGCTGTCCAGGATTCCAGCCACTCTGCTCCACCACACCCCCAGTTTTCTTTCCTCCCCACCCACACCCACACATTCAGTCCACATTTGATGATGTAGGCTTACGCTGGCTCAGCTTGTCTGAGCGTGGAAAGCTAAGCAGGGTCAAGCCTGGCTATTACTTGGATGGGAGACCCCTCCTCTAGTTTCCTGCACTGAGCAGGGGGTTGGACTCGATAGCCTTGTAGGCTCCTTCCAACTCTATGATCTATGAAATCTATGTGAAACTCGGAGCATGCACAGTCCTCACTGGGTTGTTTCCCCACTTTAGGTTTTCCATATATATATATATATATATATATATATATATATTCTGTAAAACCTGGGATTCTCCCCAGCTTGCTGATAACTCTCTCTTGTGTATGGGTGGTCCTGTTTTGG
The DNA here is from genome assembly GCA_021292165.1 of Shinisaurus crocodilurus. Lineage (NCBI taxonomy): Eukaryota > Metazoa > Chordata > Lepidosauria > Squamata > Shinisauridae > Shinisaurus > Shinisaurus crocodilurus. The sequence continues at coordinate 9,766,902 of CM037884.1, read as the reverse complement.
CAACATAAACCACAAGATTCACAGCATGGACATTGGAAACTGAAGCCATGATTATTCTTGTAGAGTGCATACATGCACTTCCTTTGAAACCAGGTGAAGTACATAGATGGCATATGCAGTAATGGTCCCACTTCCGGGATGGTCCTGACTTTCTGGCACATTTATTTATTATTTGTGGCATTTTTACCCTGCTCATCAGCCAAAAAAAGGCTCCCAGAGTGGCTTACAAAGATTAATATTAGACAGTCCCTGCCCTCAGGCTAGAAACATGGTCCTAGTAATTCACTAGCTGTCCCTATCTTGGCTTTTGGGGAGATTTTTTTAAGGATGCCTTTCAAACATTTGCTTAGTGTCCGTTGATAGAATTCCTATTGTCCATGTCTCAGCCTCATCCCCTCAGGTAAGATGCTGTTCTGAAAATGAGGGACTGATAGTGCAATCTATAGGAACATAAGGAGCTGCCTGATACCGAGTCAGACCATTGGTACATTTGCTCAGTATTGTTTACACCAGCCTTATCCAACCTGGTGCCCTCCAGATGTGTTGGAGCACAGTTTTCACCATCCCCAGACAGCATGGCCATTGTGCTGTCACATGGCCATGCTGTCTGGGGATTATCGGAGTTGTCACCCAACACACTGGGAGGGCACCGGGTTGGGGAAAGCTGGTCTACACTGACCCGTGGCAGCTCTCCAGGGGTTTGTAACAGGGGACTTTCCCAGCCCTACCTGGAGATGCTGGTGATGGAACCTGGGCACCTTTTGCACGTGAAGCATGTGCTCTCTACCACTGAGCTATGGTCCTTCTCCAATTTTGTGCATGTCTACTGAGATGTAAGTCCCACTGAGTCCCATGTAAGCACGTGTGTATGTGATTGCAGCAACCTGAAGCAGCAGGAAGTCCCTGATGTGAATGTCACTCACCTGTACCATGAACTTGCCTGGTAGCCTTTGGCAAGCCACAATGTGCCAGCCTCAGTGCCCTGTCTGCAATATGGGGATCATGATACTGACCTGAGTTTCAGGATCACTGCAAGGATTACAAGAAGTTAATATAGATGGAATGCTTTGATCACACACTCCACCCAAAGCACTGCATATATGCTGAGTGTTAGGGGTTGAATCCAGATTTAGTCATATTTAGAGTAGACCCACTGGAATCAGTAGGACTTAACTTAGTCATCATGATTAACACAAGTCTCATTGATTTCAATGGGTTTACTCGAGGTATGACTAAATCCAGTGGAGGCTGGTGGCTTCAATGTCAGTGGGGCCATGTATCCACTCCAGATTTTACTCCAAACTTTTATGGAGCTATCCATGATGCCGAACCTATGGGGGGGGGCAATTCAGCACCATGAATAATTCCTGCAACGTGCAACAACCACCCCTCACCCTATACACAGGTGGGTTGTTGCCACCTCACCTAGTGACCGAGGACACCTGTCTCTCCTCAGGATCTACCCTGCCACCCAGGTGCACCTCCCTGAGTAACTGCCCTCTCTCCCTCCTTTTTTTTAAATCCAGTCACTCCTTCCCCAGCCAATCACACACAAGCTGCATCTGAACATTCCATTCACTCTAGCTATCAATCATAGGCACACTATATACAAACCTCAGTAGGTATTTCACCTTTACATAGAACCAGAATCATCACAGTTCCTTTAAATTTCAGACTAAAGTCCGGAGTGGATAATGGGGCCCTGCTGACATTGGGGCCACCAGCCTCCACTGACTAAATCTGGATCCAACCCTAGGTCTCTATGACTGAAATCCTATACACACCAAACCGGGGGTCATGCTTCAGTGAACTCAATGGGACTTATTTCTAAGTAGACATACAACGGATTGTGCTGTAGAAGTTAAACCATTGGAGGGCAGGTGGATGTTGTGGACATATCCTGTATCCATGTGCAACTGTGACAATCTGAAAAAGGCATCACTTCCCCCTAATTTGTTTCTGCTCCAGTTAAAAGAGTAAATGACAAATAGTGACACGCCTTTAAAATTGTATCCATGTTTTAAGCAAGTTGTGCCCTCTGAAAATATCTGGAGCAATGTTCCACTCTGCATGAGGAGCTGCTCTAACCTTTGAGACAAAGGCAATTCCTTCTACTTCAAACTCTCTCTCTCAGCAGGCATATTAGATAACAGAAAGCATTTGCTATAAATGTTAAGCCAATATATCTTATTACTAGAAGTAGTCTGGGGTATGGTTCCTCCCATTATTGGAAGGGTGGGGTGCTTTGCCATCGACAGCTACATAGCAAGCAGAAGTCCAGTAGCTGAAGCTTTCCCCATCACTGCATTCCCATGCCCAAGAAAGCTGCACTTGTTGAATTTCTGCCAGACAGGAATCTGTTGAAAGCACAGAAAGAAAGGGGGGAAAGATGGCAACTCTACTTTCAATCATGGATGTCAACATTATGCAAGTGTCTGTAAAACAAAAAGCAATTTCATAGCATTTTGATACCATAAATGAAATGCCATAGTTTTGAAAACTGGGCATGCACAGTGGTGGAACGATTTAAGACTGTTGCTTCACGCAAAAGAAGGAAAGAAATAAAAAATCCTGCAGGATTTTTAATGTACCGAATAGCACCAATGCTAAATAGAGATTATCATTTTTATTTTTATTTTTTAAGTGTGGCGAACTAAATTCTCTAAGCACATGAACCAGTCTGGAGTCTGGACCTTACGCGATTCCTTCCCACACTTTAACAAAATGCAGTCCTGGGCTTTGTGACATCCTTGCTCACCCAGGCCACGCTATCATATTCCGTCGTGACTGGAACCAGGATCTGAGGGTCTTTAGGCAATTTGTTTTAGGGAGAGACAGCTCAAATGTGGGGAACGAGGGAGACAGGGTGCACTTTGCCATAGGGCTGGCTGAGTCAGACACAGAGTGGGCTCCGGACTCCCACTTGAGCATCTCCTGTGACAGAGCAAGCAAACTCCAGGATCCACTCTGACTTGGCAAAGGCCCAGCTAGGTCCTGTGCCAAAGGAAAGGCCAGATAACAGCACCGGCTGTTGGCAGGTCCCTTAATTGGTCTGACTCTGAGCCCAGCATCTGCCTGGCCCTTCTGGCCCTTCTGCAGACCATAAGAACATAAGAGGAGCCCTGCTGGATCAGACCAAGGGTCGAGTCCAGCATTCTGTTCACACAGTGACCAACCCGCTGCCCACGGGAAACCCACAAGGAGGACATGAGTGCAACAGCACCCTCCCACCCAAGCTCCCCAGTAACTGGTGTACATAGGCATACTGCCTCTGATGAATTTCATATTTTATTTATTTATTTCATTTATATCCCACATTTTTTCCTGCAAGGAACACAAGGCAGCTTACATAATCCTCCTCCTCTCCATTTTATCCTCACAACAACCCTGTGAGGTAGGATAGGCTGAGAGTCAGTGACTGGCCCTAAAGTCACCCAGTGAGGTTCATGGCTGAGTGGGGACTAGAACCCAGATCTCTAGAGTCCCAGTCCAACACTCTAACCACTACACCACATCTTTCTTCTCTTAGTAAAATAAAATAAAAAATGTAGTCCAAAATATCCCTCCCCCATCCCCATGTGTTACTGGCAAGATTAAACAAAGTGCTGCCAATGCAAGGGAGAGGAAGCCCGCTTGATCTTGACAAAGCACTGAGCATAAGTCAGAGATCTTTAGGGCAAAGTGATCCATGTTAAATTACTTTGTTCAGAAACCCATGATATTGGCGATTGCTATGCCGGCAGCCATAAATACTAGAGCAGACAGTGATTGGCCTAACCGCAAGGGTGTGTGAAGAAATGGAGATAAATTAACATGCAAAATGCAGGCCCTCCCATGGCAGCCTGTAATTAAGGCCTCCTTTCTTCCTGCCATAGAGAGCGAGAGAAGAATAACTTGTTTGGGGGACAGGGCTTCCTTCCCCACCTCCACCATGCACCAGTCTCCCCAGAAAGTCGAGGAGCTGGTAGCCATGGAGCTGTGAGCATGTCACCTGGGTGACACTGGGAGATTAGTCAATCCTGGCTAGACACAAGGGGTGTACTGTCCAGCAGCTGAAGGAGATAAGTGAATGTCATTTCCTATCAGGCCTCTGCTGGACAAGTCACAAGACAGCAGGAAAATGGGAACTGGCAACCGTCTTCTCCTGAGGCTGAAGGAAACCTATTTTTGCTCTCCTTACCAGCAATTAGGCAAATAAATTAGGGTGGTATCTTTTTAGCAGCCAGCTGCAACCCAAATTGTTGGGGGATGGGAGAAAGAGGAGAAAGACCTTCCATTTTTTTTCATTTTTAAAAAGTTAATACTGCTTCCCAAAAGAGGGCATAGAGACCATGGCCATGTAACTGACCCATACGATGTGTCAGAGGCCACTGTGCACATAGTAACAGCCACAGGGGCAATCCAGAACCTGCTGACGATGGTGCGTCCAAACTCAAGCAAATTCCAGGTACAATTTGCCAGGAGTTTGACAATATGGAACCCCACATCTGTAGCCAAAATCAGGTTAAATCCATTTTCCCCAGGATTCATCATATGCAATGTACATTTCCTGATTTTGTTTCGACATTTTGTTTTGTCCCTTTGCAACAGGTAAATATTATGTTAACAGCCTAACCATTGAGCCATTTTATAGTCAAACTATAGTACAACAGCTGGACGCTGCCCTCTAAGAACATAAGAACTGACTATACTGTGGATTAGAATCATAGAGTTGAAAGGGACCCTGAAGATAATCTAGTCCAACCCCCTGCTCAATGCAAGTTCTGCAATGCAGGATGCAGTCACAGCATCCCATCCCTGGAAAGATGGCTGCTTAAATACCTTCAGTGAAGGAGATATTAGTCCAAGGATCCATTGCAGTCTTGCATTCTCTCTCCGGCCATGGCCATCTAGATGTTCCTAAGATGGTAACTGGCTTCTGATTCTTGCCACAGCAACTGATACTGAAAAGTATATTGCTTCTGAATTTGGAGGTTGCATTTCATTGACATGGCTACATACAAACCACTTAGACCACGAATTTATTTAATTAATTTTTAAAGCAAGGTTAGAGAATCTGTTTCCTCAGAAGGGCCTTTGAAGGATCCATGGGGAAAGTGAACTGGAGGGCTGCAAACAATGGTGCACAGAGCCAAAGACAATGCTGGGTGGAACCAGTAGCAAAAGTGGGAGGTCTTCATGCTAGCATTGCAGGCTTGCATCTCTCTTTATCTCTGTGTGCCACCCCATGCCTTCTCTATGTTTTGCACACACACTCATGCATGAGTGGGCCTGCAACATCTGGAGAGCTGGATATTGCTAAAAGCAGAGATGGATGAATCTGTCAGGTTCACTTTCTCACACATTCAATGTTTTTAAAATGTCATGTTCTTGCCATCCCATAGATTAAGAAGTCTGCAAATCTTGGTAAATTCTTATCAATAACAAACCAAAATGAAATTCTCACCCACCTGCCCCAGTCAAATTCAATAGGTAGCTATTCGCAGCACAGAGAGGACCATGCTCTACCTGCCTGGCATATAGGCATTAAAAATGAGAGGAGCCGCCTGTCAGAAAAAAAAGAGGTGGCAACCCTAATTCATTACCACAAATGTAGTTGAATACACAGGGATTCAAAGCCAAACTGTTAAGAGCTAAGCCCTCTGCCTGGATAGACAATGTGTCAGTTTTGGTTTCTCCTACATTCATTTATATATATATATATATATATATATATATATATATACATACATACATACACACACACACACACACACTTTCCACCCCATTTATTAATACATTTGTGAAGTTTGGTAAGTTCTTATCAAAAAAATGAACTGAACAAAATTCTCACCTATCCCCAGCTGAGAGTCACATGAAATTAGGCAGAGGGTTCAATGTTCAATTGAGAGCCAGCATAGCAAAGTGGTTAGAGTGTTGGACTGGGACTAGGGAAATCCAGGTTTCAGTCCCCACTCAGCCATGAAGCTCATGGGGTGACTTCAGGCCAGTCACTGACTCTCAGTCAAACCTACCTCACAGGGTTGTTGTGAGGATGAAATGCAGAGGAGGAGGAGGATTATGTAAAGTGACCATTGGGTTCCTTACAGGAAAAAAGGCAGGATATAAATATGATAAATAAATAAATGAATAAAGTGGCCTGCAGGCTGAAGGTATTCCACACCAGCTTTAAAAGCATCTAAGCAGGGACCATCACTACTTATTGCTGGTAATGAATTCCATATGTTAAGTAAGTGTTCTGTCGGTACACCCCCCCCCAAAAAAAACTCTTAAAAAAAAAAAGCTATGTTGTGTAAAGTTGTCTTTTCTTTCTTTTAAACGTCCTCTGTGCTGGGAAGCCAAGTAGGTTCATCATCACACTGCAACCACATTGAAATACCCCCATCTACACAGTAAATGCTATTGTTCTCTTTTTTGCTCTCGGCTGATATAGTTAAGAAATGCTTACATGTATACTCTTGAGGAATAAAGTCTAGTGCAGTCCAGGAAAATAAAAGAAAAAATCTGTGCCCATGGCATTCTTGTCCCCAGTGACACACACATGCATATAAATTAAAAAGGTCTGAATAAAAATTCAAGGTGGGCCAACTAACAGTGGCCTTGCTCTAAATGCATTTCAAAATGAAAGGGCATTTGATTTCAATAGGAAGGTTATTGGGTGTGCACTTCAATAAACAAAGAAAGAGCAAAGGAGAGAGAAGGAGATAAGAATGAAGTCTGGGCTCATTCTCACATGCATAAGAGTGACAGCATCCGGTACAAGTAATACAATAGGAAATTCAAAGACTCCTCACTGTTACAGCTTGGCTGTCCCCTTGTATTCTTATCCTGTCTAGACTTTTTCAAAGACAAGAAGCACAGTGGAAAACTTTGGTCTATTATGGATGTCAACAAATATTTGAAGACAAGGCAATGTTAGTCCAGTGCTTACATGTATACTCTTGAGGAATAAAGTCTAGTGCAGTCCAGGAAAATAAAAGAAAAATGCTCCCATTTTAAAATTTGTTCCATGACCGCATAACTGAGAGTTAAAATTATCTGAAAATGTGTTGAAGGACTACAGAAACCAAAGAGAGTCTGGGCACCATTTCTAGGGATCACAGCGAGGGCCATCTGTGGGATCCTTCTCAAGGTTCATTAAGTACAGCTTGCTTATCCCATAAATAATTTAACCAACCTCACAATCAGGGCAGGGACTCTTACCCAAGCCATGTGGGAGTCACTTCTCTGTAGCTCCTTGCATGGCTGGGATGAGGTTTAAATTGCCCATTCCCTTGGGCATATGCCACAACCATGTGTGAGTCTTGACTATAGAATCAGCACTGCTGGGGAAATCCACCCCCACAGATTGTATCACATTTTATGGTGCTGCAATGCCCCCTTTCCCTGATCTAAGCATCCCAGCTCCTTGGAGTGGTTGCTGTACCCCACTGGGTCTAGCAGTAAATACCACATTCACCTGTACAATCACTTGCCTGGAGTTGGGACTGGCTTTCTCATTGGCCAGTGAATGTTCTTTCAACTGTGGTCACCTTTGTTTGTTCTGGTGGTTGCATGCATGACATAATTTCTGGTCATGACTCTGGCTGGCTCTTCCTCCCGTTCCCTTGCACAATACCAGATCCTCTCTCCTTGGGAATGCCCTGCCTTCTCTTGACCCAATTACTTATTCATGCTTTTGGGGAATGCAGCAGTTATAATCCATGTTAGTGATTCCAACATAAAGAAAACAAAAGGTTGTAGTTATTTATGATTTGTGATCAGCTTGATGAGTTATCCACTATAGGAAGGCAATCCTGGAAACTACCACACGGACTGAGTCAGCTGTTCCTAGGGATTTAGATCTCTAGAGCAGGTCACACAGGCAGGCCATCAGGTTTTATATTTGCTCCCAGTGGTTGTTTTTACTACAGGAAACACCCCCCCCCCAATGAGAAAAGATTGGATCAAGGTGTGTTTGGAGTATAGAGCACAAAGTCTATACTACCCTAAAAACCTGTCCTCTGAGATGACAAGCATTTAGAAACAGAACAAAATATTTAGATTCACATTCAAGTGAAAATGAAGCAAATTTGTGCTCTAGAAAAATGTCTCATGAGCCATTATGAATAACTGGAGAGATTTGCAGGAGTCTGGGTGCTAAGTCTTCCTCCTTAGAGGACACACTACTGACAAGAACTGCAGAAATCTACCAGCCAACATTGTCTATCACCTTCCAAAAGCTTGTCAGGGTGGAGGGAGAGGAAGAAACCACTGACACCTGGAGGTAGTCTACTTGCTGAAAATCTATAAGTACGGTAGTATTTAAAAAATGGATCTAGTGCTCTATATGGAACAGACTGCTCAAGGCCTTGCCATAATTCTGTGCAACCATCAATATTTACAGTGTCTCAAATAAAGATTGAACTTGGATTTAGCAGGGGCCATTGCTGTGTGTTAATAATACAGCAATTGATTATTAAACATATTTACTGAGGTCATGGGAAACAGGCTTAAAAGAGCAAAATAAATTGGATCCAGAGGCTAGAGTATTAACTACATGGAGCTACATTAGCCAAATTATCTGCATGTCATTAAAAATCATTTTAGAAAAGAGATTAGCATAATTCAGAAAGTGAGAAGTGAGACATGAATATTCATGGTACTTCGGGTAAAAGGTCAAAGTTCTCTTAAATACTTCAGAGCAGGCAATACTGTACAAAAGGAATACCTGCCAAGCACTAACCAAGGCTGAGAACTGGTAAAGGCCATCTACAGTAATACTTTGGATTACAAGTAACTTGGTTTGAGAGCAGTTTTGCAAGACAAGCAAATTTTAAAATATTTATTTAATTTTTTTTGACTTGATATACAAGCGACGTCTTGCAATACAAGTACTGTAGTATGGCTTAAATTCAAAATCTCTGTACAAATTTTTTTTGGGGAATTTTGTTTTGATATAAGAGTGTTTTAGATTACAAGCACGTTTCTGGAACGAATTATGCTCTCAATCCAAGGCATGACTGTATATACAAGACTTGCAGTACAGTTCGGTTCCCAGTGCTTGAATGCCAAGGAATAGTTTCAGCTTTCAAGTTAATACCCTACACCAGGGGTGTTGAACCTCTTTCAGCCCAAGGGCTGAATTTCATTTCAGAGTAGCTCTCAGGGGCCACATTCCACTGGTGGTTGGGGCCAAGGGGTGAGGCCAAAATACAACAAAACAAAACAAAAACAATTCAGCATAGTTTAGCTTCAAGCTCTGACTTCCAGTAACTAAGCCTTAGGAGAGGCATTTCAACTATTTAGAATGGTAGGGGGACTGCACAAAAGCAAGGGAACCACCAAATGATCGATGACTGGGGGGGGAAGGGGGGGCAGTCATGAGAAGGCGTGGTCATCTGGAGAACTGCCAGAGGGCCTGTTTTGGCCCCTAGGCCTGAGGTTCTGCACCCCTATGACCTATACACTGTAGAATAAGTCAGCTGGTGGCCAAGCATCTCAATCCTTCCCCCAGAAGGGTTTCCATCTGCCCCGCTGCAGTGCCCTCTCCCAAGAACCACCCCATAGCATTCACCTCAGATGCTTTCCCCGGCACAATGGCATTTTAAAAGGGTGTTTGTTAGGTACAGAAGTGCCTATAGACAAACCATGTTGACCTAGGGATGTTGGTGAAATCCACAATGAACTCAAATGAGTTTGGATTTCTAAGAATCCAAACTGCAGATTCTGCAGTGGAATGGCTTTTCCCGAGTTGCATGATGGATTCTGCGGACTTGCAGACTACTTTCCCACACACACACAGACACACAATAATTTTACACAAATTTAGTCACAGAAAAATACAAAAACTAAAAGAACACTGATGAAAAATATGCATTTCCCCCATAGGCTAAACCATGAAAATACGCATTTTGGGAGCATTTGCGCATTTTTGGGAGTTTATGAATGTGCACAAATGCACATTTGCACAAATGCATACAAATGCATTTGTGCAAAATCGGATTCTGTCACTGAGTGGACAACTGAACAAAAGACACCTGACAATCCACAAAATGTAGACGGAATGGATTTTACAATGTCCGTACATCCCTAGTTGACACACTGCTTCCTGGCAGATGTAGTCTATCAGCACAGGAAACAGAAAGTAAGGGGAGGAGATTTGGGTTGGGCCTAGAGCAGGCATGGGGAATGTGGAGACCTCCAGACTACAACTCCCTAGATAACATAGCCAATGGCAAGGGATGATGGGAGTTGCAGTCCAACAACATCAGGAGGGCCACACCTTCCCCATCTCTGGCCTAGAGTGTGTTACTGAGCGACACAGCAGTAATTGTGCATGGTTTGCTTTAAAATAAAAATGGTTGGGGCTTCACTTGTGAAAACCACCATGCTGTTCCTCCCTCTTATCTGACCTGTCATGCACAAAACCTGACCACACACTGCCATCTTTGGGTATCTGGTGGACAGCTAGCAGGAAGAGGGCCTTTTTGGTTGTGGAGCTCCTCCTGTAAAACATTATCTCCAGGGAGACTCACCTGACCCCTCATGCCTACACTCAGGTCATTTTGTTATCAGGCAAACATCATTTTTTCCCCTTTTTTTTTTCCTCCCAGGCCTTTTAAAACTCCAGTTGATTCTTTTTTTATACATATATAACACTGCTATGATTTTATGCTTTTACCATTCTGCAGCTCATGTTGTTTATCCATGATTTTATTGTTTTATCTACTTTACCTGACATGCTAGCTGCCTTGGGGGTAGTAATACTGAAGGGTAAGGAAACAATTGTCCTTTAGCATGCTCAGCTTTGGTTGGATTGTGTCCTTTCTTCCATGCCCCCTCCCCCAGCTCATTCAAGCAGTCTTCTCATGGGAATAATGTAACTAGAGAGCTGAATTGTGGCCCCACATGGCTGACCGCAAAATGCAGCTTTACCCATATTCATTTCCAATCTTCCCACAGCCCCAGAATTGCAGAGACGCATGTGTTTCTTTGCAGAAGATGACTTTTGCTGGTGTGCCTGATGGAGTCAGAAACTTTCCCTGGGAAGAGACTGTTTTGTGCTCTGCCACAGCTGCCAGCGGGAAGGTGACAGATAGGGTACCAGAGAGCTCTCCGTTTACCTCTGCTGTCTGGCTGACTGCAGCTGGGATGAAGATAATCTATGAGCGGGACTGGAGCATCACCAATGCTCTCTGCTCTGTATAAATCAAGAGGGTGAAAAGCTTAGTGAAAACACTGCTCTGGGTGCTTTGCTTCTTCACACCTGCCGTGCTATCCATCTGGCTCTGAAGGTCATTCAAAGTAGGGGGATAATCGGAGGGGAGGGGATGGCTCCATCATTTTCAGGGGAAAGAGAAGGAGAGCACAGCTAGAAAGGAAAAGGCAGCAAGGAGAAAGAAGAACTGAACTTCTAAAGTGGAAGGTACCATCCATGTTTCAATCCTGCCTAGAAGCTATTATGCCTTTTTGACTCTTTATTCCTGCCTTTCTAAGGACGGCTGCCTGCAGTTACTGAGCAGTGAGAGGAAGGGACTCTGCACATGCTCAGAGAAAGATGCTTCCAGTGGGATGAATTCTAAAAGCACTTCTGTTCATTGTAGTAAAAACAACAGCAACAAGAGACTTCTGTAGCATATTAGCGGATGTTAGAAGTCAAAGCTTTTGTAGGCTAGTAGCTGCATCTGATGAAATGGTATAATCTACCAAAGCTTATGGGCAGCTTAAGCTGAGTCATCCTCCCATCTCATATCCTCAGTCACTAGGATAAGTTATCTGGAGGTCTGGACTTCAATAAGAACATGAGAACATAAGAAGAGCCAAAGGTCCATCTAGTTCACCATTCTGTCCATCATTGGCCAGCCGCCAGTGTTAACAAGATGCTGGTGCTTCATAGGGTCTACCTCTCTTTTTCAGCCAAGGGATCCAGGGAGTCTGAAGAATTCTTGAATTAGGTGTCTGAATTCAGTTCTGGGATGTATTATTATTATTATTATTTATATTTATTTATTGCCCATCTGGCCGGCAACCGGCCACCCTGGGCGATGTACATAGAATAAAAACAATAAAATACATTTAAAACAATATAAAAATTTTAAAATCTTAACCCACCCCATATTCCCGCCTGAATAACCAGGTTTTTAATGAGCGACGGAAGCTCAGCAGAGAGGGGGCATGGCGGAGGTTACTCAGGAGAGAGTTCTACAGTACGGGGGCTGCCACAGAAAAGGCCCTCTTCCTCGTCTCCACCAGTCTAGCTGCTCTGGCTGAAGGGACAAGGAGAAGGCCATCCGTGGCAGATCTTGTTGAGCGGCCCAATTGGTGTTGCTGGAGATGCTCCTTGAGATAGACTGGACCGGATCCGTATAGAGTTTTAAAGGTCAAAACCAACACCTTGAATTCGGCTCGGCAAGCAACTGGTAGCCAGTGCAAATCCTTCAGCACTGGCGTGATGTGATCCCACCGGCGGCTGCCTTTAACCAGGCGAGCCGCCGCGTTCTGTACCAGCTGTAGCTTCCGAACCGTCTTCCAGGGTAACCCCACATAGAGCGCATTACAGTAGTCTAGGCGAGAGGAGACCAAGGCATGAACCACTGAGGGGAGCAGGTGATTAGGAAGGTAAGGGCGCAGCTGCCGTATCAGATGGAGTTGATAGAGCGCCGCCTGGCTCACAGCTGCAATACTGAGCTAGATGGACCAATGGTCCATTGGTCCTGGCGTAAGGCAGCTTTTTGTGTTTCTAATGGTTGGGAAAGGGCTGTAGCTCAGTGGTAGAGCACATGCTTTGCATGTAAAAGTCCCAGATTCAATCCCTGGCATTTCCAGTGAAGGCTGGGATGGAAAGACTCTTGCCTGAAAACCTGTTTTTTGCCATATGTACATTGTGTTAAAGATTTGTTGCTTAGTGGTGCACATGTGGGGAGGCAGCTAGAGTGTGGAGGAGAGGGTTGAATATGTTGCATTTATTCTTCAAGTAGAAGAATATGAAACTGACTCATTCTACACCTTACCGATCATAAAAGCTATGTACATTTGCTTCTTTAGTAGGCCTGGCCCTGCCATGTAACAGGGTGAAGCAACTTACTTCAGTTGGTACCAGAAGTGGATGTTGAAGAACATGCTGAAATTTAGGGTGCTTCCAGATGGAGGGCTTCAGTCAGAAGGCATTGTGCAACAATTCTTATTATCCCCTTAACAGATTTTCCACAGTAAGGGAAAAGATGGAAGAAGCTGTGAGAAAAATACAGAGGGCTACAAACTGAAGGTGTTGTCAGGAACTCCCATAAAAATCTGCCAATGAAGCAGTGTGACTGCACAGTAAAAGTGTTGTCTGGGAGCACCCTTAATCAATACAAGATGGAGGTTCTTTGAGTTGGGAAGCTGGCTGATCCAGGTACCGTAGTTAGCAGCATAAAACCAGAAGTGGATTGGCTTACACTCCCTCTGAAGAAATAGATGTGCTGCTTCACTTCCTTGTTGTCTGAGGTAGCAGGCACTAGGAATGCTTTTGACAAGCTCCAGATTGTTTGCCAGTTTAACTGGAGTAGTCAGACCTAGCCACGTTTACTGAAGCTCTGGTCTGGTTACCTACAGAATAGACTACTGCAATGTGCTTTACATGGGACAGCCTCTGAAGTAGTCCGAAGCTTCAGCTGCTGCAAAATGTGGCTGCCTGGATTCTGATGGAGGGAAGGAAAGCTGAACATAGAACTCCAATATTGTGTGCCATCTACACTGGCTATCAGTATGTTTCTGGGCCCAATTCAAAGTTCTGGTTTTAATCTTTAAAGCCTTTAATGGTTTGGGACCAGGTTACCTGAAGGGCTGCCTTAACCAACACCACACTATCTTCTGTGCTTGCTAAGATCTACCTCAGGGGTGCTTCTCATATTCCTGCCATGAAGAGAGCAGCAATCCTATGGTCCCTAGCAAGTGTCTCAGGGATCATTGCATTTTTCAGACTCCCCCTCCCAAAGCTGTAGACACTACTATGAGTTTGGGATGGTACTTCACATTCTGATCCCTGCCCCCTTGCAGTTTCTGTGGGAAGGATTGTGGCACCTGCATTCCAAGGTTGCAAAAGTGGAGGACCTCGTAGAGGTCTGAAAGAGAGTGCTCAGTGGGGCAGGGAGAGGAGGAGAAAGAAAAGACCAGGATACAAAGAATCGTATGGCATCACCAGCCTCAGCCCTGCCCCCATCTGTGCACCTCCTCTAGATGTGATCAGAGGCTCATCTAGAGGAAAAAACAACAGGAGGATGGAGAGGTGAACATCGCTTCTATAATTACTCCCACCCTGCTGGTAGCAGTCTGGCAGGGCACTGGATACTCGATAGGGATGTATTTGTAAATTTGTTTCAGTACATTTTTGATTAGGAATTACCCAGTTCACACTTCTGGACTGAACATGGACTCGGACACAATCTGCAGTCAAAGTCCATACATTTCCGAGCTTGCAATGTGATTTGCAGACCAAAAAGAAATGTCAACAGCATGCATACATTTGAAAATTATGCATGATAAAATGCGTACTTTTGAAAAATGCACACAAATACACTTCAATCAATGGGAGAAGAAACCATACATCTCAAAGATGTGCATAATTGATGTATACATTTGGGGGAAAATATGCACAGGAATACATAGGGATTTTCATAAGAAAAACAAAAAACAAAGCTCACAACCTGATACCAACTCAAGTCAGAACAAGTTTCAAGATGGAACTAGAAGAACCTTGGCAAGCTTGAGTTTTGCTGATTTGGACACCCCTACTTGGAAGCCTCTGAGTTCAGAGGCTTCTGTTTAATGGGAACAGAACCTATAGGATTGCACCATTAGATGAGTAAAGATGGTACGCAATGTAGTCAGGGCCTTCTCAACAGTGGCCTAAATCCTTTGGAACTCCCTTGCAATCAACTTACACCTTGACCCATCAACTCTAGCATTTAGGTGGCCCTTGAAGACCTTCCTCTTCCGGGCTGTCTTTGATTGATTCCATAGGTTTGCAGAACAGCTTTGTTAATAATTTTTAGACATCTGTTCTGATGTGATCATCTATGATTTGTATCATATTTCTCAGTCTTTCTGTACACCACATTGGCAGAGTGTAGCCCTAAAAGGCAGCTAGGTAAATAAACAAATAAATAAATGCTTCCACACAAATACAAATATTCACACACCCAAATTATGTAGTTGATCCAAAAAAAAAAAAAAAGACTATGAATTTGGGGATTGCACAATGTTTGTAAACCCTGTGCAAATATTCTGTCCAATGTGTAAATGTCTGCTGGGCCAGGAAGTGGGAAATGTAGATAGGGTGTGGCTTGTATCCTGCTCCCACACTGCTCATAGGCACTACACACTGGACTTATACCTGCATTAGTCTTTGTTTCTTCCTCCAGTAAGGAATTTCCAAAAACAGAGCTGGGTTCATGCCAAACTGACTGACCTAACTCCCCAATCCTGTTCCCCTTTTACTTCAAATGAGGCCTGTCATAAAAGCAGCTTCTGAGGCTGACTCTTTGAAAGAAATAATATCCCTTATTTTAAAATGGTCTGCCCTTTATTTTGGGACATCAAAACCTGACAAAATGCATTGGATGTTCTTTATTTCACACAGCATGGCTCCAAAAACGTCCTTTACTGCTCACATTCTGATTTGGCAGCCCCCAAAGCAATCTTTCTCACTAGTATAACAGGATAACTTGCAGAATAGGTGGGAATTCAGAAGTGATTTCTCACCACCACCACCACCACCCCGTAAGAAATGTTATTAGCCTTGTTGACTTCCTTCCTTCCCTTTAAATTCTTTGGAGGTCCTGCCTGTGCAAGGCAACACTGGGTGGACATTTCTAGATCTCAAAGCAGCTGAGACCTTGCAAACAAAAAGGCAAAAGTAGATGAGGAAACCACAATAGAACTTGTTATTTGAGGGACCAAGCAGCTTTGTTTGGATGCCTACATTTGACTAGGGATATGTGACACTGGAGATTCCATTCTGTTTAAGCCTGATGGGATTTTGCTGTATTTCTGTTCTGATAAGTGGGAGCAGATTGTAGAGGGCTTCCAAAAATGTTTATATTTTTATGTACATTAAATAAATAGACACTTTGGGGTGGGGGGTGCTGACCCTGTGATTTGCACAAATGGGATATTTAAAAATAAATAAATAGTATTATTATCAGTGGTCTTTCACAAGTCCACCTGTCTGCTATGTATTCCCGTTGTAAATATATTTGTCATTTTCATCTTCTCCACACATGACTTCATTTAGCCCAGCCCATGTTCCAAAGTGTCAAAGTACTTGTCAGTTTCATCCTCTACTTTCACCCCCCCCACACACACACACCTTCACTCATGAAGTACCAAAACTGAGGATGAAATTGACAAGTTCTTTGACAATTACAGAATATGGCTCTGCTGGGCTAAACCATGTGGGTGGAGAGGATGAAACTGACAAGGGTAATTACAATGGGAAAGCAGAGTGTAATTTAAAAAAATTACAACCACATTTGTGCAAATTTAACTCCCCCCCAAAAACATGATCTCATTTGCATAAAATTAAAGACCTGAAAAATAATATTAAAAACAACAACAACAACAACAACAACATGATCCCCAAAAATATTTTAAAATCACAGGACTGAACAGATACACATAATACATAATCCCATTTCTGCAAATTGCCACCCGCATTAAAATATAATTCTGAAATCTGCATATTGGATTGACTCAGAATAGAGTTGATGCCAGTGGGGAGAACAGAACAAGTTCACTAGGACCGAACAGGTGCTATTCCATCATGGTATGTTAAGCAGGAGGACTCCTGTCCCCCTCCCCCATTAAGAACATAAAATTCTAAGAGAAGATTACAGTCATAGATCATAGAGTTGGAAGGGGCCTACAAGGCTCCTATCGAGTCCAACCTCCTGCTCAATGCAGGAAACTAGAGGAGGGGTCTCCCTTTCAAGTAATAACCAGGCCTGACCCTGCTTAGCTTTCCACACTCAGACAAGCTGAGCCACATGCCTGTTCTGTGGACTCCTGTTTAAGGAAGGGGTTTGGCTTGGTTTGGTTTGGTTTGGTTTTCCTGGAAAGAAGGTATTAAAAGACCCATGGCCTAGTTATTAAAGTCATGTTCTCAGCAGCATTAGATGGAGCAGAAACCCATTCAAGATACTGCACCAGAAGATCTCCAAGATCAAACCACCGTGAGTGCAATTTTTTTTTGGTAGAAAGGCAAGGTACAAATCAAATTAACAACAACAAGAGGATCAGTCCTGTCTCCCCAGGACAAACAACATGCAACATGCTTTCAATGCTTGGCTTTTTTATCATGATCTCAACAGCCACTGCATACACACTGAGGAGCTAGATTTGAAAAGCATCTATTTATCAACTTGGATGACACAATCAATAATCTCATCCTTCTTCCTGACACTGCCTTGATGGAATACCCAATCAGAAGGTGTTTAACACGCTGCAAGATGCAACTGGCAGGAGGAAGAACCTATTCCACAGCAGAGGTGGGAGCACCTTGTGGCTTCACAGTTGGATGATGGCCCATCAAATTACAGGGCCTTTCATCTTGCCTGATGCAACTTCTGTCCTGCCTCTCTCCCTCTTTTTGTAGCCAGGATGTTTTTGCCTGGTTCCCTCCCTTTCAACTCCCTTTTCCTGGTTCCTTACCTTGAGTCTCTTTCTCTCATGTCTCCCTCCTTGGCAGATAAACTTTATAATGGTTGTAATTTATCTGCTGCACAACTTAATTAAAGTCAATGCCAAGGAAGAGCTAAGCGAGTAATTGAACCTGTTCCTAGATGATTCTTGTTACTCCTTTCATGAAAGGAGCACCTGTTTTTTGCCATATGTACATTGTGTTAAAGATTTGTTGCTTAGTGGTGCACATGTGGGGAGGCAGCTAGAGTGTGGAGGAGAGGGTTGAATATGTTGCATTTATTCTTCAAGTAGAAGAATATGAAACTGACTCATTCTACACCTTACCAATCATAAAAGCTATGTACATTTGCTTCTTTAGCAGGCCTGGCCCTGCCATGTAACATGGTGAAGCAACTTACTTCAGTTGGTACCAGTGGGCACCAATGAAGGCAGGAATTAATGTTTGCTTCAGCAAGACTTCTTAAAGTGCTGTCCTTAGCAGGGTGGGATTGTGCCACATGGGCTCTGCTTCATGTAGCAAAATACCTTAGGCCAGCATTTTTGTTCTTTGAGCCACAGATGTCATGGGCCCACTGGAAGATTTCTCTTCAGACAACTAGATATGCCACTTTCATGACAACTAACATCCTTACTAAGATGCTCTAACAAACCCTACATTTTCAGCATTACAAATGTGGGAAATTGGGTCTCAAAGAGAGGAACCACCCACCAGCAACATCACTCAGGATCTGCCAGAGGAGCCTGGGCCCTCTGGAGTGACTACCATGATGGTATCACCTGTGGAGGACATGGCCTCAGAGGTGGAGGCAGTGAAATCCCCAAGCCTGTGGGAGAAACATTTCTTAAAAGACAGACACTCAGAAGGAGTACTAGACTGAGCCACACAGGCCTCCTTGTGAGAAAAGGTTTACTTGAATGGAAGAGGCTAGCTCACAAGGAGGGCTTTTTTAGCTGCAGTCATGAACAGCTCACAGCTGAAGCTTGGGTGTGACTCTGTCAGCCTCTGCATAAAAGAAAACCAGCAGTGCAAGGCTGAGGCAGCTGCTGGAAACAACATTGACCAGATCTTCTTGAATCCAGTGGTCTTTTCCTTGGCTGATTACTGGTATGAGTGCTTCTAGACTAAACTCTATCTCTCTGGCTGTTTCCTAGGAATCTTGTTACCTGGACTGAATTCTGACACTTCTCCCACCTGCCTTTTGTCTGTTGTGTTGCCGTAGAACCTTGTTGCCTGTGCCCTGGACTGTTAAGACATTGCCTTTTTGCCTGACCCCTCTTTGTGCTGACCACCTTGGAACTCTTGAACCTGCAACCATTAGGCTTAGACTCTAGAAATGTATGTGACAACAGGTGGTATAGGAAAAGGCTCTGTGTATATTTGGGGTGCAAATGGCTGGTTGTCCTACTGATTCCCAGTTCTGAAAATGAAAGCTTGGCTTCTTGGCCTTCCCCAATAATATCTTGCCCCTGCTATGAGGGTGGTGTGGGGAGGAGATCTCCTGTTCAGTATGCCTTAAAGCTTTATATACATGGACCAGAAGTTGTTTTGGGTTCCCTGAGGCTGCTGCAAACCTATTTTTCTTCCTCCTCCTCTTGGCAGCATCATTTAATGCCAGTTGCTGGAATCCACCCTCTGAACCCCTTTCCTCTTTGCCGCTGATCAATAACTAGCCCTACAGCTAATGACTTCCCCAACCCTGTTGTGGAGCACATCATTCAGACAGCGAGGGCTGAGTCAGGAGCCTACTCATCCCCTCTCTGGACACTGACTAATCACCACCATTAGAAGCAGAATTACGGACGAAGGATGAAGGCACAAAGAGGACTGACCCGATATTTAATGCAACTGATGACCAAGTGCCCATCGCAGTTGCAGTGCACAAGGAATTCAAATAACCTTTGCAGCAAAGCCACTTCTAAACCTCTCCTGGCTAACTCAAGCAGGGGGAGGCAACTTGTCATATTGAAGAGCCCATGGGAAACATTTAAAGAAGCAGAAGAATGGTGGGATACAATTGGTTCTGGAAAAACTGGGATGCAACTGGTATTGCAAGGGTAGGAGAAACACTGGAAAGAGAACATATTGCAGTGTAAAGATGTCACCCCTGAAACACTAGAAGGCCTCACTGCCAGTTACCTGTATATTCAGGAGGTAGTGTTCACAGTTGTTCACAGTATTTTATTTCCACCGTGAGGGCTACAAGGGTTTTTTGTTTGTTGTTTGTTTCTGTTTTTAAGGTGAGATTCTCAAGCATCTGTAAAAGCTAACTGATCTTTATGATAACATCGGACATTGTTTTGCATGATGCAATGATGCTGCCATGCAAGTCCCCCCCCACCCCCGATGCTGATCTCATAATATTCTATGGGACAGTTAGCAACCCAATCCTAAGTCTGTGGCATAGATGTTCTTTGTGAGGTCTAGGTTTGAATCTCTGATCTGTCTTGAAGCCTACTAGTTAATCTTGGCTCCATCACATGCTTTCAGCTTAATCTAACTCAAAATGGAGGTGTGAAGATAAAATAGAGTGATCCTATATATACTGCCCAGAGATCTTTGGAAGAAGGGCAGGAAAGTAAACAAGATAGAATTTTCTGGACTCTCTAGTACAAGTCTCATCTCTTTTCAAAACATTTATTGTAGTCACTTATTTTTGAGCTTTAAAACTGAGCAAACAGACTTTAAATTGTCATGGAAAGGGTGTTTTACAACCATAGGTGTTTTACAGCCATTAAAATAAAGCAATGCTGTGGAAAACAGAAGAGCTTGTTGCTCTTCCTCCTCTTTTCATGCAACCTCAGGCCAAATTCTTTTCCTCTCTGGCTTTCCAAAGCTGCTCAATCTGACAAATTTCACTATTTCTTGTGCACAGTCAATGCCGGAGATCACCCTTACTGTTCGATTTGGGTTTCTTTTATTTACCGGTTAGTATATTGATCAACAGCTTTGGGTCTAGGCTTGAGGTGTCTGTTTGCAAGTGTTTGCTTTCCCCCCTTTTTTCTTTTTTGGAGCTAGACTTTAAGTCCGTGCGCACACACACGACTTGCAACATAATTGTGACTGAGCCATACTCATAAAGCAATGGATATTTACCTGTACAGTTAATAGCTGTGGAGAAGGGGAGGAACAGAGAAAGATCTGGGCAGAATCATTTCTGCCATGGTAGTTTTTTATGCACATGGAGGGTTTTATTTTTTATGAAATGGTGCCAAAATCTGGAATTGGGGGATCTCAGTCTTTTCCTATACCCTCATTACACTAATTTGCCCAGCCCAAACTCCACTGAATTTCAGGCCTGGGTTTTAATCAGTTTGTCCTGGTGCTATCAGTCCTTGCCACCACAGCTGTCTCCTTCCCTTCTCCTAAAACATACCTGGTGGTGGCTGTGACATAAAACAAAACTCTTTCTGCAGTTTCAGTTCACTGCAGACACCTGGAATAGTTTGCAGCAGCAGCATCCCAGGTGCCAGAGACCTCGAGAAGCATTGTTTTGCTGGGATGCTCACTCAATATATGCCACTTTCATGACAACTACGGTAACATCCTTACTAAGATGCTCTAAAAAACCCCTACATTTTCAGCATTCCAAATGTGGGAAATTGGGTCTCAAAGAGAGGTCTCTTCCCTATTTATCACCACCTCCATTTTATTGGAGGAAGGGAAGCAAGGGGTTTCCCAGTGATTCAACTAGGTAATTTTAGGCCCTGGACTTAATTGTCTTATGTCCCCTCCCTTTAGAGGGCATTACTCTGTGTATTACTTCAGTTGTGAAGCACAAAACTAGCATGTCTCTCCCCACACTCCAGCCACCATTCCATGTTTTACCACTGTTTCTACATTCGTGAACAAAACTGTTTGCCAACTCAGTTTAAAATACGTAAACAAATACTCTAAGCATGTATAGTGTTGCATTTTAAACTAATTTGAATCATAGCACTATTGTGACTACAGGATTAAAATAGATTTTACTTCTGCCGACTTAATGCCCTCATCACCTGCTGCTCACTGGGTGTTCATTTGGGGACTCCTTGGACTGCAGGGCCCTGGAGTTTGGCTCCAAGAGGTCCAGTTCTAGGTGCCCTACTGCCATTTACAGGCAGTTTAGGAGGGGTTGTGAGTAGGTAGATGGGAGAAGGATTTCATAGATTATAGAGTTGGAAGGAGCCTACAAGGCCATCGAGTCCAATCCCCTGCTCAATGCAGGAAACTCGAGGGGGGGGTCTCCCATCCAAGTAATAACCAGGCCTGACCCTGCTTAGCTTTCCACGCTCAGACAAGCTGAGCCAGTGTAAGCCACATCATGCTCCTAATGATGAATGCAGGGCCATTCCATGACCCAAATGTTGGAATACAGCAGTGGCTGGTGGCTCTAATGTCAATGTGGCCTTGTGACTACTCTCAATCTCAGCCTGAGCTTTAGAGGAGCTATCCATGGTGCTGATCCCAGAATGGGCCCAGGGTTCAGCACCATGATAGCTCCTTTGAAGTTCAGAATATAACCCAGAGTGGATACACCCCATGCCACTGACATTGGTGCCGCCACTGTTGCAATGTGCTTGAAAATACTCCCCACACCTCCCGATCTTGTATTAGTTGAACTCACTTTGTATTAGGGTGGCAAATGCAAAAGAGTACAGGACTCCTGCACTTCTAATAGTTGTGTAGGAGAGCAAATCTCCCCAGGTGTACCTTGCATGGCAGTAATAAAGCATTACCAAAAAAAGTGCTCAAAACAGGGCATAATTTAACATACAATTTGCATAAGTTTCATGAGTACATATGCATTTAGAAATAATTGTTCTTATTTAAATAGAAATACAATACATCTCACTATAGTGGGGAATACTGTGACCAGGAGACCTGTGTGCCTGCTTAGTCTGCTTTCCAGGTGCTAACTGTTGACGGATGGGCTACCTCAAGGCCCCTGATCTTCATCTTCTGGTTCATTATCTTTTAGACCAGACTAGGGCTGGATTGGGCAGCTCTTCAAATGGAAGATGTCCTCAAATAGAGGACTGTCCTCTGACAGGACTGTAGGCCCCATGGCCACTCTAGAGAGGCTACACCTGCTGAAATTCCCTCTTCTAAGCAACTATTAAATGTTCAGGGGCCCAGTTATTCTTCTGCCATTCTATGAGTTCAACTAATACAATAACTTTAGTGAGTTGAGAGGTCATCTTACCCAGCAATAGTTCCTCCTACTCACCCATGGGAAAGCATTCAAACATGAAACATCCCCATTTGCAGCCGGTAGTGGTACAATCAAGGAAAAGCTTTAGCACTTCATTCTTCTGATTATGTAAATTGTATGCCTCTCTTTCTTCTTGGAAGCTCATTAAGACAATAGAGAGATGAAGGACTTTGATATTTTGCAGTATTTACATTCTAATCCTTCCCAAACCTTTGGGATGGGGCAGGATCCAAATCTAAGCATCTAAATGAATGAGCAAATAAATGGTATTCACATTAGTTATTGGCTGCCTTATAACAAAGATACTGATTGTAATTTAATTGCTTGGATTTTCTTTTGCTGCTTATGTTTTATTAGCTGTTTTGAATGTCTAATTTTGGAGAGGAACACAGAGGTTATAAATGTTACGATAAGTAAACAAACAAATAGTTCAGTCAGCTTACAACATAAAATAAAACAACAAGTTAAACATGCATGGCCAGTAGAATAAAAAGTACCATTAAAGTACCCTACAGTAAAGTACACCCTATGAACATAACAAGAGCCCTGCCGGATCAGACCAAAGGTCCATCTAGTCCAGCATTCTGTTCACACAGTGGCCAGCTACTAGCTGTTCGTGGATCCCACAAGGCAGACATAAGTCCAACAACCCTCCCCCCATTTTCCCCAGAACTGTGTACATAGCATATTGCCTTGGATAAAGCAGATTTAAAAGCTAGGTCAGATTAAACAGGCTGAAAAAATAAGAGGTCTTCTCCTGGAATGAAAAAGATAACAATGTGGGTAGCGCCAGATGGGCTTCTCTGGGAAGGGCATTCCACAACTAGGGTGCCACCAGTGAAAAGGCCCTTAAGCACACAGCCACCCACCACACCTCCCCAATACAACTTATTTGCTGATCCACCACTACACCTTGCCTCTGGCCCAAGTCCCATCACACAGACTGCTTGTGTTCTGTGTAATGGTGCCCAGACAGAACAAAGCTGAGGATAATTCAAGTGAGTGAAGCTAGCTGTATGTTTCAGAGGAAGCCTTTAGCTTTTCACTGCCTAAAAGGTAACACTGCCACTCTGCAAATCTGGTCATTCTCTGGTCAGCCTCTTCAGTGACTCCAAGTATGTATCTTATACACAAGCTTTCTATGGTGTGCTCATCTGTAAGTGTTTTAAAGGCTATCTGGATTCAGGATTTGGATCAGCACTTCTTTCAGTGAAAAAGAAACTTCCTTTGCTCATTTACTTACATGGATTCCTGCCAGGGCTAGCAATCTGGAGGCAAGCAGTGTTGACAGGGCTATTCAACCCAGGAAGCAGGTGTTCAGACTGAGGAGCAAAGCCAAAGTCAGAATGTATATTTGTAGGACCACATGGAACCCTTCAGGCCATTTCAGTAACCTGTTACTCATTGCTGAAATACTGCCTTCTGGCCATCTGTAGTGGTTGTGCTGATGAGAACAAACCACCTTCACCTTTCCTTGGCAACTGACTATACTGCTGCAGAGGCTCAGGTAAGGTGTCCACGTCCCCCAGTCTAAGCTTCCCCAACACATTATACTTTATTTAAATATAGGCTCATTCCAGGGCAAACTTAAAGAAGAAGCCAGACAGGAATCAAACATTGCAAGCAAGCCACACTGGTTAAAAAAATAAAAATAAAAATCCTTTAATTTGGGGTGTCTCCTTCTCCACACTATTCTTTCCACAAGAGCCCTTCATGTCACCCCCAAGCTGCAAATGAAAAACTATGGCTGAGATTTGCTTTGTAGATCAAGACTGAGTAGGCACGTTGACTTTGTCAGGCTGCAGAAATGACTGATGGTTGGTTTCAAAGGCAATTAAGCTGCAAGAGCACTATGATAGACCACACAGACACCTCCCTTCTTGTCTGCCATCCTTTATTTTCTAGACTGCCTAGTGCACCGACCCAGGGCCTTTTCTCCCTGAAAGTTCACACTGAGTTACCTTTTCTTCTGCAGACGACAACTTCTTGTTCCCTGCGAATGAAATATACCTATCCACAGGGTTCCTTTCCTTTCTTCCATCTTGCTCAAGTAATTGCAGTTTAGTGGCATGAAAGAAAGATGACAAGGCATGGAAGCTTTCCTTCAGGTCCTGCTCTGGGTTTGAGGGGCACCTTGGACAAGGTGCCTTCTAGTGGGCCTCTTCCTCCATCAGTGGGCCCTGGCAGAGTTACCTAGGCAGGCTACAATGCTTAGCAGCAACTTGAGCAGCACCAGGTGGGTGTCCACCATTTAATTTTCCTACAATGCCCCACAGCACCACTACACTGGGGGGAAATTTAAATGGTTGTCAGACCCAGGTGCTCAAAGTGTCAGGCCAGAAAAGAAGAAAAAATGGGATACTCAGGGTAAGCATCAGCCCTTGGAGGCCTGGCTGATGACCAATGATGGCTGGTGCTGACACCAGCTCTGCTTCTCTCCCTCCAACTTGCTATCTCCAACCATTATATGCTGACATCCCAGGGGTGGTAGGGTAAGGGCACCTTAACTTTGCTCTGCCCAATCTTTCTTGACCCTGTTTTGTCAAACCCTGCCAGCTTCCCTGCTTCTTGCCTTTGTTTCCTTAGAGAACAATCCTAAGAGCATCCCAAGGGGCATAGGATTGCTTGGAAAAGCCCTTCTGAGGTTGGAGGCATGCTGTCAAAGGCATTCTTTGTTTGCAGGGTGGGGGCGGTGTCCGCGAATCACGTTGCAAGCTTGCAAATCTATGGACTTTGACTGCAACTTGTGTCTGAGTCTGTATTTGGTCCAGAGGGGGTGGAGTGGATAAAATCCTAATAAAAATATGAACTGAAATGAATTTCTCATGCCTCCCTAGTCACTGCTTAACTGTGCAGCCATCACTATGTATGTGTAGACATTGAGGTAGGTGTTTGCAGCCTTTAAGTGTGGGTTTCTATGACAGTTATCTGGGAGGAATGTGATTAGAACAGGTAACCTCCTAGACCCATTTCCACCCAGAAATCCCCTCCACCAACTTCCCTCTCCCTCCTCCAATGGTCAACTCCTGTCGTTTTCCAACTTTCATTCTATGCCCCCTCCAACTCCCCCTCCCACTTACCTAAACATTCCATTCTCCAAGCAATCTCTTCCCCCTCCTCCTCTCCAAACACTTACTCCAAGGTTGATTTGCCTCAGGCCCACAGCCTACTATACATGGCCACTAATTGTCTAGCACAGGGATATGCAGACTTCAGGCTTGTGGGGTGTACTTTGCTTTTTTACTAGAACCTCAAGGTCCAACAACTGGAACCTGGTGCAGTAGATGTAGACATCCACTTAGAATTAAATAATTTTGAGCCCCGGGGATTTATTTTGAGTACTGGAATTGAATGGAGCTCACAGCCTTTCCATGCAAAAATCCACACCTGGTTGTTCCAAACTTTTTTTTCCCATTTCACCAGTATAATTTAGGATGTGGAGTTATTTTGTTGCTTCTATTGTTAAACAGTTGGGAGTCAGAAATCCTTCCAGATCTCAAATCACCCAGAAATCTATTATGTATTTATGAGTATTTCTAAACTGCTAATATCTAAAGATTTCAAAGCGGTGTACACAATTGATATAAACATAAAATTAAAGAACAGTACGTAGAATATATCATATCTGCATAAGATGGTAGGCTTCAGTGCACAGGGAATTCTTGCATAAACAGATCTACAGTAGATCAAGACAGATCTGATCTACCTTCTACCCACCAGTGCTCTAATGTACTATGGCTGGGCTCTCCAACCTTGGTTCCCCAGATGTTGGACTACAGCTCCCAGAATCCCTTGCCATTAGCCATGATGGCTGAGTATACTGGGAGCTGTAGGCCAGCAACATCTGGGGACCCAAGGCTGGAAAGCCCTGTACTATGGACTCGTACTGATGGGACAATTGCAAAGTGGCTCAAGTAATTGTACTTCCTGCAGAAGACCAAGACAGATGGTGAGTTTGCTTTTGGCACATACAACAATATTTGGAAAGGAAAAGCTGAATCAATCTATTGAAGAAAAATTAATGTGCTCATTAAAAGACTTAATTATTAACATCATCCCCAGGTTATTTCCTTGTATGTTAATTTCCCACTTTGGAACCATTGCTCCTTGCAACCGAGTGAGGCTCTCCACAGGTGTTTGCTGTCTCAGAAATGTTTACAGCTATTCTAGCAGACAGTAACTGCTGATCAAACAGCCTTGGTATGTACCCAACAGCCCCTCCCCTGGTGCACGTAGATGTACTCATGTGGCATAAAATTCTTGTCTCTTGTTCCTGTGCTTACAAATGCTGCCTCATGCTACAGAAACTAGATGAGAGTCTCTCAGTCATTTCAAGTACAATATAGCGCAACCAGGTTTGCTCCTTGAGGGAAATTTTGCCCTTCCCTTAAGTGGCTCACCAGAATCCCTTAACACATGTGCATGCCCCCCACCACACATACACATGGTGCTATTGCCTCAGCCCCAGAATTGGCAAATGCTCCAGCAATGACCAAATCCACAGTACAGAAAGCTCACAGAAGGCACATGAAAGACACAAGGAAATCCACATGAATCACAGTTAACTTATGGAACTCCCCACCACAAGATGTGGAGATGTTTACTGGTCAAGGGCCAAACTAAACATCATAGTGGCAGCCTACTGTTCGCACATAAAATGAGCAGTGGGGGAATCACATTTTAACATTAAAAGGGGTGCACATATGATGGAACCTTTCACCAGTCTTTGAATTATGGGGAGAAAGAAAAGAATGAAATCCACAAGGTCTGTAGCATTCTAAAAACAGTAGCTAAAAGAAGCCATCACTAGGAGCAAGTGGGCAAAATCCCCTCTATGAAATCCACAAGGTCTGAAGCATTCTAAAGAGAGAAGCTAAAAGTAGCTTCTTCCCTGCCTTTCTTCCAGGTATTTTGTTTTTCCCCAGCCTGGCTGCAATACCAGAAAATGAGTGCTATTTTTCTTGGTAAAATGGCAGGAATCCAATCAAATTAATCAATCAGTACTAAACCTTTAGGACTAAGCTAAAATTCCCCCTGCAGAAATATAGAAATAAAATACAGTAATATCTTCCTTGATATTACATTACATAACATTCACATTGCACTTCAATGGACAGTATTCAGCTGTATAATTCTGCTAGCACAAATGAATGATGTTGTGCTAGTGGAAACTAGGTTCCAAATTATGCACAACAGGAGAATCCAACTAAAGTTACATTTGTGCAAGCACCATTGTGCATTATGCTCCTGCACAGTTGTTGAAGTCCATTTCACAGCTGCTTGCTCAATGGAAAGATTGGTGGAGCTCTGCTAGCCTTTTGTTTGCAGAATGATGGGTTCTGATGATGAGAGACAGCAGCTTGCCTAAGGCCATCTAGTGAGTCCATGAGGAGGAGCCATAGCTCAATGGTAGAGTATCTGCTTTGCATGCAGAAGGTCATAGGTTCAATCCTCAGCATCTCCAAGTAGGTCTAGGAAAGAATCCTGCCTGAAACTCTGAGAGCCACTGCCCGTCAGTGTTGACAGTACTGGGCTGGATGGACCAAGGGTCTGACTCAGTATAAGGCTTCGTATGTTCCTATGGTGGAGTCTAGATTCGAACTGGGGACTTCCTGATTCATAGCTACTATGTTACACTCGATGATTTTAAAAAGTTAGAGTAACTGTTGACAGTGAATGCCCATCACAACTACCTTCCCGAAACTAGATGATCTTTATAGGGCTGTACAAGAATTTCAGTTCACAAATCACTCAAAATTCCCTGTTCACAATCCCAAATGCTAACAGGTGTGCATGTTCTCTGAAAATGTTCACAAATTCCCAACCTTACCCTTGGAAAATGCACAACTTTAAAAATGCACACTTTTAAATATTTGCATTTTTATGCTCTAAATGGAGGGGGAAGTGCACACTTTAAAAATGCACAACTTAAAAATGCACAATTAAAAGTGTGCATTTTTAAGTTGTGCATTGTTTAAAGTGCATTATCATGCTGTAGTCAATGGGGGGGAGTGCACTTTTGAAAATGTGCACTTTTCCTATTCAAACAAACCCAAAAACCAGATCGCCAGCAAACCCAAAAACCAGATCGCATACGAGAATGGGAGCAAGCCAACTGAGCTTTGAAGTAAAATTTGGAGAATTTCAACAAGTTTAAGCATCCCTGGTTCTCCCATCCCTACTAGCAGCTGTCTCCCCTGTTCCCCCAAAATGGATTTAGCTATGTTATTAAAACAAGGTGCTTCAACACAAAGTGGTGCTGTGGTGCTAATCCTGTAGGTGCAAGTGGCTGTGAACAGCATATGGCCTGCAGCAAAGGAAAGGAGCAGTTCATATACTGCTACATTCCAGGTATATAATTTATAAACCCATCGGACACCTTGGCTGGACTTCCAGTAGTAAAATTGATCACTGAATCATAAAGCTGGTTCATGGCACCTATACAAAAAGCAAACTAGGAAGTCTGAGAGAGTATAAGCATATGTGTGCTTGGAATTATGAGTTGATGAGCAGTATGACCTTTTGCGTACTGGGCACTGCCCCTTTAACTACAGCCCATCTTTCGAACTCCCCCCCTCCTCCTCTTCCCTTGGACTAGGAGAAACCCTCCTGTGGGCCTTTGTAAATCCTGTTGACACCCCATAGCTCAAAGGAAGTCCTCACAGCAAGAGTCAGAGTTGGGGGGAGGGTCATTGCTCTGAAAGCTGGCCTAAATTTGCATGTATAAATCTAAGTTAGCATGTGCCAATTGGTGCCCCACGGGCCTGTGTCCCAAGTCTTTTAAGAACCTAGCAACCTGGTTAAGATTACCAATGCAGCTGAATTTCATAATTAGTTGACTTGTTTGAAACTCATCCATTGTAATTCTTACCTTTGTAGCAAAGAATAGATTGATATATTACTACGAATTTGCTACTGAGTTCAGAATTGATTGTGAGCTTTGCATCATGTGCATTAAAGTAGAACACAGATTTCCTCCCCAAATTTTCAGTCATCCTATCACCTGGACTCCCCACACACACACATAAAAACACCCCCTTTACTTGAAGCAATCTCATAAGTTGCTTCTATTGTCATGTTGGCAGCTCTAGCTCTGAGGAAGAGGAGAAGGAGGATGACTCTATTTATTATTTATTTATTATATTTATACCCTGCTTTTTTCCTGCAAGTAATCCAAGGTGGCTTACATAATCCTCCTCTCCATTTTATCCTCTCAACAACCCTGTGAGGTAGGTTAAGCTGAGAGTCAGTGACTGGCCCAAAGTCACCCAGTGAGTTTCATGGCCGAGCAGGGACTAGAACCCGGATCTCCTGAGCAATTGGTGGTTGTTAGTAAACATGATGACATGACATCACCATGCAGTTAGGCCATGTGAAAACAAGCCATGAGAAACAGGGCATATAACATGGTGACACATGACATCATGCTGCACTAAGTGATTCCAAACTACTGCTCACAACAAGATGCACCTTGATACTGTGAATGCACAAAAACCTGTACACACTGAATGAGATTTCGTATTAAAACAGAACTCTCTCAATCTCATCCAAGCTGACATGAATGAATTTGTTACTTTCTGAATAAATAATGAATTCACTCGGGATAAGTTCGTCCATCACTAGTTAAGAGCCCTGTCAGAGACTTGTACAGAACCCTTTACTTACAGTGTAATCCTATGCATAATTAGTCAGAGGTAAGTCCAACTGTGTTCAGCAAGGCTTAGCCCCAGGAAAGTGTGCACAGGATTGCAGGCAGCCTAAGGCACAGAGTAGAACTTACTTCTGAGTACATATACATAGGACTGCACTGTAAGTAACTAGCAGATATATGGAGCTTAAATTCTGTAATCAAACTTCAGCAGACAGCACAAAAAGGTTCCTTATCACAATGGAACCAGCCATTGCTAAAATGAACCAGATCAATGCTAAGTCATAGTCAGGATCCAGAAAATCTCTTAAGAGGTGTCCCCTCTGCACAGCACCAGTAGCACCACAATCCTAAACATATCTACTCAAAAGTAAGTTCTGAGTTCAATGGGGCTTACTCCCATGAAAATGTATATAGGATTGTTGTCTCAAATAATGAACTCTTTCCATGCATTAGATTCCTTTTCAATCTAGTTTCTAAGAAGAAGGGTACCCCCTTCCACAAACTAAATAATAGATTGTGGGATATGTGAACTACATGAGTAATGGAATCATGTGGTGCGGCTCTTCCTGGATCATACCTCATCAGACTGAAGGAAGGGGATGGTATGTTTGAATTAGTGCCGGCTGCATTTATATCATTTTTGGTGATATTTTTGGTGAAAAACAGGGATTTGGGGGAGTATTCTACAAACCTCAACTTGTTTGCAGTTCCAACTATCTGCTGCTTCATCCTCAAATCACTCTTCTTAGGAACAGTGACATTGTCACATACCTAATCAGATTTGCCATCACTCTGAATTAGCTTCATTTACCCTTAGTGACAGCCTCACATAGCCAAATTGGATATGCTGTGTTATGACATCACTATTTATAGGAAGAAGATGACTGGTGTGTGTGCATGTGTGTGTAGGTAGGTAGGTAGGTAGGTAGATGTAGGAATGGCACCAAAGCAGCAGCTGATAGGTCCTGCAAAGAAGCTTATTGAAGCAACATACCTGAACTTATGCCAAGTACTGGGGAGGGCACACAACCTGAAATTATGCCAGGAAGCAGCTAGGCTGTTTTGCAAACACCTTTACCCTCTTTCAGCCCAGCCCCACCCTGAAAAAAAGTCAACAGGAGGGACCCTTTTATTTTTATTTATTTATATTTATTTATCGCCCATCTGCCTGGCAACCAGCCACCCTGGGCGATGTACACAGAATAAAAACAATAAAATACATTTAAAACCATATAAAAATTTTAAAATCTTAACCCACCCCATATTCCCGCCTGAACAACCAGGTTTTTAATGAGCGACGGAAGCTCAGCAGAGAGGGGATCCAGCACGATTTGTGCAAAATCGGCCAATGTGTGCAAATCAGCACCTGAAAACCATGTCGATTCTAGCACATTTTGCTCACACTTCCTTTCTTGGTTTTTCACTGAGACACTCACTGTCAGAGTGCAGGAAAGAGTGATTAATGTGGATGGACTACACAAAACTCATATGGTATTATACTGCACAATGTGGTGGAAAATCCAGTCTAAACGGGGCTGTAGACATGGCCAGACTCATAGACCCAGGACCTCAGTTGGTGCACATTGGCAAGGCAACACTGACTCTCTGTAAGCTGACTAGACAATCGAGCTGAGCTGATTTACACAGGCTGAGGAGCTGGTTAATAAATGTTTGTGACCTGAAGCAAGTATAATCTTGATTTAAAAGGAAGGGTCCTATTTCAAGCCCAGCTGTATTATTATTATTATTATTATTATTATTATTATTATTATTATTATTATTATTATTTATTTATTTATCGCCCATCTGGCTGGCAACCGGCCACCCTGGGCGATGCACATAGAACAAAAACAATAAAATACATTTAAAACAATATAAAAATCTTAAAATCTTAACCCACCCTATATTCCCACCTGAATAACCAAGTTTTTAATAAGCGATGGAAGCTCAGCAGAGAGGGGGCATGGCAGAGGTTACTCAGGAGAGAGTTCCACAGTACGGGGGCCGCCACAGAAAAGGCCCTCTTCCTCATCCCCACCAGTCTAGCTGCTCTGGCTGAAGGGACAAGGAGAAGGCCATCCGTGGCAGATCTTGTTGAGCGGCCCAATTGGTGTTGCTGGAGACGCTCCTTGAGATAGACTGGACCGGAGCCGTATAGGGTTTTAAAGGTCAAAACCAACACCTTGAATTCGGCTCGGCAAGCAACTGGTAGCCAGTGCAAATCCTTCAGCACTGGCGTGATGTGATCCCGCCGGCGGCTGCCTTTAACCAGGCGAGCCGCCGCGTTCTGTACCAGCTGTAGCTTCCGAACCGTCTTCAAGGGTAACCCCACGTAGAGCGCATTACAGTAGTCTAGGTGAGAGGAGACCAAGGCATGAACCACTGATGGGAGCAGGTGATTAGGAAGGTAGGGGCGCAGCTGCTGTATTAGATGGAGTTGATACAGCGCCGCCCAGCTCACAGCTGCCACCTGAGCCTCCATGGACAGCTGGGAGTCTAGAATGACCCCCAAGCTGCGGACCTGGTCCTTCAGGGGTAGATGTACCCCATTCAGCACCAGGTCAACATCCCCTAACCTCCCCTTGTCCCCCACCAGCAGTACCTCGGTCTTGTCGGGGTTCAGTTTCAGCATGTTCCTTCCCATCCATCCAGCCACTACCTCCAGGCACTTGGACAGGGTCTCAATGGCCAACCTCGGCCGTTTATCCCTTTTTGCATAAGGGAGAAAGTGTTCACAAAAATTCTGCATCCCATTTTTGCTTAGCTTGAATTTAAATGCTCCATGGGTTGCAGGAGACTTTCCCTGCTCAATGAAAGACAGAATGTCAGGGAGCACTAAGGCTAGTCTATAAATGGCCCCCCACATGCTAATTTTCTATGTGCAAAGAGCCCCCCCCCATCCCCCAGGGGAACATTAAAATATGAAATCCCACCTGCAGTCTGAAGCGGTACACCCTGCAATCGAATCTATACATCCTTTTGCAAGTATAGATCAACTGTAATCAGAAAATGTCGCTCTTGATGTTAGTGATTACCATTTTCTTCAGCGTTCTTATTTCATTTGTAGAATGGAGGCGCCGAGGCTACGGCTGCCCATTCACTTTCCTTCCACACCATGCCCGTTCTCATCTATTCAGAAACTGGGTATCACTACATTTGGATACTTACTGCTTAATGCAGATCACTGTACAACTATCCTTTTATGCTTGCAATCAAGGTGCTTAAAGAGTTACAAAAGCTGTGGGCTTTTCTTCAAATTCTTTCAATGCATAGCTAATTGGGGGGTCTGAAAGCTGGGCTATATTATATATTACGTCTGTCGTGATGATGCCACTGACACATTTCCATGTTGAGTTCTCCGAACACACCATAACATCTAAATGTAAGCACCATTTGATGTAGCACTGTCCTGTTTTTTTATCCCCACGCCTCTCTTTCCACACCATTGGCTTTGGCATGAAAAACTATTTCCATCAACCCTGGCTCAGTTTAAACCCAGAAGATAGGATCTGGGATTGGCTGATCAGATATCAGCCCTCCATTTCATCATGCACATATTTCCTCTGTCTTTAATTCCAC
Organism: Shinisaurus crocodilurus; assembly: GCA_021292165.1. Taxonomy (NCBI): domain Eukaryota; kingdom Metazoa; phylum Chordata; class Lepidosauria; order Squamata; family Shinisauridae; genus Shinisaurus; species Shinisaurus crocodilurus. The sequence goes on along the minus strand of CM037884.1, from coordinate 9,732,819 downwards.
ACAGCATGCCTCTCTCCCTCCCCCCCTCCCATAGGCAGAATTGTCTGACATAAAGACAGATTCCTCAGCTGATGTAAATGCAATCTCATCTCATCAAGGCCAGCAGAGAGAAGTCAACTTACGCCAGCTGAAGATCAGGCTTGTGGTCTCTAAGAAACTGTGAACTTGTCTAAACCATGTTATTCCTTCCCCTGTTTCCAACCTTCAAAAGATTTCAGGGAGGTGGGGGGGGGGAGGATGAATTATACAGTAGAAATGTCAGCTTCCAGGTGGAATGAAGAGGAGAGGAGGATGGAAGAGGCTATAATGTGTGTGTGCATGTGTGTGCGTGCGCGTGCAACTGTCGCAGAGGAGGAAATATCCTTGCGGGACTAAATTGCATTCAACATAATAAACTATCATCTTGAAACGAGTGCTCCAATTGAGTTTTGATGTAAACACTAATATTTTCTCCACTCTGCTATTCTCTTCTGGGGAGATCTCATGTATATTTCACTATGTGTCCTACCTACGATTGCTCTCATACATCAAAGAGTTCGAGGACAAGGAGCCTGATTTTGAAAACATTATTCTTTTAAAGATTTATCCTCTCCTCTGACCACCTCTCTCAGCTGAGAGAGACAGAGAAACCTTCCATAAATTATTTTAATGCACTACGTTAAAATACATACACAGTATACAGAGTCCCCTGCTTCTCCCTAGCAAACTTAGAAATTAGGGCCAAGACAAAACAAGGCAAAAATGTTGTGAACATTTGCCAGTGATGTAAGAAGCGGGGGGGGGGGGGACGTAATCCTTTTCCATTTTTTATTTTTTTGCACTCCTTACAAAAAGTTTGTCTATTATATTGCCCTTATCAAGTTTCATTTGTATTTGTTCTCAGTGATGTCATCATGTAAAATCTGATTTGCTAAATAGTAGTGCCATCATCCCATTCAGTGGATTATTAATTTTGGAATGGGATCATCATTGTGACTCATCCCAGATGCATTGTTTTCACTCTCAATTGCCTTAGCGTGTCCTAAATATTGTCATCAAGCAATAAAACCTCAACAGCTATGTGGTATCAGCCTGTTTTCTATGTGATAATTGATTGGCTGGTCTCACCTACATGCCTTATCTTTGAAGGAGAAAGAAATAGCAGCCTGTGGAGAGAGAGCCTGAGCACACATTGAACCCCCTGACACATTGAACCCTGACTTGTTTTTCTCGTTCCACTCGCCATCTGGCTGCATAATCCCCACCGGGGGGCACAGGAGGCACAGTCCACATCTGCACAATAGGGCACATAACATTCCGGAGAGGGTGGGGGGCGCAGTCTCAAAGAGCTGCAAAGTACCCAAGGCACCCAGGAGGCATCAACACCAAGGGACGCCACCGTCCCGTGGGGCGGACCCAGTCCACCTGGTCATCGGGGGCGGGGAGGGGGCAAAGGAGGTAGAAAAGATATGTGCCAAAGGGCCAAGGGTTGTTGGGAACTCGGTGCAGGCTGGCACAGGTCAGGTCCCTGGCTCCGGTCAGGTTCAAGCAGCTTCCCACCACGGGCAGGCGCACTCGGAGACTGGCTATACAGATCGCTATGCTAAGTCCGTAAGTCAGATTCTCTGATGCAAGGTTATTTCTTCTTCTGTAATGTCTGTAGACTGAAGCTTTCCGCTTCGGTAAGGTTATGACCTGCTATGTTTATAGTGTGAAATTCCTGATAGTCTATTAGTTCCGCTTCATTAGCCATATAGTAAATAAAGTCTATTCTTTGACCTCAACACGGTTCTATGTCATTCATTTGGTAGCGGTTGTGTTTTAAACGCACAGGAACCGCATAAAGGGCATTTCCTCAGTGCTGGTTAACCCGTTAAATGCCAAACTCATGCCAAGGACCGGGTTGGTCCTCCACACAGCCATTCAGGGAAATGGATCCAGAAGCAACTGCAGCTGCAGCTGCTTGTAGCAATGGCATAGAATGGGATTTTTTTAAAAGGTGGCATCACAAAAATATGTTTTCTTCTCTACCAAAATCATGACTTTCCATCTTAAAACTCAAAGCTGGAAAATGTTCAACAGAGTCCAATTAGAAATACAGAATCTTCCACCCACATAGTTCCTGTTCCTATATCTTCTTTTTCTTTCATTCTGCTACTTTCTCTGGAATGCCAACTCCAGTGTCCTCTCCCCAGGGATGTTGAAGAGTCCTTGGTCTCGAGTCACGAGTCTTTGGACCCGAGTCTCGAGTCCGAGTCTGAGTCCTTGGTCCAAAATGGTGACTCACGAGTCACGAGTCACTCCCAAAGCTGACTCCACGAGTCCCTATTAAAATCAATGGGGGTTTTTCCCAACAAAATAAGGCTACTTCAGATGTGCCTAGAATTTATTTAAACCACACAAGTGTGCCTTTTTATTTCAAAACTCTGCAACTGATTTTGGCAAGAACAGACCAGGCAGAAAAACCCAAAATAACCAGGCAGGCAGAGGAGGCAGGGAACCCCAAAGCAGGCAGGCAGGCAGAGGCCTTTGTCTTGGACAATTCAAACTGTGGAACTGCTCAAGAAGAGCCCAGGCAGGCAGAGGAGGCTGGGAACCCCAGACAGGCAGGCAGAGACAGCCAAACCCAAAATGTCTGAAAGGTTGCATTTTAGAAAAATGATTTTAAAAAATAAACTTGCTGTACTTCCTAAAACTTATCCATGTTGCATTTGAGGAACATGATTTTTTCTAAATGTTTGGCCCCCATTCTGGAATGGTGAGATCTCATCACAATTCCACCCTCACTGAACACCCGCTCCACTGGTGATGAACTTGCTGGAACCGGAAACACACTCAGAGCAGCCACACAGAGTAATCTCAGGTCCTTCTTCTGCCTCTCCCAAGTACGCAACACATCAATCAAAATAAATCTTGACACACTGTTGGGGCTGCACTCCTGGTAGCCATCCATAGTGGCCGAGCAGCGTCACACCTCGCTTCCATGTGCTCTTCGCCAGCAATCACGCTCCTCTCCACTCCTTCTGGCACAGCCCAGGGATGTTGAAGAGTCCTTGGTCTCGAGTCCCGAGTTGAGTCTCTCTCGAGTCCCATTAAAAATATTGGGACTCGAGTCCGAGTCGAGTCAGAGGGGGGACTCAGTCCGACTCACGAGTCGAGTCCTCGAGTCCGAGTCCCCATCCCTGCCTCTCCCTCATATTTTCCCACTGATAAAACATTTCCCCCCTTGCAAATTGATATGCAAAGGTGCCCTATGAATTATGGTTAGAAATTTAAAATAATTTGCAGAAATGGGGTGGTGAGTGGTTGTTCGTGGAGTGGAAATCTCCAAGCCATTATCAGCTCTGCCCAAGCCCAATCCTCCCTCTGAATTTTGTCTCAACTTGTAACAGCCGAACACCAGCTTTCACTGCTGCAATTTCCGTCCTCCCACCTTTTCTCACACTTTCACACATTTACCAAGTTGTGTGAGGGCAAAACAGCAGCCGAGCCGAGACTATAACCAAAGGTTGTTTTGAAGCTGCTCCAGCCTTATAAGTTGTTCCTCCTGAAGTGAACTTTGGGGAATGTGGATTCAAACAAAAATAAACAAACAAGCATCCTGACTCATTGATCAGGAGGAATACAAAACTGCAGTTCTAAAACTTAAGCCAAGGGCATCTTCTTGGCTGCTGTTTACCTTCCTTCTCTGTGTACAACTTGTAAGTCTGGGAAAATATGGCAATATCTTCATGGCAGTGGGAGAGGAGGGCTGGAGAAGGTGGAGGAGCTCCCCAGGACTGGATGCACAGGAGAATTCTTGAGAAAATCCAGAGCTTTCCCCCCAAATAACTTAGAAAGATCCAGCCCCTTTTGAACCAATATGAGTGGCTTTCAGTTTCAACCATCATTAGTTGCAGTAGAAATTGTAAGAATGATATTATTATATACCACAATGATTCAACTAAATTGTGCAAGGCTGTTGCGAATTAAGTTTGGTTCTGTTACCTTCGGTTCAACCATTTAAACAGCCTACAAGTACCTGCATTGTCCATGCTAACAGGGTAAACCATTTAGACTTTATAACACCTTCCAATAAAACATAATATACATACAGGGTTATAATATAACCCTGTATGATAGGTAGTCTTCAAATCTCCATCAGGCTTTTACCAGCAATTAAATATTGACTCTATGAATGGACACTGAAGATAAAATGCTAACTCAGTTATGTCATTGTCAAGGGACATGTGTCATTGGGGAAACAGCAAGGTGAAACTGTTTTATCCATAATTGCTAGCAATGGGGATGCTCCAAACAACTCTAATTTTCTGCTTTGAGAATTTTAAAAGCATAATGGGTGTTTGTACTTTTAGCTGATGATATACACAATTAGATATATTAGAGAAATTTAATTGCCCTATAATATGCTATCATACCCAAGAGCTGAAATTGAACCTGACCAGATTATGAAATGGCAGGCAGGTTATGCACTGCATGGTGCCTAACAGCTACAGCACAATCCTATGCATTTTTACTCAGATGTAAGTCCCATTTAGCTCAATCAGGCTTACCCCCAGGTGTGTATATAGAATTGCAACCTTAGTGTCTGTGATATGCATTTGCATGCTGTTGCACTACAGGCCAAGCCCCCTCCCCCCAAAATTTAACCCCACTCAGAGATCCAGAGGAGGTAGCTGAAACCTGGAGAAGGGCAACTCTAGCAACTCACAGATTACACATCTTCAAAAGGCAACCCCAAATCTTCCCCCTAAATATGAACATAAAGGGTCACATACAGAAGAGTAGAATTGACCCTGGATAATATGAACCATAGGCACAGACGTTGGGGGCACAGGAAGCTGCTTTCTACCACTTCCTTCCCAAACCAGGTGCCCTTCAGATGTGTTGGACTATAACACCCACAGTTCTCAGCCAGCATAGTCATTGGCCATGCTAGCTGAGGATTGTGGGAGTTGCATTCCAACATGTCTGGAGGGTGCCAGAGTGGGGAAGGACTTTTCTACAGACACAGGTCATTGGTTCTCCTAGGTCAGTATTGCCTACACTGATTGGCAGCATCTAGCCAGGGTTTCAGACAGGGGTCTTTCTGAGACCTCCCTGGATATGCCCAGGATTGAACCAGGGACCTTCTGTATGCAAGGCATTTGCTCTACCACTGAGCCACAGGCCTTCCCTTATAAGGTTTCCTAAGCCAGCTGAGATATTATGGAGGTTTAGTTTGGACAGGACCAGGGGCAGTAGTAGGTACTGAAAAGATTCGGGGCTCAGGCTCACCGGACAAAAATAATGCACAAATTTTACATATACTCTAAAGTCTGTAAAGGACCCTGTCTCCTAAGTACACCCCTATATGTAAAAAGGGATGTATGGACAGGGGAGAGGAGGGCATTTGATTTCAGAAAGAAGGGGGAAAAAACCCTCAGGCAGAAAGACTCATGGGTGGGGGCAGCAAGAGGTGAAGCACATGTGGGCAAAAAGCCAGCCAATCCAGGGAGATCAGATGCAGCCAAGATCATCAGGGCCTCTGTAACTTTATTTAAACAAGTGCCCATGGACAGCAGGATGGTGGGCAGATAGCCTCTCAGAGATTTGGGGCTCCAACCCTAGCGGGCTGCCCCCTAACACCACCTCTGGACAGTACATTTTTATGGTGGCACCAACTCTCTCTGGGAGCAGGGTGACCTGCTCCTTCACTGTTTGCCTTTCAGATGTAAAGACGTATCATCATCATCATCATCATCATCATCATCATCATCACCACCACCATCACCATCATCACCATCACCATCATTGTCACAGGGCCTTTGTAGCCCTCTGAGCTGCTGTTTTAAGGTTTGGTTTTTTTGCGCACGTAAAAGCGGAAAAGAAGAGGTGAGACACAAGTATATGGTGTAAATAAAGGGCCACATTTTATTAATCAAGATCTGCGAAGGGTGAAAGTGCGGGTACTAACTAAAACTGTCCATTGGCCAGTGAGGTATCCTGGGCAGATACATCCAAACCCAGGGGGTGGCGCAGCACTTTGCCCCCCCCCCAGTTTTACACCCTCTTGGGTGCTGGGAGGCTTTCTCACAGTCCCCACCTCACGGTGCCACAGAACACTGATCCATGTGCTGTAAGCCATCCTCACTGGCGATCCGTATTTCCCCCCACTGAGCCGCGAAACTCAGCAAGCGTGGAGCTTCAGGTCTCGCCAGCCACCTGAACAGTGCCATTGGATGATCACCAAAACCCTAACCCCACTGCCTATTCCCGCACTTACTAGCCAAATGTGACCGGATTGGACCAAATCACATGGAAAACCCAAAATAAAAAACATCCAACCCTGCAACACAGTGTAGAGTAGGCGAAACACTGCCCATTGCCCCCAGCCAATCAGGACAATGAGCCAAAATTCCTACTCAGGCCCCTGGAAATGGCAGCCAGCAAAGCCCACACTGAGAATAGGGAGGGAGGGAGCTGCAAAAGAAAGAGCCCAGAGTGTGCGCATGTGGGCCTAATAACGGTCCTGCACGCCCCACCCTTGTATCCTATTGGAGGGTGAGATCACCCCATAGTGGTCTCACTCTCCTTTCCTCCGCGTGCAAAATTCTACCCGACCACAGTTGCACAGTGGCCGGGGGAAGGGAACTCTTGCAGGCTTGCATTTGTCATTTTTACTGCTGCTTCTGTTTTATCATTGCTTGATTAATTTATGTCTTTAACATCATTCTCAGTATTTGGTCACATAAGCCAGCCACCTTAAGGTGCTTTGGGACAACATGGTGGGGTATAAATATTTACGTTGAGAGAAGCACTATTCCCTCCTCCCCCCGGGCACACCCACTCAGACAGGGAGAGGTTTTACTCTAACAATTCTTTATGAGTTTGGAATTAGGTATACTGAAAAAGGGTTCATAGGGCAAGGTGAATTGTCTCTCATGCAAGGAGAGAAAAGAGCTCTGGTGGTGTTGGGAAAGTGACAGGCTTACAGAAGATGCAGTGGAAACAAGACAGTGAAATGTCAGATTGATTTGGACTGATCACAGAGTTCTGACAGCACCACCCAGTGGACAAGTCACAGTGCTGCCTGTTCTCCTCCAGAACAAGTCCCTTTCAATTTCAGAAGGAAAACACCTGGCTTAATTCCTTGATTCTGTCTCCCACTATCCCTTGATTCTGTCTTAACCACAACACATTTCACCCTGTCTCCACAACCAAGGAAACCTTCTTCCATTCCATAATCTTATTAATGACTCATAAGATATATATTTTTTAAAGGCCAGAATAAACTTTTTAAATTATCTCTTCTGACCTTTAAATGAGACGGCGTCACATAAGACTTCATCAAATTGACAATGAATATGCAGCCAGTGTTTTTGGATGCCCTTATGCATCCAATCAGAGAGGCTTGCTTTTGAGGCTTTCAACTAGGGTTGGATGTGGAGTAAAAGGTGGAGCTAAGCCAACCTACGCAATTTTTGTTGTTGTTTTGGGTGAACTTATGATTCAGTGCTGGATATCATGACTCCTTTTCATCGGGTTGGATACAGACTTAGTCATGCTCAGTGAAGGGCCACTGAAATCAATGGGACTTAAGTTAGTCATAACTTACCCCTTTGATTTAAATAGGTCTGCTTTAAGAATGATGCTGTCTGGATCCAACCTATTGATTCCCCCCCACCCCTTACAAAAATGTTTGCTTATATATTAAGTATTCCCTCATTTGTCTTCATACGCCATTGCCCTCACTTGTCCTCAGTGACCTCATCACAGAGCCCATTCAGTGTGGCTGTGTAGTGTTGGGATGACATCACATTCACTTTATTATTCCTGATGGTGTGGGGCCATCCTAATGATTAAGGCTACTATCCTAAACACACTTACTAGGGAATATATTCCCATGGAATATAGTGTGATTTACATTTAAGTAAACATGCATAGAATTGTTCAGTAATCTAGGAAGGAGGACAAAGGAGTACAACTTTTTTTTTTTTTACGGTGCTAAAGAAATATCAGACAGTAGAAACAATAACACTGAGCAGGAGCAGAAAAGGTGAATATTTGCATAATCTAAGTGTTTTCCAGGAAAGAAATTTCTTCACCTCTATTTTCTGACCCCAAACTGAAATGCAGTTTTAATTAATTGATTTTAATTAAAATATCTCATAATATGTGGCTCAAGATGAAACTAAGTGACCATCACATGGGGGGGGGCCTTCCATACATTGCATTGGGATGCTTCATGACTGCAATTGCAGGAGATGTCTACTAAGTTTCTGTGACTACACCACAGCTCACAACTGAGAAAGCTAGAAATGATGCTCAACCGGTACAACTGTTTACTAGATCACTTCAGTGTTGTGATGGGAAACATTTTAAGGGCTTTTAGGCCTGATTGTCCCTTATGAAATATGCTTTCTATATTCTGGGACTGTAAGGGGCCCTTACTTTCTGGGCCACTGTAGTAGTGTCAGGACCAGCCTATGCCCAGAACCAGAACTGCACAAGACCCTCCTTCTCAGAAGAAAAGGACACCACCACCAGGACAATTATGTACTGGGTCCAAGGGGAGCTGGCATACCCTGATAGATACTGCAAGGGTCCCACCCCAGAAGACACCCAACCTGAGGCATCTTCAGAGTCAGGGGACCCAATCCTCCCAGCAGGACACATACCCAAGCTCCATACCATCCAGCATCACCCCCAGGAGCCAAGATGGAGCTGACCACAAGCAGAATCCCAGACCAGATATTACACTACATATCTGGCTGGCAGCACTAAAATGATACACTTACTGCCTGGCTGTTGCTAGTGCAACACCTACTTCTGCCCAGCTTCTAGTCTGACTCCATGACTGGACAGCTCCCCATGCTTTGTCTTCCACCTGTTCTTTTTCATGCTGGACAGTTCCCCAGTCTTGCCAGTGTGGTGGGAAATCTAGCCACCCACTTCAGTTTTGGTGGAAATGGGACATAAGCAGTTTTGCCAGAGGAGGGGGCTGTGGGCTCGGTCTCTGCTGTGCTGTGCCTCAGCAGCACCGCCACGGTGGGTGAGTAGCCAGCGGAAGATGCTGCATCTCCCAATTCATCAGAGGTCATGTGTGACTCAGGAGGCCAAAAGGATTGCACTTTTATTGGCCTTTCATATTCACTGAACTCCTACTGATTTAGTTCTTGCAATGTCCTGCTTCCTTGGCATGACTTGGCATGACTTGACACTACTTGGGCATAGACAGAGCTCCCCTCACACCTCCTTTCCTACTTATTGAGTTGGAGAACCAACTTTGCCAGTACTTGTTGCATCCAGACTGCCAGCCCTGATAAATCCAAGTGAAGACTATACCACCAAATGCAGAAGATAAAGCAGGTTACAAGATACTCAACTAGGGCTACACCTTTTCCACCAGCGGATGGGCCTGTCCTCAGAAATGTAAGAATAGAAGCTGGAAGTATTTATCACACCTAGCAAGCAACAGAACACAACTGAAAGAACATCTCCCTCCCCACTTGTTCTCTAACCACATTACCTTCCTTCACCACAAATCTAACAACAACAGGGCATTTCTCCAGACTAAATAAATTGTGGTTGCAAGCTGCAAAGGGTGGGCAGAGTGGTTGGGGGAGGACTAGAGAAACTAGTGAATAACAGCACCATCTGGTGGCTGTGATGACGAACAGTCTGCTGTTGAAATAGTGCTTTTGTTCATGGATGTGGGAAAGTAGGAAGTGAATGACTGACAAATATGCTCAGAAGGAGGACAGGCGGCAGGCCCTTCCACCCTACCCAATGTTGTGTGCATGAGTGAACTGTTGAAGTATCAACCATTTTAATAAATGCATTTATTTTTTAAACAATGCATGGAAATGTGTACTGTCCATCAATATGATTTTATTTAACCTTTAGCAGCAAAATGGAAGTGGTACGTTTTCAGTGCTTTGACGCATGCACAAGTTGAAAAGCAGTCACACAGTTCAAAACTGGGGAGTGTTTTACTGAAAAGCAGGCCAGTATTACATAGTTTTATGCCCACCCGGAGTGCCCCCCCCCATGGATGGATCTGAGTCTAGGCTGAATTTAGAAATGCCATGAATATCAGAACTATCCATTACCATTTCAAAAGTAGCAAATTTGATCTTGCAGAGGCATGTCCTGGATATGCTGCAGAACATTGAGAAGATTTTGGCTTTTTCATTGTATGATGGCAGTGGGAAGGGACAGGAATCTGGGAAAACCCACTGTGGATTCTGGGGTAAGAGGAACTTCAGCACCGAGACATAGGCGTCCATTCTTCAATGCTTGATAGGGATGGGTGACCCGCCCGGCACTCGACTCGTGATGTGAGAGCCGAGCGTGAGCGCCAGCTGAGGCACTCGCCAGGCTTCCGGCTCCCCAGCTCTACATTGTTTATGTAGAAAACGGCCAAACTTGCGCAAATCATGGCCAAATTTGCACAATTTTAGCTGTAATTTGTGCAAATTTAGCCGTTTTCCATGTAAACAATGTAGCGCCAGAACATGGAAGCCGCTTGCCCTGGCTCGGCTCGTGAGAACATGAGTTAAGCCGGGGGAAAGGTAGGGCGAGCGGAGCTTGGGGGGGCGAGCCCAGTGAGTTTGCCGGACTTCCAAACCCCACCCCCCAATCGAGCTCCACACACATCCCTACTTGGAGGGGTGGTGGTGTTGACCCATTGTCTTCCATATACAAGTGAATCCACTTCATTCATTTGCACAGGGAACTTGAGTTAAATCTGTATGGAGCCACCTGCACTGCTTCTTAATCTGGGGATATTTGGATACCCCTTGGCATCTCTCAGGATAATCCCTCAAGAAGGCAGAAATGAAGAGACAAGTATTTGCAGATCCCTAGTTATCTTTCCTCTGACTTGAAAATGGGTGTTGCATGTGCAGAGGTTAAAGAGACAATTAATTCTTTGGAACGCGCAGTGATAATAATGACCATCATCAGAAAGCTCTTGTTTCCAAACCTAATTTGTACTTTCCACTTGGAGGGGGGAGAGGATAGAAGATGTCTGAACAACCCCGGGGGTGTCTGAAGAACCACAGCACCAGCGGCTTGCCAGGAACACACACCACCTACTGTACACCAAAAGCAGACTTCCAGGCAGTGGCCCCCAAATAGGGATGGGGGGTGTTGGATGTGAGGCTGCCTAACTGGTGTCCTCATTGTGTTATCAACAATAGATACATCTTCAAATAAATATGCAAAGCTGCAGCCAATTTGCATCGACATTTTTAGGTGTGTATGGGGGGGGGGAGAGACAATGGATGGGAATAATAAAGTCCGTTTTAGCACAGAGCAATTTAGGATATTACCGCCGGCATCTGAATTACAAATCTACCTCTCATTACTGGCATGTTAACGGGGAAAGGCAGCTTCTCAGCAACATGCTAGGCAGAGCTTATTAGCATGAATTTGCATAATAATTATCTCCACAGCAAGCAAAGGCTGTTGTGCCTTTCAAAAGCCAACTTTCAATGTCAATTGATGGTGCTCTTCTGATTGTCCCTCTCTCTCTCTCTCTCTCTCTCTCTCTCTCTCTCACTCACACACACACCAGATGTGTTCAGCATCTACCCTTTCACTCTTCCAGTGATCGGGACAGAGAACAAGTGTGAACAAATGGGACTGCAGGGTCAAAGGTGGAGGCTGAACTGGACAAGAATCTAAAGGAGTATTTATTTATTTATTTATTTATTGCATTTCTATACTTCCCAATAGCTGAAGCTCTCTGGGTGGTTCACAACAACTGAAACCATAAAATACAACATGATAAAATGAAATATAAAAGTTTAAAACTACAGTATAAAATAAATAAAAATAACAACAAAATATAATGTAGCATCCATGTGAAAATTTAAAATACAGTAACAGGTTTAAAACAGAAACTGAAAAACTAAAATGCCAGGGAAAATAAAAAGGTCTTCACCTGGTGCTGAAAAGAGTACAATGCACGTGCCAGGTGAGCCTCTCCCGGAAGCCCATTCCACAACTGGGGTGCCACAATGGGCACAATCCAGCCCTCAGGAGTGTGTGTGGGTGTGCAGAGAACATGATGCAGATGATCCATGGCACATCTGAACACATTGGGAGCCCAAAGGAGCAGTTGTGCTCATTTGCATTCAGGACCCGCTGAAGGCTCTTGGCTGCCTGAGGCAAAGGACAAGACAGTCCCCGTCCCATTCCATATACAAAAGCCAACTGGAGTGGCAGATGGATCTCTCTTCAGCACTGGTAATGGAAGAGCATACTCCACTGCTAGCTTAGGGAGTGGAGGGCAGGTTGTGTGGCAGACAGCTCTTTCCTCCAACACCTTGCTGGCTGCCTCACAGCATCTGCCACCTGAGGCAACTGCCTTTTGGAAGGGTCAGTCCAGTCTGCACTGATCCAGCTCCTGAGTGCACATGAACAGAGGCATGCACCCCTCTTCTGGGTCTGCATCAAAGCAACATGTCACACTACCTCCAGCCTGGCCGTGTATGACAAGCACCTTCCATGCTCTCCCTGGGCACTCAGCAGACTGGGCCCTTGCAGGCACATTCCTCCTGCTTAGACTATGAAGAAGCTAGCCAAAGCAAGGACTGTGTGACTGAGTGACTGGAATCCAGCAGGTGGATGGGGAAGGGAGCCCTTTAAGGAGATGCAGGGCTGGCCCTACCATTAGGCAGAGTGAAGCAGTTGCCTCAGGCTACACCTGATGCTGGGAGGCAGCAGCAAGGTATTGGAGGAAAGACCCGTGTGACAAGCAGCCTGCTGTGTGCTTCCTAGGTTAGCCTGCTGCCTTCAGGTGCAGTGGAGGATGCTGTCCCACCACCAATGTTGCAGGAATATTCAACTGCCAGACCAGCTGGCTTTTGTATATGGGAGAGGGCACCATCTTGTCCTTCACCTCAGGCAGCAAATGTCTTGGGCCACCCCTGAGGAGATGCCAAGGTATCTTTACCCTTCACAATGGACCCAAAGTTGCTCTGCCATCTCCTGGGGAATAAGGGGAGCAGGAAGTGATGGGTGACAACAGGGATGTATGGTTAAATGGGGATGTACAAGAATTTTGTTCCACTTTCACTAATGCACTAATGTGCAAGTGCAAATTTGCAAGTGCAAATCCCAATAAAAAGTTTTTAAAAAATGGTCTGCAGAATCCCTGTGACTCAGAAAAATGAGTCCACAGCAGAATCCACAGGTTGGATTTATAGAAATCCAAACTGAGTTGAATCTGTTGTGGATTTCTCTGATAGTGATAGGTGATGAATAAAATCCAATATATCCATATGCACCACTGTCCCCTTCCATCTCCCTCCTAGCCTCCTGGATGCGGCTACGTAAGTCTGGGACGCTAGGTGAGAACTGCTAATTGATTAGTCATTGAAAAGGAAGATGATCAAATTAAGGTGTTGTGTTTTTTTTAAAAAAGGGGTGGACAGCCCTACTTTCCAGCACACTGAAACACAGGCTTCTGCTGTATTCAAACCTGTCTCCTCCCCGTGGCTAAGTTACAGCAGCAGTATCATCACCAGCCCTAAATTTATGCTGGAAAAAAGAGCGGTAGCAGGAAAAGGAGGCCACTCAACTAAAAATATACCCAGCATCAGAGATGTTCTGGAAAAGGAGATTAAATTATAACTAGACTGTTTTTTCTTCTCACATTGAGAGGCTGTTAGAGAGGCGAACTTGGGCCTGTTGGTGTGAAGTGTTAATTGTTACATGTGTAAAACCCCGCTTGCTCACTCGGCGTGTACAACAGGCACATCACTCAGCCAGCAAGTCATGAAACACTGAGGTCAGCCTGAAAACAACAAAAGCAATAGGAGGGGAGGGGGAAAACCTACTCAGTCAGCTGCACACGGTTCCACTGAAATGCTCTTGGCCCAGCTGGTTGGCTACATAAGACTGCAGATTTCAATTGCAACGCACAAAGCTATAAGAGCTGTGATGTTGACTCTAATAGGCCACGCAGATGGCACGGTGCTCAACCCAGGCTCCTTCCATGCAGCAGAAACCCAAAGGCATCTGAGTCGACAGTGCATTGTCCAGAGATACTGAGAAACTGAGCCTCAGGTATGGGGATATCTAATATCTATCTGATCATCACACTAGGTAAGGCCCCAAAGTGCAGCTAAGGGCACAATCCCATGCATGTTTAGACAGGGGAAAAATCCTACAACTCCCAACGTTCCCCCGCCAGCATGGCTGGCTGAGAGATGCTGGAAATTGTAGGGCTGCCTCTTCTTCTTCTTCTTCTTCTGCTTCTGCTTCTGCTTCTTTTTCTGTCTAAAAAAACATGCATAGGATTGCACCCTAAGTCAATTGCACAGGATGGGAGAGGACATGTGCTATTCCAGCCCTTTTGAGCCACAGCCTGGCACCAAGAAAAGGGAAGCCTGAGGAATCTGATCTTGGTGAATTCCAATGCAAACTGACATGATTTGCATTGCTGAGCAAATGTGTGCATTGTAACACAGCTCTACAGTGGCTTTTGGGCTTCCCAAATGGTTCAACACAGTTCTCAGCTCATGGGGGGGGGGAGCATCTTTTTTTTAATTTTAAAAAAAGTACATTTTGAGAGAAATTACACTTAGAAATGCATTTTTAAATACATATTTAGATGCATTTTGTGCATGTTTAAAAGATAAATGTAGATTAATTCAGAAATGGGATGGGACAGATGTGAATCCATGCAAAAGTGGAGTGGACTGGAAACAGACTGATTCACCCATCTCTAAGCTCAACAATACACCGGGAGCAATTCTTCAGGTTCCTGAAATGCAATTTCAGTAGAACTAGACATGGAAGGTATGGGGCAGCCACCAAAAATGTCTAATTCCCTTCCACTCCCCCAAAATGTCCAGTGAAACTTATCAAGCAAGGTGAAATAATTACACTGTTGGTTTAACCACCACTTTTCTACATCGTTGGCAGTTCCTGGTGTGGGCAGGGAACCCCAGCCCAGAGCAAGTTGGAGACTCCCAGGCATGTGGAGACTCACTAGACATTTTTGATCAGGTAACCTCCCTTGTGGACTGTAGGAATGCTGTGGACATAATATATCTGGACTTCAGCAAAGCTTTCGACAAAGTGCCTCATGATATCCTATTAGCAAGCTAGCTAAAAGTGGGCTGGACGGAACAACTATCAGGTGGATCCATAATTGGCTACAGAATCGGACTCAAAGAGTGCTTATCAATGGTTCCTTCTCAAACTGGGGAGAGGTAACGAGTGGGGTACCACAGGGCTCAGTCCTGGGCCCAGTGCTATTCAACATTTTTATTAATGACTTGGATGAGGAGGTGCAGGGAATGCTTATCAAATTTGTAGATGACACAAAGTTGGGTGGAACAGCTAATACTCTCGAAGACAGAAACAAAATTCAAAGAGATCTCGATAGGCTGGAGCGCTGGGCCAAAAACAACAGAATGAAATTTAATAAGGATAAATACCAAGTGCTGCACCTAGGGAAAGGAAACCAAATGCACAGTTACGGAATGGGGGACACTTGGCTCAATAATACCACAAGTGAGAAGGATCTTAGGAATTGTTGTAGATCACAAACTGAATATGAGCCAGCAATGCGATGTGGCTGCAAACAAGGCAAATGCTATTTTGGGCTGCATTAATAGAAGTATAGCTTCCAAATCGTGGGAAGTGATATTTCCCCTTTACTCAGCACTGGTTAGGCCTCATCTTGAGTACTGCGTCCAGTTCTGGGCACCACACTTTAAGAAGGACGTAGACAAACTGGAGAGGGTTCAGAGGAGGGCAACAAGAATGATAAAGGGACTGGAAACAAGGCCCTATGAGGAGAGAGTGAAAGAACTGGGCATGTTTAGCCTTCAGAAGAGGAGACTGAGGGGAGGTATGATAGCACTCTTCCAGTACTTGAAGGGTTGTCACACAGAGGAGGGCCAGGATCTCTTCTCGATCATCCCAGTTTGCAGGACACGGAATAATGGGCTCAAGTTACAGGAACCCAGATTCCACCTAAGCATCAGGAAAAAATTCCTGACTGTTACAGCAGTAAGACAATGGAACCAACTACCTAGGGAGCAGGGCCGGTGCTACCATTAGGCCAACTAGACAGCTGCCTAGGGCGCAGGGCTAAAGGGGGCACCAGAAATAGGGAGGGAGGGCTCAAGTGGGAAGGGGGGGCGCTAAATATCTGATCTTGCCTAGGGCAACAAACTGCACCAAACTGCCTTGCACCAGGCCCTGCTAGGGAGGTGGTTACACTGATGAGCTCTCCCAGTTTGGAGGCATTCAAGGTGCAGCTGGACAGGCCATCTGTCAGGGATGCTTTGACCTGGATTCCTGCATTGAGCAGGGGGTTGGACACGATGGCCTTGTAGGCCCCTTCCAACTCTACTTTTCTATGATTCTATGTAGAGATGCTTTCGAATCTTCTGAGCAGTGAGGAGCAGTTCTCCGCGCTGCTTGAGCCACCAGCGCTGGTCCCGTCACAGTAACATCCGCCCCTGGAAGTGACGCAACGGGACCCTGCGCAGGCTCAGTACGTCGCGTGGGTGGTCCAGCGTGCCTGCGCAGGGTCCCGTCGCATCACTTCCAGTGCCGGATGTGACGCGACGGGACTGGCGTGGGCAGCTCGCTGCGGAGAGGCGAGCCGCCGCTGGATCAAGGTAGGCCCGCATGAGCCCCGCGTGGACGTGAGCGGGGACAATTTCGGCCCGCTACACCCACGCGAGGCGAACTGTGCACACCCCTAATTTCTATGACATTAGGATAATCAGGAAGCTGCCTTATACTGAGTCAGACCTTTGGTCCATCTAGCCCAGTATTGCCAACACTGACTGGCAGCAATGGCTCTCCAGAGTTTTCAGGCAGAATTTTTTTCAGCCCTACCTGGAGATGCTGGGGATTGAACCTGGGACCTTCTTCTGCATGCATAGCAGGTACTGTCACACTGAGATATGACCATTCCTTTGGGGGGGAACTATATGCAGCGGTAACATCACAAGGAAACCAGTATCTTCTGAAAGTAGATCTAAACATAAACATATATCTGAAATCTTTATAATTGGCCAAGTTCTGAATGCTTAATTAACCATTTTTGTAAAATGAACCAAACAAAAACAAACAAACCCCACAACACTGTACTTTTTCTGATGACTATTGTTTAATATTCTTGAGCATCACAGCACACAGTGCAAAAGAGTGAAGATTCCCACCACCCTCAAGGCTTTAATTTTCGCCTCTTTCTCCCTTGTTTGTTCTTTTTAGATGGTTGCAGCTGGACTGTGCTGTTTAACTGATGCATACAATGTCTGGAGCATGTGGAGACTGCTTAAATAAATAATTCCCTAGCACAACAGTGTTTAGGGTGAAAGTCCAGACAGGCTCGTTCCTTATCAAACCACGAGAGAGGGCTTAGCAGAATCAATCAGGGCCAAAATGAGCTAGTCACCCTGAACTAATAGACAACGTATGGTTGGGGGATCAATCCACTGATTGCCGGCTCAGCCCCCGGATTCTAGCTCATCAATGCTGCACGCGAAGTCAATCCCCACACATCTCCGCTTTTAAAGCGGCTGTGATTTGGGTGTTGTTTTTTGACCGGGAAAATTCCAGCTGCAATTTGCACAGATTGCAGCTGGAATTTACACAAATTGCATCCAGAATTTATGCAAATTTCCAAGACTTTAACAAAATAATAATAATAATAATAATAATAATAATAATAATAATAATACACAAATTGTGGTCCATTTTAAAAGCGGAAGCTGCAAAAAAAGAAAACCCAAAACCAACTTGGCCTGCTTTTGGCTTTCGGCTTGGCAAGGTGCCAAAAGTCTGCTGAGTGCAAGTAGTGGGTTGAGCTTCTCAGTGTCGCTCATCCCTACTTGAAGCCACTATTCACCTGGTTATATTTTGTGTATGACTCGAGACAGCTTCTACTCTCTCCTTCCACTTTGTTCCCAGTCCACTGGCTGTGTGTCTTTTACAGAGGATAAGTCTGTATTTGAGAGGCTGCCATAGGACTATACTGTATTTGAAGTTGCCCTATATTTGAAGGACTATCCAGTCCAGAGACAGTGTTAGGGGGTGGCCCGCTAGGGCTGGAGCCCTGAATCTTTCATTTGGAGTCCCGAATCTCTGTGAGGACATCTGCCCCACCACCTTGCAGTCCATGGGCACTTGTTGAAATAAAGGTACAGGGGCCCTGAGGATCTCTGTTGCATCTGATCCCCCTGGACTAACTGGTTTTTTGCCCACATGTGCTTCACCTCCTGCTGCCCCCCATCATTCTGCCAGAGGTTTTTTTTATGAAATCAAATGCCCTCCTCACCCCTGTCCATACATCCCTGTTTACAAAGAGGGGTGTGATTAGGAGACAGGGTCCTTTAAAGACACATACCCAGAGACCTGAAGAGCATATATAAATTAGCATATGCAAATTTTTGCTCTTTTTTTTTGTCCTGTGGGCCTGAGCCCTGCATCTTTTCGGTACCTAGCACTGTGCCTGGTTCAGTCTAAGTCCAGTATAAAGATAAAGAACCATAAGAAGCTGGGGCCTTGAAGTTGCTTGTCAACAGTTAGCACCTGGACAGCAGACTGAGCAGGTACACAGGTCACCTGGTCACAGTCTTCAACACTCTGTGCTGATGTGCTGTATAAATATTAAAGCACTGTATCAAGTTAAGTTGTTACCATCAAAAGTGCTGAGATTCAGATCTCAGTGACAATATAGTTTGCCTCCAACGTGTACTATCCTAAACAAACCACAAGAGGGAGCTATGTACCTTCCAAAGCTACACACTTCACCACCTCACAAGGATCCTTTTTTTTTTACTGATTCTCTCAACTAACTTTCTGAATCATAGGAATAGAATAGACAAGAAGGCCAATAAATTCAGCAAACTCCACTCCCATTCCGATGAACTGAGATAGTGCAGACCATTGCTTGTCACCAACACAGAGCAGAAAAGGAACAAGAGTAAAGGTGCAATCAATCTCTGCATTATTTTTTTAATTCCCAAAATGAAAAGCAGTTACTCAAGGCATAGGCATCCTGAATGGAGCAACAGGTTTTCAAAGTTAGTGAGAATCTAAGAGAGAGAGAGAGAGAGAGAGAGGCAAAAGAAATGGGAAAAAAAGTAGTGATTTGCTGGACGTGATGTTTCACATGTAAGCCAGTGGCACAAAATGGGAAAGGCGATGCAGTGGACAGAATAAGAGCAGCAGCCTGGCAGTGGCACCAAGTGCAATAAAAGAAGCAACCAACCCACTTAGCTCCATGGTAAGCACCATGTCCTATTTGTGATGGGTGAACCAGTGTGGGCTCGATTCTGAACTGGGCTTCGCCAATAGCTGTTTCCCGAAAGGGATGAATAACCTCAAGCAAAGTGTCCCGATCCAGCCCACCTGGGGTCCCGATCCATCACTCCAGGCTTTTCAGGATGGCCACACCTTGTTTCCCTGGCCACACCCCCTTTCCCCTGACCACCGATCATTTCATGGTTTCCCGGCTTTCCTGCAGTTTGCCCCCCCCATCCTAAAAGGTTGAAATGCCTCTCCCAAGGCTTAGTGACTGGTCGTGCCCCCTTGGCCTTCAGGCCTGCCCACCACTGCAATGCAGCAATTGAGAGCGTCTCTGAAATGGAATTCAGCTCTCAGGCTGACAGAGATTGAAGACCCCCATCCAAAACAAAGAAAATGGCTTTGCTATTTCGAAGATCGATGATGAGTCCTTTCAGATCCCACCACCCATCTAATGACATCATTGGGAGTTTATTGGGGCCCAAATCTTCCCCACTCTACCAACCACCCCCAGAAACTTCCTTCTAGAGCTGCTGATATTTTTATTTACCAACCTGACTGGTCACTGAGATCCTGGAGGACATTCTCCTGCTGGTTCCACATGGCCCAATTGGAGTCCACCTGGAGAAGAGCCTTCAGTGTGGCGGCTCCATTTCTGTGTAACTCCCTGCCTCTGGAGGTTAGGCAGGCACCAATATTGTGTTGTTTCCTGCACCTCCTGAAAACATCTTTATTTCAGGAAGCTTTCCTTGGTTGATCTGCCATGGGTTTTTTTTAAATTGATATTCTGTTTTTTAATATTGTGTTTTATTCTTTTTGTCTTTTTATTGTTCACCACTCTGGAATCTGTAGATGTGGAGCAGTATATAAATGTTGTAAATAAATTTTAAAAATGTATTTGTTAGATCTATATCCAACTTTTCCTCTTGCAAGGAGCCCAAGGTGGTATGCATGATCCTCAGCCTCCTCTCAGTTTAAATGCCTGCACAGAAGGAACTAGGCACATATCAAACTTTTAATCACCAAAGTCAGTCATCTGTACTGTACCCAGGAAGTAGACATTTCAGCAACATCACGTAGGGATATATGAGAATTTTGTTTCTGTTTGCAAAACCTGCAAGCACACTGCATTTGAAGTTGAGGGCGAGCACATGTTTGCCAAAAATGTTTGCAAATTGTGAATATGTTCTTGCATTTGTTTTGTTCCCAATTCCCAGTTTGATTGCAAATTTCTTCAGTAGACTGAATCAGCCCTGCCTTAGTCTATGGAGGAAATCTGCAAAATTTCAGGAGATTTTTGCAAATCTCCTATTCAATCACTGCTCGATTTGCAGAAATCTCCTGTTTCTGCAAAATGGGCAGTGATCACAAATGCAAACAGGAATCTGGCACAAGATGAGCAGTGAGATGATATTTGGAGAATCCTAGCAATCTTGAACATTGGTCATTCATCTACCCATCCAGAAAGCCAGGATCAGCTGGCTGAGCTCCTCATTCAGTTGTGAATCCAGGCTCTGGTGTAGGAAATGGCCTCCGTCTTGACCCTTGGGCATTGATTGTCCTCGAGTCTTTGGTTCTTTGCATAATCAAGACAGAAACCTTAGCTGAAGGAGAGCAGATTCCAGAAGTCATAGCACCAATTATCACATCTCCAGTCGGGCGTGTCAGCGCAGGAGAGGCTGTCTGACTCTTACACCTGCAAGATTTCTGTCAGTAACACATTCTCCCCACAAAGCAATCAGTCAAACATTGAAAGCTATTTGCAAGCTGTGTCTGTAGCAAAGCAACATCCTGGCTCCTAAAAAAATATTTGAGTTTAGAAATATTTCCCTTCTCCAACTTGTTTCTGAAATCCTTTCCTAGACACTGGTTAATGGTGTGTGTGTGTGTGTGTTGGGGGGGGGGTCCGTCTGTGTTACAATGGCTTGACCTTATCCAGCAGTTATTCCACCTTCCACAATATTTATTGTGCAGGTTTCTGAGAAAGAAGAACTGAAAAGGAAATACAACATTTGTAGTGCAATGGAATGTTCAAGGTTACTCCTGATGGCTTTATGGGAGCCAGAGTAGTGAGGTAGTGGTGTCCATTCCATTCCCAGTTGGCAGGACTTCCTGTCAGTCCCTCTCTTCTTTTACCAGTTGAAAAGCTTTTGGGAATGGGGAGGAACAGCTGAAATAACAGAGGATGCTCCTCTCAGCAAATATTTAGAAAAGTCCCAATTCATTTTTAGGGCATGGATTTTCCCCCATCCATAACTGCTAGAGCTGGGCACCAATTTGGGATGAGCCAGGCATGGGACAAGTCAATTTTCAGGACCAAAGAGCAAGTCAAAACCAGAGGCAGCAAGGACAAGCCAGAACAGAAGTCAGGAACAAAGAATATCCATGGATACAGGAACACACCAGAGCACAGAAAGACCTTGTTGCTGAAGGAAGCAAGGTTCAGCTGGAACTGTAAGCCCTCTTATACTCCTTCCTGTCTAGGAGGATCCAGTGGCCTGCCTGAGTGGATGGAGCCATTTCAGGACCTGGAAATACTTCACTGAGAAGTTGCAATTCAGTGGTCCGTCCATCACACAGAGCAACTGCATACATATTCTAGAAGCTCCCAACACTAACTCATAGTAGTGCCATACTAGTTGATATGCTTAACACTGGTGATTGGATCCAGATCTAGTCATGCTTAGAGCAGACCCAATGAAATCAACAGAAAAACTGATCCTTTTTAAAAATTATTATTATTCTTAATCTGACAGGGTCCTCATCTTTAACAGCTAAATAATAATAATAATGAGGAGGAGGAGAGAGGAGGCAGGTACATCATGGTCCTCTCCATGCTGGGAATAGCTGTGCCTACTGAATTTGGTTGTTGCAGATGGGTGAGAATTTTGTTTCAGCTCAGTTTTGCTAAGAATTTACCAAAAGTCGCATGTTTCTGCATCCTTGGGAGAGAAAGAATTTGAGATTGAAAAAGAAAAAATGCAGGATGAAGCAAAACTGAAAGATTTACCCATCCCTAAGAGGTGGAGTACACACACCAATTCAAGTATGCAGGTTCAAGAGAGGGCTGTGCCTGCTTGAATTTGGGCCACAAACAGAGCTGTAGGAAATTATGTGGAGAAAGTAGATAGGGAGACTTTTTTCTCCCTTTCTCATAATACTAGAACCTGGGATCATCCCATGCAGCTGATTGACAGACAAAAGGGAGTACTTCTTCACACAGTGCAGAATTTAACAATGGAATTCGCTACCACAAGATGTGGTGTGATGACTATCAGTTTGGATGGCTTTAAAGGGGGATTAGAACAATGGAGAATAGCTCTATCAATTGACTACCACATTTTCAAGCACCCCTGCTTTGAACAATTGCCCCATCCATACCCTGAGGTATCACAAACCATCTTTCTGGTTTCCAGTAGAAGTCTCCTTTAGGAAGTGTTGACACTTCACTGGTTTGTTTAATTTTATATTCCATTTCTTAAAGCCACTTGCAATCATAATTTTTTAAACACACACACACACACACACCACAATTACAATCAATTTCACTTTACAACAACAAAATTAGTTGAAACAACATAGAACTAAAGCAATAATTTTAAACAGATATAAATCAGATGACAGGTCACACTTAGCTTAGATCAAAGAGGGAAGAGCCTATGGATACATAACACTAAAAAGCAGGGAGCCGGCTCTCAGACTGTTTAAGAGTGAGTGTTTCTAAGTATGGGAAACAATGCTTTAGCCTCTTGTAATTTTAAGCGAGGGTGATTTCACTAAAAAGGGCTTCTTGGAGGTCAAGAGTGCTAAATCTCTGTGCCAGATACCCACAATCCACATGGGAATGATATTCATTTCCAAGCTGATGGCTGCCAGTCCACACAATAACAGAATAAGATTTAGCAACACCACTTTGGGCTGACATCATCCAGTGGAGTAACTAGTTTGGTTCACTACAACACAAGTTTTATTTTATTTATTTTATTTTATTTTATTTGTATCCTGACTTTTTTCCTGCAAGGAATCCAAGGCGGCTTAGATAATCCTCCTTCTCCTCTCCATTTTATCCTTACAATGACCCTGTGAGATTAGGCTGAGAGTCAGTGACTGGCCCAAAGTCACTCAGTGAGCTTCACAGCCAAGTGGGGACTAGAACCCAGATCTCTCAAGTTCCAGTCCAACACTCTAGCCATTATGCCACACTGGCTCTCAAGTTCATCTTCAGCAGACTCAAGATCTCCAATTGAGTCACAGTGCCATGACCTTTGACTCCCTACCTTCAGAAGACATGGCTATGAATTCAGAAGAATTAGCAGAGGGGGGAAAGAGAGATTTCCCTCAGAACTGGTCCTTGACTTCCCCACTGCCCTGAAAGCTCCAGTGCAAGAGGAGTCCATCTTGCTAGCACTTCACCAGCCTGAGGTGATCGATCACCTTACCTTCCTCAGACTCCAGCATAGATGTCCCAGCAGATGAACCATGGTCTCCCTGCATGGCTGGAGTCAGTGTCTACTGAAGCAGGCTTGGCCCCTGCTTTAACTGAAGAAGCTTTGCGCAGTGAAGGTGGAGCTGCTCACCCATAAAGAGCTGCAGTTTGATTTAAGGTATACAACCTGCTTGTTGTTGCAGCAATATTTGAGCTTGGTTGGATGAGAACTGTATGAGGTGTTACCTGCTTAGCTTGACTTGCCTTATTGCAACTTGACCTCTGCTTTGCTTGCCCATTGCCTGACCGGAACTGGAACTTGCATTTGTTTGACGCTGCCTTGCTTCCCTTGCCGGAATCTGAACTAGTACCTAGCACCCTGCCAATTGAGCTAGGTTCCCATCTGGTCGAGACCACTGCCTAGAACAGAACACATTGGCACATACAGTTAAAGAATTTCAGGCCTTGGGAGGACCTTTACTGAAGACCATAGAGAAGCCTTCTCCAATGCAGTTGAAGTCCATGCTGGCTGGGGATGATGGGAGTTGTAGCTCAACACATCTAGAGGGCACCAGGTTGAAGAAGCCTGCGCTAGAGAGTCTTTGCTAGTCAGATACATGCAACGAGATGAGCCAGTGGGCTGGCAGTATAAGGCAGCTTCTTATTCCCCATGTATATCACCTTGTTCATCCATTTTTCTGCCATGGAGAACAAGGTGATGCAGGTGGGGCTACCAGTTGATCTCATGCAGGCACTGATCAAACACAGACCTACTCAGTTTCAGCAAAGTTGCTGCATCATGTGCCTTACGACAATGTCCCAAGACCAATTTAGATAACTGACAGTGCAATCCTGTACATGTCTACTCAGAGGTAAGCCCTACTGTATCCAATGGGACTTACTCCCAGGTAAGTGTGTATAGTATTGCAGCCTGCACTAGGAATTTGAACTGAGGAATCCCAGGTTCAAAGCCACTGCTGCACTGAAAGACTTCTGTGGTTTTCCAGAGGCATAATACATGCACTGTTAGACTTCCATCCTTTCTACAAATGAATGCCAGGTAAGTAAGCAAACAGCTAAACTCCTGACTGCTTATTGTTGGCTGAACAAAGGTTTGATAGTCTACAATAATAAAAAAATCACAGTCATTTTGGTCCATTTTACGTGACTTGCCATCCCCCGCCCCCAAGACACACAGATTCATAAAACTTTGCATTCTGAAGACTAAACTTTGGTTGACAATGCTCCTTTTCATGTGGAAAAGGGTCTCGTAAAGGCAAAAACATAAAATAAAGTAAAATAAAAGCAGCAGTTGAAAGTCGAGTTGCATTTGACAATTTGTAATGCTGTAAGAGATATTGTATGCAAGGTTTGAGGGTAGAGGGGAGGGCAAAAAGGTGCCCACATTTTTTTTTGGGGGGGGGAGATAAAAATCACATAAGAAAGGAACACAAAAAATCCATACATAGAGGAAGAAAGCTTTTTTATTCAAACAAAGAAAGTCATTTTAGAGCTGGAGATGCTGTTCTTTGCAAGGCGGTGTTGCGTAGCAGTGTGTTTCCATTTTCAAGATTTCAGATGTTGTTGTGTTAAAAGTGAATTTCATTTTATCACAATCAATGGCTTCTCCCTGCTCATCACCACCTTTCAGCTGTGATCAGAATGCTTGGCACCTCTCCAAAACTCAGGCTGCCACGAAGGCAGAGGAAGCTCCCATCAAATCCCAAAGGGGTAGAGGACTGAAGCAGGAGGATATCACCTACACCAGGGTAATTTCTAATTTCCTCTTTTCCCTCTCACCCCGCCCCTCCCTATACTGCTAAATTACTTCCAGCTTATTTGTCTGGCTAGAGGTTAATGAGACGCTAATGATGTTAATGAGCCATGCACTACCATGAGCTTCTTCTTTTTTTTTCCAGAAAGAGATATAATAGCTGTTTTCCTTCCCTTTTAATCTTTTTCGTCATTTGGGAATTACAGGGCAAAGCAATTAACAGCTCACACAACTCTCTCTTCCCTTTCAGTCACAGCCCAGTGGGGCAAAGAGAAGAAGACTATTAAACCTGCTTTGCATGCTCACAGGTGAAAGACACTCACAGGCCAATGCAACATGCCGTTCTGGCCAGGAGGCCCAAATGCTAGCTGGTGGTAGAAGGCAAAGTGAAATTAACCATCTGTTGGTGAATCTTGCTGGTGGCAGACAGATAGCGGGAACTGTCCAAGGTGCTGAAGAGTCACTCAATGCTGATTACTAGACTAGATGACAAGAGAGGCACCCCCAATGCATAGTGATGAGCAAACTTAAGTAGGCAAACCGAATGAATACCTAAGTGAGTCAGTCAAAAAGCTACTTGGCTGCTAATGGCCTTCACGGTGTGGCACCTCTAAAGATTCCACATAGGGATGTATGAGAAATTTGTTTTAGTTTGTTTTTGATCAGGATTTTGCCCAGTTCACACCTTCCGGACTGAACATGGACTTGGATGCAATCTGCGTTCGAAGTCCATACATTTCCGAGCTTGCAATGTGATCTGTGAACCACACACAAAAGGGGATTGACTGTATGTGTACATTTGAAAAATGTGCATGCGAAAAAAACACACTGTTTAGCAACGCAAACAAATATGCTTTAATCAATGGGAGAAGGATGCATACATTTCAAAGATGTGCCCAATTGAGGCATATATTTGGGGGAAAATATGTACAAAATATGCATGGATTTTCATGCAAAAAGAAAAAAAATCAAAGCTTACTATCTGATAGGGACTTGAGTTAGAATGAGGCAATGAGCTTCCATTTGGAGTTCTTCAGTGAACTCAAGTTTTGCTGATTCACGCATCCCTAGACAGCTTAATTCTCTCTCTCTCTCTCTCTCTCTCTCTCTCTCTCTCTCTCACACACACACACACACACACACACACACACACCACCACCACCACCACCACCACGAGATCCTACCCCACCCATCCTACCTGGCCTTGAGGTTTGTTTAACCTTGATAAGTCTTCTCCTACAGGTAAAGATGCTGCTAAATTTCAAACAAGGAATGCCAGAGAAGCCATCATGGAAATCAAGGTGGCTATGTGTATAAGCAGTGGAAATTGTATTGGTGGGTGGTTTGTCTACACAGGGTAGGGGTGAGCCTACATTTCAAGGTTTCAAACTTACAGCTCAAATGGGGAGGGGAGGGGTGACACAATGGTCACCTGAAAATGGGTTTGGAGGTTGGGGAGGGAGATACATTTTTTATAATACTTTCTGGGTGCAAATGCTTACCATTGGTGGTTTGGCAATGGTTCCTAGCCCCTTTCTTTCTTTAACTTTTTATCATTGCCTGTGGCAATAGTAGTGGGGCTCCACATGGACCCAGTAACTACTGGCTGCCCTTATTCCCCCCACCCAAACACCTTCAGAAAAATATGATCTCAAGTAGCATCAGTCTAGGGGCGGGGGTTCTTGGGGAAAACAGGGTAGCTCCCAATGGAGGTCTTATCCTCTTTGAGTTCTGTTGATCCAGATACAAGAAGCCACTTTCCTTCTGATCTTTTGAGACCACATCAGAATTCAGCAGGTATTTTGAAAAGAGCACACATCAAGTCTTTGTTCCACAAAGTGGTTCTACAGCTGTTACACTATAATTCCAAAGATGTTTCCATTTAGATTCCAAATGCACTCTGTATTAGAGCTGGCAGTCTGGCACTGAATTTTCACCTAAAGCAAAAGTTGAGGTGAATGTGATGGTTCCTCCTTAGTTATATCCTACAGCCCTAGTAAAATTATTAGCCATGTTGGCCATTGATACAGAGAAACTTTCACAAAACATCCCCCAAGCCTTGTGTAAAATGAAAATAAAAAAGCTGAAACAACATACAGTATTTTTCCATGTATAAGACTATACTTTTTCCTAAAATTGTTAGACTAAAAATTGAGGGTCGTCTTATACACGGAAGTAAGCCAAGGAGAGAACCATGCAGTTGCGAAACTGCCCAGTGGGGGGCGTCTTATACATGGGGGCGTCTTATAGACGGAAAAATACGGTAGTACTCAAATGTTTATTAGCTAATGTGAGCACAAGCTGGCAAAACAACTTGACAAATGCAACATATTCTATGTGAAATAGAATCAGAGATGAAAAAGAAAGAACTTGATACCATGACAGGACTTATTATGTTTGTATGTTGCTACCATGCCAGCATTCACAAATCCACAAAAATTCTGAAATGTAAGCTGAAGTTCAAATTTCTCAAATGTTTTGACTAAATATTAGTCATTGTCATATCTCCTTTAAGGACAGATTGAAGGTCATATTCATCAGTTTGGTTGTTGTAATGTTGTATGTGGCATATTGCCATGCATATCAAACCAATCTTCATATGTAAACACTGCACAAGACTGCTTACACCTGCAGAACTACCATTCTAGAACTGACTCTAGTGCTGGTTTTCTAGTCATTCATTGCAGTAATGCCTCTCCAGTTCTCCATCCATAACCATCTGGACTGGAATGTGTGTAAACTGGGACAGGCAGGTTTTCAAAACATAGGTTTGGTAATTAGCTCAGCAATTGTGCTGATGAAAGGAGGCAAGATGGAAGTTGATACGAATCTGTTACAGATCCTGCTGGGAGTCTGTGCTCTTTGGGGCACAGAAAATGATGTTGTGCAACTCATCTATTGTATTCATAGAAACATCCACACAACTTGAAAAGACTCCCAAGCATTATAAGGGTTTCGATGGTACATTGACTGTTCCTCCTAGTTGTGTAAATATCATCTGAAATTATGGACAAATAAGTTTTAGTGCAACATATTTGCCATGACCAGCAAAAACATTACCATGCTAAAGCCAGTAAAGGCATGTAGCCCAGGAAGTGTATTACATACACAGAGCCCTACAGCAGAAGCAATTTAGCTAATATCAATGTATAATATGAATGTTGGGTGTTGTAGGACTTTTTTCTGTCTACTATTTTGTGCATAATATTAAGCCCTAATTGAATTAGGAGACAAAAATATCTAAGGAACTTGGGAGGCCAAATAAATTTCAATAAGACTGACAACATTTTTCAAAGGAATATATTTTCCATTAAGTCAACCCGAGATTCCACCTAAAGCAAATAGTGTCCCCCCCCCCCTTCAACAAAACATCTAAGGAATTTCAAGGCAGGCCAAGAGTTCTTCAAAAACACAAATGACATTTTTTTGGAGAGTGGTGTATCTGCACACTTCTCCACATCCACCTAATTACCAGGTTTGCATGGTCAATTTGAGGAGCCACGGTTGCTTAAACTGGCTGCAGATGCCTGTTCTGTAACCCAACCACTGCTTGGTAGGTTCTCTTGTCATCCAAACCTGGCAAGGGTGGATTGTTGGCATGGGTAACAAAACACCCAAAAGCAATAAAACAGCGCTTGGGTTCTGAGTGGTTTGTTAACCATGCCAACAACCCACCCACACTGGGTTCAGACAACACAAGGACCTACGAGCAGGGCAGGATGCCTATCTACTCCAGTTGCTGGGGAACATGGGTGGGAAGGTGCTGTTGCTGTTCCCTGAGGGAAGGCAGAAGAGAAGCCCTGGCTGGGACACAAATGCCATCAGCTCCTTAAATGACCATCACCGGTGCCTGAGAGGACTGTTGGGGAAGCCCCTCCCCCACCTTCCCTGGGGCTACAGAGGGAAGGCAGAAGAAAAGCCCAGGCCAGGGAGATTCTACCAGCAGCTCCAGAAGAAACCTTCAGTTGGCCTGAGAGAACTGGTGTATGTTTGGTTTGGGGGGAGGGTAACATTTGTTTGTTTGAGTATTTAAACATTGTAAACCGCTTTGGGTGCCTTAGCAGAAAGGCGGTATAGAAATGTAATAAATAAATAAAATAAATAAATGTCCTGCTTGTGGGTTTCCCATGGGCAGCTGGCTGCTGGCCACTGTGTGAATAGAATGCTGGACTAGATGAACCCTTGGTCTGATCCAGCATGGCTCTTCTTACGTTCTTATGTTCTTCTAATGTCTGGGTCATGTGCTGCAAGCTGTGTCTCAAACTGATTGTGTGAACCCGACCAGTGTGTATGTATGTTACAATGAAACAATATTGCTCATAACAACCTATGCTCTATCTTAAGGGTCTCAGTTCCTCTATAGTACAAGAGTACCCCAGCAATAGTTTCCCTCCCTTAAGATCTCCCCCCCACCAAAAAATAAAAACAAGATCCTTGGAATATAATAATGGGGACACACACAGCAGTCTTTCTTAAAACAATATCAACAACACATTGATAGATGTGTTGATGCCATGGGGCATGCAACTAAATTATGAGCTGGCAGTTACAAGAGCGGGGGGGGGAGAGACTTCTGCTTTTGCTTCCATTAGAAGGTATCTGTCTGCATTTAAAGCTGTGGTGCTGTGATAAGGGGGAGGCAATGCACTGGAGAGACCTCAAAAAATTGCCTGGACGAACTGGGAGATAAGACTTTTCAGAGAGAGAGAGAGAGAGAGAGAGAGAGAGAGAAACAAAAACGCAACCAAACCTTGTTCTGATTTATAGAGCCTCGTCTGTCCTTGACAATACCTCTGCAGTTCCTGAGCTTGGATGCAGCATTCAAGTTCCCATCACCAAAATATCTGTTCTGCCCCCAAATCTATTTATCCAGACATCCTGTCAGCCAACTGCAGCCAGATCTTGCACTGACATGAACAAGACAGCCGCACAATAGCTTGGTGGGCTTTTTATTGCCCTCATCCAATCTCCACTTTCATAGTTGTGGCGGTTTTGTCTAAACCACAATAAAGACGATTGGGGCCTCAGTTTCACATTTCCTTTGTTATCGCCCTTTTCAGCTGGTTGTGTTTATTTATGACCACCACAAAGCACTCCCGTGAAAAGATGCCATTAGAGTGGAATGACGTGGCCCTGATATTGAAGATGAAAATCGGCACAGACACTCTGCCGCAGCTAATTTGATGTTTGCCTACTTGTCTCAATTCTCCTTTTATGATGATTATTTCCATCGCAGAAATGCTACACCAAGAGAGAGAAAGAGAGAGGCACAGGCAGCATAAAAGGATGGCCAACTTAGGCCACAGATGGTGTGGGTTGACTTGGCTTATTTCTCAGCCTACTCAGTGCAAGCATTGGTAAACACAAGCACACTGCTGTGTCAGTTAAGAAACAAATGGGACATAAGCTGACCAAAGCATACACAGTGACAGACTGACTCCCGTTTCTGACAGGAGGCTCACGCTTCAGAATGAGATGAAGACATCCATAATGAGTGAGACCTGGAGGCAAAACAACGATCAGGAATCCAAAACAGCCAGATCCACGTGGATCTGGGTCAGTGGATGCTCACACGAGCCCAGGTAGGCAGTGCTTTTAAAGTTGAGCCAACAGGAAAGCTTGTTTTATTGCTCCTGTCAGCCAAGGCTCTGTGAAGATGAGGACAGGGAAAGGGAGTGTGTAACTGTAACCAAAAAAAGAGGAACTGGTCTCAAACCAGGAATTCTATGCATAATTGTATTTGTTTATTTGTTTTTACTCTGAAGCAAGTCCCACTTTGTTCAATCATCCTCCCTTTTTTTCACTCATTAAGTATAAGTTTGGATTACCCCTCTGCTCAATAAGTGCTCAAGGTGATGTACAAGTAAAAACAATACAAAAATAAAGCACATTAAAAAAAAACAATTAAAGAATACATAATCTAGAAAAAACTGAACAAGGCAATCTGGAAAAACTACAAAACGGTAAAACCAGCGATTAATTGTAAGATCAGAGAGTGGGGCAGTTCTCATAACCCTCACATAACCCATGGACTGTTTTAGGGTTATGCAAAGGTTGTTTAACCCTCGCATAAGCCAGCCTTGCCAGGTTCGCACAGCACGATAAGGCAAGGTGACTGACTGCACTGTGCCTTGAATATCCAAAAAGGTGGACGGCATATACTGCAAAATATTGAGGCTTAAATAAGCCATGGTGGGCTGCAGTGATCATGCAAACCTGGCCACTATCTTCACCACCCATCTAAAGGACAAAAAAGAGGAGGCTAAAGTAACCTTCTGGGAGAGGGAGTTCCACAACTGGGGTGCTGCTACACAAAAGGCCCTCTTTCAATTACCCACCAACCTCATCTCTTTAGGAGGTGGAACATGTACAGGGCATCAGATGATGAATGCAAATTTTGGGCAGGCTCATGAGCGTCAAGGAAGCCTTACAGATACCCTGGTACTAATCTATTTAGGGTTTTAAGGGTGAAGAACCAGCACTTTGAACAGGGCTCAGAAACAAATGGGAATCTTTCAAGAACTGGTGTGATATGGTCTATAAAACACATGGCAAATAATCAGGTCACAGAATTTTGCACTACCTGAAGTTTCTGGACAATTTTCAAGGGCAGCCCAAGGTAGAGCACATTACAATAACTTACCCTTTCACTTGGGTAAGTGTGCATGGGATTGCCTAGTTGCTCAAGAACAGCAAGCAAGACTGATTTGGAGGCTTTCATTAGGCCAGGAGTGGGGAACCTTTGACTCTCTAGATGTAGTTGGACAACATCTCCCATCATCAGTGTCCATTGACCATTCTGGCTGGGGTTGATGGGAGTAGGAGTTCAGCAACACCTGGAGGGCCATGGGTTCCCCACCCCTGCATAGATGCAAAATGGTGTCCACATTACCAAAACAGTTGTGCTTGCTGCCACTTGCAGCAGCAAACAAACTTAAGGAGTATGTGTGTGTGGGGGGGAGGTAGAGAAAGAAGTGGTGCTACTGCCACTGCTGATGTTGAGCCCCATCCCCGAGAAACTGTTGGAGAATTTCTCCCTCCCCTCCCCAAAAAATTCCTGTGAAATGCCCCCCCCCCATTTCCCTGCCCACCAACAGGGGGGATTTCGAGAGGCCATTTGCACACAACTCTAGTTTAAACTGCTGAGAACTGCATCATCACACAATTTGGAAAAAGTGCAAAATGAAGTAAATAGCTAAATTTCAACCCATGCATTACTCCAAGAGTTGCAGATCACGTCATTTAACAGAAGCCCCACAGATCAAATTCCGCATCCCTAAGGCAGAGAAGGCATCCCTAAGGCATTTGCGCTATGCATGGATTTCTGTTGTTTCCTCACAGCCTTCAGCTATTCCCTCTTCTTTTCCTACACACACATTTCTCCCTTTACATATATATCACACTGGAGCCCTACCATTCAACAGTCCTTGAAAAGAAAAAAAGGGGGGGAAGCCAGTGTGGCGTAGTGGTGAGAGTGTTGGACTGGGACTCGGGAGATCCGGGTTCTAGTCCCCACTCAGCCATGAAACTCACTGGGTGACTTTGGGCCAGTCCCCGACTCTCAGCCTAACCTACATCACAGGGTTGTTGTGAGGATAAAATGGAGAGGAGGAGGAGGAGGAGGAGGATAATGTAAGCCGCTTTGGGTTCCTTGCAGGAAAAAAGGTGGGGTATAAATATAATAAATAAAAAAATAAATAAAGCATATTTTATTTGGAGGTGGGGGTGGGGCAGGAATCAAGTTTCAGGCTCAGCAAAAAGCATGGAAAAGAGTAAGGGTGCAATCCTGTGGCTGCTAGATGAAGTCTAGATGGCCATAGGAGAGGTTGGAGTCCCAGCTCCGACCTCAGAAACATGCTCAGAGATCAGAGCTGGGACTCCGAGGTTGGAGCGCCCTCCCTCCACCTTTACAGTCGGTATGGAAAGAACCATGCTGGCTGTGGCTCAGAGCCGGAGGTTCATTGGCATTTGGGGGGGCAGGGGGGAGCAGACAGGCTCTGCCACAATACATACTATCATGGTGGTGCCTCAGGCTCTTCTCTTTGCACTTTGGGGCAAAAGACTTACATGACTGAAATCCATATCTGTCTTTTGCAGAGTGGGAGGAGCATGGAGGTGACCTTCGCCTCTGTGCTCCTTCCGTCCTCCACTGGATGCCCGTAATCCTCTGAGTTCAGAGGGTTACAGGCACCCACATTGGATCGTGCTGTACATTGGCATAATTTCCACAGTCCCAAACATATTTCTTTAAACACAAGGGCCAAAGACTTTCTTAAAGTCCTGTTGATATTCTCTGGAAGGGAAAAATAGTTAATATTATCCACAATCCAAAGCAAGATTAAAAGATACGTATATATTTTGGGGTATAACTAGAGAATTAATGCCCTGCTTTATGAGAAATCTTTTACATTAGTGGAAAGGCAAAGCAATCATTCCCAATGCCATACCCATGCAGAAAAGATGGCAAGTTACAAGACAGCTTAAAAATGTGATCAGTGCACCAGATACACCTGGGAGAAGGCTCATATCCCTGCACCACAGTTATGAGACAGCTCCCAATAAATACAGGCTGGATCTGGTGTATCCCTCATCTTCCCAGTGCAAGATTTCTGGCATCCTTTTAGTTAAGGTGCATCTTTCCAAGGCAATGACTCTCCAATTAGTCCTATCAGCTTCAACAGCTCGCTGGCCCCTATAAATGTAATATTCAGCACCCTAGGGAGAATTTGTTTCATGCCAATGCTTCATTCATCGCTTCTGCCCATCTGGCATGCACTTGAATCTTATGGAGTACCACCTGCCTTGGAATGTAGTGAACTTCATGGCCTTCCCATACAAATGGGTGTATTGGTTTCTCTGTGTGTGTGTGTGTGTGTGTAAATCCCCTTCTACTTTCCCTTCTTCTTTCTGAACTTCAAATATTATATTTAGGATTGATACCATCTCCTAGGGTGCCTGGCTTCTAAGAATATCCTGCAGTATTGATTAAGGATATTCATGTCACCAGGGACCTGTTATCTAAACTTTATTCCCCCGCTGTCATACAAAAACAATGGCGAAGTACAAGAAGGACTTTCAGGCTTGGCACCTGGTTTGAAGGAGCCCCAGGAAAGATACCTTCCACTCCTGCCAAAGTTCCACCCGGGTGCCTGATTTTCATTGTTTTAATTTAATTTTATTGCCAGCTTTATTTTCAATTCTTTTTGTAATTATGATGCCCAACTTGGAACTTTTCACAGGAGCCACACAAAGTTTCAGTGATCTATCCAACATGACCCCAAGATCTCTTACTTGGTTAAATCACCACCAGTTCAGATCCCTTCAGTATATATGTGAAGCAGGGCTTTTTTTGCCCCAACGTGCATCACTTTACATTTGCTTATGTTGAACCACACTTATCGCTTTTTGTTTTAACCACCCCAAATAACCACCTCAGATTTCACTATCTCATTCTCACTGCCCACTCCATACCAAATAATGAATGAACAAGTTAAAAAAGCAGCCATCCCAAAACAGATCTTTCAGGTGCCAGGCAAATTTAACTCTGTTTTGATGGTGTTTGGTGTTTAATTCTGTTTTATGAGTTTCTTTCAATGTTGACTCTGCTTTTTCATTCAGCATGTCTACTTGATCTATAGTTATAGATTTTGTCATTTTTAATTATATTTTACTGTACGTTATGATGTTTTGCTTATTGTTAGCCACCTTGCTTGGGTACTATTTTAGAAAAGCAGCATATATTTTCATAAATTTTCATCATCATCATAGTCATTATTGTTGTCCTTCCTGGCTTCTTCTCCTTAAAACAAGTCAGCTATGGATCTGCAGGGGCAAAGGTGAATTATTCAATAAGATTTACCTTCAGATGGGACAGGGAACAAATCCATCCAGATGCCTTACATACAGTGTACATGTTTACTGTTGATACTGTTAGGTTTTGCATAGTGGGCAGAACGAGGATTGTCACCTGACCTGGAGGATGTCTCTTGAGGTGAAGTACACAAGGTCTTCAGTCACCAGACATAGTCTCAAGGTTTATGTGTCAGCAGCCTTGGGACAAGAAGTTTGGAGTAAACATGTTGTGAAGAACAGGTTATATAACTGGTGAGTAATATCCTATTTATAGATACTATAAATGGGGTCTTGCTATATAAGGTGGGGTAGGACACACACCCCTCACTTGACTTGCTACTCTCTCTCTCTTGTTCTGGACTTCTACTTCAAGTCAGTCACTACTTCATCTCAGCCTTACCACTGGGGTCTTGGATTTGAATCTGCAATCATGTAGTGAGTAAGAGATGCATTGCTTGCCTTAATCCCATGTAACTGGGTCTTACAAATAAACTCTTTAATCTTTATTAACTGCTGTTATCTCCTCCTTCCGTCTGCGTGACTGGGACTGAGGGTCACTGGCTAGGTAAGCTTTTGAACCCGGGTCAGTCCAGCTCTCACAGATACATGTTAGAAAGCTAGTTTCTGGGTTCTGCCACCCAGTAGCAGTTATTCTATAAAACATGGACCCCTCAAAAGTTGCTGAGGTGCTCAGCAGACTAGTTAATACACATTTTGCTCTATACAGCAAAGTATAACTCATATTTTAATAACCATACTTGCCTTTAACTGGGAAAGTTTTTTTTGGGGGGGGGAGATACTAGATTTCCCCAGTGCTGTATTATGAAAAACTACAGGCCTCAGACTTGTTATGCTATTCAATAACCCAGCCCTGTTAAAAACAGGGGTGGGGAAAACGAATTTCAATTTCTGCCATCAATGAAAAGAGATCAAGAGCTGGGCCAAGTCCAGCTATTCTTGATTGTTCTGCAACCTTTTCACAGACCACCGGAAGACAGCTTGCAACCCCCACCACCCAATGTGGTCCACAAACCACATTTTGAGAAACTGTACACTGCAAGATGTCCAAGAAATGAAACCCAACGGAAAGCTATGCAGACAGAGGCGTGGGAATGTGCAGATCAGAGCTGATTCTATTGTATTTTATAGGACAAAGAAAAATAGATCCAATTTGGAATATAGTTGGGAGGAGGACAAAAAACAGACTTCAGCTCTAAATGCCATTATCATCATCATCATCCATCATCATCATCATCATCGTCATCATCATTGTCATCGTCGTCATCATCATCTCATTTCATTTCTATACCGCCCAGTAGCCGAAGCTCTCTGGGTGGTTTACAACAATTATAAAACACAATAAAATACAATATAAAATGCAAACAATAAAAACATCGAAAAAAATTAACTGGACATTTAAAAACAATTTAAATGTCTATTGCTAGTACTAGTTAAAAATCCTCTTGCCCCGAAAAGGTAACTACTGCTAGCAATACTACCCATGCTCAAACTTTACCATATTTGCAGTCCTAGGGTAGCATCTAATGATGTTGCGCTAACATAAACCAACACTAGTGCAAGATTACTACCACTTGCTAGGCAAAGGGGAAAATGGTCATTTGCCACCGAAATTCAGTAGCAGGGCTTGCTGCCAAAATTTGGCAGCAAATTGCAGCTTTTTCCTTTTGTCTAACAAACACCGATGATATTGTGCTAGTGTTGGTTCATGCTAGTACTACTACAACATTGGATATTGCCCCTAGAAGTGAAAATTTTGTGAGGTTACAAACCACTGAGGGCAGGGAGCAGATTTAGCAATGGTATTCATGAGAGTGCCTCTCTACTTTTGCGTGCATACATGAATGGCTTCCGTTCACTCGTGTGTGTGTGTGTGTGTAATAGAGAGTTGTGTTTGGACACATGTTGTAGTGTGTACATGTTGTTGGGAGGGGGGGCTGCCCACCACACCCAAGACTGGGGACCTGGCTACCATCAACAGAAGCCCTACTGGGAGATATCTAATATCTATGCCCAGAGATATATTACAATATAGAGGCACATAATTCTGTCAGGATGGCTGAAATATATAGATTCCTTGCTCCACAGACATCCTGTCCATCATAATGTTGGGCATTTTGCTTGTACTAAAATCATCTTCCCTTTTTCTCGAAAGTCCACCCTGTTAATTGGCGGGACATGGAGATTTAACCTCATGGTTAGCCACAGAGCAATCCATACAGTGAAGATGTATGAAGGGTTGTTTGAGGGCAAATAGAATAATCTCCATTTGTGAATGTGAACTCCCTTCCTGGGTGTCCAACCTTCCTGTACAAAGTGTATTATGCACTCATGGAACCTTTTCAAAGGACAAAAATGAGCATTCTGTAATGCCAAGGACAGGTGAGTTAAAGGACATTATAGTTCTGTAATTACATCAGCCTTGGGAAGAAATGATCTGTCACTCCTCCTGCATCACCTCCTCGGATTTCATTGGTATCTACCTGGAGCAGAGACCCATTAGGAAAGTTCTCACAACATGTGCCTTTTGTCTGCTTCCTGCCAATGCTGCATTTAGCCTTCTTTATCTCCACCCACTATTTACCAAAATAAGGGGGAGGGGCACCGCCCACATACATGGAAACAAAACATGAGACTTTCAGCTCTTGATGGCTTAATGACTAAAGATCAAATCAAGTTTTGACATACAGGTAGAGATCTGTGTAGGAGGTCAGATGGAGCTTTATGGAGGAGGCTATCAGGAGGGCTACTACTTACACAATCAGGTGACTTTGCTGGAAGACAGACTTTCCAAAGAATCTTCTGGACCAGGGAAGGGAGGGCCAAACCATCCCTGAAAAGACCAGGTTGAAATATTCCCAAGAAAAGTCTTTATGCAGTGTAGTGCTGGTGCAAACAGTGAGATTCCTTTACAGTATATTAAAAGCACACCATGCAAATACAAATGCTAATACACACACACACACACACACACACACACCACTTTTAAGTCTTCAGAGCACTTCCAATGCATCATGTAGACGCAATCCTTACAATATGATTTAAAACAGCAGTAAAAGCAACATCAGGCCAGCAATGTGCCATTATAAATAAGATAAAATATGTTAAGAAAATTTCAAACATACAAATTTACATACACACACACACTGACCTTTGCCACTGAAGGGTCTTTTGCCAGTAAGGGCGCAGTCCAATGGGGATGCCAATAAGCCTCCTAATCCGGAGGATGAAGGACAGGAGGCAATCTTTGCCTCCCTGCTCCTCCCACCCTGTAAGCCAGCTAGACAGCTGATTTTGGCTGTCTAGCAGCAGCACTTTGGATGGGGAGGGAAGGAAGCTGGAGCAGTGCCAGGATGCAATATGATGTATCCTGGCATTCCCAGTCTCCTCCTCTCCCCGCCCCCCAGACCGCCTTCTTTACCCCTTCTCTGAGGTTGGCCTTACAATCGTGGAGAAGCAGCCTAGTGTGGTTCTTTTCACGCCAGCTGGAAGGATGGGGGGGGGGGATGGGGATCCAAGCCTTGATCCCCAACTCTGAGGTCAGAGCTCTTTTCTGATCTCAGATCTGCGAATCCAAAGTATCCTTTAGCCCCCAGATGTTGTTTAGGGGCTATAGGATCACTGTGTAGGTGAATAAATCCAGAGTTGCCAACATCCACCTCATCCCCTGTCTTGCAGTTATGTACAGGATTTTATGGCCTTGAGCTTTCAAAAAAAGCATTTGAAAGAGGCAACAACATTTGCTCAAAACTGACCACAAGGAGCAGACATAAGGACAAAGAAAACAATGGGCAAGGCATGACCAAAGGGGACCCTTTCACATGGTTCCATCCAGTTATTCTCTCAAACACAACTTAAAAAAAAAAAAAAGGGAATGCAAGGTTCTCATTCCTTCAGCTAGTTTAGCTACAGGCTGCAACCTGCCATCATTGACATAAAACTAAATGGATTATCCACAGCTCCAAGACTTTTGATAAGGCCATTCCCTTTAGGGCAAAGCAACATGCTCCATAACACTGGTGTTGCCTTCCAGAAGAAACTTCCCCCTTCCCGAATGACATTTTGCCATATTCACTTTTTTCTTTGCAGCATCCGTCTTATGAGAAGAGCACAGAGAAGAAAGTAGGAGGGAAAGAAAAGAAAAGAGAAGCATTGCAATTTAGCAACACTCCCATCCAAGTAACAACCAGGCCTGACCCTGCTTAGCTTTCCATATTCAGACAAGCGGAGGCAGCATGAGCCACAGGCATGTATATTGCCAAAGGCTTCCCCACCCCAAACCTTATTGCCAAAGGCTTCCCCACCCCAAACCTCATTGCCAAAGGCTTCCCCACCCCAAACCCTCTTACCACATTATAATCTAGATCATGGCATAGGCGTTGACAGGAGTAAAACATACTGCATCCTCACATCTACACAGCAGAACAGTATGGAGCATCACTGAACTTTGAAACCAGCTTCCCTTGAACAAAACTTGATGTGCCAGGAGAGTCTGTGAACCTGTTATCCAAATTGTTGTTTATCATCTGCTATCCCTAAGCACCTGCCCAACAAGTTACTTAGCTTTTCAGCTTGTTCTCATCAGTTTCTGTTTTTGGCATGATGAAACCAAAGAAGATGCTGCCAAAGTAAAACATTTTCCATATGCTGCCCGTCACTGTCTTTCTTGCACTTCTTGATTCAGCACCATCACTCTTACCTCCTCACACCTCCAGTTACACACCAGTACAGATGTCTCATGGGACCTTCTGCATTGTAATGCATGGAAGGATTTTGAGGAGGGGAACCTTGCTGCAGAGGTTGGCTCAACTATCAAAGGAAGAGGCAGGGAAGACATTGCTTGCCATTGGCTGAGATGTTTAGAACATAAAATCTCTGGTTGCATTTGGCTGAGCTGGTCACTACCTGGAGAGGGACAGGACAGGCAGCAGCCCTAGGGAAGATGGAGAAGCAGAAACAGGGGACTGAGTGTAGGCTGAGGGAAACAAAGAGGCTAGGCCAGGAGGATTGTGAGTGGTTCAGGGGAGGAAGGAAGGGAAGAAGAGAAGGCATGGAGGAGGGGGTCTCAGAGGGAAAGGAAAGCTAGGAAGGACAGATAGGATTCATGGATATAAGCTGCAGGACTGGACAGGGAAGAAGATTGCTGAATAATTAGACATATCTAGCCAAATCATTGGCTGTAAGCAAGTCTCTCAAACAGTAATAGTAAGAAAATGGCCTCCTCTCTCCAAAACCTCTTTAACAATGATATAATTGTGTGTGGGGGGGGAATAAAGATGAAAGGAAAACTCAAAAGGTCAAATTTCTCGATAACTCTTTGGGGTTACTCAAAACCACAATAATTAGAAACTCATCTAGAATGTACATTACAGGTCAGGAAAGGTACCATCAAGTCCAAGAGGTCAGCAGCTTGAAGGCTTGTAATGATGGAGCCTGGTGGATATCAACTCAAAGAGAGTTCCATCAGCAGGAGGCCACAGCTGAGTGTCCTGTCCCTTAATTACATCAACAGGCAGGCAGACAGGCAGGGCCTCTGATATGTGGGCAGATTGGTATGGGCAAAGGTGGTCCTTCAAGTAACCTGGACCAAAGAGCCAATCCCCGCACTTTATATTGGACCCACAAAAGCAACGGCAGACATTACAGCTGCTAGAATATACAGTAAGTGCCACATGATCTGGCCACCTAGAACCTACCAGTATGTGAATGGCTGCATTTTGTAGCAGTTGAAGCTTCCAAAGCATCTTTAAAGGCAGCCCTACTTACAGCACATTACAGTTATCCAGCCTGGATGCAGGTATACCAGCCTTCCCTAAACTGGTGCCCTCCAGATGTTTTGGAGTTCAACTACCATCAACCCAAGTCAGCATTGCTAATTGTTAGGCATGCTGGGAGCTGTGGTTCAAAATATTTAGAGGGCACCAGGTTGGGGAAGGCTGAACTAGAGGATAGATAATTGAAGTGAGGTACATCCAGCCCAAGTAGCATTGTAATTGATGCATAAGCTTTGGTTGGGGGAGAAATTTATTCAGTTTACATTCTGGACTTTTGAACCAATACTTGAACCAAAACAAAATTCACACTTCTCCAAATTTTGCAATCGAGTTCTCCAACAATAACAATAATACCCAAAAAAATAAATAAATCAGGGGGGCAAGTACACACAGTGCATATATAAGTGAAAATGATGTTCAAAATTCATTATATTAGGAAAATTACTTGCAAAAAATGTGTATATTAGGCAAAATTGCATATACAGTTGTAAGTAGAAATGCACAAACATGCATATGGATTTTCATGAGATTTTTTTTTAAAGCACTTCACATGACAGATAGTTAAACAGTGGAATTCACTACCAGAAGATGTAAAGACGGCCACCAACT
This sequence comes from Shinisaurus crocodilurus, assembly GCA_021292165.1. Classification (NCBI taxonomy): domain Eukaryota; kingdom Metazoa; phylum Chordata; class Lepidosauria; order Squamata; family Shinisauridae; genus Shinisaurus; species Shinisaurus crocodilurus. Next base: position 9,691,115 of record CM037884.1, on the reverse strand, counting down.
CACATGGCTTCAAAAGGGGATTAGATAAATTCATTGAGGATAGGTCTATCAGTGGCTACTAGTCATGATGGCTATATGCTACCTCAGTATCAGAGGCAGTATGCTGGGGAACACTAGAAGGAGGATGCTAGTGCACTTGTGTCCTGCTTGTGGGTTTCCCATTGCGGTATCTGGTGTCCACTGTGGGAACAGTATGCTAGACTAGGTAGGCCTTGAGTCTGAATGTAGCACAGCTCTTCTTATGCTCTCCATCATACATTATAGTAACTTTCCATCTATGCATCAATGACACTCCATACATGAAACAATTTGTACCCCATCATCTGTACTTCCCCAAAATGCTCCACTCTGCTAGTTGGCAGCAAGTAACATTTAAGGAAGAAGAAGAAGTAGTAGTATATATTTAGCCTCCATTCCAAAGGGACCAGGAACAAAAAAGACATTTCAATCATTCTTCCATAAGAAAACTTGACTCTCTGACAAGGGCAAAGGAGCTACAGTTGGAAAGACCTCTTCCATCACAAAGAGGAGGGGTGTATGAAAGATGGTGGGAACTTTAGTAGTGAGGCAGGTTCCCTGGAGAGCCTTTTTATGGTCACCTCTCTTGCCAAGGTGCCTCCTTATCATACAGCAGATTTTCTCCTTTTTTCCATATCAAAGACGGACACTTCATCTGAAGCCAACTTGAGAGTCTTCCACTGTGGTCGCTGGAAATTCCCCTGTGATATTTGAACAATTGTCTACTCTTTACCTTTCCCCAAAGTGATCTCTGGTAGGGGATGAAAAGCTAGATAGATATATTTAAGTCCCCATTTTGGACAAAACCCTTTCAGTGCCATCCAAATACTCAAAGGAGCCCTGCTGAGATAATGGCTGGTTTAAAAATAAATATTTTTAAAAGTGGCATGCTTGACAGTGATTAACACAGAGTTAGTCCCAGAAGCCAACAGAAGGGAAGAATTCAATGCACAACCACGAACAATTATTCCTCTTCGATATCACTGCTTTACAGGCCAACTACACATATAAATATTGCAAGATGCTGAGGCTCCCTGACTAATTGCTGCAATAAATTCAGACTAAGTCACAACCTTCCCAGCTAGGGCTGGCAACTTGTCAGATCTTGCAGCTCTAGCAGGGTTACCCCTTGGATAAGCAAATGTGAGATACTGGAGGGTGAAATCTGACAGATCAAAACAGGCTGACGTATCTTGATCAACGAGTGCCTCATAGTGTGGTGTAGTGAGAAAGAGAGCAAGTAACCTGCTTCTGTGGCAGAAAGGGAAATAGAAGGAGGATTTGTAGCATCTGTCTTCCCTTTCCCCCTATGCCTGAACAATTCTGAAATGCTGAACATCAAATATATGCAGTTTTCAGCACCCCAGAAATCTGGGGCATATCTGAAAGCAACGAGCAAACATCAGTGAATTTTCATTATGTCAAAAAGAAAAGTTAGCACATTTTTCTCCAAATCTAGAAATGATCCAAATGTAGAAATTAAGGATTAAGAAGTGCAAGCCCCTCTTTACATAAACAATGGGCCCCCTCTCTCACACATACATCTATACCCACATATGTAATGTATGTGGGTATGTTAACACATGTATGTCCATCACTTGATAACCGCAGTATCAGGTGATGATTTTTATGTGTGAATGAGTTGTTGCAGGTCAGCCACCAGAGACAGAATTTTCATCTCCTCTCATATGATATCATACCATTGCATTTGATGCCATCTCACAATGCTCCCCTATGGAAAAAGACTATTAACACTGAGGGCCGGTTCGTACGACACAGAAACTGCAGGGGAGCAGAAGCCCCCCGCGGTTCCCGTGTTGTGCGAACGCAGGCCGGGGGCGCCCCTGCGGGACGGCCGCGTGCGTGAAGCATGCAAAGTGACCATGGGTGGTAGAGGGGTAAGCCCCTACCGCGCGTGGCCACCCTGCCATGCAAACAGCAGGCAGTCGTCCCACAGGGACCGCACAGAGGCGGCAGCCCAGAGTGGCCAGAGCTGCGGCCGCTCTAGCCTGTAGGGCCAAACGGCCCCTCTGGGCATCCATAGCCCCCACCACCTAGCGCCGGGAGGCCCGCACTGCAGTGCGGGGACTGCCGGCTCCACCAGGGTCCGCCCACACACGCGGGGCACAGGTAATCTGCGGCACCCTGCCGGACCCCGCGGACGGCCCTGTAGTGCCTCCCCCGCTCGCAGCCTGGGTCGTGTGAACCAGCCCTGAGAGTCCTTGAATGTTGAGTAAGGAAGTGAAGAGACATTGAGTGATACAGGTGTGAACCAGTACCTATGCACCTTACTATGATCTACCCAATTAATTTCTATGAAGGAAACACACAGGGAAGAATCCTGCCTAAACTTGCCCCCTGTCCAAGACTTATGGGGACTGGTTGAGGTCTCACAGCTAGGAGGGAAAACCATACTGCTCTGCATGTTCAGGGGCACAATACCCTTCTCCTTTCTTTGGAATCCATTTATTTATTTTCTTGGGTGTGGGTCTAAATTACAAGCCTGAATTTGATAATATTGTACAAGCTATGAAGATATGGAGTTGCTGTTATAGTGCTGTCAGAGCATTGGTCCTTCTAGCCCAGTGTTGCCTGCTCTCGTTGACAACAGGTCTTTCCTGGCAATGTTACATCATATTCTTTCTAAGTGGGGATGACAGGGATTGAACTGTCCTGGAACCTCCGCATGCCAAACATGTGCTCTGCTGCTGAAATATGGGTCCTTCCCACTGAGCTCCATTACTGCCTTGCTGGCAATGGTTCTCCAATTAGGGTGGCCAGTTACACATTGCAGAAAAAGAGGACATGCATTGTGAAAACAGGAGAGCAGGAGTACTCTGACAGGCCACCCTACTTCCAAGGTTTCAGGTAGAAAAAGGCCTTTCTGACTGAGTCCTCCTTCACTGCCAGGGATGGAACCTGGGACCTTCTAAACACAAAGTATGGACTCTAGCACTGAGCTATGAGCGCTCAGAAAACCAAGCAGGTTTCTGAACTCCTACATGCCATTTCAAGTGATCCAATCTTGTAAGCCATGTCACACGCTTGTGCAATGGCTGGTGGTGAAATCACTCTACTAGACTGATAGACCTCTTCTCACATCCAAAGTCATCCTTTCTATGGAGTGGATGCCACCTCAGCTACCAGTCATGCCACTCTCATGGGATGAATAATTCTCAGGGCTGGTTAGCACAGGCATGCTCTTCTTCACTTGGTGACATCAGCAACAACAAGCAGTAACTTCGATGTGTGAATGAAATACTACTCACACATTACATGCGGCCTGACCATGCAAAACTGGCAACCTTGGAAATTGCATGTAGATATCCCGCAAAAAGAATGCTTTCCATAGGGAAGAAGCCAGCCAGAAAGAGAGACTATTTGTGATGTTTAGCAAGCAGGGAGGTTCTGTTTCCCTGCTTCAGTGTCCTTCAGTTGCCAGAGAAACAAACTGGAATTTGATTCCCCCCTCCTTACAGTTGCTACATGGGCAAGAATCAGCACACTCACACAAATTGCAGCCCAAAGAGGGGAAAGGTGTGACAAGGGAAACACTTGAATATGCCAGGTGTAGAAACACAAAGAAGCATCATCATCATACAGAAAACATTGCACAACTGGGTTTTATGATCCTCTGCCATATGCTAATGCATTGTGATCATTTTTATGGTCAAAAAGGATAGTAGGGCAAAGACCCTCATTGTCATGCCTGAACCAGTGGGTCTGCAAACAACACCAGCAGCAAACAAAGACAATGTCCCTGTTGTTTTTTGAGTGGCATTTTTAATTTAATTTTATTATAACCTCCCGTGGCCAAAGCTCTGAACTCTGCTTGCTGTGTCATAGTATAAACAAAGGGGGGTGGATGATGTCTCATGGCAAAGTCAATTTTTATATTACAAAAGAAAGAGCTTGATTCCCTCCTGCCTTTGATTGTATGTCTTGACTTTTTCATGTGTATGAGAAAGCATTTGCTGAGCCTCTGGGCTTATACCTTTGGACTGCATCATGGCCCAAATAAAGATGATAGATAAGGGAGATTGAGGATTCAGAAATTAGTGGGTGGAACATATGAATCAAAGGTGAATACCTGGTGTGTGTGTACACAAGATGTTTCCTTGGACAGGACAGATTTACAGGTACAAATGGCCATCTGTAGTGAGAAAGGACTGCTTCCTTCTAGTCAATCAAGTCAGCAAGTTTTAAAAATATTGGTTGCCTCAGACCTTAAATGCTTATGATAGCTATGTGTAGGCTTACTAGGCAGTCCAGTAAACCACTTTTATGAGATTATTTCCAACCATGCGTGCTGGTCGCGTGTCAACTGGATTTCCCTAATTACCCTCACTGGCACGGCTTGCCAGGTCATCCCAACCCAGGCAGCACGGAGTATGGGGGCAGGGGAGCAACCCTCAAATAACCCAACAAAAGCCCATGGGTTATTTGAGGATTGCTCCTCTTCAAACAAGCCACGCCACCCAGGTTCAGATGACACAGCAAGCCACGCCAGTGAGGGTAATTAGAGAAATCCACCCATGTAGCACATGTGGTAGGGTTAACAAGCCACCGTGGCTTCTGTTAACCACACTGTAATCATGAGAACCGGATCTCTCTATATGGATAAAAGCCCACAGTGTGTATTGGATCCGTGTCTCAATCTACCTTTTATTGTTGTTGTAATTTTATTGTTATTGCTGGAATTGCATTGGTAATTTGTTTTACTAAATAGATACATGAGTATAAACAATATAAGGATGAGTATAAAAGAGGTGGCCAGATAGCCTTGTAGGCTCCTTCCAACTCTATGATCTATGAAATCTATGAAAGCTTCTTGCACTGCAGTAGGCCAGAGAGGGCCATGTGACAATGCCTGAGGTTAGAAAAGCTTCCAAGGCAGGCTTGCTTGTCTGAGCAACAATGATAATCTCTTCTCATGGCTACACAGCTGCTTTGTCTCTACTTCAACCTCAGATGACCAAAGCTCTGAACTCTGCTTGCTTTGCCTCACTCCCCCCCCCCACTCAACAAGATCCGGGACTGACACAGTGGGCGTGTCTACACCATCTGCTTAAACTGGTTCAAACTGGGAATTGTAGTTCTTTAAAGTGGGGCTAAGAATCTTTAACAGAGCAATCTTGGAACCATCAAACTACAATTTACTGGATTCACTTGGGGGATGCCATAGCAATTAATATGATATGGTCTCCAAAATTAGGTTATACCGATGGGACAGAAAAATTACAGAGCCACATATTAAAAAAATAAATAAGACAAGTTTTGCACAATATAGCTGAAAAGAATCACAACAGTGACAAACAGAAAAGAGAAAGAGAATCATACAGGATTACACTGATCAAAGTTATTTATGACATGTGGATAAATTATTTATTATAAATAGCACAGCAGACATAGTCTCCCCTCATGTTTCATTCAAGCTTGATTTGAGTTTATTGTAGGTTGTTAATTTCAGCTAGTAAAATATTCTCCAGAGGTTTCTTGAATATTCTTGTTGGGGGTGGGGGTAATAAAAAAATAAAATTGTATAAAACATATACTTTTCCATAGCATAGATATGCCTTGAGATTGGGATGGGTACCGAGCACGGCACCCAACTCACGTGGCACTCGGCAAGCACTCCCACCACATGAGCCGAACCGAGCACCCCGTGAGCACCAGCTGAGACGCTCACCGAGGTGCTCGCCAGACCTCCGGGTTCCAGCGCTACGTTTTTTAATGTAGAAAATTGTGACTTCAGGGATCCAGCACTACGCCATTTACGTAAAGTATAGCATAGTAAACAGTAAAAATGCCACAATTTGCGTGAATGCCATTTTTACTGTTTACTACACTATACTTTACGTAAACGGCGTAGGGCTGGAACCTGGAAGTCACTGTTTTCTACGTAAAAAAACATAGTGCCAGAACCCTGAAGTCACGTTCCCCGGCTTGGCTCGCGAGAATGCGAGCCAAGCCGGAGAAAGGTAGATCGCGTGAAGCTCAGAGGGGTCGAGCCCGGCAAATTCGCCCCGCTTCCACCCCCCAATCAAGCTCCGCACACATTCCTTTCAGCACTTACCTGGCAGTAGGTGGTGACAAAGAGGTTCTTGGATCAAGTGGATCCAGGTCTCTCCTCCGCTCTCCCCTCCCTCCCCATCAGAACACCCCTTTTTCACCACCACCACCTGACCTCTTCTGAGGATGCATGAGAAGCTGCCATAGTGCTTTCCATGGTGGCTCCAATCCATACTCAGAATCCCACCCCAAAGTTGTAGCTGTGTCTATGGCCCTGGGGGCAGGGGAGGGGGCTGCACCACCCCATGGCTCTTCAGATGCTCACTGAGAAGTCATAGGATTGCTCTGTAAATACGAGAAAGAAAATGCCACTGTCTGGTGTACATGTCATATGTATGTGAATGCAGAAGCCAAATTCTCCTCCGCCCAGCACAGCTATAATTTCTGGAAAGGACTGTTTCCCCATCAGCACTAAAGATCTCAGTGCACCTGGCTTGGCAGCCACCAAGCCAAGGGAAAGGTATCTCTTGTAATCACATTCTCCTTTCAAGAATCTCCCTTCAAGGTTGTTTTATTATGGACCATCTGTTTAGCTCCCCAGGATTTACGTCACAGCGTAGTTGCCCAGATGGAAGGATTCTTTGATAATTCTTTGAAAAGGCACATCCAGGCACAGCATTGCCATGGGCCAAAGAGTCATCCAGCTTGGAGAGCTGTCAAGGCCAACCCAGACAACAGCCCATGAGGGGGAGGAGAGAGGACTCAATTGCCTAGCAAAACACTCAAATGCATTGTTCTGTTTCTTTCTCAGGAGGAAGTGAGAGAAAAGAGACAGAAGGAAATTCAGATTCCTGGAGCATTTTAAACATTCATCTCCTGCATCACATCCTAGAATCATTGAAAAGAAGTAAAGACCTCATTGATACCATTCCTCCTGGAGAGGGAATTTGGACTAGTGTGTGGAGAAGTAATGGTGGTAAATTTCAGCAGCTGGAGCCCCTCCTGAAAAGGACCCATACCCATCTAGGTTCAAAAAAGGCTCATTTCTGCACCAGTAGCCCTTACAGCAATGGTGCTGAACTTCTTTCTGCCCAAGGGCTGAATTCAATTTCAGAGAAACTCTCACTGGCCACATTCCAGTGGTGGGTGGGGCTGAAGGCAAAGCGAGCAAGGCCAAAGGCGAAATGGAGGGGGCCATTAAAAATAAATACCAGCATCGTGTAGCTTAAAGCTCTTACTGTTAGTAACTAAGCCTTAGGAGAGACATTTCAAGCTTTTCACATGGCAGAGAGGGGATGCACAAAGGCCAGGAAAGCACTCAACAATTGGTGATCAGAGGAAAAAGAAAGGAGTGTGGCCATCTTGAAAACCCTGCTAGCAATCAATGGCATCATCCACTGTGTCACCCCCTTCCTCAAACCTATCTCAACAGAGAGGTGAGGAAGGGGTGTGACAGTGAATGCTTAAGGCCTGGATACTGCTGTGAGCTGATGCTGGAAAGCACAGGAAATGGAAATCCAGGTGCCTCCACCGAATGAGGTGAGGTAGTTGGCTATTAAGGAGAGGGCCTTTTCAGTGGGGGCATCCCAGCTGTGGAATGTCATCCCCAGAGAGGCTCACCTGGTGTCCTACATTGTAGTCTTTTCAGCCCCACATTAATTTCCCCCCCACAGGCTTTTTACTCCTTAAGTTTTAAAAATTGTGTTACTGTGCAATTTTCACCATGTCATATCACTTCATTCATTCAAGATATGAGTTGCCTTATAGCTGAAGCTCTCAGGGCAACATATATTATATAAAGAAATGCAATAAAACCAATGGTAAAACATGTATCATCCATGGAGGTGGACAGAACCACCTGGTTTCGGTACAGAAGAATACACTGCATAGAAAGAGCATGAGCCAGCGCCGATGGGTGTGGTGCTGAATTCTAGGGGTGTGTGTGTGTGTGTGTGTGTGTGTGTGTGCAGACTCATCCTGGTAAAAGCACAGAAGTCCTTGTAGATAAGGAACTAGGAATGGGTCAGTTGCTGTCTAAGTGACAGTGCAAATGTGTGGATGTGTGATGACTTCATCCATCACAATACTATCACATGGAGGTATGACTACATGGACATTTTCTCAGTAAAAACAACAGAGTCAAGGGAGAACACAGGCTGTCAAAAAGGTGCAGGGCAGAAGAAATGCTGCCAGAGTCAACAGCAATTTGGGAATATGATGGAGACATGTACTTATTAGATGAGTAGGGAACAGTTCATCCTGACTTGGATAAAGCCATCACACCCTGCTGTAACTGCCCATGACCAGCCAGATATGGCGAAATTGTCAGTGATTGGTGTGAGTGGTCTCTGCAGTAGAAGAATTAGGCAGAACATTAGTGATGTGAGGCTCTTCTGCATACCCAGAGAGCAAGAGATGGAATAGTAGTGGAGGCAAACCTAGAAGCCAGGAGATGTCTGCAAATTAAAGTTGCCTGTTGCTTAGCATTTGAGGCTAAGCAAGAGACAAAAAGAGCCAGGAGACTGATGAGTAAAACAAAATGGCCAGGGAGGAATGGTTGGAGGCAGTCCAAGTGGAAGGTCTAAGCACAATGAGGATGCCCTGCATCATGTGAAAATCAAGATGAAGATGGTGCCACTTCTTGGTGGCCTAGTCTCTTAATAGTATCAGGACCCTGAAATCTACCTGTATGCTGACTCTTGGCACAGCCTATGTTAATACACTCTGGGCCTAGAGGTGTGGCAAAGTAGGCAATACCACAGCCATGGTTCATCTCTAAGAATGCCAGGGATTGCCTCTGACAATGCTTTGTGCACGGGGAGATACATAGATGGGGGGGGGGATGACATTCTTCCAGCCAACTAAACACAAATGATAATAACTTTATTTCTCAAAAAGACATGTATGAAGAAGATGTTCTCCTTGCTAATGATTCACCAGAGAGCCTCCAAGATGATCCAGGACAAAGAACCTGACTAGCCAGTTATGAAGAGCAATAAATAGTGCAGGAGATCAACCCTGAGTGCTTTTCAGCTGCCCTTGCCAGAGGCACCAGCCCACCTTATAACGAAAACCTCGCTTTATTGTACCCATGCAAATTGCCCATTGTGGTTTGAAAGCATGTGCATTAATAACTTATCCAATGCGCCACTATAAAAAGAAAAGAAAAGAGAAAGATATCACATTATTTTGTGTGCTTACCTACTGAGGAGAATCCAAAATCCATTCATTCACTTCTTACAATGGCCACATTATCCTGCTTTTCATTCTGAGGCACTGCTATATGTTAAGAGTCTTCTTAAAAGACCCATTCCCTTACTAGCTTCAGTGGATTATTTTAAATTTCTTATATACCACTTTAAGGGCTGTGGGGGCAGGCAGTTCCAGGATTGACTGGGCCCTAGGCAAAATGACCTCTGGTGAGCCCCATCTGTTGTCGGTGGGCCCTGCAGGCTTACATGGCTCTGATGGCTGTACCCCAAGCAGTGAAGGGTGGCTGGGGTTTAGCCACCCTTTTAATTTCCCACAATTCCCCAGAGTGATGCTTAGTCAGGGGCATTGTGGGAAGTTAAAGGAGTGGATAAATCCAGCTGCCTGGTGCTGCTAGGAGTGCCGAGTCTGGAAAAATATAAGGGGGTTCAGGGCAGGGATCAGCAGGTGGCCCAGTTTACTGATGCCAACCTCCTGGGTGGTGTGGCTGGAAGTGCAGTGCAGTGCATGAACAACCCAATTTTAGCGGAATGTGCAGACTGTCCTTTTATTCTGAACAGAGTGCCTTGACAGAGAGGAGATGTCCCAGCCCTTATTCCTACATTATCTGGATTTGCAACTTTCCTCCTTAACACACATACAGAGGCTGGACAAAGGTTTAGAAAGGTCTTGGGAACCACCACTTAGGGTTGTGTGAATCAACAGCAAAACTTGAGCTCACTGAGGTTCTCCAAGTTCCATCTTGAAGCTCATTCTGACTTGAGTCCATATCAGATTGTGAGCTTTGTTTTGTTTTCTGAAAATCCATGGTCATTTTTATGTGCATTTTTCCAAATGTACGCATCAATTGAATGCATTTTAAATGTGCTCACTTTTTAAACATACTCATTTCTGAAACATTCTCATTTTGAAAGGCACTCATTTTGAAATGTATGCATGCTGTCAAACACATTTTAATTTGGTCCACAAATCACATCGGAAGCTCAGAAATGTACGGACTTGGATTGCAGATTGAGTCTGAGTCCGTGTTCGGTATGGAAGGTGCGAACTGGGTAAAATCCTGATCAAAAATGAACTGAAATGAATTTCTCATGCCTCCCTACCACCACTCTCCTGTTGGGAGAATGCAGTCTTACCCTGAAATCTACCCCTTGGTGCGTAGCTAAAGTCTTGTTCTCCCAGCTGGCTCTGTCTTCTATATCCTTTTCCTTGCTGGAACTGGAAGCTTTTTTCTCCTCCAATGTACTTTTGGCCTGAGTCCAGACCATCTAAACCCTCACATACTCACCAGTTTCTATCCAACATGCAGAGTAATATTTTATGTGTACAGCTCTTTTCAACTGCTGAATGCTTTACATTCCTTCCCCATTCATCCTCACAACAACCCTGTGAAGTAGCGTAGGCTATTCCCATTTGATTGAAATATTGAAGTGGAAAGAAATTCACTCTCCAACACAACAATAGGCATAATCCCCCCAAAGTTAACCATCATTATGCCATGGTTGGTTCATGCCCTTTGTGAGTTCATGGCTGGGGCTGCAAAAATCATTAAGTTCAGCAAAATGAGTCTTATGCCATGATTTCAAAGTTTAGGTTTTTTTAAGTTTTGTTTTTTGAAATTCAAATTTGCATTTCTGAAATCTTGAATTGCCTGTGGCTCACGCTGGCTCAGCTTGCCTGAGTGCAGAAAGCTAAGCAGGGTCAGGCCTGGTTATTACTTGGATGGGAGACCCCACCTCTAGCAGGGGGTTGGACTCGAAGGCCTGCAGGCCCCTTCCAGCTCTATGATCTATGAAATCTATGGTTTAGACTGCATTGTATATGTATGGGTCTCCTTCATTGAGACCCAGTATGCTGCCTAACTGGCCACAATACCTCCCAGGTGGCATTCAAAGGATATTACTACTATCACTTATTTGACAGTATGTTATTAATATAAATAATGTGAATGAGAGCCCCTCTGTTTCCCTGATTGTAATGTGATATCCAAAACAATATCAAAGCCAATGGAAACATCAGAGTCTGCTTGTTGGACTGCCCCCCCCCCCACTGCCACAAGTTGTGAGGGAACACAGGGCCACACCACAAGTCCTGCTTAATATTTTTTCCTATTCCATCCTCTTCCCTCCTCATCCCTTTTTTTCCTTATGTGTCATTGTTTTTCTGCTTGTAAGCCTGTGAGCAATGATGATCTTTTTTGCTGATTGATTGTAATCTGCTCCAGGAGCTTCTCTTTTTCTTTTATTTTTTTCCCTTTTTGCCAGAGGGGCAGGGTAAAAATATTTTAAATATATAATAAATAATAATACACAGCCTTCACTTGCCACTGTGCCAACATGGCCATTTGATAAGTCAGTTATCCTCTTAACACCTTGACAAATACTGAGGAGTATCTTGCCACGTCCCTGACTTCCTTGGATTTATGGCCAAGAAAAGAATGGGGATACGTTTCAAGAATTCTCCATACTATTTGGCAGGGTTGTAGAACTGGCTTACCAAATATTTGTGTGCACAACAAGTTAATTTACTGCTTGATGAATGACCATTTATATTAACCTATTATTGTCCTGATCTACACATGCAGCAGAATGAAGTAGTAGATTCTGAGGCAAGAGAATACTGTTATCACTTCAGGCTGCAGGTGGGGTTTGCCATTTTTGAATGGGCAAACTGGTTTGCAGGGGGGGGTTGGAGGGGAGGGGGTGGAGACAAAACAAAACTTCCCTGCAAGTTAAAAAAAAAAAGGCACAAGATTCTATTCTAGCCAACTCCCCGCTGTGTTAGTTTTCTATTTGCATGGAGGTTTTGCTTAAACAAACAAAACAACAACAGGTGACCATTTGAAAATGTGATCTCCCATTTGCAGTAAGAAATGGTACAATCCATTTGACCACCTGAGGACTCTCCTACCTCATTCCCACCTCCTTCTACCGCATGTGTCCATCAGGCCATTAGGAGGGAAGTGGAGGTGCAGGTGATGGTGATCCTTGCAACTGGAATTTGTGATAATGTCACATCCAATTCCTGACCCAACATCCAATTCAGACACAAGCTTCAGACTGCTGTAACCCAGGTTCACAGCATTCTGCCCCACCTCAAGCACTCCTAACCCAACCACACCAATTCATTCCCCTTGAAGCTAATGTTCTTATGCAGCAGGCACATAGTTAAACTGTTGTAATGCAGCAACCCAGAGGTGGTCATCATGTTCAGTGCTGGGCCAAAGTGATTTAGATAGGTAATTTGTGTGAAATGATTTGGAATCCTCCAGGGTGAAAGCCACCACGTAATATTAATAACTGCTCTTATTAGCATGCAGATGGATTGGCCAATGCATTGTGAATTGCTTCCCCTTTTCCTATTGATCTCAATTATTTTGCAGGTTCCACTGCCTTTGTCTCATACTTTCTGCTGTTTAATCTGCCCCCCATGCCACCTCCCCAATAAACAGTATATCACTTTAACAGCAGGTGCTTGCAGGGAAGAACTGCTGCTGCTCATCAGTGCCAGCCAGGAAAACTGAGAATACGATGGAGTTTACTTCAGGACAGCCCTTGAAGAATAACTTCTCTACACTGAGGAGCAGGGGGAATTCAGGTAAGCAGAATGTAATTAAGCAAGCTGGAATCCTTCCATGTATCACAGATGCACAAATGCAGTATGGGGATGGTGGGAAATGAAAAGAAAGGACAGGAAAAGAGCAGCATATATTGCAAGGGCTCTCATTCATTACCCCAATATAGAAAATCCCCTTTGTAGTTTAGATCCAGCACTAGAGGGCCATATACACTTAGTTAATGGGGAGTGCCAAGTTGAAGTAGGGAGATGACAGGGGAGAACCAAAGGGCACTAAGAAGAAAAATGGAGGGTGATTGGCTTTGATTGACTCCCTAGCAGAGGTAATAAAATAAATAAAGAAAGAAAGAAAGAAAGAAAGAACGAAAATGAGGATTGCATTCCTGTAAAAGACTGGAGAAAGGTCAAATATGGCTCCCTGTCTTGTGGCATGCCAGTTGACTGTGAAATGTCTCTATCATTATTTTACAACACGTTTCAAGGCTTGGACAGTCGGGCAGTCCAGCAATCTATGTCAATGGTAGCATGATGGCTTCACATGTGTGAAAAAGCCATCTGAGACTGCAATCAGGGACAGGACATTCATTGACATGTTACCCAATGTCAGCTCAAACTTAGCACAATATGTTCTAGTGGGCATTAGAGAGGGAAGAACCAGCAAGGTTTGAGCTTGCCAAATTCTCCGAAATGCTTGTTTTGCCAGACTCCCATTTTCATTTTTGATCCTTCTTTGGCTGGCTCATTCAAACAGGAAAAGTGCACATTTCTTATGGGAAAATGTGCACTTTTTGTGCATATTTTTCAAAAGTGTGCATTCCACCCCTAACTGACTAAAGCATAAAAATGCATATTTATGGGGGAAATGTGTTTTTCAAACGTAATCACAACTTTCATGAATTTGTGAACATATTTCAATTCTGCCACTCACAATTGCATTTAGGATTGAGAACATGACTCTTCAGATGATTTGCGAACATAATCTAAATTCTTGTTCATCCCTAGACCGGGGATATTTATCAATGCTCTGGTAACCTCCAAGTTAGATGTGATGAAGGTAATGCTTTATATGTAGGGCTGCCTTTTGAAAACTGTTCAACTGCACTTAACCTAAAATATAGCTGGTAGGCTAATAGTTAAGTGTAAGGTCTGGGGTGTGGGCAGCAAGGGTCTCTGGCTGGAACACCAGGGCCAGGGGATGATGGAGGCTGGAGCAGGTCAGGAGTGAGCCAGATCCAGAAGGCAGACCAAAGTCAGGGTATGTATCAAGTAGGGCAGGGTTCAAGCATGGAGTCCAAGCAAGGACCAGAGGTGGAAGGCAAGTCCCAACTCCCAAAAGTAAGCAAAGTCCAGGCAAGGGTCAGAGGCACAATCCAAGAGCAACAGAGTCCAGGCAAAGACCAGAGGCAGAAAGACAAATCCAAAGAGCAAACAGAGTCCAAACATGTACCAGGCAGAGCAAGGGCCAGAGGCAGAAGCATAGGTTGAGAACAGTCACAGGCCAAACACCAGGCAAGGCAAGGATCAAGGTTGGTTACTGGAAGAAGCTGCAGACAACACAGAGGCTTTATAGGTCCTTCTGGCTGCTCCCAGCTGGGCTGCATTAGCTGGCCTGAGAGCAGCCAGGAGCAGGAGGCTACACTCTGCGAGTAGCTAGAAACACTGGGCTCGCTCCTGCAAGGAGGTATCTTCGCCACCAGGTTGAGCTGTGGAGCTACCCTGGAGGAGCGGATCCTGACACTAAGGGATGTCAGATATATTTGCAATGGATTCTAATGTGTTCAGATTTCTATGAATCTGACCTGCGGATTCTGCAGCACACTTGGCTTCTTCTAAGTTGTTAGGATTCTGCAAACTTGCGGAGTGGTTCTTTGTTTGCTTGCTTGCTTGCTTTCATTTTTACTTTTGGCAGGGATCTCAGAAAATTCACACTTGTGCTGATGGGCATTAGTTCTAATAATGTGCACTTGTGCTGATGGGCATTAGCACTATTGCACACTTGCAAACATGGAACAAAATTATCATACATCCTTAAGCAGATGGCAGAATGAAAGATGCCTGACAATCTGTGGAACACAGACAAAATGGGTATGGGTTTAAGAACATTTGTACAACTAACTGGGAAGGGTACTGGATAATTCTTCACCTGTGCTTAGAAAACTTCACTGGCTCCAAGTCCATTTCCAAGCACAATTCAAAATGCTGGTGCTTGCTTTTAAAGCTCTTTATGGCTTAGGGATAGGGTACTTGAAAGATTAGCTGGCTCCATATCAATCTGTTCACACATTAAATTTGCCTTCGGAGGCCCTTCCCAGTCCCCCCCCTGTGATATGAGGTGGGTGGCAATGAGAGAGGGGGGCTTCTTGCAGGTCACACCCCAGTCGTAGAATGCTCTCCCTCAGGAGGTTCACCTGGTGTTCAGTTTGAGCTGCAGCTACAGTACCTTATAACTGGGTGGAGTAGCAGCAGGCATAGTTGAGAGACATATTGTAGTTGGCAAAGGCAGGTTCCAGTGGGTAAAGTGAACAGAAGCTTGGGCAGAGTTAGCAAGCACTTGGTTAGCAAGGTCTTGGTTAGCAGAATCATGTTTAGCAAGGTCCATACTCAGCTGGAATCTGGCTAGAGAACTAGGCAGAATCAGTCAGGACCTTGGACAGAGCACTGGCTAAGGCCTTCTATAGCAAGGAAAGCTGTTGCTTCAGCTGGATGCAAAGGCGTTCTGGGAGTTTAAAAGGTTGGCCAGACTGGTAATGCTATAGGTTTTGCACCCTGATGAGAAGCTACCTGAGTTCTTAAAGAGTCATTGCTTTATTCAACAGTTGTTGGCTCTTACAGTGAGAAGGTGATGAATACGTATGGGGAGGGAGCCCTCCAAATCTGATGGGTCAGGTAAAGTTGTGTCTTCTGGTAAGGAAGGACCTGGTAAGGGAGATACCTCATCCAGGTTATCCTCCAAGCTGGAGGAAGCCCACTGAACATAACAGAATTGATCCAGGATCTGAATTGTGGTAGGAGGGTCTCACCCACCAGTAATCCACATCAATTATCAAATATCATCAGCTGTCTAATATAGATATCAAATTTATGGTGTGGTATTTCAGAAATTTTGGAATATTCAGAGGATATTTGATGAAAATTCAAATTCAAAACTCACAGAGGGGGATTTTGGGAGAAAATACATTTCTGCTTTACAAAGAAAGGAGGAAATATGACATTGCCCAGACAGTTCACTTCTGGTCTCTCCTGAGGGACAAGATGCCAGCCCCTTTTTCCTTTGCTCAAGCCTTTCAGATCAGCAGGAGAAGGAATGCAAACATTGTGAAAAAGCAAAGGCCATCAAATTTTAAGGGGATCAAAGTCCTTTGGTTGCCAAAGAGGGCATGGCAGCTGATCCCAGAAGCAGCTGGAGCATAGACTTCTCTGAGCAGTTCAATTTCAAACAGCTTGTTAGAGGAATGGTGCAGTTTCTGAGGTTTCTGGATTGACCCTGCCATGCACTTCCCACCTGCTTTTCTCTCAGCTGGCATAATTCCTTGGGCTCCAATCATCCAGATTTCTATCAGCTGAGGGATGCCTTACCTTTCTTTTTTGTTCAAGGTCCATGGTGTGTGTGTCTGTGTGTGGCAAAGCCAAAGAACCTTGCAGTAATGATGACCAATATAATAATTGGGAACTATCGACTTTAGGCCCCCACTATGGGCTCAAGGATTGTCTCTTTTCATATATACCTGCCCAGACCTTAAGAGCATGCTCAGAGGCCTTTCTCTGGGTGCCCCTGCTGAATGAGGTGAGGCAGGTGGCTATGACGGAGAGGGCCTTTTTAGTAGTGGCACCCCAGTTGTGGAATGCCCTTCCTAGAGAGGCTCACATAGTGCCTATATTGAGGTATTTTGGTGCCAGGTGAAGTCCTTTTTAAAAAAAAAAATATCTGAGGCTTTTTTTAACCCTTCAGGGTTTTTTGTTCTCTTTTAAATGTGTGTTTTGAGATCTTTACACTGCTGCTGGCTTTTATTTTGGTTCCTACTTTGCTTTTATTCTGTTTTAAACTTATGGTTTTTATATTATGTTTTATTTTAGGGATGTGTGAGGAATCCAATAGGGGGTGAAAAATCTGATGGATTTTCATGACTTCCACCTACCCCCAGATTCCAGTTCATTAGCTGTTGTGCAAGTTGAGCCAACTCACAGACTTCCATCTCCAAGACGGGCTTCAGTTTACACATTAAAAAAAAAAAAAATCACTAAGGACATTTGCACAAATTGCACAAATAATGTGATTTGCGCAAATTTCCTTAGCGTATAAGAAAAATGTGCAAACCATGGCCCATCTTAGAGACCGAAGTCTGTGGAACCCACCCACCCCCAACTCAGCCCGCTTCCGATAATCAGATCAGAAGTGTGAAGGAAGTTCGTCAAGCTCAAACAAGCCAGACTTCCCAGCATCAGCACATCCCTAAAATTGCATTTTATAGCTTTAAGTTTTCTTTTGTGAACGGAGATTTTCAGCTGATGGGCAGTATAGAAATGCAATAAATAAATAACACCCACCTATGCCTGCTACCCCTTTTCCAATCAGCCTACATAATCCAGACCGCTATGTCCTACTCAAAGAGACACATTTTCAGATGTGAAGCCCCAAGAGACAAAATTCTAAGTTCATGGAGACTAAATCCTAGGCTTCAGCTATTCAGCCTAGGAAGGTTTAGGTAGCAGTTGATGGGAAATACCTTTCTCTGCTTGAGACTCAGGACAGCAGCCACCAGTCAGAGTAGACCAGCCTTCCCTGACAAGATGCCATTCAGATGTTTTGGACTACAACTACCATCAGCCCAAGCCAGCATGGCCAGTGGTCAAGGATGAAAGGGAACTGTAGTCCAAAACATCTGGAGGTCCACTATGTTGGGTAAGTCTGAGTAGGCAATACTGGGCTAGATGGACAAATAGTCTGAACTGGTAAATGCAGTTTCTTCTCTTCCTAAACATTCATATTAAATTTGTGCCATTTAATTGTTGCTACAGAATCCCCCATGTTTGCATGAAGAAGGTCCTAGGCAGGCATGTATGATAAATTCTTTTTAGTTCATTTTTTAAAATCAGGATTTACCCAGTTTGCACCTTCTGGACTGAACATGGGCTCAGGTGCATTTCCAAGCTTGCAATGTGATTTGTGAACCAAGCATGTGCACATCTGGGATATGCACACAAGCACACATTAAACAATTGGAGAAGAATGCATACATTTCAGAGATGTGCACAATTGATGTGTACAGTTGGAAAAATGCACACAAAAATGTGCTTGGATTTTCATGCAACAAGAAAAAGAAATCAAAGTTCACATTGTGACGGGGACTTGAGTCAGAACAAGCTTTGACATGGGATTTGGAGAACTTTGGCGAGCTCAAGTTTCGCTGATTCACACTTCCCAAATCCCGGGTTCCATCTTTGGCATGTTCTCTTAGGGGTGGGAAAGACTTCTGAAACCCTGGAGATGCTGCCACTCAATGTAGACGATACTGAGCTATGTGTAGCAATTGTCTGATTCAGTATTAAGCAGCTGCTTATGTGCTTAATACATCTTTCAGTGACTCAATATTCTTAAGCTATGGAATTTTGTACTGCAATTTCCTGCAACCATCAACAGGGGGCTGCAGAGTTATTGACACCATCAAGAGAATGGAGTTTATGCCATATTTTACATCATGTACACAAGACAAGAGAGAGTAGAATTCTAAATTAATTCATACAAAATAACAGCTACTGCCTGGATCTATGCTTCGCAATCATTAACATGGCCTAGAAACTGCGCTCCAGCCACAAGCATCTACTGAATGGATGGGGGAGCCAGTGTTGTGTCGTGCTTAGAATATTGGACTGGGAATGGGGAGACGCAGGTTCTAGTCCCCACTTGGCCATGAAGCTCACTGGGTGACTTTTTGGCCAGTCACTGACTCTCATGCTAACCTATCCTCACAGAGTTGTTGTGAGGATAAAATGGAGAAGAGAAGGATCATGTAAAATGCCTTGGGTTCCTTGGAGGTAAGAAGGGGGGGTATAAATGTAACAATAAACAAAGAAACAAATAAATAAATACATAAATGAATCAATGGGAAAATCCACCTTTTTACTACCCTTTAACTGCCCTGAGTGTGAGTATGATGAGTGTGTAGGTTAAAAAGATATCAGCAAGCTGCTAATAGGGATGGAGAAATCCATCTGTTTCACTTTCTGCCATATTCAGGTTTTTTGAAATTCTCAAATTCTTTCCATCCAGTCTACGAAGATAGTTGTAAATTTTGGTAAGTTCTTATAAAAAGCAAACCAAACAAAATTCACACCCATTTGCACTGGGCAAATTTAATAGGTGCAGCTGTTCCCAGCATGGAGAGGACCGTGTTGCATCTGCCTGCCAGCTGTTAAAGATGAGGAGCTCATCAGGAAAACAAGAGAGGTGGCAACACTAATTCAGCACCATGTACAGAGTTAAATCCAGACTTTTAGAACTAAACCCCAGAAGCCCCCTGCCTAGAAATCTGTCAGTTTCACTTTCTCCCACATTTGGTTTCTTTTAAATCTCAAGTTCTTTCCATCCCATTTATGAAGATTTTTGTGAACTGTTTAAGTTCTTATAAAAACTACACTAACTGAAAGAAAATCTCAATCATCCCTAGCTGCTAATCCACATTTAAACATTATGCATTCTTAAGATGTTTCTGTGTGAAGGTGAGGCTTTTATTAGATGTCTGCAAACTTTGAAACAATAGCAGGTATTAGTGAGCAGGGTTGAAATAAATAAATATAACTTTGCAAATTTACAAATCAAATCATCTGTTTCCTCTGATAACTGCTCAGATCCAGGCTCTGTCCTCCCTCAGGGAATGTCAATGAACTTTAAGTGGCTTTGAATAATTCACAATTCAATGAGGAATTGCAAAGGTATGAATTACTTTGCCATTTATACTTTGTAATTTTCAGTTTGGCAATTAGTTTAAATATTTGAGGCTATAGCCCTATATACACATTTACCTGGGATTGACATAGTAGTAAGTCCTCATGATTTCAGTGTATCTGAGTAAAAAAAAAAAAAAAGCTCAGGCTTACAGTGTAAGGTACTCAGGGACAGAGCCTTAAAATTGGGCTGCAATGGTGCGACACCTGGGAGGCTTAGGAAGGAGAAACACTCAAATGTGGTGGAGGATGAAGTATCACTTTTCTCCCCAATACCCCAACATCTCAGGCAAAAATTACACAGAGAAACTTTTCCTGCTAGACGAGAAGACTGGGACATTCTTGTTTTAAATCTCAGCTGCTTTCATATGAAAAATAATAAATGATAATGAACCAGCTGAGGCAACACAAAGGAGTAAAATGTGTTTTCTTGGTATATCACTGCTTTAATGCTGAAACAAAATGTCACTTCAGGTAGATAAAGATGAATGTTTTATTATACATTCTACTACACAGCTAAACTGATGTGCAGCAAAATCCTCCTTATGACTTCTCAGGATGACATAAACACCCAAGCTTCCCCAGCATGAGCTCGTTCTCTCTCCACAGGTTCTTATACATTCCAGCAAGCATTCACCACCATTCAAAATTGTCTAGTAGAAAATTATTTTAAAATTCAATTTTCAGAATTTAGTATTTCAAACTATATTCATATGACTATTGTCATAGTGAAGATAATGTGTGAAATCTATTGCATTAGGAGCCGAGATTTAATATTTATTTCAAAGTTCCTTGCAAACAACAAAGCACTGTCTGGAGTGGACTGCTTCCACACAATCCTGCCTACCCACTGAGATCTGTTTTAGTTAGTTAGCTAGCTAGCTAGCTAGTTAGTTTATTTCATTTATGTACCACCCAATAGCCTAAGCTCTCTGGGCAGTTCACAGCGATTCACAAAACACAGCAATTCACAAAACACAAAACTCTCTGTTAGAGAGCTCCAGTCCACATCCATCACCTGAAATATACTTGATGAGCACACATGACAGGGCCTGCTTAGTTCTCATCCCTAGACTCTACAACTTTAGCTTCCTCCCTGTTATTCTTAAAAAATATAGTAAAGACCATCTTTTTTAGAGGGCCTTTAAAATTTAGGTTAATTTGGGTTGGAGCCTACTGTTGCACAAATGGAAGACTGCTCATGCAATGTGACTTCCCTCATCTCTGCCCCTGCCCAGCTCCACCCCCCTGTGCATGACCCAGATTTGCTCTGGAGGGTCCCCCAAACCTCTGCAGTAGATTTGGGAGTGCACAGGGGGTTTCAGGGGGGAGGGGGAATCCATTCCACCAGCGGTTCCCTCCTACTGGCAGAACAACACTATTGGATACAACGCCTGCTCCACCTACATGGTTGGATCTGGCCTCCCTGCTGCTTGCATTTTTAATGCGTTATTGCTGTTCTTTTGCATGTTATTCATACATTCGGAATGAATGTATGGAACTTTGGGGGGCAGTGCCCCCCTCAAAGCAGCATATACACTGTTAATATCAATCAATCAATAATGAACTATATTTATGTGAGAAAATGACTTATAACAGGGTCACTCACATCAGTGGTCCATCTCACCCAATACTGTGATCCATTGTGGCCCCCAGTCTGCTCCTTGTAAAAACCTGAATGCTTTATCTATTATACCTCTGGCCTTTGCAGTGTTCCCCTTCTCCACTTTTATGAAAGAAAACAATAACGATAATAAAAAACAATAAAAATCCCCATTGATTCTGCACATTGGGAGAAGTGAGTGAGTGAGTTTTACCTGCCTTTGATATCTACATGTCACTCTCTTTAGTACATGGCATGCATGCGCGCACACACACATGCACAGAGCACCCACCACCACAGCTGTGTAAAGCAACTCTGACTTATTTTCTGGGATCCCACATTTTAAATCAGGCATGGCAACCGTTTGAATGCCACCAGCTATTTAAAAAATTGCACCTTGCTTCCAGGCAGGTGTTGTTGTCTGGCTTTTCCATTTTATTAAATCCCTCCTCCCCCCCACTCTTGGATTCACACAGACTCTGAGCATCTCAGACTTCAGGGGTGACCTTTGTGGCCATGTGTAACTCATCCCATCAACACACTAATCCTCGTTTCCTGAGAGCAGACATTCAATTTGGCATCCTGGGCAAAGCAGTCAGAGCAGGATTATCTGGGGAGATGAAGGCAAAGCTATCTGATATGAGTTAGCAAGGGGGAAAGCATGGGAGGCTGGCTGGATGAGAGCAGGGCTTGGGAAGCTTGGGAAGCTGCCCGGGTTTTGTTTTTCCATTCTCAGGCAAGCCTGGGTGGTTATAGGGAATCACTTACAGAACTGAAATTATATAATGCAATCCAGTTGATGTGTATTCTCAGATGTCTGCCCCATTAAATTAAATGGGGCTTACTCTCAAGAATAGTTGCCTAGGATAGCAGCCTATGTTTGCAAATACTGAGGCTTACACTACTGGCTTCATTTTCCATGGTGGTGGTGGTGGTGGTGGTGGTGGCAGTGGATCAGCTTCCCCATCCAGTGGACTGGGAGGGCCCCTGCAGGCAATGCCACCACTGCAATGGCCATACTTGCCTGCTGCAGAAAATGCCACAGTGGGAGAGCGGCAAGTAGGGCTCTTTGGGGGTGTGGCCGCCTCCCCCATCTCTTGCTCTATGCTCTCTCCCAAAGCAACCAGGTGGGCTCTCTGGGGAAAACAAGAGATTGGTCAGGTGACTGGCCTCTCTGGAGAGCCGTGCCAGCTGCACAACGTGGCCAATACACCTTTCCAGAGAGGCTGCCTGCCTGCTCTCACTTGGGGGACTCTCGCAGAGCAAAAGATCAGATGGGCAGGTTGGCCCTCTGGAGAACCTGCCACCTGCCCTATCTCTCACTATGGAAGAGTCCCCTAGACAAGAGATTTGGACAGCTTTAAAGGGGGATTGGACAAATTCATGGAGGAGAAGGCTATCAATGGCTACTAGTCCTGATTGGCTATATGCTTCCTCCAGTACCAGAGGCAGTATGCCTATGTACTCCAGTTGCTGGGGAGCATGGGCAGGAAGGTGCTGTTGCACTCATGTCCTGCTTGTGGGATCCCATGGGCAGCTCTCTGGCAACTGTGTGAACAGAATGCTGGACTAGATGGGCCCTTGGTCTGATCCAGCATGACTCTTATGTTCTTATGTAGACGGCCCCTCTGGAGAGCCACCCAGGCCTAAATGCCATGTGGCATTGTGAGGTGTCCCTGGAGACAGCCTGTATCTCTTGTCTGGAAGGGAAGAGAACGTCCCACCGCTGGTAGTGGGGGATGTCTTCTGATAAAGGACATGGGTAATTTTGAGTCCTTGGTCTTCCCTAGACTCCTCTTTCACTACTCTGTACTTATTTAGCATAAATGTTGTGCTTAGCACTGTACAGAACAGGAAAGGGAAATGGGGAACTAAAATCATGAAGGGACTAGAAGACCTCCTCTATAAAGGAAAGACTAAAGTGCTTGGGGCTTTGTCAATTTTCTTCTTCTTCTTCTTCTTCTTCTTCTTCTTCTTCTTCTTCTTCTTCTTCTTCTTCTTCTTCTTCTTCAAGCTGACTAAGATGGAGACATGTGTTTACAAAATTGTGGATAACATGCACAGGGTAATGCTAAACTTTGAGATTTCTAGATGGTATCCACAATTCTCAGAATATTAAAATTTGGATCACCCAAATGAAGCTAGCTGGTGGTAGGTTCAGGACTCATAAAAGAGAGTACTACTTCATACAACACATAATTTATCATGCTCACTGCCACAAACTGTGGTGAGCCCCCAAGCCTCCCTCGGAGTAGGCATCTGGATTACCTTAAGCCTCCGCATTCAGGGGCTTATATGCATTGAGGGATTGCACCCCATAGGATTGCACCCTAAGATTACTCCATGGCTGCATGGCAAGGAGATGTGAAGGCATTGCCTTATACTGAGCCAGATCCTTTCCCCAACTAGCTCAGTATTGTTGACACTGTCTGGCAGGAGCTCTGCAGGGTTTCAGACAGGGGACTTTCCAAGCCCTAAGTGACTGAACTCGGGGCCTTTTGCATTCAAAGGCTGTGCTCTATCACTAAGCTACAGTCCCTCCCATATTTTGGCAGATTTCTCTGCCATCATTGCAGCCTGCTGATATGTGACACCTCTTGTTCTGACCTTAGCACTGCAATGCAGCTGTTAAAGTCAAGGGAGACCTCTTTGCATTCAAGAGTTGGTCCTTTCCCCCACCAATTCTGCACTGCACCTATGTGCCAGAAGGAAATCCATTCTTCATCCCCAAGAGAAGCTATCCCAGAAGAAACTTGTTATTAGTATCTGAACGAACGATGCACTGAATGCATGGGTGAAATGTACTTAGCCATTTAGGATCAATGCAATGGACCAGAGAATGCCCTGGTCCTTTGGAATGAGCCTAGGCAGCTAGCAAATGCATCTCTCATCCACACTTTGTACACTTCTGAGGCTAAAAAGAAAGTTCATTCTCCAAGTATCTCTGTGTGTATCCATTAATATTAATGTTGCATTCACACAGTATAGTAAAATCAGACTCAATCCCCCTGAGTGTACACCGCACAGCTGCAATGCCCTTGATAAGGTAAGCTGGATACTCCAGTAAGGAAAATATATATCAGCTTGGTCTACGCCCAATATCTGGAATGGTACTGACAAACTGGACTCCTTCCCAGGCTTGGCAGCACAAGTTAACCAGAGGGTTTACTCGGCTCCTGTGGGAAGTGGGGAGCAGCTCAGGTATTATCAGAAAATTGTAGCTGAAATTGAAAGAGGTCTTCTTCTTTTTTTGGATTTGGGATACATACCTGAATGGGGAAACACACATGCCACACCACACCGTTTGCATTGGCTGAGAATGTTATACACTTATAAAATTGTTACATTTTGGGGGGGTGAAAGACCTTGTTTTTTTCCCCCATTTCTATATTTGTCTCCAGAAAAGTGGTGATTTAAATGCAGATGTGCAATTCTCGAACACAGGCTAGCCTTAGGGGTGGGTGGGTCGCCAAGACGTGACCCACCTCTGGCTCGGCACACGCCGCTGCTGCACCTGCCAAGCCAGGCCGAAAGCGGACGTGTGCCTCACCGCTCGTCAGACTTCCGGGTTCTCAGCAGGCCACTGTTTACGTAGAGAATGTCATAAGATATGTCAAAAGCAGCCACAGTTTGCATAACTTGCAACCCAGAAGTCACTTTCCTGGCTCTACTCGGGAGAACGCGAGTCGAGCTAGGGAAGAAGGTAAGTAGGAAAGAGTTCGGGGGGGGGGTCGAGCCAGGCCAGTTCACCAGATTTCCACCCCCACCCACCCCCAAACAAAATCCTCACACATCCCTAGTTAGCCTACTCTGTGGCAGTGAGGGTGGCAAAGAGGGAGTTCTTTTCCACCACCTTTGCATCTTCTCAGTGTTGTCCACTGGGGCTTTTCTGAGTGGCTCATGGCCTGCTACAATCTGGACCAGGGAGAGAAATGGCAGAACCCTCAGTAGCACACTGTGACAAATTTGTGTGGCATTTGTTTGAAGATAATGTCACTCAGATCCATCATGAATTGGACACCACAATAATGTAGTTCTATTAGTAGAGTTGGTCAGAGCACTATCTGGTCCAGTTTTATTGGATGAGTTTCAGTTGTTGAGGCTCGAGGATGCAGAAAAGGTGCTCGGCCAAGTCTGGTCAACCACCTGTTTGCACCCTTGCCCTTCATATCCTTATTACCTCTAATAGGGAGGGGATATCAGGCTGGGTCCAGGACGTCGTAAACTCCTCTTTGAGAGAGGGAGTGGTGCTGGCCTCTTTAAAGGAGGTGGTAATTAGGCCACTTCTGAAAAAGCCTAACCTGGACCCAGTTGATGATAACAACTATTGGTCAGTAGCCAACATTTCTGGGCAAAGTGCTTGAGCGGGTGGTTACCCGTCAACTCCAGGAACTCATGAATGAAACTGATTATCTAGATCCTTTTCAATTGGGCTTCAGGCCTGGTTTTGGAATAAAAACTGCCTTGGTCGCCCTGATGGATGACTTTTGCTGGGGGAGGGACAGGGGGAGTGCAACCCTGTTGATTCTCGTGGACCTCTCAGCAGGCTTTTGATACCATCAACCTTGGTATCCTTCTGGATAGGCTGTCTGGGTTGGGAGTTGGAAGCACTGCATTCCAGTGGTTCTGCTCCTACTTGGATGGCCAATTCCAGAAGGGGGTGCTGGGGGATTATTGCTCTGTGCCCTAGAAGCTATCTATGGGGTACCACGGGGCTCTGTTCTATCCCCCATGCTTTTCAACATCTACATGAAACTGCTGGGGGAGGTTATCAGGAGGTGAGGGTTGAGGTATCATCAATATGTGGATGACACCAGCTCTATCTCTATTTTTCAACAAATTCAGTTGAGGCAGTGACTGCTCTGAATTAGTGCCTGGACACAGTAACGGACTGGATGAGAGCCAATAAACTGGGACTCAATCCAGACAAGATGGAGATAGTGTTGGTAGGGTGGTTCCCCTGCCCAGATGAATTATATTCAACCTGTTCTGGAGTGGGTTGCACTCTCCCCTAAAGGATCATGTTTGTAGTTTGGGGGTGCTCTTGGATCAAGCACTGACACTAGAGGCACAGGTGGACGCGGTGGCACGGAGCACCTTTTATCAGCTTAGGCTGATATACCAACTACATCCTTATCTGCACAGGGATAGCCTAGCTACAGTTATCCATGCTCTGGATCTGGTAACATCTCAGCTGGATTATTGCAATGCATTATACATGGGGCTGTTTTTGAAAACAGTCCAGAAACTCCAGCTGGTCCAAACTAGGACAGCAAGATTGGCCAACATGAATCAAATTAGGTCAGTTCTTTAACATCTGCACTAGCTGACAGTCCATGTTCAGGCCCAATTCAAAGTGCTGGTATTAACTTACAAAGCCCTAAATGGCTTGGGGCCAAGTTACCTGAAGGATCATCTCCTCCCATATATACCTGCCCGGTCCCTAAGATCATCCTTAGAGGTCCTTCTTCTGGAGCCCCTGCCAAAGGAAGTGAGGTGGGTGGGAAGATGGCCTTTTCTGTCATGGCACCTTGGTTGTGGAATAAAATTCCCAGAGAAGCTCGCCTGGCTCCTACATTGTTCTCTTTCCGGTGCCAGGTAAAGACCTTCTTATTTTCCCAGGAATTTTAGTATTTTATTCTCTGTCATATTTTAAATCTCTGTACTGCTGCTAGGTTTTATTTTGGCTTTTACTCCTATTTTATACTATAGTTTTAAATTTTAAAATTTTAATATTGTATTTTATGTTGTATTTTGTGGTTTCAGTTACTGTGAACCTGCCAGAGAGCTTTGGCTATTGGGTGGTATAGAAATGTAATAAAGAAACAAGCAACAAACAAACAAACAAAAACCATTATATATTGCTGATATATCAGGCCTCCCACCAGTTAATATCAAAAGGGTGTCCCTGTTGTGGATTGTTTTGGTGAAACAGGTGTCCCTGGTGGAGCTAGCAGCAGGGCTGTTTGGTTAGTTGCCCCAGTTTTATAGAATGCCCACAGATGTTTAACTCTAGTAAGATATTGGAAAGTCAATCCCTCCCCCCCTTTTTTTTGCAAGGTGGGAGTGGGGGAAACTTTTCAGATGTCACCTATTACTTAGTTTAATTTAGTGCAAAATTGTCTCTATGGTTTTAAGTATCACAGACATGTACACAAATTTGGTGTGTTCCTTTTTGGTGGGGGTATTGTTCACATCTCTTGTTGATATATTTGGAAGGAAATGGAGGCATATAAAGGATATGATAATGAAATGGAGGAAGAGCCACAAAATTTATGCATTTATCCACCTGTTCATAACATTATCTAATCTCTAAGTATATGTTTTAGACCATATGTTCAAATATAGTAGTTGCTGTGCTATACCTCCTTAACCCTTTGGGTGTTGTCTTAGAAGCTATATCCAAAAAATAAAAATAAATACAAATGGGAAGTCACCAAATGCAAGAGATCAAAGAAAAGGGGTGGGGAGAAAACTTCAAGGTGCACAGAAATATGTTAATTGCCAGTGTGGTATAATGGTTAGAGTGCTGGACTAAGACTAGGGAGACCCAGGTTCAAATCCCCATTCAATCACAGAGCTTACTGGATAACCTGGGGCCAATCATTCCCTCTCAGCCTCACTAACCTCAAAAAGTTATTGTGAGGATAAACTGAGAAGGGTGGGGGAAGAGAGAACCATATCTGTCACCTTGCTTAGGCTCCTTGGAGGAATGCTGGGATATAAGTGAAATAACTAAATACATATTGAGCCCAATGCATTTCAAATATCAATCCTTCTTCCGGGGCACACAACCAGCTTGAGTCTTTGAACTGCAACTATGTTGCAAAAGATTCTGCTATATCCCCCAAAGCAAAATGTCCAAAGATATTTGATCTTTAATATTGCATTTGTCATTGCTGTAGCTAGAACTTGTTTCTTTAAATGTAAGCCACCTTGAACAATTTGTTAGAAAAGCCTTCTTTCCACTCCCTCCCGCAGAGATCCTTATACAGATTACTCTTTCCCTGCTACTGCTGGCAGTGAGGAAAGAATATGTATGGATCACTGGGATGTGTGCATGTGCTTCCCAACCACTGAGCCAGCCGAAAAGGTTGTACAGTACAGCCCTGAACTAAATAAAGTTGATTGGCACCAGCATGTTCTTTTCTCCTTCTGTGGCAGCAAGGGCTCAGCGTGGTTGAGTGCTGTTGAGGCCTGGGTTACAGGGTATCCACTATGGATCAGGTTTTCACCAAGGTCTCAGGCAAGTCAGGTTTCCCAGGAAGGCAAGAAGAGGAATAGGACAGCACAACAGAGATCTCTGAGTGGTGCTGGGACTGGAAGCCAGACAAGCTTGTCTGTATGTTGCTCCAACAAGCAGCAGATCATAACTGAGCCTTAAGCAGGTGTTTGGCTTCATTTAGGCTGGTTAACCCTACCTCCACAAAGGCCTTTTCTTGTAAAGGGGCCTGGCCTGTTTTAACAGCTCCAGGCTGCAATGATGTCAGTGTGGCTGGAATCCTCATTGTCCAAGGCTGGAGCCCTCAGAGTCCTTCACAGCTGGTGTCTTCAAAGTCCAAGGATGGGATTGTGAGTGACCTCCTCTGGATGCAAGAGGTCAGGTCCCTGGGTCTTATGAGGCCTTTCTGTAACTTAGTCCTCTTCCTGAACCATTAACTCAGGAGTCTCTTCTTTTGAGAAAAGAGGATTGGGATCCTCTGAGGAGGAGGGTTTGTGGTCCTGGACCATGACACATCAAGGAACAGATGGCACCTCTACAATAGGCCAGGGCATACTTTCGCATGTTATATTCACAGACATTCACATTCTCCTGTCCTGGCTGCCTCTTTTCTGAATGGGAGCCACTTTCCCATCATGCAACCCCCACACACACACCATTGGAGAATGCATGTGAGATTGTACCATGCATGCAGATACCCCAGCACATGGGCAAGGCTGACTGTCTGAGTTATTTTCCACCCTAGCAGTGCTCTCTCTCTGTCTCTCTGTTTTCATCCAAAGTGGCTTTTAGTGATCAGGGTCTGGAAAGTCAGGGACAGGATGAAATATTGAGAGCTCCTGAGTCTAGAGCCAGGAAGGAGTCCACAGATCTGTGTGCTAACTTTATGATAAACTACTGGAGTTATGCATGAGAGTCTTCCCTGGGCAGTAAAGGGATCCTAGACATTGTGACTCCATTCATCCCAGCTGCCATGGGACATGACATGAGCTGACATGATGTGGGTGATGAAATAATTGGATTATGCATTTAATTTACCTGCCACCTTACCCCTTAGAATTGAGTAGACTGAAGAAAAGATGAAGGAGAAAGGAATGAACTGAGAGAAAGGAAGCAAGAAAGAGAAAATAAGTAAGGAAGTAAGAAATAAATTCTATTCCCTCTGTAAAAGCTGGCAGAATCCAGTTCAAAGCAACAAGCCTGCATCATGATGGTCCTGTATCCTGTATCCAGTCTATTATATTGCCTCTGTAGTTGAGGGAGTGTTAATGTACTAAGACTGAGAGGGGGGTTGTAATTAATTTCCCATTAATTGCTGTGTGGGAATATCTGGAACTCTCATTCACTTGCCTTCACTCCTTTATAAATATATGATTTGACAGGTTAATTTAGAAGCAAGAAGTGAAAGTTCTTCTCAGCAATCCAAGCAGAAGCCCCAGAATGCAATCCCACTGTAATAATAATAATAATAATAATAATAATAATAATAATAATAATAATAGCTTCCTTTCGCTGCCCAGAAAGCTGTACAGGAGCCAAAGGTGAAATGGAGCCAAAGGAGGGAGAGAGATGCAAGAAACAACTGTGGGTGACAGGTTGCCTTGGAATTCATATAAGCCTGATAAGATGGCACAAAGCAAACACACGTGGTTTGGCTGCGCAGCTCCAGTATATTTGACAGGGACGTTGGGTTTTATATATCACTAGGCAGAGAAAAAAAAGATGTAAGAATTTAGTGATTTCAGTTGCGATCAGGCTTGCAGTTAACATAAGAAGGCTCCTGCTGCAGAAGACCAAAGGCACAGTGTTTTGCTTCCCGCGGTGGCCAATCAGATGGCCAATCAGATGTTTTAATGATGTTTTTATGATGTTTTTATGATGTTTTTAATATGTTTTAAGATGTTTTAATAGTATGTATTGTGTATTTTATATTTTTGTTGTTCCCCGCCTCGATCTAGACGGAGAGGCGGGTAAGAAATAAAATTTATTATTATTATTATTATTATTATTATTATTATTATTATTATTATTATTATTATTGGCTTGAAGGCACTAACCCTCTGTTGCTCTGACTCCCCAGCAACTGGTATTCAGTAGCACACAGCCTCTGCCTGGAGGTAGGGATGGAGGAGAAATTCATGCAGTTTGCAATTTCATGCAAACCTACCTACCTATGTTCACACCTTCCAATCAAATGCAGGAAAGTGGGAGGTAGTCATTCTCAGATCAAGAATACATGCTAGCCATGACTGGTTTTACACTCTATTTTCAGATATGGGATATGCAAAATGTGATTGATTGAATGAAGGGTCACTTCAGAATTCATCTTCTTGGTAACAAGGTAAGGTTACTGTCCACCATCTGGACTGTGAACTCTGCTTTTAGCTAGGACAATGCATGAGTCTAGACCAGGGCTCTCCCAACTGTGGGTCCCCAGATGTTGCTGGCCTACAGCTCCCAGCATACCCAGCCAACATGGCTAATGGTAAGGGATTCTGGGAGCTGTAGTCCAGCGGCATCTGAGGACACAAGGTTGGAGAGCTCTGGCCTAGAAATATATCATTCTTTTCCCATCATCATTTCCTCCCAGCTGCTTATGTGAAAATATAGATGCTGCCAGCCATTTGGCTTCAGAATCCCATTGAGACAGAAGCAAAACTCAGGGGATGTGGGATGGAAGGACATAATTATGCTGAAGCATTCTCAATGCACCCTATAGGGCAAATAGCTGTGAATGTTTCTTCTACATTGTCCTGGCAGACAACCACATTTTAATCACCAGTGGCTGGAATATTCAATAGGAGGCAAAATCTGGAAGGGGAGAGCATAGGGCACCATTGTTCTTCCATTTCACACTGAGACTGTTAAATGTTTAGTGATAGTTTTAGTCAATGTTTGTTAGCAGGTGTGTTGGGAGATTACAGAATTCTTGAGTGTGGGTTTCCTGCCACTTTAATTGCACTTTTTTTAGTTCCAATTTCACCCACCAATTTGCCAATGCTTCTTTTCTTTTCTTTTTCTCCTGATGGCCATATACTGTCCTTTTTGTGGGTAGTAAACAGAACCAGGAGAATTCTGCCAGTGGACTTCATTTCTTTTTATTCCCTTATAGGTTTTTATTTAAAACTAAAGGGAATACACAACTTGACTGGGATAAGGGGGGTAAGGGCTGCATCTCCATTTGGAATCTGCTCTAAGTCATGTCACACAATGTCCAGAAGAGACTTGGACCTCCTGAACACACACTGTACTTTGAGGTTCTACAGTCTTTTCTTTGCTCAAAATTGCATTACTATACTTACATCCCCAAAAAGCTGAATGTAGTAGTTCTAAACCCATGCAGAGATAAGCAAAAATCATAATTTGATACCAGAAAAGCTTAATTTTTTCCCTTCCAGTCTGCCTACACACACACACACACACACACACACACACACACATCTTTGTGGGGCAAATTGGCCTTTTACACAAATGTTCCACATGGTTTTAGTGATGGGAAGAAACTCTCCTTAGCGCTCTCTCTCTCTCTCTCTCTCTCTCTCTTTATATATATATATATATATATATATATTCTGAGTACAGCTCCAAAATTTGGACCTCATTACCCCAACACACATGCACACATGTGTAAACTCATGGCAGCAGCTTTTCCGCAGACCTTGTCCTTAAGAAGAACATTTTCAGACCTAGATTATTACACAATTGTACCCGCTGTGGTGCATCGGGTAGAGTCATTCCTCTGCTTCTGTCAATAAGCAGAGTCACAGGCATGACCTGGGACAGTGGATTGAATTGGAGGGTTGTTGTTTTTCTGACTCTAGGATTCAACTGTAGAGCTTGGGCCATTTAAGCACCCAAAATGGGTTATTCCTGCTCAGCACAATAGTATTAATGGTATTTGATACTAAATGAAACTACCGTAGGTTTTTACAGTGAGCCTGGCTCTATCCTTATATGCTAGATGTTTTATTTACTGGAAATATTTTTTCCAGTTTATTTACTTGAAAGAATTTCTAGAATTTACTGAATCTGGAAAAGGGTTCTAGATTCTCATTTACCTGGAGAGTTGTCACTTACCCTCAAGTCCCACCTACCCTAATATCGTGAATTTGCTTTAGAGCAGGGGTGGGAAATCTTGTTAACCCCAAGGGTTGCATTACTTGTCACCTTCCAGGACCAGGAGCCAACATGTCGGTGGTGGATGAGGCCAAACCAAAACAGCCTATTCACACACATGTTCACACACAGAGAGACTGCCCCCCCACAGCAATTAGGCCTACAAAAAACCCCCTCTAATTGGCTTCAATGGGAGGCATTGTTCAATCCTAATTACAGTTTAGGGGGAGACTTTTGATGGGATCGCATTGCTCTCCAGCTGCAACCCCTGCAAATCACCCCCACATGGCAATTCCTGGAGCCAGTGGGAAGCTTTTCCTAGAGCCAGTGGGAGGCTTTTTTCAAGCTTAACTGCTGTTTGGTGGCAGGATCAGGAATGGAATGCCCTTTGAGCTACCCTGTATTTAGTGTGTGTGTGTGTATGTAGTCTTTGAAGGCTGACAAAGCTTAGGATAGCACAAACAACTTGAGTTCGACTTACAAGCAAATCCACTGCAATCAATTGACATAAAATAAAATGTTGATATTTATATGCAAACAGGCTGATAGGTTTTGTTAAGGCCTTTGGAAAGTGGATGGCAAGAAAAAAAAAGAGGGGGGGGGAAGAATAAATCAGAATTCCACTCCCCATTGCAACGCCAAGCAGAAAAGAGCCACATCCTGCCTGTATGGAAGAGGAAACATCAAGCATTCTGCAAGCCCGGGTAAGGTACTGTGGGAACCATTTCCCCCACTTTCTCTTTGCTATGATCGGCACCTTTCCCATTCTCTCTCACCTCCTTGCCACTTCTCATAAAATGAAAAGATACCAGCTGCCAATTCTGAGGTGAAAAATGTTTTATATCTATTTTAGGTTATATATATTTTTCATTGCCAGCCGTTACTGTAATATCTGCTTTGATTACCAAATTAATCACTGAGTTGCAAAGCCCATTACATGTAATTGAGTCCGACAGTCATGACGAGTACGCCATGAGTGCTCTCACTTTGTCTCTTGCCTTCATTCAGCTGACGGAGAAATATATCGTAAACTAGCCTGCTCCCAGAAAAGCAGGGCTGCTGAGGTGAAAACATAATGCCGTTTTTTGTTGTTGTCGTCCCCCCTTGATCATGCTTGCTTGATTCCAAACTTTATCTCAATGCCATACCAGTTCAGCTATGATTTCACGAAAACGAGGATAGTTGATTAATGCCATCTGAATTTGCAAAATCTTTTTTTTAAAAATAAACAATACAGCATTGAAATTGTCGCAAGAGATGCAAATGGAGGGTGATTGTTAATAGAAAATTAGGCTGTGGTTGTTTGTTGGTGACAAAACTGCACTTTGTTCAAGCCCTTTTTAGTTATGGTAACATATTGTATGGAGGAGCCCTGGCAATATAAACAGGTGTAAGGATAAGTTCTCGCACAAATTAAGCTTTGCCCCAGATGGAAAATTGAAAAGATATATTCAGACAAAAACACTTCAAAACTAGCAATTATTGCATTTTCCACATGGGAGCTCATATATGAGAAACTTTAGTGTGTAAAA
This sequence comes from Shinisaurus crocodilurus, assembly GCA_021292165.1. Classification (NCBI taxonomy): domain Eukaryota; kingdom Metazoa; phylum Chordata; class Lepidosauria; order Squamata; family Shinisauridae; genus Shinisaurus; species Shinisaurus crocodilurus. The sequence goes on along the minus strand of CM037884.1, from coordinate 9,656,884 downwards.
TGAATTAGGAAAGCCCCAACATGAGGACTACACTTGCTATCAATATTTGCCAATTATTATTTTTTAATTGTGTCATATTGTGCATCTATCTTTTCCAAATTCTGATCTGAAAATTCTACTGGCCATTTAAAATTCCACTATGGTCTCTATGAATCAGCATACAAATCATGCTTACATGAATAAGCATGATGTATTTTCATGACAAATACATGTTCATAATAAAACCTTTTTTTAACAACCTATTTATTTATTTTTAGCATCAAACTATTTTCATTCTCACAAGTGCTACACATATATTTATTTATTTATTTTATTTTATTTATGAATCGCCCATCTGGCCAGACATGCGGCCACTCTGAGCGATGTACAGTCCAATAAAATACAATGGGGGGGGGAGAACACACACACACAGTATAAAACACAATTAAAAACAGTACAAAACTTAAAAATCCTAACCCACCCCATATTCCCGTCTGAAAAGCCATGTTTTTAATGCCCGGTGGAAGCTAATCAAGGAAGGGGCATGGTGGAGGTCACTGGGGAGAGAGTTCCATAAAATGGGGGCTGCCACAGAAAAGGCCCTCCTCCTAGTCCCCACCAGCCTGGTTTCTCTGGCTGATGGGACAGGGAGAAGGCCGTCCGTGGCAGATCTTGTTGAGTGGCCTACTTGATGTTGCTGCTTGCTGGAGGCGCTCCTTGAGATAAACTTTCGGGTTTTGATTTTTGAATATTAGTAAAGGTGATAGAAATTCTTTCTGTGAAAACAGAGAAAACTTAGATTGGATAAGGATTGGTAATGTTTGTCAGACAATGAGGTGGAAGCCAAATACGATTTGTTTTTGTTTTGGAAAATTCAATTTTAAAAAAAGAGATAAACTGGACCGGAGCTGTACAGGGTTTTAAAGGTCAACGCCAACACCTTGAATTCGGCTTGGCAAACAACTGGTAGCCAGTGCAACTCTTTGAGCACTGGAGTGACGTGATCACGCCGGCGGAGGCCTTTAACCAGATAAGCTGCTGCATTCTGTACCAGCTGCAACTTCCGAACCGTCTTCCAGGGTAACCCCACGTAGAGCGCATTACAGTAGTCTAGGTGAGAGGAGACCAAGGCATGAACCACTGATGGGAGAAGATGATTAGGAAGGTAGGGGCGCAACTGCCGCATCAGATGGAGCTGATACAGTGCCGCCCGGCTCACAGCTGACACCTGAGCCTCCATGGACAGCTGGGAGTCTAGAATGACTCCCAAGCTGCGGACCTGGTCCTTCAGGGGTAGATGTACCCCATTCAGCACCAGGTCAACATCCCCTAACCTCCTTGTCTCCCACCAGAAGTACCTCGGTCTTGTCGGGGTTCAGTTTCAGCATGTTCCTTCCCATCCAGCCATCCACTGCCTCCATTGGACAGGGTTTCAACAGCCAACCTTGGTGAGGACTTGAAGGAGAGGTAGAGCTGTGTGTCATCCGCATATTGATGACAGCGCACCCCAAACCTCCTGATGATAGCCCCCAGCGGCTTTAGGTAGATGTTAAATAACAATAACATATACACAAAATCAAACTACTTTGGTGCCATACCTTGTGTTATCATGAATCAGGAATGGCTGGTTTTATGCAGCCAATATTCATGATGCACTGCAATTACAAGTGAAGCTCTCATTGTACAATGCCAGATTAGCCAACATTTAACTACACAGATTTCTGAGATTCTAAGGGGAAAGCCTGCTGACTAGGACCAGTGATTGGAAAAATCTATTTGTTGGTGGTTAAAAAACTGCACTCACTCCTGTTCTGCTTCAGAGTCCAGTTCAAAGTACTGCTGCTTTCTTCAAAAACAAAAACAAAAAACCTACATAGCTTGGGACCTAAGTACATGAAGGACTGCCCATTTCTACACTAGCCTGCCTGTATACTGAGATCTCGGGATGGGTGATATTTTCATTACATTTTGTTTTTTTATATAAGATTCAGGTCTGGAAAGAACTTGAGATTTTAAAAAAATGAATGTGGGAGAAACCTAGGGATGTACGGACATTATAACATCTGTTCCATCTACATTTCACAGATTGCCAGGCTCTTTCGTTCCATTGTCCACTCATTCATGGAATTGGATTTTGGGCAAATGCATTTGTGCAAATTTGCACTTGTGAAAATACACAAATTCCCCCAAAATATGCAAATAACCTAAAATGCATATTTTCACACTTTAGCCTATGGGAGAAATGCACATTTTTAGTCAGTGGTTTTTTTTCATATTTTTTGATGACAAAACTTGTGTAAAATTATGGAAAATAAAGTAAAAAAAAAAATGGTCTGCAATTCTGCGGAATCCACATGGCTCGGGAAAAGCCAGTCCACTGCGGAATCTGTGGGTCTTATCCCTAGAAATTCAAACTCATTTGAGTCTGTTGTGGATTTTTCCAACAGCCCTAAAGAAATCAAAACTGACAGATTCATCCATCCAAGGCAAAGCAAGGGCTTTGAGTGCTTAGCTCTTAGAAATCTGGGTTTGAATCCCTGTGTATTCAACCAAGTTAGTGCTGAATTAGGGTTTCCCCCAGTGGTGCACGATCCTCCCACCACCTGATTCGCTGGACGCTTGGCGAGTGCTGCCGCTGCACCCGCCAAGCAGAGCCAAAATTGAACACCGGCCGAGCCTCTCACCGAACTTCTGGGTTCCCGGCAGAGTGCTTTTTACGTAGAAAGTGGCATAAGATACATTAAAAGCGATCGCGGTGTGTGTAACTTGCACAAATCACGGCCATTTTTAGCATACCTTACGCCATTTTCTATGTAAAAAGTGCTCCGCTCAGAACCCGGAAGTCGCTTCCCCGGCTCGGCTTGGTAGAATGTGAGTCAAGCCAGGGAAGCAGGTAGGTTGAACAGAATTAAATTTGGAGGGTCAAGCCCAGCAAGTTCGCTGAACTTCCACCCTGTGAACGAGATCTGCACACATCCCTATAAATTCCCCTCTCTCTTTTTTCCTGGCATTCTCCTTATCTTTAATAGTTATATGACAGGCGGGTACAACATGGTCTGTACTGTTCCTATTTAATTTGGCCAGGGCAGATGGGTCAGAATTTTGTTTCATTTCATTTTTGATATGAATTTATCAAAAATTGCAAATTTCTTCATGGTTGGGATAGAAAGAATGTACATTTTTTAAAAATTTGAACATGAGAGCAAGTGAAACCAACAGATGTACCCATCCCTACTGAGATCACAGTGTAGAGACCTTAGTGGTAGAATACATAATGTAAAACCTCAGTGCTAGAGCACCTGTTTTGCACTCAGAAGGCCACAGTTTCAGTCCCTGGCATCTCCAGTTGAAAGGAACTCTAGTAGCAGCTGGCAATGGTGAAGATGCCTGGCTGAGACCACATGGAGAGCCACTACCAGTCATAGCAGACCAATTTCTAAATTCCTTTCAGCAGAGGCCCACATCCAGGTGTCTCCGCTGTCTGGAGGGGGCCGTGTGCTGTGTCAATAGCAGATGCCTGCCCTAAGAAGACTTTACTGCATCAGAAATAACATGTGAGCCATTCTACTGGGACTGAAAGCTGCCATTCTCACAAGGAGTCACTAGTTGGGGATTTTACAATAATTGGTAACTGACTAGGATAGCTCAGAATAGCAAGGGAATGTGCATTTTTCTGCTTGAAGAAAACAAAATGAGTTTGGGTGGGGGGGTTGTTTGTTTGTTTATAATTAAGTTGTGTGAAAAGCTAGGGAATGCATTTAACTTGAATTCATTCAAACGCAAATGAGTGTCCAAATTAACGTCCTAATTGGGTTTTTCTTTATCTGTTTCTTCATCTATCCAGATTCTGTGAACTTGTGAGACCACTGCCCTCTTGTGGCTGGCTTGCCACTTGACAATTATATTGTACATTTTTTTTGTTTTTCAAAATATCCGATTCCACCCAGATTCAGAGAGGGACAGGAGAAGCTGCTCTAGTCTATATTGAGTCAGAGTATTGGCTAATCTACTTCAGTGTTGTCTACAATGATAGACAGCAGCTTTCCAGATTTTCAGGCAAGGGTCTTTCCCTGCCCTACCTGGAGTAGCCAGGATCTGAACCTGGAACCTTCCGCATGCAAGGCACATGCTCTAACACTGAGCTATGGTTCTCCCACAACCATTAAAAGCACAGGAAGCCTTTTACGAAGTCATGTCATTGGTCCATCTTGCTCAGTATTGTCTATACCAGGGGTGAACCGAAAGTAGATCTCCAGATGTTTGGGACTTAAACCCCCAGCATTCCTGACCACTGGTCATGCTGGCAGGTGCTTATTGGAGTTGAAGTCCAAAATATCTGGAGAAGTACCTTCTGTCCACTCCCGACCTTCCTGCATGGCAACAGCTCTCAAGGGCCCTAACTGGAGATCCCAGAGACTAAACCTTGGACATTTGGACAAACCATGTGCTCTAGCACTGAGCTATGTGCAGAAACCTGCAGTGCCATCCCAAGATGGAGCAACAAGAGCAGGAAATAAGAATTGGGTCCCCTTACATTCTTTTCCTCATTATTATTATTAGTAGTAGTGTCGTCGTCGTAGTAGTCAGTAGCTAGCAGCAGCAGCAGCAGTAATAGTAGTAGTATTAATAATTTTAAATCAAATTTGGAACAGCGGTGTTGTTATATCATCCAACTTTTCTTCTCTGTTCTTTCTTTTTTATAAAAGTTCTTAAACAAGTCCTGTAGCTCTCCAAACAGAAATCATGCCTCTGGGAATATATCAGCATTTCAAAATCAGTTTGCAATTTGGTGCAGAACAAAATGTCATAAAGTGCCATGAAACAAAACATTCCGTTCCTGAAAATGTCAAGTCGCAACCACCACCATCACAACAATAAGGGATAACTTTAAATTGCAATAACGCCCCCCACCCCCCCACCACAAACATGTCATTTCACTGAGGTTTCTTTAAACTAAAAGAAAAAAATAATAATGTGGGGATGAAATGAATAGACAATATTGCTTCTAAATGTCAATTTAAAATGATAAATTATGTTTTGTAATTTCCTTCACAAGAAAATTACATTTTTCTTCCTCTAGACTTTACATTCTCCCCTGACCATAAGTTCGACTAAACATCATTGAACCTTTCTCCTGACAAATTATGATTCAAGCTTCTTGAATTTTGAGGAGGATCTTCTATACAGCTAGCAAATGCCATGGAATTTAATCCCTAGCCTTTCCACAGTTTTTTCTCCAAACAGCCTCATAGTGAGAAAAAAGAATTTAATGGCTCCTGCATTGTTGTTGCAGTGCCCTATCTTCCTTACCCACCTGTTGGAAGATGGTTTCCTGCCTCACTGTTTAGTTGAAAGGAGAAAAAGGGTGATACAATGGATCTCAACAGCCCTTAGGCTGGAGTCACCATTAGGCAAGGGGGCAAAATTTCTTTGGCTCTCATTTTAAAGTGAACCAACCTAATTCTCACTTTCCAAACTAATATCCAAACCAGAACACTGTTATCAGTTCTTGCACTTCTCAAAAATGTTGTGATACAGTTCTGTTGTAATACAGATAAAAAAATGCATACAAAATGCATACCTTAGGAAAGGTTGTATGCAAAAAGAGATATCTATCTATCTATATTGGGGGAAAGTGCTTGAAAACAATACATATATTAGGAGAAATTACGAAAAATGCAGTACAAGTTTTGTATCCATGAAAATTCATTTGAATTTCCATACAGGCATAAAGTAAGTAAGTAAGAAAGAAATATTTGTAAACTGATGCAGAAATGGAATGGAAAGAAATTCTGCTTAAACAAATGAGAATGCTACAGAGAGCCAGAGTGGCATAGTGGTTAGGCTGTTGGACAGGGATTCAGAAGATCTGGGTTCTAGTCCCCACTCAACCATGAAAGCTAGGAATTTAAACACAAGGAGGCAGGGTCATGGGGCTGTATGCATCAGTGCTGCCCCCAATGTCCCTGCTTGTTCCCTCCCAAAGCTTCCCATGTTGAGTGGGAAGGTCTGAAGGAAGCTTTAACATGTTTTCAGATTAACACAATTAAAAGCCTTCCTGTGATCAGCAACACTGTTTTATTAGGGTTCCTAATCATGGAAAGGCTTCTAAGTGCATTCAACCTAATACATGTAGGGCAGTATCCAGTGGAACAACTCCACTTCCACTGGTTCCATTGTGCTTGCAGAACCTACCACTTGCACAATTTATTTATTTATTTATTATATTTATACCCTGTCTTTTTTCCTGCAAGGAACTCAAGGCGGCTTACATAATCCTCCTCCTCCTCTCCATTTTATCCTCACAACAACCCTGTGAGGTAGGTTAGGCTGAGAGTCAGTGACTGGCCCAAAGTCACCCAGTGAGTTTCATGGCCGAGCGGGGACTAGAACCCGGATCTCCTGAGTCCCAGCCCAACACTCTCACCATGAATGGTGAGGAACTGGTGCTTCTAAAAATAATCCTGCAAATGGGTAGAAACACTCATTTCTGGATCAGAACAAGTCAGGAGAGCAAGAGCTCCCTTCAGCAAGCTATGCTGACCTGACCTGTTCTGGAAATGTTTCCATACATTTCAAGGATATTTTTAGAACTGCAACATTCCTGTTGCATGAGAAATCACTCCCACTGGAGCACAGGCACACTAGGAGACTACTCATAGAAGCTCATTTCAGACTTGGGAAGGTTCGGAAAGGCCAGGAGTGGAGACAGTGATGGAAGGGGTAAGCCTAGCACCTCTGCAGAGGTGCCTCAAGATGACATGAGTTTTGATTCTGACTCAGACGAGGAGGGGGAAGAGGTGGCTGAGACCTCTAGGTCACAGCATCTGGAGATAGGTGGAAATAGTGCTGATAGTCCAACAGGCCCTTCTGAAACTATGAGAATGTTGAGCCAAGGGTGAAGAGGAGGAGGGAGGGAGGAGGCATTAGTGATCCCAGGGTTAGACATCAAATGAGGTGGGAGGAACAGTGTAGGGTAATATGCCATCCAGGCATTTTGCTGCAAAAGACACTCCTCAAGGAAAGGATCCATCTTGAAGGCAGGGCTTCGTTAGCATGCCTGGCCGGAATGGGAGGACTCTAAAAATTTCTCAATAGTTTGGTCTCAACTCTCTAACCTGCTGCATTAGCTTTATAGGAATGCTAAAACAGCTTGAGTCTCTTTTGTAGCAATTGTCTGTAACACAACCTGCTGTGTAGCCCGAAGCAAGACTGGCTTGCTTGTAACTTTTTAGATAATAAGACCTAATTGATTAGAATTACAAATCAGTGACTTGTCTCCAGCATGAGACAAGTGGCCTCCGACAGGTGGGGCCAGTATGCAAGTGGACGTTGGGTGTGTAGCCACCATGTGTGGCCATGTGCCCCCTACATCAGATGAAATCTTCAAAACCACAGACATGGCACAGGTGAAGTCTGGGTTTGTGATCAAAATGGAACTGACAATCTGAAGTGAATTCCCAAGAATCAAATGGGGAGTCAGGTGGGAAAAGTGGTATTAGCTGAAAACTAGATGCAGAACTCTGACAGCCCAAGCATGTCAAATGCTCTATAAATCAGAAAGAGAGGGATGAGTACAGGGCAGCGGCACCATGGCAGCAAGTGCTGCAGTTATAAATCAGAATCTAATTCAATCTTGCGAGATGCCTCGTTTGATTAATTTATGTTGCCATTTTCAACTATGTCAGCAGTCTCCCTCTTCATCCCCCTTGTTCTGCACATTAACTCCAAACCCAGGATGGCTTAAAACTGGTGGGGAAATAATATCCCTCTTCTTTGTAAAATGAATAGGTGAGCTGGTTGAGGTTGGTTGCTAGAAAGCCAGGTTTGGGGTGTGTAGGATAGAAATGGAAGAGGAAGGGGTCTCAATTGCTGCATTGACAGGTAAAATCATCATCATCATCATCATCATCATCATCATCATCATCATCATCATCATCATCATCATCATCATCCAATGGTGCATTCAGTCCTGTACTCTATTATTTGATTGGCAGCAGCAAAACTTGAGTTCACTGAAGCTCTCCAAATTCCAACTCAACGCTTGTTCCAACTTGAGTCTATATCAAACTGAGAGCTTCTTTTCACATGAAAAACCATCCTTATTTTCATGTATATTTTATTTATTCATTTTGTAATTCATTTTCTATACCGCCCAATAGCCTGAAGCTCTCTGGGCGGTGTACAACAATAAATTAAAACGACAACAATAAAATACAGTTAAAAATATAAACAATAAAACATTATGAAATTTTAAAAACCAATTTTAAAAATATCCCTAAAACAAAATTAATAAAACACAACCTCTAAGTAAAAACAATTTACCACCCCTCCATATACCATTTAATTATTAAAAGCCTCAACGTAGAGGGCAGTGTTAACCTGGCGCCGAAAAGATAATAGAGTTGGTGCCAGGCGGGCCCCAGGGGGGAGCTTGTTCCACAGTTGGGGAGGGGCTACCACAGAAAAGGCCCTCCCCCTTGTCTCTGCCCTCCGAGCCTCACGTGGAGGTGGCATGTAGAGGAAAGCCCCAGATGTTGAACGTAGTGTACAGGTAGATTGTGGTTGTGAGAGGTGTTCCATCAGGTATTGTGGTCCCAAGCTGTGAAGGGCTTTATAGGTCAAAACCAGCACCTTGAATTGGGCTTGGGAGCATATAGGCAGCCAGTGCAAATGCATGCATCATTTCTGTGAATCTTTGAAAGGTATGCATTCTTTGCCCATTGATTAAAGGGTATTTGTGTGCATTTTTCAAAAGTATATATATATATATATATATATATATATTTCATTCACATTTTTCAAATATAGGCATGCTGTCAAACACATTCTTTTTGGTCTGTAAATCACATTGCATGGTTGGAAATGTATGGACCAGGTCCATGTTCAATCCAGAAGTTGCTAACTGGGTAAATCCTGATCCAGAATGAACTGAAACAAATTTCTCATACATCCCTAGCTATGTCCTGGAATGGTTTTATCCTTTGTTGCTGGTTTTATTATGATTTTATTCTGCTCTATTCTTATTTTTGTTTTAATGTTTGTGTTATGTTTTTATGTATTGCACACTGCCCAATACACTTTGATTATTGAGTGATTTTAAAGTGCAATAAATAAAATAAATAGATAAATAAAATCTGAATTGAACCTGGGGAAGTTATCCTATTGCTATCTTGGCCTGGTTCACACATGCATCTCCATCACATAATTTCTCAACACTTGATAACTGACAGCTCAGTGTGTGAACTGATTCCATTGACAAGCATTATGACTGAGGTTGTATGGGGCAATATGAAATTTCTGTTCACAAAATTACTGATGTGATTGCCCATTCATACATATGAGTCATCTTTCGACCATGTAATCATCAAGCAATGAGCATATATGCATGAACAAGCTCCACATGTAGGCCTTCTCCCTTAGCAACCATTGGACATCTATCAAATACAATTGAAGTACAAAGTTGGTGGTAGATGTTATCATAGTCCAGTGCACCCATCTGGGTATTCTTAATGCCTTGTGTTTAGACTGTGGAATGATACACCTAGAATCTGCCAGTGACCTTGGGCAAATGGTTTTTACTCACTTTGCTTTTATGGCTCAGTCAATCTAACTGGAAAATTGAGTGCCTATTACCATATTTAAAACAACAACGATAAAGGACTCCATTGAAAAACCAGATGCTGCATGTGAGTCTAGTTTTCCTGAGGAAATAAATTGCTTCACTAAATTAACATGGTGGGGAAAGGGGAAACAGCCCACACTCACCCTTCCCTGCTGAATTACTCAATAACTAGAAGCTAATCAAGATAGTGACTAGTGGGATAAATTAACAGAAAGCTCAACAGAGATAGTTTGCTAAATGCTATGCCTCGTGTTCTAGTCAGTTCTCTCAGATTGACTCCCCCTCCCAAATTCTTTTTAAAAGACACCCCAATGATCTACATTAAACATTCAAAATCATTTACATGCCTCTCATTTACTTAGTAAAGAAGGATGCAAGATCAACCGTTGGGCCATCTGGACTGATCTGAGATAGTTCTCTGCATGCAATCACTTTTCCTGGTTACACTAAATTGATAAGGGTCCACGGGAAATGCCATCAAATGTTTAATTCAGTTCTGCACATTTCAGGAGCTGTTTTGGCTTTGGTTTATGGGACATTTTCTAAAATGAGGCTTTGAATAAATCACTGGGGCAGAGTTTAAGAAACTAGAGAGGCACTGATGCATACACAAGGTCATGACTCCTGTCAGATAGTCTCTAAAAGGCTTGGAAATGAAATGATCACTTTCAGCATGCAGAACTCACACATAAGGATTAATCTATTTCCCCCCCCCCCCCTGAAAGGTAACAACATTCATAATTGGTGTGAACTTCCTAGAGAGCTTCAGCTATTGGCTGGTACAGAAACATAATTAATAAATAAAAATAAATAAAATAAAATAGATAGGCTGGTGTCAAAAAAGTAAGCCTGGTTGGACACCTGCCAAGGGCTCACAATCCAGCAGGGTCCCACTGACCAGAGCCCCCTGGAGTTGTTCCTCCTCTTCACCATTGCAACCTGCTTGTTCACCTGCCTCTTGCTCTGACCCAGAGAATAGTGGTGGTGAGGAAGAGGAGCAGATGCTCCTGCTTCCTTGTTCACTGGCTCTATGCCAGGCTCTATGCCTGTCAAGTAAGCAAGTGGAAGCAATGCTGAGAAAGAGGAAGGAGAAATGTAATAGCAGCTGGTGACAATGGTTGTGAGAAGGTAGACTCACTGAGGGAGGGGTCACATTAAGGGTGTCTTGCCCAAAGGCTCTCAAAATCCTGGATCTGTTACTTATTCATAGAGTTGAAATCAGAAGCTAGAAGCTTGCTCTATATGATGGTAAGCCAGAGCTTCATCTGGCTGGTGTTATATCAAGGCCATCATATATTTGAGTGAATCTCACAGCTTTTAGAAGGACATCTAGCCTTCTTGAAGAGTGCAAACTATGAAGAAACTGGACTGGTCCACATTTTCTACCTCACTTTGCAAACTGTGGACACTTGTCATTAAGTGGCAGCTGACAGTTCCATCCCACCTATCCAGTGTTTGAAGAAGTGAACAGAGTAATGGGGAGGTCTTTATATTTAACCTGTGACAGCTCCCCTTTCCATCATCGCTTCTATGGGAGCAGCACTTGAACATAGCAGTACAGTTGAGGATACACAGCAGCCAACAGACACATGACCACAGGCCAAAATGAAAACTAGAGGAGCCACTTTTGCATCACCGAAAAAGAGGACAATAGAGGATGCCATACAATTTGCATACAGTGTGCATGTGTTAATTGATATGTGTAGAGGAAAATGTTAGAGATAATTGATATATAATTTAAATAAAATACATCTCACCATAGTGGGGAAGACTGTGACCAGGTGACCTCATGTGTGCCTGCATTTCTACTGTTCAGGTGCTAGCTGGTGATGGGCAACTTCAAGGGCCCCAGGCTCTTCCCAGGCTCTGAGGGTTCTTTATCTCTAAACCGACTTAGACTGACTGTACAGCCTTTCAAAGAGAGGATGCCTTAAAATAGAGGAACTGTCCTCTGTAAAATAGGATATTTATTTTATTTTATTTATTTATTATTATATTTATATTCTGCCAATTTTCCTGCAAGGAACCCAAGGTGGCTTACATAATCCTCCTGCTCTCCATTTTATCCTCACAACAGCCCTGTGAAGGTAGGTAGGTCAGGATATATGGTCACCCTAAGATAAAACACATGTGTGGCTGAAGGAGGAAGAAAGAGGAGGACACAATAGGTTGGGGTGAACTAGTGCCACTTTTTATTAATGCAACATTAAACACATCGAACAGGATCTGCAAGATAACACTGCAGGAAACTGACCCTAAGGCCCTGTAGGCTATTTGTCCATATTGACTCCCACCCTTTCCCTCAAGCCACTCCCTGAGTCACTCCCCCAGGTGCCCCACAACTTGGTCAGGTTAGCCTCAATGGCCATCAATAACCTGCCCATGGGTTCCACAGCCCTGAGTGGCAGGCCTCCTCCTTGAGAAATAGCCAATCACCATGCCCATCTGGCCAATTCATAGGGAGATAAACAATTTCATTTGGCCCCCTATGAATGGGCAACTGGCTAGTCCTGCACTGACCTTAGAGGGGGTAGGGCTTTGAGATGTGCAGAGGCCCTGGGAAAGGCCAGAGCAAGCTTATAAAACCCTTGACTTCACCGCCCCAACATCAGTGTGAAGTCCATCCTCATGCACATACTCAGCAGGTGCCTACCCTTCACCAGGTCACACAGAAATGAACCCAAACTGCAGACATGCAGAAGGAGATGAATTCTATGTAGTAGCACCTTCTCGTGCCATTACAGCAATTTCCAATGACACCATCATGGGGCCCTGGAAAGACTGGGGTCATGTTAATACAGTTGAAATTGCTGCATCCACATGGGGAAACTTGCCGGAGGTACACTTGCCATGCAGGCCTGTACTGACATTGTTGTCCATGGCCAATGCACACATATAAATTGGTCCCTAGTGAGAACAGAATAGATAAAGCAGAATAAACTGAAACTATCATTTGCATAAACATGGCCAAAGGCAAGCACAACTCTATCAGCCAGATTAAGCTAACCCCATCTCTTGAATCTCGGCCTGAGGAGTTGGAAGAACAGATGTCAGCCAACTGCAAGCTGTCTGTGAGCCACCAGTTAACAAAAACTAAAGTTGTTTTCCTAGCCATTCCATCATGGAGGCTTATGATGAGTGACAGTATTTTAATAGAACATTCACACACTAATTTTACAGGGAATTGTGAACATCAACACCAACAATAACATCAACACATAGCAAGCACTAGGACTGCATCCCCACAAGGGTTTATCCTGGCCAACCCCCCCTCCCCCAAGCATACCACACTTCTGAAAGATGTTCAGTTTGCAGCTTTGGTGAGTCTCCAAAGGAAGGGAGTTTCACTGTTGTGAGGAAGCTATCAAGAAGATCCTCCTTCATTCCACCACGGTTTGAACTTAGTGCACAAATCATGCTTACAACAATTGCAGAAATGAGAGTGAAGGAGCAACAAGCTCTTTCAGGTTGTCTCATAAGCACCTGTACACAGAAATAAGGATCCTTTCCAAGAAACAGATCCCAGAACAAGGATGTGCAGATAGAAGCAGACAATGGCTGGGGTCACCAAGGATATGGAGCAGTTTTAGCATCTAGATCAGACATGTTCCTCAGTGTACCCCCTTTGCTTCCTTCCACATAGATGAATAACTGCCATTTTCCTCATATGGGGGAAGTATGATATGATATGATATGATATGTAATGATGGAAAAACTGGGTGTTCTGTCCCCTGACAAGATTCCTGCAAAGCAATGCAATATGTCTTTGTATGCTGAAAGGAATGATGTGCATTGAACCCCAGGGATGCCGGAAATGAATACTCCCCTCTTGTCATAATATCTAGCATTTCTGCATTATAGTATTACTATCATCTTTAATAAAGATCCTTCCAATCTAATAAGTCCTGTTACTGTACTAGAATTAATTTTGTAGGAATGTATCACTGTCTTTGCTCCACCTCACATTTACATGTTTCACCCTATGTCAGGTAGAGCTGCTGCCTTTAAGGCTGCTAGGGATGGGTGAATGAGCCCATTGCTAGGATTTTCCGAACATCATCTCGCCACTCATCAGATGCCTGATTCTCATTTGCGCTCACATTTGCTGCTCGCTCTGTGCAAATGGGAAATTTGTGCAAATTGAACAGAGATTGGTGAAAATCTTCTGCTTTGTGTGGATTTCCTCCATGAACTAAAGCCTGGCTGATTCAGGCTACTGAGGAAATTTGTACAAATTAGGAAATTTGTGCAAAATGAACTGGGAATCAGAAATGAGACAAACACAAGTACATGTTCGACAATTTGTGAATATTTTCGGTGGATATGTCCTTGTGCTTGCATTCAGAGCTTCGAATGGGACATGTTCACATGGTTTGTGAGCAAAAAAGAAATTCTCATACATCCCTACGAAAACATGGGCATCCAAGCTAGCTAATAAACAGTTTACACTAACTTAAGAGTTATGTGCCTATGCCATCAAGGGCAAGGCAGAGCAGGGGGTTCCTAGGATCAGACCATTTATACTAAAACTCCATTTAGTATACACTTATACTATCAACTCCATCTGATATGGCAGCTGCGCCCCTACCTTCCTAATCACCTGCTCCCATCAGTGGTTCATGCCTTGGTCTCCTCTCGCCTAGGCTACTATAATGCGCTCTACGTGGGGTTACCCTTGAAGACGGTTCGGAGGCTACAGCTGGTACAGAACGCTGGCGGCTCGCCTGGTTAAAGGCAGCCGCCGGCGGGATCACATCACGCCAGTGCTGAAGGATTTGCACTGGCTACCAGTTGCTTGCCGAGCCGAATTCAAGGTGTTGGTTTTGACCTTTAAAACCCTATACAGGCTCCGGTCCAGTCTATCTCAAGGAGCGTCTCCAGCAACACCAATTGGGCCGCTCAACAAGATCTGCCACGGATGGCCTTCTCCTTGTCCCTTCAGCCAGAGCAGCTAGACTGGTGGGGACGAGGAAGAGGGCCTTTTCTGTGGCGGCCCCCGTACTGTGGAACTCTCTCCTGAGTAACCTCCGCCATGCCCCCTCTCTGCTGAGCTTCCATCGCTTATTAAAAACCTGGTTATTCAGGCGGGAATATAGGGTGGGTTAAGATTTTAAGATTTTTATATTGTTTTAAATGTATTTTATTGTTTTTGTTCTATGTGCATCACCCAGGGTGGCCAGTTGCCAGCCAGATGGGCGATAAATAAATATTAATATTAATAATATTAATAATAATAATAATAATAATAATAATAATAATAATAATAATACTCAGCTGGGCTTGAAATAGGACCCTTCCTTTTAAATCAAGATTATACTTGCTTCAGGTCACAAACATTTATTAACCAGCTCCTCAGCCTGTGTAAATCAGCTCAGCTCGATTGTCTAGACAGCTTACAGAGAGTCAGTGTTGCCTTGCCAATGTGCACCAACTGAGGTCCTGGGTCTATGAGTCTGGCCATGTCTACAGCCCCGTTTAGACTGGATTTTCCACCACATTGTGCAGTATAATACCATATGAGTTTTGTGTAGTCCATCCACATTAATCACTCTTTCCTGCACTCTGACAGTGAGTGTCTCAGTGAAAAACCAAGAAAGGAAGTGTGAGCAAATTGTGCTAGAATCGACATGGTTTTCAGCTGCTGATTTGCACACATTGGCCGATTTTGCACAAATCGTGCTGGATCCATGTGGCTTTAGGGTGTTGATTTGTGCAAATTGACCGATTTCGCACAAATTTCCTTAGCAGTTAAAAAAAAAAATGCACAACTCATGGCCCATAATTTAGAGCTGGAAGTCCACAAAAAAAGCCTGACTCAGTCCACTTCTGATCATTGGATCAGAGGTGGGCAGGAAATTCATAGAGCGCGAACAAGCCGAATTTCCCTGTTTCAGTAAAACCCTATCCAGGAGCTCATGAAGCTCCCAGAAGCTTGTATTTTCCTTGACATAAGCTGTTCAAACCCACTAAAAACTGGGCCATACAAACTTTTGTAGCATGTGTTTAGCTCTGCTCTTTCAACTGTTCTCTACTGTTTCCCTCCAGCCTTTATTTATACAGGGAAATTCACAGAATCTGTAGACACCACTTACTGATGCTTCAGCTCATCCCAAATCATCTTGCAAGAGAAAAGGCCAGGCCAGTCTGAGCTGTCTAAATTCTGGGATGTTAATGAATAGTAATCTACACACCACAAAGGCGTGTAAGTGTCAATCTATCAATCAATGGATTAGCATATAAGCGTCTTAAGAAATGACACACACACACACACACACACACAGACACCCATAATCAGAGTTCATTCGCCAATTACATTAGGATAATCACAGTCCAGACACATTTGTGTTTGTAGAAGATTATTTGATTTCCTCCACCCTAAAAGGTCTTTCATTACCAACTAAGGCTGCTATAATAACAGCCATGGAATGGAAAGAAAAGCCATCTGAATTAATACAGCTCTGCTGGCTTCATTCTACAAAGTCGGTGGGGGCCCTTGTCGAGCCCCCGCAGAACTCAGCCAATGGCAGGTGGGAAAATAAAGCCCTCAGTAATAGGGTTCACAATAGGAGAACTAAAATGTTCTCTTACCAACAGGAGGAAAATGAAAGAAATTAGTAGTTCATTGTGTGTGGGGAGAACAATCTGGAGGAGGAATCACTGAAAGGGAATGAGAAAAGCCTGCATTTTCATTTCCTCTCTCCTGGAGCCATTTGAAAGGATGATGCAACCAGAAGATGATGCACCAGCAAGACAAGCAGTGTGGAAATGTAGTTTAACAGCTCTGCCTCCGACCACCTGCAGGCTACTTAGTGAAGGCACTGATGATATCTCCTCAACAGATAAGAACACTCTATACAACATTACCGTGCACACATATTGCATGCAATGCACCAAGCCAGGTCTCCATCTGCATACATATTTGCATGACCTAATATCAGTGCTGCCAACAGCTTAGCATGAGGCTTTCTCCTGTTCTTCAGGGCTTCTCTTAAAAACTCCAAGCTCTGCCATACAAGAGAATTTAACAGCCATTGAAAAGGTTGTTTTAAAGTGGTGGGTCTCTCTTGAGAGAGAGGAAGAATGACAGGCAGATTTGAATTTGTCCTACATATGTAATAGATAAGGATGCACAGTATGAGAAATTCGTTTCAGTTCATTTTTTATCAAGATTTACTCAGTTTGCACCTTCTGGACTGAACACACACTCAGATACAATCTGCACTCAATGTCTGTACATTTCTGAGCTTGCAATGTGATTCATGGACCAACAGAAAAAAAGCGGGGGGGGAAGAATGTATTTGACAGCATACATACATTTAAAAAATCTGTACTTTTAAAAAATGTGCACAAATACACTTAAATCAATTGGGGAAGAATGCATACATTTCAAAGATGTGCACAATTGATGCATGCATTTTGAAAAATCCACATGATAATATACACGGATTTCCATGCAAAAAGAAAACAATGAAGCTTGCAATCTGACACAGACTCAGCTCGGAACGGGTGGCAAGGGTGGCATGGAATTTACGGGAGATTTCAGGGTCCGGCAAATGTTGTTGGGCTGGGAACTGTGACCACCCACCCATTCCCGATTCCCGCGAAGACATTTTCCTTGGTCTTTGTGACGACCAATGGCCTGTGGTCTGCCATATGGCATATGAGGTGGTTTTGTTACACGCGGCCACGTTGACGGCCTTTTGGGGGGCATTTCGGGTATCTGAGCTAGTGGCGAGATCAAAGTCTGATCGGTCCGGCCATGCCCTCCAATTTTCTGATCTGTATCTGTTACCTGCCACAACTTCTTTGCGTCTGCGACGGTCCAAGTCTGACCAGGCCGCCTGGGGCTCCTTGGTCTCTTTTGCCACAGCGACGATGGAAGAGTTGTGCCCTGTGTCAGCTCTGACCGCTTATGTGAGGTTGCGAGGGTCCGCTCCCAGCCTCTTATTCGTTCATGAGGATGCGTCCCCTCTTAGGAAATTCCAGTTCTGGACTGTGACAGCGGGTGCATTGAAAGCCTTGGGCTTGGGGCACTTATGCTTTGGGACGCATTCCTTCAGGATAGCAGCCGCTTCCATGGCGGATGCCTTGGGTTTGCCTGTGACGCAGGTCCAGGCAGAGGGAAGGTGGAGTTCACGGGCATATTGTGCTTAAGTCCGAAAGCTGCCATGAGCAGTACTGCTGCTTCCTTCCTTGTCTTTTCAGGTGCCAACTGGGGACGGAGGCATGCTCGAATCTTGGTCTGTGGACACAGCTTCATCTTCTGGGTGGCCCGGAGAGCAGCTACGTCCGGTTTGGGACCGAACTTGGGCATCAGTCACATGACCGACATCCAATGGCTGGGTTCGCATGGCTTGTGGTGGCACGGCCTCCTCCTGCTGCTGTTTGGTTCTGGTGCGGTGCGCCAGCCCCCTCATGTACTGGTCGTACATTTGGGAGGAAATGATTTGGGCTTGCTGAAGAGCAAGGCCTTGATTGAGCAAGTGTTTTTGACCTTGCTGTGGTGCAGCATCGTTGGCCAGGAGTCCGGGGTGCTCTGGTCTAACATGCTGCCACATTTTCATGGGCGTTATGCCATGTCTCACCAGCGGCTGCACAAGGCAGTGCGCAAGGTGAGTGGGCAGATAGGCAGGGGCCTTGGAGGGAGAGGCTTTACGATACCTCATCCCAGCATTTCCTTGGCCAGGAGGGAGCTGTATAGAGAGGGTGGGGTTCACCTGTCATTCCTTGGGCTGGACATCTATTTGGAGGATCTGCGAAGGGCCCTGCTGGGATTTCTTCTGGCAGGTGGGGGAGAGGAGACTAAGTAACCTTGTCTCTCTCTGTGGCGGTCAAGTGCGGGATTAGGCAGTTTTAGGGGCTCGGTGATCATCCTATGGCACCTTTCAGGTGAGAGGCATGCCTGAGGCGCCTGCCGCCGACTGCCTCATGGCTCGGGACTGCGGAGATAAGGCCGTCTCTGAGGTCTTCCTACTTCACCTACCAGTACCTCACGGTCTGGTCGAGGACTGACTGCAGGAAAGACCTTCCAGCACTGTGTGGTGTTTAGTAAGGAGGGGATGACTTGGATGCCATCACCCTCCTTGCTGGATGTTTCGCCCTATAGCAATGGTGACCGGCTGATACCCGGTGTAATTAGTACCCGCACTTTTTTCCCTTTGTAGAAACAGACTGATATGCCCATCCCTACAGCTAACTATCTCTCTCCTCTTGAATATGGAGGAGAGGGTTTCCTAAAAAAAGGACAAGGGGGTGCTTCCCAGGTTTGTAACCCCTTCCTTTTGTGTGTTATTTGCCTTACATAGGTGTTCCTATTGGCCGGAGCTGTGGTCAACATCAGCCACTCCATGCTGCTTCCATACTTTCTCCTTCAGTCCTGGCCAGAGCAGATTGTGGAGCACCAGCAGGACAGTAAGCCCTGCCTCCAGCCAGCCCTCTCAACAAATCTGTCCTCTTTTCTTCAAGCTAGGGATATATAGATTTTGTTAAATCCATTCCATATGTGTTTCATGGGTTGTCATGCATTTTTCATTCCATCATTCACTCATTGACAAAATCAGATTTTTTGTAGGATCATTTCATGCTTTTTGTGCCAATGTGAATTTGTGCAAATCTCCCCAAAAGTGAAAAAAAAAGTGAAAAATGCACAAATCCCCCCACTCCACACCAAGTCTGCATTTTCATGCTTTAACCGATGGTGGAACATGCACTTTTTTGGTTGGTGTTTTTTTGTGTTTGCCTATATTTCTGTACGACTAAATTTGCATACAATTCTGGACAGTTTTTTGTTTTTTTTTAAGTCCACAAGTCTGCAGGATTCATGCAACTTGGAAAAGCCAGTCTATTGCAGAATCTGTGGGTCAGATTCCTAGAAATCTGAACTTAGTTGAATCTGTTTCAGATTCCTCCAACACCCCTACTTCAAGCTGTATTCCGCATCACTTCTGGCTCAACTGTTCTTATACCCAGCTGAGCTGGCAGAAAGAAACAGTGTGGGGGGCATCAGAGCACCGTCTAACTCTCAGCATCTCACATCACATGGGACTATTTTTTTTCTGTATACACCTACGAAGATGTTTTAAATACATTTCTAAAAAATGTACAGTGTGAATGCAACACATATGTTTGCAGACATGTGGATTGTTCAAGCACACTTGTTAGGGGGCCATGACCATCTGCAGCTCCCTCCACTTGCCTCTGTCTGATGTGTGAAATAGCCCCCAGAAGCAGCAGTAAGAACCTATGGAAAGATTTAATCAATACTAGAGATTATGTTGTTTTCCCTTTCAAGTGATGCAAGGGGACCATCCAGCAAATTCTCCTAACTGCAACTTTCTAGGAAAAGGTAATTAGGCATGGAATGAAAATCAAGGCAACAGGACAAGGTTAAACCAACAACAAATTTACATATTATGAAAGATTTTCAAAAGCAGCCATTTAACGGTTATCATCACATTTCTAGTTAAAAAAATAGGTTTAGCCAATAGGGATGGGCGAACATGATATTCTATTTTGTGTGGAGGTTCTTCAAATTCTTCCTCAAAGCTCATTTCACCTCATTTGTGGTCCCGAACACAAGTGTCCCCAACCCACAACTGCGAAAAATGCACATTTAAAAAAATGCATTTTTCCCTATTGAAGAAAAAGCATTTTTTTAAAAAAAATGCACATTTTTCCCGATTGAGAATGCATAGTTTCCCCATAGGCTAAGGGATGAAAATGCAGGTTTTGGGGGGAAATGTGAATTTGTACATGTGCACAAGTGGCACATTTGGGCAAATGCATACTTCTGAATGCAAACATAAGTTGGGGAAATTGTAAAAAAAAATTCCGGGGAATTGCATTCCTGCTCATTTTCATGTTTGCGGTTATGAATGGGACATAATTTGAAAACAGAATTTCACATGATTTGAAAGCTGGAGTGAAATTCTTGTACATCCCTACGACATGGAGGAAAAGTATCCATTTCATGTAGCCTATGTTTCCAAAACAGAGAGCTTGGCTACATTGGGATTGTGGTGTGTGTGTATGTGTGGGGATGTCAGTGTCAGAACAGCAATTTTTCCCTGCTTCCCAGCTGATGGCTGGACAGCTGGGCATCAGGGGAAAGCTGGTGGGATATTCCCTAGGGTTCTATGAGCCATGAATTGCCCATCTGTGTCTTGGCCAAAACACAAAATGGCAGAATAGTTTCATTCTTTCACAGTTGCCATGGAGGCTTGCATTTTCTGTGCTTTGAACTTCCCAAAGTAACAATCTGGAAAATATTCAAAATTAAAAATTTGAAATGTTGCCAGATTTCATGCACATTTTCCTGCAGATCTCATCACTACTGCAACAAACCTGCACAACTTGTGGCCCACCATGCCAAAAACCACCCACTAGTCATGTATGGTAGCTCACCTGGGGCTCAACAAACTTCCTGTTTTTGCTGCCTACTTGGAACAGCAAAGCTAAGAGGGTTGTTGAATACCTGAGAAACTTCAGTATGTGCCTGCTGGGATGTTTTCAGCATCAACAAAGCCTGGTGATGACCTAATCTCAGATGTCAAGACAACACATCATAGGAAGCACCACCTTGAAATATTAATCCTACAAGAGGCTAGAACCTGCTGCAGTTTCCCATTGTGAACTGGGCCGTCTTTGTCAATGATCTTAATTCCATAAAGAATCATTCTTAACCCAATTGTTGAGTTGCTAAGACTATGTAGAGGCAATGCAGTTTCTTCTTGGAATGGGAAACTTATATCCCCCCTTTGTCTCACTGAATCAGTCAAATCCTGCATTTTCACCACAGGACAACTTCACAAGAAAAAGAGCTCTTAGTACCATCAAAAGAAGAGTAAGATTGTCATGAAGGCTCCCAAGTTATGGGGTCTTATCTGTGAGATACAGGAGGAGAGAAGCTACAAAGGAACAATGCATTAAAGAAAAAAATCTAGAAAGGAGTTGAAACCAAAGCTGAGCCAGGTTAGATGGGTTTCTGGGGTTTCCCCACCTCTAAAGCTCTTCCTGCCTCTTCTAAGAGATTGGTTCCATGCAATGATGAGCTCCCAGCAAGCAACTCTTGGCTCACCTCATCCCCTTTTGACACAGTGAGAATCTCTGAATAAGTATAGCCACTTGTGATCAGACTCTCTGCCACCTCTCTTCTCCCGTGTCTTCCTGAAGGCTTTTGTCTCAGTGCTCCCAGCAAATGCAGTGATAGGTGAAAGATTTAATACCATTCCCATTCCCTCTGCACATATCCCCAGCTCCCTCCGTTTTTGCGTGAAGGTAAGCACCATCTCCGTATCAGTGTGTATGAGCTGCTGGGGAGCTTGTTGGGCTTGTCAGGCTAATGAAAAGCAGCTTTGGATTCCCTGAGGGGGTTTTCTGAAAGGATTAGTGAGCTTTCTAGGGCAGACATGGCAAAAACAGTGTGTTTATCTCAATACGTTAGAGAAGGTTTCAGAGCTTCGATTTGGCATGGGTTAATTGTAGCTATTGCTGTTTCGCAGGTTGGCTTCTTCTTTTTGCAAACTATGAGGGATCTGCGCCAAAGGCAAGATTTGGTCCAGATCTCACTTTGGTGATTCAAAAAGCTGGTTGCTTCACCTCAGACCACTTTGGGCACAACCTGCTTCACCTTGGGTCCTATATGCAGAGGCTCGTTTCAGAAATCTGAGGATTCATATGCTTCCCCATTGACTAGGAATGCACGAGAACTTTGTTTTTTTTTTTGCTCACAAAACATGAAAGCATGCCCCGTTTGAAGCTCCAGATGTGAACGCAAACATGATCATGTGTCCACGGAAAATATTCACAAATGGTTGACCATGTGCTCACATTCATCTCATTCCTGATTCCCAGTTCAGTTTGGGCAAATTTCCTAATTTGCCAGATTTCCTCAGTAGACAGAATCTGCCCCACTTTATTCTATGGAGGAAATTTGTGCAAATTGGGGGCATTTGCAGATCTCTCCCATTCAATCACTGCTCAGTTTGAGCAAATCTGTTTGCACAGAGAGAGCAGTGATCGCGAACGCACTCAGGAATCGGGCATGAGATGAGTGGCGAGACAATGTCTGGAGAATCCTATTGATCTCGAACATCGCTCGTTCGCTCATCCCTAGGCCCCCAACCCTTTTTGCCTTCAGCCCCGCCCACCATTGGAATGTAGCCCCTGAAAGCATCTTTGAAATGGAATCTTTGTTGTTGTTGTTGTTGTTTTATTTTACTTATATTTTGAGTAACAGCAATCTGAACCAATCAGACACTGCCTGGGGTGGGGGACACAGGCAGTGAGGTCCCAGGGCAGTCTGACTTTGCCATAGCACTTTGCCAGCAGGACTGGCCAGCTTTGGTGGAGGAGGAAGAGCAGCCACCACTGCCACACACACACACACCCCACCAGGTAAAAAAATATATGGATGGATGGACAGGAAGGAGGGAGGAAGGTTGAGGGGGCTGGAGCAGCAGTGGTGGGTGGGTGGGTGAAGGGAGTGTGTGGGGCTTCTGCGGTGGTGATGGTGAGTGAGGGGTGGCTGCAGCAGCAGAGGAGGAAGTGGCAGGGGCCCATCAGCAGCAATATGCTGAGGGCCCACTGGAATCTGCCACCAGCCCTGGTGAGATCCTCCTCAAAAAACTATTTTTGCAAGTATTTGAAGCTGTTTAAAAGCACAGTTCCCCATCTCTGCTGGTCTTTCATACCATTTTCCTCTCCTCTCCATTGCTGTATGATCTCAGCTAATCAAGGATCACATACCACATTGCCGTTCTTTCTGCTCAGGCGTAACTGAACTGACAAGGTTGTTGTAAGGATTCCTGGGATAATATATGTGAGGCATACATTTAAACACCATAAAGTGTTATATAAACTTGAGTATTATTATTTTTAACCTTATTATTAAGGATTCAATCCACCAGGAGTTCTCCTGTAAAAAACAAAAACAAAAGCAAAACCCATTTTGAAATGAAGAGGAACAGCAAAGTATAACCCCCTTTTGGATTTGAAATGAAGTTTCTAGGCCTTATGGGTGTGAAGATACACTCGTGTGTGGGCAATGGCTGGTGACAACTGTGAAGAGGGGCTTAGTGGGATTTCTAGTGACCAAGAGAGAAGCCTTCAGTACTTCCTCTGAGTTTCAGAAACAATGGTATTGATAGAGGCTAAAGAATCCAACTTTTATTAGCACAGAATTTGGGCTACATTGGTACCAAATTTTGATGATGATGATGATGATGATGATGATGATGATGATGATGATTGATGATGACGACGACGCATTCTTATTTGCACAAAGTATACAGAAACCTTGTCAGGAGCTCCAGAGAAGCACCATCATTGCACAATGTTTTGTATCAATGGGCCCAGATTCTTCGCTCATCATTCAAACCATTGCACAAAAATAAGTAACAGTAATACTGATTCCCTACCCTATTCTCTCTCCATCAGGGTTTGAAGGGCTCACTCTAAAAACTTTGCAATTGTCCACATCCATGTTTGTACATTCCACAAGAGCTAGCTGGTACTCTGTGTCGATAGATGATGGTCCCGCTCTCCGTTTCCCATTGCCTAGATGTGGTTGGCTGTGCTTATCATCCCAGGTGGCTTCCCATAGCCTGGCTTGTATTTTAGTCTCTGACTAACAGGGGCAAGTGATTAGCTGCTTCAATCACCCTTAAGAGAAGCTGTTGTTGCAAAGGGTAATTGAATGCTATCCTGGTAAAACAAAGGGGAACAAGATGTGATAGCCATATCATCTTGAAATAGGCTCTACACACAGGCTATTCATCCTTCCCTAAGGGCCTTGGCTTTGTTAGAACAAGATTATGAACTCCCTCTTCTGAAGAAGCTTCATCATTTTCCACATATTTCCCATTGGTCATGGGCAGGCAGGATCAATAAAGATATAATCCAAGAGACAGCTGCAGAGACAAAGGTTCCTAATGAATTCCAGCCCAGACAGTCAGCCCAAACGTTCATCCTGTCATCAGGGAATTTGCACAGAGCCATCAATCCAACACGCCTAGAATTTCCCCATGGAGAGGGGAAAGAGCTGGATGAGAAAAAGCATCAGATGGTCCTTGTTCCATCTTTTTTAGTACGGCATTATCCCCAGTTCACTTTCTGCATCAGCCAGCATCATCTTTGAAGGAAAGCAAAGGAAGGAGGGAAACAGAGGACAACAGATTGAACCAGAAGAAAGGGGTAGAATATTTGTAAGAAGTGCAACAGAAAAAGTCCTGAATTTGAAAAGCACCAGATGCTTATGGCCAAGGGAGGACAAATACCACCCTCATGGGCTTTTCCATACCTGCACTGAATTTCACCTAAAACAAAGTTTTCTGACTAGGAGGTTCCTGTTCAGAAGAAACATCTGCAGAATACTGAGGAGAGCAAAAGGAGTTTCAATTATTCCAGAGAAATTTCTTAGGGAGGGTCTGCATATCTCAGTGGCAGCTCAGACACTAAGCATTGCCTAAAAAAGTGAAATGTCAAGGTAAATTTTGAAGTTCCCACTTGAGAGAAACATCCCGAGATTGCCAAGGATTGTATATATGTATTCAGGTAGAGTTCTGATAAAATTAATAAAATTACAGAGTCTGCACCAGGGCTGAGCCAAAAAAGCACCCCTGGTGAAGTCGCAGGGTGTTGTTGTTATTGTTTTGATGTTTGGGGGAGTTTTTAATGTGGTGGCAAAAATTCCTCTGCTCTCCTGATGGCTACCAGATGGAAACCCCCATTCTCCAGCAAAAAAAGGTTTGTGGAATCCCTCCCTCACCTACTCTGCTCTTTCAGATAGTTCAAGGTGTCTTGTTGGATAACTGTATTGGCAGTATGTTTCAATAGGACACATTTGGCAGGTTAAGTGCAGGTAGACAGGGAAAGAAATACAGAAGCAACAATGATGAGTATCCTGAGTCATTGCAGAGGTAAATAGAGACTTATTCAAACCAACAACACTTAATGGTTTACCAGTTCAAGGGGACCTAGGAAAGGAAAGCAAGCCAGGGTTGACCCCAAAACATACTGGCTGAGGCTGGCAATGCTTAGAGAGGCTTCTCTGCTCACAATTCAGAACATGGGCAGTGACCAGTTTAACATGGATTTGATGGTTGGAGGCAGGTGATGGTGGGAATTGTGGTTCCTAGCTTTCACTTTGGTAGACAGAAGCCCACACTAAAAGAATAAAGTTTGAGTTAACAGGTTAAGTGAACATCAGACTTTTATATAAAGTTGTGAGCCATAGTTAAACCCAGATCCTGCATGCATGTCTTCATTCTGGGGGTGTTCAGGCAAACTGCAGAGCATATTTACAGAGTCATCATTTAGTTATTCAGACTTTTGAGAAGAAAGGATGTTTCTGGCTAACATCCCCACACTGATGTGAAAAGTGCCATCCATTATCTTTTTCATTGCCTTGCCTGATTGTTAGCAAGTATTTCCAGGAATCATTTAGTGAAGGGAAGCAGGGAGGGTAGACTCTAAATTGGGAAGTAGCCATAGCTCAATGGCAGAGCACATGCTTTGCATGCAGAAGGTTCCAAATTCAATCCCCAGCATCTCCCTGTAGGCCACTGCCAGTCACTGAAAGCAATAATGAGGTAGCTGGACCCCAGTCTGACTCAGTAGGAGGTAGCTTCCTGTGTTCCTCATTCTAAACATGATTCATACTACACAAGGCAAGCATGATGCAAGCAGCTGCCTGGCCTGAAGTCCAGGGATCATTTCCTCATGGCCAGAGCTAATAGGGTTGATCATCTATGGGAAATCTTTGCATCCACTCTACAGTATGTTTGCCTATGAGCTGGGCAGCAAATTAAAACCTATGTTATACCTGTTCTGATGCTTCCCAAAGTACAAGAATATTCTGGTAAAATTCCCAGTAAAAAGTCACTTCTTCAGTAAGGATTTTTGGTTCATGTGTGTATGAGTTCAGTATCACAGCAAATCAGACTTCCCACAGAGAACTTTACAAATGGCGATGGATCATCGGGATCAATAAATACACTAGTTTGTATTGACCTAATGGAAACATTCAGCTCTGAGAGCCACACAGCTGGCTAGGCAAACCCTGTGTTCTGATTGACTTCAATGATCACTTGGTTAAATGAGGTAAGAGTTATAGGAGAAAGGGAGAGAGCTGCAGTGTGGATCAAAGAGAGTTCACTCCATTCCCATTATATATACAAACAGAGTGCTTTTTATAATGTCAATAGAAGATCGATGTTGAAGTCTCATTTATTCTTTGTGTGACCCTTCGAACTGAGACCCATGAAGAAAACAATGTACCGAAACAGAGATGTACCAAAACAGGGAAATCCCACTCGTTTGAGCTCACTGGATTTCCTGCCTGCTTCTGATCCAATTATCAGAAGCGGGCCGAGTCGAGTCAAGCAAACAACACCCAAAAAACACATGGCTTAGTGAGATTTGCACAAATCACACTAGTCGTATTAAAGCCACATGTTTTCCCAGTGGCATTTTGTGCAAAGAAATTCCATTGGCGGCTTGAAAAAAGTATGCACACTGTGGTCCGTCTTACAGACAGAGGTCCGCGAGCTGGCTCAACTTGTACAGCAGTGAGTCAGCGGCAGCACATGAGCATCAGACCAGAATCCCGGGAGCCGAACTGTGGAAATCTGACAGATTTCCACCCCCCAAACAGATTCCTCACACATCCCTAAACACAACTGCACAGGGATAATATCTGTGATTTTATGCTCCCAGTGTGAAAACTGCATATTTGATCTTGTGGGCAAGTGTTTTGAACAGGCAGCACATATGCAAATGCTATCATTGGATCCACACATACACAAGAATCAGCAACTGGATGTTGAAGCTGTTGAGCTCCTTCCTCAAATTTTGTGATGAAATTTGCAAATAAAACAATGTGCATGAAATGCATATAATATGGAAAAGTGAACTCAGAATGTGTAGATTAAGGAAAAGAGTGCACAAAAATGCATTATATTAGGGGAACCTTGTTGGGGGAAATGCATCAGTTTGAAAAAGTGCACATTCAAAATGCACATATTTGAAGAAATGTGCACAAATATATGTACAAATTTTTGTGATGACTTTTTTTGGGGGGGAATCACAAACTGTTGCCGAAATGGCACAGAATGAGCTCAGGGCACAATCCTATGGGATTGCTGTACAATAGATGGAAGTCTCAGAGCTTGGAGTCTTCTAAATATCCTTTGCCCTGCAGGGCTGTTGCTAACAGGGCAGGAGGCAGGGAGGAGAAATTTGCCTCCCATTCCTCCTAAAAAAATGGAAGAAAACCCAGCTAGACAAGCCTCTGAGCCCTTTTAGCTCACTTAGTGGTGGTGGTGGTGTGATGAGCAACAGAGGGGCCACAGGATTCTGTGGATCCTGGCCTCTCCCCTTCCTTCCCCACCCACCAGAAAGCCTCCTTTTCAACCTCTAAGAGGTTGTTGGAAAGCAGCCAACATGACAGCTGTGAGGGGGAGTGGGGGAGGGGGCTGGGGAGGCATGTGATGTCAGATTCCCCCTCCTGGGGTCATGGGAGTGCCCACTGCCTTGGGGGGATAATCCAAAGTATCCCATCATACTTTGGGATGACCGGCCAGATGGGCGATTGATAAATGTAATAAATAAATAAAAATAAATAAATCATCCCTGGGATGCTCTGCCCATGTTGGAAAAATCAGAAATGGAGTGGAATCAAAGTAAACATCCCAACTAAGCATACACAGTTGCAGTGAGTTAATGCAGCCTCACAGCACAGGAGTCCTAACTAGCTTTTCCTGAGTCATACAGATTCTTCAAACTTTTGGAGGGGATTTGCACTAATATGCATTAGTGCTAATGCACTATGATCACACTTGTGCAAGTCCACAAGGCTGCATTAGTGCTAATGTGAATTAGTATGAGAACAATGAAATTTGGGGGGGCAGGGCAGGATCCAATTCTGTCACTGAGCAGATGATAGAATTATAGAATGAAAGATGCCTGACAATCCATGAAACACAAACACAAACAGAACAGATTTAACAACATCCATACACTGCAACCCTGAGTTGCTTTGTAGCTTCAGTCATTTGTGGCAGGTTACCCAATTTAGCAGCATCTGGGTACCTGACATTATCCCACCTCAACATGCAACATCTTGTTTGACATCAACCACCTGCAGCTGGTTCGAGACTTAATGCCCTTTGTCATCTCAACCGATGCCTTAAGTGGCCTTAATAGAAAACAGGTTGCCCAATGGTTCCTCCTTGCCTTCCTTGATTACTGCAAAATAACACATTATACAGTGGCGGCAGCTGTCCTCTGTGTCTGGAAATCCTGTATAAAAAGGCTTTACAAGGTTCATTTTCCTCACATGGCCATTACTCTCACTCTATAGTGGCTTCTGTAGAACACTCTTAGTTGGCTAATCCCTTTTTTCACACACCAACACAGACATTTATTTGCATTCATGTTTGAAGGGAACATGCATGAGTTAATGAAGCCAAGCCAGTGGGCTTTGGATGCCAGCTCCCCACCTCCAAACAGTGGCCTAGTAACCAGGTATTTCATAGGAAGTGTGAAGAAAATGCTATAATCAAAGGAGAATCTGGAGGTTTCCACACTAAAGCCCTGCAATCTTCTGGATCATGCTACACAAACAGAACATGGCTATACTAAATTAATCTAACTTACATTTCCCCACAGATATAAAATACGCTTTTTACAAAAATTGGCATAAGTTGTGGTGGGGGAAAGTATGAGATGAGAGGAAGGAAAAGTAATAGGAATCAAAGGATATGGGTAGAGGTGCTCAAAGAGGAACATACATATAGAGGCACAAAAACACAGCTCCAGCTTTTTCTCCTATCCCCACCCCAGTAAAAAAGCTATAGTGCACCCCAAAAGAAGAATTTTTCCCCAATCTCATTGACAGTGCACAATGTATTTATGGACACTGTTTGTATAATCCCTCAATCTATCATCCTTGATTTTCTGAGGGTCAAACTGCTTGTTAATTTAAAGTCATAGGAGCTACATTCCCCTTTTTTACTCTAAAGTAAGTGCAGGGAGATTTATTTTGGTGATCTAAATTGCAAGTACAGGAAGCCAGTCTGGATCAGGACTGCAGCTGGGGACAAAGGATTAAAGCCCCCCCCCCCTGTAGGTTTCTGGCCTGGATTGCATCCCTTGCACTTACTTTAGAGTAAAAAAGATGTAGCTGCTGTGGCTATGTCTTTTAAATAATGTGTAGTTTGTCAGTGAATGCCAGATGAATAGCAAGGAAGGTGAATTGGGGTGAGGGATGGGTACAGCCATCCGTGACTCCACCAGAATACAAGTCATGTGAATAGACTCACTGCCAAGTTGCAATGTAGCATTTCAACCATGCAGCTGGACCCTCCCCTAGAGAGAACATAAGTTGCTTGTGTCATTCACTTCCCTTGACTTCAATCTGACCACCCTCCCCAGGTCTAGGATTCATAAGTATCTTCAAGATACATGGGTCCCAGAGATGGTGCCTGATCTTTTGACTGGTTCTGGCACTGGATATGGGGAAAGGGATTACCAAATGGAAAATTCTATGTGAGTTGCATCAGCAAACTCATTGCATGCAAGACACTGGAGGTAAAGCCAGTGGTTTACTCGGCACAGGTTAGGACTGAACAGATGTATCCTATTGTATGGAACTAAGTATACATTGTGAGTTAACAGAAACAAGATACCTTCTTATGATACTGGTCAGTGGTCGGATCTTCATTGTACAGATGCAGAAGTTATGTAGATAATAAAAATCAATATTTGTGTGTGTGCAGAGTGGTGCAGAAATGACCTCTAGAGAAATTCTCCACCCTATTTGCGCACGCAAAAGAGGAAATAAGAGTCGAGACACAGAATGATGGTGAAATTAAGGGCCACATTTATTGATTCAAGGATCTGGGAAGGGATGAGTGCAGGTGCTAGCTAAATCGGCTCTCGGCCAGTATACCCTTCAATGGGCAAAGCATCCCAATCGGAGGTGTGGCGCTGTAACTCGCCACTCCCCAATTTTACACCGTACGGTGTCGGAAGGCCTCCTCCATGTCACCGCACGGGTCCGTGAAATGCCATGAGGGTGAGAGGAATTGGCCTCAAAGGCGGACCCTATCTCCCTGGCAATGCGATGCCATGAAATCAGGCTCAGGGGAGGCTAAGGTATCGCCAGTCACCTGAAAGGTGCCGTGGGATTATCACTGAACTTCACCCCACCCCACTGCCTAAAACCCGCACTTACCACCAATGTGACCAAATCAGGGAGACTACGCAAAACCAAAAAAGCACCCAACCCAATAACACAGTGTAGAGTAGGCGAAACACGCACACCACCACCAGGCCAATCAGCAATGGTGAGCCAAAATTCCTACTCGGTCCCGTCAACCAGCGACCAGAAATCCCACACTGTGAATTGGGAGGGGGGGGAACTGCTTTGAGAAAAGAGGCAGAGGGTGGAGCGATGCTGCCTAATAAAGGCCTCTGTCACTCCTCCCCCCGCCTTGAGCCCATAGGTGGTTTCAAAATTAAACAGCCTCACCTCTCATTCATCTACGCGCGCAAATAGTCCTCCCACCAACAGCTACGCGTTGGTGGGGGAAGGGCATTGTGGGCAGAGAAAGGGGGGGAATTTCACCAAATTTCTCCAGGGGGAGAAGAAATTCTCCTGTGGTTTCTCACAGATAAGGCTCATGATTGACAGGAGTTGTAGCACAGCATCTTTGTTCCCCCCCCCCTAAGGGTTGTGTGTGTGTGTGTGTGTGTGTCCACTTCAAGTTGCAACAGCAGCAACAGCAGCCTGGCTCCTATTTTGTATCCTCCAAAATGTCCAAAGATCATTATGGGGCATTGTGAAGGAGAGAGAGAAGGCAGCCATCACCAAATAAATAAATAAATAAAGGTAAAGGAAAGTTGTCAAAAATGATGTAAAGTGGCCTTTTATTTCTAGGTAAGGAAAAAAATATCTCAGGACCTTCCTGGGGCGGGGGGAGTCTTTTGCAAAATTTTGGTTCAACTCTAGTTGTCATTCTTCAGGGTTCCAGTCTGACATAGGGATGTGAGTGGATCTCGTTCGGGGAGGTGGACGTCTGGTGAACTCACCGGGCTCGACCCGCCGAGCTCCGCTTGACCTACCTGCTCCCCCGGCTTGACTCGTGTTCTCCTGAGCTGAGCCGTGGAAGTGATTTCCAGGTTCCCTCTGGAGCACTTTTTACATAGAAAATGGCATGATTTGTTAAAAACAGCCGCAATTTGTGCAAGTTACACAAATCATGGCCGCTATTAACGTATCTTATACCATTTTCTATGTAAAAAGTGCTCCAGAGGGAATCTGGAAGTCTGGCGACCATCTCGGCTGGTGCTCACTTTTGGCCTGGCTTGGCAGGCACGGTGGCAGTGCTCACCAAGCGCACCACAAATCGGGTGGTGGGAGGATCGCCCACCACTAGTTCCAGATCTTCCCCAGGATCTTACAAACATTAAATATCTGAGGGGTGACATACATCTTGTCTCCAGTGCTTATAATGCAGATGCTTCCCTGCAGGCCCTGTATGAGGGGGCAGTGTTGTGTCTGGCTCCAGGGAAGAGGTGGAGCTAGTGCTGTGCCAAAATCTGTCCACCAATCTCCTGAAAGGAACTGGCAGAAGAACTCTCAGAACCACTGTCTATTATCTTTGAGAAATCATGGAGGACAGGTGAAGTGCCAGATGACTGGAGGAGGGCAAATGTTGTTCCCATCTTCAGAAAGGGCAAGAAGGAAGAACCTGGGAACTATAGGCCAGTCAGTCTGACATCAATCCCTGGGAAAATTTTGGATCAGATTATAAAGAAGTCAGTCTGCAAGCACCTTGAAAACAATGCAGTGATTACTAGAAGCCAGCATGGATTTGTCAAGAACAAATCCTGCCAGACTAATCTGATCTCATTTTTTGAATGGGTAACCTCCCTTGTGGACTATGGGAATGCTGTGGACATAATATATCTGGACTTCAGAAAAGCTTTTGACAAAATGCCTCATGATATCCTGATTAGCAAGCTAGCTAAAAGTGGACTAGATGGAACAACTATCAGGTGGAGCCACAATTGGCTACAGAATCGGACTCAAAGAGTGCTTATCAATGGTACCTTCTCAAACTGGGGAGAAGTAACAAGTGGGGTACCACAGGGCTTGGTCCTGAGCCCAGTATTCTACAACATTTTTATTAATGACTTGGATGAGGAGGTGCAGGGAATGCTTATCAAATTTGCAGATGACACAAAGCTGGGTGGAACAGCTAATACTCTGGAAGACAGAAACAAAATTCAGAGCGATCTTGATAGGCTGGAGCGCTGAGTCGAAAACAACAGAATGAAATTTAATAGGGATAAATACCAAGTGCTGCACCTAGGGAGAGGAAACCAAACACACAGTTACAGAATGGGAGACACTTGGCTCAACAATACTACAAGTGAGAAGGCTCTTGGAATTGTTGTAGATCACAAACTGAATATGAGCCAGCAATGTGATGTGGCTGCAAAGAAGGCAAATGCTATTTTGGGCTACATTAATAGAAGTATAGCTTCCAAATCGTGGGAAGTAATAATTCCCCTTTACTCAGCACTGGTTAGGCCTCATCTTGAGTACTGCATCCACCACACTTTAAGAAGGACGTAGACAAACTGGAGTGGGTTCAGAGGAGGGCAACAAAGATGATAAAGGGACTGGAAACAAGGCCCTATGAGGAGAGACTGAAAGAACTGGGCATGTTTAGCCTTCGGAAGAGGAAACTGAGAGGAGATATGATAGCACTCTTCCAGTACTTGAAGGGTTGTCACACAGAGGAGGGCCAGGATCTCTTCTCGGTCATCCCAGTTTGCAGGACACGGAATAATGGGCTCAAGTTACAGGAACCCAGATTCCACCTGAACATCAGGAAAAAATTCCTGACTTTTAGAGTAATAAGACAATGGAACCAATTACCTAGGGAGGTGGTGAGCTCTCCCACTCTGGAGGCATTCAAGGTGAAGCTGGACAGCCATCTGTCAGGGATACTTTGACTTGGATTCCTGTGTTGCGCAGGGGGTTGGACTCGATGGCCTTATAGGCCCCTTCCAACTCTACTATTATATGATTATATGAAAGTTTTCTTCCACTATGAAATATGCTTCAATTTTTCTGCCTCATTCTCAGGGCATTTTATAATCTATTTTGAATTTCTTTTGGTGGAGTTTTTGAGCTTACCTAATCACTGTGAGGTGGTCCAGGGTGTTGTGTGTGTGTTTGTCTATTGCACATCTTGCCACCTTCAGTTTTCCAGGCTGCTTTCCTTTCCTGATCAGAAAAAAGCCATGTGGGAGGAGTTATCTCATGATGCCTTCCCCTGTGCTTTAATT
The DNA here is from genome assembly GCA_021292165.1 of Shinisaurus crocodilurus. NCBI lineage: Eukaryota > Metazoa > Chordata > Lepidosauria > Squamata > Shinisauridae > Shinisaurus > Shinisaurus crocodilurus. Next base: position 9,622,917 of record CM037884.1, on the reverse strand, counting down.
GAAGTGTGGGAAGCTGCAGAGGCTACAGGCTGCCTTATAGATGATTGCACAGTGAAAGTCAGGACACTCACTCACAGTCCTCAGCCACTGAATAAGTAAGGTGGGCAGAAGAACCTTGAAACACTACCCATGAGAATTTCTCTGGATTTTTTTCCTCCTTTAAATTTCTTTTCAAAAACTATTTCTTTTGTTTCAACTTGAATGACAAAGCTAAAAAAAAAGAAAAAAGAGTCAAGATAACTTGTTGGCTTGGCACACCACTCACCCTTATGCCACCACAGAGCCCTGGAAGGCTTCCACCAACCAGACCCCACCTCACTGCCAAGCAACAGTTGTGCCAAACAGGCCCAGCACTACCATCTTTATTTTTTTTGTAATGCAGTGCTGCAGTCCGCCCAATGTTGGATGTTCCATGGCATTGCTTTATGGTGTACCATTTCAGGCCATGAGTTCTGATGATGCTCTGTGATGTAGTTTGGGTTGCAGGGTTCTGCTAGGGATCAGATCTGGAGCAGGGATCAGTTTGCGTCAGATTTCTCAGGAAGCAAGGCAGACAGAGATCAGCACCTTGGAAAGCTCCAAGTGGCATGAAGCCAGGCAGGATTATCTATATCTGGATTTAATTAGGGATAAAGTCTTTGGGAAAGATGGATGCCTTTCCTAGATATAAGGAAACAAGGATACAGACAGACAAGGTCTTGAGCAAGCTGCAGCTCTGTAGAACAACACAAAAGCCAAAGAATTAAGTCCGAGATCAGCACCTTGGAAAGCTCCAAGTGGCATGAAGCCAGGCAGGATTATCTGAATGTTGCTCCAAGGAAGATCATCAGAGAAAGACTGAGACTTAAATAGGGATTTACCAACCTTTGGGCCCATTAGCTCCATCTCTGTAATGGTTGTGGCTTCAACCCTTAAAGGGGCCAGGTCTTTTTCAGTAGCCTCAGGCTATGGCAATATAGGAGTATGCTACATTGTATGCATATGCAATGAACATTGCATTGTATGCAATGTAGGAATATGCTACATGTGGCATGCTATAGTCTTCACGTCATGAGTCCTCAGAGTCTAAGGAGGGTAATGGAGTCTCCACTGGATGAAGAGAAGGTGCCCCCTGGAGTTCCTCTGGAAAACTGGGTCCTAAGGAGATAGAAGCTTCAAAATGCCTTTCCGTGGCTGAGCCTTCTCCTACTGACTGGAGCCTCTTCTGAGGATGAGGGGTCAGAATCCTCTGAGGATGATGATTCAGGGTGCTGGTCCATGACATATGGTAAAATAAAAATGGCAGGCACATGGCACTGCTTGGAACTGAACAGTCACATGGCTACAATAGGAAGAGACCTAGCACCACCAGGTAACTTCAAGGGAGAAATTGGGTCTGATTAGTGGCAGCCACTAGGTGGTACTGCCACTGCTGAGGAGGCATAAGTGGTGGCAGCGTCACTGGGGAGGGGATGCAGCACCACAGGAGCCATCAATGGCACTTTGATGTGGACCAAAATCATCTTAGGTATACACCTAAAAATACAATGTGTCAAGAAGAGACTTACACCCAACATTAGGTATTTTCCACTGAACCTCTACTCATATAAGTCACTGCAATGGAACAAAACAATTTTTGCTCAAAATATTAAAGAAGCTTCCCTGCTGGAACCATGCTCAGAGGGGGAGGGGGGAAAATAGCCTGGAACTGGAAGTTTAGAATGTGAAGCAAATGAAACCAGAGGGGTTTCTTTGAATGGAAATGCTTGGGCGGCTTTAACTAGAGCTGTCACGGTTTGTAAATGAGCTGCTGCTCCAATTTTTATTAACAAATGGCTTCAATAATAAACATGATTTCTCTCAGGAGTTTGCAGATGAGGTAGCACGGGGCAAGATGAATTGCCATAAACGTATACACATCTCCCAAGGGAAACACTTATTGCCATATATGAAATATATGTAATGTGCACAGCTGCACACATGCAGGCACGTGAGATTATACATGCACACACATTTCTCCATAAACTGCTCCCCATCTTTCTCCCTCTCTCCCTCTCTCTCTCCCTCTCTCTCTCCACATTTACACCGCAGATGAAGGCATGGCTCATTTTGCCAAGCTGTCACTCACCGTTGTGTTCATTACGAGGAAATGAACTCCATTCCCAAGCATCCTGGAGACAGAGAGTAATTGGGTTCTCTGAAGCCTTTTCACTTAATTTACTCAAGTTGTATTTATTTCGTACAGAATTAGTTTTTTTAGCAGCTGACGGACAGGGCATCAGAAAAAAAAAAAATGAAGCCAAATGGATGGGATAATAAACTCAGATGGAGAAAAATGGATGTCTCTCTCTGTATCTGCCTCTCCATCCCCTGCGTTCTTGTTTTCAATCTTCCTCCCTTTTTCATCACAGATCCTGGATACAAAGATGCAACTGGTTTTGCAAAACACTGTTTGTTTGGGTTTATTAAAACCTACCTCTAATTCAGATTACCCCCCCCCCCATGGTTGCAAGGCATGGGGTACAGTGACACAATAGTTATCATCCAATCTTGAAGCAGTCAGTTAATAGTGATGCTGCTCAAACCAGACTTTGGTGTAGCAGAATCAACTCGGTACTGCAAGCCAGGAAACAGAATGTTACTTCTTTATGAATGTGCCCATCCAGAGGCCCATTTTAGAGATTTATTTATTTTATTTATTACTAACTTTTAGATGCTGCCTTATCTGCTAAGAAGGCTTCAAGGCAGATATGTGTGGCATGATGATACAGTATTACACAAAAGTTATTGGGCATGGCTGAAAGGGGGATTAGATAAGGCCTGGGCTAGGATAAGATGCTGTGGTGCATGACTTGACGTCCACATGATTAAGAGGCCACCTACTTACAAAGTCCCATCATGGTTTCTATGGGCTCTTCAAAGCATTACAAGAATAGCACGTGCGCGCGCACACACACACACACACACCCAATTAGGCTGGCATTTGTTGGCTGTAGATAAACTCATTTAAGTATTAATTTACTTTATTATACACTGGTTTGGATGCACATTCATGGCTTGCTAAACTGTCTGGGTGCACCAATTATCTTAATATTTATAGATATAGGCCCAGTTCAGATATACATTCCTGGCTTGCTACACTGGATGGAAACATCTGTGAAGCTCATGCACTGTTCCCCCCCCCCCATCCTCTCTTCCTCAGCATGCCAAACCTGGCTAGCTTAAATGACAGTTCCCCTTATGTCTAAAATGGGGAATAGGGGAGTCATGTTAGTTTAGATTGCAGGATCTTAAACCGTGTACAAACCATGGTGAGTAAACAGCAGGCATTAAATTGTATTATTATTATTATTATTATTATTATTATTATTATTATTATTATTATTATTATCATCATCATCATCATCATCATCATTTCTATACTGCCCAATAGCCAAAGCTCTCTGGGCAATTCACAACATAGTTCCTCATTTCAGACATAACAAGGAACTGTACTTAAACTAAGCAGGACTGGCACACTGAGTTAGGGAGGGAGAGACAACAAGGGAGTGTGCAGGTCTTTCACTTATTCCTGGTTTGCTAAATGCGTGTCTCAACTGGGCTTATCTCTAAATATTAAGGCAATTGGTCCACCCTGACTCACTAAGTAACTCACTGAGGGGGCACTATTTCTTACCACACTTCTGTGAAAGTTAGAAAGCTGAGCTTCAGAACGCTCACATAGCCCAACCCTGATTGCTAGGGGAGTCTGAAAATGAAACATTTTTATCCTCTGATCCGGACTTGAAGTCATTCTTATAATAACAGGCAGTAGTCCAGCACAGAGAAGGAGTCAAGGTTCATATGGGGTGGAATGTTAGTCTATGTGGGTTCCCCCTTGAAGCAGCTTCACAGGGAGGGAAGGGAGGACCCACAGCAGCTGCCTAGAGCATGTCTAAAAATTAGACAAGACACATGTGTGCAAGATATCCCCATTCACGAGCTTTAACAGTCCTCAGATGGGAGAAGAGGGATTTCTGGTGACAGCCATGCTTAAAGAATACAAAATGTATTTCCTATGTAATTCCACAATCAAAAGCCCCACATATATAAGTCTCCCAATTTTTAGGCCTCCATACAGGGCAATGTCCTGCTTCAGGCAGCTTGCAAAATTAAAAAAATAAAATTCTACATATAAAATCAAATAAACACAGATTTCACAACCAATGGGCAATAATCACAGATTAAAGCAATATACAGCCCAGTCTAAAATAACCAAACAATCTAAGAGGACCAACAGATTAAAACAAATATTCTAAAATAGCAACAACCTTAAAAAACAAACAAAAACAAAACCTTACCAGCCAACTGTAACAATTGGGTTTTCAAAGGCTAGTATTGATGGGTGCAATCACATGTCCCTTGTGTACACCATTCCCACGATACTCATGATTTTCTTCTGTTGGAAGAGACTGGACTATGGCATGAGGATCCATGCTGTGCCACAGCATGCAACATGTTCCCTGCATTACCAAGTAGACTCAATGTGGCTTGCAATAATGTACAAGGATAAAACGAACAAATAAACTGAATAGCTAAAAGGACACTAATCAGAGTCATTATTGCAGGAGTGTAAACTAGGCTGTGTTTCAGGGTGTTTTAGTTTCCCCATCTTAAATAAAAATTCAGTCAGAGAAGCTAGACAGTGCTCTGGAGAGGGAAGCAATGTGGGTTAATAAAGGCTTGCAAGGCACGTTGGACTCCCCGGATGAAAGGGGTGATTGAAGTCCAAAAGTCATCCAGCACAGGAGCAGGAACTAAATCCCCCTGCCAAACTATCCCACCTTCTCTCAGCAGGAGGGAGGACAATGCTTTGGGCATTCTAATTAAAACCCCGTTATCTTTTCCCCAGCAGGCTGGGACTGAATTTCATGGACACAATGCAAGCTTCCTGCATTTCCAATAGCATGCCAGCCAGGCCTTTGCAGCTGGGGAAAAAAGTGTGCCCTTGAATTTGACTCCCCGTTGCACCAAGGCTCTTTGGCAGGGTGGAAGAAATGGCACCATGAAAGAGAAGCTTCTGCTTCCAGCCTGAAGGATCCCACACACATATTGAAAGAATATTGTTAGAGAATTTCACACACTAAAGGAGAAGGAATATTAAATCTGTGGAGTCAGTGAGCAAGATTCCAACTAGTATGATGAAAAGCCCACAGTCTAGGGATAGAGAATAACTCAAAATGGCACCAGCTATTTTGGGGACAGTTTGCAGTTTGACAAACTGGGCCAAAAAAAGCCTCCATTCCTTTCTTGCGCACAATGCAAGATGGACAGCTAGCAGAAGACGATGTGCCAGTGGACAGCCTGCAGCATGCCATTGGGGATTCATAGGAATATAGGAAGCTGCCTTATACTGAGTCAGACCATGGATCATAGATTATACTGAATCTAGCCCAGTACTTGTTGACAATGACTGGCAGTAGCTCTCCAGGGTTTCAGGCAGGAGTTTTTCCAGCCCTACCTGTAGATGCCAGGGATTGAACCATGGGACCTCCTGCATGCAAAACATGCAATCTGTTACTAAGTTATGACTTCTCCCCTCTATAAATGCATAGAAATTTAAGGGTACGCCCCTCACAGGTAGGAAAAGGTGTTTTCTAAAAAGTGGTCCATAATAGAAATATGGGACTGGTGAAAAAGACAGGTTGTCAGCTGCAGGTTGGCCCTGTTATTTTCCCCATCGCCAGCATCAACTGTTTAAGATAGCCATCAGCCCTTGTGTCCTGCCGCTGGAATTTGCAGCAGCAGCCAGCAACTCCATTCTGCAACACTTTCACTGGGCATTGCAGCAGCAGCTGAATCTTGTATTTCATTCCTTACCAACATCAAGCCTGCGCTGCCTCTCTTGTCCATAGGTAGTATGATTCATGTGAGGAATAAAAGGGAGCTTTTCTGGACCAAAACCGGCAGGAGGCCTGTGGAGTACATCACAGCTTGGGGTGACTTTCTGCATATCTTAGAGGAGAATTGATGAAGAAATTGCTTGAAATAACAGACTGAAATCTTCTTTGGAGCTAACTCTTGCATCCCCGTGTCCAATCCTTTTCTGAAGCAGACCTATATTTAAATATCAAGTGGCAATGGTATGACACTAGAAACCTTTTCAAGCAAGGACCTGTCTGGCACATGCTATGTCTCCAGTAGCAGTCTCTGTAATGTGTCTGTATGCTCATTATACGTATGGGCTTGGATAGCCGATTGATTGATTGATTGATTGATGGAAGGATGGCTGCTCAGTTTCATATGAGAGCCAGTGTGTGGTGTAGTCAGTGGTTAGAGCAGGGCTCTCCAACCTTGGATCCCAGATGTTGCTGGACTACAGCTCCCAGAATCCCTTGCCATTAGCCATGCTGGCTGGGTATGCTGGGAGCTGTAGGCCAGCAACATCTGGGGACCCAAGGTTGGAGAGCCCTGGGTTAGAGTGTTGGACTGGGAGTCAGGAGACCCAGGTTCTAGTCCCCACTCGACCATGAAGCTCACTGGGTGACTTTGGGCCAGTCACTGACTCTCAGCCTAACCTACCTCATAGGGTTGTTGTGAGGATAAAACGGAGAGGAAGAAAACCATACAAGCCACCTTGGATTCCTTGCAAGAAGAAAAAAGGTGGGATATAAATGTAATAATAAATGTAATAATAAATTGTCATATGTATTCCAACCCAACCAAAGCACAAAATCAATGATGCAGTAGTGTGATGGTGAGCAAATTGGGGTCTTAGTATTTTAAATATGGGACAGTATCCAAGTCAAGAGCTAACATAAATTACATAGTGCTGGTATAAGGGGCCTCCAACACAACACCAATAGCATTAGCTGGTGCAACAGGAACAGGATTCCCTTGAAAACTCATGCCAGCTAATGTTACTGACATTATGCTAGAGGTCCATTATGCTAGTACAACTTAACTTACATTAGTGCTTGTGTCGACTTGAATACTGCCCATGGACACATATGGGACTACCTGAAATTCAACAAGGCAGATAGAATTTCAGTTGGAATTCATGGTTTGGGCTGTGAAAGTTACAGTTAATTGTAGTGCGCTTTATCGTGATCTCTGTCTTCTTTGCCATCCCTTATTTGTTCTTGCACTGCTCTTTGCACATTTGCAGTATGTGCATGTAAAAATCAGCCAGGAGGTGATGGAAATTTACCCACAGGTAGACACTGCAGATCATGATCTTTTAAGGAGATAATATTTTCCCCATGGTATCTGTCCATTCTGAGAAAGTTAGGGACACTAAACTTTCCGGGGCAAAACTCTGAAGAGGTATCCCCATCAAGTGTATCATCTAAGCTAAGTGGGACAAACCCATGTAGGCCACCCTGAGTTCTTTGGAGGAAAGAGTGGAATGCAAATGTGAGAACTAAATGAGGCACACATTGCAACATTGGATTTCTGTCCTGGGACATATCATGGGAAATAGAGCAGCTGGTGGAAAGAGTTTGCCTATTTCATATCCTTCAAGCAACCACTGAGAACTTAATAGATGTGACATATCTTTAGTAACTTTTCACATGTAATCTGATCAACAACATCTGAAATCACTGGGAGCTATAAAGCATGTTGCAAACTACTTTCGAAGGTTCACATATGGTAGCACCAAGCTACTGGGAACACAGTGAAGTCAATGACACAGTATGATTTTTGAATGACAGCAACAACCTTTCCCAGATGGACCGTCATTTTGCAATCCATGTTTGATTAATTTACTGGCTTAGCCATTCCAATATTTCTTCCTGACTTCTTCGTTTACTCCCCCCCCACACACACACATGCATTATGTTCCTGAAAGGGTTAGGAAAGAGTTATTTGTTTTTTGTTCACAAACTGCTGCTCTAAACATTCCAGATAAATTATGCTGAATAATGGATGGAAATGACTACATAATTTATAATGTTATAGGCTGAGTCAAAGTTGCAGACATTTTCTGCTGCTCCTGACCCCAGTTCAGTGGCTGGTCTTTGTCAGCAAATGCTGGGAGAAACTGATACCCAATAGACTGAATGGATTTTTGATTGATGGAAAGATAGCTGTTCCGTCTGTTCATGCCTTATGCACTGGATTCCAGCCCAGCCAAAGCACAAAACCAATAATGCAGTGTGAGTGAGAGCAAAATGTGCACACACAAAACACCCAGGGTCTTATCATTCTAAATATGGACTCAAACTAGACTAGCTGTTTTTCAGCAGGGCAAGTGGGGGATATTTTGGCAAATAGTTTCTGTTGGAATTCTTGGTTTGAGCTATGACTAGTGTCCAGGACTTGAACAAAAACAGATTAAATTTTGTGCAGGAGGTGGGGAAACATTTTCAGCCCAAGGACTGAATTGGCTCTGGGCAAGCACATCAGGGACTACATGTCCCACTCTCACTGCTGGCATGTGCCCCCCGATGTGTCCCATTCATGCACACACATGCCTGCTCACACATGTACACCCCCATTCACACATCTCATTATCTCTTTCTCTCTCACTCACACACACACACACACACCACATTTACACATACCAATGTCATTCACACATCAGTAAACACAAAGGGGAGTGAAGCCAGCTCCAGACTGAGCCACAGCCTTGAGGAGTGTTCCCTGAGGTTGCACCTCAGTCAGGTTCCCCTCTTCTTTCTCTGCACGGGTGGGGCCTCACTGGAGTTCTGTAAAAAAATACTCAAATGGAGAAGAGTTTGCCTAGTTTTGCATGTCTCTGCCCTGAGCTTACCTACCAGCATCCTGATTCCTTTTGCAGAGTGGGTAGGGACAATGTGTCAGAACAACCACCTGTGTCTCCATTGCAGTTGAAACAGGTGGGGTTAGAGAACATCTGAACAGCCCTGAATAGCCAGATCTCATCTGATCTTGGAAGCTAAGCAGGGTCAGTACTTGGATGGGTGATCACCTTGGAATACCAGGTGCTGTAGGGAGGGACCATAGCTCACTGTGATAGTGCACATGCTTTGCATGCAGAAGGTCCCAGGTTCGATCCCCGGCCTCCAGGTAGGGCTGGAAAAACTCCTGTCTGAAACTCTGGAGAGCCGCTGCCAGTCTGTGTCAACAATACTGGGCTAGATGGACCAAGGGTCTGACTCAGTATAAGGCAGCTAACTATGTTCCTATAATCCAAAGGTCTGGAAGGATCCCAGTGGGTTATCATCACCACATGTTCCAAGAGAGGCCTGCCTCTGGCCAAACTTTTCATGAAAACCTCCCTAACCTAAAGGTTTCATGAAAACCTTTTCATGAAAACCTCCCATCTTAGCAACAGAAGAGGGGCATCCCCTGAAAGGTGGTTCCATGGGATGCTCCAGTAGGGAATCTGGGGATAGGGGGAGAAAGTGAGTTGTGTAAACCAGCTCTGTGGGTGCGTCTTTGCTGGAAAACTGGCCCAGCTTTCCTCTCCCTTGTGTCTGTGTGTTCCAAATATCTATTTTCAAGAGGCCCAGTTCAGATTCTTGGCAGCCTTCTACCCATTACTGGTGGGAATGCACAGGGCTGCTACTGCATGCTTATATCCTGGTCGGGATCATGGGAAGCCACTAAGCAATGGAACCATGCAAGAAAGACTGATGTATTCCACGGTGTTGCCACAAAGCTTGCCTCTCTGATCTCAAAGCGCCATGCAGATATTAATTAAAGATTCCTCATAAGGCAGAGAAAGAGGTCCAATCAGAGTGAAACAAGATGAGAGCCAATCGGTATGCTGACATTAGGGATAGTAAGGGGGCAGAGCTATCCCTTAGCAGTGCAATGGGGACATGTTATAGAGGAAAGCAGGATTGTTATTATCCAGCAGAATCCATAAAGGTTCAGTTTTGTATTCTTCAATTCTGCAGGGAATCGTTGGGACCGGTTATGAAGAACTAGTTTTGTCTGCTGCAGAAAAGATGCTTCTGTTGGCTGATTATTAAGACACCTGAGGCTCTCAGGAAGACAGAACAAAACACGAACACACACACGAGTTTTCTTCCACATCCCAGCTGTATTGCAGACTGCAGAAGCCAAAGAGTTGCATGGTAACCTTTGTCATGCCAAGTCCCTGAGATTGATGATGGCTATCTTGCAAAGCCAAATAAAATAACACTGAGCCCAATATTAAAAGTCTGTATAGGAAAGCCAGAACTAGCCTACTCTCAGGTGGTGCAGGTGGGGGGAGATGCTCATGTCATCAAGTCAGAGATAATTTTGTCAACAAACAGCTCCAGTTTTCCATGCCAGTAGCCCTGGAGTGGTGAGAGTCAGGAAAAGCAGCAGGCAATTCCTTTGCAAAATCCTTTCCCCAAACCTCACTCTCCTCTTCCTCTCCACCACCACCCACTCAAAATGCTGAAATTGAAATGGTAGAGGTCCAGCTTTTCATAACCTTGCAGCTGCTCTGGGTTACTGAATTCTGCTGGCTGGAAGTTAGTGTATGAGTCTCAGTCCAAGCAAACAAAAAAGGTGCCCAATTCCAAATTTAAACTTCCTCCTATTGCTTTTACACTAATGGAGGAAAATTCACTGGGCTTTGCAGAAGCTGAAGAAACAGCAGTGGAGGAGGAGGAGGAGGAGGAGGAGGAGGAAGGGGAAATGTGTTGGCTTACATAGGTTATACACTGTCTGGGACCCTCTGGGACATGACTGCATATGGGATTGGCTGCAGACAATAATGTCCTGGAGCAACTCATTACATTGCCTGCCATGAAGGGCATTTGTTCTCTTGTTCAGCCATTTTTCAAGCTGTCACTACTGACTGTATAATGGCTTACCGTGCCCTCCCTGGACTTTGGATAATCCCAAAAATGAAGGTGCCAGAGGAAATTTGCTGGACTTGAGTATTAAAGACAAACAAATAAAAATGGCCTGCAGGGGGAGCACTAAACTGGGACTTGGGATAGCCAACTAACAGATTTTTCCCATGCCCCCCTTTCTCCATTATTACAGTTTTCTGCCTAGAGTCCTAGAGTTCAATTTCATACCAATATGCCTCTACCCCTATCCAAAAGCTTGTGCCTTCGCACATGAACAACACTTGCTCTCTCCCAGGCCATGCCAAATCCCACATAAACAAAGCTAACTTTCAAAACTGTTGAATAGGGGGCCAGTTAGTTCCGTAAAATATAAACAGATCCATAAAAATAAAAATGAAACCATCCCAATAATGAACTTTTGATTGATGCGGTCCAGAGTGGATTCAGCTGAGGTGAATTTTCACCTGGATGATTTGTCCTCATGGCTCTTTCGGTAGAGCTAAAATCCTCAGTGACCTCACACTAGAGTTGTTCACAAGATATTTTTTCCCCTGGAGAAAATCTTGACTATCTGAGGTACATAAGAACATAAGACGAGCAATGCAGGATCAGACCAAGGGTCCATCTAGTCCAGCATTCTGGTCACACAGAGTGGACAACCAGCTGCCCAAGATATCCCACAAGCCGGACATGAGTGCAACAGCATCCTTTTCACCCATGTTCCCCAGTAACTGGAGTACATAGTATAATAATAATAATAATAATAATAATAATAATAATAATAATAACAACAACAATAACAATAACAATAACAACAACAACAGGCGTATTGCCTCTGATACTGGATGTAGCATATAGCCAGTCAGGACTAGTAGCCATTGATAGCCTTCTCCTCCATGAATTTGTCCAATCCCCTTTTAAAGCTGTCCAAATTGCAGCCATCACTACATCTTGTTGAAGTGAATTCCATAGTTTAACTTCACAGTGCTGTGTGAAGAATTACTTCCTTTAATCTGTCCTGAATCTCCCACCAATCAGCTTCACGGGATAATGGTTGGGTTCTAGTATTAGGAGAGAGAGAGAGAAACATCTCCCTGTCCACTTTCTCCACACCATGCATAATTTTGTACACGTCTATTATATCTCCCCTTACTCGCCTTTTTTTCCAAACCAAACAATCCCAGCTGCTGTAACCTTTCCTCATAGGGGAGTTGCTCCAGCTCCTTGATCATTTTAGTTTCCATTTTCTGCACTTTTTCTAACTCTACAATGTCCTTTTTTAGGTACCGTTGAGGTGTCTCCATGCAGTGACCACTGATCACACATTTCTGGTATTTTTTTCTAGGCATGTATGAGAAATTTGTTTCAGTTCATTTTGAACCAAATTTACCCAGCTCACACCTCCCAGAGCCAAAGATGGACCTGAACATAATCTGCAGTCCAAGTCTGTATATTTCAAAGCTTGTGGTGTGATTCATACCACAAACAAATGTTTGAAAAATGGGTACAGTTGAAAATTCTGCATGAAAAATGCATACATTTCAAATACACACAAACATGCTTTAATCAATGGGGGAACATGTGCACATTTAAAAATGAGAAGAATGTGGATGAATCTATTAGTTTCACTTTCTCCCACATTCAAATTCTTTAAATCTCAAGTTCATTCTCTCCCAAATATGAAGAACTTTGACAACATCACTGAATCCTCATCCAAAATGAACTGAAACAAATTCTGCTTTCTGCGCCCATTTGCACTAGTCAGATATACCCGCCTGCAATATAGCTGTTGAAGGACCCTGTCAGAAAGGAAAAAGAAAGAAAGAAAGAAAGAAAGAAAGAGGTGGCATCTGTAATTAAGTGTTAATATGGCTGAATACACAGGCATTCAAACCAAGACTTTTAAGAGCAAAGCCCTGAGCCTGGAATCTTCAGTTTCAGTTTCTCCCATATTCAGTTTTGTTTTGTTTTGTTTTAAATCAGACTCAGGTCCTTTTGTCCCAACTATGGAGAGCTATGCACATTTTGATAAATTCTTATCAAAACTGTATGGAAATGAACAGGAAACTCATCCATATGATGTGTACATTTGGAAAAAGGCACATTAATTTCACACAAATTTCACACAAATTTCTCTGTGAAAAGCAGGGGGAAACAGTTCACAATCTGATATGGACATGTCAGAAAAGCTTCGAGGTGAAAAGAATACAATGTGCTCAAGTTTTATTGGTTCCCTGTTTTTTTTCTGATTCATTGTGACTATCTCTGGTGAAACTTTGTGGTTTCTCTATTTCATGATCACACATAGTTATGGTTGTGTGTCTTCATATTTCTTAATGCTTTGCAAATATGCCAGTCGGTGGGTTATAAATGGGGAGCATGGGGGAAAGTAGTTAGATGCCAATGCAGTATAGTGGTGGGAGACCTTAAGCCAGTAATTCCCAACTTTGGGTCCCCAGATGTTGCTTGCCTACAGCTCCCAGCATCCCTTGCCATTATCCATGCTGGCTGGGGATGCTGGGAGCTGTAGGCCAGCAACATCTCTAGGGACCCAAGGTTGGGAACCACTGCCTTAAGCTACGAATCAGAAAGATTCCAATCCAAAACTTATCTCTGCCATGAACTAGGTGGCCTTCTACAAGTCACTGTTCTCTTTGCCACAGTCACCCAGCTGTAATATGAGGATCTTAATACTGCCCTACATTTCAGGGTTGTAAGAATTATTGGAATGATGTATATGAACTGCTTTGTACACTCAGAAAACGCTATAGAGTAATACCTTGGATTGCAAGCATAATTCGTTCCAGAACCGTGCTTGCAATCCAAAACACTCTTATATCAAAGCGAGTCTCTGGCGGGCAGTGAGCGGGGCCAATTTCAGCCCGCTCGAGGCAAGCGGTTACATCCCTACACTTGTATTGCAAGACGTCACTTGTTTATCAAGTCAAAAATTATTTAAAAATTTTCTTGTCTTGAAAAACGCTCTCAGACCAGGTTACTTGCAATCCAAGGTATTACTTACTGTATGTGTTCTAATATACCATGTAGTAAGTGTCAATTGGTACTGAAGTGTAATACCAATATCTGGATTATGTGACTGCCTCTTCAATAACAGGTCTTCCTATGAAAATATTTGACACCCTGGCCCTTCCAGGATGAATGTTAAGGGCAAAAATGCTTTAGTGGAACCTGCCAAAAGAATAAAACCAGCAGCCTAGTTGCTTCTGATAAAGGTACTGGAAAGGTGTAATTGTGCAGTCATAAATATCAGTTTAGCAAATTATTCTGTGCTCAGGGGAAGAATATAGGTGGGTCAATCATAATAACATTGACAAGTGAGATGATTTCACAACATTTAACTCAATTATACAGAACCTGCCTGCATTTCCTGAAATAAAAGGGTGGCAGGGGGGCAGAGGGAGGGGAGACAGTCAAGATCAGATTAAGGACACAATCCTATGCATGTTAAGACAGTGGGAAAAAAGTCCTACAGCCCCCAGCATTCCTCAGCAAGCCATGCTGTCTGGAGAATGCTGGGAGTTGTATGACTTTTTCTGTCTAAACATGCATAGGATTGCACCCTAACCTGATCAAATTTCACTACCCAAAGGGGGGTTCCTCCTCCTCCTCCTCCTCCTCCCCCCCTCCCCCCCTCTTCTTCCATACAGGATATGAAAGCATGGTAGACAACAAATAACATCAGCAACTGAGTGGGTCTCTTTTTCTCTTAGAATCATATCTGTGGGTTCTTTTGTCCAGTTCCCATGATCTTCTTAGGATTCTGAGCATGCTGTTTTTCAAAGTCCATCTCTAGAATACTACAGTTACTTGAACAAGAACTTTCAAAATCCATCAAAGACTAAATATTTGCAGATGATGTAATGATATTTCCCTTAATCAAGAGGTGAGAGGATTGTGGGAAATTCAGAATAAACTGAAATCTCAATGAGTAGATGGAATTCAGGGTCAGGTAAATACAAGATAAGGTGTGCACTGGGAGGAACAGCTTCCTTTGTTCGCACGGATAAGGTAGGTCTAATCTAAATGGCAAGTAGTACCCAAGAATTAACGTCTAGCTGTCATTGAGGACTGCAGCTCTGTGGAAAAACTCTGCTCTCAGCATGATGACAATAAAAAAAGGCAACAAAGGTGCTTTAGGGGAGAGAGAGAGAGAGAGAGAGAGAGAGAGAGAGAGAAAGGAAACAATGCTGAGCAAATTACATAACTGTTAAACAAATCAAGGGCACCCGTACCCACATGGCTGAGCATACTGTTCATGGTGGATCAGAAGCAAGCACAGTGCCAAGAATGGCAAGGCATATATTAACAAAGATGATCAGAGGACTGGAAACAAAGCCCTGTGAGGAGAGACTGAAGGAACTGGGCATGTTTAGCCTTCAGAAGAGAAGACTGAGGGGAGATATGATAGTGTTCTTCAAGTACTTGAAAGGTTGTCACACAGAGGAGGGCCAAGATCTCTTCTTGATCATCCCAGATTGCAGGACACGGAATAATGGGCTCAAGTCACAGGAAGCCAGATTCCACCTGGATATCAAGAAAAATTCCCTGACCATTAGAGCAATACAACAATGGAACCAATTACCTAGGGAGGTCATGGGCTCTCCCACACTGCAGGAATTCAAGGTGCAGCTGCAGCTGGACAGCCATCAGTCAGGGATGCTTTGACTTGGATTCCTGCATTGAGCACGGGGTTGGACTCGATGGCCTTATAGGCCCCTTCCAACTCTACTATTCTATGATTCTATGATTCTATGAGTGAGAACTATCAAATGCATTTTGGGGGATGAGATTTTTTAGAAATATCTAGCTTGTTACAAATACAGACTTAGTTTCCCAGACTGAAACTGCTAACACTGCTTCAATATTGTTAATGGACCTATGCATATATACTTTATGCTTATTTAAACTTTTGATGTGCTTTAAATGCATTGTTCATGACTTGTCAAACTGTGAAAGCTATATTATTATTATTATTATTATTATTATTATTATTATTATTATTATTATTATTATATTGTGGTTAGCAATAGGTGCTGTTACTGTATTCAGGTAGGGGAAGGCTGGTCTACTCCATGTGCAAATGCAATGGGGAGTTTTGCATGTCCGAATGCAGCCTCATGGAGGGTGGGATGACTCCCCTCACATATCATCAGTATGCGATACTAGTTGCTGGGGCCTGGGGGAAACAGTGGGAGAGGCTAGGGCACTCATGTCCTGCTTGTGGGGTTCTCATAGGCCAGGGGTGCAGAACCTCAGGCCTGGTGCTCAAATTGGGCCCTCTGAGGGTCCCAATCTGCCCCCCCCCCAAGTTCCCAGAAGGCCCCACTCCCCTCAACTACCAATCTTTTGGTAGTTTCCTAACTTTGTGCAGTCTGGGGAATGCTGGGAGTTGTGGGACTTTTTCTGTCTAAACATGCATAGGATTGCACCCCCTATGCATGTTTAGTGTCAAATTTCACTAGACAAAGGGTTGTTTTTCCATATAGAATATGAAAGTATGGTAGACAACAAATAACATCAGCAACTGATTGGCTCTCTTTTCTCTTGGGATCATAATAACTGTAGGTTCCTTTGTCCTGTTCCCATGATCTTCTTAGGATTCTGAGCATGCTGTTTTTCAAACTCCATCTCTAGAATACTACAGTTACTTGAACAGGAACTTTCAAAATCCACTGGAAAGACTGGTGTGGCGATGGTCAAGCTGTCTTCCACGGGAACTCATCTGCCAATACTGATCTTCCCCTTGAGGAACCGCTCTGATAAGCTTCCATGAAATCCCAGAGTTCCATGTAATCCAGTTTGAAAACTATTGGTCTAAACTAGGGCTGAGCCCAGATTTTGTGTTTGCAGGGGATTATTTTCATTCACCTCAATGGCATGCAGTTGTTTACGCAGATACTTATCCTGGGATGAGAGAAGTGATGCAACAGCAATAAAGGAACAAGAGGGGAAATTCTCTCATCCCCAGAATCTCAAAGGCCCTCAGTCCCTACGATGCACCAATGATGCCATCACCACATGTCACAAAGAAGGGGGCAGATCCAGTGCCAATTCGAAACTGGTTCATTTTTTCCAGATTATGTATATGGAGGTCAATGCATGGCACAATTCATCACCTCTCATTCTTTATGTACTATTTTAAATGCCTGAACTGGTTTTCAACCCTGGCTTCCTGTAATGTCTTGCAAAATTTCCAATTTTATATATCTAGCAAGCAAGCAAGCACAGCCTTTAACTTGTGTGGTTCTTCATGAAGTCCTTTGCAAATGACAATCTTAGTTAAGAAAATGGAATGAAGAAGAAGGACATAAGAAAACCTATTTATATGGGAGCTGTGATTCACAGCCACAGTCTGCCACCACTCATAACCAAGGGCAGATGGGAAGGGCAATCTCAGCACATTTGCAAACAGATTTAATAATAAGAGGCTGTCTGACTTGATGTGTTGGGCTGTCGGAAAGGAGTACAAAAAGAATACCATGGAGTATAACACAACGCGAAGCAACCTAAGGTGACATATTCCTCCGCTTCCCTCTATTTTAAGGCACCACAGAAATTCTTTTCAGGCTTTGGCTTCCTGTGATTTGTGATGGTCTTTGAGCACAAGCATTTAATGGGCAAATTAATTCCCCAAGCTGGAGATAGATATCCCCCATTAATGTGGCTTCTCCCTCCACCACCCATCCCTCTAGCACATAAACTAAGGGCCCAATATGTATGTTACAGCTAATATGGGGATACTACAGAAAGCAATCTCCCTCTTCTACCCTGTGCTCTCTCCATAATTTGTAGCTTTACTTACCCATGCCATCCCACCCCCCATTCCCCAGCATTAATCAATGATGTGGAGCAGGTTTGAGGACATTCATAATATGATGACTTAATTGATGAGTCAGACCAGACATTAGACCAGAGATGGCTTAATTGGTCAGTGAAACCACACATTAGAGCCGGAGGGGGCAGAGTTTTCAGCAGCAACCCTGTATTTCTTGCAATATGTGTAGTTTGATCCAACAATATATGGAGTGATTTGTGTGCAGCACCCGGTAGAAGGCAAAACCCATCCTATCATACTGTCTATTGCAGGGAATGTAGAACCTTTGTACTGCAGAGGTTCTGCATCTTAATCTACAAGGCCTCTTGGGTTCCTCCAGGGGGCAGGGCTTGGCCTCCAAGCCCCACCCTACAGCGGAATTCCCCCTGGAGGAATCCCCACTTTTATCTCTAATCGGAGATTGGAGATAACAGCAGGGATATGGACAGTTAGTGGCCAGCTCTGGGAGGATCTGGGGACTTATGAGTTACAGCCACTCTCAGTGTGTGTGTGTGTGTGTGTGTGTATTTAAACTGATTATGACAAGCTGAACCCAATTTCAACAAGCACCTGGTCCTCACTCCTAATTCACCAGCTTCTGGGTCCCTGTCACCACATTCCCCTTCCCCCACCAATGCGTAGCTGTTGGTGGGAGGACTATTTGCGTGCGTGGAGGAATGAGAGGTGAGGCTGTTTAATTTCGAAACCACCTATGGGCTCAAGGCGGGGGGAGGAGCGACGGAGGCCTTTATTAGGCAGCGTTGCTCCACCCTCTGCCTCTTTTCTCAAAGCAACTCCCCCCTCCCTCCCAATTCACAGTGTGGGATTTCTGGTCGCCAGATGACGGGGCCGAGTAGGAATTTTGGCTCACCATTGCTGATTGGCCTGGTGGTGGTGTGCGTGTTTCACCTACTCTGCACTGTGTTATTGGGTTGGGTGCTTTTTTTTGTTTTGCATAGTCTCCCTGATTTGGTCACATTGGCGGTAAGTGCGGGTTTTAGGCAGTGGGGTGAGGTTCGGTGATCATCCCACGGCACCTTTCAGGTGACTGGCGATACCTTAGCCTCTCCTGAGCCTGATTTCATGGCATGGCCAGGGAGATAGGGTCCGCCTTTGAGGCCAATTCCTCTCACCCGCATGGCGTTTCACGGCCCCGTGAGGAGGTGACATGGAGGAGGCCTTCCGACACCGCATGGTGTAAAATTGGGGAGTGGCGAGTTACAGCGCCACTCCTCAGATTGGGAAGCTTCGCCCACTTAAGGGTATACTGGCCGAGAGCCGGTTTAGCTAGCACCCACACTCGTCCCTTCCCAGATCTTCGAATCAATAAATGTGGCCCTTAATTTCACCATCATTCTGTGTCTCGACTCTTATTTCCTCTTTTGCGTGCGCAAATACCCCCTTCCATTTGCACCTACTTCATGGTTGTGATGTGAAGGTGTTCATGGAGGCCTTTCTGTGAGGCCTCCATTCCACCCTCTCTCACGGGGGTTACTGAATGTTGCCATGGCAGCATCCCAGACACATGGAAATGTAGTTCTCCAGGGCTTTCAAATCCTTAGTTTGGATGTCAGGCATCCACCAAGAAACAACATGTGTCAGAGGTCCTCTGGTTTGTCAAGCAAAATTCCAAATTTAGGCAAGTGGATTTTGTCCATCATTATGTTTACCTGGAAATGCAAAAGATTGAACTTTGGGCCTGCTGCTCCAGAACCAGTTTGGTGTAATGCTCAAGTCAGTGGTAGCCCCATGCACTTTTAAGGCATGCATGGGGCATCCAGCTAGTGTGAATCAGCCCATGGATCAGATGAGAAAGAAAACATAACCAAGTTCATCCCATGCAACACATTTCTTAGCAGGACCCATCCCCCCCCTCCACCCCTACCCTTCTTTAGCCATAATAAGAGTGTATCATCCCCTCCCCACTATTCCCTACCAAACCAGAGTGTTTTCATCCTCATTGTTTACTGTTGAATAAAAATGCTTGTCAATCATGTTACAATTGTAGCTTTCTGGTTCCAGCAGGAAGAACATGGATGGACTGTAGAGCACTAGGAGTTGAGTTAATCACCCTGTGACTGAACAGATCTGATCAGCAAGTCATTGAAGGGGAATGGAACTACAGAATGATCATGTATTCAGCAGTCAATTTTCCATCTTCAGTTTCATGTTATGGTGCTAAACAATCATGCAGGTGGCCAAAAAGGAGGCAGGCAAAATGCACCTGGCAAATCTTAATGATTCATTGCTAAAAATGGCAACCACCGTTCAATGACACATGCAGTGGGGAACAGGTTAAATGTCAAGAGAGAAATTGCCTCCCCACCCTTCAAATAAAAACATTACTTATGAAGTGGCATATTAAAAAAGAGAGAGATGGAATGATATGGAGACCTACATTTGACATTTCAAACTTGTAAACATCTGGTAACAGCTGCCACTGGGGATAGAGAAATAATTCATCCAGTGCTCATTGCTACTGTACCCCAGTCTCTATGGAGAACAGGTATGGGGAATATTGATATCAAATAATAGCCTCCTGAAAGGCTATGGCAGTTGTAAGTGTCAGAGAAGAGCAAAACATGAACATTGGTAGCACTTTGCAAATGTGTTGTTGCTGCTGCTGCGGTTGTTCACACCTCACAGTTTGGGCATATTTCAAAATGGGAGGGTATTCAGATTTTAGGTCTCTTATCCACACATGCATTTAGTGTTGGATGCCACACCCTCCAGAATCTAAATGGATTGGTAATCTCTTCCGTAATTGCTATAGCATTGCCAAGAGACTGCTCCATCACCCCTTCTACATTATCCATTGCTTCCAGCATCCCTGGACATTATAGCGAACATGCAAGATACTATCTGGGGGCCTTCTCTCAGCCTTTCTAAGATTGCGCCACACCACTAGACATAGAAAGGATGTCACTGCTGCATGGCATCCATGCTGACTGAATTTGTAGCCCATATCATTTTTTAAAATGTCCAATATCTAGACACTGAAGAAATTAATCCAGGTATTCTGCATTAATTAATGGAGAGGACTTAGCTAGGTCTGCCCATTTCAGTTTAACTTATGGTTTGATACATTACAGAGAACATAGGCAGGAAGTCAGGGCATCATGGTTCCAGTGTTTGTAGTACTGGTTACCTATACAAGTTTAGGATCTGAACTGGATCCAAAACCCAGCATCCCAAGGACCTCTCTTTTAGAACTATTTAAAAAGCAAATGCCTAGTCCTTAAGGGGGTAAAAATAGATTTGCAGGTGTGTGAGTAGTGGCTAGTGAAATATCTGAAGCCAGTAGGATTTCCAATGGTCAGGTATCCTTGGTATGGGATGTGGATTATCTTGGCACATAATTTAAACCCACCCTTTTTCATCCTACATATATGAACAATGGGATGATTAAAATGTTAAGAATTAACAAATCTAACTTAAGTGATCTTGCAGATACTCTTAATGACAACCAAATCTGCAAATACCAGCAATGATTTCTTTATCTTTTTTTAAGTCAACAACCCAGCCTGATCTTTCTCCAAATAGGCCTGGCTGTCGTTGAGTGAATAAAATTACCTTCTAATCAAATGCATCATTAAAACTACAGACATTAGAGCTAGACACTGACAGCTTTATGAGTGAGACATTTAAAGTTAATTAGGATATAGTGCCTTTGTAGCTGCTTTAGCACCAAGGGGGTAGTTTGACTGAAGCTAAACAATAGCGGTGTTCAATTCTCTGTTGCCATCATTGCTGTCCCGGGCCATTTTTGGAGCACCCGGTGTGGTATTCATGCCTACATGAGCACACATTGAGCTAACCCTGCCAAATCCAGCTTGGCACCTCTGTCTGTACTGCCTCTAATGCAACCAGCTGGCAACTTCAGCCTGATGCATCTGGTGGAAATAGCAGGACATTCCCATGCTGCAGTTTGGAGAGTTTGCAAAGCCCAGTGTGGACTTGACACTCATCACTGCCCTTGTTTTTGAGGAGCTGAGTGAATTAATAGGGAACAAAGTAGTCTTAATAACCAAAAGCCATTGATGCAACTCTCCTGAACTACCTTTAATGGAACCCCTAGATTTGTGATGCCTGCTGTTCTCTGTAGCAGCTGGCACTTAAGGGCTGTTTATATTGTCAAGGCATTGAATGGCAAAATCCATTAGTGTCTACAGGCAAGCAAGTCATGCTTTCTGGCTAGAGGACGATTTAAACTGTTGAATAAGGCTTTAAAAAGTGTGCCATAATGAGAAACCTTGTATATGTCCTGCTAGAGCATTGCAACAACAATTTCATGATGCCTTTAGCTTCCCCACCCTCCATCCTCACCCCCAGAAGAAATGAAGGCTAAGTATCTGCATTTTCTCACAGTCATCTCTTGTCTAGACTTCAACTCTAGATTTCCTCCCATCCTTCTATTGCCTTTCCATGTTGAAATTTATATTTGCAGGTTTTATAGGGCGGAGAAACTGTGCTCCTATGGTGGTAGTGCCTATAATACACACACTGTAAGCTGTCATGTTCACCAATAGCATAATCAGACAAACCACCATCAATTTTTAGGGATGTAAACTGACCTGTTCGTCCGCGCACTGGGCGCTCGTTGATCACCCCCACCGCGATCCCTCCTGTGCTGCTCTGCAACTGCCAGCTGATGTGGTTGCCGAGCCTCTCGCGGCACTTCTGGGTCCCTGGCACTATGTAAATGACATAGAAAACAGGGAAAACCACCCTAACCCCCTACTTATGCAAATCGCGGCTGCTTTAAGGTGGTTTCCCCCCCCCTTGTTTTCTATGTAAAACACATAGTGCCGGGGACCCGGAAGAGTAGCGCCGGGGACCAGGAACTTCCTTTCCCCGGCTCGTCTCGCAAGAAACATGATCCGAGCCGGGGAAAGGTAAGTTCCGCGGGGCTCGGGGGGGGGGGGTCGAGCAGGGCGAGTTCGCCCCTGCTTCAACTCCCAATTGATTTTCTCATACATCCCTATTTTTTTTTTTTTTTGCCATTCAAATCCAAAATGAGAGCCAGGAGATAAGATTCTAAGAAGAGCTGTGCTGGATCAGACTATCTAGTAGAGTGTTCTATTCCCACAGTGGCCAGCTAGATGCCTATGGGGAGCCCAGAGGCAGGACATGAGTGTGATAGCTTGACCACAGTGATACAGGCGCTAGTAACCTCAGGACTGGATTACTGCAATGCACTCTATGTGGGGCTGCCCTTAAATCTGCTCTGGAAGATGGAGCTAGTGCAGAATGCAGCAGCTCGGCTTTTGACGGAGGCTGCTCCTTTGCAGCATGCAACTCCTTTGTTGAAGGAACTGCACTGGCTACCTATTTGCTACCGGGCCAGGTTTTAGGTTTTGGTACTTGTGTATAAAGCCCTAAACAACTTGGGACCAGGATACCTGAGATAGTGCCTTCTTCCTTAGCAACCTGCCCAGTGACTGAGGTCATTGGAGGACATCCTCCTGGTGGTTCCACATGGACCTATGGCCTGACTGGAGTTCACCAGGATAAGAGCCTTCAGTGTGGAGGCTCCATTTCTGTGGAACAACCTGCCTCTGGAGGTCAGGCAGGCTCCAACACTGTGTTGTTTTCAATGCCTGCTTGAAAATGTCTTTGTTGCAGGAGGCCTTCCTTGTTGACCAGCCATGGTTTTAATGTTATCCTGTTTTGTAATGCATTGTTTTTATTCTTTTAGCTGTTTAGCTCTGGAATCTGTCCAGATGTGGAATGGTATACAAATGCTGTAAATAAATAATAAAAATAAATAAATAGCACGGTCACCTTTTATATTCCTCTATTTGTCCTTCTCTTGTTTCCTTATGTTTTTTGAATCCTCAACTCCTAGTCTCACATTTCCTTTGGCCTTCTCAAGCTCCTGTACCTACCTTGCCTTTTCTACTCATCCATCTTGAGGCCTTCCGTACTACACTGACTGCCCCTCTCTACAATCAGAGTAGTTCAGACATGGCCCCTTAGGATCAACAGTTTGGTCAAAGCCCCTTAGCATCAGAGAAGCTCAGTCAGTGGCTATTAGACTTTTCTGCCTGCTTGCTTGCCCCTCCATGACATAAAGTAGGGATACATGAGAAATTCATTCAGACAAAAACCGCAGTGGAAGTCCATACATTACCAAGCTAGTTGCAATGTGATTCATGGGGGGGGGGGGACTCATAAAATGTTTTCAACAGCATGCATACATTTCAAAAATGCATACATTTCAAAATGAGTACATGTCAAAAATGTGCACACATATGCTTCAATCATGGGAGAAGAATGTGCACATTTCAAAAATGCCAGTGTGGCGCAGTGGTTAGAGTGTTGGACTGCGACTTTGGAGATCCGGGTTCAAGCCCCCATTTGGCCATGAAGCTCACTGGGTGACTTTGGGCCAGTCACTGACTCTTAGCCTAACCTACCTCACAGGGTTGTTGTGAGGATCAAATGGAGAGGAGGAGGAGGAGGACCATGTAAAATGCCTTGGATTCTTGCAGGAAAAAAAGGCGAGATATAAATATAACAAATAAAAATTAAAAAATGTGCACAATTTGGAATAAAATATGTACAGAAATATGCACAGTTTTTTCATGCCAAATAAATAAATAAATAAATAAAAAGCTCACAATCTGTTATGGACTCAAGTCCAAACAAGCTTTAAGATGGAATTCAGAGAATTTCCATGAGCTCATTTTTTTGCTGATTCGCACTAACAGTAAGGCAGTTCTACCAATCACTGTTACAGGCCAATTACTGCTATGCTCCTGCCAGCACTGCCACAACATCTTCACAATTATGAACACTTATACCAATAATTCAGTATGAAAATCCTGCAGCTATCCAAGTCAATATACTGAGAAATAGATCTTTGATGAGTGTGGTATGTGTTCAATCAGAGAGCAAGACAGTATCACATGATATTAAAAAAAAAATCTAGTTCTGCAGTATCAAAGACCTGCTGCAAATGACTCATTTTTCACACATTATAATCCATTATTTGTTTTTCCACAGCAATTACCTGGTGGATACTTTCAACAACAGAATTATTATTATTATTATTATTATTATTATTATTATTATTAGGAAATATAATCTGACTATAAGGGAGGGGGAAGGGAGAGGTGATGTGTGTCAGGCTATTTGTTTCAGACTACTCAAGAAGCACTAGTTATGACATATTATTCATTTCCACATACTGATAACGTAAAGAGAAACAGAAAAGCTAATTTTAATGTAGACACCAAACATTTCTATTCTCTAGTCAATTCGGTTCATCGCTACAGCTGTCAAGGAGATTAATCTGGGTACTTATTCATATGTGTGTGTGTGCTCTAAAGGCAAAATGAAATTACTCAGGTTCCAATGGAAAGGCTTCGGCATTCTCCAGAATATCCAATGATTATTCCTCCAAACTTCGCACAGTACCAAATGTTTGGCAGGTCCAGGGAATGGGAACCTCTTGGCCGGGCTGGGCCAGGGACATCATGCACAATCAATCATGCACTGCATGATTCAAAGTGTTCTCCAACCCAAAGTCTCCAAACTGGAGGCTGCAGCTGGAGCACAGGAAGAAGTACCTTTTGCCCTACTAACCAGGCTAAAGTGGAAGGTCGGCCTTCTAGAATTTCAACTAGGCCCAGTAAATCTGGAGGCCTTATCCTGTCTGCAAATTGCAGGTGCCAGTGATGCAAACACACCTGTTCCCTTTTGTGATGGAAGAAGGGTTTGATGACTAAGCACAACAGTGGTAGCTAGATCCCAGGCTCAAGCCCTGGAGTCCCAAGCAGTCCTCACCAGTAGGTGCCCATATCAAACATGCTTGGAATCACCCTCTCCTTCCATTGTTTCTGTTACATACTGCCCAACAGGGAGTGAAGATTCTAAGCCAACCATTGTCCAGCTCCCCTCAAAGGAGCCCCTTTGTACAACATCTAGGCATTGGGAAGCAACTCTCTTGTAGCTGGAGTGAGCTACAAGGGAGACAACATATATATAGTTTATAGAGACCTATCATGGAGCACTATTTAGAATGATGCTACTGCTGAGAGGGCTGGATTACACAACGTTATTAGGGATAGTAAGGGAAGACTTGACTAAGCACTGAACTGGAGATGTTGAAGATGAAAAATGTGGTGATGTGAAACACTGTTCCAACTTGCTATATGGTTTGTTTTGTCAAACAACAACAACAACAACAACCACAGTGCAGGACTCACTGCATTGATGCCTTCCTGCCCTCTCCCATCTCCCCCAAACATGGCCATATTTTTATATGGGCCACCAAAACCATTTTATTTCCCCCACAATGTTCAAGGTGGACACAGTTGCAATGTGGAGGGAAATCAAAATGGTGGACACTGGGAGGCTGCTGCTGCTCCTCAGGGTAGGTCTGCAACACCTTAGAGTTAAAAGAGAACAATTAAAAAAAATCCTGCCACTCTCCTGTACTACAAGGCAACCCCTCCTTTATGAAAACCTTATGGAGGAGGTAACTCCCCCACATAGGAGGGGGCTCATTGAAGGCCAGCCCTGGCTATGCTGATACAAAGGAGCCCAGACATTCTCTGAGTCATGTGGGGATTTGTGATGCAAATTTAATCATATTTGAAATTTTGCAGAACATCCCCTTCCCCACCCCAAAGGCACACACATATCCCCCTAGGTTTTCCCCCCAGCATTTTTCCACCATTGCTGAAGACTAAAGAAGGAATTACCAAGGCATCTTAGGCAGGCATTCCCAAAAGGATGTAGATCTCAATGGGGAGGTTCTACGGGAAGTTTCAGTTATGAAAGCACGCAACACACTTAGTTGATAAACTCAGAATGCCTTTCTGTATCTGTACTAAGTGTCTCTTCCCTGCTGAAAAAGTGAGAAAGAGCTACAAATGGGGAGGGGTCACCCACAAAATTCTAAGAACAAGGCAGTGCTAGAGGTGTATGAGAAATCCGTTTCAGTTCATTTTTGACCAGAATTTACCCAGTTCACAATTCATGGGTCTGAATGCAGATCCTAATGCAATCTGTGGTTGCAGTCCTTACATTCCAAGCTTGCAATGTGATTTTTGGAACAAAAAATGTGAAAGAAATTCTCACATTTGAAAGAATATGCATGAAAAATGTGTATTTTGAAAAATGCACACAAACATGCTTTAATCAATGAGAGAAAAATGTGCACATTTAAAAAAAAATCTGCACAATTGATGTATACATGTGGGAAAATGTGCACAGAAATACAATTTTCAAGCAAAAGAAAACAACAACATCATCACAACAACAACAACAACAAAAAGCTCTCAATCTGATACAGACACAAGTCAGAACATGGTTCAAAGTGGAATATGGAGAACCTCAACAAGCTTGATTTTTCCGGATTTTCATATCGCTAGACAATAGTGCACCAAAGAGAAAATATTCTTCCCCTTCCTAATTAAAGCTGCTGGGCAAGTAGTGGGTAGATTTTGTAGATGGATTCTTTGCCACTCCAGAGCATCGTTGGAGTTCCTTACTCCCCGACAAGGGAAGACAAGAAGTGACAAACATTCTTGCTTATAGGGAATAAAATCTGTCACTCCCCATCATGTAAGTATTAAATCACTGACTACCAAAATTGCTGAATTATGCAGTGTTCAGTGGAGGAGAGTGCAAGGGAATGGTGGCACGGAGGGAGAGATGGTCTGCCCTCTCCTCAGAAATGTGTATTTGCTATGTCATCAGGATAACAACTACTTAATTAAAAGATAGAAGGATTCAGGCTTTCATTAATGGACATGTGGCTTTACTGATATATCTGGGCCAAGTGTTATGTGCTATGGCAATGTGCATGTCTGAGTGCCTCCCTCATAGATGCAAAGCACAATACATTGCACCATAATCCACAAATCTAAAGTAGTTTGATGTGGATATGCTGGATCACGGTTTACATTACTCCCATGATGGGGGGAGCACTCAAAACAAGGCTTAGTCTTGGGCACACCCAGTGTACACAGATGAAAAATAAGTGGACACCTAAAGGTTGTGCGTGAGCCAACCTTCAGTCTACCGACAAATGATGTGCCACATTTGCACTAGCTTTCTGAAGCCAAGTAGCCAGGGATTGGTATTCATTCAAAGGATCAACAGGATAGCATACCTCTGCACCTTCCTTGTCCCAAGTAGTATTCCTGTTCCTATTGTGTCTGTACACATTTGTGCAAATTCACACTTCCAGGAATGTGCACCTCTGAAAATGTGTAAATCCTCCCAAAATACACAAATCCCCCAAAATGTGCATTTCCACACTTTATACTATTGGGAAAATACACATTTTCAGTTGGTATCCCCCCCCCCCATATTTTTCTATGACTAAATTTGCATAAAATTCCAGAAAGTAAAAGAAAAGTCTGCAAGTCTACGGAATCCGTGTGTCTAGGAAAAGCCGGTCTGCTGTGGAATCTGTGGGTTGGATTCATAGAAATCTGAACACATTTGAATCCATTGTGGATTTCTCTTACATCCCTTGTAGGAGGAAAGCATATGAAGATAAGACCACCTTACGGTATAGAATAACTGGGAGGTAGGGAGGATGTGGAAGATATACTTTAGGGTACACTTGCTAATGGCTCAGGATAGGGCTGCATAGGCTACTTTAGGAAGTATATGAGAAAGAGGGGAATGCAATAACCCACAATGTAGCCCTACTTGTAAGGGAGAACAGGGTATTGTAATGCACATGCATTATCCAGAATGATATGAGACTGTTCAGCTCATCTCTGATTTCTGGGAGACAGCAAAATAATAGATCCTGAGGCAGCATCACAGCCCTGTGCAAGAGCACTGTTCATGATTCTCTAAGGTCAAATATACCAATGAGTGTCTCCTTCCACCAGAAATTCTGATCCAAGCATCAAAATTACCCCAGAGAGAAATGCCACAAAAAGCCCTAAGTACTCGGAAGGAGCAAGTTTAGAATACAAAGCCTATTGTGCATCGTGACTGTGAGTGAACTGTACATATGCAAAATATATGGGCATTTGATTGAAACAACTAATACACTGCTGGAACTAGATTAAAACACAACAGAACTCTTTTGAGAGAGCAGAAGAAGACCAGAGAGATCAAAGTTTTCAACCGGAAGGTTTCATACATCCCTTAGGATAGATAGAGCAAAGCACTGCACTGCTTGAGTCACTGCAGCTGACTCAAACAAACAAGCCAAGCTGCAAACCAGAAAGAGGTTTGTATTGTTTGTTTTTTAACCCTGCAAGTCACACTTCCTTATCTTACCTAGAGAAAATTGCATCCTGAGACCCAATATAGGTATTCATCAGATTGTTGACACAGTAAAGTTATTAATGTGCCACCCCGAGGTCCCCCTCCACCCACCATCTCTAGTCTGGTAGTGTCTGATGCTCGAGAGAATGTAGGCACACTTCGTTAATTTGCTTACATGAATACTTCTGCTAAAAATATCAAAGAAGCAAGTGAGGTTATCTTGAAGTCTTCAGCCCTTCACTAGGTTGCACCTCAGTTTTAACCTCCCATAGTTACTTCTGTTGCAATAAACAGCTGCCAAATCATTTGATCTGAGAAGACAAGCAGCGAAGACCCCTTACACCTCGGGACACAATCACACAATTTAACGTCCCTCCAAGCAACCTCACTGCAAACATGTTTTAGTTCAGAAAAAGAAGCTGAGGTGAAGCCAAGCTGAATGGACAGAGGACAGCTTGAACGTACCAGGCAGAGGGCAGATGTGATGAGGATGAGAAGTAATTAGAAGCAATCATTGCAGAAGCTGTCATCTGGAAACACTTGCATTGTTTAAATGTTGACCCACTGTGCAAAACCCTTTGCATTCAAATTGTTCTCGCCTTGTCATGTGTGCATATGTTTAAAATACAAAGAAGCACGCTTTGACACTTATCACCACCAGAGAGAGTGGGTGGCTGTAACTGTTAAAAATCAGTGGACCAAGCCATCCTATCATTAAGCCGCTGGTTTGGATCCCCTTGAGATTTCCAGAAAGTAAATGGATGCATTTATTTGAAAGCCAGTGCGGTGTAGTGGTTGGACTGGGACTTGAGAGATCTGGGTTCTAGTCCCCACTTGGCCATGAAGCTCATGGGATGACTTTGGGACAGTCACTGACTCAGCCTAACCTACCTCACAGGGTTGTTGTCAGGATAAAATGGAGAAGAGGACAATGTAAGCCACCTTGGTTTTCTTGCAAAAGGGAGGAAAAGGATATAAATGTAATATAAAATGAATAAAAGTTTGGACTAAAGATGGGTCCAAGGTCTGAAACACACACACACACCAGCCCCCATAGCCCGGTATAGTCTAGGAATGGCTTTACCACTTGTCTGAATGTATAAACAGCAATTTGTCTGAATGTATAAACAGCAATCAGTGGCTGCTAGGGGTGTTCTGATGCTGGGAAGTCCAGTTCATTTGAACTCAAAGGACTTCCTGCCCACTTTTGATCTGATGATCAGAAGCAGGCCAAGTCAGGGATTTTCTGCAGACTTCTGCTTCTAAGATGGGCCACTGTTTGCGCATTAAAAAACAACAACACTAAGGCAATTTGCACAAATCGTGCTAGATCCACGTGCTTTTCAGGTGCTGATTTGTGCAAGACATACAAAATACCATGATTTATACAATTTGTGTAAAGTTATGTAATTTGCGTAAAGTTACACAAATTGCACAAATTGTGCCATTTGTGCAAATTTCCTTAGCATTTAAAAAAATGTGCAAACCACAGCCCATCTTAGAGACAGAGGTCTATGAGGTGGCTCAACTCACACCATAGCAAGTCGGCACCAGTGCAGGGCTGGTGAACCGGAATCTGGAGGGCCAAATCATGAAAATCCATTGGATTTTTGCCCCCCTGTTGGATTCTTCCAACATCCCTAGGCCAGCTGCAAAAAAAACAGCACAGCCAGGGTGAGCTAAGAAACATGCTTGAGCTGATCAAGAGCCAGTGTGGTATAGTGGTTAGAGTATTGGACTGGAACTTAGGAGACCCAGGTCCTAGTCCCCACTTGGCCATAGAGCTCCCTGGGTGACTTTGGGCCAGTCACTGACTCTCAGCCTATGCTACCTCACAGGGTTATTGTGAGGGGGGAAAATGGAGAGGAGGAAGATCATGTATGCCACTTTGGGCTCCTTAGAGGGAAGGCAGGATAAATATGTAAATAAAAACAACAAATGTGTTTATTACTTTTACATCCCACCTTTCCTCCAAGGAGCTTAAAGCTGCATACATGTTGCCCTTTATCCTCTCAAGATCCCTGTGTGTTTGGTCAGGCCAAGAGATAATGGTTGGGCCAAGCACAACCAACTGAGCTTCATTGGATAGTGTGGATTTGAATCCAGGTCTCCCCAGTCTTTGTCCAAAACTCTAATGAATACAGACTACACTGAATCTCTACACTTGGCCTTTTCTAAATGTAACACAGTCTTTCTTCAGGAAGTGCCACTGGTTTAATAATGAGCTGCCCACAGTTTGTCTGCACTGCTCATACATAGTTCCCTTGACCTGAATGGAAGTGAGGGACTGTGGAATAAGAAAATTCAGTAGAAAAAAGACGCTGCATTCAGCTTAAAATGGCTTTGGAACAAAAATATCCATGCTAATTTCAGTTCCATTTAAATAAAAATAATGGATAAAAGTTTGCCAAACAGAAAAGGACAAAATCAGCAGAGAATTACTTTAATTATTACCTTCAAGCTTTCACAAATAGGTATTACAACTGAGAGTGCACACAAAAGTGGGGGACTATGGAAGTACTTGACAGTGGCCCTTTAATTAAAATGGACCGAATATCATTAGCAATGGGCCATTTGGAATTTAAAGCCAATTATTCCCTGAGTAGGTTATGGAGCAGTACAGAGGATCATGCCAGTTAGGAAAGACTACATTTACTGGGGCAGCTAGATAAATGTCTACAGAGAGGCAATGGCTGATAAAGAATCATACCCTGAGCAGAAAAGAGATACCGATATTTAGGTGAAAGTAAGAGATTATTTATATTATAAGAGATAATCGTAGAGATGGGTGAATGAGTGGTGTTCGAGATCTCCAGGATTCTCTGAACATTCGCCTGCCACTCGTCTCATGCCTGATTCTCATTCACATTTGTGATCGCTGCTTGCTCTGCATGAATGGGGAAATTGCACAAATTGAGCAGCAGTCAAATCTGAAATTTGCACAACTTTCCCCTATTCAATTTGTGCAAATTTCCTAAATATATGCAAATTTCCTGAATTTATGCAAATTTCCTAAATTTACACAAATTTCTTAAACCTCCCCCATAGACTAAAGCAGGGCTGGTTCAAATTTGTAAATTTAAGAAATTTGTGTAAATTCAGGAAGTTTGCATAACTTCAGGAATTTTGCATACATTTAGGAAATTTGTGCCGATCACATGTGTGCACATGTTCAGTAATTTACAAACATTTTTGATGGACGACACGTGACTGCACTCATGATCACATGTGAAGTTGTAAATACAGGGCATGCTTGCATGTTTTGTGAGTAAAACAGAAATTCTCATATATTCCTTGATACCAGGGGCCATTTCACATAGTGGCCCACCAGGGAAAAAAAGGAAACCATCAGAAGGAAAGGGGCAAAGGGCTCTTGTACATACCAGTTCTGCATGTCTAATCTATCACAGGCACCAGAATAGGCTGTTTCTGTGGGTTGTCAGCACCAGCCAGCCTTTGAGTCCATCTATACCTCCTTCTGCCCCTTCTCATTGGAGGAAAGAGTCTAGAACCTGCACTGGATCAGGAACAGCCAGAGATAAGAAGGCTTTTCGGATCAATCAAAGGGATGCATCTGCGCTCATCTTTATCATCAGCCAGGCCTTGAATCCCCCTCAGTTCCACTGTCTCTGGAGAGTCGAGTATGGAACCTCAACTTGTGGCAGGAATTCAAACCCAGACTTTTACATGCTAAGCACTGGATGGATGAAGCTGTGAGTTTTGGTTTCTCCCACATTCAGATTTTTTTAAATCTCAAATTCTTTTTGTCCTGAATGTGCAGAGCTTTGTGGATTTTGGAAAATTGTTATCAAACTGAAATAAAATGCTCACCTAGGCATTCACCTAATGCAGATGCCATGTTGAAAGGGCATTGGCAGGTGCAAAGGGAGCCCTATACTTAATCATACATATGATATATTTTGAAATGGCTAATTGTGTTAACTAGCTAATAGCACAATCCAATGTGGCTACCCATCATCCTCCAAACTCAGAGGATTATGGGCATCAAGTGGAGGGCAGGAGCACAGAGGTGAAGGTCACCTCCGTGCTCCTCCCACCCTGCAAAAGACTTAGATGGCTGATTTGGGACATCTAAGTCTTTTTCCCCGTAGCGCAAGGAAGAGAGGCTAAGGTGCTGCCAGAATACTACGCATCATGGAGGAGTCTGTCTCTCCACTGCCCGCCCCCGGAACACCCACAAACCTATGGCTCCGAGGTTGGTCTTCTGACCTTGGAGCCACAGCTGGCATGGTTCTTTCCATGCCAGCTGCAAGGGCAGAGGGAGGGTACTCTGAGGTCGGAGTCCTGGCTGCGACCTCAGAGTGCATTTCCAAAGGCTGTAGCTGGGATTCTGACCTCTCCTATGGCTGTCTAGACTAGCAGCCATAGGATTGTGCCCTAAAAGATGCATCTGAGGTTAGATTCTGGGAAGCTGATGCTGCTTGAATTCCTATCTTTACCAGCACACTAGGACAAGGGGGAAATTGCTGTAGCCTGTTTGCATATGCTAAGTTATGTAAATGTGCATGCATATTTTAAATGCCTATAGGCAAAATAGGACAGCTTAATATCAGGTGCATCTAGAGGAATGTTGGTTTACTGATGTTCAGCAGCAATTAAGGTACTTGCAGATTTAGCATCACAGAGTTCAGAGAAACAGAGTTCTTTTTCATGTACTAGTTGGTGGTAGGCAGAGGCCCAGGAGACTGCAATAAATATATTGAAACATTTAAAGAGGCACGGTTTGTAAGGTGGTCCCTCTGCTGAATGATTTACAAGGACAGGCAGAGATCAAAGAATTCCCTGAAATTACACCTCTGATCATTGATAAGAAGGAGAGTGTTAGGGTGAAGGACATCCAAGAGGGAGGAAGAAAGAGACATTATAACACCAGTGGGAATTGGGATACAGTGAGGGGCATCATTGTCCAAGGAAGGACAGAGGAAGGAGGAGTAAGACAGAGGAAGGAGGAGTAAGAAGAGATGCAAGGGGTTACCTCCTTGTTGGTTGGGGTTTGCTTGATGTTAATTAGGGGGTAACTTCACCTATGTCTCACCATGATCAGTTGAAGGTTGTCTTGATTGGTTCATCTATGCACCATGTGCAAGCAGCATGGGCAAATCTGGCAATGCCTTAAAGGATTTGATCCAGTAAGGAAATAAATGAGCACATGCCAAAAAATAAAGCAAGTAAAATAGGGGAGGACTCTCAACAAAACTAAACACCACCCGAAGTGCGCACAGACATAATGCACTCTGTCACAGAAGAAGGGAGTAGTGGTGCAAGTGATGTAAGCAGGCACTGGTTCCTGTCACTTAAAGGGGGCAGACCAGGATAATGTATAATACTCCATTTGTATCATCTGCCTACAATCAGGAACTTACATTGCTTGTGAGTCCTATTCCTCTCAACTTCCTAATCCTAGCAACTGGTGGCCTTCCCAACCAGGATGGAGGAAAGAAAACCTGTAATGATGCGGTCTGTGGTCAAATGGAAGTGGAGTGTAATACAGACAACAGAGAGCCAGTGTTGCATAGTGGTAAGAGTGTTGGACTGGGACTCAGGTGATCCGGGTTCTAGTCTCCACTTGGCCATGAAGCCACCTAGGTGACTCTGGGCCAGTCACTGGCTCTCAGCCTAATCTAACTCACAGGGTTGTTGGGAGGATAAAATGGAGAGGAGGAGGAGGAGGAGGGTTATCTAAGTCGCCTTGGGTTTCTTGCAGAAAATGGTAGGGTATAAATATAAATGGATAAATAAATAGTAGTAGGTTCAGGGATGGTCAGGACAGAGCAAGGCAAAGAAAAAGGCTGAAAGCACAAATGGGTTCTAGCACATCCAAAGAGCTCTGAATGGAGCTGTTGAGCAATCTGTCAGCAGCTTGTTCCTGCTTCTTTTTACAGAGGCTGCTGCTGGTGGTGGTATGCTGGAGGCAAAGAGAATAGTGAGGCAAAAATGGCCTCAAGTGAGCTTGCATTCTGAGGTGGGTCAGAGAGCAGGCCAGGGCAGAGGAACATTGCCTGGCATGATGCTGCTTCCCAAAAGCTGACATGCTATTCTCCCAGGGCATCATGGTCTCTCTGGCACAATCTGTCACCCTGCGCTGGGTCTCCAAGAAATGTCAACAAAAACCATGGACCTTTCAACATGCTGTTCCTAAAGCCCAGCTCTTTCTCAGTATGCTTACGATACAGCCTTGATATCAAGGTTAGAAAAGATTGCAGGATTTACACTCCCCCTGACCCCAGTTTGACTACTCTACCCAGATCTAAGGCAGGCATACCATCCGTTATTCTCATATAACTTGGTTCATTTTAAACTCATATTATTTTTAAAAGAAAAAAAAAACATAATTAAAATAAAAACACCCAGGGGTTGGGGAGTTAATGCTGGTACATTGTTCAAGATATTTAATATTAACATTTCCATTTGATTTGGCTGTTAACTAATTAGGGGCCAGCTGAGCGCCTTGAGGCACTGGATGCCATGGAGACAGAGAATGCTGTTCCCTTACATGGCAGGGTACATTGTGCCTCTGTTGGCTCTGCTTCCATTCAAATGAAGCCATCACCCCAAAGATGCTGTCAGAGGAAGATAATGAGCAGTGACAGGAGAGTGACAGAAATGAGCCAGGAGCAGGCAAAAGTTTTGCTGGGTCATTTCCACCAAGCCTGGCCAAGAAATCCAGTGGTGATGAGGATTAACTGATTTGCAGGTTTCTTTCTTTGTTTGTTTTGGGTGGAATTTCCAGCATGCCCAAAGTATTTCAGGTATCCACCAGCTGAAAATATGTGTCTAGGCAGAACATTCCATGATGTTACAGCCTCATTAAAAACACACACACAAGAACCCTCAGATACAAAAAAGGGATGTGTAAAACTTGCTTTATTGTTTCTGTGGATATTTCTGCCTTGCCCCCAAAGATGACATGCTTAGGACACTGATTCACAAATGTGAATATGGGTGCAAGCATCATGCCCTGCTCAAGTTCCTGACCGGCTTGGTATTTTGCATGGTTCCAGGCCATGGCTTACGGCTGCACCCCTTCAAAGAGGCGATCAGCCTGATATTTCCCAGGTGCCATGCTATTGCCCAAAAGATCAGACTACTGCACAAATTCCCTCTTCAAAGAGTTTGACCTCATTGCTCAACAACATATGGAATCAGTCTCTCCTCCTGCCCCATTGCCTTTATCAGAGATATGCAATTCATTGTTCAGAATTATTGTTACTCTATTTGGAAACTGTATCCTTAGCTGTACATCTATGATTTTCATTTCAAGATTCAAAATAATAGATATTAATTGCATCCTCATTTAAGTGCATACTCGTGAAGTGCATTAAGTGCATCACATTAAGTGCATCTTCAGTCTCTAGAAACCTATTATACTCTGCAGAAGACTTAATTTAAACTAAGGCTCTGGATTCAGGAGTTCATTTCTAAAGCAGGGAGACTAACATGAACAGAGAGCATTTTCCTTCATACCAAGTAATCACATCAGGCCCTTGAATACCTAGGATTGAGGACAAACATTTACAAACCAGATGGCGTATCTTTCAACGGAGCATAATCTGCACAAACCTTCTTTTAAGAAGCCTTTCTTTCAGAAAGGAAGTCTTGAAAGGGGAGCAAAAACCTGGCTTAAAACAGAAGCCTGGAGGACAAGGTTTACATTTTACACCAGTGTGGCCCAGGGATGGGGACTCGGACTCGAGGACTCGACTCGTGAGTCGGACTGAGTCCCCCCTCTGACTCGAGTCAGACTCGAGTCCCAATATTTTTAATGGGACTCGAGACTCATCTTGGGACTCGAGACCAAGGACTCGTGTTCCAAAATTGTGTTCCTCAAATGCAACATGGATAGGTTTTAGGAAGTACAGCAAGTTTATTTTTTAAAATCATTTTTCTAAAATGCAACTTTTCAGACATTTTGGGTTTGGCTGCCTCTGCCTGCCTGTTTGGGGTTCCCAGCCTCCTCTGCCTGCCTGGTCTCTTCTTAACCAGTTCCACAGTTTGAATTGTCCAAGACAAAGGCCTCTGCCTGCCTGTTTTGCGGTTCCCTGCCTCCTCTGCCTGTCTGTTTATTTTGGGGTTTTCCCAACAAAATAGCCTTATTTTGTTGGGAAACCCCCCCACTGATTTTAATAGGGACTCGTGGAGTCAGCTTTGGGAGTGACTCGTGAGTCACCATTTTGGACCAAGGACTCGGACTCGAGACTCGGGTTCAAAGACTCGTGACTCAACTTGTGACTCGAAACCAAGGACTCTTCAACATCCCTGGTGTGGCCCTTACGGGGCAATAACAGTTAATACAGTTTCTCCAGTCTCTGAGCCTCCATCCCTGCTCTAAACTGGTAGTGGAGCAGCCGTGTTCTCTCCTCCCACCACAAAAGTCAGTGTGGAATGTGAATACAAAGGTTTAGCAGTACACAATTATTTGGGAAATAAAAGACAGGCAGAAAGACAAGCCTTGACAGCAAGCTGAATACTTCAAAGACCTTCAGCTGTTCAGCAGTCATCCATCATCCATTACTAACACCAGGAACCACAAGCTGAAGAATCACAGGGAAAATTTTAAACATCTGTGTTTGTCTGTAGCATGGATTTTCACATTCTGCTTAGACATGAAATATGAGCCATCAGAGTTCTAACTGGATAAAGGAAGGCCAAGGGAAAAGTTTAGCATTTAAGGGATGGTTCATGAATGAATGTCAATGTCCATCACTTAGTCTTCTTGCATCCCTTGATTACTAAAACACTTGGTTCACACACATGCAAGTTTGTCACCTTAGACTGGAGTGTGCAATGTCTGTGTGAATGAGCCATCACAGAGCTTAAGGTGTTACACATAGTAACACCTTAAGAGGATCTTGCAGAAAGAACTTTTGTAGTGGCCAATGGAGGTGTGCACCAGCCACAAGATCGTTTGACTCAGACCCCAATTTGGCACTTCGGAAAATGGCCTTATTCTGCTCAGACTGATTTGGAGGTCATCCACTTTGGACTTGTTACCAATCCCAAGTTAAGATTTGGAAAGTGGAGGCTTTGTGCCTCCCATTGACTATCTTGGGAAATGTAAAAAATAAAAATGGCTGTACCATATTATTTCTTTGTCAGAAGTAAGTGAAAATTTCAGGCATAGTAACACCTGCCTGAAAGTGTGTTTGTTTGTTTGTTTGTTTGTTTTGTGTGTTTGCTATGCACCTTTATATTTTGTGGGGGGGTTGTTTTGTTTTTTATTTACAGAATTAGATGAGATTTACAGGGATACTTGCCCCTTTTGAGCGGATTAAGTCTCACAAGTTTCAGAAGATGCAGGGATTGTTATGCAAGAACAGCTTTTACATTTTGAGGATGGACCTAAGTAAAGAAAATTTCAAAGTTCCAAAGGATAGGTACACAGCAGTTTATGAGGAAGGGGAGTCCTTAAATTTCAGGAGGGGGTGACTCACTTTCCCTGCCCCCACCACCACCACCACTGTGTTCTTGGGCAATTTGTATTAAAATGGTAAGCCTCATAGAGGTACCTCCAGACAAGAAACCTTCCAAGATTCAGAAGGATAGGTGAAGGGGTAGGGAGTTATGATGATTGAAAACCAGTTTAAGGCTTTTTTTTCCTCCCCCCCCTTTCCATAATGTAGCCAGGTGGCATTGGTCCCATCCTTGCCCTCTCCAAAAGCACAGTGATTGCAGTGCCCATGGTAAACATGCCCTATGTTTAGAAGACGGACCGTTCAGTCTTTTAACCCCACCATCAGTGTTTGGAGAAACAAATGCAAAAGATGCTATTTTTGAAGACACACTATCTGCTTTTCTGAAGCTGAATTGCAAACAAGACCTCACACAACATCCAGCTATGGTTCTGGTCACTTCAGAGGGAAACCTGCTTTGCTTTTGGAAGTACCAGAAACAAACTGAAGGGTCCCAATTCAGCTCCAGCTTCAAACTTTGGCCTAATCTAATACACATCCCTAGTGGCCAATGTTATCGCAAACACTGTATTTTCAGTGGAGTCTCTACACACATTCAGTGGCAACTCATCAACCTTTAGCCAGTACTTACGGTAATAGCAATACACACATCCACAGCTTTTCTGGAGCTGCAAGGAATTTTCAGAGCTAAACTGCTGTGAAGCAGTGGTCCTCAGACAAATCTATATTGGTTGGCATGACAAGGCACAATTTAACAATTTAACACTAAGTTGTTTGTTATTGCTTGCAATCAATTTCTTTAAAATGGCACAAAGTCTGCTTTTTTTTAAGAAAGGAAAACAACCCCCCCCTTTTTTGTCAAACTGAGAGGTGTCAGCGCTAAAGATGGAAAATAAATAATATAGAACTTCTGAATCTTGCAAAACAAAAAAAGCAGGAAACAAAGGACAATAGTAATGGTGTTTGTTAGCAATAACCTCATCTACCTCTGTCTAAGGGTGGGAGATGAACTCTCCTATAATCTCTTATTTTTTCCAGCATAACCTTCAAGTCAAGTGTGCTTTAAAATATGTGTCAGACACAACAAAGTTTTGACACAGTTAAACAACAAAGTTTTGTTGTTGCTGCTGCCCAGCACTAATGGTACCCACTGTAGCCCCATGGACTTTTCTCACTTTATCACACACACCTATGAAAAAATGCCAAAATGACTTTCAAATTTGCTACTTATGAATAGGGTGGTGAAGGAGGGTGGATCCAAGCAGTCTTACTAGAAATTAGTTGGACTTCAGAGATATGCTCAGCCTGATGAGATACATCCAAGAACCTCAATCTGTATTCTGTACATCCAGGAGGACACCACAGCAGGTTTCTGCAGCTTCTTTCAGACTAGGGTAGGTGAATGTATCTTGACTTAGTGTTGTTGTGCATGAACACAAAGACACCATTCTAGTGCACAGCTTATTATTTCACACATAGTGCAGCTGGGTAATGTTCATTTCTGAACTCAGTAATATGTTCTCAGAGTAATGTATGTAGGGATGCATGAGAAATTCATTTCAGTTCATTTTTTGATTAGGATTTACCCAGTTTGCACCTTCTGGACAGAACATGGACTCAGATGCAATCCGTAGCTGAAGTCCATACATTTCTGAGCTTGGGGCGGGGGGAAGTGTTTGATAGCGTGCATGTATTTGAAAAATGCACATACAAAAATGGGTACTTATTAAAAATGGCAAAAGAATGTGTACATTTCAAAGATGTCCTCCATCGATGTGTATATACAAAATTACGCAAGGATTTTCATGCGAAAAGAAAGTAAACAAAGCTCACAATCTGATATGGACTTGAGTCAGAATGAGCTTTGAGATGGAATTTGGAGAACTTCAGTGAGCTTGAGTTTTACTGTTTTGCACATCCTGCAACACAATGTGAGCCAAAGTGGTGTAGTGGTTAGAGTATTGGAATGGGACTTGTGGGATCCAGGTTCATGTCCCCACTTGGCCATGAAGCTCACTGGGTGACTTTGGTCTGATTTGGTGTCCTTTTCTTCGGCATCTTCTTTTTCCTGAAGATGTTTTTGTACTTTTGCAAACTTTGGGCTCAAGTTACAGGAACCTAGATTCCACCTAAACATCAGGAAAAATTTCCTGACTGTCAGAGCAATAAGACAATGGAATCAACTACCTAGGGAGGTGGTGGGCTCTCCCAGTCTGGAGGCATTCAAGGTGCGGCTGGACAGACATCTGTCAGAGATGCTTTGACCTGGATTCCTGCATTGAGCAGGGGGTTGGA
This sequence comes from Shinisaurus crocodilurus, assembly GCA_021292165.1. NCBI lineage: Eukaryota > Metazoa > Chordata > Lepidosauria > Squamata > Shinisauridae > Shinisaurus > Shinisaurus crocodilurus. Next base: position 9,582,370 of record CM037884.1, on the reverse strand, counting down.
CTCGATGGCCTTGTAGGCCCCTTCCAACTCTACTTTTCTATGATTCTATGATTCTATGTGTGGTGCCATGTTGGCTACAATAGCACTAAGACCTTGAACACTGGAAACAGAATGATAAGGCAAGTATGATTTTCTACTACTATATTCATATCCGAAGCAGCAAGCACACCTTCTTTGCTTTTAAATCATTGTAGGACAGGCTATTGCAGAGTAAATTAATTCATCATACAGCGGGAGGCTATCTTTCAGGAACGTGTAAATATAGTGTGTGGGTGTGTGGTTTCCAAGCAGTGGTCCTTGGTGTGAGCATAACACTGCTGCAAATACACTCAAGTGTCCCTATTTTCATCTGTCAAATGTTGGAGGGCATGCATTTGCTAAGTGTATATTGTACCTTTAAGGAATAGACAGCAGCACAATGGAAGGCCCTGGGGCAGGCAGCTGATACATTCACCTGCCTTTGAAAACTGGATAATCTATCTGAAAGTCAGTAGGCAAACTCACAGGAGGCAGTTGGGGGAGAGTAATAAAAAAAGTGCAAATGTGTCTCCAGCCCTCAGAAGCAAGAATTTCACTTCCCGGGCTTGTGCCACTGAGGCCCAAGAGGTCCTTCCCTAACTAGTAATACATTGCAAAGGACCAGGGAAAAAGTAGGCTGCTTCAGTAATTGTATCCAAATATATATTCTGCTTGGGGGCTATGACTAGGAGAGGGGGTTGTTGTTGTTGTTGTTGTTGTTTTTAATTAGTATTATTATTCTAACAATTTTTACTTTAGAGACTTGCAGTATGTCAAAGCTATGCCAGACATGATTGATAAAACCCTGCTATCCTGAAATTCTCAATAGCTTTCACACCCCCAGTCATGCCATACAGAAATACAAAAGATGCCCCCTTCAAACACACACACCATACCAACCAAATGAAAAAATAAAAATAAAAGGCTGCTCTCAGCCACATACACAGGAATAAGTACAGCAATCATTGCAAGCAGTACACACACTCCTTTCTCAGAGGGGGGGAAGGAGGACAACAGCTCTGTCTTTATATAATATGGCAAGAAGAGGAGGGAGTCCAATGGGAGAACCTAGTTTCCTATTTTTTTTTAACATTGCCAGAGAGCCAGGTAAGTTAGGGGTGAATGAAAATGGCTGCCCCCATTTTGCCACCCCATTTGCAGGTAGCAAATTGGGGTGGCTATTTTGGTGTCATTTCAAGAACTGTGATATGACCATACACACACACACACACACACACACATGGACTACATGGTTTCTTGGATACCTCCTTTGGCTCTTCTGCATTAACTCTGTTATGGATTAACTCTGTGGTGGAGGCAAACAATTTTATCCTCAAAGAAAGTATCTGACAGACATGTCATAGCATGCCACTAAGGATTCCTTCTCCTACTAGACCAGGCTGCAGGAGGACCTGAACCACTCAAAAAAGCTCTGCTGGATGGCATGATGAAGTCACAATGATAGTCAGGGGGAAATTGCTTATTTGCCACCATCACTGCCAAATTGCTCTTTGCCACTCATCCTCCATTTGCATTCTAACTGCCATCCATCCTGCTTCATTGCTCTCAGCCCAATACTGAGGAACTGAATGGACTTCACATAGTGGGAAAGGGCACTTGGGGGCAATCATGTCAGCCATGCTTGGTAAAACTGTGCTTGACCATTTGCCTGCTAAATTGATCACTCTATTGTATATGTCCCTGTATTTGCTTAGCAAACACCAGAACTCAGTTTAGAGCAGGACAAGGTGCCGTTTCTAGTTTCTATGTGCATAAGAAAAGCTGGATTTAAACAACAACACCACTCATATGAGGCTGATCTTTAGGGGTGGGGTGAAGGTCACTCCAGGTTGAATACTAACTCCATGGTCACTGGAGTTAGTGACTGACTCTAAAGACATAATCAAGTGAGTACTACTTTGGAAGATATCTGCTAATGACACTTCCCAACACACCAAGTAAGTACATCTATTAGAAGTAGCTCTATTATACATGCAAAATGAGTCTATGCAGCTGTTAAAGCCTCATGTGTGGTAAAGATAACTGATCTATCCAGATCTCAGCATATTAAAAGTTCACAATTAATTTAGATAACAACGGACAAGAAGATATGGGTTGTTTTAAAATATAAAAATGAAATGTGAATGCCTAAAGATGAGTCCTTGGAAATCCACAGGAATTAGGGACAGTTGTATTCTCTCTTGTAAATGATGTAAAATCAAGTATTTTATAATGATTCAATTATAGATTGATGGGGGCCATCTCAAAAACATGGATTAATGGTATTTTTTCTTTCTTTTTCCTGTAATGAAAACTCAATGGGTAAGGGCCGGGGGTGGGAAGAAAGGACATAATGGGAAGAATTACTATTCCCAAAATCATGATTAAGGTTTAGTAGGTTACATTCAAAACAGCATAATGGGGAATTTGAGGATTTCCCTACTACATTAACCAAGTCTAAATGGAGATAAAGGAAGTTGAGTGCTACAGTAAATTACCTTCCTTAAATGCAGTAGAAAGAGGGAAGAATTTCCTAATGTAAAATACCAATATCAAGGAAAAGCTGCAAATGAGATGATGTGGTCTCTATGTCTACAAAGGATAGGTTGCTAAGAAGCCTACAATGTTCAGGGCTGTGGATTAGAGTCGCAGCTGATGATTATGTGAACTTTGACACAGCCATGGCAATTTACATGAGAAAGACATCCATTCCATGGTTCTCTTTTTTTACACAGAATTTACAAAGCCTTTGATGAGCTGGGGTTCAAAATGGATCCTTGGAGGTTGATTACCAATTCTTAGCACCTTATTTGCATTTGAAGACAGTAGGAATGTGCAAAATTAACCTCCCCAAGAAAATATAGCTGCTCCTTTTGGGGGGCGCTGAGAGTTTTCTTGTCACCCTCTCTGAGAACTACATTTCCTAAAATTCCTTCCTGGGCTGGTGGAGATGCCATGACAGTCAGACTGTTTTCTGCTTGTGGCATAGACATGCTTCTGAATCTGGGGGTTTGCACCAATTACTATAGCTAGGTTTTATCAACACTAACTTTTACTTTCCCTCAAAATTCCATAAAGCTTTGTACGGAATCTCACTCTTGATCCATCCAGCCAAGTATTGCCTCCTCTGGAAACAGCTCTTCAAGATACTAATGAGGTTGTTACCAACCATCTTGCCTGACACCCTCTCACAGATGTCAGGGACCTGCTGCATACAAAGCATGGGTTCTACCTAGAGCTGACCTGACATTTCTCAGAATACAGTTTTTTTCTTAGAAAATATCTGAGCTTATTTTTCTCTCCTCCCCCACCCAAGAATATTCCTCACCTTTTTTCTTTTTTTTTGGTAGTGACTGTCATGTCATCCCCCTCTGCACCACACACAATGCCCTGGAATAACATGAGGTTCCTAGGGATGTTGGAGAAATCTGCAAAGGATTCAGAATCAGAAGAGTTTGGATTGGGGATGTGCGCGGAGCTCGATTGGGGGGTGGAAGTCCGGTGAACTCGCTGGGCTTGACCCCCCAAGCTCCGATCACCCTAACTTTTCCCCGGCTCAACTCATTCTCATGAGCCGAGCTGGGGGAAGCGACTTCCAGTTTCTTGTACTATCTTGTTTACATAGAAATGGTGTAAGATATGTTTAAAATGGCCGCAATTTGCGTAATTTGCGCAAATTGTGGCCTAATTTGTGCAAATCATGGCCGTTTTTAACCTATTTTATGCTATTTTTTTACATAAACAACATAGAGCCAGGGACTCAGACATCCAGCGAGCGCCTCAGCTGGTGCTTGCGGTCAGCCTGGCTCACGCGCTGCAAGTCGATTGCCAGGTGGGTCACCCACCCCTAGTTGGATTTCTATGAAATGAATCCAATCTTCAGATTCCTCAGCAGGCCAGCTGTAGACTTGTGGACTGTTGTTGCGTGGTGTTTTTTTTTTAAAAAAAACTTTCTGTAGTTGTACGCAAATTTAGTCATACTAAAATTTCCAAGTCATGCAGATTCCATGGACTTGCAGACCATTTCCCCACACACACTTTTTGCAGGGGCGGGAGGAATTTATGGTAATTTGGCACTCCCCAAGTTATCCCACTTGCATAAATGCAAGTTAGTTGATGTGCATTAGAACTAATGTGACTTAGCAGAAGCAGAATGAAATTCTGGTTAAAAAACCATGAATCCATCAATGAGCGGACGATGGAACGAAAGACGCCTGACAATCCATGAAACACGGATGGAATGGATTTAGCAAAATCCACACCTCCCTAATGGCACTGTGGTGGATGCAAAATGCTGACCAGACTGCCAACACAATTGCTGCTGCTGCCACTTGCAGCAACAGCAAAAGAAAAAGAAAACCTCCAGGAAAAGGAAGAACGAGCCCCATCCCTGAGGAACTGTAGGAACATTTCTCTTCCCTTTGGAGAATTTCAGTGACATTTCTCTTCTCAGAAAAAGAGTGGATAATTTTGAGAGACCAGTTGCACAGAGCTCTAATTTTATCACTGAGCTTCAATCCACACCTGAATTCCACAATGTTTTACCCAAGATAAACCACACCATTTCTTTAGAATTTTGCTTTTGGCGAAACCTGGGAGAATTTGGGAACGTGCAGAACTCCCTGAGAAATTTTGCTAGCCTTCTCAAAACTCTTACCTCAAAATTCCTCATGTTTGGCCTGAGGAAGAACACCCAATTTTGCTTCAAAATGTGGTGGTAATCAAACTTATAAAGTGAATCATATCTTTAAAAAAATCCCCCACACCACCACCACCTTCACCTCTACATGTACAAATATCATTATATGAAGCCTTCTTCTAGGATTCCTTCAGGTTTAGATGCAACGTCCAAGTCACCTTTTAAGTAGTGGTTCCACAGTTATGAGACATCTCTGCCATACCACCTCATTAAATGTTAAATTATATAATTTTATGTACCAAGTAAAACTTTCTTCTGTTTGTTTTTTATTTTGCTTTGTTATAATCTATCTTTACAACTCCTTTTTACTGCTTTTATTTTTGTGTTGTTGTTTTGATACTATGAGTGCTTTGTTTTTTATTCAAACATTGTGTGTTTCCATTTTTAAGGATAGTTTTCCTTAACAGTTGATACCAGTGTTCAGGGGGAGTAGAAATATCCACAAAAATGAACTGGAACATTTTGCACATCCTCAGTTGTGAAACTACAGTCATGCCTTGGATTGAGAGCATAATTCATTCCAGAAACGTGCTTGTAATCCAAAACACTCTTTTATCAAAACGAAACCCCCCAAAAAAATTTGTACAGAGATTTTTAATTTAAGCCATACTACAGTACTTGTATTGCAAGACGTTGCTTGTATATCAAGTAAAAAATAAATAAATAAATATTTAAAAATTTGCTTGTCTTGCAAAATGCTCTCAAACCAAGTTACTTGCAATCCAAGGTATTACTGTAGTTTAATGTCAAGGATCTCAGCTTCCCTCACCCCACTACATATAACTCATTAATATCAAGTAAATGGTTTATGTAGCAGGTATCATCTTACCGGCTGTACACATTATGCAGCAAATCCATTGTGTCTGGGTTTTTTTTTTTTAAGTTGGCATTATTTACCTTTTTTAGGGGGGTCTGGGAACAAAGAACTATCTAGGTCATTTTGTTACACAGAAGAGTGCTAGTGCTGCTGTGTAGAAAGCTAAGACGTACATCCCTGTGGTGCCTTGCAGAGGAGTCTCTGATGAAAATGGAAAGAATAAATGAGAGAATAGCTTCAAGGGAGGTGAGACTTTTTGTAGGCCTATTTGGGGAGGACTGCAGAGAAAAAGAAGTGGGAGAGGCCTTCAGATAAAAGAAGTGGGGAAGAGGAAAACAGGATGGACACAATGTACTTAGAACTCCTGTATATCGATACCAGTGTATGCAATTCACACTTCATTTGAGCGTCCATTCTGTTTGGAAGTGTGGAAAATTACATCTGGAGCTCTGGGATATGGTACCATCTCAGAGTTCAGGACGATGTGTGTGCAGCATACAACCGGGTGGGGGTGGGGTGAGAAATAGGAAATAAAACTCCTGAACTTTAAAATACACTGAAACTATTAAAAGCCTGGCTAAATAAATAATAATAATAATAATAATAATAATTATTATTATTATTATTATTATTATTATTATTCCCTGGCACCTAGATGATAGCAGTGTTGGTGCCAGGCAAACCTCTTGGGGAGGGGCATTCCATAACTAAGGTGCCACTACTATGAAGGCCCATTCCTGTATAAATGATCTTTGTACCTCTTCCATCAGAGAAAGGCATCAGCTGATAATCTTAAAGGATAAACTGTCTGTCTGTCTGTCTGTCAAATCTACTTCAGAGGGTATATATACGAACTCTGTCTTCAACTTGGTAGTTGAAACTGATCAGAGAGAGCGAGAACATCATATGGTCAATTTTCACATTCACCATTTCCTGTCTGGTCTTCACATCAGGGTGAGTAATTAAAGAGGAGAAAAATGGATTCCACAGAGTAAAAGAATGTGAGTTTTCCCCCCCCTCCATTTTTGGAAACAGGGAGGATTTTTTTTTATATAACAAAGGCCTCTCTCTCAGCCAAAGGAACATTTATCTCAACCTGAATGGAACACAGTTAAAGGCTAATGAGGTATTTAAGCTTTTAATTAAGCTCAAACGAATACAGGGTTTGATCAGCTGATGCTTTGAGTGGATGTGATCCCTTGACTCTTTGACAGAATGGAAAGAATGAAACAGGGGTACAGTCTTTTATTTCTAACTCTGTTCTGAAGTAGATTAAAGGGGGATGTAAATAAAGGTAGATATCAGAAAGGTCAAGGCCTCCAAGGCAGGGCTGGAACGAACAGAATTAATGCTAAACTTGGGTTCTGCTGTCTGACTGAACACACTGGAGGCCATCTTCCTATCTTGACTGGTTTCTTGTGCATGGTGTGAAGACTAAAATGCAACCTTGTCAAAGCTAAACAGATATGAGTGCAGCCAGTGCTTGGGGCCAAGGGCCATAACAGACATTAATTTAAATCTGTACTTAGCAGCTACATCTCTTTCTTCACTTTTACTCTAGAGCAGATGCGGGGGGGGGGGGGGCTGATCACAATCCACAAAGAACCCCTATTCAACACTCTAAAAATCCTAATCTGGATTCGAGGACCCTGCATCTACTCTAAAGTAGGCTCATAATCTTAAACAGCTATATGGCAGGCAGGAAGGAACAACAGGACCCTCTCTAAACTAGGAATAGCTGTACCTATTGAATTTGGCTGCCGCAGATGGGCAAGAATTTCATTCGAGTTCCTTTTTTGATACACATTTACCAAAATTTGCCAAGTTCATATTTGGGAGAGAAAGGACTTGAACTTTAAAAAAAAAAAAATTGCAGGAGAAAGTGAAACTGACAGATTTGCTCAACCCTAAGGATTACTAAACTGCTCCAGACTTGAGCAATTTATTGGTGAAGGAATGTCAAATGAAGACTGTATGGAAGGAGATGAGAAGGGAAGCCCTGCTGAAGACTCCCCTCATGAAGGCTCCTCCTCCCTCAACTGTCACTACCACCAGCCATTCCAGCTGGCTGAGCTGATGAAGATGACAGTGAGAACAGGGCCATTCCAGTCAGTCAGTCAGGCGATCACTCGTGACCGAGTAAGATTGTCTTCCAGGATAAAAAAAAAAAAGAAAATTTACAAAAAGGAGATTTTAAAAGGAGGAAGATTCTAAAGAAAATTGTGTAGACTCTAGCGATGGGTCCGTAAGTGACTGTGGAGGCCAATCCTAGATCCACACAGCTTCCCACAGTGAGGACACAGGTTACCAGATGGAGGGCACCTTTTCTAGCCCCCTCCCCATACAGGGTGAGCAGAGTGGATCCCAAATAGGGCTGCTCAGTCATGGATACAGCTGCCGAGCTGCTCAACTACCTCGTTGTTTTTTTCCTCTTCCCTCCCCATTCATTTTTCCTTTTGTGTCATGTCATTTTAAATTGTAAGCCTGTGGGCAGGGAGTATCTTTTGTATTTGATTAGGTGTAAGCTGCTCTGGGAACCTTTTTGGCTGAGGAGTGGCATAAAAACAATTCAAATAAATAAATAGATTGTTCTTCATTATCTACCTTTCCCCCTCCATGTTCATATAAAGCCACCCCCTGCTTTTAAATCCACTTTACACATATGCTTTTAAAATTCAAATTAATTAACACCTTTTTGTGGATCCGTCCAAAATGGGAGGTGCTTGGAAGGATTCAAAAAACATGCACACATAAAATGTAAGACAGGACAGGAGAACAACATTTCAGAAGAAGTCAAAGCTCCCACAAAAGTGCTGCAGGGTCAGTGGGAGGCAGGAGATGTTATTGGTTCAATTCTTTGTTTTAAAATTAAGGGTCTTTGGTTAAACCTGAGCTTCTCCCTCCCACTAATAAGATGAGAACCAAGGCTACTCGACCGACTGCTGAGATGAGGGCTCCTTGCTGGCTTTAGATTGCTCAAGTGCTCAGAGTTTAATCTCAGATGGCGCTTAGTGGATTCAGTTCGGCCTGCCTCTCTGATGGGTATAGTTGGTTGAAGAGAAATCAGTCCCGGTGGGCCTGAGCAGTCACTCTCCTCACTCCTTATGGTTACAAAAACTGCTTCTGTGCACTGTTCCGCCAGAGTTTTTTCTCCAGCAGGGTACAGCGTGGGGGGGGGGGAGAAGGGGGAAAGAAATCAAAGTGTGTCTTGCTTTGAGAGAGCAGCAGCAGTTTGGAGACAGTCCATTAGCAAAACAGCATTTTCTTATTGTATGTGCATCTGTATGAGAGAGGATCATAATGCAAATGTGCATGAACAGTAAGTGTCTGGCTGAGAATGAATTGTGAGAAGAACAGTACAGCCTCCATTCACCCCTGCAGTCCCTCACTGTTGTGTTGCTGGACTGGTGAAGAGGGGTGGTGGTTTGTTTTTGTTTGTTTTTAACAGCAAAAACCGGGTAAGATTTGAAACATATCTTAGATATCCAAGTAGCCCACAGAGGTAAGATATCAAAGCATGGGCTATTTAAGCAGGGGTAGAAATAGGGATGCTTTAGGAACATAGGAAACTGCTTTATACTGAATTAGATCATTTGTCCTTCTAGCACAGTATTGTCGACGCTGTCTGGCAGCGATGCTTCTCCAGGGTTTCTTTCTTATCCCTACCTGGAGATGCCAGGAATGGAACCTGGGACCTTCTGCATGCAAAACAGGTGCTCTGCTACTGAGCTATGGCACTCTTCCCTTGGTGGCATGGTGTAGCTCATAGAGCACTGAACAGAGTTAGAAGACCTGGGTTAAAATCCCTGTGCATCCATGAAGCTCACTAGGTGGTTTTGCATCAGCCACTATTTACTTTCTCAGACTAAGCTACCTCACAAGGCTGTTCTGAGGATAAAAGTGGGGAAAATCTATGTCCGTCACCCTGAACTCCTTGGAGGAAGGGTGAGATATAGACTGACTGACTGATTGATCAATTGACTAATCAATCAACTAATCGCTCAAGGAGACTGCTTCTGTTTCTTGACTAAACAACCGGGTGTTTCCAAGACTTGAATTAGAGGGGAGCCATGGGGTGACCACTACCTTTTCTGATGGCCCTGTTAGCTACTGATTTAGAAGTCTACAGGGGCATGAGTTGCCCCTCACACCTATTTTCAAGGGCCTTCCGTACCTTCCCCCTATGTGGATCTCTCCAACATAATTCAACTGAGAAGGGCAGTCTAGTCTCCAGATCTGTATTGGTTTACTAAGGCTTTTGATACAGATTGGGCCATGTTCAGTGCTTGAATTAGAGAGCAGGCTGAGGGGGGGTCAACAAGAACACCATCAGTGATGCCTTTGAACATGCTGTCTGGATGGAGAAGGATGGCACCTGCATGTCAGGGTTAGGGTTAAGATTCAGGTTAGATAGCATTTGTAAAACATGTGTCTGTGTGCATGTCCAGGGGCCTGGAACTAGCCTTGATTAGGCAGACAAAGTGAGAGGTCAACAAGGACGCCCTGAATGCTGCTTTTTCAGCATGCTGTCTGAATGTATAGGCATTATACCTGCATGTTTGGGTTAGGGTTAAGCTTTGGGTTCAGGCTGGGGCTTGGAAAAGTGCACTTCCAGGGGCCTGAAACTAGCCTAGATTGGGCAGACAAAGCAACCAGTCAAGAAGAACACCCTCAGTTTTGCCTTTTTCACATTGTCCTAATGAATAAGGATTATAACTGCATGTTAGAAATAGGGTTAAGTTTAGTTTCAGGTTAGGGTTAGTAAAACCGGGGTCTATGTGCATGTCTAGCCTAGATCAGGCAGTCCAAGTGAGCAGTAAAAAAGAACACCCTTAGTGATGCCTTTGGGCATGCTTTCTGAATGTATAGGAAGTTTACCTGTGTGTTAGGGTTAAGCTTCAGATTAGGGTTACGGTTAGGAAAACCTTGTCCCTGCACATGTCTGGGGGTTTGGAACTAGCTTAAATTGGGCAGAGAGAGTCAGTGGTCAAGAAGAACACCCTCAGCGATCCTTTGGACATGCTGTCTGAATATATAGGGATTATACCTGCATGTTAGGGTTAAGCTTCAGGTTAGGGTTAGGAAAACCAGGGTCTGTGTGCATGTACATGGGCCTGGAACTAGCCTAGATTGGGCAGACAGTGATTGACCCCCCCCCCAGCTGTTGTATTTTTGTTTTGTTTTTTAAAGAAGGCTATGAAGGTTGGGGCTTGTGGATTTAATTAAGGCCTATTCCCTTTGCCCCATAATTTGAGCCATGGTACTTTTCAGCATACTTCCAGCAACTATTAAGACCCATCCTATATCCACAGGTGCAGATACACACACACCTTTGCAAACAAGCTATCTGCATTATGTCTTTGAAAGGGAGGCTAAATACTAGCAGTTATACAATGCTTTTGGAATTTTCAAAACACTTCACACATACAACATCTCAGTAAACCTTCTAAAAACCCTGACAGGGACATTGTTGTTGTCGTATTTGGCAGGGGTTAAGGTTGCAAGATGGTGGTTTGCCTTAGCAACCTTCTGAGTTCATGGCTGCAGTGAGCTTGCACTGGGGTACTTCCTAGCTCACACATAGGCAGAGCAATCCCCTTGCCCCTAAACAGCATCTAGAGGGCCATAGGATTTTTCAGTTTTTCAGATCTGAGGTTGGAGACAGAGCTGCAACCTTGGATCTGAGAATCTGTGCTCAGATCCCCCTCCCCTGCTCACAGCCGGCACAGAAAGAACCGCACCAGCTGCTTCTCTAAGGTCATAAGAGTGACCTCAGATAAGGGTTTTAGGGGGCATTGGGGGTGGAGAGGGGAGGAGATTGGTGCTACCAAGATATGATGTATCCTGGCAGCACCTTAGCCTTCTTCCCTCCCCCCTGAAGCACCACAGTTATGTTGGTGTTATCTTTGAGCAGAGTGTGTGCGAGTTGAGAGATTTAATAATCCTGTCTCTGTGCTAGCAGAGCCTGAAATTCCACACACAGATCTTCCAGATCTCACCTCCCCCCACGCAGCATGCAGCGTGTTGTGCCAGCAAGACCAGCCCAGTTGGCCTTGTTGTCAGACTGCTTCCAGCTTCCAGCTTCCCCGTTGCAGATTAATCCATGGAGTCAGGAAACACTCTGGAACACCACAGGTCTAATTCTACCTGTTTATTCACTTAGCAAGTAAAGTTCTACAGAGTATACATTTCCTAGTTACAGTCCATGTGCAGAGTATAAATGCATAGCAAGCATTACCTCCAGTGGAGTAAGTTGAGCTTCACTCCACCTCAGCAAAGATGTTACATTGTTGCAGTAACAAAGTCCAGCAAGAAGAACAAAGGAGAAGAGAGAAAGCAGTCCTGCTTCTCTCTAAGATGGCTTCAGACAGAAAACAAGTTAGCACGTCATCAGAACATACAAACCATGTGACTAGCTCATATTGCTCTCATGGTCTAGCTTCCCATGCGAACAACACGGGAATCTAGAAAGACATAACAAACTTGTTTACAGCCATTCTGTTCCTTTCCATGTGTAAACAATGTGCTTCAGCTGGTGAAGTGATACATATCACAACAAGTTTGACAGCCAAAATCCGGTATCTAGCTGATTTGAAGAGTGGGAGGAGTGCGGAGGTGATCTTCGCCTCCATGCTCCTCCTTCTCTGCATAGGATGCCCATAATCCTTTGAGTATGGAGGGCTCAGGGCATCCCCATTGGATTGAGCCCTTAGCCATATTACACCGCTTATTTAACAATACTACTCCCTTAATAAAACTAAGCTAAAGGAGATTGTAATTGAAATGGACACATATGCATCGTCCCTCCTGTTTAGTTTTGCCTCCATTGCCCTCCTGTCCCTCTGTTGTGTTCCAATGCATCCAGCTTTAGAATGCCAGTCAGTCAAGGTGATTGTAATGAAGCAGTCAGTCATTCTACACCAAACATTAGCACTAATGAAAGATACATAAGCAATGGCACTGAAGAAAGAAAATCTGAATGCTTCACATTTGTCCCTTTCACAGATCTACAGGCACAGCATAAAAGAATGGGACAGTTCTGAACGTTACATCAGTCAGTAGAAAACACAATTTTGCAAGGGAAGGCCTTCCTTTCACCAGATCCAACAAAAGGAGATACCTTATTCTACTAATATCAAAATAGGCATCACATTCAAGAACAAAATGAATAATGTCCTCAGTACATAGAGGATATCAAAAGCAAACTCTATCCTCTTTGGGATGTCCTTAAGAGCCCTTCCCAGTCTGCCAGGCAAAGGACATTATGCATGGTGTAGAGAAAGTGGATAGGGAGACATTTTTCTCCCTCTCTCATAATACTAGGACCCAGGGCCATCTCATGAAGCTGATTGGTGGGAGATTCAGGACAATATAGAAGGAGGGACTTCTTCACACAGTGCATAGTGAAACTATGGAATTCACTACCACAAGATGTAGTGATGGCCGCCAATTTGGATGGCTTTAAAAGAAGGTTAGACAAATTCATAGAGAATAAGGCTATCAATGGCTACTAGCCCTGATGGCTATATGATACCAGAGGTATCAGAGGCAGTATGCCTATATGTACACCAATTGCTGGGGAACATGGACAGGAGGATTCTGTTGCACTCTTGTTCTGCTTGTGGGTTTCCCATGGGCAGCTGGTTGTCCACAGTGTGAACAGAATGCTGCACAAGATGGACCTTTGGTGTCATCCAGCACAGCTCTTCTTCTGTTCTTAGCCATGCCCAAGAAAAAGCTATTCTCATTTTAGTGTTAGGTAAACCAGCCAAATACTTTGGAGGTATTAGAAAGGGAGGGAATAGATAAATGTATAACTTATTAGATGTGCAATTTTCAATCTCAATAATCTGAGACTTTTAGAATGTAAGCTTAGCTGCTTGCAACAGGAGCTTGTCACCATGTACTCTGCAAAGCGCAACGTACTTGGGAGTTGAGATCTTCCACTGAAGATCTTCCCAGACTAGAGTGTTGCCACCATCTAAGGTTAAGTAGGCAGCAGCAAAGAAGAGAATATTTTCATTGGTAGTGTTCTGGTTGTGGAATTCTCTCCCCAGGAAAGCTCCCCTGGTGCCCCCTTTGTTGTCATTTTAGACACCAGGTTAACATCTTTTTATTCCTGCAGGCATTTTATTGAACTGAATTGTAAAGAATGAGGCAAGTGGTATCCTAAACACTGGAAAGGAGTTTGTTTTATTTTACTCTGCTGTTGGATTATTTTATATTGATCAAATTGTTTAAACTGATAGTTGAATGTATGTTTATTTTATTGATTAAGGGTGCAATCCTCTGCATGTTTAGACAGAAAAAAAGTCATACAACTCCCACCATGCCCCAGCCACCATGGGGCATGCTGGGAGTTGTAAACTTTTTTCATCTAAATATGCATAAGATTGCATCCCTAATGATATTGTATATTTTCATTGATATTGTTGCTTTAACTTGTTTTGTGAACTGCCCTGGGATACATAACATTTCATGGACAGTGGTATAGAAAATTTCAAAACAAATATATAAGGGGCTGTGCACATTGATGATGCTATATGTATATATAAGAAACTGCCTCGTTACAGGTCAACATCTTTGACGGGAAGCAGGTCTACTCAAGCAGAGGTCTTTCATGTCATCTGATACTTGCAATCCTTTTAGTTTCAGGCCTGTAGAACCAGAAGCATGAAGCCTAATATGCCTGGGTTCAAAATCTGGCTTTCTGGGGTTTCACAAAGGACCCCTCCTCTCACCTGGACATGCTCCATTTCCCCCAACCACCAATCGCTCTGTGGTTCCCCAGCTTTAGTACATTTCCCCCCATTCTAAACAGTTGAAATGCCTCTCCTAAGGATAAGTTACTGACAGTAAGAGCTTTAAACTCAAATAATCTGGGATTTTTGGCCCAACCGCTTTAATCTTTGGCCTCACTCCTTTTGGCCTCACCTCTCCTCACTCACAGGGATGTATGAGGAAAAAAAATTCAGTATATTTTTGATCAGGATTATTACCCAGTTCACACCTTCCAGACCAAACACAGATTTGGACACAATCTGCAGTCAAAGTCCATACATTTCTAAGCTTGCCATGTGATTTGCAGACCAAAAAACCCCATGCATTCTACAGCATGCACACCTTTGAAAATGTGCATGAAAAATGTGTACATTGGAAAAATGTGCACAAATATGCTTTAATCAATGGGAGAACAATGTGTACATTTCAAAGATGCACATAATTGATGCATACATTTGGAAAAATTGGCATGAAAAAATGCATGGATTTTCATGCAAAAGGAATATAAAAAACAAACAAAACAAAAACAAAGCCCGCATTCTGATACGGAATCAAGTTGGAACGAGCGTTTAGATGGAATCCAGAGAACTTTGGTGAGCTTGAGTTTTGCTGATTCGTGCATGTCTACCACTCTCCACTGGAACGCAGCCCCCAAGAGCTTATTTGAAATGAAATTCAGCCCTCTGACTGAAAGAGGTTTAACACCACTGTTTTAGCTGAAGATGCCAGGGACTGAACCTGGGAACTTTCTGCATGCAAAACATGTGCCTTGCCACTGAGCTATAGTCTCTTCCCTATATAAAACAAAACAAAAGGTATGGGCATTTGGTTTATTGTGAATACCAGAACAGTAGTACTTGCAAAGATCCTCTCTCCAGCAAGATCCAAAGCAAAAAGTCACTGCAATGCAACGCAATGCAATTCTCCAAAGTACACATGCACCTTAGATGGGTAAATGTTTTGCAGTCGCTAGCTGGGAGGACATGTCATTTACACAGCCCTGTCAATCTCAGCTGAGGAAGCAGTGTATAAACTCATGCTTAATGTCAGAATTATACACATTTCGAGTTGCTAGTAAATGGCTACATTACATATGTTGTGTCAATTGATTTCTGCAGTCTGGCTTTGCACACATTTGCATAAAGGCTGTGCAAGGAGACATGAAATCAATGTAAATTGCTAGCTTACACCTAGCACAAACTGCACATTGCATTCAACTGGGAGGGAGACCTTGTCACCATGTCCTGTGGCATCAGGAGGATTCCAAGAGCATGGACTTCTTTACTGCCTGCCTCTTTTTCTTGGGGTGTCATGAAGGCCTGGTACTATAGAGGTGTGACACAGAACACTGCCATGCTGCCTCCCACACTCGTCCTCGCAGCTGTTGGTTGCTTGCGATCTGCAGAGACTCTGGACTATGGATGCTTGGTGCAACAAGGCTGAAGTAATTGCTGTACTCAACCCCAGATCCTCCAAGCAACCAAGCAGTGGAGGCTGGTGGCTCCAAGGTCAGTGTGCTGGTGTATCCACTCTGGGTTGCAGCCTGAACTTTAAAAGAGCTATCCCTGGGGCTGAACTCCATTTCCCCTCCCCCCCAAAAAGATACATTCAGCACCATGGATAGTTCCTTTAAAGTTCACACTAAAGCCCGGAGTGGATACACCACCCCACTGACATGGGAGCCGCTAGGCTCCATTGCAACCGTCATTACTTCTGCAAAGATGCCACCAGGGGTAACAACACTACCTGAAAGGAAGACTGCAAATCACAATGGTAATGCATTTCTCAACAGACTGAGGCCCACAAGGGGGCAAGAGAAGGAGAAAGGTACTCAGATGAGATGAAGAAGGTCAGACACTAAGAGCAATGCATTGAAGTTTCAACATTTCCCCTCAGTGGAGGCCACATTACTTACGGCAGCTCCACATGACCATCTTTCTTTGGCCTTTCAGTTTGAAATCATCCACCAAGTCTTCACAGCAGCAAGCTGAACATTACCAAAACATAGCCCCAGCTAATTAGAGGCACATCAAAAAAGGGGGGACATTTGGGGGCCTTAATAAAGATTGATCACAGACCATTTAGAACAGCTATACAGAATACTCCCCCAAATGAAAGAAACGTGTGCAGTTTATATTTCTTATCCTTGATGGAGGCACAGTTGGAACCGAGATGATAGCTATGTGTTCTTTCATGGAGACACCCACACAAAGTAAAACAGAGAAGAAGTAGAAAGCCACCTATGGCATAAGTGTGACCTTAGCTAGACGTTCCTGGACACCCTGGTGAATAAAGGAGACATTCAAATAGGTTCTCAGGAAGCGTTTCTTAAGACTTGGGAGGATGGATATTAAAAAAAGCAATTGGTTTTGGCTGAAATCTGATCCCATTGAAATCAACAATTCTGGTTCCCATTGAATTAAATGGCCTATTTAGGCCAACACTTTCTAAAACATTTTTTTTCAGCTTTGTCAAAACTAATTTTAAAAAAAACACAGTAAAAAAAGGAGATAGCTATGAGATAGGGCTTTCAGGGCCCCAGGTGCTGAGATAGTAAGAATCTCCACTTTCATGTGTTTCATTTCAAAGGGTTGTTACTGTATTGAGCCTGGAGAATGAAACAGCAAAGTAGGTCACAGGATATTTTTTTCAGTGAGGACAGAGGGTGGCAGTTAAATGAACTGATTGTCATCTGTAATCCACACAATCCTGAAGATGCTCCCCCAGCCCCAAACACTATGGAATGAACCTTGGATAATGGAATGCCTGCCATAGGTTACAGTTTTGCATAAGTTAGCAGTTCACTACTTTTGGGTTGGCATCTATAGGATCATGTGGCACAACTTTTGATGGGCTGTGCCACTTCAGACCACAAGTGACAACAAAGCCGGCCACGGCCAGGACCGGTGCAAGGCAGTTTGGTGCCCTAGGCAAGATCAGATATTTAGCGCCCCCCCTTCCGACTTGAGAGCGCTGTATTTTTTTTCAAGGCGTTTCTGGTGCCCCCTTTAGCCCTGCGCTCTAGGCAGCTGCCTAGTTGGCCTAATGGTAGCACCGGCCCTGAAGCCGGCCCTGCCATGAGGAAAATTGAGCCTCTGGGATCTGGCAGTAGATCAGGAGGGTAGCAGAACTTGCCATGTACCAAAGATAAAGTTGGATACTGGTCATGGAGTACCTGACCATGGGCAGCTGATTTTTTCTTTGATTAAAGCATGGTGGTCACTGCATTAGTTTCATCCAGTTTCTCACTCTTCTAGAACAGGGGTGCAGAGCCTCAGGCCTGGGGGCCAAATACCCTCCTGGCATACCAATCTGACCCTCTGCGGTTCCAAAGAGGGCCCCACTCCCTTCCCCATGACCACTGTGTTGGAATATGCGACAAGAAGATATAAACTCTGCAGGGAGGATTTTTTTAAAAAAGTCAACTGCATGTTAAAGGGGTAAGACAGACTGTGTATAGTCTGCTTGAAGGGCAGGGGGCAGGGTTCAGTGGACTGAACCACTTAATTGAATCAGGGGAGGGAATGCTGGACATTGCCTAGCAACAGGCAGGGCCGGATTAACATAGGGGCGATTGGAGCGGCCGCTCCAGGCCCATAACAGACAATAGGCCCACAATATAGGGACACGAGGCACGATTTGAGTTAGCTCTGATCGTTATCATTCAGCATAATTAATGATTTTTTCAAGATTAGAAAGGTGTTCTAAGCACATCTGCATTACAGGCTTGAGGCAAGACCTAGCAAGAACTGTTGTTCTCAAATTAGCATTTCGGTAGGTTTTTGCATTTCAATCACTGTTACTACATTTCTTTGAAGCACATGGGGGCTTGCTAGGGTCTGTAATATTCAGATTTAGAAGGGACCTCTCTCTCCAGCCTCGAGCAAAAGATCTTTCTGATTCGCAGCTCAATTGTTCAAATGCTAGTTTAACAAAAAAAACAAAAATGAAAACGAAACAAAGCAACAAGAACAACACAATTATTCTTGGTCAAGCAAAGCTTCCTGGCTTTTTGTTGTGGCTGCTTTTTCTTTTTTAATAAATAAATTTGGGGGAAATTGGGGAGACCCTTACTGATGAGCTGCAGGAGTTTTTGAGTTTTGGCACTTTAATGGTAATTAAAATATTTAATTTGTTTTAATATAAAATTGCGTCTTCATTTTATTTATTTCCATAAAAAGGCCCACCAAAATCCTCAGCACCAGGCCCATAATGCTCTTAATCCGGCCCTGGCAACAGGCCTGAATTCCATTCTAACACTCCTCTGACTGTTAGACTAGTCTAATGTTAACAGACTGAACTGATGCTTGCTAGGGTTTTAGCAAGGAGGATTGACGTGCATGTTTTCCTTACGTCAAAGAATGGACTGAATAATGTTTAAGAAACTGCAGTACTGTAACCATCAAGCTTTAGTACCTGAGTGAGTAACCTTATGTTACCGTTATTTATCTTTTAAAAGCATCTACTTTAAACCAAGTCCTGTGTGTGTGTATGTTTGTCTGAGAGAAGTCTGCCTCTGCTTTTGTACCCTGCCATCACACTGAACATTTTGTGGTTTCCCCAGATTTTGTGCAGCCCCCTCCCATCTAAAAGGTTGAAATACCTCTCCTAAGGCTTAATTACTGGCAGCAAGAGCTTTAAGCTAAAATATCCTGGTATTTTTGGTATTAAAAAATGAACCTTTCCACCACTAGAATGTGGCCCCTGAGAGTTTCTCCAAAATGGAATTTGGTCCTTGGGCTGACATGGGTTCAAATGCCCCCGCACTAGAATATTCACAAGTGGCACAATAACACTTTTTAAAACTCATTCCCTGCCAAATACTTCAATGGTTTTTAACCTGGCACATTTTCTGAAATCGTTGTCCCTCCCTCCCACCCCCAGAGTAGCTCTGAGTTAAAGTGTGTCTGATTTCTTTGATCACTGACTGACAGTGAGTTTCCCCCCTTCAAGGACACTTACTTAGAAGTAAGTTCCACCCAAATCAAAAGGAACCTGTTTCCATGTAAAGGTATTTAGATCCATGGGTTGTTAGACCTAGGGGTTTCCTGAGATTAAAGTCTTGTCTTTTGTGAAGAAGCTTTGGAACTTTTATAAACTCTGCTCTGTCTGTTGATTCTTAACAGTCACAGTAAATTGGCCCGAGGCAGCTGCAGGGACAGAACAGAAGTGATCCAGAGACTGGAAGCTCTTTAGGCAGAGAACAGGAGAGTTGAAACACTGGACACCAGTCCTGATCCCAGGGCCGGTGCTACCATGATTAGGCCAACTAGGCAGCTGCCTAGGGCGCAGGGCTAAAGGGGGCGCCAGAAACACCTTGGGAAAAAATACAGCGCTCTCAAGTGGAAAGGGGGGGGCGCTAAATATCTGATCTTGCCTAGGGCACCAAACTGCCTTGCACCGGTCCTGCCTGATCCTTACATATATAACAGAAGGCAACACAATCATACTAGTGATGCCTTGCTTTCAACTTTCAAGAATTGCACTGAAGAACAGGGTGCAGCACTTCAGGGAGGGAAATTGGGAGGGGGTGAGTGGCAAGGATTGAAGGGATGATCTAGTAGCAGGATCCAGCATTCCCTACAAAACAATCTGGGAGAAGAGAAAACCCATTAGATTTGCTCACTGAATCCTGATGTTGATTGTTCACCACTTGGTCAGTAAAATTTTCCGAAAGGCATGGGTGTGTAGATCTTTGAATGTCAACCCCTTAGAAGAGGTTCCTTGAAATATTTCAGTAAAGGTGTGAAGCCTCTCACTCCTCTAGCACATGAACTAAAGACACCAGATTTCTGGGTCTCTGTCCCATCTTTCATTTAGAATATGAAGCCCAGTACCATATTTTTTTTAAGTGAGTGAAGCATTAAGAATCCAACCCATTGTATCCACTTTAAACACGCAAACCCCCTTCTTTTTAACTCCCCCTTGCCCCTCCGACTATGCTCTACCTCCAGATTAAATTTGCGAAATGCACCTCTAAGTAAAAGCAGTGTTGATTACCTCCAAACTGTATGATCAGAGAACTGGATGATTTCATACGCCTGTGTGAATAGGCAGAGTGAAGACACCTCAGGCAGCTGATTGCATATAGATTTTTAAATGTTTTTTTGTTTTTGTTTTTTTGTGTGTTTTTTTGTATTTTCACTGCCAGGGAGGGCAAAAGAGGGTCTTGTGGGATTTTCTGCCTCAGGTGCAAAAATAACTTGCTCAGCCTTAGGTATTGTGCACCCTGACTTATGTCATTTGCTGCTCTTCCACAGGTAGCACATTCATTCATTCATTCATTCATCCATTCATGCCACAGGTAGCAAGGAGGCTTGGCCAGGTCCTGAGCGGGGGAATCCTATAAATGTTCCCTCCTATAAAAATGTCCCCATACATAAGAAAATAGTCCATAAAGGAGAAGAGCTCTAGCCCAGCCTTCTCCATGAAATGCTACCTTTCTATGTGCAGGGGGTTGGTTTTGCTTTCTACCCCCACCCAGGGTAGGCATGATTGGGCACCAGCAGGGGCCCCACTGACAAGTGCCTCCTGGACTGATCCTCCTCTTCACCATTGCAAGTTGCAACCTGCTTGTTCACCTGCCTCTCACTGTGGTCCAGACAAAGGTGGTGGTGGGAAGGAAGAGCAGTCGATGCCCCTGCCTACTTGCACACTGGCTTTCTGCCTGGCAAACAAGCAGGTGGTCACAATGATGAAGAAGATGAGCAGCAGTAATAGCAGCTCTTGCAACAATGGTGGTGAGAAGATAGATTCACTAAGGGAGGGGGCCCATTGAGGGTGCCTTGCCCAAGGGCCCTCAAAAACCTGCAACCAGCAGCCCGGCACTGCCCCCCCCCCAAGTATATGAACACTGAAGTGTGTGATCCTTCATCTGCTCTGCAGTGGTACATGATTCCAGCAAAGGCTGAGTCATGCAGTTCTACCAATTGTGTAGGTCAACTCTTAGATTCAGCACCACCAGCCACTAGCATCACAACAATAATTTGTAAAATAGACAGGAGTAAATGCTTAAACCTCATGATTGTTCAAGAGAAGCTTCATGAGATAGCCTGACTTGGGCCTCGGAGATCTAAAACTAAAAAAAGTGAATGGCAGTTTGGTTTTCATTTTAAAAATGAAAGCAAACTGTTTTAAAAACCATCCATGGGATGGGAGGAGTTTAGAGATATTTAGGTTGCAATCTAATACTTACTCAGGAATAATCCCTATTGAACTCAATGGGACTTACTTCTGAGTAGACATGAGTAGGATTTAATCTTTGTCAAGTCTGCTCGATAGGAGCAACAACTCTTGGTTAAAATGCAGCGAAGAGTGGAGAGGAGATCTGAATATGCACTGGGACATTTTTCTGCTTTTTCTAAACAGCTGTCTGCTCACCCATGGCACTTCCCCCTTTGTCACACACACACACCAGAGCTACTTTTTAAATTCCACAATCAAGCTGTGATCATGGGGTATGAGTCCTCCTGCTTCAAGCTTCCTGTTCCAGTCTATCACAAGCCAGATGGCTGCCCTCCAAAAACAGCAGTTCACCAAATGGATGTGCAAGAAAAAAGGCTGTAAAAGGTTTTCATTCCAACAGGCAATTTTATGAGCTAGTAGAATACTAGAATGGTATTTTAGTGCATTTACATTTGGATTTATAGTGTGTGTTAAACTGCTTTATTGGCTATTATTGTTTTTATTGAAAATTATGGTTTTGCACTGCCCAGAGCTTATGTAGAACAGACAGGATATAAATAGAATTATATTATTATTATTATTATTATTATTATTATTATTATTATTATTATTATTGACACAACCTCAGGCGCCAATCACTGACACACAAAGTGTAATGGAACGAACCTGACCTGTCATAGTTTCGAACATTTGGGGGTTTAACACTCCATGTTCGAGCCTCCCATCCATCAAAGCTCAAACAACAGACAGCACCACTACACCAAACAACAGTTGTAGTTCAACATTTTGAAGTAGAATGGAGTGTTTTGAAGCAGAATTTCGTGCTGTTGTTCAAGCTTGGAAAACCCGTCAATTGCAGTTTTGTTCACTTTTGGTTCAGCCTGATTCTGCATCAATGTACAAAGGCTATTTTAAAAAATATGCACAGAAATGTGTATGCATTGTGTCTGCACTTCGCCTAATATACATATTTTGTGTACACCTTTTGCTAAAACATGTATTTTCTGCAAGCTATTTTCCCTATAATAATGTATTTCTTTCTTTGTTTTCACTATTGTGTGCATTTTGTGCACTTTCTTGAGTGGAGGTCCGTAGTGCTAAATTTGGGAAAGGACAAATTTTGACGTGCTCATTGGTTTAGCTGGCGCATGCTGCATAAAAATTCAGAGGAAACTATTTCCACACCTATCCCTAGGGACTGTCTTTAAGATAATTAGGGTGGTTGACAAGAGATGAAGAGATGAGATAGGACGACAAGGAAAGACAGTACAGCAGTCCTTGGAGAAACTACCTTTTTAATTATTCAATACACCAGTATCAGAGGCAGTATGCCTATGTACACCAGTTGCTGGGAACATGAGTGGGAGGGTGCTATCACACTCAAGTTCTACTTGTAAGCTTCCCACAGGCAGTTCATTGGCCACTATGTCAACAGAATGCTGGACAAGATGGACTTTAGTCTAATTCAGCATGGCTCTTTTTATGTTCTCATTTTCATCTCTGTTTTCCTCCCACGGAATTAAGGCGGAGTGTATGGGGTAAGGACGGGTGAACATGCAGTGTTCAAGCTCATCAAGGTTCTCTGAATTCCTCCTCAAAGCTTGGTTCACCTTGTTCACTTTACCAAACAGGAGCCTCTCTTTCTTTTTTTAATCGGGGGGAAAAATGTGCATTATCAATTGGGGGGAAAATGCACATTTTAAAAAATGCCCACCCAAAATGCAAACTTTCCCCACATTCAGTAAAGCATGAAAAATGTGAATTATTTGAATGAGCTCTCACATTCAGAAATGTGCAGTTGAGGCTGGTGGCTCCAATGTCAGTGGGATGGTGCATCCGCACCAGGTTTCAGTCTGAACTTTAAAGGAGCTATTCATGGTGCTGAACCTATTTTGGGGGTATGGTTCATCACCATGGCTAGCTCCTTCAACGTTCAGACTAAAACCCAGAGTTTTACCCCACTGACATTGGAGCCACCAGCCTCTATTAGAAATTAGAAGAACCCCTGAGGGACACATTTGGGCCCAGGCCTAAGGTTCTCTATCCCAGGATGTGTGAGGAATCTGATGGGGTGAAAATCCAATAGATTTTCATGATTCAGCCACCCAGATTCTGGTTTGCCAGCCCTGCACTGGCACCGACTCGCTATGCTGTGAGTTGTGCCATCTCACGGATTTCTATCTCTAAGACGGGCTGAAAGTCACACTTTTTTTTAAAAAAAAAGAGCACTATGGAAATTTGCTTAAATTTATGCAATTTGCACAAATCAGCAGCCGAAAAGCACATGGTCATCATGCGATTTGTGCGAAATGCACAAAATACTGTGATCTGCGTAATTTGTGTAAATGTACGCAAATGGCCTAAATTTACACAAATAGCATGATTTGTGCAAATTTCCTTAGCAGGTAAAAAAAATGCACAAACTGCAGCCCATCTTAGAGACAAAAGTCCATGGAAACCCCCCCACCCCACCCCGACTCAGCCTGCTTTGGATCAGAAGCGGGCAGGAAGTCTGTTGAGCTCAAACAAAGCTGAACTCCCCAGTGTCAGCACATCCCACAGCCTGTTAAGGCTCTGAAGATTACCCATCCTGAGCCACTGACTCTTTCCTCTCTCTACAGCAGAAGGCCACCCACTGTGCCGATGTACTCCCTCCCCCTCCCCCCCAGCAGGTACACCATAGCACACGATGTGGTCGCTATCACAGCAGGGGTGCGGTTCGATGGAGAGTGCTAACAATGTATTAATAACAAGCCTGAGGAAACAAACAGCAAAACATACCTGCCAATCTTCGGAAGAAAAAGTTGCCCTCAGAAACAGAAATGTTTTATTACATTCCTGGTTTGTGTAGCGCGAAAATCTAGTTGCACAGCAATGGGGGAGTAGAAATGGCAATAACACAGTTGTACAGACAGGCACACTTCTAGAAGGCAGGGCTAATAGTGGACTGGCAGCTGACAGAGGGAAAGCAGC
This sequence comes from Shinisaurus crocodilurus, assembly GCA_021292165.1. Classification (NCBI taxonomy): domain Eukaryota; kingdom Metazoa; phylum Chordata; class Lepidosauria; order Squamata; family Shinisauridae; genus Shinisaurus; species Shinisaurus crocodilurus. The sequence continues at coordinate 9,557,897 of CM037884.1, read as the reverse complement.
AGCAGCAGCTGTAGATATTGGGTAAGTGCATAACTGAGAGACAGAAGCATAGAAGGAGACAGTAAGGCTAAAAACTACATGCCAGAGATGTCCAACCCAGCTCTGTCACACCATTTTTCAAGGAACAGACCATGCATTTTTCATCAACATTGTGCCAGAGCAGATGATACACATCCACCCCCACCCCAATCTAGCCCATCATGTAGAGAGGAGACAGAGCTCTTACACTTCCCACCCACCAGACTTGCCAGTTCCACCTCTGATGTCCCTGCATATGCACACAGGGACACAACATCAATATGGTCTACATACAAAGAATCCCCTCAAAACCCATCCATTAATGGATTTTTAAAAAAAGAAAAAGAAAAAAAAGAGGGAATCTCAACTATGTAATTTTTGCCTACACACATGGACAATATTTGAATGTCTTATCCCCATGTGAACCTGCTGCGGCCAGTGGTGGCAGGGATGATACGTATGCCTCCACATGATGAGCCATATAAGGGGGAAGATATTGTCAGATTCTGAGCATTATGTTCTTGTTTTAAGGTAAAGATAGAGTTTTATAAGATTAATTGCAAGCTGCACTGAGGACCAAGATAGAAAGGTGGGATTTAAAAAATAGTTTAAATAAATACATACTTAGGACACTATCTAACAATGCCACTGCACTGACACAATTGATGCAGTGCTTGCATAAGCAACCTCTAGAGGAATGCTAATAGCATTTCCAGGAAAACCTGTTGCACCAGTTTATGCTATTGGCATTGTGCTAGAGGTCACTTGTGGTTAGTACACACCTCTAGTGCAAATATAGGCAGATATAATCAACTAATTAATTGGTATATTGAGTAAAACATACAATTACCAATTTTTTCTTCAAATAGCCTTAATATAAAGACCTCCAGATCAGGCCTCAATCTTTGCCTGAGCAAGACGTTTGTTTGTTTGATTGGATGGTTAATTTGTTACATGTTTTAAACTCAAGGAGCTCTGGATGTTGTACACAATTCTTTCCCCTCCAATTTTATCCTCACATGCAACACACAAGCTGAGACTGAGAGTGGTCCATGGTCACCTTGTGAACTTTCTGGCAGAGTGGGAACTTGAACCTAGGCCCTCCTAGTCCTAGTTTATCCTTCCCCAACCTGGTGCCCTCTAGATGCATTGGACTGCAACTCCCATCACTCCCAGCCTGCACAGCCATGATGCTGTAAGGACTACACAGCGCCAGCTCTATAGATCCCTTCTCATGTTGCTGTCTGGTCTTGCTCTAATTCCTGCTTGTCAACACTACCTATTTCTCTTCCCGTTCTGTCAGCTTCCCTTACCGTGCGCCCATCAATCCAATCCAGTGTCTCCCTGGACAGATTTTTCAGCAGAGATTCTGGCGTACTAGTAGGGATGGGCAAATGAGTGATGTTTGAGATTGGCAGGATTCTCCGAACATCATCTCACTGCTTGTCTCATGCCGGATTTCCCATTCACATTTGTGACTGCTGCTTGCTCTGCATGAATGGGAAGCTTGTGCAAATTGAACAGTGATTAAATGGATGATTTGCACAGAACTCCCCAAATCTGCGCAAATTTCCTCCATAGGCTAAAGTGGGACTGACTCATTCTACTCAGGAAATTTGCACAAATTAGGAAATTTGCACAAATTAGGAAATTTGCACAAATCAAACTGGAAATCGGGAATGAGATGAATGCAAGCACATGTTTGACAATTTGCAAACATTTTGGGCAGTCACATACTCAAGCTCTTGTTCAGTGCTTCGAATGGGGCATGGTTGCTCAATGTTTTGTGAGCAAAAATTAAATTCTCATTCATTACTATGGTATGTCGATTGTGTATGTGCAGCAGCCCCATTGGATACTGCCCTTAGAATCTGGATTTATGATCAGGCAAGTTTGTTTTCTTTGTATTTTAAGCCTACATCCTGGCTACTAGTTCTAATGGCTAAAGATGTAATACTGACTCAGGTTCTTATGAGGATTACTGAGACCATGCACTGAAAAAGTACTTTATGAATGCCACACATTACTATCAGTATCTTTGCTAAGATCTATCAGTTCCCACCCACCTCCACACTAATGTTGTATGGGTTTGTCCCAGAACAGGGTCCAGCATACATTTTGAAAAAAACAGCATTCTTCCAAGATCTGCTGAATTGTTCCAGTGCCTCATAGTTCCATGGACTTCCACTGACCACTGTGCAAGTGCTGGTCAGTGCTAGCCAATGCATCAAAGAGAATGCCTTGGTGCTCTCTCAGCCTTTCAAATGGGAAACTCCTTGACCTTGAGTCCTAGCAGCTTTTCTGATGACATCCAGCTTTTCCCCAATATGTCAGAAACTTGTATGTATGGCTTCCCTATCCCTTTCCTTTCAGAGCTCTGTTCAGGATAGAAAATGGACATGTGCTTTCAGGACAATGAACTTTCAAGCCATGTCCATCGTCCCAATGTACTAGATCAGCCTTCCCAAGCCTTCCAGATGTTTTGGGCTACAACTCTCAGCGATGATGGATGGTGCTGAGCTCCGCCTCCAAAACATCTGGAGAGCAGCAAGTTAGGGAAGGCTATACTAGCCTATTAGTGAACTAGGTCATCTTATGAGTTCCACACCATTAACAACATCTAAAGCAGCCTTCCCCAACCTGATGCCTTCCAGATGTGTTGGACTACAATTCCCAGCATGCCCCATTGGGGAAGGCTGTGGTAAAGCAAGGGTGCAACCTTAGTGCCCATTAGAAATATGACTCCCCAATAGGCTGGCCAAGTGCCTGTAGGATTAGGAAACCTACCCAAACCAATAAAGTGGAAGAACAAGCTCTTTATATTTAGGGCTTTCTCCAGAGTTATTGGGCCGGTAGGCTGAGGGGTGAGCAGTTCAAATTGCCCTTCTACAAGATTCCCAAGTGATCTGGTTACCATACCTATTAGTACAGTAGAGGCAGTCACTGAGGTACCATGATGCAGTATTGCCCATGTTATTGTGAGACTGTGTCAGCTAGGCAGTGAACATCACCAAATGCAGCCCAATATTGATGGAATAACTCAATGTAAATAGTGTTCCTGATTTTTTTTTTCTACATGCCTGCTTATCCAAGTATATTCAATGTTCCTCTGTCTATTTGTAGTCAAGAGGGTGCATATTACATTCAATACAATCATGATCTGGGATGCAAGGCAGGGCATTGTTCAGAGATGTGGCTTGAAGTGTATACTTTTAACACTCAACTCTATCAGTCTTTCAACTTTTAATTCAGAGGGATAAACTACACGCTACATTAAATGCATAGCATGTAGGTGATTATAACTTTTGCTTTTGTGTAAGCATGTGGGGCTACAATCTGGATTTGGGCTACTGCACACAGGTAAGCAGTTAAAATTTCCTGCCCAGCCACTTCTTATTTTCCTTTAAATTCACCTGCCCCCCTTCGTGAGCACCTGGGACCTAAAGAAAGGGGGGACCCTTCATTACCACCAATGGGGGGTATTTTTGTTTCTTAAGCCCCCATGTGTGGGGGGAGGGGGGAAGTGAATTTAAAAGGAAAATTGGCTGGATGGGAAAGGTTACTCCACCACCATCTGTGTGCAGTGGTCCTGATCTGGATCAGGACCCTGCATGCTTACATGAAAGCAAAAGAAAAAAGTTATATCTACACGCTATGAATTTAATGTAGCGCGTAGTTTAGTCCTGAGACAGAGGAGGTGGAGGAAGTGCTGAACAGGCACACCTGGATCAAACCTGGATCAAACCTGGATCAAGGGTAATAAATTCAGGCCTGAGAAGACTGGGGTAGTGTTGGCTGATGATTAAATGGGTCTGCGAGATGGCGATCAGCCTGCTGTGGACGGGGCTGCAGTGCATTCCCCCTGAAGGATTACATCTGCAGTTCAGGGGCACTGTGATATACAGCCTTACATCAGGGGCTCAGAAAGTTTTCACATAAATAAATAAAACACTCAAGTATGCTGATAAGCCTCTATAGCTTGAATATTCAAAGAGCAAACAAATCAAAATCCGAGAGGGGTGGAGAGGAGAGGAATTTATTAACTTACCTTAAACAGGCAAACAAATCTCATCTCCAAGTATGTTCCTAACATGAAAAGGATAACAACCCAGGCACTCAATGAAGCTCACTGCGAACTCTAATGCCCCTGTTTTAGCATACAGAAGGTGGTTGGATACTGCTGTGGCAGCTGAGACTGCCAAACCAGTAACAGATTGGATATATCTGGATTTAATTAGGGATAAAGTCTTTGGGAAAGATGGATGCCTTTCCTAGATATAAGGAAACAAGGATACAGACAGACAAGGTCTTGAGCAAGCTGCAGCTCTGTAGAACAATACAAAAGCCAAAGAATTACCGGTAAGTTCCTTAAAAGTCACCTTTCTCTTTAAAACAACAGCAACATTTGTAGATCTTATGGTTGTGATAGTGTGAGGCACTGACAAGTGAAAGCTCTGAGGAGTCACTAAACAAAATTTCCAGTGGCCAGAGGGTTGAGCTTCCATGCCTGAAAAAGTTCCTTGCCACTTCAGTCACACATGTGCAGCATCCAGTGATGGCTCATATGTGTGAAAGGGCCACCACCAATCTACTACCACACATAAGGACTTTCCTATCAGCTTACATCTCTAAAATACGATCATAAAATCAACTGGCTGTCATCAATTATTGCTTTACACATGCGCATTCCTATCACTTGGTGACCACAATGTCTAATGATAGCTTGCATGTGTGTATGGGACATCCGAGATCTAACAACCACCACAAAAAAAACCCTTTCATTTCACCTTGCATCATCTCAAGCACAATGTTTGCCCATGAACTATGTACACATGTTCAGATGCTAGTAGGTCCAGCCACACATGCATCTGTGAATCAGATATATAATGTGCAATGCAGAAGACTGAAAAAAGAAAAGGAGGGGTTTGCAGAGACAAAGCAGATGTGTATATGTCACACACGTCAACATAAGAACTCACTTTAAAAAGGGAGTCGTGGCTCTCTAACCATAATATTTTCAAATTGACTAAAAGACAAACTATCAACACTTTTGAGGGTTTGGATTTTTCTATCAGCTGTGTCAGAAATGTTTGACAACCTTATATGTCTCTTTAGAAACATTTAGTGTAAGACAAATAATAAAGTTGGTTAAAAAACCGTTTTTAGGGGGCCCGGTTAAATGCTATCAATAGCTAGAGATACCGCGGGAAAACATTTAGGACTGGGCATTTATTTTATTGTAGAAAATAGCATAAGATACGTTAAAGGCTAGACAGAGATGCTCAAACCTGCCTCAGGCAACCATCAAAGCAACCACCTTCAGCTCCAGCAATTCAAGCGGCATTCATTGCCAAAAATAAGGGCAAAGCTGTGCTAATGAAACACAGAGTGCAAACATGTCATTATCCGGCACTCACATAAAATGGGACTTTCAACAGAAAAGTTTAGCTTGAAAAAACAAAACAAAAATACCACCGCCGCCCCCGCCCCCCGCTGCCTCTGTGCCCCTTGGGTCTACAAAGCACCAAAATCATAGGATTTGTGATTTGCAGGCTACTCAGACACAATTGGGAGAATGAACCTACAGTTTTATAAACTATTTATTAGCCCCATCCTGGTGAGCGACATCAATACGGCCGTCGGTGAAGCAAAGCAGAGCCTATAAAAATACCATCCATCCAAAAAACAAGCTGCATAAAAAGCAAATGGAGTCTCGGCGCTGCCTGGGTTGGGGATTGCTCCTTGACAGCTTAAAGAGTCTCTCAATCTTTAAGATAGACCATTAAATACTCATGTGTTTTTTGGTTCATAGAAGTCCAAAGCAAAATACAGGAGAAGTGTTGCCTTCCCTTCCAAAGTAATGGCAACTCTGGGGAGATTGCCACAATACTGAGCTGCATCATTCCCTAAACTACAGAGGCTTTTGTTAGGTCTTCCTAAATATTTCAACCCCAGATTGTTTGAGAAATCCAGCGGGTGGGGGGGGGGAGGTGCAGAGTCTTTTCAGCTGCTTCCCCAAGGCTATAGGATAAGCTCCCAAAGGAAATGGCTCCTTAACAACCTCCGGAAAAGGTACAAAAAGCCCAGCTTTTGAAAAAAGTCATCTGGAAGCTAATGCTATGCCAGTTGGCTTTGGGATTCGCTCTCACTGAGTTTGGTGTCATTGTTTTCATTGCCATTTTACTATGATTCATTGGTAATCTCACTTTTAATTGGATTTTGGCTTTATGTTGTGATTTTTGGTCTTTCAAATATATCACCATCATCCATGCCAAATGTCTTCTGTTCCCTTAAATGTCTCCTCCCTTTCTCCCTTGCTGCCCCTTATGTCCAGGACTCTCTCCCACAACAGCCACAGGATGCTTCCTCTCCCACATGAGCCTCTTCAAAACCACCCTTTTCCGGCAAGCCTTTGGTTTAACCGCCTAATCATCATTCCCAACCCAAACCAAGCATAAATACAGGTAACTGCAGCACCTTGCATCCACCCCTTGCTCCTTTTGCCTTTTCTTTTTTTCTCCTCAACTTGTGATGCTTTCCCCCATTGTTTGCATTTAGACTGTAATCTCCTTGGGGCAGAAATTCTTGTCTTTCTTTTCTTGTTCTCATCTTACTCTTTAAAGTGTGATGCATATTAACTGTGCTAAATAAATAAATGTTGGTTGGGTAGATGGGGCCCATAATCCAGTGGGAGGGCTCATGCTTTCCCTGAGGTTGCAGGTTCAATCCCCAGTTAAAACGATCTCAGAAAGTCAGTTGGGGTGCAATCCTGAGAGCATTTTTATTGGAGGAAGCTGCATTGAACACAATGGGCTGGATCAAGACTACATCAGTTGAACTTAGTTCCCATTTAAATCAATGATACTTGAGGCAAAGCATGACTAACTTGTCCTATTGATTTCAGTGGGAGCTAAGTTCAACTGACTTAGTCTGTATCCAACCCAGTGGGAGTTATGTATGAGTATGATGCACAAGCCAGTCAGAGCGGATAATCCATTGGCTAAGGCTTAGCCATGATGGAAGTTGTAGTCCAATGCATCTTGAAGTCACCAGGTTGGGGAAGGCTGGAGTAGAAGGGCTGAATATAAGGTAGCTTAAAATGGGGAGGGATAGATGGATGGATGGATGGATGGATAGATAGATAGATAGATAGATAGATAGATTCTAGATAGATTCTAGATAACAAGGCATACCAATGCATTTTTCCCTAATTGGTGTTAAACTAACATGTCAATTTCACTTTCTGGGACCTTCCCCACCATCTCCAAATTTCTTGCTCTATACCAGTGTTCTCCAACCTTGGGTTCCCAGATGTTTTTGGCCTACAACTCCCAGTTGTATGCATGCTGGGAGTTGTAGGCCAAAGGTTGGAGAACACCGCTCTATACTTTATATTCTTCTGGGCTAAATCTAGGTTGAGACACAATGTCTCTGAAGTGGTGTGCCACCCTCTCTCATTCCCTATGGTAATCAGGAGGCAGGTCAATACATTGTTGGTTATGTTGATTAACATTTCCAGACAGTGCTCTCTTGAACTGGCTCTAAAACATGTCTTAATAAACTGCATCACAAATCACCCTGCCTTTCTACTCTCTGCATCTGCTGTGGTGAGATAATGTGTAGACTCAAGAAAAAGTGAAATCCTGTGAACAAGCTGTGGAGAGCTATATATATAAAGACACTAAATCTTGCTCAGTGGCCACCTGCTTCTTCCCATCCCAGGAACTGATGTCCCCAGGAACAAAGTAACACAGCAGAAAATATTCTAGCCATGGGACAAGCCACTAAAAATTGGACCATCCTCAGTGTTGGGTACCTGCTAGCACTTATTTTGCAGGCAGCAGGAATGCACAGGGACTATAGCATTGGAGAAACAAGGTGGGAGTAGTTACCTGAAAAGTGAGTCACAGGGCTGGGGGGAAAATTGATGTGCATCTGGACCCAGGGGGAGACAGACAAAAAAATGAGTAACGGCAAAAGCCGACAAGCCTGGGGATTGAGAGCAAGAGATTAATTTGGGCAGGGTCTAATGTCGAAAGAAGTCTAGAACTAAAGTCTGCATTCTATCTGGGGGCAGAGAAATGGGGGGGGGATTTTATCAAATTTCTTCTGGGGGAGGGAAAATTCTCCAACACATTGAATTCACCATTAGCAGTGGTGGCAATAGCACAGCTTATTTCTTCTTTTTTTTAAAGGGTTTTCCCCTGCCCTCCCCTTGTTGCTTCCACTTCTGCTGCAACTCTGTTTGCAGCCTGGCCACCTTCTGCACCTTCCACAATGGGTGGCTGGGCCTACTGTCAGTCTGTTGCAGTGTGTGTGTGTGTGTGTTTACAGGGGTCGTGACTAACATTTGGAGAGAATTCTGCCAAGTGGCCTAATTCTAAGGGAGTGAAAAAAAGAACAATCTCAGACATTTTCTCAGAAATGTCCTCTATGAAAGTTCAGCTCAGTCCTAGAATTATCAAATAAAAGGGACTGTGGTGACACTTTAAAAAGCAGTTAGGTTCAAGAACAAGGAAACCCCTTCCTTTTTTAAGTGTGGCAGATGCTGAAGGAGGTCCAAATGGTGCTGTAGACCTAACTTTCCTGAAGCCTTTCCTGAGCTGTTCACCCTCATCCTTGGACATACCCTTTCCCCAGTGTGTCTGCACTGCAGTATATTAATTGTTTCCCATCAATGGCATCCTTCTTCACTGGAGACTATGCTGCATAAGTGTAGCTGCATGGTAAGTGGACTGAGTCCACTGGACTCATGGAGAAGGATTACCATGGAAAGGATTGAATGCATGTAAAGGGTGCTGTTAATAGCTTCTTTTTTCAAACACACTGAACAAGGAAATGCAAATGTCTGGGCAAATGGAGAACAATAGAGAGGAACCTGGTTACTTCTCTGTGTATGCAACATTCCTTCAGGTGGATGCAAGTTTGGTTCAGGCTGGTTTTGCTGCTGGAGATTATCTGGTTTTATGGAGAACACTCCCATGTTGTGCCACTGAGAACAGGTTAAGATATCTCATATCAACTATCCAAGCCATTCCAAAGGAATAATATACAAGGTCACTCCTGGTTGCAGGAAACTGAGCAGGATGGGTTGTCTATTTTTGAAGCTCAGCAGGTATGGTTGTCCTGATTATTGTCCTAAGAGAGGTGACTGAACAGCCGAAGGCAAATCACTATCTGTCCCACTAAGCTATTTCACAGTGGAAATAAAATGGGGTATGAGCCATGCAGGTGAGATGAGTAGGATATAAAACTGATTCTCCTATCAGCTGTGCCTCTCCTTGGACAAAGGAATCTGGTATGGCCCAGGAAGGGATCCATATTTCTTCTCCCTCTGAGTCAATGCAGGCTAGAGAAAAATGCTCCTTGGAAGCTGGGTGGGGTGAGTTTTAGTCCCCAGCAACCAAATGGCAACAGGACCCTAGCAATGAAGTTTAACCCAAGCCTAGCCCAAAGCATTTGTAAATCCTGGGCTAAAACAGAGAAACACCTCTATATCTCTTGCATCACCAGAAAGGATGCTGAGATGCAAATCTGCTCTATGGGGTACTGCATCACTTCAAGCAACCTAAATCCACTTGATTTCCCCCACACATTGCCTGAGAAGGGCATATATATAGCTGGCGGCATCATAGTGGCCACCTGGAAACCTGCAGTCCAATGGCTACAATACTACAACCATTTGCAGAGTGAAATGACAAATGGTGATAAGGCAAGGGAAAGATGCAGTGATGGAGTACATGATTTGCATATCAGGTGGCATTGATAACACATAATGCAGGCCACATGCTGAAGCTAAGCAGGTATGAGCCGGGTCAGTGCTGGGATTGGTGACTGCCTGGGCTGCCCACATCTGTTCTCCTGCACTGAGCAGGGGGCTGTACTCGATGGCCTTATAGGCCCCGGCCCTTCCAACTCTACTTTTCTATGATTCTATGAAGGTCCCATCTTGAATTTCTGGCAATTCCAGCTGAATGGATCTCAAGCAGCAGGCTTCCACCTGAGACCTGGGAGAACTGCTTTCTCTCCCTCTAGCTTTCCACCACCTTGAAACCATCTCAGGCTGTGGGGATTCAGAGCAAGGTTCAAGTACATGTTCTTGGATACATTCAAGATTAAATCGCAAAATAAAATAAAATGGCATGCATTTTGAGCTTGCTTGCAGTGGTTACTTTGATACACCATACAATGACTATACCAGTGTTATCAGTACTGATTGAAAAGCAATTACACAGGCCCATTAAAAGGTTTAGAAGAGCAGCTCAGTATACAAAACCAGATAGCTGAACAGAGATATAGATGCTCCTGAAGAATAATCACATACAATCTTAAACACAGAATGGGGAGTGTTCCTAAATGGCAAGCCTGGGACCATCCAGTTGCTCCAGCTTTATCGATTACATGCAAACACAGGATGAGCTTCTATTCTATGAGCAACAAAAACAGTAGGAAGCCAAATAAACCAATCCAAAACCAGATAGAAGCAACTTAACCTGCAGTGTGGTTGGGACTGGGTACAATCCAGAGAAAGCGAAGTGCACTGGCAGTGGAATCCTATGCCTAATGATTCAAAAGTAAGTCCCTTTCAGTTCAATGGGACTTACTCCTGGGTGTATTAGATTGCAATGTGAAATTATTTTACAGTAGATGCAAACTCAGTGCTTAATGGTGCACTTGTCTCATTCATTTTAAATGCTCAACTTTCTCTCAGTTCTTTTCAGGAGTTACACCACCAACCAGGTAAAACAAACAAACAAGCTATCAAGTCAGACAGTTAGTTTAGTCTCTCTCTCTCTCTCGTCACAGCAGAAACAAAAACTTATGAAACAGATTCATCTTCATTTGTGTGTGTGTGTTTGATGACACCATGACAACAGAATGCTCCTTTACACTAAGACTTTTAATTTGCATTCAGAGATATAAAATAAACCCAAGATAATCCCCAGTACACCATTATTATTAAACCATAAAGGCTGCAATCCTACATGCAATTACTTGGGAGTACACCCCACTGAATTCAATGGGACTTAAATCAGAATAGACATCTATAGAATTTCAGCCTAAATTACTCAGCAGCTTGAGTTAATATATTCTAAGGCTGGTGTGACCAACTTCTATACTCTTGGAGATTGTTCTGTTCTCCAGACAGTGCTTCCTGGGCCCTGAGAGTTCAGCTTCAGAACAAAGTTATCTAGCAATAACAACTTCACAGTTATAGAGCTCAGGCACTTAAGACATATCACATAAACATACAAAGGTATACCGTACATTTGCATCCAAAAGAGAGATGCAGTGTTAAAGTGTGTGGACAATCTATTCCTTAGAACAATTTTTTGAGTAGGGGTGCCAGAGATGAGAACAAAATATGCCCCCCTGAGCTGGCAGTTAGCCATGTGTCTGCTCTAAAAACACACACACAGAGAGTACTACTAAATACTAGGAAGTGAGCTCCAATAAACTCAGCAGGACTTACTTCTGAGGAAGCATGTTTAGCACTAGGCTGTAAGACATTGCCTCCTTAGAGTTTAATTCATTATCTACCACATCTCTGGCCCTCCACCCCAAGATATTGTCAAACTTGAGCCATGTGACTTTGCCACAACGGAGGGCCTGGTGGGAAAAAAATTGCCATATACACTTCAAGCAGCTGTCTACAATACAACCCACATTCACGGACTGCAATTCCAAGGTCCTGAACCTTTCCAGATCCCAAAGAGCAACACTCAGCCTTTAACAGAGATGAGAGACAGCTATGCCAATCTGCGACGCAAGTCCAGTTCTCAAACCAGTGAACTGTGAATGAAGCCCTGTGCAACCTCCTTGCTTGCTCTCTTCCCACAAACGGGGGTGGGGGGAGAACAAAAGAAAACCATTTTACCCGGGAACAAAGGAAACTGAAATTTGGTTTACCTGCCAAGGAACTGCCAACAGGGTTGAAGTGGAGGATGTTTTACATCCCTACATCTGGGCTTTTCACGAAATTCAACAATAAGCAAATGCCACTTACCTATAAAAATGGGGAGAAGAAAGGAAGGAAGAAAGAGGATGAAAAATTAAAAGTTAAAGTTCACAGAGTTTTCATACACAACATGAAGCATATTTTTTAAAGCAGTGGGGCCTTTAATGCAGTTCCAGGTTCAAGAAAGCAGCACAAAGAGAAGCCGGAGTTTTAAATATACATCAGTAAAGGTCAGTGTGAATGGCATATATTCTTGCAAAGGCCATCCTGCATGCAGTTTGTTTTCTTCTTTATTTCACAGAGGTTCATTTAGCTGCATCGCTCCCTCCCGCTTTCCCATTCCCCCTTTTTTTCTCAGAGGCAGAACTTTGAGCCGCTATTTTTGCCTTTATTTCTTTGATCCAAACTAAATGTTGTGCACTTGTGCTAAACATACAGCCACCATCAAAAAAGGAAGCCAAGTGCTTACTCCTCTCCCCCATAATATCACAACCTTCTGTGTTTCCTCTACTCAACCCAGCTCCAAACTATTGGCTATTAGTGGCAGAGGAGTACACAGGAAAACATGAAATGTTGTGATGTCAAGGCACAAGTAAGCTCTACTTGTCCCTTGGAGAGGTTGGGGTGTGGCCACGGAAGCTAGACACACATCTGCCATTTTCAGTGGTAACCATGCATTTGGACCCTTTTCTATTTCTATTTATTTGCTGATTCCAAGGCACAGTGCATGAAGCAGTACGTTTTTTTGTAAAAGAAAAAGCTTAAGAACCCCAACCCAACCCTTTCCAAGGCACGTAACTAATGTTAAGAAGAGGCAAAAAAAAAATAATGACACACCCCTTTTTTGCATGTTTTCTCTGAAGTTCTGTTGAATTCACTGGAACTTATCCCTACATTTACATGGAAGTAAGCCCCATTGTACTCTGTGGAACTTATGTTAGAACATACATATGCACATATATATGCACATAAGACAAAGCTGTACAGGCATTTGTTTAAATGACATTAAAAGCATCTTTTTACAGCTTCTCTCACACTTTGTGTGAATGATAGCAGTTTTAAATGCACGGGGAACAAATGTTTAAATCAGCAGCAGGATGTGCATTAAGACAGATATTTACAGCCATACTGCAGTCTTCAAGTGCTTTTTGTGCCACCTGTACAGGGATACACACTGGTACTCTGTCATGATCAATTCAAAGCTGTTGATTGAAAGGAAACGGGACAATATTATACTGTCAAGGTTCCAGCATGGTTCCACCCCAACACAATTCCTTGGTTCCCTAATCTGGCTACAAATGCTTCCAGGTCAGGTCTTTGCTTGCCTAGCAATGCCCAGCTTCTGGCTTTGCCGGCATGACTCCCTCATTTTCTTCTATGGATATCTGTGTGCCTGCAAGCCAGACTGTTTAAATTCCAGTTTCCTTCATTGCCTGGTTCTCTCCCATTCATTATCTCCCCACTTTCTGTTTCCCTGCATCCCTCTTCCAGCCTCCTTCAGATGGATTTGGTCTGGATTCTGGCCTGTGATTAATTCTGCTTCTGGACAAACCTTCCTTTGCTTCTTGTGTCGACCTGTTTCCAGATCTCCACAAGTGATGACTCAACACATAATCACAACCTTCAAGGCATATATTGTGGCCTGCCAATATTGGACAGTCCCTTTCACCACGCCACATTTTTGCATCCCTGGAAAATAGCAAAAACAGAAGACCATTAAAAAAGCCCAGCTGGATCAGACCAAAGATCCATCTATTCCAGAATCATCCTATTTCTCATAGTGCCCCCCAAGTCCCCCAGCACTGCTATCTCAGTGCTACTTTGTGTAGGTGTGGCTCAGATCCTCCTTTGGGATATAGCACAACTCTCCCTTAAATCTAGGTTCTGCTGACTTTTTACTCTCAGCATTCTCCAGGCTTGTCCGTCTACAAATTAGTGCTGATATGTGCCTCCTTACTATCGTATATTTGTGCTGTTCACAGGCTATATTTGGAAGTCTGAAAACTCAGCTCTTTAAAATTTGGAGTTATATGAAGGGATGGGCAAATCTGTCAGTTTTGCTTTCTCCCACATTCATTTTTTTTTCTTTTTAATCTCTCCCAGAATGAAGTACTTTGCAAATTTTGAAAAATTCTAGTGAACTGAAAATAAATGCTCCCCCATCTGCACCAGCCAAATTCAGTAGGTAGAGCTAATCCATATTTAGCGAGGACCATGGTATGCCTGCCTGCCTGCCATGCAGAGAGCCAGTGTGGCGTAGTGGTTAGAGTGTTGGACTAGGACTGGAGAGACCCAGGTTTTAGTCCCCACTTAGCCATGAAGCTCACTGGGTGGACTTTGCGCAAGTCACTGACTCTCAGCCTAACCTACCTCACAAGGTTGTTGTGAGGAATAAAATGGAGAGGAGGAGGAGGACCACGTAAGCTGCCCCGGCTTGCTTGCAAGAGGAAAAAAGTGGAATATAAATGTAATAATAATAATACACGTAATAATAATAACAACAACAATAATAGCTTTTAAAGATGAGGAGCCTGTGGCAACTCTAATTAAGCTCTCACATGGCTGACTACACAGGGATTCAAACCCAGGCTTTTAAGATAAAAAAAAACTCAAAACACTGACAAAGTGGTCAGTTTTGGTTTCTCCCACAAATGTTTGATTTTTTTCAAATTTCTTTTAGTCCCCAAATGTGGAGAATTTGGCAAATTTGGGTAAATTCTTATCAAAGCCAAACTGAAATGAAATTCTCACCCATCCCTGTGAAAGCAACATGTAGCCATGCAAAGGGTTTAAACGGGTGGTGTTCTGTCTTGCAGCCATTCACTGCAGCATCATTGGACTGGATAACCTCTTGTTGTTTTTTTCAATGTTGCCTTAGGTTGTTGGTAGGTTGATACAGCAAGGCTTCCAAACTTCATACCTGAAAAACTGGAACCAGACTCAGGTTCAGCAGCCAACATCCTGCCTTGCAGGACCCCAGAGAGGTCCGTGGGAAATTCCAAAGGAGGGTGTGGCCATGGCACTTCTCGAGCAGATCTCTCTGGCTCAAGGACAGGGTCTAAGACAGATTTCTCCAACCTGGTGTCCTCTGTATGTGTTGGACTACAATTCCCAATATCCTCAACCAGCATTGTCAATGGCATGGTGGGAGTTGTAGTTCACCACATCTGGACGGCACCAGGTTGGGAAGGCTGATGGAAGGGCTGCGTCACAACAGCAGCATATGCCTGAGCCAGACCGGCTGGTTTATGCTGCCTGAGCAATTAATGAGAGAGGTTCTCTTGATGTATGTGGGTGGGTGATGAAGCACTTAATAGGGGGGGATCTGTAGAGGCTTACGGCTGCAGGGCTCTAATACAAGGATGCATCCACACATATATCTCAGAAGTGGACCCAGGATAGAAGGTCAGATCTTCTCACTTAGTATAAGGTGAGGTACTGCTCACATGGCACACCTTTCTTTGCATCCTTCTGTCTTCTTCCTTCATTGCATATTTCTCTACACATATGGTGGGGTGGGTGTAACGCTGGATTCCCAGAAAATTCACTGTTGTAACATGTCCAGCCTGGCTATAACTACTTTGGCTGGCCAAACAAAATGCAAGCATATCATATTGGCCAAAGCAAGGAGGGCATCACATGATACCATCACATCTTCCTAATAGCCATAACAGCATATCCGTTTTTATTTCACGTTATTATATTTTTATAATAATTTAAATCAATTTCCCATTCATCTTTATATTAAAACAATGTGCAACATCAGGATTCAGTTGACTTTATGTAACAAAAATTAAAATTGGATGGGAAAAAGGGTGAAGTAGCCTGAGGGAGGGTATGGCTGACTGACTAGAACAAGAGCATTCCACACTGCAACATTTTGTTGCAGCGCAGGGATGTGCAAATCAGCAAAATCTGAACTTGCAGAAGTTCTCTGAACTCCATCTCAAAGCTCATTCTGACTCAAGTCCATATCAGATTGAGAGCATTGGTTCCCCCCCCCCATTTTCTCGTGAAAAACTGCCTGTATTTCCAAATATCACTTGTGTGCATCTTTGAAATGTACACATTCTTCTCCCATTGATTAAAGCATATTTGTGCATATATTTTTTTTCAAATATATACATGCTGTCAATTGCAGTTTTTAGTCTGAGAATCACATGACAAGCCCAGAAATGTACGGACTTTGACTGCAGATTGCATCTGAGTTCGTGTGCAGTCCGAAAGGTGCAAACTGGTTACATCCTGATCAACAACAAATTGAAACAAATTTCTCATACAGCCCTAGTTACAGATCCCACTTGAAATTCCTGTTTGCATTGCTTAGTACATATGTAGTAACTAACCACTTAGACATTAGAAAGATAATTTCCTCTTATACACAGATTTAAGGGAAAGCATTATTGCAGTCTACATGGTGTTTTGTTTATCCCAATGAGCACTTTAGAAAAAATTTGCCAGACAAGTGGCTCGATACAGCAGTTTTTCCTTCATTGTATAATGAGGAGCTAACAAACAAAACTAGTCATGAGTGCCATTGCACATTCCTTCTCTGACTATTGCTGGGCCCAGGTCTTAGCAAATAATACCAAAGAAAAGGCTTGTATTAGACTTTGACCAAAAGAAAAAAATAAAGGAAGATAAAATCCCCACTAGCTTCCTCCTCATAATCCTCTAAGAAACCATGATTAAGAAATATTTGCAGCAGGGAAAGCTCATTTGCCATGGAAAGAATAAGAGAGAGAAACTGATTGTCTATGCAGAGAGAGTGGCTGATACTCCTCAATGGTATGCGTAATCAGATGAAATTGCAGAAAACCTTTTGGATTCCTTCATCCTTCCAGAGGAAATTCCCTGCTTTAACATGAGGAGTATTTTCTGGTGGGGTTTTAATCCCACCGGCCTTTTTCAAATGTTTAATTCCTGGCCTTCCTTCTTCAATATTTGTGTACAAGCAAGACATGCTTTCACACTCAGCGGTAACCTGAGTGCTTCTAATGCCATTTTGGCTTTCCCCCCAGCAAATTCTGAGAGGGTGATCCCCAGCTCCTTTTCCCAACACTGTATTTGCTGGGTGTTTAAATGTCTGACTGATATACAAAGCTGTATTATCCCTCTTTAAAGCAAATCAGAGAGTTTACAACGCTTGGGGAGTTGTAAAAACCCTGAAATATGACAGAATAGAGTTGAATAAGCTTTATGCCATATTGCAAGGCTATGTCCCATGCCCACTCCTTATCCATCTTTGCTTTAGGGCAGGGCTCTCCAATCTGTTGTGATATGTATCACTTCACCAGCTGTAGCACACTGTTTACACATGGAAAGAACAGAATGGCTGTAAACAAGTTTGTTATGTCTTTCTGGGTTCTCGTGTTTTTCGCATGGGAAGCCTAGACCGTGGGAGCATTATGAGCTAGTCACATGGTTTGTATGTTCTGATGACGTGCTAACTTGTTTTCTGTCTGAAGCCATCTTAGAGAGAGGCAGGACTGCTTTCTCTCTTCTCCTTTGTTCTTCTTGCTGGACTTTTGTCACTGCAACAATGTAACTTCTTTGCTGAGGTGGAGTGAAGCTCAACTTACTCCACTGGATGTAATGCTTGCTATGCATTTATACTCTGCACATGGACTGTAACTAGGAAATGTATACTCTGTAGAACTTTACTTGCTAAGTGAATAAACAGGTAGAATTAGACCTGTGGTGTTACAGAGTGTTTCCTGACTCCATGGATTAATCTGCAAACGGGGAAGCTGGAAGCAAGTTGGATTACAGGCAGGCTGGGCTGGCATCTTCACAACACGCTGCACGCTGCGAAAAGCGGGGAGGTGAGATCTGGAAGATCTGTGTGTGGAATAACAGGCCTCTGCTAGCACACAGACAGGATTTTAAATCTCCCATGCGCACACGCACTCTGCTGCTCACGCACACGCGCACCAAGACAATCTTGGTTCCCCAGATGATGCTGGCCTACAGCTCCCAGCATACCCAGCCAGACATCTGTCAGAGATGCTTTGACCTAGATTCCTGCATTGAGCAGGGGGTTGGACTCGATGGCCTTGTGGGCCCCTTCCAACTCTACTTTTCTATGATTCTATGATGGCTAATGGCAAGGGATTCTGGGAGCTGTAGTCCAGCAACATCTGGGTAATGTTGGAGAGCCCTGCTTTAGGGGAATCAAATTCCTCAGGTCTCAGTAGGTGGGCGAACAAGTGCTCTTCAAGATAGCCAGGATTCTCTGAACATTGTCTTGCCACTCGTCATTCTCAACTGCTGTTTGTGTTTGTGATCGCTGCTTGCTCTGTGCAAATGGGAAACTTGTGCAACTCGAGGCGTGATCGAATAGGAGATTTGCACAAGTTTCCCCAAATGTGTGCAAAATTTCTTGATTTCTGCAACTTTCCTCCATAGGCTGAAGTGGGGCTGATTCAGTCTACAGAGGAAATTTGCACAAATCAAACTGGGAATTGGGAATGAGGCAAATGCGAGCATGTGTTAACAATTTGTGAATATTTTTGGTGAACATGTGCTCACACTCACATTTGGAGTTTCGAATGTGTCATGCTTGCACATTTTGCAAGCAAAAAATGAAATTATCATGTATCACTAGGTGGGATAGTGGGAAAGCACAATTGGAGAGTAAGGGATTTCCCACATAAAAGAAGTGGAGATGACATCCAAAAGGGGCATGTCTACTATAGTACCTTCATCCACCACTTCACATAAGTTTCTCAATGCAAAATAGCCAACCACTCAGCACATCTTAGCCTACTCTGCTCAACCACACCACCATCTGCTTCCCCTCCCCCCTTAATAAAATATTATTGGCATTTGTTGTTGTTTTGCTTTCTACTACTTCACAGCAGAGGAAGTCAGAAATGCACAGTTGTCATTCTGAGTCCTACTTCATGTATTACATTAGTAAGGAATCAGAAGGATAAGGTCCAATCCTAATTTTCTTTGTGTTGTGTGGCCAGGCCAGAAGCTACAACAGCTAACATTCCTTATGTTTCTTAGCACAGTGCAGGCTCCAGGTTTTTGAGGGTCGTTGGGCAAGACACCCTCAGTGGGCTCCCTCCCCCAGTGAGTCTGCCTTATGACTGTCATTGCCACCAGCCACTATTGCTCCTCATACTCTGTTTCATCATTGCTACCACTTGCTTGCTTGACAGGCAGAGAGCCAGTGAGCAAGTAGGCAGTAGCATCTACTACTCTTCCTTACCACCACCACTGTTGTCTGGGCCAGGGCAAGAAGGAGGTGAAGCAGGTTGCAATGGTGAAGATTAGAAGGAAGCCTAGCAGGGTCTTGTCAGTGGGCCCCCGTTGGGGTGTGGACCCTCAGCAGGTGCCCAACCATGCCTACCCTTGACTCCAACATGCTGCACCTCTCTCCCGTGCGGGTTTTTTTTAAAATTACAAACATGACTGGTATAGTAGTACAGTAGTAGCATGCACAGACAATTCACCAGACTAAACACCTTCAATAAAAATATTCAGCTGTGTGTGGTATATCAAACACTAGAAATTTTAGGGCAGAATGTGAGGTGTGCAGGGTGCACCCCCACCCCATCTGCCTCCAGCTTTTCTTCCTTTTTTTGCAGCCAAGAGCAGCCATTTTCTTCTGCAGAGCACAGTGCTGGAAGAGAAAACAAGCAAGAGCCACCCCCATTGCTCTGCAGCATAGCATGGAAAACTAGGAAAGCATCCCTGAGTTGCCTAGGCAACCGAGTGACCCTTTCCTGTTTTCTTTTCTGGGACTGTGCTCTGCAGAAGAAAATGGCTGTGAGGATGATGGGGGAAAGAGCTTGCAGGTAAGGTAAGGGAGCGCTAAAATGGGGTAATGGGTGAAATTTGTATTCCTCCCAAAACATAAGTGAAAGGGGTGGGGGGAAATGCCTCTGCACAGCCTATAAAGCAAGGCTGCAAAGTTTGTAGGGGAGTTTGGGCTCAGTTCTATTTCCCTCAGTTTTCACATTTGTTTAGATTTTAGTCCTTTCATTTAAAATACACAGAGAAAAGGCACAATGCCAGGGATTTACAAACTATTATCCAGGGAACCCTGGGCTCCCTCCAAAGCTTATGAGAGATGAATCAATGAGAAGATCAGTCATGGAAAAAGAAATCCCCTAAAATTTATTTATTTATTTATTATATTTATACCCCGCCTTTTTTCCTGCAAGGAAACCAAGGCGGCTTACATAATCCTCCTCCTCCTCCGCATTTTATGCTCACAACAACCCTGTGAGGGAGGTTAGGCTGAGAGTCAGTGACTGGCCCAAAGTCACCCAGTGAGCTTCATGGCCGAGCGGGGACTAGAACCCGGATGTCCTGAGTCCCATTCCAACACTCTCACCACTACGCCACACTGGCTCTTGTTCACAACCATCAATCCTCCCCTGCAGTGCACAGCCATGAGGGCATAATGGGTGTCTCCTTGGGTGCAAACAGTCCATTCATTCACAGTTCATGTTGCCCAACAGTCCGCTGAAGGCTCTCTGTGATATGATCCAGAATACTCTATAATGCACAAATAGCAGATACTCAGGAGTTCCTTGCCAGGTTTTTATTTCTCTAATGCATTTTTAGGGATATTCTCCAGCATCCCAGGGAAAACATTAGCCAGATATAAAGAAGCAAAACTGACAAGGGTTGTACAAGAATTTTGTTTCAGTTTGCAAATCACTTGAAAACACCTCGTTTGCAAACCTGAAAGAAAATGGAAAAACATGTTCTCTGAAAAATTTTTTTGCTTTCTTCCTCCTCCCTCCCAATCTTTTTTTTCTTTTTGTTTCATGTCTTTTAGATTGTAAGCCTGAGGGCAGGGACTGTCTAATATTAATCTATGTAAGCTGCTCTAGGAGCCTTTTTTGGCTGAAGAGCGGGGTAAAAATGCTGTAAATAAATAATAAATAATCAACCAAGCTAACGTGGACCATGACAAAAGAAAAATTGTATCCCCACTCCTGTGCTAGAGAGTAATATGACATTTTAAGTGTCTTAGGGCACAATCCAGTCAGGATGCCGGTAACCCTCTGAGCTCGGAGGATTCTGAGCATCCTATGAAGGGCAGTAGGAGTGCGAAGACAAAGGTCGCCTCCGAGCTCCTCCTGCCCTGCAACTCAGCTGGATGTCTGATTTCAGCCATCTAACTGAGGTACTTTGGCATGGGAGGGAAGGAGGCTGAGGCACTCATATCTGGGCGGCACCTGTCTCCTCCCCTCCCTGCCCACTGGAACGCCCCCTAAACCTCATCTCCGAGGTCGCTCTTATGACCTTGGAGACACAGCCAGCATGCTTCTTTCTGCGCCAGCTGTGTGGGAGGGGAGGGCCCTCTAAGCACCAAGCTACGAGGAGCAATTTTCAGACCTCACAGCATAGCTGGGTCTCTGAAAAATCCTATGGCCATCTAGACACTGTCTACTAGCAGCCATAGGATTGCACTGTTAAGTTTTTTTTTTTTTTTAAAGCCCTGTTGACTCCTGTGCCATTTTATTGAGTTGTGTTTTGTTTTTGTAAACCACCCTAGACTCACATTTTGATGAAGGTACTATAAAGATGTGTTAAATAAACAACTGTAGTTGTTGTTTTGTTAAGCAAGAATAGTGTTGTTGTTTTAATCAGTAGAACTGGTGGGGGGGAGACACACCATACTCTCAGCTCATACATAATACAACATCACCAGTCTGTTAATTTGTTGAGTTTCCCTGAAGACCTGATGTCTCCTGACACATACTTGTAAAATGACTACACACATGTTACAAACAAAATCAGGGCAAACGTCATTGCATTGTTCAATTCCTTGTTGTGCTTTGCCTCCATTCTCAGTGTTTGGTTGAAGGACAAGTATCTTTGCAGTGCTTCAGAGGCTAATTGCAGAAGTATCGAGACAGATACCTTTCTAAGCCTTCTCTCTCTGTCTCTGTCTCTGTCTCTGTCTCTGTCTCTCTCTCTCTCTCTCTCTCTCTCAGAATCACAGAAGTTTAGAGCTGGAAGGGACCTTAGAAGTCAACTAGTCCAACCCCCTGCTCAGTGCAAGATCAACCATACAGAATATAAGCATCCCGGACACCTGAACTGAAATGCCCCCCCCCCAAATACCACCCCATTATTGCCTGCAAAGTTGCGGGAGGGCATTTCATTGATCAGGGGCTTGTAAACAGGCAGACTCGATCCCCTCAGAAGAGGCAACTATCTCTGCAAATGTCATCCAATTCTACCAAGAAATTTAAAAAAGTTATCGGTAGTTCCCTGAAACAAAACAAAAACCAAACTATGAAGGTGCATAGCATAAAAAGCACTGCACCTATTTTTCTGACGTTTGGTAGGTGTTATCTCCTCCTAATGAGCTAATATATGAAAATGCCATCTACTTCTGAAAAACAGCAAAGTTATAACCAGTTTTTTTTAGTTTCCCATGATTGTCAATGAGAAGGGCAAAGCCTTAGATTTCTGAATCTCAACTCAGGTTTGGTACCCTAGTCTAAGCAGATGGCTTCAGATGGACATCATATATCTGGACTTCAGCAAAGCTTTTGACAAAGTGCCTCATAATATCCTGATTAGCAAGCTAGCTAAACGTGGGCTAGATGGAACAACTATCAGGTGGATCCACAATTGGCTACAGAATCGGACTCAAAGAGTGCTAATTAATGGTTCCATCTCAAACTGGGGAGAGGTAACGAGCGGGGTACCACAGGGCTCAGTCCTGGGCCCAGTGCTCTTCAACATTTTTATTAATGACTTGGATGAGGAGGTGCAGGGAATGCTTATCAAATTTGCAGATGATACAAAGTTGGGTGGAACAGCTAATACTCTGGAAGACAGAAACAAAATTCAAAGCGACCTCAATAGGCTGGAGCGCTGGGCCGAAAACAAAATAATGAAATTTAATAGGGATGAATAGTGGTGGGCCCAAGCCTTGAGTCGGCTCGTGGCTCGCTCCTGGCTCGGCCCTCTGCGGTGGCG
Organism: Shinisaurus crocodilurus; assembly: GCA_021292165.1. Taxonomy (NCBI): domain Eukaryota; kingdom Metazoa; phylum Chordata; class Lepidosauria; order Squamata; family Shinisauridae; genus Shinisaurus; species Shinisaurus crocodilurus. The sequence continues at coordinate 9,534,958 of CM037884.1, read as the reverse complement.
GTGGACCGATCTCGCTCTTCAGAGCGGCGCGGAGCGTTCTCCATGCCGCTCGAGCTGCCGCCGCCGCCAAAGAACCCCCCACTGCCACTGCCGTAGCTGCTGCCAGACCCCACCACCACCACCCCGCAGCCTACCTTGTCCGTGCCGCATCCGCCGCTGCCGGAGCCACTGCTCCAGCGCGCTGGACCCCCACCCACGCTCTGTTTTGGTGGGAGGAACCAGGGCAACAGGGCTTAAACAGCCCTGTTGCCCTGGTTTCCCGCGCCAAACACAAGAGCGCGGGTGGGGGTCCAACGCGACGGAGCAGGGTCCCGTCGCATCACTTCCTCCGCGCTGGAAGTGACGCGCCGGGACCAGCGGACGGGGAGGCAGGCTCTCTGCAGAGCCGGAGAGCCTGCAGGTAAGCCCGCGCGGGTGGCCGAGTAGCTCGGCAGACACGAGCAGGCCCAGTTCGGGCCTTGCTCCTGTCTGCTGGGCTGCTCGGGTACATCCCTAGATGAATGCCAAGTGCTGCACCTAGGGAAAGGAAACCAAAGTTATAGTTACAGAATGGGGGACACTTGGCTCAACAATAGTACGACTGAGAAGGATCTTGGAATTGTGGATAGATCACAAACTGAATATGAACCAGCAATGCAATGTGGCTGCAAAGAAGGCAAATGCTATTTTGGGCTGCATTAATAGAAGTATAGCTTCCAAATCGTGTGAAGTGATAATTCCCCTTTACTCAGCACTGGTTAGGCCCCATCTTGAGTACTGCGTCCAGTTCTGGGCACCACACTTTAAGAAGGACGTAGACAAACTGGAGAGGGTTCAGAGGCGGGCAACAAGGATGATAAAGGGACTGGAAACAAGGCGCTATGAGGAGAGACTGAAAGAACTGGGCATGTTTAGCCTTCAGAAGAGGAGACTAAGAGGAGATATGATAGCACTCTTCCAGTACTTGAAGGGTTGTCACACAGAGGAGGGCCAGGATCTCTTCTCGATCATCCCAGTTTGCAGGACACAGCATAATGGGATCAAGTTACAGGAACCCAGATTCCACCTAAACATCAGGAAAAATTTCCTGACTGTCAGAGCAATAAGACAATGGAATCAACTACCTAGGGAGGTGGTGGGCTCTCCCACTCTGGAGGCATTCAAGGTGCAGCTGGACAGACATCTGTCAGGGATGCTTTGACCTGGATTCCTGCATTGAGGAGGGGGTTGGACTCGATGGCCTTGTAGGCCCCTTCCAACTCTACTTTTCTATGATTATATGATTCTATGATTCAGTCTGAGCAGAGCCAGGCCATTTTCCAAAGCACTGAATTGGCATACAGGTCAAATCTTGTGGTCAGTACACACCTCTATATGCAGATATAATCAACTAATTAATTGGTATATTGAGTAAAACATACAATTACCAATTTTTTCTTCAAATAGCCTTAATATAAAGACCTCCAGATCAGGCCTCAATCTTTGCCTGAGCAGACATTTGTTTGTTTGATTGGATGGTTCATTTGTTACATGTTTTAAAATATCTTGGCCTTCCTGCAAGGAGCTCCGGATGTTGTACACAATTCTTTCCCCTCCAATTTTATCCTCACATACAACACACAAGCTGAGACTGAGAGTGGTCCATGGTCACCTTGTGAACTTTCTGGCAGAGTGGGAACTTGAACCTGGGCCCTCCTAGTCCTAGTTTATCCTTCCCCAACCTGGTGCCCTCTAGATGCATTGGACTGCAACTCCCATCACTCCCAGCCTGCACAGCCATGATGCTGTAAGGACTACACAGCGCCAGCTCTATAGATCCCTTCTCATGTTGCTGTCTGGTCTTGTTCTAATTCCTGCTTGTCAACACTACCTATTTCTCTTCCCGTTCTGTCAGCTTCCCTTACCATGTGCCCATCAATCCAGTGTCTCCCTAGACGGATTTTTCAGCAGAGATTCTGGCATACAAGTAGTTAAGTTTCACTCCACCCAACTCCAATTTCAGGCTAGCCAAGACTCACCTGTGGCCCAGTGCTGACAGTCAAGACAAAGAATTGCAAATAATGTAATTGTCTGACAATCAGAGGATGCCCAGAAACATAAACAAGTGTTCATAAGTGGATGCTAAGCAGCAAGATTTTGTTCTTTTAAAGAACAATTACTTTGTATTTTAAAGTTCCCATGAGCTGCATGCAATGTTTGAGGTTCTCCAAATTCTTCCTTGAAGCTTATTTCGTCTAGTTCACATGATTCCTGAAATCAAGCACCTTCTTTTTTTTTTCTGATCAGGAAAATGCATGTTTAAAAATGCACCTTTTCCCAATTGGGGAAAAAAATGCATTCTTTAAAATGTGATTTCCCCCCCCCCAATTGAAAATGTGCATTTTCCCCACAGGCTAAAGTGTGAAAATGCAGAATTGGGGGGGGAGGGGGATGTATTCACATTTGGGGGTGATGTATACACGTAAGTTCACATTTTTGGTAGTGTGTACAACTGCAAGTATGTACACTTTGGAACATGAATGCAAGTTCAGGAAATGGCAAAAGAAATCCTGAGAATTGCATTCCTGTTCACGTCCAGGGATTGTGAACAGGACATTTTCACAGGAATTTGTGAACAGGAATGAACTTCGCATATATCCCTATCTGCAGATGCCTAACTATAAAATTAGCACATTGTTTCTGTGGTAGTCCCAAGCCGTGAGATCCACACTGCCTGTTGCCATTTATGTCAAGATCTCCAAGCACTTTGCAAAAGCAGCAATTAATGGAATTCTGCAGTATTGTTCCATACTAGGCAGCCATCATCACCATCTTTCTGAATAATTTGATGCCCCTGCTGGGGATTTCTCTCTCAGAGAACAGAAATGCTAAATTGCAGAGAGGTTCCAAAATGACGAAGGAATGCAGAGTGCTAGTATTTCAAGAACAGAAAAAACAAGCATTGGTGTGTGTGTGTGTGTGTGTGTGTGTGTGTGTGTGTATTTAAGTCTTCTCTAGATTGTGCTGCAGAATTTGAGTGAGTGGAGATCTAGGTTGGGTTTTCTTTTGGGGGGGGTGCCAATTTATAAGAAGCAATCCTCTTTGTTGCATTTTAACCCAAACATAGTGAGTAGACCTGCCAATCCACAGGAATAAACAATTAGGACATAGGATGGTTACATCTGATTCCAGCTTCCACATGAGTATATTGAAGAGATTACTCTAAGTTCCAAAAGACATGTATTGATTTGTAAGATTTTTGCCCTGTCTTTCAATAAAATAATTTCAGCACAGCTTGCAACATTGGCATCAGTATATCTGGAAAGCTTTTGCATGTACAAGTATCATCCCCTCCCTTTCATCTACTTTTCCACCAATCTTGCACATGTGGGCACTTGAGTTCTCAAGAGTGATAGCTACCTGCACATATAAAGTGTGTGTGTGTGTGTGTGTGTATGTGTATGTATATATATATATATATATATGAAGGTGTCCTGACTGACTGACTGACTGATTTTGACTGACTCATCAACGCCCAGCTCAAACCATTTAATCTAGGAACGTGAAATTTTGAAGGGACATTGCTTTTATGACGTAGACACCCACTAAGGAAGGATTTTTGGAAATTCCATCCCTAAGGGGGTGAAAAGGGAGGGGAATCACCCCACTCTCATATCCTATGGGCAAAACAACAGGGGAGCAGTTATGCAAATCGGCCTCACCTCATAATCGCTGCAGGAGGCAATAGGAGCAGTTATGCAAATAGCCCATATGACACTTAGAATGTTCGTATGAATTACTGCAGGGGCCAATAGGGCTGGGTATGCAAATCTCCCCTAGGCCATTTAGAATGTTCTCTGAGGGGGTGAAAAGGGAGGGGAACTTTTTAAATGACTGAATGACTGTTGTGTGTGGAGCGTCGTCGCATAGGCTCCACTCCATCACGTTTTGACGGAGCTACCCCAAACTTGGCACGATCACTCTTCATCACCTGTAGACTCTCAGGGTTAAGCTGATTTTTCTTTAAGATCAGATATTTCTGTCCAAAAAGTTTTCTGCTGCCAGCACCCAGCCTAAACGTTACACTTTCAGTCAGAGACACTGTATCTTTTCCATTGTACCAAATCCTAAAATCCACGCGAGCGCAGCCGTGGGCAACAGCTAATATATATATATATATATATATATATATACGCTTGATTTTTATAACACAGAAGGGGTTGAAGAAAATAAAAAAAGTTGGTTTCATACAGACCCCTGCTGATCACTTGCTCAATGATAAATCAAAAGATAGATGAGAGGTACAATCGGCCCCAAAGACATCAGAACATTATGAGAGGCAGGTGAAATGTACACCACACCAAACTCGAATAGCAGATTAGATAAAGCGCTGTTCATACTCTAACTTGTTGAATCGCACAGACAGTTCTAATAAGATTGGGAGAGATGAAAAGGCACTCATCTGTGCCCTAGCGAGGTCATTACAAAGTGTTAATAAAAGAACCTCAGACTCATATCACTTAGCAATGTTGTACTTTTCATCCTTGCTGTTATCTAGTTGTGTGGGTGGCAAAAGATATCATAAAATCACTGATCCCCCCCTCTTCTCACTGCAATGTTTCAAAGAGGCCAATCAGCATAGTTCAGCAAAGAAATATAGCATCTCCTCCCCAGAGTTGAACACCACCCATCTATAAGCCTTCAATGGGGATGTATTGATGTAAGAAGGCAGACCTACATAACTTGCGAATCACTAAGCTGTATACTGCCCATCCACTATGGACAGTTGCTGGACTTAGAGAGGCTTAATAACATTCCTGTTATTTGCTTCCTGCTTGGAACAAAGAGGTTATCAAGCACCTAGCAGGCCAAAAATATGGCTGGTGGGCTGAATTCAGCTTGGTGAGCCATGAGTTGTACATCCCCATATTAGTTAGCAGTTGCAGGGCAACATTTTACCCTTATAGCTTCAGCAGTTCTTGTCTGGACACATTATGTGGGAATTGTAACTTTGACTGTTTGAATTCTCAGTAGGATCTTAGGTTTCTGTCTAGAGCTGGTCACAGAGTTAATTGGAGAAATGTTACATAGTGTCCACATAAAGTCCTCCACATCCTGGTTTCTTTAAAAGAGACAGTAATTAGGACACTTAAAAAAAAAATCAATATTAAATTCCTAGGTGAGGTCATCTGTAGAAGTTAATTGAGGGGTCATCAGTATGCTGATGATGCCCAGCTCTAGTATCTCCCAACCCAATCTAATCCAGAAGAGGCAGTGCATGTCCTTGAACCAGTGTCCAAGCATGGTAATGGACTGGGGGGTGGGTAATAAACTGAGACTCAGTCCAGACAAGATGGAGATGCTGTAGCTAGGCAGTTCTTCTGTCCAGTTGAATGGTTTTTAACCTGTTTGGAGGAGGCTGCACTCCTAAATGATCATCACGCTCACTTCTAGATCCATCACTCTTACTAGAGGTGCAGGTGAACTTGGTGGCATGAAGCACCTTTTATCACCTTAGGTAGATATACCAACTGCAACCCTGTCTCGACACAAATTGCTTTATCCATGCTCTGGTAACCTCTCATTTGGATTACTGTGTGTGTTGTATGTGGGGCTGCCTTTGAAAATGGACAAGAAATTTCAGTAGGTCCAAAAGATTGTTGACTGGGAATTTCTGTTTTGATCATATAATGCCAGTGCTTTTTCATCTACACTGGCTGACAGTCCTTTTCTAGGTTCTAATTCAAAGTGCTAGCCTTAATCTATATTAATCTCATGAAATAAGATTAATGGAACCTTAATTTCATCCATCCTCTACTTCAGCACTTCAGGAGGAAATTGACAAGTTCTTTGACAATTAAGGAATATGGCTCTGCAGACTGCTGGCCTAAATGAAGAAGTGTGTGCAGAAGCTGAAACTGACCACAATCTTTACAAGGGAGGAATACGCTTCCTGGGGGCTACAGAGCACACAGGCAGACTTGCAATCATGTGCACTTGTGCAAGATTGCCAATAAAATAAAACAGTTAAAAAAAAATTATGACACCAATTGCGCTGATTTCAAGACCCCCCAAGTTGTGCATATTACCACCATTAAAAAACAACAACACATGGAATCCATGTACTGGCTTGAATTGCTACAGATCAAGTCGACACCAGCACAGTGGAAATGGAATGAAATTCATAGCGCCAAACCAGAAAAATCCATCAAGTTTTCACCCTGCAAACAAAATTCTTATTTATCCCTGTTTTTAGCTGGGGAAATGATTCATGGAGAAGAATAATCCTGGTCCTCAAAGCACTCCAAGCCCACATAGGAGTCCAGTTACGAAGCATGCAACCAACACTCTCCAGAGTGCCAATTCAATAGCTTTGCCATAATACCCTCTGTGTGATGCATCACCTATCGATGTTCCCCCTTTTTTTCTCTGCCTGTGTTTTCCCAGCTGTAAAGCACATAGCATGCCAGCTACCTAACAGGGCTATTGAGCAGCTTAATGATTGACTGATGCTTTAAAAGTATTTTGGATGAAAGGTGTTATGTAGGTACAATGAATTATTGTTTGGCATGAACAGCTCTCACATGCACAGTGCTGGGAATCCAAGCTGTCTGTCCCTCAACACAACTGTCAGCTACAGGCTGATTACAAAATCTTTATTATTAGCAACAAGGTAAGCAGCCAAGAGAATGCAGCTTGATTTTGGAACTCTGGCTGTTTGAAGAGAGGTTAGGGTGGGGAACCTTACATCTTTTAAAACCAGTAATCAGAGCAGGTTTTCTGTGAAAATCACTGAGCACAAATGAATAAGGGAAGCCACAGGCTCCATCATTAGAATAAAAATCTGTTTTTAAAGTCAATGTGTCTTGCAGTTCATTATAGCTCACACTTTGAAAAAGTGTTCTTTGCTAAGGTAGATTTTATTACTTACTTCCTCCCTTTCCTTTAAGGGCATCTCCCAGTCCTGCTCATTGTTGCCCTTATGCCATGTATATCCATGACAGATTAGCTGTGCACTTTATCAACGCTGCTCTTTAAGAACTTTTTGGCAGCAGTTCCTTTGCCATGATCATAAGTGGAATAACTCTAGAGCTATAGTAGCAAGAGCCAAGACCATATGACAAGTTGAGTTAGAGTCACTTTTATCAACAGCGTGTGGTGGGAAATTACAAATATAGGTGGTCAAAGAACACACTGGTGAATGGCTTAGCTAGATCTGGCTTTCTTGGTCACATTCAATGAGGATGACCACATCTGCAGTCTGCTTAGGGACTTCCTTTCTTGGAGTAGCAATATGCTCCCCCCCACCACCAAGTTGAAGATGGGGTAGAGACAGCACTTCAAAGCCCTGCCGATTTAAACACCACCTGGGGCACAATCCACTGGTAGTTTCAATGGTACAAGCTTCCTTGAAATGAATCTAAGTGTGACAGAGCACAGGTGAGCTTTCAACCCCTGTTTTCTTTAGTGGGGCATGTGCAAGAGACATTTCTAATGGATTTCAGCTTTGGTGTGTTGGCTTACACGTTGTTAGCGTATCATGTGTCCTGCGATAGTTATTTATGAGCTTCTGAATATTTGGGTCCATAGAGTTGTGTTTGAAATCCACAATGGGCTTTATAGCGACTCGAATCAGCTTTGCCCGACCTCCCGAGTCTTTTGTTGAGGCTGCCTCCCCACTCCCAACTCGCAAGCCGACCATGAGTTACAGCGCTCTACGCCCTGCGAGCCTTTCTTGCACAATAGAGCCGAGGAGGAGGAGGGGAGGGGATGCGGTCACACCTTCTTCTTAAGCAAACTCATCTCGCAATTTGGTTACATGCCCAACAGAGCTCCGGCAAGGTTTCTCTCTCCCCACAGGAAACATATTTTTTTGAAATTGCAAGCCCGTGCTCATTTGTGTGTTATTGGGGGGGGGGGGGAGGCAGCCTAGCAAGTTGTTTCTATTGTAATTATCTTTATTTTACTTTCTTACATCCACTTGGGATTGTGAATCCAGACATAGAAAATCAGTGTGTGTGTGTGTGTGTGTGCGTGTGCCAGGGCCGGTGCTACCATTAGGCCAACTAGGCAGCTGCCTAGGGTGCAGGGCTAAAGAGGGCGCCAGAAACGCCTTGGGGAAAAAACACAGTGCTCTCAAGTGGGAAGGGGGGGCGCTAAATATCTGATCTTGCCTAGGGCACCAAACTGCCTTGCACCGGTCCTGGCGTGTGCCATGCCATTCCGCCTTCTGCCCCCCCCCAAACACCACCTTTCTTTTCGCCCTGATCTGATTACATCATTTTTCATTCATCATACATCAACTCACTCATTACATTGCACGAGCCAGGAGAAAAAAGGATTAGGAGATGCGGATGAAATGGGAGGACAACGATAGGATTACGCCCACATCTTGCGCATTTTGAAAGTGCAAGTAATGGGCGTCGAGCGAGAAAGGGGCTCATGAACAAATGCTTGGTCCGGAATTACAATGCTGATGAGGCGAGGGAGGAGGGACAACTCGACGTGCCTCCAGCGAGCGAGGAAACAGCCATTCAGCACAACCCTGGGATGTGAAAACATGAAGTAGCTGTCTATGGCTTGTAATGCAATCATACTAATTCAAAATAAATATGCATATCTATTCACCCAAAGATGGGATCTGCCCATACCTGGGACATGATAAGTGTTAGCTAGGGATTGCAGCTATATGGAACCAGCCAAGCTCTGGCCAAAGAAAGGAACTACAGAGAAACCAGCCAGCTTCTTAATGGGAAGGCAATGGACCAGGAAATAGTACTGTCTGACCCCTTCCACGTGAGGCTTACTCATTGATCTGAACAGAAAGGGGTCTCTGTTGTTCCTGCTGGGGAAGGGCTAGAGCTCAGTGATAGAAGAGGACATGCTTTTCAGGGCCAGCTTCAAGGATAGTCATGCTCAGAAACTTGCCCAGGCTCCACACTCCAGCAGGGGACCAATGACTAGAGGTCCTTGGACTTGCTCCACCTCTTCACCATTGCAACCTGGTAATTTGCTTGCCTCTCAAATTTGCCTTTGGCCCAGACGGTGGAGGTGGTGAGAAGGAGGAGCAGTTGATGCCATTGCCTACTTGCTCATTGGTTCTCTGCCTGTCAATCAAGCAAGAGCTAGCTATGATGAGAAAGAGAATGAGGAGCAATAGCAGCTGGTGATAATTGTGGTGAGAAGGTAGGCTCACTGGAGTAGAGGACCCATTGAGGGCATCTTGTCCAAGGGCCTACAAAACCCTGGAGCTGGCACTGATGCTTTGCATACAAAAAAATATTTTAAAAATCCAGATTCAATCACTGACATTTCTGGATAGGGCTGGAAAAGATCCCAATCTAAAACAAAACCATGGATAGCTGCTGCCAGTCAGTATAGGAAATACTGGGCTAGAAGGATCTATAGGCAATACTGTAGCTTCCTATGCTCTGTAATACCATTGATGTCTGACTTCTCATCTTCATCTTGCCCTCCTCTAGCTTGAAAGGAAGTTAGTTTTCCAGAATAATTTCCTGTCTCTACATATCTCTCTCTGTATCATTAAAATAAAATTAGCTCCAGTGCACAAATAGGGGGTGGGTGTTTTTGTTGTTGTTTGCTTTGTCTTCCATGGACATTTTTCCCTCCAGAATCTAAATACTGGGGACGGGGGTCAGTAAATTGTGTGGAATAGTAAAGACAGAAGAATAGGCTTTTCCCCAGGGTGAGATGCACTGGGGACCACATGCTATGTGGATCACAAGGACCCTTTGGGGCCAATGTCTCAAAGAAGCACAGTCACATTGCATCTGTTGGAAAGGGGATTCCAGATTAGTTTGTCAACAGGTAATTGCTGGTCAGTTTTGCAACTGAGATGCATGCATTCTGGGCTTGAGTGGGTTTGGACACTGGGTGGGGGGGGAAAGAGGATTTTGCAGGGAGCAGGGATGTGCAAATCAGGAGAACTCTGAATTCCATCTCGAGGCTTGTTCTGACTCAAGTCCATATCAGAATGTGAGCTTTCTCCCCCCTCCCCTTTTCATATGAAAATATGTGCGTATTTTTGTGCATATTTTTCCAAATGTACACATCAGTTGTGAGCATCTTGGAAATGTACACTTACTTCTCCCATTGACCGAAGTGTATTTGTCCATTTTTTTTTTTAAGTATGCTTTTCCCCCCATGCACATCTTTCAAATGTACACATGCTGTCAAACATGGTTTTTTTTTTTGGGGGGGGGAGGTTGTTTTTGGTTTGTGAATCACATTGTATGGAATGTATGGAATTTGATTGCAGATTGTGTCTGCATTTGGTCCAGAAGGTGTGAACTGGGTAAATCTGGATCAAAAATGAACTGAAATGGAGACACTGTTGTTTTGGAAAGAAGAAAGGAGAGGTGAAGAAAAGCTGCATAGAACCCAGGAGGGAGGAGAAAGGGGGAGGATTCAAAGAGTGGGCAACCTTTTTTTCTCCTTGAGGGCCACATTTTGTTAGGGAAGGATGCTGGTGGTAGGCAGGACCAAAGACACCCCTCTGTCTCTGTCTTTCTCCCTCTCCTAGGATCATTGTATGGGCTCCAGATGATGTCATTTTACACTCATAAACCTCTGGCATTTTCTCAGCACTAGTTCCATCTTTTTTATTCTTACAACAGAATACCCATTAAGAAATAAAAGATGGAATAGCTGCACAATGCCTTCTGATGGTTAGTCCTAGGACCTCTCCATCTGTCCATCTAGATCACCCTTTTTTCTCTCTTAAGAGAGGGAGAGGGAGAGAGATGTGTAATATAGTGATGATTTTAAGATCACCACCCCTCACTCCCCCACCCCACACACACACATATACAGAGAGAGGGAAAAGGCTTCTGGAAGGCCACTCTAGCCACCATGCTCTATGGTTTCTCTCCCAAGAAACAGATTCAAGAATCAAGAATCAGATGTTTGAGCGAGAAACTACAGAGTTCAGCAACTATAGTGTCTCTCACCACTTTAGGGACTGTGCTCTGTGATTTCTCTCTCTTAAGAATCTGTTTCTTTAGAAACCACAGAGCACAACAACTAGAGCTGTGAAAGACCTCCAAAGCCAGGCCACCATGGACTCTCTCTCTCTCTCTCTCTCTCTCTCTCTCTCACACACACACACACACACACACACACACACACACACCTGGGAAGGAACAGGGGCCACTGGGAAGTACATTTAAGAAGGCAGAGGGCCACAGGTTGCCCGCCTCTGATGTAGGGATCCTGGAGAATTTCATTTCATCTATCTGTTGTTGTTGTTGTTGTTGTTGTTTTTAGCAAACTGACCTAATTTGCACTTCCTGGACCAATACATGGATCAAAACACATTAATCCTTCAGATGGCATTTCTCCGAATTTTGCAATGCAGTTCTTGGCTCAATACCTGCATACAAAACATGTATTTTATGGGGAATGTATACAGAGATGTGTATTTATGGGGGAATGAATACAAAAAATGCATATTTTAGGGGGAAATGCATACAATTTAAATGAAAACAGGACAGGATGGAATGAACCTAAGATTTAACAGACACAAAACTGACATGGACCTCAAATAGACTGATTAATCCATCTCCCCTTGGATGTATATGTTACAAGAATTAAGTGGCTGGTAATGCGGACCCCAGATCAGGAGGGAAATGAAGGGTATCAGATACTTTAGGCTCAGGTTTAAATCATTAGGGCTTCTTGCAGCAGCCCTGTAAGCACTCGTACAGGAGAAAGTTTAAGGAGTTTTTAACAGAATATTTAACAGAATATTTAAAAATATAGTGGATATATTTGACATATATATTACATCTACTGCTGGAGAACAAGTCCCCCCCCCCCAAAGATTTCCTGACTACAGAGACAGCTTGGATGTTGATTACTTCTTAACTCCCATGGATCAGAAATCCAGATTATTGTGGACTAAAGACTGTTCCACTAAATGTCATTCATTAAGTTATGGAAATTTTAAGAAGAGGCCGAGAAATATTAGCATAACACATTAATTACCAGTGACAAGCTACCCAAGAGACACCAGAAATATTTGTTCATAAGCATCCCTAATGCAATCCATGACAAACTCATTTCATTTGCTGGGCAAACATTTTCCCTTGATATGGCAGAGGGTCAATAATATGGAGAGTTGTCAAGAGTTCTGGGCTGTTCACAACTGGGACAAATTGAAGGAGCAGTTTCTGCATTTCCAGGGTTAAAGGCTTATTTGAATCTTTCATCGAGTGACAACCGTAATTTTCTTATCCATCTTTATTAACCAGGTTGCTCAGAAGATAGCAACTTTTTTCTTTCTTTTTTTAACTTGGTCCCTTGAATGGCTACTGCATCAAAGAGTTGTCACTGTATTTTAAGACCTGACATTACACAGCAGGCAGTGAAAACTGGATACTCATTAACTTCACCAAAGAAACAGGAGCAGCCACTATAAAAAGGTAGTGAAACAAATCCAACACTGGGTATGTGTCATTTAGGGAGCTGCAAAGTTTTGATGATTTCCTCTTGCTGTTTGGTTCCCCACCACCACTACCCTCCTCCTCTCTCCCCACTTTCTCTTCCGTTTTATTTTTACATCATGGAACTTGGAAGAAGCAGCCACTCTTAAAAGGTCCATTTCTGGAAGTTCAATTGGTAATCCTCATTCTTTCTCTTGCCTCTGTCACTTAATAGAAAGCACACAGAAGTTGAATATTTGATCTCAATCCATCCTGAGTTTTCCCTTTGATCAGCCTCTCAGCCTCTCTGCTGTTCTTCCAATGGAGGCATTTATTAAATAAGCAAGTCAGATGAGAGAGACAGAAAGGCCGAAATGAGAGGCTGAAGTTAAGGGGCTAATGTTTGGGTCCTGGGCTAAACAAAGGAATGACTTTAAATATCACCGGCTGTTTGGTGGAGGAGGGGAAAAGATGTGTCCCCAGTTGGCAGGGATTCTGAGACTTCCAAACATACTTTGTATTAACTTCATCCTGAGATAAGTGTTCCATATGTGTTCCAATAGGAAAACCCACAAATTGTTCACAGCTACACTTTATCAGTAGGTTGTGTATACTCTGAGCTAGTGTCCGCTGCCCCATTCTGTACCAATGGCCCTAATTATATGGCTATAATAAGTCACCCTGTGGGAAGTGGTCTTGCTTTGGACAACACACTGTGGCTAGTTACCAATTATTGGTTGTTGTGTTATGCAAACCAGGTCATAATGCAAACCAGGTCATAATGTCTTCTTTCCAAAACAACAGTGTCTCCATTTCAGTTCATTTTTTATCCAGATTTATCCAGTTCACACCTTCTGGACCAAATGCAGACACAATCTGCAATCAAATTCCATACATTCCATATTGTTATCAACTGTTTGTGTTGTTTTAATTACAGGCAGTCCCCAGGTTACAAACGAGTTCCATTCTTAAGAATGTCTTTAAGTCAAATTTGTATGTAAGTCAGAACAGAATAGCGTTCTATACGTTAAAATCAGCATTTACGCAAATTGTGTAAATTACACAAATTGTGTAGTACACTATGCTATGTACTCTACGTTAGAGGTGTACACGTACCTGGGGGGGGCGCCCCGCCTCTCCTTTCCACGGCGGGCTCCCCCCGCCACTCGATTCTCAGTGGCGCGTGGAGCGATTCTCCGTGCCACTCAAGCCGTCCACGCCCGATGCAACGGGACCCTGCACCGGCGCGACGGGACCCCACGCTGCATCTTTTCCATAGAAACCAGGGCAACAGGCCCCTGTTGCCCTGGTTTCTACGGAAAAGACGCAGTGCAGGGTCCCAGCACACTGGCGCAGAGTCCCGTTGCGTCACTTCCGGCCAGCCAGAAGTGACGCGACAGGACTGTTGCGGCGGGTGCGGGCGGCTCACCATGGAGAGGCGAGCAGGGCCCGGGGTCCAGTAAGGCCCGCTCGCCTCGGGCGGGCATGAGCAGGGCTGATTTCGGCCCACTACGCCCGCTCAAGGTGAGCGGTTACATCCCTACCTATGTAAATGACGTAGTGCTGGGGAACCCAGAAGTCCGTTCTTAAGTATGGGTTGTCTGTAAGTCGGACATTCTTAACTCAGGGACTGCCTGTACTTCAAAGCCTGCATTAAAAAAACCCCAAAAACAAAACCTAAGCCATCCCAAACTTGCAGAAAACTGGTGTAGAAACACTCAATATATAGTAGAATAAAAGATGGAATGAGCAAATGCTGTTGAAGCTCTGGGTTATCATGCCTCATTGATGGATTTCTACTTAACAACAAGTTTTACCCCACTACTGTCACTATCTTAATGTCTGGTATGCACATGGCACACTATCAAATACTACATTCCTTAGTGTTTTCACCTGAATGACATTCACTGTAGGCAGCCGTCCCCAGAAAAAATAATTTCCCCCATACCTTTGCTGGTATTACACAGCTTTTTCTCTCCAGTAAGCAATATAGAGTTTATTATTACCTCCACCACGGAACCATCAGCGGCAGCTGGCTGCAATGCTAATGCACCGTGATTCCACAACTTGGCGTAATGGACATTGCAGCTTGAAAATTAACACTGCATCTGCTTCTCGCCACAGACGCCGGAGCGAGTGGGCTGTAATTTCATCTCCAATCCCCCAAATAATGTTTGTTGTCATGCTGTAATCTTGGCAATCAGGGTAACAGCTGAACAGATCGTTTTGTCTGAAATATTTGCTAAACACATGAAGACCTTGAAACCACACCTCAGCGTGTGGGGATTGTGAATGGCAGCATTGCAGGCTGTACCAAATGAGAATGAGATTCCACAGGAAACAAGGGGAGTGCCACTCCCACCAGCCTATTAAGAATTCCCCCATCATCCATTACACCTTCTACCAGCAGGAAGAGTTCAGTCCCCTTTGGGTGCTGATTAGTGAAAACACATAGCATCACTGTAAAAGCAATGCCCCTTTTTAGAAATTAACTAAAATGCATATGCTGGGTTTTTGTAAAAAAAATAAATAAAAATGGAGGCCTTAATACCCACAGAAGTCAACTGGCAAAATCATCTCCAGATTGCTTAACTGGTGAAAACTGTGATAACCACCCTATCATTTCCACTCATCTAGCTCGAGTGCAAATAGCCTGAACCAACAGAAGGATGAGAAGGAGGAGGAAAAAGAGAAAGAGCAGGAGCAGGTGGAGAGAAGGAGGAGCAGCAAAATGCTGCAGCTCCAGGTTGGGGGTGAGATAAAAGCAGTGGGGGAAATGTTAACTCATGCAATACAGCTGCTGAGTAAAAGAAGGTAAG
The DNA here is from genome assembly GCA_021292165.1 of Shinisaurus crocodilurus. Classification (NCBI taxonomy): domain Eukaryota; kingdom Metazoa; phylum Chordata; class Lepidosauria; order Squamata; family Shinisauridae; genus Shinisaurus; species Shinisaurus crocodilurus. The sequence continues at coordinate 9,519,738 of CM037884.1, read as the reverse complement.
CTCCTTTTCCAACTCTACAATATTCTCCATGCCTCAGGGAAATCATTTGCTCTTAGTGGCCTCAGGCAAATCACCGATCTTGGCGACAGACTTTTACACACCTGCCAACATTGGAATGATCCAAAAAGGGATATTTATGGCCCAATCCTATGCATGTCTAGACAGAAAAAAGTCCCACAACTTTTGGCTGGATGGGGGATGCTGGGAGTTGTAGGACTGTTTCTGTCTAAACATGCATAGGATTGTGTCCTAAGAGATGTTTATTCTCATGCACTTGCAGGGAAGGGATAAGTTGATTTGCTTATGTCTTTACTATATGAGGCGGTTCTTTTCCCCCATTTTTTAAAAAAAATATGGGGCAGAGCAATCCTATGGCACCTAGACAGCCTCTGGGGCAAAGTAATATGCTGTGGATCTCCTCCTCTGCACCCATAGGCAGAGCCACAAGTGCAGAGGAGGAAATCTGATTGTGGAACTTCCCCCACCCCTCCCACCTGCCATGGAAACTCTTTTAGAGGTCACAACAGTGAATTCAGAAGGAATCAGGGAGGGTGGAAATGGGGTGTGCTGGTAGGTAGGCAGGAGAGAGGGAAGAAGAGGGGTGGAACTACAAGAATCAGTAGCCTCTCCATCCCCATCCTTGCCTATTGAAAAGCTGGGAAGGTAGATGGGCCAAGAGGTCCACCTAGCTTAAGGCAACAAAATTGGAGGACCAAGAAGCTGTGAAAGCATCCATGATCCTCCTGCCCTGCCTGGCTCTTGTCTTGACCCTGATTCAGTGCTTCAGAAAATAGCCCAATTCTGCTTGGAAAAATTTGGAGATCATCTACTTCAACTTCGGTACCAAACCAAAGCTGAGATTAAGAAAACTGAGGCTTCATGCCTCCCATTGACTATCATGTGAAATTAATACATAGCTATGACTTTTTTCTCTTTGTCAGAATCAGATGATATATGCAGGCTTTGTAGCCCCTTAGGGGGGATTACAATGGCCAAAAGTCAGAAAAATAAGTGCAGGGAGGTTATATATATATATATATATATATATATATACACACACACACACACACTAGCTTTTGCCCGCGGCTTCGCTCGCGTGATGAAGAGTGACCGTGCCAAGCTTGCACGGGTCGTCATTTTCCTATAGGCACTACTTGTTCGAAATTCCTTAAGGTCACCGACTCCTGTTTTGAATTGCTCCATAGGAAAGGTCCCCCGGGACTACATAACGGAATCCTAGCTCCCCCAGGACTACCAGCTCCCCCGGGACTTCCAGCTCCCCCGGGACTGTACAATGAAATCCCAGCTCCCCCGGGACTACACAATGAAATCCCTGCTCCCCCCCCAGGACTACACAATGAAATCCCTGCTTCCCTCCCTGGATTACACAATGAAATCCCTGGCCCCCCGGGACTACACAATGAAATCCCAGCTCCACCAGGACTACACAGTGAAATCCCTGGGCCCCCGGGACTACACAATGAAATCCCTGCTCCCCCCCAGGACTACACAATGAAATCCCTGGGCCCCCGGGACTACACAATGAAATCCCAGCTCCACCAGGACTACACAGTGAAATCCCTGTTCCTCCCCCGGGACTGCACAATGAAATCTCTGCTCCCTGTTTCCTTTCTCCCGGAACTGCACAATGAAATCCCTGCTCTAGGGGTGTACCGCTCGGCCTTCAGGCGGTCATAGTGGACCAAAATCGGCCCCGTTCATGTCCGCCGGAGGCTCGCGGGGCCTTACCAGGTCCCGTCGCGGCTTGCCTCTCCGTGGCGAGCCGCCTGCACTGCCCACGCTGGTCCTGTCGCGTCACTTCCAGCTGACCCAAAGTGACAGCACCCTGCGCAGGCGCGCTGGGCCCCCGCACTGCGTATTTTGGCCCAGTGCGCCGGCCTGCGCAGGGTCCCGTCGCGTCACTTCCAGGACAAGTGCGGCCGGTGCGGCGGGCTTGAGCAGCACAGAGAAATGCTCCACGCCGCTCAGAAAATTGAGACCGGGGGGCCGCCGCTGTGGCGAGACTGAGGTGGTGGCGAGATGGGCCCCCCGAAGGTATGTGAACACCTCTACCCTGCTCCCCCAGGACTACACAGTGAAATCTCTGTTCTCCCCCCAGGACTGCACAATGATATCCCTACTCCCCCCCCCGCCAGGACTGCACAATGAAATCCCTGCTCCCCCCCCCCAGGACTATGCAATGAAATCCCAGCTCCCCTCCCCAGGACTACACAACAATGAAATCCCAGCTCCCGCCCCCCCGGGACTACACAATCAAATCTCTGTCTCCCCCCCTCGGGACTACACAGTGAAGATCCCTGCTCCCCCCAAGACTACACAACAATGAAATCCCAGCTCTGCCCCGGCTGTGTCTCATATGAACATTCTGTTTTGATGCAGGAGAGATTTGTATATCTGCTCCTGATTGGCCCCTGTGGCAGTTCGTACGAACATTCTATATGTCGTTGGAGCGATTTGCATAACCTCTCCTGAATGGCCCCTGCGAACATTCCAAGTGACTGCCATTGGCTCTCATCTATTTTGGGCCGTACAGGCGCAGCGAGGGTTTTTTGGAGATTTGAACCCACCAGTCTTTGTCCTTGGGTGATGGAAGTATGCGTGCCAAGTTTGGGGCAGATCTGTCAAAACATGATGGAGCCTATGCGACGACGCCCCGCACACAGCAGTAATTCAGTCATTTAAAAAGTTTCCCTCCCTTTTCACCCCCTCAGAGAACATTCTAAACGGCCTAGGGGAGATTTGCATACCCAGCCCTATTGGCCCCTGCAGTAATTCATACGAACATTCTAAGTGAGCCAGTGTGGCGTAGTGGTTAGAGTGTTGGACTGGGACTCGGGAGATCCGGGTTCTAGTCCCCGCTCGGCCATGAAACTCACTGGGTGACTTTGGGCCAGTCACTGCCTCTCAGCCTAACCTACCTCACAGGGTTGTTGTGAGGATAAAATGGAGAGGAGGAGGAGGATTATGTAAGCCGCCTTGAGTTCCATGTAGGAAAAAAGGCGGGGTATAAATGTAATAAATAAATAAATAAATAAGTATCATATGGGCTATTTGCATAACTGCTCCTATTGGCTCCTGCAGGAATTCTGAAGTGAGGCCGATTTGCATAATTGCTGCCCTGTTGTTTTGCCCATAGGATATGAGAGTTGGGTGATTCCCTTTTTCACCCGCTTAGGGATGGAATTTCCAAAAATCCTTCCTTAGTGGGGCTCTACGTCATAAAAGCAATGTTCCTTCAAAATTTCACATTCCTAGATTAAACGGTTTGAGCTGGGCATTTATGAGTCAGTCAATCAGCCACTCAGTCAGGACACTTTCATATATATATATATATATATATATATATATATGGAAACTGCCAATAACTCCCCCCACCATTTAGCAGAACTGGATGCAATTTGTTGGGTTAGTTTCAGCTTCTGAGCAGACTGAGTCTTTTAAGTTTCAGATGAATTGACACAGGAGATTTCATGCAACAATAGCCTTGGCATGAGGATATACTAAAGAGGACGTGCTTATTCCCCTATGTTCCTTTGGAACATAGGAAGCTGCCTTATACCATGTCAGACCATTGGTCCAAGTAGCCCAATATTGTCAACACTGACTAGCAGCAGCTCTCCAAAGTTTCAGGCAGGAATATTTCCCAGCCCTATCTTGAAATGCAGAGGATCAAACCTGAGACCTTCTGCATGCAAAGCAGGTGCTCTGCCACTGATCCACAGCCCTTCCTTGTGGACCATTGTTCTGGAAATGACAGAGACAGCCTAGAGGTGTCCCTAAGTAAGAAATGTGCTGTGCTTCAGAAGGATAGGTGCAGCATTTCATGGGGAAGGGGAGTCCTCAAACATTTTGGAGAGGGGAGTGATTAATTTCCCCTCCCCCCCTATTTTTGGGCAATTTGTATGACAATGACACGTCAGAGTTGTCCCCAGGCAAGAAACCTGCAAAGTTTCAGAAGGATAGGTGCATATGCTAGGGAGTTATGATTACTGAGAATATATACAGTGTGTGTGTGTGTGTGTGTGTATATATATATATATATATATATATATATATGCATGCTTGGTGGCATTGGAAGAATGGCCATCTCATGGGCCCATCCTTTCCATCCCCTAAAGCACAGCAAGTCTCTGGTAAAATGTGCCCTTGGATTAGAAGGTGGATCTGTCAGTCATTCAACTGTACTCTCTCCCTCCTCCTCCCCTCCTCATCAGTGTTTAAGAGAAGCAAGACCAACAGATGCTATTTGGAGAGGAGACAGAATGTCTGTGTGAACAAATCAGTTACAAAGACACATTCTGGATGGGCTTTGGTTCTGGTGGTTTCAGAGGGAAGTCTGCTTTAACTCAAGAAGCACTGGAAATGGTCCAAAGAGGCCTAATTCTACTTGGGTTTGAAGCTTCATCTAAATTCAGCGCACAACCCTAAAATTTATGTATGGAAAAGCAGACTGGGGTGTTTTAACCCTTCCTGGAAGAAGAGTTTGGTGGAGAGAGACTAACCTCAAGGGGCTGAGCATTTTCACCCATCTCACCCCACCCACCACTACCACCAGGGAGCCTGATAAAGCCAGCTGCCTGAAGATAAGTGCTGGAAGGAGTGCTTGGTGGAGACAGAGATGAGACTTTGAGGGTATGTGGGGCTTGAAGGAGGGAAGAGGACTGTCAGTCTTTACCTCCCCAGGTGAGAGATGGGGAAGGCCCTGAGAGAGGAGACCCAGGTGAGAGGTGGGAGGAAGGCAGGCTGCCACAAGTATGAGGAGTAGCTGCTAACAAGTGTTGGTAGGCTAATTGTGGGGAATCCCATGTAGAGTGGAGTGTGGAGATTTATCTATCCTTTGTAGGGAGTGTTTCTTTCTTATAGGGAGTGTTTTGTGTTATGTTTTATTTTCTCACCTATTTATTGCTTTGCTGTTGGATTAGTTTAATTTATTTGTACTGTTTACTGGGTATTGCATGCATTAATATTTCTATTATGTATTTGTTTACCAACATTATGACTATTTGTAACTGTTTCTATTGGATGTTTTGAATATTGTTATATTTATTGCTGTTAGATTGTTGTAAATTATATATCCTGCTGTTTATTTGTTATGTTGTGAACTGTTTGGAGCATGATTTTATGGGGAAAGCAGCATACAGATAAGATGACGACGATGATGATGATGATGATGATGATGATGATGTGGTTCCAGTTGATGATGTGGTCCATGTGGTTCCAGTTCTGTGTTTATGAGGCTAAACATGCAACTGGACAAGTGGGGAGATTGGCAGAAAAATGATATGAGGAGAAGGGTTACACTTAGACACATGCAACACATGCAAAAATATCCCCCATCATTAGGCTGCCTTTGCTTACCAAAAACACCCTGCCCATTCAGGCTTCATTTGTATTTGCATTGCATGCAATATGTAGTGTGCCCTCATGTATCAGAGGCCAACAGAACAAAAGAAGAAATGTATTACAGCCCGGGAGGCCAAGATTGTTCACCCTCTCTCAAAACAGTAGAATTCAGAATCACCAAATGATTTCGATTGGAAGTAGATTCAGGACCACTCTGCCATGCCATGGATAACGAACATTTGGAATTCTCTGTCACAAGATGCAGTTATGACTCTGAGTCAAACTAAATGTTGCTTTTAATACACTAGAATGCAACTACATCTATTCTTTTCTATTACTCAGAAGTAAGTGAAGAAGACCAAATCTGGATAGGGACCCTAGCATGGCAGGGGACTTTAACCCTTTGCCCTCTGATGTGGTCCCAAATCCAGATCCCCATGGCACCTGCAATTTGCACAGGGCAAAAAGCCACATTCAGCTTCAGTGGGAGCTTTTCTTCTTTTCTTATTGCAGGTACAGGGTGGGTGGGGGTGTAGGTAATTCAGATCTGGACCACCGCAGGGGCAGATGGTTACAGCCCCCCTACTATGCTCCCAGTCCAGACTGGACCTCCCTTGCTTACCTTTGAGGGGTGGTGGTGAAAGAACAGATGTAACTGCATGCTACATATTTAATGTGTAGTTTGGCCCTCAGACTACTTTTTTAAAAAAGGGATTAGACAAATTCACAGTGGGCATGGGTTTTTTGTGTGTGGTTGTTTTGTTTTATTGACACCTATTAGCTATGATAGCTAAATGGAACCTCCAAGTTCAGAGGCAGTATGCTGAGGACCAACAGTGGAGAGAGGGCTCTTGCCTTCATGTCCTGCTTGTGGGCTTCCCAGAAGCATTCAGTTGGCCAGTGTGTGAAAAAGGATGCTAGACTACATGGACCTTGAAGCTAATCCAATAGGGCTCTTCTTAGGTTAATTAAGGCACACAGCTAAGGGTGTGTGTGTGGGGGGGTACAGCTTGTGGATGCTATAACTACAGGAACTCAGTCCTAAAATAAAATAAAACACACACACACACACACACCACCACCACCACCACCACCACCTTCTTGCATTTATTTTCACCCAACTTGTTAATTAGTCATCAGATGCTGGGCATTGGGAAAACTGGTCGGAGCACAGCTCAAATCAAACAGTCTGTAAGTGGTGCATTTACCAGTGGAAAGCAGCTTCAAAGTCTTCCCTTCCACTTACATTTTAAGCAGCTCTACAAAAGAGCATTGATTTTGGGGTTAAATCGACTGTTTTTATTCATCGCTGGCTCATGTGGTCTGCTCAGAAAGACAAATTGTGCAAGATTGCAAGCTGTGGATCAGTTCTGATAAAGCGAAATCCTGGTCTCTCCCTCTCCTTCTCCTACTTTTTGTTATTCCTTTCTCCTCTCTTTTTGTTTTGTGCTAAATATTTTCTGCAGTCATAATTTGCTATTATTTGGCCCCTGCCTGGCCAGAAAAGGCATTTTCACAGCATGTGAGCCTCTCTTTGCAGGGCAAGTACTATATTTTCATACCAATTACATCAGAAGCAGAAATCTAAACTTTCCCTGTGTCCTTTGGGCTCCTGCATAGTAAATAGCCAATTTTTTTGTTTGCACATTTTATGTTTATTCAAATTGCCTATTGACTCCAAATTAGTTGACAGATATAATAATAAACATATGTATCAAGTGCTAAGCACTTGTGATAAGGATCAGGTTTGAGCCCTCAGGTGCACTGCGGTGGCAGCAGTTATGGAAAGTACTGTATGAATGCACTTTAAATATATCTCATGCCAGGAATGTTTAAGTCTATTGTACAATGTCTCCTTGCCTTGTCTACCCAGGCAAAGAAGCACTTGGATGCCAACTGTGCTGTTAAGTGCCTCTGCCTAGGAACAGAGAATGATTCTTCTCTCCTCTGTTCTTTCCACTGTACCCATGAACTTCTCCTTGGCAACTTTGCAAAAAGGTTGGATTCTGTTCCCAGCCTCACTGCTTATTCCATGGGGCTTGTTCAGTGCCACTTTCCCTGGCAGCTCAGGAAATCCAAACACTAAAAATAAATTCACCTGTTCAAATACAAGGGGGGTATTTTTAAAAAAATATTATTCCACCTGGAAACAAAATTTGCCATATGCCACTTGATTCCAGCCAGGCCGATGGACGGACCTTTGCTCTCTCCCCACCTCTCCCATAATGCAGCCGAACGGAGTGGTAGCAGATGGAGGCAGTCCTGGGAGGGGAGGAGGCAAATGACATTTGGCCCCAGCCAGGCCAATGGAGGGACTCATCCTTTCTCACTTCTCTCCCAAGGCAGCCAGTTTGAATGCATGCTGATGGAGGCAGGAGGGCAGGAGCCATATGTCTGTGTTGATTCTGCTTGCACCAATGGAGGGGGCCTTGCTGTCAGATGCAGCCAGGTTGGATGTTGAATAGACACGAGGTGGTCAGTGTGGCGTAACCCCACAATTCAGTTCCCTGGTGTCTGCAATAGTATATTTAGTGAGTATAGAATGTTGAACTGAGTGGGTGTGGTTTGTGATGTCTTGGAAAGGGTGGGGGGAGGAGTATTTGCGAACGTAGGAGGAAAATGAAGAGTCGAGACAATTTGCTGGTGTTTAACTGGGCCACATTTATTTACATACAATGAACTGCAAAGGGATGTAGTGCGGGTCATTCTAATCCGCCCCCCCCGGGCCGATAACATTGTGCAATTGGGTGGAGCATCCAAAACTGGGAGGCTGCACAAAACAAAGAGGGTGTGGGTGGGGCTACCAGGCCTAATATTAGCTCCTGTAGCCCCACCCCCTTCCTGACGTGATACCTGCACCAACAGGTAAGTCTCGACTCCTTCCCCCATGCCCACAAAATTCTCCCCACCCACAGCTGCGCGTGTTCCGGGGGAAGGTCCATAAGGAGTGTTTGAGTGATGTCAGAGTTAATGTGTTATGGGAGTGGGTTAGTAGTGTGTTTGGAGTGTGGGGAGAGTTGGGGAGTTAGGATAGTTGGATTATTCGTGTCTTGTCTGTCAGGAGTTTTGAGAGAAATCAGTGCTTGTATGAGGAGTGAAAGTATTTGGAGTTATAGGGACTTAGGTTAATTACAAAGTGTTTGGTGTAGGCAGGCTGAAAGTTATTTTCTGGAACTAAGATTTTGAGAATTAAAATAAACTTTTTTTTATTTTGTTTGCTACCCAAATCCTACGTGTCAGCAGCTTGGCATTATTAACCCGCATTCTTTTAAATCTACACACATGCACACACACACCTTTGTACCCACAGTATCATAAATTTAAAATAGATCCTTAAAACCAGTATTAATCTTTTCCCTCATTGGTAGGGGAAAGGTTTCATTTGACCCTCCCCTCAGGTTTTTATTTAAGTGTTGGTGCTTAGCCTGAGAAGGGTTTATGCAGCGGGTCCTAAAGTGTAAGGGCCGTGTCGTCGCAGTCAGTCTGGCTCCTTTCTACCTTGGTGCATGATTTGTATTATTTTGGCACACCATACACACAGGCCTGAAACCATTCAGTTGTGTGACTATTTCCTATGAACCATATGCCTAAGTGTGATATAAAATGGATCTGTTGTAGACACCCAGAGCTCCACCATCCAACTTAGCCAAGGAGTAAAAATGCCTTCATTATATGTGAAGAAATCAGGCACGCCATCTCTAATTTCAGGGACTCTAATGATATTAATTGGTACACAGCCCTTATTTTCATTTACGCAGTGGCAGGCCTGAGCGTTGATAATTGATGGATTGGCAGAATGATGGCTTTGATGATTTGTAAATTAAAGCTTCATCCTGCCCAGCCCCTAGTGCCTTCGATAAGATGCAAGATGTTTTGACACCCCATACTTACTGTGCAGACTATAAGTGCTCAGTGCCTTTTAGGATTGGGCCTTAGCACATACACATATATACTTGCTCTCTCGTCCCCATGGCTATGCCAATCTGTTCTATTAATATGAGTTTAATTCTTTCGTCTTCATTTTTGCATTTCATTTGCAAGTAACAAAAATATAATTACAACCAACAAATCACTGCCCCTCAGGGAGTTCTGTTGATTTTATCCACCCCCACGGGGCTTGCAATATACAGTTCAAGAACAGAAAAGAACAGAAAACAGAAGGAAGAAAAAAGGTGGGGGAAATTCTGCTCAGCCTAAGAGGCTGATGGCAACTGTTTGGTCACCATTCTAGAATAGAAGTCCTGTGGCAGGCAACCAGGGGGGCATGTGGATCTCCTGTATGTCCCCTGTGTGCTTCAGTCAACCGCAGTGGCCCTGGTCTGTATCCCCACCACCACCAGTCGAGCCTTGGTGAGTGGTCATGAAAGAACACCTTTTTTATAATGGTACCATCATTTTGGAATTTCCTCCCTTCCCAGGTAAGCCCACCCAACCCCAGCATGGTTAACTTCCCATCTTCTGGAGAAATGCAGCTGCTCCACAAGGCTTTTTGGGGTGATTGACTGATGACTGTGTTTCTGATTATTTAGCATTCCTGCTGATATGAGAGGCAGCCAAACCCAAAATGTCTGAAAGCTTGCATTTTAGGAAAATGATTTTAAAAAATAAAATCTTTGCCGGTGATCACACTTCTCTCCACTCCTTCTGGCACAGCCCAGGGATGTTGAAGAGTCCTTGGTCTCGAGACCTGAGTCGAGTCTTGAGTCCCATTAAAAATATTGGAACTCGAGTGGGACTCAAGTCAGAGGGGGGACTCAGTCCGACTCACGAGTCGAGTCCTGGAGTCCGAGTCCCCATCCCTGATTAGTACCTCCACAGAAGCAGTTGCAGGAATACAAATACACGTTTCCTACTTTACTCCTACCATGCCACCTGCCCCCCCCTCACAAACAAGGAACCTCCATCCATGATAGATAATGGAAACTCTGTGTCCAAAGGATACACACTTCTGATTACCAGCTGACTTCATGACCTGCTTTGTAAGCTTTCCAGAAGGATTTGGCTGACAAGGTTGGGTTGTAGGGATGGAGAAACCTGTCAGTTTCAGTTTCTCATATTCCCAGCCTTAAATTCAGTTTCTCCCAAACTTTGAGGATTTCCCCAATCTTACATTGAGTTCATCCTAAACTTTTAGAATATATATATTTTTTAAAGTATATATTTACATGAAAATTCATACGCACTTGTGTGCATATTTCTCTTAATAGATGCATTTTGAATGCAATTTTGCTTAATATACACATTTTTGCAAGCTATTTTCCTAATATAACATATTTCATTCATTCATTCATTCCATTTCTATGTATACTGCCCATTGGCAAAAACTCTGGGAGGTTTAAAAAGATTAAAAACTTCAAAAATACAATATTGCATGTAATGTAAAAAAAAACACATTGACATATGAACATATAATCTAACAACACACACATACACACACACACACACCTAAAGAAGTCTAATAATCAACAATAAGAAATTCCAGGACCTGATTAAAATCCTTATCATATGCTACCAAATGTCTGAGAGTAGATGAAGGATGTTGCCAAGATAAAAATGTTGGTGCCAAGCTTGTGTGTTAGGGTTAGGTTAAGGTTAAGGTTCATAAAGACTGGGTCTCTGTGCATTTCCCAGGACCGGAACTAGCATCAATTGTTGGGCACAAAGAGTGAGAGGTCAACAATGCCCTGAGTGCTGCCTTTGGGCATGTTGTCTGAATGTACGGGGATTATACCTGCATGTCAGGGATAAACTTCAGGTTATTTATTTATTTATTTATTATATTTATACCCCGCCTTTTTTCTTGGAAGGAACCCAAGGCGGCTTACATAATCCTCCTCCTCCTCTCCATTTTATCCTCACAACAACCCTGTGAGGTAGGTTAGGCTGAGAGTCAGTGACTGGCCCAAAGTCACCCAGTGAGTTTCATGGCCGAGCGGGGAATAGAACTTGGATCTCCCGGGTCCCAGTCCAACACTCTCACCACTACACCACACTGGTTAGGGTTAGGGTGAGTAAAACCTGAGTCTGTATGCTTGACCAGGGGCCTGGATCTAGCTTTGATTGGATAGACAAAGTGAGCAGACAACAAAACACTCTCAGTGATGCCTTTGGGCATGCTGTATGAAGGTATAGGAATTATACTTGTGTGTTTGGTTTAGGTTTAAGCTTCAGGTTAGGGTTAGGGTTAGGAAAACAAGGATCTGTATGCATTTCCCAGGGCCTGGAACTAGACTTGATTGGGCAAAAAGAGTGAGCGGTCAACAAACACACCCTCAGTGATGCCTTTGGAAGAGGAGAGGATAGAAAGGAATTGTTCCTGCCTCTAAGGTTCAGGGTTATGCTTCTGGTTAGGGTTAGGGTTAGTAATACCTGAGCCAATATGCATGTCTAATAGGTCTGGAAGTAACATAGATTGTGGAGACAAAGTGATATAGGTCAAAAAGAATCATAAGGATTAAACAGGCATCTTAGGGTTAGAGTAAAGCTTCAAGTTAGGGTTAGGGTTAGGGAAACCTCAGTCCCTGCATACTTCCTGGGACCTGGAACTAGCCTCTCCTGGACAGAAAGAGTGAGTGGTCAACAAGAGCACAAGGATGCATTTCCCAGGGCCTGGAACAATTGGGCAAAAAGAGTGAGAGGTCAACAAGCACACCTTCAGTGATGCCTTTAGGTCCATGTGCATCTCCAGAACCTGGAACTAGCCTTGATTTTACACAAAGAGTGACCAGTCAACAAGAAGACCCAGAGTGTTGCCTTTGGACATGCTGTCTGGATAGAAAGGGATTATACCTGTGTCGTAGGCTTAGGGTTAAACTTCAGGTTAGGGTTAGGGAAACCTGGGTCTCTGTGCATGTCCAGAAGCCTGGAACTAGCCTAGATTGGGCAGACACAGTGAGTGGTCAACAAGAACACCCCCAGTGAGGCCTTTGTGCATTCTGTCTGAAGGGACTATACCTGCACCTTAGGGTTAGGGTTAAACGTTAGTATAGGCTTAAGGTTAGTAAAACCCGAGGGTTTAATGGGGAGATTAGTTCAAAACATTTGTAATAATCATTTCTCTGTGTGTTTTAAATTGAGATCTCTATTGCAATATTTAGAGAAATCTGAATTTCGAAGGATAACTTAATTTCATTTTATGTACTGGTTGAAAAGTACTAAATTGGGTATGTTTACATTAAAATGTGAACCATCTAATTTCTTCCCATCCCTATTTTTTTGGGTTCTAAGGCTGTTTTGATGACTGGTAGTGTAACAACTTGGCTATTCAGGCGGGAATATGGGGTGGGCTAATTATCTTAAAATTTTATATTGTTTAAATGTATTTTATTCTGTTTTTATTTTGTATTTTTATCTGTGTACATCGCCCAGGGTGGCCGGTTGCCGGCCAGATGGGCGATAAATAAATATAAATAATAATAACAACAACAACAACAACAACAACAAGGATGGGGGAACAGGTGGGACACACAGACACTGAATCAACAGCCTGGGGTATCTCCAATTCATAAACAAGTTGTTTGACTGCCTCATTTCCCATGGTCACAAAGAAGAAAAAAGCAGAAGCATTAGCAAATACATTAGCTTAGAGACCATATAACCCATTTAGCACATGGAACTGTAACTACAGTTACACTCTATTTGCTCCTCTTGTCTTGCCTCTGTAGGAGCTCCCAAGTGAGTGTTTTTGCTTTTGTATTTTCAACCACAGTCAAGCTGGAGGTAATTAAATACAAAGGGCCTCCCATTGTCATCTTAGCAACTCTGTTTTGCCAGTCCAGCTCCAGCAGACTACGAAAGGAAAATTTTATTTTAAGCATGCAGATTCCTGGATTTATTTTTCTCATTAAAATTTAAGATAAAACCTGTATTTTTGCCTGCTTGGCTCTCTATTCTTGCATTAGCTGCCTTCCTTCCCTTCCCTTCCCCTTTCTCCTCCCCCTTCCCTTATTCTTTTTTGCAATTGCCCTCAGCTTGTTTCTTCAACTGATGATTTTGTTTCCCTGGAAAAGGCCTGACCCTCTGAGGATCCAGATCTTCCTCCTCCTCCTCCTCCTCTCCAGTGAGTTACACCCCTCATGGTACGCATTTGTGCATGAATGCTGCAGGCCCCCTCTGCTGTATGAAAGTGCCCCTGTACTGCCTACTCAACATGTACATTGCAATTAAAGAGGCTACCACAAGCATCTGGTGCTCTTTCCTAACCAGTAAAATAGGTTTCGGGAACTGGGATATAATCAGCCGCTTGGTGGGTGATGCCTGCTCTTTATAGCTGCTACTCTAGAAATAAAAGGAGGGCGTGTAGAGAGTGGCAACTATAGCAGCAAAATTTGCCACTGGGATACTTCTGGCTATGGGAGCGAGGGCCTTAGTTTCCAGCACTAGTCACTCAGTGCTCATATTATGGGAGGAAAGAGCATATGGGAGGTAGAGCATGAATTGCCCTTTAAGAAATCCATAAGCTCCACCAGCTACTCCCCTCAATTTTAGTTCAATCATGCCCCCATGCAGTCTTCTAAAAACAGTAGGTATCGAGGCCATCTAGGCAAGGGGACCGAGCCCCCTCTCACACCCTGTAATTTGGAGTGTTTCCAGACAGAGGGCTCCTATCGCTACCACTCAGAAGACATTGTGCAGGAGTTCCATCCTCCTCCCCCGTGCAGATTTTCTGCAAGAGAAAGAGAAAAGTAGCAGCAGCACAGCAGGATATCAGAGGAATGTGACATTGTCTGGACCTCCCATAAAATTCCATGTGAATGAGGCTCGGTCTTGGTGCTATAAAAGTCTCAGAGGGAATCAACCCTGAGCACTGGACTAGCTCCTTTTTTCAAAACAGTCCTCCAGCCTGCCTAGTTGCTGACTAGGGCTGTAAAGTATTACCCTGAACTTTCCTCTGTTCTGGGAAGAGGTAGTAACAATATATTGGCAGCAAAATCCATCGTTGAGCGAAGCACTCTAAGTCACCACCCACCCCTCTCATTTGGCCCCCACCGCCTCCATATGATACCACCTGTTCCTTGCTTTGCTTAAGACTCACTCTTGTTGTTTACTTGTTGATTGCAAATCGGGAAAGGCGGGCAATTCGGCACTTATGTGTCTCTGGCTCCAGCTTGCTTTGCATAAATACTGTTTTTTTAACACCTGCTTAATGTTATATTCATAAAGAATGGGTATGCCACTGCACTGCTGGAAGAGATAAAACAAACACCATGCATTTTTAGCAAATGGTGAGCTTCAAGTAGTCAGGCAAGGCAGAGCTAGCCCTGACATTTTATAGCCAATGATGTTTCTTTGAGCTGCTGAAATCAGGGTGGGTAGGCTGTAAAATGTTCGGTCCAAAGAATCTGTTTGTGGGAGATTCTGATGCTCCCTGCCAAAAATCAAAGATGTTCAGACAAAAGACCAAAAAGAAGCAGATGAAGAAACAAAGTTCTTGCCATCAATGTAGCCATTAGCCAGAGCAAATGGTAGCATGGAGTTTTTGTTCCCATCAGCATAAGTTCACGGAGCGCAGCAACATTGGGCTTATAAAACACAGAGATCACATAGCCCATGTTCCATCTTAGTAAACTCCTTCCCTCCTAGAAATCTGAGAGATTTCCCAGAATCCCCACCTATTGGTGGGCATGTTCTTCACTATTCCATAAGTCATTCTGGTTTGCTTTACTTCTAGTCCCCTATTCCCCATTTCAGATCTTTCAAAGCATGGTGGGGGTGGGGTAGGGATTGTGAGTCCTGTCCCTGCAGGTGACTTCTGTGTGTTTGGAGGTTGGAACAGAGCCTACGGATGGACAACTGTATGTGTGTGGGGCTCCTCCCCAGCCAATGTGGAAGATGAGAGGGGAAGTGGTGCCAATGTGCCAGCCCTAATGAAATACCTCTCCCATAAGGCACCTCCTCTCTCAACTGTCACCACTACCAGCCATTCCAGCAGGCTGTACAGAGGGAGATGAGAGAGGAAGCAGAGCCATTCCACCAGCATTGCTGATAGAATACTTCATTTCCCTCTACCCTCCCCTTCCCTTTTTCCTTGTGCGTTGTGTCTTTTCACATTGTAAGCCTGTGGGCAGGAATTGTCTTGTTTTACTGACTGCTTGTAAGGCATTCCAGGAGCCCTCTTGGCTGAGGAATGGGATAAAATATATGATAAATATATGTTCATTTAAATAAATATGATCTGGAACCCTGGGGGAAAACAAACAAGGCCCTTGATCTCACAGTCAGAGCGCTCTGTGTGTAGGCTCTGTTCCAACCATCAGATGCACACATGGAGTAGGGACAGTCAATTCTCTACCCATCCTACATGCATTGAAAGGAGGAGTGAAAAAGTGTATGAGAGATGATGCCATGAGCAGAATGCAGACAGTCAGAAAGATAAAAATTCGACTCCAAATTCTGTGTCAAAGCTGAATCCAAATTCTGCAACCTGCATTAAAATCTATTTAGATCTATATGAATCTGCTTATGTCACATGCCATTTTTCCTCCTTCCGCTAGTTATAGAAATGTGGAAAGAGCTATGCCGCAGCACTGTTACACCACCATGGCTCTTGCTCTGGAAATCATCAAGCTCACTCCCCATTCTGAGATTTCTCCCTGTGTTGCTCATACATTTTGGAGATTATCTACTCAGCCTTAAGGACTAGAAACTTTGATTTAATGTAAAATGAAGGCTGAGAGGATGACGAGTTCTATGTACTTGCTGCATGGAATCAGCAGAATTACAGCATGCATGTGGCCCAGAAGCACGCAAGTAGCCATAGCTAATGACTTTGGATACTGTGAGTTATGGAGATACCTTCAGCATCCATAAACACACACACAGAGAGAGAGAGAGAGAGAGAGAGAGAAGTGAAAATTAAATCCCAAGTTACTTCTCAATTCCCTTTGCAAAAATTAAATAATAATAATAATAATAATAATAATAATAATAATAATAATAATAATAATAATATATTTCTTACCCGCCTCTCCACTTGGATCGAGGTGGGGAACAACAATAAATATAAAATACATAAACTAGTTAAAACATATTATTAAAACATTCTTAAGAAACTTTTTAAAATATCCTCTTGGCCTACATCTCAATTCCTTTTTTTATTACTTATGGTCACAGCATAACCCTAGGTTACCATACCCCTGAAGGTAGCATGAAGAAAGCTGTAAGGTACATGCACATCACAGATAGACTGAGTCCAGATCTCCTCTCCCCCAATTACTGCTTTTCTCCAGCTGCCATTTGGGGAGCCGGGAAGAAGATATTTTTCTATTCACGCCTTCTCCCCTCAACTTCCACTGCTCCCCCCGTCCTTTTAACCAGACATAGGGTGGAAAACAAAGCCTCTTTGGCACAATAGCATGTCAGATTCCTCTCAGTTTCAAACATGCTCTCATTCCCACTCCTCCTTACTTGGTGGAGAATTTCCTTTCATTAAAATTAGGCCTCATTTCACACTCATCTTCTCTCTCTCTCTCTCTCTCTCAAAATTGAATGTGATCTCCATTGCCTGTGGGTTTCTTTAGATTTTAAAAATAAAATATCTTATCTTGCTGGTTTTAGAACCATATCTAACTCTCACCACACACATACAGATCTGCTTCGTCTCCCACCTTTTTCTACCTAGCCATACTTCAGTCACCCCATTGTCAAAGCAAAGGGGCCTTCCCTTTGGTGTCTCTGCTACTCCTGCCTCCTTTCCCCCCATTTTGGTCCACTTTTTAATAGAAGGGTCATTTCATTCCAAATAAAGAAATAAGATCTTTTTCTCCTCCACTGATTTCTTCACAACTTTCCTGTTGTTTGTTTGACTCCCAGTTTAACAGGTTGTTCTTCTCCTGCTTGCCTGGAAACCAGTCAGAGTTGGGATGGTGGGGAGGGGTTCTATTAACAGGAGACTCTCTGAGAGTTGCTAAGAAACTCAGAACTCTGAGCAAGACTTTGCTATTCACAGAGGAAGAAAAAGCTATGAAGGGGATTAAGTGGGCTATTCCTTCCTTGACTCCTGTAATCTCATGGCAGCAGTAGATATTCTATGAAGCATAAAAGAAAATTATCTAGCTGATGATCCAAAGGCCAGCTTTATAGCTAGCAGCCCCACATGGCAACCTTGGAAGAAGGCAGGACCATTGCTTGGCTCCTTTGCACAATTGGGGCAGCCCTTTCCCATGTGGTGAGCTGCCACAATTGCACAAACTGCTGTGGCCACATGAACAGCCTTCATGTGAGGGGCACCAATTCCCACAAATGGGGTTTTTCTTCATGTAAATATTGCTTGGTCATGACAGGAGTCATGTAGCAGCCTGTTGCATGCTCTTGAACTGCTTTCATGGGGTCCGGCACTACTGACTGGTTGATATATACTTGTCTTATTTGCATGGCTAAGGAGCAGGTGGGTTGCCCTCTTGTACCACATGCACACGGTAACATGTGACACAAGGGCTTTCCAAGTATAGCCATACCTGTGTGGGCTCTATTTGCATTATTCTCCTCATTCAAAAAAAGGGGAGGAGAGGGAGACTGTGCATACAATGGTACACTAAAAGTTCTTCCATCACATTGCCTCAATCATGCACAGACACGGAAACAGATGCACTCATCCTCCAACTCAACAGCATGGTTGGGCGAGTGAATCAGCCCAGAGTTACCCTTTGAGACATGGCTTAGTAGCCAGCATGCTTCAAACTGGTGCTCGCTGGTAATGACAATCCTTCTCAGGTCTTTTCAGGGAACATTCCAAGTCATGTAAAAGAGGAGAAACCAGTGCTAGTCTCCTATACACCACACTGGTTCTTTCAAGGTTCTTGGGAAGGGGCTTCTCTCTAGTGCCAACCCTGATTTAGTGTCTCAGGTTATGTATGCAAGACATTTCTACTTTCACATTGCCTTGCCAACTCCATTCAGGGGGGATTAACCCCCCCCACACACAAAGAAACTTCTTCAATGGTTAATTAACTTTGGCTGTATGTGCTCAAGTCAGATGAAAGAAAGTTTGCTGCATTTCCTCCCTCTCCCCATCTCAGAAAAAGAATAATCAGGCACAGAATTTTCACTCCCCTTCCCCCTCTCTCCTCTCTCTCTCACATGCACGCACACGCGCGCGCACGCACACACACACACACAGCAAGCACAGCTGGGAGCAGTGATTGACCCAGAACTGAGTTTGATCTGTATTCCAGTCCCACCCTAGCACTTAGCCTGCCTTGTGGATTCTGTGGTGCAGAAGATAGCTATCTCACAGCAGGGTCCACCCAGGCTAAGACTGCTGATTTCACTGGGCTTTTATCTCTCTCTCTCCCTCTGCTCCTTCCCCCTTGCCAACACTCCCTCCTCTTTCACTCTCAGGCTACCCAGGGACTCTCTCCACCTGAGGGTACTTAACATTCTCCAGTACTCAAGGCCACGCAGCTTGTTAGCTTGAATACAACTAGATCTGGAGCTCAAGACAAATTGCTACTTCATTATGGGAGCCAAGTCTCTAATCCATTTCATTTCTTTCCTTCACCACCACCCCTCTGCCTCCCCAGAGGCAAGGACAACAATACTGCATGGAGAAAGAGGACTGACATAAACGGGTACACCTTAATATCCATTGCTCTAGCTGAGGAAGAAAATATGTTTTTAAAAAACACCCAAAACGCACAAAGCTAAGCAAGCCTTTGACATGACACCAATTGCTGCTTGAATTGCCTTTCCACCAACATGTGTGATGGAATTCATAGTTCCCTACAATTAAGACTCATAGATTTCATAGAGTTGGAAGGAGCCTACAAGGCTATCGAGTCCAACCCCCTGCTCAATGCAGGAAACTAGAGGAGGGTTCTCCCATCCAAGTAATAACCAGGCTTGTCCGTCATGTTGTCATCTGAAGCCACTTTCTACTGAGTCAGACCATTGGTCTATCTAGCCAACAGCGCTGTCCCAATACTTTTTTTTTTTGCTGCCTGAGGTGAAGGTCACACAATGGTGTCCCCTCATTCCTTGTACAGAAGTCAATTGGACTGGGCTGGCATTTGAATCTTACTTCAACACTAGCAATGGCACAGCATCCTTCACTCCATCTGAGGGCAGCAACTCTTCAGAGTTTTAAGGCAGGTAGAGGTGTCTTTTCAGGCCTGCTACCCTCAATTTGTTTGGTTGGAGATGCTGGGGGGTTGGACTTGGGACCACTATTTGCATTCCACCTTTTAACAAAAAACTGTTCCCAAGGAGGCCCACGGATAATAAAAGAGTTAATTCTATTTACTTATATTCAGAATAAAGCAGTAACACAACATAACATAATGTTAAGCAGTTTACGCAAATCCGTAGGGATGGGCGAATGAGCAATGTTCAAGATTGCCAGGATTCTCTGAATATCGTCTCACCACTCATCTCAAGCCCAATTGCTGTTTGTGTTCACTGCTTGCTCTGTGTGAACAGGAAACTTGTGCAAATTGAGCAGTGATCAAACAGAAGATTTGCGCAAGTTTCCCCAAATTTGCACACATTTCCCAATTTGCACAACTGTCCTCCATAGGCTAAAGCAGGGCTGATTCAGTTTACAGAGGAAATTTTCACAAATTAGGAAAATTTTGCAAATCAGCCTGGGAATCAGGAATGAGATGAAACCAAGCACATGTTCAAAAATGTACAGCTATTTTCAGCATTTGGTTCCAGGAGGTGCTCCATAACAAACTGAAACCAATCTCTCACATATATCCCTAAGTGATAGTTGAAGCCTATTCAGTAATAGATTCATGTAGAGTGCATTACTATCATCCAATCTAGAGGTCAACAAAGCATGAATGGCAATTGCAATGTGTCTTATCCCCCGCCCTTTTGCTCCTCATACCATGTGCAATTGTTCCAATAATGATTTCACCCCATTAGCATTAATATGCTTTGGGTCATGCTATCTAGTTTAAGGTTATAAGGAAATGAGGCCTGGTGTGAAGCTTCTAGATCAGGGCTCATCAGTCTAATTTCATGTGACCCTTCACCTAATTTCAAAAACCCTCTTCAAGAGGCCAGTTTAGACATCTGGCAGGAGTGATCTGGCTCTTCCCCAGCAGCCTGCTGGGATGGAATGGACAAGAGAGAGAGAGAGAGAAGGGGATCACAGGGAGAGAGAGAAGGGGTGATAGAGAGAGAGAGAAAGTAGCGGCAGAGAGAGGTGGCCCAACCACATTTGGCTCTGGCCCTGCCTACCGCTGGCTTCAACCCTGCCCACAACACATGTGGCTGTTGATAAAAAAAGGAAAGATTCCACACCCCTGATAAAGGGACCCACAGCCAACATAGCATAACAATGTTATTTAACACAGGAGGGGAGGGGCCATAGCTTAGTGGCAGAGCACATGCTTTGTTTAAAGAACCAGGGAGTAGGTGCTGGGAAAGACCTCTCTTGGCCAGTGGCCCTGGTGAGGCACTCCCTATCAAAATAGACAATACTGGACTAGATCAGATGGATGAAGAGCCCTTTTCTGAGCTACATTAAAGAGAAGGGGCAGTGTTTTTAATTTATTTTGGCAGATTCAGAGTCATTGATAGCTGTAAAGAAGAGTAAGAGTATAATGCTACCCACCCCCACGTAGGGATGGGAATGAGCAATGTTCAAGATCGCTAGCATTCTCCAAACATTGTCTCGCCATTCGTCTTGTGCCCGATTTCCGTTCACATTTGCAATTGCTGTTCACTTTGCACAAATGGGAAAGTGGCACAAATCGAGCAGTGATTGAATGGGAGATTTGAGCCAATGTCCTCCATTGGCTAACGCAGGGCTGATTCAGTCGACTGAGGAAATTTAGGCAAATTAGGAAATTTGCCAAGTCAAATCTGGAATTGAGATTAATGTAATCACATGATCAACAATTTGTGAATATTTTTGGCAGACATGTGCTTGTGCTCGCATTTGGAGCTTCAAATGGGGCATGCTCTCATGTTTTGCAAACAAAAGTGAAATTCTCATACATCCCCACCCTGAAGTTGATGGCTGGACATGGTTAGGGTGGCAATGCATGTTGGTGGCTCTCTGCTCGACACCAATGGTGGTGGTGGGATTCACAGTGACAGAGGCCCTTGCTGTGTGCCCAGGTGGGCAGAAAGCTACCGCTGGAGGTAACCCCTAAATCAGTGTGTTCCATGGGTGGGGAGATGCTGGTTTGGATCCACCAGATCCAAAGCCCCTCTGTTCCCCTGGGACAGGCCCAATTGGTCATGTTAGCGACATCACCCTGAAGTTGGCATGGCAAAAAGTACCCTCCAAAAGCCCCCCTTTTTTCCCCTGGCTGGTGGTAGCTAGCAGTTCTTGGCATGTGACAACAGATCTGCCACTCTGCTCCTCCCCACTTTCAATTGCTTTGCCCATCTTGTTGTTATGAACCCAGATTTTGAAAATTTATCAGATGTTTTGCCACCTGAAGTAACTTCCAAATTTACTTCAAGGTTAAGAAAACCAAGGGCTAAACTACATATTATGTGTACTTTTGTGATTGCATGGGATTAAAAAAAATGCCCTTGGGAAAAACAGTAATGGAATTACACATAACATGTAGTTTGCGCCACAACAGAATATCTGAATTATCTGGCTGCCAGGGGATGCAGTTGGTTTGTTGCTCCTACACCGGCAGTTAAGCTGCTATCTCAGCAGCAACAAAAGCCTGCCTGCCAGTGACCTGGGAGAGTTTGTTTTCTCCCACTGAATGCAACTGTTTAGATGACAGCCTGCAAATGCTGCAATTTCACAGGTCTTCAAACACTTAATTCATCTCAGAGGTGATACTTAAACGGCGGGATTGGCATATCACCAATGACAGGCTATCTTTGTCTGAAAAAGCTTCTCTGTACCAACTACCTAGGGCGCTGGCAGCAATGCCAGCTGGCCTGTGCCCCCAGCAAAGAAGGGGGAGGTGAAAAGTTCATGTTTATTAGCTGTGCCTAGTACCAGCCACACTAATGTGGTAAAGTGGCTCCCTTCCCCAAGGCTAGCGCATTAAACTTTATTTTAAAAATGTATATGCTAGGAGACTGCAGCATTGTTTCCTATGGCGTATGGAGTTTGGAGGGTTGGGGATGACATTAAAAAAATGTACTCATTACTACAGATCTAAAAGTTGCTCCAGCTGAGTATACTTTCCCCAAGAGTGGCTTTGAGTGGCTGTGAAATAATTAGCATATCATCTAGTTGGGCCCTTAAATTAGGGATGGACAGACCAGCTTATTTCTGTGTCAGTTTCACATGTGTTCATTCATAAGCTTATTCTGTCTCATGTCCACAATAACCTGTGATTTAAAAAAAAAATCTGCATGAAAATTTGTATCTAAATAAATATATTTGAACATATGTTCTTACAAAATATGACTTTACAAACACATTTTATCATGAATATGTGCATTTTAAAACACATTTTGGTAGGGATGTTTGAGGAGTCCGTTCGTGGGGTGGAAATCTGATGAACTGGCCAGGCGTGACCCTTCGAACTCCATCCTGCTTACCTCCTTCCGTGGCTCAACTCGTGTTCTCCCAAGTTGACCCGGGGAAGTGACTTCTGGGTTCCCGGTGGGCCACTTTTTACGCTGAAAATGCAGTAAGATATGCCAAAAGTGGCAAGTTACGCAAATTGTGGCCACTTTTAATGTATCTTATGGCATTTTCTACATAAAAAGTGGCTCACCGGGAACCCAGAAGTCCGCCAAACAGCTCAGCATGCATTTGCTTTTGGTCCAGCTCAGTGGGTGCAGGAACAGCATCTGCCGAGCTGATGCTGGGTCAGGTCTCCACGGGATTGGCCACCACTACATTTTGGTATGTTTTTTTAGCTGATGACTGCATCATGAAGTTAAAAGAAGTGCGAAATCCGAAGTGCTTTAGTCTGGAAGGTGCAGGCCAGGTCAGTTCTTCACATCAGAATTCGCAAATATAGAATTCCTCAAGGACCCCTACCTTCGGTGCTTACCTAAATACTAGGGTTATTCTTTGCTTAAAGAAATCTTAGTCAATTAAGGATGCAATCCTACGGCCACTGGACACTGTCTAGACGGCCATAGGAAAAGTTGGAATCCCAGCTCTGAACTTGGAAAAGCACTCTGAGGTCGGAGGTGGGACTCCAACTTTGGAGCACCCTCCCTCCGCCCTTGCAACCGGCGCAGTTCTTTCCATGCTGGCTGTGGCTCTGAAGATGGAAGACTGACTTGGGAGCTGGTGCTGAGGGGGTGTTCCAGGGGGCAGGGAGGGGAGGAGCGAGGCACCACCATCCTACAAGGAATCCTGTCAGAGCCTCCAGCTCCTCTCCTTGTGAGCCAGTGTAAAACAGTTAGATAGCCGAAATCATCCATCTAAGGGTTTTGGAGGGCAAGGGAAGTGCGGAGGCAATCTTTGCTTGTGCGCACCTCCCCCCCCCCTCAATAGAATGCCCATAATCCTCTGAGTTCAGAGGGTTACAGGAAGCCACATTGGATTGCACTGTAATTGTATGCATTTTACTTGATTGAGTTTGCATATATGTAAAAACAATCATTCTGGAGGAAGAAGCATGCTTACTTTGTTTTTAGGTGATGCATGAAAGCGTCATAGCAGGCATCATCTTAGAAAAGGAATGGACATACTTCAGGCTTGTAGGATCTATTTTGTTTTTCACTAGAATGCTGAGGTCTACCAACCCAAGCCAGACACCAAATGGGGAAGAGTCATTTGCTTACCACACCCCATGAACCATCACTGGGATATATACAAATCTACATGTGAGTTACCATAGATCAGGGATTCTAGCACATGACTCTAAAGCTGGGCAGAAGAGCTGAATGAAAACATGATCTAAAGCAATCAGTTAGTATTCCTATTTTACTATTCCTATTGTCCACAGCAAAGAGCAACCAGTTTCTTTGGCTCACTTCTACAATGTTTGGTCAGGACACTGCTATGTGCAGGTGGAATGGGGTGGGGATCCATGTTTTTCTCTCTTTCTCTCACACATACACACAACACAGAGAGACACAAATAAGGTCTAGATAAGTCCTTAGAACACTTAGATAGTCCCATTTTGCAGGGTGAGGTCAAGGAGGAGAACGTTGCAGATTTGACTGTCCCCCTTTCTCTCTGGTTTTTGAACCATGTCCCAGGGTACTTGGTGTTCCTTGGAGCTTATCAGGGGTACCCCAATGAGATTAGTAATATCAGGAAAGCTTCCTTGGAAGACAGCTTGCACACCATTACCAATCTTCTCCTGCAAGTCGCATGCAGAAGGTGGGGAACGACCATAGCACAGTGGTAGAGCATAGGCTTTGCATGCAGAAGGTCACAGGTTCAATCCTTGGAGTCTGCAGTTAAAAGGATCAGATAGCAGGTGATGAGAAGGACCTCTTCCTGAGAGCCTCTGCCACTCAGAGCAGATAACACTAGAATAGAGATGGACAAATAGTCCGACCTGTTATAAATAAATAAATACTAAGGCAACTTCCTATCTTACTATGTAAGAAGGAACATAGACTGTACCCTAGAATGCAAATTATGTTATGACATATATGATGCAGCAAGCACCGGAATACCATGCAATATTCAAGGATTGTTAGGCAGGTGGTCAGGGGGTTCCTTGGTGGACAGCTCAGTATGAAAGAAGTAATCCCTGCCAGTTGAAAGTTGGAAAGCCATGGCTCAAGATGGGAGTTTGTGTCACAGCAATTGCATCCTGCTCAGTGGAGCTTAGTGTGGGACCCAGCACAAGGTTGTCCATAGGCCAGCGGCTGCAGATAAAGAAAAGCGATCTCTCATTTTAATTAACTGAGCTTTCATTTAAGAACAAACAAAGGCCATGTTTGTGTGCTGACAGCTGGCCTCCCTTCTGGGTCAGATAAGGCAGCAAGTCATTGCCTCAAAGCCATAAGACAGCCCAGGAGACAATCCAAGAAGTGGGGATGGGAACAAATTCAGGCTCAGCTTAAGCATCAGCTGTCATGGTTTGTTTTCTGTGCAACACTAAAAAGCAGCAACAGGCTCCATTTCCCAATCATATCCTGATGCTGGGGGACCAATGCAGAGAGAGACTTTTGGCAAGGATTCTGTGTGTAGCTAGCAAGCAAGCAAGCTGGCAAAACCTCAAAGGAAGGGTGCTATTTGTGCTTGATCATCGTAGGGATGGGTGAACATGCAAAGTTAGAGCTCATTGATGTTCTCTGAATTCTTCCTTGAAGCTCGTTTTGCCATGTTTGTTTTCCCGAATGCGAACATCTTCTTTCTTCTTCTTTTTTTTAATTTGGAAAAATGCACATTTTTTATTGGTAAAAACATGCATTTTCAAAAATGCACATTGCACACAGGTTAAAGCATATAAATCTGGATTGGGGGGGAGGGGGAATGCACATTCATGCATATGCACAAACATGCACCAGTGCATTTACACATATGCACAACTGCACATTTTTTTGAATTGTGCACTTACACAAGTGCACAATTGTTCACTTCAGATGTGAAGACAAGTTTGGGAAATTTGACAGAATTTCCCAAGAATTGTGTTCCTGCTCGCATTTGTGTTTGGGGTTGTGAACGGGACACTTTCACATGATTTGCAAACAGGAACAAAATGCTCATAAATCCCTACTTCCCATAGGCAGCTGGTTGGCCTCTCTGGGAATAGAATGCTGGACTAGAGAGGGCTTTGGTCTGGTCTGGTCAAGTTGGGCTTATGTTCTCCCCTGGCTCAACAGGATGCATTGTCTATTCATGGATGACCCATCAGATCCTAACAACAGCTACAAGAAACACAATCATTTGGCACCTAGATTGGATAGGACATTTCCATTCCAAGATATTCCAACCTGGAATACTGTATGAAAGAAAAATTATCAGCCATTATGAAGTAGAAAATGAAGTGCCCTTCCCAGAGGAAACAGCCCTTCCTTTATTGAACTCTACCTCTCCTTCCAATTCTCCCTTCAATCTATCAAGAATCATGCCACAACCCCATCTCAAAAAATATCATATAGCCAGAATAGAATAATGGCCTCAAACATTGCATGTTCACCCATCCCTAAGGGAAGCCCACAAGCAGAACACATCAAGTGTAAATAGCACCCTTCTGCTCATGTGCCCCAGCACAGCTTCTTTTCCATGGAAGCAGGGCATGCATCAACTTCTGCAAAGAAAAAGGATATCCCCAGCCTGAGAAAACTGAATCCTGTGGAAGTAGGAAAAGGGGATGGCTTAAAGTATAACATGACCAGGTTTAATATGTTTGTATCAGGCCTCTGGACCACAATTTTGCCTCCCTGGTCCTTCCCTATCAAGACCTTTGGGGTTTTGCCAGCCTGCTTGCTTGATACACACTGAATCCTTGCCAAAAGCATCTCTCTGCATTGGTTCTCTTGTGTTCTATGATCAAGGGATTCCTAAAGAAAGGTGAAAGGAGTGAGGCTTTCCAGTTTAGGGGGGGGGAGGGGAAGATTACTAAGGGGAACAGGATATATCAGCTTTCCCCATCCTTTGCCCTCCAGATGTGTTGGACTGCAATTGAGAATGATGGAAGTTGCACTCCAACACATCTGGAAAGCACCAGGTTGGGGAAGGCTGTGATAGAGGCTTATAAAACTATGAATGGGTATGGAGAAAGTAGATAGATATTTTTCTCCCTCTCTCTTATTACTAGAATACTCTCATACAATACTAGCTTCACCCGATGAAATTAATCAGCATTAGGTTCAGAACAGAAAGAGGTAAGCACTATTTCACAGAACACATAATTAACTTATGGAGTTCATTGCCATCTCTTAGATGGGTTTTTAAAAGGGTTAGATAAATTCAGAGGCGAAGGGCCTATCAGTGGCTATTAGCTGTGATAGCTATATAGCTTCTGAATACCAGATACTGGGGGTATGCAACAAAGGGAGGCTTCCCAGAGGCATCTGGGTGGCCATTATTTAAATCAAAGCACAGGGATGGTCTAAGTCCTTTTGCTGTCTGAGATGAAGGACAAGATGGCATCTCCCTCCCCCATCACATGTACAGAAGCCTAGTAGACCGGCTCTTGAATCTTCAACACTGGAGATGGGGCAGTGTCCTCCACCACACCTGAGGACAGCAGGCTTACTTAAGGGGCACAGTGCTTCAGTGCCTCACTGCTGCTCCCAGACCCCTAGCATCTGCCAGTTTGCTCTAGCTAAAGACAGACCTTCAATCTGAACCACCAGTGCTGCTCTTCTTATGTAACATCTCCGAATTAAAACAAAACATTTATGAAATGTATTCTTTCGGGGGGGGGAGTTAAGGCCTAACTGCTACACATGATGCTAATGATGTGATTTGCAATCACGTTGTGGTTTCAAAATAAATTGATTTATTGATTGTGAGCTTCAGTGCATGTGCAGTATGCATCTAAACAATGCAAATTCTGCACATGTGCTGAGTTGGTTGGTCTAACCCTTGAATGACCTGGTACATCCATTGCTCCTCCCCTCCTTGTAATAACTGCCACAGCTCTGGCTCCACGAAGAGGGGGAGGACTCTGTGGCTCTATCTTCTTCTCTCTTTCATATAATAGCAATTGGTGATGGCAAGTAAACATCACATCACACAGGCAGGTCACGCAAAAACAACCAATCAGGAAGGGGTTACATAAGATGGTGATGCATGATGCCATGCCACACTACATGATTCCAAACTACAGCTCCAAAGATGCACTTTGATATTGCACATGCACAGAACTCATATACACAGAACAAGAGTTTGTATTAAAGGAGAACTCTCATCTGAACTAACATGGGTCAATTTGTTACTTCCTGAGGAAATTTAAAAAAAAATCAGCTGGGGTAAGTTCGCCCATCACTACCCCCTTACAAGCAGGAAAAACAGAGACTATAATAATACTTAGCATTTATGCATTCTCTTGGGCTCCAGAGAGCAGGACTAGAATTAACAGGTAGAAATACAGGCCTGTGGCTCAAGCTGGCTCAGCTTGTCTGAGTGTGGAAAGCTAAGCAGGGTCAGGCCTGGTTATTACTTGGATGGGAGACCCCTCCTATAGTTTCCTGCATTGAGCAGGGGGTTGGACTCTATAGCCTTGTAGGCTCCTTCCAACTCTATGATCTATGAAATCTATGAAATCATAGGGAAGCAGATTTCAGCTAAGCATTACAGGAAGCTTCCTAAATGGTCAGAGTAGTCAGTTGAATAGACTGCCTCCAGAGGGGGGGGGTCTCACCTTCAGCCTCTTTAAGCAGAGGCTAGAGAGGGGTATTAGGAATGTCATCTGGCCCAGTGCCACCTAAAGAGTTTGTGACTTAAATAAGATTTGAAGTGGGGACTGTCTTATCTCAGAGCTCACACTCTGAGTCACTACCCTACACCCACTGTGAGGCAAACAGAAGCAGTAAATATGCAATATATAATCTGGTAAAATTCAGGGAAATTGCTAAATTGGGGTTTTTCATATACAAGTGTTCTAACATTTCAAGTTGGCTTTGAGCAAAGGAGAGCAGCATAATGGACCATCAGTGCCCATTGTAAATAACGAAGCTCAAGGCAAGGAAAGGGAGAAACCACTTTGCATAACAGTGGGCAATGCAGCTTTGGGATAAGAACATTAGAAGAGCCCTGCTGGATCAGACCAAGGGTCCATCTAGTGCAGCATTCTGTTCACACAGTGGTCAACCAGCTGCCTGTGGGCAACCCAGAAGCAGGACATGAGTGCAGTAGTACCCTCTCAGCAAAGGGAGAACAAACTAACAAAAAACCACCACAACCCTAAGACATGTTCATTCAAAACACTGAGGTCTGGCAAGTCATTTTCATGCTACACAACAGCTTGATAGGCACTGCTTCTTCTGCATGCTGAAAATTGTAAGTGATCGACTACACTAGCAGAGAAAAACACATCCACCTCATCCAGAGCCTTCAACAGTGGAAAGATTGATCACACCGATGAGAAGTGACCTGCTCTCTTACTTACAGAGGACCACGTGTTCCTACACACACACACACACACACACACTGTTGATTCTGAGCAAAAGGCACACAAATAAGTGGAATAACCACACAGATAAGTGGAATATCTTGGTGAAGGTAGAGATTTTTTTAGAAAGAGTGAAAAGCAGAAACTACTGGTGTTGGAGAGCAAGGATCATCTGTATTCATCATCCCCATCTCTCAGGGAATTCATAATTCAATCTCTAAGGAGCAAATATGTTACAATGCCCTGGTGGACATTTTTCTTAAGAAAAGCAGATCTGGGAAGTTGATTTCTGAGCAGAGCAGCAATAGGGGAGGGGGAGTTTAACGCCATCCCTCCCTCCAGTTTGCCCACTCCTGTTCCACAGGATGCTTCCCCCATGTAGGGTTTCAGATGCATGTTTACTCTTGCAACCACAGCTCTGGAATCCTAACTGTAATACAGTCAGATATTGACTCACTGAAGTTCATCAAATGAGCTGCTGCTATAGGGATGAATGAGTATTTCAGGACCCAGGTTGGTCTTTAGCACAGGGGTCTACATGGGGGGTAGAAAAGTTTTTTTCTTATGGAGAGCCATCAGGGGACTGAAGTTACTGCTGTGTGGAACCAAAAGCAACAGTGGGCAGAGCCAGAACCTAAGATAGGTGATGCAAGTACCCAAAGTGGGTGAAACCAGATCCAAAGGTGGGCAGAATACAGTGCCAGCTCCTGGTTTTTGCAGGCTCTTGGGCAAAACACCCTCAATGGGCCCCTCTCACTCAGTGAGTCAGCCTTACCACCACCATTGTCACTATATGCTATTGCTCTTCCCCCTCTTTCTCATCATGGCTACCACTTGCTTGCTTGACAAGCAGAGAGCCAATGAGCAAATAGGCAGTGGCATCTCCTGCTCCTCCTTCTCACCACCACTGTTGTCTGGGCCAGAGTGAAAGGCAGGTGAACAAGCAGGCTGCAATAGTGAAGAAGAGGAGCAGCTCCAGGGGACCCTTGTCAGTGGGCCCCTGCTGGGGTGTGAACCTCTTGGCAAATGCCCAACCATGCCTACCCTTGATGCCGTTCCTGGCAGTGTATGCAGTACTGCCGGTCTACATACCTATTTCCGTGCCACCCCAAACCTGCTCTCCCTCTCTCTCACAGGCACACATACATGAAGCTATGCCTACAGCGGTGCTCTAGAGAAGAGGAACAGCCCACATTAGGCTGAAAGGACAGGTTCCCCACACAGCAGCATTACACAGTGCACTGGTTTTCCTGAACATATGAACAAGAGCAAATTTATTTATTTATTTATTTATTTGCATCTTGCAGGTTTCTCAGTACCTAATGCTCTGTGGAGCAAAGAAACACAGTGTCTTTAATACGGCCCATAAAAGTTAGATGGGTAGATCTTGGCCTCACTTTATCTTCCTCCCTCCCATCTTTTCATGCACATTTTCTTTTCCACTTTTTATCAAGTCCCAGCACTTGTCACTTTGCCATCTAAACATGTCACACCAAAGCTCTCTCTCATTAGGTGAAAATTGGATTTTGTTAATGAAGGAAAAGGAAATCAATTAACCTTATCAGTATACAGGGGACTTATTTGAAACAGCAAGGAAAGAAATTCTCTCTCCCCCCCCCTTTACTCTGCTGATAAGTGAGGTTTGCACATGCACACATGCAAAGCCAGGTGCGAAAGCTAGGTGCAGTGTGTACCTGCTGCAAAGCACTTGGGGAGAGATTTGAAAACAATGATACCCCCAGGATCTACTGGCAAAGTATGTATGTACATACACACACACACAGTGACCCTCATGCGAAACAGAAGGATGAAAATATGATTCCTTTCCCCAGGCAACTTTGCACAAAGCATTAGAATGGACTGTAACAAAATGATTGTGCTATTTAAAGGCAGACCATCTCTCTCTCTCTCTCTCTCTCTCTAGTCTAAAGATACAGCTCATAGTCTTCTTCTTTTTTGTTTTTTGGCTCCTCCTTTCCCCCCTCCCTCACCATGCATGTCATCATCACAACACAACTTGGAAACTCATTTATTTATTTATTTATTTATTAGATTTATTAATCGCCCATCTGGCCGGCCACCCGGCCAGATTTATTTATCTAGTTTTATAAATAGCTCCATGTATTTTAAAACCACTTTTTTTGTGGGGGAGACAGAGAGAAAGAGAAAGAGAAATCCCACAACTGCATTAATGCACCAAAAGGCTGCTCAAAAAGCCCTTGTAGCTTGGTCTTTTCATCCCACACTAATTGCCAGAGTGTCTGGTGATGATGCCTCATCAGGAGAAAGAAACAGATCATGGAAAATGGGCATTCTTGCAGTACTACAAGCTACCAAACCAATTGGTAGGGAGGGTGGGGGATTAAAAGAAAGACAAATGTGCAGAACAATTGGATGTGCCAGTTTCCCCTGCATCAGCTTTATTTACTTCCTTCCTAGCTGTGATGGTCTTCTTGCTCACAGCAGCATTGTGAAAGTAGAAAGTGTGTTGCATTTGCAGATGAAGGTGGCAGAGCTACTTCACATCCCAGCACTACCACATACTCAATAGTCGGTCTTGGAGAAGTTACAGCAGCATCTCTCTGAGTCCATACTACTCTGGGTTAAGCTGTCTCTCAACCCTGAAAAGACAACATTGTCATCTTGTCAAGTAGCAAAGAGGATTTTTACCACACATGATCAGGTGCAAGTGTGGTAGGATGTATGGTTAGATGTGGGCTTGCTAAACAGCTGTGGTTCCAACCATGGCAACACAACACTATAGCCACTAGTGTGACTTTGCTAGTGTGAAGCAATGAAAGAGGGAAGGCATTTTTTGGAGGAACTGTTCCCCCTTTTGCTTATAGAGGGACCTCACTACCAAGGAACCTGGCACCTGTGTGACTTGCATAAATTATGAAATTGTGAGTTTGCATATACTGTGTAATTTATTCCGTCTGTCATTGGGAGGGGCAAAAAGCCCATGTAAGGCACTGAAGCTCCACTCTCTGACCCTTAGAACTGTTGTTCATATTCACCCCTCAAACTTTCCCAGCTTATTTTCCCAAACCATTTTCATATTTAAGGATCTCATTGCAGTTATAAGGGCTAGAAACAAGAAAGAAAGAAGAAAGAAAGAAAAGGTTTCCAGGATACCAAATCCTACCCCATCACAGAATCAATGCCCCCATAACTTTAAATCACTATGTTATGCAGCTTTCTTGTCTTAAAAAAAGGACAGACACACACACACACACACACACACACACAGACACGGAAACACACATATTAACTGATGAGAGCATTTAACTGGAGGTCTCCTTGATCCTACCAAAATAAGAGGGGAAAGAAGAGTGACACTGAATCCTGTTTTTACCACTCAGTGAGAGCACAGCAGGCACTCTCTGCTGCCTCTTGGATTCTTCGATCTGACCCCCTTCCTGAACCTGCTTACACAGGCTTTCACTCCAGGTATTGAGCAGTTGCTTCGGTTTCACAGCAAGGCACCAGCAGCAGGCCAGTGGAGATCCCTGGAGGATGCCTGAACTCAGAGGTGACTGCTAAAACTTTTCAATTATTTACATGTTTCACAGCGCTTTCTCCTCCTTCAGCCTCAGTTCTCGTGGCTCACTGTCCTCACGGCCCGGCCTCCCCTCGCATCCCCAGTTGCGCTAAATAAGACATTTATGGATTGTTCATGAATTGTCTGTTTGACACATTCAGTGATGTAGCCAGAAATGTAGCCAGAGACTGTCAAAGCACAAGTGACTTTCTTTTCTTTTTTTCCCTGGGTGAGACTTCCTGGCAATTTTGACAGCAAGGTCTGAAAACCTTGAATGGTTTACTGCAAACGTTTTGGCAGAAGGATCCTCAGCTGCCACTCTAAAGAGAGAAAAAAAAGATGGGCTATAGTCTTCAGCATTTCACACATGAAACAGAGGCACAGTCTTAAGTAATTTTAACACCCGGATTCTCACACCATGGCTCTCACTGGTTAGCTCCCTCCATGCCTTTCCACTGTTGTTACAGATTGTTGAATGCTGCTGCTCATCTACACTGCAATATCCCATCTTCCACTGGCTTCTGAACAATAGTTGTTTTAAGATTTTGAAATTAGTCCAAGAGATAAGCTGAAACCTGAAGGCAACACCAGCTGTCTCTTTGCATTCTTTTCACAATGGCTGAAAGGAAAAAAAGAAGTTGGCTTTGGATACTTCTGTGGCCATTTAGTTTGATCACTGGATTTGCTTGATGTTACCTGTTTTATCTATATATTTTATTATTGTTTCAAACTGCTTTGAGCAACTGGGAGTCTGGGAGATAGATAGATAGATAGATAGATAGATAGATAGATATGCAGTCCTATGGAGATGATTGTCAACCTCCAAACTCAGAGGCTGATGGTCATCAACCTATGCAGATTAGGATCAGCAGTGGTGGCGATCTTCGCCTCACTGCTCCTCCTGCTCTGCATTTTCACGAGATGGCTGTTTTCGGCCATCTAGCTGGGGCATTTTGGAGCTGGAGGAAAGGAGGCTGCAGAGGACATAGGATATGTCATGCCCAGCCCTTGGTAGTCCCCTCCCTTTACCACCTCTCCAAGGTCGAGTTCCTGACCTCAGAGAGGCAGGCAGCACAGTTGTTTCCATGCTGGCTGCAAGGGGGGAAGGGGGGCTGGGGGGGAGGTAGGTTGGAGTAGGGAATCCGAAGTATCCTATGGCCCCCATGACCATGTCTAGAGACCATAAGATCGCTCTCTAAATAAATAAACGTGCACTAGTATTTTAAAAATTATTATTATTATTGAGAGAGAGAGAGAGAGAGAGAGAGAGAGAGAGAGAGAGAGAGATCCCTAAAATATCTCCAAAGGATAAAATGGAGACTGATTTATCAGGAACAGTTACCAGAAAGTCAGAACTAAATACAGCTGGAGTTTATGATGTCTGAGTGGTCACAAAGATTGTTTGCTCTGGATAGGAAGGTAAAGGAGGCTCCCATTGGGAAACACAGACCATGGCATCAAGAAGACTTCGTAGTACACGCTACTAAGGATGTATGGATGCTGTAAAATCTGTTCTGTTCTATGTTTTGCGGATTGTCAGGCACCTTTTGTTCTGTCGCCTGCTCATTGATGGAACTGGATCTTGTGCAAATGCATTCATATGCCTCTGCGCAAATTCAGAGTTGCACAAATTTGCACTCCTGAAAATGGACAAATCACGCTCCCAAATACACAAATCCCCTCAAAATGTGTACATTCACACTTTAGCCTATGGAGGAAATGTGCATTTTTGGTTGGTGGGTTTTTTTTTTTTTTTAATTTTACGTATTTTTCTACAACTAAATTTGTGGGGTTGTTTTTTAAACGGTCTGCAAGTCTGTGGAATCTACACAACTCAGGAAAAGTCAGTTCACTGTAAAATCTGCTGGTCAGATTCTTAGAAATTGGAACTCATTTGATTCTGTTATGGATTTTTCCAACATCCTTACCACATAAGCTCCTTCAGTTGGTTTGGCACCACACACTGGCTTCTCTAAGTCATGCCCACCATCTTTACTTTTCATTTTTAATGACAGGGCTGATGCATACAGAGCCCTCAAACCCTGCTGTAGCTAAGCATAAGGACGTCACTGAAATAATTGCACATTCTGTCTGTCCCCTGTTCATCATTTCCCTCTTCCTTCCCCCATGTCTCCAAATTTCCTCTTCTTCCTATGTTATCTCTCTTCTGACATTTTTTTTCTAGATTGTGATTGCTTTGAGGCAGGGACTTCTCTGTTCATTCATTACAGCCACATACACAGATAGCACTATATAAAATAAGAACAACAGTGGATGGCAATGTGCAGCCTGAGACAGAGAAATTACTAGGTGAAGCTTATCTTCATCATAACTTCATCTCCATGCTTGGAAAAGCTTCAGCTGCTACATATCTCTGTATTAGTTGCCTATCTTGTGCCTTTATGCCCCCGGCCATTAAAGGAGGAGTTAGGAGAAGGAAGGAAGGAAGGAAGGATGGTAGGCCTAGTCACAGATTGTAATTTGCTGGTATACTTGAGTAGGGTGGCAATATTGAGGCCCCAATAGGGCTCCTGTACCTTTAAGAGTGGAATACTTCATTCATTCATTTAGTGTATTTGTATGCCACCTATAAGAACAGGTTCTCAAGGAGGTGGAGTTCCACTAGGTGCTGCTTCCACTATCCAAAAAGAGTTTGGAAAAAGACACACCTGGTGAAATTTTGCCTTCTGTGCCATGGCAATTCTGAGCTTCAGTCCTCATAACTTCATGTTAGAAATTAAAGAATTGCTAGTGAGACCTGCAAGAAAATGTTGCAGATAGTGTGGAGTTCTCCAGTTCAGAGTTCCAGCCAAATAGTAGGAATGTGTGAGAAATCTACTGCAGCAGAATTTATTTTTTTGGGTGGATTTCTCCAATCTGCACCACCTAGCAATGGATGCAGACTGGACACACTTTGTGTTCAGAAGTCTGTACATTTCCAGACTTACAATGCATTCCATGGACCAGAAAAGACTTCTGAAAAGTGCAGTACACACACACACACACACACTTTAAAAATCTATACAAACACAATTTAGTCAATGAGTAGATGCATACAAAGATGTGCAAACTTTTTTTGGGGGGGAAGTGCACAAAATGGTGTACATTTTTAAAAGTAACACACACACCCATACAGATTTTAAAAGAAAAAAATATATGGAAAAGGCACCAAACAGACTTGGTGCTGGGAAATGGAAGAAGTCTCGGGAAATGGAAGTCTGGCAGATAGATAGATTATCTCAAGGAGGTGGAGTATCTATCTGATATAGGCCCTGCTCCTGCTTTCCCTCCACACATCTCCTTCCAAAACAAAGCTTCACCTGCTTTGTCTGCGTTAGCCATGGAGGAGCAGGGTCAATTAAATTACATAAAAGTGGCAACCCTAATTAACCCAGACTTCCCTCATTCAAACCTAACATTGTTCATGGAACCTCGCTGGCTCACCAGGATGTGGATGGCTTCTTCTACCTCACCTGATAGAATTGGTCGATTATTCAGAGCATGCCTTCCCTATCTCCATTACTTGGATTGCTTTCTCTATGGCTGGGTAATGCTGAGCAAAATAAATTATTCATTGTGTTTGTCAATCAGCGGATAGTTTATTCACAGATTATATCCCACTTGTTCCACCTCTCCTGCTCATCTTCTGACTGCAAAAAGGCTGAGGGAACAGCTATTCTCAATCAAAAAAAGAGGCAAGGATTAAATGGGAGCCAGGTGACAAGAGGCAGAGAAGAGGCCAACCACCACTGAGAATGCAGTTTGCTTTCCACCCACGGAAGAAGAGGTTTGACAATGCCAGCAGTGTCAGCAGGAACATCTCCCCCATAACGACTGTCAAAATGTCTCACTCATGACAAGCGATCACTTACAATGTAAGATTATCTGTCATTATTGCACATACATATCGGACTGTAGCAAACTACTGTTTTCGGAAATATGCCTTCCACACAGCAACTTGACACACACAAATGAGAAACGGGAGAGCAAGGACTTGTTCTCTCCTGCCTCAGAGGGCAAAGCTAGATCTAATGGAATTGTTACAGGAGCGTAGATTTTTGTTGGGTATTAGGAGAAATGTCTAGAGTGGGGAACTTTTTTTTCCACCCAAGGGTCGAATTCAATTTTGGAGACGCTCTCAGAGGCAACATTCGAGTGGTGGGTGGGGCTGAAGGCAAAAGGGGAGGGGCAAAACATACCAGCATAGTTTAGCTTGAAGCTCTGACTGCCAGTAACTAAGCCTTAGGAGAGGCATTTCAACCATTTGAACTTGGAGAGAAAATGCACAAGAGCTGGGAAATCACCAAATGATAGGTAGTCGGGGGGGAAGGGTAGGGCCTTGGGTAGGGCCTTGGGAAGGGGGTGGGGCCAGGGGAAAAGGGTAAAGCCATCTGGGGAATCCTGAAAATGTTGGTTTACTGCAAACACTGGGGAACCCTGGACAGATGGATTGGAATGGCAGCTGGACCAGATTTGGCCCATGGGTCTGAGGTCTGACACCCCTGGCCTAGGGCATTGTGCTGAGGCTTTTCTGAGTCTCTAGTCAAAGGCAAGTCTAGGGATGTACAGACTTTATTAAATCCTTTCCATCTTCGTTTTGTAGATTGTCAGGCACCTTTGTTCCACCAGCCGCTTGCTAATGAAATTCGATTTCACAGTTGCGCAAATGTGCACTTCTGGAAATGTGTGGATCCCCTCTAAATGCACATTTTCACACATTTGTCTATTGGGGGGAAATGCACATTTTCGGTCAGTGCTTTCTTATTTTTCGTATTTTTCTATGACTAAATTTGCGTAAAATTACAGAAAGTTTTAAAAAATGGCCTGCAAGTCTGCGGAATCTCTGTGACTCGGGAAAAGCCAGTCTGCTGCAGAATCTATGGGTAGGCTTCATAGAAATATGAACTCACTTGAATCCATTGTGGATTTCTCTGATATTCCTAGGCAGAGCAACAAACCCACTCTCTTAGCTAGCTTCCCTCCCTTGGTTCCTTCCCTGAAGTCCCCTTACATCTCCTCATGTTTGTTATTTCCCTTGGACTGGGTCAGGGTCCAAGGAGAGACCCCATTTTTAGGCTCTCTATTCCAAACCTGTTTTTGAAAACAAATTGGGTTTGGCTTCAGGGTCCCTAATAACAGGTTATTAGGTCTCAGGAGTCTGAGCAGTTTGGGGTATATAAGCTTTTTGGCTGTTTCTAGACAACTTGGTTCACCAAGTTGCCTAGACAGCTGTGGCAATTACCCTATTTCAAATATGTGACCAAATGTCTGTAGACCAGAGGGTAGCCTGTTCCTGCTGCGACTGCGAGTCTCCAAACATCCATGACCAACCTGGAAGTGTGGTCTTTGGGTTTCCATTATTCTGAAACAAAGGTAAGCTTGCCCACTTTCACTCTATTTTATCTTCTTTCTCCTACCATCACATTTTCTATCTCTTCTTCCCCTCATATGCCCCACCCTATACCATTAAAACTCAAGGAACCTCCTGTTGCACATAGCTTCCCAAGCCCTTCCTCACCATTTCCATAGCACTAATTCCCCTTTCTCTGTCTCTATCATTGCTAGAAGAAATTGTCTTCCAGTCAGGTGCTAGGGGGCTGGTATACTAATCTAACCTTCTTTCTGTAAACACTCATAGTAAAATAAAGCTGTGTTTTTTCTTGTCAGTGAGCTAATTTCCCCATTTTGTTGGGGTGCACAATCTGCTGTGTTTGTACCATGCCTTTGCAGTATAAATCCCTATATTTCTAGGTTTGTCAGACACATGTGTACGTGTTGTTTGCCGAGCCGAATTCAAGGTGTTGGTGTTGACCTTTAAAACCCTGTACGGCTCCGGTCCAGTTTATCTCAAGGAGCGCCTCCAGCAACATCAAGTAGGCCGCTCAACAAGATCTGCCACGGACAGCCTTCTCCCTGTCCCATCGGCCAGAGAAACCAGGCTGGTGGGGACTAGGAGGAGGGCCTTTTCTTTGGCAGCCCCTAATTTATGGAACTCCCTCTCCAGTGACCTCCGCCATGCCCCTTCCTTGATTAGCTTCCGCCGGGCATTAAAAACGTGGCTTTTCAGGCGGGAATATGGGGTGGGTTAGGATTTTTAAGTTTTGTACTGTTTTTAATTGTGTTTTATACTGTGTGTGTGTGTGTGTCCCGTATTTTATTGGACTGTACATCGCTCAGAGTGGCCGGATGTCTGGCCAGATGGACGGTTCATAAATATAATAAATAAATAAATAAATAAATAAATTTGGTAACACCAGGCCAGGCCATTTATAAGTGTTCAGGTGGCAAATTTAGTGGAAACTGACAGAGTGCATGGGAGGAATGTAATGCATAAACCTCATCTGTATGAGGATCGGCAACTTCAGCTGCTAAGAAAATGTGTGAGCATATCTGCTCACAGCAGCACCAAAGGAATTAAGGAGAAAGAGATGCAGCTATATCTGTACTGTGTTAGGCATTAGTGGAAGTATGTGAATGCATTTGAATACAACACAATACAAACATGACTTTAAAGGAGGGAGGAAACCTAGCCTAACAAAACAAATAGTGCACTTAGGGAGGGGAAAAAAACCCCACATGGGTGCTTAATGGCAGCCTATTAAACATAAATCAACAGAAAGGTAAACCACCAGGAATAGGCGAGATACGCTAGTTTGGGGATTAGAGTACAAAAGCAGTAATATTTACTCACTAGATTAAGGCACTTATAGGAAATGAGTTATTACCAAGGAACATTTTTCCAAGCATTTTGCTGCATTTACTAAGAATGGTCAGATGTGTCACAATGATGCAGTCTGTATGCTGCACAGAGCCACACCTGCCTAGTCGTATTCTAAAATAAAAGGACAAAGGACCTCTCCCCAGCCCAAGGAACCATAGGAGTGCATTCAGAAATACACATATGCATCCCAAGCCTATGTGTCTTTATTTAGAACTAAGCCCATCTGAGATCAGTGGGACTTACTACCAGATATTACTAATTTAGTGCCTTGAATGCACTTGGTACATTACAGAGTAACATGGACAAAAAGATAAGTCCCTATTCCTGGGAGATTACATGCTGTGATGGGGCAGTCAAGATATGCCATTGTTGTTTTGACTGAGAATGAGGACTAACTAAGCGGTCAGTTTTAAGTGGAAAGGGAGAGATGTGGGATTAAACCCGGGGTAGGCAACTTGGTGCCCATCAGCACCAGAGCACCCGCAGACACCTTTCTTGGCACCCACCGAGGTGCCCTCTGTAGGCCTCCCATGTTCTCCCGCTGCTTCTTCCATCAGAGGCAGTATGCCTATATACACCGATTGCTGGGGAACATGGGTGGGAGGGTGCTGTTGCACTCGTCCTGCTGGTGGGTTTCCTATGGGCAGCTGGCTGAGCACTGTGTGAACAGATTGCTCGACTAGATGGACCCCTGGTCTGATCCAGCATGGCTCTTATTATGTTCTTATCTTTTTTTCTTACCAGAAAAGGTGAAGAAGGATGGTACACAATACTTTTTAAATGATAGTGCTAGGTGGAGTTAAGCCAAATGTGCAGGCAATGCACAGCAGAGACTCTGGTCTATACTGTTATCTGCACTGTTTTTGCATGAGAAATGAAAGTTCAATGGTGGATAACAAAATGAGATGCAACAATAATTCCGATCCAATTTTAAAGTCATATATCTTCTTTTGCAGATAAATGTCTGAAGCATGTGATGCCAGCATACAAGAAGGCAGAAATATCTATGATGAAAAAAAGGGACAAATTTCACACACTCCTTAGATAAACACAACCCCACAATTTCCTTCATTAAATAATTTTTAAGTATTCAAGTACAATACTTAACCCTGCTGGTTTTGTTCATGTAAGTATATATATATATATTCTTTTTTCTTTGTCCTCAGACATGTCACTGTTCTTGAGGCGGCGGCTGCCTCCTCAACTTTGCCAAGTTAAATTGCATGCCAATTCTGTTCCACCGTACTAAATGTCTTTTCAATCAAAGAGCAAATATAATTTAAGTACCATTTGAGTCTTCCCACAGGTTCTCAGCTGTTCACTCCATAACCGCACCCCAGAAAGCTGCACGCAAACACAGCTATGGTATAAAAGGGAAGCAAGCAATCAGAATATTACAATACCAATCTCATATAGGAATGTTCTGTGGTCATGGTTCAAAACAATTAAAATGTCATGATGAAAATATAGTAGGAGGAGACAGCAGACAAGCCAAAACTGCTGTGACCAAGGAGTATTATGAGTGCAATGTGAATGACAGAGAACTTTGTTTCAAAGAGGCCCAGAAGTTCCATGAATCAGTAGCTGCAGATTTTTTTTTTACACATTTCAAAACTTGGTAAAGATAATCAAAATAGACAGCATAGCATAGAATATGGGGAGAATGTAATCTTTTCAGCCACTTATCTGAGCTTCTATTGATTGTTACACACATTGGGTGAAAACCTAGATGAATA
Source organism: Shinisaurus crocodilurus (assembly GCA_021292165.1). NCBI lineage: Eukaryota > Metazoa > Chordata > Lepidosauria > Squamata > Shinisauridae > Shinisaurus > Shinisaurus crocodilurus. The sequence goes on along the minus strand of CM037884.1, from coordinate 9,478,464 downwards.
AGGAAGTAAGGGTGGCTCTGATTTACTCTCAGAGAGGGCAAAAATTGGAACGCGTTGTTATATTTCTGTTAACCATTTGGTAGTAGCAAAGAACTAAACTAAAGCCCTACCTCAACCGCTGCAGCTTCCCCTGTAGCTTCAGAGATCTCACCGCGATGCTTGGGAAGCATTGTGCGAGGGGAAGACTTGTTGGTGAAAATCAAAGTTGAGCTTTTCCACCAGCTCAGACCCCACCCATCTGAAAACTGTGAGTAGTACCCAACTGTGCCCAAATGCTCGTGCTAATGATGCCGCGCTAGCATGAACCAATTATTGCACAATATAACTAATACTTGCTACAGCACTGGGGGCGGGGGGAGATGGTTTGCCTCTAAAATTCAGTGACAAATCACCACTTTTTCCCATCGCCCTAGCAAGTGCTAGTCATGTTGCATACACATTGTTTTACACTAGCACAAAGTCATTAGTGCTAGTTGGATACTGCCCCTTAGAGATTTTATTATAAGAAGTGGTATAGATGTATTACTAATAAATAAATAAATAATAAAGAGACCGGGGGTGGTGGTGGTGGTGGTACTGCTGCAGCTCTCTTCTTGTGCTGCTCTTCTCAGCTCTGCAGTCCCAGAGAAACTGTCAGTTGGAACTGACTTGCCCACCCATGTATATCTGTATTTGCAGATGAGGATAACACTTAACACATCCAATGAAATGGACTCTAGTCCACAAAAGCTTATGTCATGTGTTAATATTTAAGGCGACACAAGTCTCTGTTATTTTTGCTGCAACATGGCTACCCTTCTGGAAATGTTCCTAACTCAGGGGAGATGGAAGGCAGGACAGAGTGAACCCATACAACAATATCCCTACTTGCAACCATCTTCACAGGCATAATGACTAGAAATGTGCTCTTTTTAAATGAAAGAATAAAGCTGAGGCATTCTAGATGTTGAACTTTGTGCTCAAAATTAAACTTGGTATGTAGTAGTAGTTGTTGTTTTCCCTGCACTTGCACAGAATTACAAAAGTACAACAAAAACAAAATCTCCCACACATCCCTGAGCAAATGCATAACCAAAAAAGGTGCCCTGGCTTTTAGGGAAATTATGATGCAGTGCATATGGCATTAAAAGAGGCAAAAACATAGATTTCATAGATCATAGAGTTGGAAGGAGCCTACAAGGCTATCGAGTCCAACCCCCTGCTCAATGCAGGAAACTAGAGGAGGGGTCTCCCATCCAAGTAATAACCATACTTGACCCTGCTTAGCTTTCCACACTCAGACAAGCTGAGCCAGCATAAGCCACAGGCCTGTATAATTACCTGAAGCCAGAGTTTGACCAGAGCTGTATAGTGAGCAGCTATTTTGCTGCAAAATTGCTATATTGTGTGGCCAAAGCCACACCTTGAGAGTTAATTCTTTAAAAATACTACAAACAGCACAGTCCTTCCTGACTCTGAATTGGCACACTCAACTGGCACTACTTCAGAGAAGATCATTGGTGGTATCATCTGCCCTGCTCCTCATGATAAATAACCTTTGACAGTCTTTCATTCAAGTGGTGACTAGGACCGGCCCTGCTTAGCATTTCAGTTTTGCTGAGATCACAGCATATAGTATCATGTCAGTCCATTGTAGTACTTCTTTATTGGCAGTTGGAACATAAGTAGTCTCCAAAACCTACTGTGGGTTGCAAACACATGCCATGTGCTTGCAGAACAAAAAGTACTTACTGAGAGCTAGCTATCATATAAAATACTTTAGCAACCCAAATGGCACTCCAGGCATGCAAAAGATGATAAGTACTGCTACTCTCCAAAAACATGCCACTATTGAAGAAGCAGTGAAGGCCATATACTTATTTTAGGATTGAAACAGAATACTTGTTTTCTCAGCCAGTGCTAAGACAAAAAAAAAAAGAGGGACAAAGGGCAGTAGCCAAGCGGGCCATTTGCACAAGCCGGGGCCACCACCAATTCCATCCTGCAAGCAGCGCCCGCTGCTTGTGCAATTGGGATTTAGCATTTCCTCTGGGAACTGGAAACAAGTGGAACTGATAGTTTCTGGAACGGGGCAGGTGGCAGAGCTCACATAAGGGAGCTCTGACAACCTGTCCCAATCTAGAAATTAGTGTTTCTGCTTCTTTCGGGGTTTCCTAAAGAAAGTGCTAAATCCCCATTGCACAAGCCATGGGCACCACCTGTGGAATGGAATCAGTGGTAGCCCCCGCTTGTGGAACAGAATCAGTGGTGGGCCCCACTTGCAGAATAGCCTGCTTAGATACTGCTCAAAGAAATCAAAACTGGCTGTGAAATCTCTTGACACCTTCAAAGAGTTCTATCCTCTTACCCTGGCACCACATGGAACCACTGTGTAACCCAGGTTGGATGGCTGTCATGTTGCTCCAGCTATATCCACTGGCACTGAGGCTAAATGTATTTTAAGATACCCCAAAGACTAAATAGTGGTCACCACCTACAGGCAGAGAGATCCAAATGGGATGCCAAGGTTCAGTTCTGGCAGCTTCTCTAACCTGCCAACTGCCATGAAGAGTTAGCTCACGCTTAGGCAGCAGCTAGGCCAAAAGGACAAAAGCCTCAGTATGAAGTAAGATCAGATTATTTAGAATTCCCCCAAGACCAGAACACAGTAGTTTACCGAGCCAAAAAGATATTAACAAATACAATGAACACAGAAATGTGGTCAAGAAAATAAACAGAGCAAAATCTTAGTTCTACCATCTCATACTTGCCTTTGCTGATATAATAAATTATATCTGATCTAGCTACAGAGGTTCCATGGAGAAAGGTGGTTGTGGTGTCAAAAACTAAGTCTTGTTCTCTGTCTTCCTGGGCAGGCGATGCAGTGAGGAATCTGGGGAGCAGAGCTTCTAACCCCAAACTGAAGGCCCTTAACAATATTCTTGGCTATTTATACTATACATTTTATAGGAACATGCCTGCAAGATTGATGCAATGACATAATAACCAGGTTTAGGAATGGACTCCATTACTCCCTTATCTTCCCTTTTGCATATATAGTGCCTAGGGCAGGGGTCCTCAAACTTTTTAAACAGGGGGCCAGTTCATTGTCCCGCAGACTGTTGGGGGGCTGGACTATAGTTTGAAAAAAATATGAACGAATGGATCAAGTAAAAAAAAAGGACCCGGGTCCTTTTTTTTTTACTTGATAGGGGTGAATTTTTTTCCCCTCAAATGGAAAGTTATTTTATTTATTTATTTATTTCATTTTTATACCGCCCAATAGCCGAAGCTCTCTGGGCCGGTTTACAGCAATTAACAAGACAGTCCCTGCCCGCAGGCTTACAATCTAAAAAGACACGACACACACGGAAAAAGGGATGGGGAGGGAAGAAGAGGGAATATTAATTAATACTCCTGGCAGGGCTGGTGGTATTTACATATATAGTTGCACAATTGTTTTTATGCCTAACATGAATATACTTTTGTTTTTGCCATCACACAAATGAGCATACTCTTCTTCAATCCAAAGTAGCATTTTTGAAACATTAGAAATCTGACTTAGCTATATCAGCTCATACATAAGAGGTAAAACACCACCACTAATTTTTCCATATTATGGAAAAGAATTAAAAGAATTGGCACTTGAAGCAAAAGAGTTTTTAAAAAGTCTGGTTCCGCCAATCGGCTGGCGGGCCGGATAAAAAGGCAAGGTGGGCCGGATGTGGCCCGCGGGCCTTAGTTTGAAGACCCCTGGCCTAGGGTGAAACAAATGTCAATCATAGGAAAAGAGAAAGCTGCCTTATACTGAGTCAGACCATTGGTCCATCTAACAGTATTGCCAACTGACTGGCAATGGCTCTCTGTAGTTTTAAATAGGAGTCTTTTCCAGGCCTACCTGGACATGCCAGGGATTCAACCTGGGATCTTCTGTAAGCAAAGCATGTGCTGTAATACTGAGCCATAGCCCTTTCCCTGAATGGAAGCAGAGTATCATGCACTCATACTCTTTAGAAACAAAGCAGGATGCCCAACTAAGGCACAGATTAATGGATTGTATGCAAATTATATCATTTACCTCCAAAGTTCTAACTCTCCATGAAGCAGACTAACATTTAAAAAGGCTAAATTTGGAAACTATTCAAATTAGGGCCACAATATTTAATTGCCCAATCAATCAACTAATGCTTTAGCTGATTCATCATTGGGGGCAGGTTTTAAATAGTGAGGAAAAATGTTAATTGGTGGCACTGAAAATTAAGGGGCACAGTCCCAGAGACTACTGTGATTCTGACAAGTTATTCTAATAGGAAACGGGGAGGGAGAAAAAGAACGTATTAAGAGATTTTGCTTTCTGGTAATAACAGGTTAGCACTTTTCAACTGTAGAATCCAAATAAGAATTCAGTGTTATAATATGAGCAGCATCCAAAGATTCCCTTCACATCTTGATTTTACCATGGCATCTCCAATACCAAAGGAAGCCATTAACACAGCAAGGCAAATGGCAAACCTTTTAAGACTTTATAATGGAAAACATTCCCATTGCATGGACATCTAGGACTTTAATGTTCAGCACCTTGCAGATAGGTTCAGAAGCATTTGATAGCTACCAAGATGAAACGATCTTTAGTTCATAGCATTAGGATGGTCTAGGTCTGTGTTCTTCACTACAAGGCTGGAGGACCACTGGCGTCTCCCAATCAATTCAAGTGCAGCTCTCTGCCTCTCCCTCTCTCTTTGCAGTAGCTGCTCATTCTCAACAGGGGCTCTCTCTAGTTCTGCCTTGCTGTTTGCTTTAGCAGTGGGCCGGCTGCTGTGTTCTGGGCTACCAGAGGTGGCTTCAGGGCCAGGGTTGGGACCAGGAGACCAGCTATAAGGTGGCGGGGAGGGGGAGAGGAGAATGCAGGAGCAATCAGCCAATTAGCTGTGGTGGGGGAGAAGCCAAAGAGACAAAGAGCAACATGATTGGCTAGCTCAGTAGTGATGCACTGCACAGCCACTGGAGGTGGAGGGGAAATTGAATGGGCAGGTGAAAGAGAGCACTGTGAACCTGTGCTGGGTGTGGTCCCTGCAGCGATGCTTGGAGCCAAAGTAGCTCCTGCTTGAAAAATACTGAAGATCATTGGTCTAAGGAATTAGAAGTAGAACAGAAGACTCAGGGTGTTGTTGCTTTAAAAACAAGCAATTAAGCAAGCACAACTTCTGGGTACCTTGCCTAAGATTCTGGATCAGGAAATATTCAAAACACCCCATGTTCTGAAGCCATGAAATAAGATTATGTTTAGTTCTATTGAAGGGGCACAGGATCCAATAGTAAGTATTGGAGAGTTGAATTAAATAATACCTAGAAATCCACTTAGCTTTGCATCCTCCATTTTTTTGGATTTATATCCAGAGGCTCAAAATTTCTAGCACCAATATTTAATTGCACATACATGTCCATACCCCTTTAAAAGGCTCACAGTAAAAACAGAATGGACCAGTTTGCAGGTAATGCTAAACCACAATTGTGCATTGGATATGTAAGCCTCTGAGGGCCCAAGCAAAGCCTTGGTTTCAAGAACGCCACCCACACATGCGCAACTAAAAGGAGAAATAAACCATGTTTCAGTTTCCCTGATTCCTGACTTGTCATTACATACCGACCAGGGATTGTGGTTTAAAAAAACTCTAGGTGTCTTTTGTTTGTTTGTTTTTAAAGGTTGATTCATAAGCCATGACTTGAAGCTGACTTGCTTAGCAAAGATAGTTTATTTAAAACCATGATTCCTGGTTCGTACAAGCCAAGAATTGGAAAGTGAAACTGAATCATAGTTTATTCCTCCTAATTGCATGGGAGGAGGAGAGAGGAGGGTGGTGCTTGAGATTTTGCTTGGGTTTGCAGAGGTCATACACATAACACTCAGTTATGGTTTAATGTTACTTGTGAACCAGGCCACTGTACAAACAGACCGAGGAGGAGGAAGAGGAAGGTGGGGCATGGGGGAGAAATCAGAATTTGAATATAAGCAACTCAACAAAAAGACCCTCCCACACACAGCGGACAACAACTTCCTCTGAACGTAATAGCGGAGGCAGGAGGGCGGGGGGTCAGCTGAAGGTTCAACTCTACTGATCTAGAAGCAGCCACGCAGAAGGCTGCGTGGCCTTAACACATTTGCAAACCAGTCCTGTGCATTGTTTACTCAGATGTTGGCCTCAATGAATTCAGTGCAATTTACTCTCAAGGGAACATTGGAAAGAAAATCCTCATGTTTGAAATTGGTCAATTTCATATAATTTGTAAGCATTTGATCCAGTGTTCGAGTGGATGTTTCTGTTATGGGAGCAGAATTCTGGTGGCAGTACTCTATCCCCCTACACACACACACACAACTGCCTCAATCATGTAGGAAAGCTCCAGTTGCAACTGACTGCTCATTAATCACCTTTGATTTTGCTGAGTAACTTGTATATTCCACCATGCCCAAGAAAGAAGACAGTGTCTCCACAGTACATGACAGAAAATAATGGCTACAGCAATACGAACTGTTCTTAATTCATCCCAGTGCTCAAAGTGAATCTACATCTAGCAGTTTGAGAGGCTTTGAATAAAAGACAAGAAATATGGTACTCTAATAATCTACTGTAACTCAGGCAGCTGCAGTCTAGCTAGCCATTGATAGAGACAAGATTCTGGACTTCATGGACTATTGACCTACGCTAGCTCTTATACTCTTACATTTTCCCCTCTACCAGTGTGTTCGATAACAAAATAATGAATCCATTTCTACTGAACTTCATAGGACTGTCACTGTCATTTAGTGACATTCACTGTCACTAAGTAAACTTATAAATTAAACTTTGAACTGAAAAGAGGAAACTATCTCTCATTATTTGATTCCTGCTCACAGCCAGGGTTTCCCTGAGCACAGCTGGAATTCTCCCCTGGTAGCTCAATTTCTTTGCCTTCCCTTCCTCCCTTCTGATGACTCAGGGGTGTTTGTCAAGCAGTTAATTGCTATGCTCCATCACATAGCTGTTTGCAACCAAAGTTGTCCTGCTTTTAAAATAAATAAATAACCCTAGAGCAAATTAGCTCAATGTTGCCATTATTAACTCAGTTGTCCGATGTTTCAAGAAAGTCACCCTTTTGACTGGGATCTTTTTTGCCAGGTCTCAGTCATTCAAACACATACTTAATTGGCATCACATGCAAGGATACAAATAAGGTATATTTGAGTTGCAGTAACAACATACATGAAGGTGCTGTAATAACTAAGTACAATGCTGAGTGAAGGAATTTTAAGTATCCTTCAAATACCCCTCCCATCTTTCTGCATGACATATACAGAAAATATCATGACCAGTTTGACCATCCAAGCAGACTATGCAGCCATCTAGGTGGCACCATTCAAGGGACACCTGTCGTGATGGAAGCAGCATGGAGGTTCTGGCTTTAATGCTGTTTTCAGCATGGTTCTCTGAACAAACTGAGATTCTTCTGTGATTCAGGATGCAATGAATAGCCCTGGTTTCAATTTCCAGATTGAAAAAGAATATATATATTATTTGCAGCAATGGATGAGTATCTCTCCCCAATACAAAAAGCAACAGGGTATCATAGAATGATAGGAATTGGAAGGGACCTCAAAGGTCATCTAGTTCAGCTCCATGCTGATGCAGGAATTCTGCTACAGCATCCCTGGTGGGAGGCCATACAGCCTCTGCTTAAGAGCCTGAAGAAGAATCCATCACCTTCCAAGACAGTCTGTTACACTGTCAAACAGCTTGTCAGGGAACACCTTATTGGGACGTTCTTCCTAAAATTTAGTCAAAATCTCCTTTCATGAAGTTTGAACCTGGAGGTTCAGGTCCTAACATGGCATTTCTGAACAATTTTCAAAACATATTTCCCCTTCCCCCAATTTCCTTGTTGTTTTGCTTAACAGCCAGACTGATGAAGAATTCTGGAGAATTCAAAAGCTTGCTCATTACTTTGTGACACTTCTGTTGATGGTCCTAATAAAAGTATTACCCTTCTGTGGCTTTGGGGTTGCTTTTTCTAATGGATTGAGACACCTACAACTCTTCTTATAACCATCCAGGAACAATTTTATCACATAATGAGACTTTTGTCTAGAGCAGTGATGGCGAACCTTTTTGAGCCCGAGTGCCCAAACTGCAACACAAAACCAACTTATTTATTTCAAAGTGCCAACACTGCAATTAAACCTGAATACCGAGGTTTTAGTTTTAGAAAAACAACTCATACAGTTGTCCGAACTAATTAACATCTTTTGTCTTAAAAGAAAAACACAACAACAGAGCTTTCAATGATACGAACAGTTTTTTGTTGAAAAAAAAATTAACTCAAAAAATTATTATAGTACTGCATTGTACACATAGCCTGAAGGGAATTTATACAAACTTTTTAAATAATTAGGCACATGTATTTTTGGATAAGGGATTCTCAACTTGTAATATGATTATATGCCAGACTTAAATGGTATGGGGCAAGCTTTACCCCGGGTCCTTTCCCTGCTTCTACAGGTGTCGGATTAGTAAAAGTAAAAGTCAACCTATACTAAGATGAGCAAGATAAACAAGAAAACTAAACGTGCTTAACACATTTAAAACACTTTATGTCTTGGACTGCAAACACTGCATTAGGTAAAAGTTTGCATCGGGCATGCTTTTGCACAATTAATGTGATTTTTGCTATTGCATGCATGCTGATAATTTGTCAAACCTTGGCTCATACTCCGTTAGTTTGAGAGCAACACATGCAGCACTCAGGTCAACTGTTAGGGCTTTACATCCAAGCCATGCTCTGTGCATCATTCTTCAAAATCTTTTAAATGTGATAACAATGTAGAAAAGAATTCTGTAACAGGAATTCTAGAATAAAATCATTCTGTTCCACACTGTGAGAAAGAACAAAATCATTAGTGTTTTGCAGAAGGGGACAGTCTTTTTGCAATCTGGTGACCAATGGCTCGAGTGCCCACAGAGAGGTCCCTGCGTGCCAGCTGTGGCACCCGTGCCATAGATTCGCCATCACTGGTCTAGAGGGTCTCTGACCGATTAATAAGAATAAAATGTTTTGCTTCCAGTACTCCACACCTGTCTTTCCCCTCCCACTTTAACTACTCCTTGCAGCAATGCTGCGGCAAGAAGGGAATGTGATAACTAAAACCAGTTATGGAATTCAGGATGCAGTAAGAAAAGCAGAGAAGAGCTATCAGAATTTCAAAAATTGCTGCCATCCAAAATGGAGTAGACTGAAGGCAGCCGTTCTCTCTAGCAGATGGCTTGCTGCAAGGGTGTGAATGGAGACAGATCTCTGTGCAGTTATGTAAAGGTTGCCGCCTCCTCCATGTCTGCTCCACTTTCTCCCACCCCCAGCTGTCTCACTGATGCCAGAAAAGCTCTAAAAAACATATACCTGTACAACTTATTTTTGATTTGTTAGAGAGTAAGCAATTATTTCTCTCTCCTCGCCCCCAAATTTTAAATGAATGCCATTTTCATCTGAACAAAATGCAACTGTTGGTTCTGTATCAAATGATGAACAATATATATGTACTTCACAAGCCAAAGCTACAAGGACTTTGCTCCATCTATGCAAATTAAATCCAAGATAGCATCATTGTTTGAGAATTAGAAATATAGAAGCTAGCTTGGAGCTAACCTTCTGACACCATCTACTTGGGTGACTTCTTTGGCATCTTATCAGGCTGTCCAGAGGAGCTTACCTGGCTTCTTGTGCAAATTTGGAGTAAGTTCACAAATGAACACATCTTGAGCAGCACAGCTGAATCACTGTGAACAGAACTGATGTTTCAGAGCCATTCCACTTACCGGTAACTGCATTTGAGGAAGAGGAGAGACTGGGTGCGATGGAATAGAACTGTCCTCCATTTTTGTATTTAGTTTGGTTTGGTTTTAGGATATTATAGGGTTAAACGCATTTGGTGTGTGCGCTTGTCAGTTTTAGCAAAAAGGTTAATAATTTAGAAGTCAAATGTTTAATTAGAATGTAGAGGTCAAAAAGTTGTGCTTAGAGGAGCAGCAGGTAATATAGCTCCAAAGAAGGTCAGAGGAAGAGGAGGGAGATGCTTCAACTCAGGAAATAGAAACTTAGTCTGAAGAAATGAATAAGAAGAAGCTACCCTCCTTATTGGTTGCAGTTGTGGGAGGGAGGGAGGGAGGGAGAGAGAGAGAGAGAGAGAGAGAGAATGTTAGAATAATGCAAGTGAAAGGCAGAAAGTAGAGGTGCAGAGAGAAGGAAAAAAACACAGTCCTAGAGGAGAGAGTCGGCGCTTCTAGAATTGGAGAATTGATTGAAAGAGCTGGACCATGGACAGTAAGATCTTGATTGGAAAAGGGACCTGAATAAAACAGGTACACAGCCTAGTTAGGTTAGCCAAATGCATGCATTCAGAGTTTTTTTATTACAATATTGTTCATTGCTTCTATTTTCTTTGGTGGTGGTGGTGGTGGTGGTGTGTGTCCCATTCAGATTTTAAAACTTTTCCCCATTAACACTTTTCTACAGTAAAATGTTGAACTTTTACTGAATTTTGTGAAGGAGGTACCCACCCCATATCTAATAGCCAACCCCCACATTACCTAAAGTAGATACCTGAGATCCAGACAGTTTTAAGGCTAGTTTGGTGGAGACAGCCAGAGAGAGAAAAAATTCCACAGGAAAGGAAGACCAAAACGGTGTGTGGGTAGAGACTTGTTAGTCTGTGTGACCTATGGATGGAAAAATCTGACAACTTTGAGTTCTCTGTTTCTATTTTTATAATCTTAAATTTGCTGTGGCCTATTTGCATCAGTTTGTGATTTTTCTGTTACATGAAAATGTGTATGCATTTTTCTTAATATATACATTTTGATATGCAGTTTTACCTAATATGCATATCTGAGGTGCATTTTAACATTATTTTCACTAATATACACATTTTTGTGTACATTTTCCCTAATGTACACATTTTTAAAAAATAAAAATGTAGTGTTTTTATAGAATCATAGAAAAGTAGAGTTGGAAGGGGCCTACAAGGCCACCAAGTCCAAACCCCTGCTCAATGCAGGAATCCAGGTCAAAGCATCCCTGACAGATGGCCGTCCAGCTTCACCTTGAATGCCTCCAGAGTGGGAGAACTCACCACTTCCCTTAGTAATTGGTTCCATTGTCTTATTGCTCTAACAGTCAGGAAATTTTTCCTGATGTTCAGGTGGAATCTAGGTTCCTGTAACTTGAGCCAATTATTCCGTGTCCTGCAAACTGGGATGATCGAGAAGAGATCCTGGCCCTCCTCTGTGTGACAACCTTTCAAGTACTTGAAGAGTGCGATCATATCTCCTCTCAGTCACCTCTTTTGAAGGCTAAACATGCCCAGTTCTTTCAGTCTCTCCTCATAGGGCCTTGTTTCCAGTCCCTTTATCATCTTTGTTGCCCTCCTCTGAACCCTCTCCAGTTTGCCTACATCCTTCTTACAGTGTGGTGCCCAGAACTGGACACAGTACTCAAGATGAGACCTAACCAGTGCTGAGTAAAGGGGAATTATTACTTCCCACGATTAATAGAACAATTACTTCTATTAATGTAGCCCAAAATAGCATTTGCGTTCTTTGCAGCCACATCGCATTGCTGGCTCATATTCAGTTTGTGATCTACAACAATTCCAAGATCCTTCTCACTTGTAGTATTGTTGAGCCAAGTGTCCCCCATTCTGTAACTCTGCATTTGGTTTCCTCTCCCTAGGTGCAGCACTTGGCATTTATCCCTATTAAATTTCATTCTGTTGGTTTCAGTTCAGCGCTCTAGCCTATTGAGATAACTTTGAATTTTGTTTCTGTCTTCCAGAGTATTAGCTGTTCCACCCAGTTTTGTGTCATCTGCAAATTTGATAAGCATTCCCTGCACCTCCTCATCCAAGTCATTAATAAAAATGTTGAAGAGCACTGGGTCCAGGACCGAGCCTTACAGTACCCTGCTCATTACCTCTCCCCAGTTTGAGAAGGTACCATTGATAAGCACTCTTTGAGTTTGATTCTGTAGCCAACTGTGGATCCACCTGATAGTTGTTCCATCCAGCCCACTTTTAGCTAGCTTGCTAATCAGGATATCATGAGGCACTTTGTCGAAAGCTTTGCTGAAGTCCAGATATATTATGTCCACAGCATTCCCACAGTCCACAAGGGAGGTTACCCGATAAAAAAATGTGATCAGATTAGTCTGGCAGGATTTGTTCTTGACAAATCCATGCTGGCTTCTAGTAATCACTGCATTGTTTTCAAGGTGCTTGCAGACTGACTTCTTTATAATCTGCTCCAGAATTTTCCCAGGGATTGATGTCAGACTGACTGGTCTATAGTTCCCAGGTTCCTCCTTTTTGAAGATAGGAACAACATTTGCCCGCCTCCTCCAGTCACCCAAAGTTCTTGAGTTCCCTTCCCAACTCTTCAAAGTCTGCCGTGATTTCTTCTTAACTCCGCTTGGCAGTATCATTTGTACCCATGTGGATGAGAAGAAAGGGGTATGTGTCGGTGGGCTGTAGAGCCTCGGCAGCTACTCTGTCACATCCTTAATCCATGCCCCAGAGAGACAGCACACCTGGCGAGTCCATGGGTCTTCGTGACATACTTTGGCTTCGATCCCCCACAGGAGGGAGTCTCCCACAACTAGTACTCTTCTCTTTCTCTTGCTGTAGGCCTTGGTTTGATTGCCTCCACTTGATTTACCTTCAGCCTCTTGTTTGTGCTGTCATGTTGGGTGCCCGGTAATTCATCCTCTGCTGACTATCCTCTGGTCTCGGCCTCAAGTACCTGAAAGCAGGTTCCATAGCTCCACTGCTTCCACAGGTGCAGAATGTCTTCTAGTTCTTCTGCTCCTAACAGTCACCCTTTTCCAAGGAGTTCCCCCTACGTTATTTTCCCTTGCTTCAGCATTCTCCGACTCTGCTTCATTTTGCTGTTGTCCTTCTGGCTCCTGTACCACACTTTGCTGCTGTAGATCCACCATTCTGTCCAAGAACTCTTCACTTTCTCTTATACTCCTAAGGGTTGACTTGCTGCTCCAGTCCTCTGACCTTTTCTTCCAACAGCGTGACCAGCTTGCACTCGTTGCACTGTGTAGGCCATGCTGATCTCTGGCAGGAAAACAAACATTGCACACACATTGCAGGTCACCACCACCACTGCAGAGTCCTTTCCTTCCATAGTTCTCTGTTCCCTTTTTGTTTCTGCCTTTCTTTTTGTACTGGAATGGCTGGTGCCTTGTCCTGCCTTCCCTGAATGTTAACAACAGAGTCCCCCTGGTCTATAAGGGCATGTTACTAGAACAAAACAAACAATCCAGAACATTTCTTAGGGACCTCCCCCTTGACCTCCCCTGCCGAACTCCGCTGCCAAACTCCTGTTTGCTCTCCCTGTGCGCTCGCTCTGTTCGCTCGCTCTCTGGGAGCCTGCCCGCCTATCACAGCCCCGAAAACAGCTGGAGCCTCTCCCCTGTGCTCTTGCTCAGCTGGGAGTCAGGAACAGAATGAGCTCCCAGGCCTCTCCCTTCTCTTTAAGCTCTTAGGCCACACCCTTCCCTTGCAGTACTTGTTGGTGTACTCCAGCAAGTTGTGTACTGCAGCTCTTGTTGTACTGCATCACTTGTTGTTGTTGCACTAGTTGTACTGCACCTGTTGACCTGCAGCACTTGTTGTTGTACTACTCTGCTGCCAAACTCCTGTTTGCTCTCCCTGTTCGCTCGCTCTGTTCACTCACTCCCTGGGAGCCTGCCCGCCTATCACAGCCCCGAAAACAGCTGGAGCCTCTCTCCTGTGCTCCTGCTCAGCTGGGAGTCAGGAACAGTTTTAACAATATGCATCAATAAAGTAGAAGGGTAAAGACATCAAGGAACTGAAATCACTTCAAACCGCATATGCACAGTATTTTTTACAAAACTGTGCAATAGAACTAGGGCTGCAACATTCAATTGATTAATCAGCTGGATTAATTGATTTTAAAAATTTCTGACTGACTAAAAAAGACCCCAATTGGGAAACAGATTTTTTTTATTTAAGGCAATCTCCCTTCTTTCACATATGGGAGGAAATCCTCTTCTAAGGTTATGTCTGCTATGACACATGCATGCATCATTTAAAAATAAAGGAAACATGTGTTTAAAATGTATTTAACTGGGTTGTAGTCATAATAAAAACTGAACAGTGGATGTTTCCTAATGCATCAGTTCCACTCAGAAACAAGTCCAACTAATTTTGGAACTCTAAAATCCAGTCGGAAATTTGAACTGAGAACAAGCTTCAAGAGAAGTGGCCCTGTGTTCCTCTTGGGGCACCTTTTGTCCCAAACACTCCCAAATCCCCAGCATTGCCAAATAAATGCAGCCACAAGAAAAGCAGAAGTCAGATAAAGTTAAAGATGGGCCAGCTTGGACACATTTCAATTTGGCTATCTGTCTGAACAGGTGCCTAGAGCCAGGGGGAGACAAATCCTCTACTCATATCAACTCTGTTACATTTACAGAGTAGGTCTAAAAAATTCATGAATCATTCCCAACTTATCCTACTGAAGCTGTGGTGCAATAATAGAGAAACCAAAAATAATTACTCCAACTGGACATTGGCCAGGACCTAGAAAATGTATCCCTTTATGGCTTACATTAGTTTTGGGAGCCGTTTTTCAATCCATTATATTGCAGGGCTTCCTAAAATAGGTTACCCACCTGAGCAGAAGGAGCAAAAAAATAAAAATTAAAAAAAGCATGAGATGAGCACTGCAGTGGAATGGAGTGACAAGACGACAAGTTTTTGAGCTACACAGAACTCTTTGCCAGGCAAAACTATGGACAACATCTCTATAACCAATCCAAATCTTGTCAGTCCTTGTTGTGAAAGTTTTTCACACTAATGCAGCTGCTCTAGGGAAGCTGGGGAAAGATACAAGACAGACAGCCCCTCCTCTGAAGGGTGCCTGCTGCTACTTGACCCACTTTCCCCTTATTTGGTTCAATGCAGAGGGAGCCTAGCTTTAAAAGGCAAAGAAGGCAGCCTCTCCAAGAAGGGAACGTTTTCCTAGATGGCAAAAAGGGAATTAACCATTCGGAAAAACAGAGCCTCGTCAAGTTGATGGGCACGCAACAAAGGCAGACTTCCCCAGAGACTGACAGAGCCACAGCAGGCGGGAGCAACACAATCCCATGAAATATCATTTGGATGCATAAAATATTCACTGTAAATTACCTCATTTCTAAGGGCTTTGAAATTAAAGAGGAGAAAGTTTTGGGTCAGTGAATTGGGGTGGGCAGGGGAAGAAGATGAAAGCAGAGAAGCGACAACATTTAGACCTGAAAGGTAAACATGGTATGATTAGTGCAAACTGTGGGGAGGATCTTTCCAGTATCTTGACAGAGGCAATGGACATTGAGGCTTGGTTGGTCTACTGAACTGAAGAACAATTTGCTTTGGACATAGATGCCCCAGTGACTAATTAAAAAAAAAAACAAACAAGGCTCAAGCCTATCTCAAAACCTTGACTGGTGGCTACCCTAGACATATGCAGGTTGCAATAGTGAGGGGAGCATGCTTACTCTGTGTATGCTCGAAAGCATTCATTGACTGGCTTCAGACATATGATAACCCACATTCAAGGGTTGAGTATGGGTTGAGTGTAGGGTGTTGTTGAACCATGGGTTGTTGTTGAAATGTGGATTATTGTGTTGTCTCTGAACCCACCTGTGCTAACAAACCATGGCTTGTTAACCACAAACCACCCATGAAGAGAACCCATGGTTTGTTGTTCGGTTGTGAACTGTGGGTTATTCACCATGGTTTGTTATCTTGGCCGGGTTCACATAACACAATAACCCATGTTAACAACAACCCATGGTTCAACAGCAACACACACTCAACCCTTGAGTGTGGGTTATTGTGTTGTCGCAACCCAGTCACTGACTCATTAATGCACATATGTCAAAGCCAGGTCTTCTACTGGCACTCAAAATAGTTGACTGGAATGAATACTTGATCCAGGACTGAAGCATGCCTGAAGAGGAAATGTCCCTCTTTTAATCTTACAAGGGTTTGGCAGGCTGAACAGGTTCTGGGGTTCACTCTTAATGAGCCCTGACACAGATTCCCAGGTTCAATTTTCCTTATACATCTTTGCCCTGCTGCCCAGTCCAAACTGTAACCCAGTAAATCAAAGTTCATATATTCCCATTACTCCCTGCTCCTCTTTTGAATGCTAGATCTTCAGCTTAGCAAGTCTGCAGAAGTTGGTTTCTGGCATGCTCATCTTTCATGGCCAGGAGTCACACCAGAAATGTATCATGAGCTGGAGGGGGAAACTGCTGATTTGCATAATATATTTATATACAACCCACACAATTTGCATGACATTTGCATGGGCCTAGTGAGTGCCAGGCCATGGCTGGTGGACATACTGCCATGCTTCTGAGATGCCACCTGTGCAGTTTCCAGTGTGCTGCTCAAAGATGGATGTTTTGGAGATGGCTGGCAGGCAATTGGGAGCTTGAATCACACATATTAAAGGTTCAGCAGGGGAAATAATTGATTGCAAATCTATCAGCATGAATTCAGTTTTGGAAAGCAAGTCTGTGTATAGTGAAAATCATTGCAGGTCCTTTTGCAACAGGCTGAGCCCCCACTTCACCCATGGTTGCAAAATTTTGGTTTAAATATATACCCTCTGGGGTATTTATTTATTTATTTATTATTTATTGACATTTATTAGTTGCCCATCTGGCTGGCAACCGGCCACCCTGGGCAATGTACATAGGATAAAAACAAGATAAAATACATTTAAAACAGTATAATTTTTAAAAAAATCTTAACCCACCCCATATTCCCGCCTGAACAGCCAGGTTTTTAATGAGCAGCGGAAGCTCAGCAGAGAGGGGGCATGGCGGATGTCACTCGGGAGAGAGTTCCACAGTACGGGGGCCGCCACAGAAAAGGCCCTCTTCCTTGTCCCCACCAGTCTACCTGCTCTGGCTGAAGGGACAAAGAGAAGGCCGTCTGTGGCAGATCTTGTTGAGTGGCCTACTTGATGTTGCTGGAGATGCTCCTTGAGATAGACTGGACTGTCTACCCTACTCTTAAAGCTGTCTACCCTACTTTTCAGTCAAAAAGACTCACAGAGCAGCTTACAGATAAATAACAATAAAGACATTCCCTGCCCACAGGTTTACAATCTAAAAGACATGACATGCACAAAAAAAGAAGATGGAGAAGGAGGAGGAAAAACACAAGCTCTGGGAGAAGTTCTTAAAGTTACAGTGGTAATGACCAGCTGGGATGAAAAGACTTAGGTGGGGTGTTGGGGCTAAGCCAGGGCAATTGGAGCCAAGTATACAGCAGGGTCAGGTACAGTGAACCTGGCAGAAACTGATTGTTATGGGCAGAGTCTGGCAGAACTGAATTCTACTGGCTTTTTAGACCCCATTGCTCAAAATGCAATTTTACCAATTGGCCCAGTAAAATGCTGGCTGGTTGACAACGCTCACCCTGTCTGGCAGGGCCAGTGCAAGGCAGTTTGGCGCCCTAGGCAAGATCAGATATTTAGTGCCCCCCCATTAATCGCCCAGATGGGCCGGTCACCCAGCCAGATTTATGCACATGACTGCCCCGCCCACCCAAAAGGGTCAATTATTATTTATTTATACACAGAAAGGAGTGGGTCGGTGAGAGGAGCTCAACCCCCTCCACCCTCTGTGCTCCCTCGCTTCATGTAGGGGGGCAGTGGCTCATGGGTAGAGCCCCCGCTTTGCATGCAGAAGGTCCCAGGTTCAGTGCCCCCCCCCCCCGCATCTCCAGCAGGGCTCGGAAGGGATCCTGCCTGAAAGCCTGGAGAGTCGCTGCTGCCAGGTCCGTGTCGACAATGCTGGGCTAGATGGACGGGGGTGGGTGTCTGACTCAGGGCAAGGCAGCTCCCGGTGCGCCTAAGTGCTTTTCTCCCTCACTGATTCACTTCTGAGGTTGGAGCTGAGCTGGGCAGAAATTCTGCACGTGGGAATGAGAGTTCGCGTGGCTTCCCCCTCTGACGTGCAGACGCTAGAAACACGCAGGTGGCAGCCGCAGCGGCTTTGCCTCGGAGTGGAGGATTCTCTCTCTAGGAATCGTCTCCCACCCATTTTTTCTCTGCGCCCGCGTGTGTGTGCCTAGAAAATAACAGGAAGGGAAAGTCCGCAGCGAGCAATTAAAAAAAAAAAAAAGGACAGAAAGAAAGAGAACGAGAGAAAGAAGGGGAGGGAGAAAGGGTGGTGGTGGTGGTGGTGGTGGAGGAGGAGGAGGAGGAGGAGGAGGAGGAGGAGGAGGAGGAGGAGGAGGGGGAATGATCCTGTTTTCGGTCGCTGCCCGAGAAATTATTTCGGAACAGAAGGATCCATATTTTTTCTTCTTCTCCCTGCTGCACCACCAGCAGCAGCAGCGCCAAAGGTTGGGGAAAGCAAACGCAATGTAGGGAGCTCGGTGCGGCGGGAGGTGGTGGCACATTCTTCTTCTGGCAACATTGTTACCAAGCCAGGGCTTGGGGGAGGGGGATCTCTGCCTCCCCCTGCACCCCCTCCCAAATAACACCCCCCCCAGCCTTCCCTAGCCCCACCAGGCTGCTGGGTCCCTCGGGAGCTGCTGCTGCTACTAGTGGTGGTGCTGAATCCAGGCAGCTCCAGGGCCTCCCCCTCTCCCCTTTTGCGCATGCGCGCACACACACACACACACGAGCTCCCCTCTTCTTTCCTCCACCTCCTTCTCCTCCTGCTGCTGCTGCCGCTGCTTCTGACTGGCGCCCCCTTTAGCCCTGCGCTCTAGGCAGCTGCCTAGTTGGCCTAATGGTAGCACCGGCCCTGCTGTCTGGGGTGAAGTCTGGGCAGCACTACGTATACTGTCTTACCAGTGATCTGTATTAGTGATTAAATGCTCAAGGAATATGGATCAAGGTATAGGGAAACTTCCTGATGAGAGTAAAGTCATTGGTTCCCATTCAATTTTAATTCTGTGTTCATGAAACCATATAATCTAGGGATGTGAATCAGCAAAACTCAAGCTCAACGAATTTCTCAGAATTCCACCTGAAAGCTAATTCTGACTTGAGTCCATATCAGATTGCGGGGTTTGTTTGTTTTTCTTTTGCATGAAAATCTATGTGTATTTTCCTGTGTACTTTTCCCAAATGTACACATCAATTTTGCACATCTTTGAAATGTATGCATTATCGTCCCATTGATTAAACCATATTTATTTTTCAAATCTACAGATTTTTCATGCACATTTTTCATAGAATATAATAGAATCATAGAACAGTAGAGTTGGAAGGGGCCTATAAGGCCATCGATTCCAACCCCCTGCTCAATGCAGGAATCCAAGTTAAAGCATCCCTGACAGGTGGCTGTCCAGCCACATCTTGAATGCCTCCAGTGTGGGAGAGCCCACTACCTCCCTAGGTAATTGGTTCCATTGTTGTATTGCTCTAACAGTCAGGAAGTTTTTTTCTGATGTTCAGCTGGAATCTGGCCTCCTGTAACTTGAGCCCATTATTCCATGTCCTTCACTCTAGGATGATCGGGAAGAGATCCTGGCCCTCCTCTTTGTGACAACCTTTCAAGTACTTGAAGAGTACGATCATATCTCCCCTCAGTCTTCTCTTCTGAAGACTAAATATGCCCGGTTCTTTCAGCCTCTCCTCATAGGGCTTTGTTTCCAGTCCCCTGATCATCTTTGTTGCCCTCCTCTGAACCCTTTCCAGTCTGAATTGTTTGGATTGCTGTATTATGCTTTGAAATGAATAGGTACACACTGTTCATAGAATAGTAGAGTTGGAAGGGGACTATAAGACCATCAAGTCCAACCCACTGGTCAATGCAGCTTGCTTTATCCTGCTGCAGGGAAAGGGCTGTCCCTGCATATGGAAAACAGTGAGTTTGTTTTTGATGTTGGTGAAATTTAAGCATAATGAGTGCCCCGTTCAGGCAGAAGTGAGGCTATGTGGCTTTTTTTTTTAACAATATGCATGGCTCAGACTCTGCTGGCTTATACCAGGGAGTAGTGAAAGGCTGACAATTAAGAGCAAGAAATGCAACAAATATCCATTATTTTAATATCTGGGAAATTAAAATTGTACATAACTGCAGATAAGTGTCTCATATCTGGGGATGGGGGAGAAATTTGGTTCTCATCTTAATATGAGCCAACCTAATTCTCATTTCCTGAACTAATACATTAACCAGAACACACTTATCCTTCAGTTTTTCAAAGGATTTTTTTTTTTATCAAATTCATCAAATTTTGTGATGCAGTTCTTTGATTAAGAAATTTGTACATTAGGAAAATCGCACACAAAAAGGCATACAATAGGGGGAATGGCTTCAAGATATTCATGTTAATTTTTGTGCACACAAAACTGTGCATGAAAATGTGTACACCTTTTTTTTTAAAAAAAAAACTGATCTGGAAACAGGATGGAACAAAAATGTTCTTGAAAAAATTCAAACATTATAAATGGTAATTAATATCAGAAGCTCTGGGTCATGTGAGAAGACCCAGCAACACAGGCTCTTCTCCAGCCAATGCCATCTGTGGTGGGGCCCTGGCAGATAGCTGGTGTGAGAAAAAGGCACATGGCTGTTCCTACATCTTCTGGGGGTTTAAAGCAGTGAATGATAGAGCTCCACTACTGCAGCAGTTTCCATCCTCTAAACTACTGTCAAAAAGGGAGGGGGCACACACTAGAGAGAGAGAAATTGCAAACATTTGAGATTGTAGAAAAAGAAAAAGAAAGAAAAAGAAGCATCTTCAAACGGGCAAGCCTCAGTAATACAGTCATGGTATTGGTAGCTATAATGCACAGTAATGCAGATTAAGGCTTATCCTGATCAAGATGCCTTTTCCGGTGGTAATCCTAAAAATAATTGGAAGACAAGAGCGAAAATAAAGAGGGAGACAAGTATACATCTACATGGATATATCAGCCCCAATAAAAAAAATATTTAATGGAGAATTTGTTTCAATGCCAAAGAAGAAATAATATATTTTATTTGCCTTCATCATCTTGGGGGTTGGGGCAAAGATCTCATTTCTAACAGAATACTGCATTTATGCATATTATTCAAGCTAAAACACTTTTGTCTCATTATTATGGATTAGGTGTCATTAGAATGCATTAACCCAGCTTTCCAACAGTTTTGTAGAACAACCTTATTCCTTCTTAATTCAGTTTGTTTAAGTGTGTGTGTGTGTGTGTGTGTGTGTGAAAACGTACATATGCACAGTTTGCATTAGTAGTTCAAGTTTCTTTTTGTCATTGCCCTCCCCTTCCCACACAAGCACAAACTAACACCACGGCCAAGAAGCCAGAAGCTGGCAATGAACTTAATTTAGTTTCAATATGGGGTTTAAGAACAATTTGCCTTTAATGTTGTCCTGAAGCAGGAGCACATGCTTATCCTTCTATTAGGCAAGGATCTTTGGAGTCACCTCCACTAAATTAGCAGGCATAGAAACAGCTATTTTCCACTCTTTGCTCCACCCCACACCAGACACACACACACAGAGAGAGAGACCTCTGTACAAGCAGCTTCCCAAGGTGTTTCCCCATGTGGCTGTGGCATGTAGGTGGGACCATGGGACTGCTTGAGCAAATCTTTTACACTCAATTGGCACTCTGCCAGGAAGGTGAGCAATGATCACGTAACACTTACACGCACAAACATACACATATATTGCAACCAAGTGTGATAGTACCATGGGGAAACAGCTCCCACATGCTTTGGTGGGGTGGGGTGGGGTGTTCTTCTGTGTCTAATTACTGGAACAATGTATTTGGAAACTCCCTGGTTCTTTTCATATTTGTGTTTTATTCAGGGGTGTATATGCAGTCCATTTAAAATATATATATTTTTAAAGGGTTTCCCATACGTGAATCCTGAGCTTGAGAGACTGGACTCTCTCTTTTGATAAAGTTAAAGCAGACCTTCTTACAGTTTCAGCATAAGTCAATTACAATTTTGCCATTTTAAAAAGCCCTTGAAAATGCAAAATTCTGGATGAAAGTGAGAGGAATGGCAACCCCGCCGTGACAGCTAACTGTGGCAGCAAATCTATGATGTGCATAATTAATTCCAGTGGGATTAGCTGGTCTGCCAAAAACAAAGAACCAAAAATAAATGCAGGCAGGGCCGGCGCTACCGCGAGGCAAACTAGGCAGTTGCCTATGGCGCGTGGCTGAAGAGGACGCAGAAACGCTGCGCTCCTCTTCGCTGCCGCCGCCACCGCCCCGCCGCCGCCGCCGGGCCTCCCCCCGCCGGACCTCCCCCCGCTGCCGCCGCCGCACATCCCCCCGCCGCCGCGCCTCCCCCCGCCGCAGAGCCCCGAGGCTCTGCAGGTGCCTCGCGTGCTGCCATGCCGGCTCCTGGGCAGGGAAGCGGCACAGCAGCGCGCAAGGTGCCCGCAGCGCGAGTGGCCGCGCCTCCCTGCCAGGGAGCCGGCAAAGCACTTTGCCAGCTCCCTGCCAGGGAGCTGCATGGAGGCATTCCCGCTGCTCCCTACCTATTCCAGGGGCGGTTCGCCTCCTCGGCGAGCCGCCCGCACTGCCATCGCTGGTCCCGTCGCGTCCCTTGCTGCCCCGGAAGTGACGCGACGGGACCCTGCAGTTCTCGTTGCGTCCCTTCCGGAGCAGCAAGGGACACGACGGGACCGGCGATAGCAGCGCAGGCGGCTCGCAGAGAGGCGAGCCCCCGCTGAAAGAGGCAGGGAGCAGTGGGAACGCCTCCACGCAGTTCCCTGGCAAAGTTCCACACAGCTCCCTGGCAAGTAAAGCGGCAGCACGAGGCGCAGGCAGAGCGAGCGGCTGCTCACTCGCCTCCATTGGGCTCCCTGACAGGGAGCCCAATGGAGGCGTGGCACGGCCTCTCGCTCTGTGTGTGCCTCGCGCTGCCGCTTTGCCGGCTCCCAGGCAGGAAGCAGGCAAAGCAGCAGCGCGAGGCGCACACAGAGCGAGCGACGCGGCTCCCTCGCCTCATCTCCATGGGGTGCTTTGCTGGCTCCTGGGCAGGGAGCCAGTGCAGCGGTGCAAGGCGCCTGCCGCAGGGGTGCAAGGCTCCCGCACAGCGAGCGGCCTCACTTCCATGGGGCTCCCAGGCAGGGAGCCGGCGCAGCAGCTCGAGGCGCCTGCAGAGTGAGCGGCTGTGCCTCGCCTCCATGGGGCTCCCTCCCGGCTAGGCAAAGCCGGGGAGCTGGCACTTTAAGTGCTAGTCGGGGGCACAGCGTGTGGCTCGTGTTCCGAGACACGCTCGTCCTCCAAATCGAAACAAATGATAAAATTTTGCTCGTTTTACGAGAAGCTCGTATACCGAGTTACTCGTAATCCGAGGTATTACTGTATAAAGTTATTAGAACCATCAGAAGGAGGAATGGAGCCTTCAAGTTGCCCATCAACAGCACCTGCTCAGCAGACTGAACAGGCAGAAGCACAAGTCACCTGGTCACAGTCTTACATACTATGGTGAGATGTACTTTACAATAATTTATATTTAAATTATAGTAATTATTTCTAAATTTGCACCTATACTTATAAATTAGCATATCTTATGCAAATCTTTTTGGTGATGCATATCCTCTTCTTTGGTGACTCACAGCTGGCCACCGTACTGGTAGGGATGTGCTGATCCTGAGAAGTCCGGCTCATTTGAGCTCGACGGACTTCCTGCCTGCTTCTGATCTGATTATTGGGAGCAGGCCAAGTTGGGGTGGGTTTCTGTGGACTTCTGTCTCTAAGACAGGCTGCGGGTTGCACACTTTTTCAAAAACGTGAAGGAAATGTGTGTTATTTGTGCAAATTGCATAAGTTTATGCAATTTACATAAATTCCGGTATTTTGCATGTTTTGCGCAAATCAGCACCCAAAATGCACATGGATCTAGCATGATTTGTATAAAATCAGAAAATCTGGGCAAATGGCGCTAGATCCATGTGCTTCTCAGGTGCTGATTTGTGCAGAACATGCAAAATACTGTAATGTACGCCAATTGCTCAAATAGTGCCATTTGCGCAAATTTCTTTAGCATTTTTTAAAAAATATATATGTGCAAACTGCAGCCCATCTCAGAGATGGAAGTACGCAAACTGGCCTGTCTCGCATCATAGCATGTTGGTGCCAGTGCAGGGCTGGCGAACTGGAATCCTGGTGCTGAATTGTGAAAATGCGTTGGATTTTCATTCCTCTATTGGATTCCTCACACATCCCTACTGACCCGAGTGTGAATCCAGCAGTTGGTGGGGCCAAAAGTAGACAGGAAATCTGATTTCTCTCTCTCTGACCCCCTTCTCTTTCCACCCCTGCTTCTTCCTCCTTGCCCAGTGAGCTGCCAGAAGAGGGACAGCTTACCAGAGGTATGAACCATTGAACCAATCACTTCCAGAGGGGTTTTGAAAGTAGATGGAGGGCTGCATGCAGCCCTATGGTGGAAGGCTGCCCAAACCCTGATTTATATAATGTTTTTGAGTGCTCAAAATATTTTTATGTATATTTTCTCAGTAATCCATGCAACAACCCTGTAAGAGAAACCACTATTATTATTCCAATATTGCAGATGTTGGAAGTAGCAGTGAGAGAATTGTGCCTTTCTTAAAAGCCACAAAACCTGGCATTTGACCCAGGGCATTTCTGAACTCTCACCCCATGGCTTCACCCCACTGGCTCTCAGCCTCAGAATCCATTTTGAATCCTAGCTTATGAGATTTCCTGTTTCATGTCTGTCAAGATCAAAACAACCAAGAGTTTTCCAGCAAGTCTAAAGTAATATTTTTTTTATGGTTAAACTTAAAAATAAGAATTCAAATTTGTGTGTTTGAAATTTGAACAGTAAAATGGGAAAGGTCTTGAATTGTGAATATTCATTAACATTTGCTTCTGCTCTAATTTTTACAAGCAAACATAAATGATTTCTACTGGGAGCAAGTTTCTTCCTTTCAGATCTATACACGCACCCATACAGAGAGACTTAAATAGAAATATACTGAGACATACTTTTAAAAGACAGACAAATTCCCATTAGAAATCAACAGGAGTGGCAGTTTCCATAAAGCTCTGAAAATCAGGTTGGCAATACATTTCTTTGCCCATAAAAACTGAGAACTAGAAAGTCACCATCACAAATCAAATGGTACTGGTTTTACAGGAAAGGAGGATAGGAGGGTCTATTGAGGAAATGAAGGGGAAATGAGTTGGCTGTAATACACTGGATTCTAACTGGGCTCAACCTTTTATAAACACCGTCTTCTCCCCTGACCCATAATTAGCATAATGTTCATTAATCAAGTCATCTCCCCCCCCCACACACACACATACACATACAAAATAACAGACAGATGTGAACACACTTTGTACCTTTGAGCTGCTTTAATAATGGAAAGGCCAAGGGATCAGGGAGGATTAAAATCATTCCAGTATCTTAGCCCCAAGACAGTATTTGACATCCCGTAGGATAAAGACAGAAACCCTGCCTCTTTTATGCATACAAAACACCTCCATTCCAAACCAAGAGAGCTTGAACCCAAGATATTACCACAACACTTGGCTTGTCACATTTTAGGCAACCCAGCCAAGGAGGACGGGTGGGTATTCCAGGAAGAAAGCACTGCTTTATGAATCCTGGCAGGCAATCAGTTGGATATTTCAAAGCCCAGCCTGAACGGAGAAATATATGTTCTACTTCCTTACCAACACATCAATAAACGCCTTCCAGCGTTCAGCCCAGTTTCTTGTAGTCTTTTAAAGAGATGCATTGATTCATCCAGCCATGAGCCATTTCCCTGCCATTTATCTTGGAGGGATCAATGTTTTGTCACCCCTTCTACCCAAAGCCACAAAGGGGATGGCTCCCAAAGGAGGTTGTAAGGCATTGCTTCTGACTTATTACACTTGATATTATTACTATTTTCTCCCAGCAGCACCACTGACACTTTTTCAAAAGGGTGGGAGGGATATAATTGTCATAAGTATGGGCAAAAGAGGTCTGAGAAGAGGATTTTTGATTATCCGAAGTGGAAAGTAGCCAATGGCGTATGCACTACAGAGCTATTCTGAGTAACATCTCCATAGGAACGGTCGGTTATAATAAAAAGTTACTTAGGGGTTATTTTTTAAAGTCAATTAATGGTGTGGTTTTAACCAATTAATTGACTGAAAAGTGTCCCTGTTACAGAATATCATTATACTGAGTTAATTATACCCTGTTCTAAAATAAATAATTAAATAAAGTGAACATTCCTTGCATTAAGGTAACCCAATTTTGTGTGCCATAAAAAGCTGGATCCCGCAATTCATGTAAATCATACAAACATGCATATGTATATTTGCCTATTTTGCATCATTTATCCTATTCTGCATTGTCTTGTGGACAATGCCAGGCCATTAACTACCCTCACTCCCAGTGTGTTCCTTGGAAATCTTGTGCCAGTTCCACCCACACCTGCTTACTACTGACATTCGACTGGGCATTGCTCGCTCAATTTTCAAGCCTATTGTTACAGTTTTAAGGAATAGAGAGATACTTATTAAAAATAATGAAAGGCCTGATTCTCAGGATGTGGTAAGCAGCATGCTATGATTCTTTGGCCAGCACTATTTCAGCACTTACGTTGTGTGATCTAGTATTTGCATAGCCCCATGTATGCTTTATTGCTACACTAATTGCAAAAAGAGTGATACAGTTATACTTTTGTGCATCCTGACTTTAGAAGTGACAAAAACTATGGCTTGCATTAGTGGTTCTTATGCCTGGTAAACCCAACCTCCACCCTCACCAAAGAGCGTATTGTATTCAGGCACAGTGAATTAACTATGTGCTGTTCCCCATACCAAATCCCAGCCTTCAGTCTCCTCCCTTCCCTTGGCCTAGGTTAAATCTTGGTGCAGGCTTTCACTCACTAAGAACCCTGCCAAGGAGCTACTCATAAACCAGTTAAGTTACCACATCCAGCATCTATGTGGTGCCTGGATTCTATAGTCCATGTACTGCACCGCAATGGAGCCAACACTTCCATATCCCAGTCGACAACCCACTTCCGCTTCTGGGGGAAGTGTGGAATGTCATAGAGATTGAATTCTATAGTCAAGGCTCAACAGCTTTCTTTCAAGGGGCAAAGGATTCTGTGTAAGTAGGACAGTCCATGGCAGTGCCTTCTCTTTGCCTCTGCTGACACTGATTCCAGGGCTGGCTCTCACCAGCATCCTGTTGGTGCTGGCAGAGGAGCATCCTGTTCTGGCTCTGGGCCCCTTTACCCTGATTCTAATATTCCTGTGATGGAGGCAGGATCAAGCACTGTTTGGACAGCCAACCATTTGTACAGTGAACCTATGTATGGGGGAGCAGAATTGCAGCAATTGGTCCCCCGCCCATCTTACCTGCATTGATTTCCACATAGACACATTGCAAACAAATGCATGCATGGCGTAGGAAGAGTTTGCTGTTGCAATCCCACTCTTCCTATGTGCATTTAGTATTTGTGAAGCTGGTTGACTGAACAGGGCCTCTGTTGTGCTGTATGTAAAGCAGTAAGAATACTACTTCTATATTGCAATTTATGGAAAGTTTGTATAGGTGGATACATTACTACTACTACTACTACTACTACTACTACTACTACTACAAATAATAGGCAGTGGCATCTCCTGCTCCTCCTTCTCACCCGTCCACCACTGTTGTCTGGGCCAGAGTGAGAGGCAGGTAAACAAGCAGGTTGCAATGGTGAAGAGGAGGGAAAACTCCAGGGGGGTTCTTGTCAGTGGGCCCCCGCTGGGATATGGGTCCTCGGCAGGTGCCTAACCATGCCTACCCTTGATGCTGGCCCTGCCCAAGGTCACCCAGTGAGCTCATGATGAACCTGGGATGAACCTGCTCACATGCTTAATTTTTACATTGCTCCAGCTATTAAAACAGCTATTTTACAGAAAGTTGACATATCTATTTCATTGTTTCAAGCTGTCTACTCTGTTTGTACTGTATACAAGGATGCTAAAATTATGTTTCACCTCCTTCTTTGTAGGCAAGCCATTTTCTGAAGCCCTGTGCCCACCCCCTCACCTAACACTTTGGCTTTTCCTACTGGCTCCTTCCCAGAACCTCCATGGCAAAGATCAACCAACCTGCCAGCTAGCCAATGGAAATGCCAGGCTCTTCCAGCTGTGTGATTGAATTAACTATAATGTATTCAATTTCCAGGAAGACGTTTGACAGAATTTTTCCGACAGCCGCAGAGATTAATGCATCAGCCGATGGCAATTTTGTTACTGCTGCCAACTAGTCAGGCCTGATGTGATTTCACTCCCTTTCCTTCTCCCCCCCCCCACCCCAATCTTAATATTCTGCAATGCCCACTTCATTTCGCTCAAATAACACATCAGGTAGTTAGCAGCAGGCTCATCAGAGTTGGAGGTGGGGGTGGGGAGAGACTCTCAGTGCTGAGTCTTCCATTTCTTAATGCCGCTTGGAAGTCGGGGTTTAAAAATTATCTTGCTAAATGGTTAAAAGAAAATTGAGTGGGAAAAGCCAGATGAGATCTGAAAGTTAATTAACTCTGGGTTGTGTACACTTCCCACCCACCCCCGGCACCCCAAGTTTTCACTGGCATCAAGAATCAAATTGAAATGCAGGTAAAATAATTTCATTTTCAGAGGCTATCAGTTCCTATCAAATCTACCTAATCCAGCTCTCTCTCCATAAAATCCCTTAAGCAGAGGAGATCGCTCTCTTGCACACAGCTGGGTAAAAACTCAGCAGAGCCAGTAGAAATACCAAATATGGGTGGCACTGAGGGAGATTCAGGGAACTGCTAGCTGGAACCAGCAGTGCTTTATGCCTTCTAGCCATATGGGGTGAGAACACCTGGCATTTAAGGCCACCTCTGGGCAAGAGCAAGGTGTGACTTCTGACTTAAAGACAACTGGGAGTAGCAGATGCAAGAAATACTCATGTCTCTATTTCCCCTCCATTAATAATGTAATGTCCAAATTACAGGCTTGCAACCCTTGCCCCCACCAAAAAAACAAAACAAAACACTATCCTAAAAACAGGCATGAGTTTACTCTGAGCACAAGAGAATGTCTGTGATTTGTTTGCACACTGTGAGCAATTCTCACACAAGCCATTAATGTTCATGATGTAATATTCAAATTGGCTCTCTTAAGCCTAATACATGGGTTACAATAGCTATGACACAGGTCCGCATCAGCTGTGGCAATTTATCCAGGACAGCCTCTCTCCTTTTTGGGTGTGGGAGTTGTACTGTGATGGTTAAATCTGACTGAGACAATTGCATGAGGAGCCCTTTCACACAAACAATTTCCATGTGGAATGGGACCCAAGGTGCTGCCAGGATGTGGGGCAGAAGTCCAAGGTCACAGTCAGCAGAAGGAGCAGAAGGGTCCCTAAACACACAGGGCTGGCTTGCCACTTTTTGAAGTGAGTTAATTATTACACATTACTATATAAACACACACACACCCATTTACTGCACCACTGAATGTGGGGCTCCAATTTCAACTGCTTTCCACATCAGTACTAAACGGTAGCATTTTGCATTCATCAAATATCCAAACAGTAAGAAATTCCAGGACCACTCTTCTAGAGGGTCAGTTCCCTAACAAGGTGTGTGTAGAGCAGGTTTACCATAATCATTTATGGTATTCATTTATTTACAAAGATGCAAACTGAGCATAGGGCAGCTTGTATATAACACGTAAGTATCCAGACTAAGGATGTGTGAGGAATCTGATAGGGGGTGAAAATCCATTGGATTTTCTCTACTTGGCCCCATGGATTCTGTTCTGTCAACCCTGTGTTGGCACCAACTCGATCTGATGCAAGTCGAGCCACTACGTGGACTTTGGTTTTTAAAACGGGCTGTGATTTGCATTTAAAAAAAAAAAAAAAAACACATCTCCCCCTATTGCTTATGAAATAAAGAATTGAAAAAATAAAGAATGAGAAATGCAGAGGTGCAAAACAAGGGAAAGGGCCTGCATTGTCCGCCCATGATGACTTTCCTAATTATCATGCTGTGATAGTCAAGAAGATGTTTCCTTTGGATAAGATTAGCAGGCAATCCTTTCAGAGTGGTCAGTGGAGAGGTTGCCTTGTATTATAGGATGGATCACAGTTGCTTGCAGAAGCCCCTGGTAAGATCCATAAGAAAAGTGCTACATCCAGATGTAAGATCCAGATTGAAGTGCCAAAAAGACCCTCCTCCAGAAAAGTTTCACCTAAAGTGAAATTCAGAATGAATTTAAAGATTCCTCCTAGGGATGGCTGAGAATTTCATTCAGGGTTTGTTTTTGTTTTTTTAAATAATAATAACCTACCAAAATTCACTAATTCCTTGATAATAATTCCTTCATAAACAGGAGAGAAAGAACTTGAGAGTTAAACAATTTGAATCTTGGGGAAAGCATAAGTGACAGATTCATCCATGATCCATCACTAGTTCCTCTACAGGAAAAACTTCTGAAGAATTTCAAGAGAAGCCAACAGAGTTTTAAAAAGACTAGCAAAAGATCAGGGAGGGTACCACACCTCCCATATGCCAACATGCCATCTTTCTTTGCTCTGCCTTCAAAGCTTGTTCAGCCATTGCTAGCAGTGCACCAGATCATCTCCATTCTGGGAAACAATCCCAGCTTAAATCCCAGAGTGGGTCTGATCCTTGACAGCCTCACTTGGGAGGCAAAGACCTCTCTCTTCAGAAACATGAATTATTTTGCATTTTGTATTATGTGTATCCATCATGGCCATAATGAACATCCTAGTGGTGCTAAAGGCTATGAACTGGAAAGATGGAATACAACGAAAACGAGATTTTATTCTGGAAGGTGCAAAGTTCTTCCTTATTGTGGAATCATGAGGAGGGTGCTCAGTGTCCTCAAGAGGAGGTGCTTCTTAGCACAATAAAAAAGCTGCAGGTGGGGGAAAAAATGTGGTGTGGGAGGAAGCAGAGGAGGCAGCGGCAGTTCAATTATTTAAAAGTGTCACATGGAATTTATTTATCCAGACTATACAAACAAAAATAATAATGATGATGCCCAGCCTGCTGATTTAATATGGTGCTGATGAGAGAGCTCCCATAGCAGCAGGCAGCTGAGAAGTTGTCGGGTTCATCTGAGAATCTTAATTGGGTTATTTTTACAACAAAAAAAAGAGAGAAGATAAATATGTAAATAAAAAAGACCCCCTGACTAGCTTCCACCCAGTTAAATCTCTTCTCCAAAGGCATCAATTTGCAGCTGAGTTTCTCTTTGCACCCAGGACAAATCTGCTATCAAAAGGCAGAATCAGAACAGCCAGCATAGTAAATGAACTTACTCTGCAGGGGTGGATTAAGCCAGAATCCCGGAGAGCCATCCCTACAGACAAGAAAAAAACCCAAGTGGAGCAGGAAGGAAAAGAAAGGGAGAGGAGAGGAAGCATTAGGAAAAGGCTGTGGCTTAGGGGAAGAGAAGATGCTTGTGGAGAAAGACTGCAACTGTCCTTCTTGGCGGGTTCGGCCACTCAGGGGTTAACCCGGACTCGGGTAGCCCTCTATCAGCGGTACTCAGCTCTCTGGCAGAAGCCGCGACCAATCATAACGCAGGCAAAGCGAGGAGACCGAGTTTTGAATGGACGCTACTACACTGTTATGGGTAAACAGAGTTTAATGGAGCGTAACAGAACATATACAAAGCACCACGCTAAGCACACACCTACAATTGAGCTGGTAGCGAGCTGCAAAAGCAATACAGACAGTCGTACCTGGAAATGCCTTGTTCCTAGAAAGCTGCTTAACTCCAAAAGGGCTGTTCTATGTTAGCGTTGTTCACTGGGAGCTCCCCCAGGGTTGAAGGTGGTTTGACCTGAGCCATGGACCTTGCAGCTTGCTGCCTCACGACCAACAACCCTTTTCCCGCCACTGACCCTGGGCTTTATACCCTCTGTTTGGCCCCCTCCTTCTTGTCGTGCCCCCTCCTGGCACGACTGGTTTTTCTTGTTTGCCCGGCACCTAGGAGTCTTTGGCTGTTCCTTTCTTCTATCCAACACCTGGGAATGAATATTCCACAGCTCCTTCGGCTGCCAGACCAGGGACTTGCCAGGGAGCATGTTAATGACTCCTATTGTGATTCTTGGGTGTCTGATGCTATCTTGCGGTATGTGTGCATATACGTGTGTGTGTGGGCTATGGCTTTCTCTTCACATCCCCCCTTTTGGGGAAGATGGGATTGGGGTTTCTGCCCACCCCAATCTCCATCTACCTTCCTCTTGAGAGAAAGCCCGGGACAACCCGTCGGCCAAGATGTTGGCGCTGCCCTTGATATGCTCAACTGAGAAATCAAAGTCTTGCAGCGCCAAGCTCCATCTGAGAAGTTTATGGTTGGAGCCCTTCACCCGGTCGAGCCAGCACAGGGGGGAGTGATCGGTTTGCAGTTTGAAGGGCCACCCCCACAAGTAGGGCCGGAGTTTGGTAATTGCCCATACCACTGCAAGGCATTCTTTCTCTACGGTGGCCAAACTGCGTTCCCGGGGCAGGAGTTTCTTACTGAGGTAGGCAACCGGGCACAACCCCTGACCCTCACTTTCCTGTAGCAGGACAGCCCCCATCCCTGCCTCGGAGGCATCAGTTTGTAGGATAAAGGGGGCATCGAAATCGGGTGCTCGTAAGATGGGGGCTGCCACCAGGCAGGCTTTCAGCCCATCGAACGCACGTTGGCAGGCATCCGACCACTGGACCTTGGTCGGGTA
Source organism: Shinisaurus crocodilurus (assembly GCA_021292165.1). Lineage (NCBI taxonomy): Eukaryota > Metazoa > Chordata > Lepidosauria > Squamata > Shinisauridae > Shinisaurus > Shinisaurus crocodilurus. The sequence continues at coordinate 9,445,701 of CM037884.1, read as the reverse complement.
CTGCTTTTTACACAGATCCGTGAGGGGGGCAGCCAGCTGGCTGAAATGAGGCACAAACTTCCTGTAATAGCCAGCTAGCCCGAGGAAGGCTTGGACCTGCTTTTTTGTCTGCGGTTGGGGCCAGTTTTTTACTGATTCGATCTTGGCTTCTAGGGGTTTGATGTTGCCCCCCCCCACTCTATGTCCAAGGTACTCGACCTCCCCCAACCCGACCTGGCATTTTTTTGCCTTCACCGTTAATCCAGGCCTGACGGATCTTATGGAAAACGGTGCGGACATGTTCTGTTGCTCCCAAGTGGAGCTAAAGATGGCAATGTCATCCAAGTAGGCACAGGCGAACTCCCCTAACCCATTTAGGAGCCCGTTAACCAGTCTCTGGAAGGTCGCGGGTCCATTTCGGACCCCAAAAGGGATGGCAGTGAACTGAAACAGCCCCAGGTGGGTGACAAAAGCTGACTTCAACACCGCATCGGGATCCAAGGGAACTCGCCAGTAGCCCTTGGTCAGATCCAGGGTGGTGATATATTTGGCCCGCCCTAGCCATTCTAGCAGAACATCCATGTTCGGGATGGGGTAGGGGTCGGGGACAGTCACCCGGTTCACCTTCCTATAGTCCACGCAGAAGTGCACCCCCCCTATCCTTCTTAGCTACCAACACGATTGGGGACGACCAGGGACTGGAGCTAGGTTCAATGACGCCTAGCTCTAACATTGCTTGCACTTCTTTGGCAATGGCTTCAGCATGGGGACCCACAGCGCGGTACGGGGGGGACTGGATGGGGGGACTGGATGGGCGGACTGTCCCCCGTGAGGATGGAATGTAGTACGAGGGGGGTCCGACCCGGACGGTCTGAGAACATGGGGGCGAAGTCTTCTAACATTGCCCGTACCTCGGCTTGTTGGATTTCAGACAGTGAGGGGGACAATTCGAGTGCTTCCAGCCCCCCTCCCTCTTGTTCCCATTCCCCCAGCAGATCCCCATCCAACAGACCTTCTTCCGTACATGCATGCATACTCATCACACTGGCATTTCTAGCATGATACAATTTCAACGAATTTACATGGTACAGTTTGTGCATTGTGGGGCGGTCCAGAAAAACGACTTTATAGTTGACCTCCCCTACCCGCTCGGTCACCACGGCTGGCCCATCCCATTTTAGGCACAGCTTGTCAGTCTTGAGGGGCCTCAGGACCAGCACCTTTTCCCCAACTTCAAAGGACCGGGGTACCGCTGTCCTGTTGTACCACTCACTCTGTTGCGCTTGGGCTGCCCTCAGGTGCTGCTGTGTGGTCTGCCGGACCTCGCGAAGGGTGTTTTGCAGCCGCTGCATGAAGGTGTGTACAGGCATGGGTGTAGCTGCTATGCCCCCCTCCCACTCCGCTCGTAGTAATGCCAGGGGTCCCCGCAGCTCCCGTCCAAACATTAGCTCATTTGGGGAGTACCCTAAACTTTCTTGGGGGGCGTCTCGGTAGGCAAACAGTAAGTAAGGCAGTGCCTGGTCCCAATCTCCCGGATGCTGAGAGGCATAGGCGCAGATCATCTTCCCCAGAGTTTGGTTGAACCGCTCAATGAGTCCATTGGTTTCGTGGTGATAAGGCACTGAGGTTAGGTGTGCAACGCCGCCCAACTCCCACATCTTTTGGAACAGCTTGGACACAAACCCAGTCCCACAGTCCGAGACAATAGTCTGGGGCATTCCTAGGTGGGCAAAGAGAGAGAGTAAAGTCTTAGCGAGATGGCTGGCGGAGATGGAGGACAAGGCAAATGCTTCCGCGTAGTGTGTCGCAAAGTCAATGATGGTCAAAATGAATTTATTTCCAGTTTTCGTGGGGGGGTTCAGGGGCCCCACGATGTCCATCCCCACCCGCTCGAACGGGGTGCTCACCGCGGGTAGTGGTTGCAATAAGGCTTTGGGGTGGTCTCGGTTATGTCCCACCCGCTGGCATATGTCGCAGGTCTGGCAATATTCCCTCACTTCATTGGCCACCATTGGCCAGTAGAAGCCAGCAATCACCCGGGACAGGGTCCGCTTTTGCCCCAGGTGCCCCCCCCATGCCGCATCGTGAGCAAGTTGAAGGACGGCAGCCCGATATGCTTGGGGAACCACTAGTTGCCGCCTAGGTTGCCCCTGCCCCATCCCCCGCCTGGGGGTGAACTCGCGGTAGAGAGTCCCGTTGTCCCAGTAGAATATTTCTGGGGGAGGGGCCGATCCAGTGACCAGGCGAGGGACAACCCCCGCGCGACAGCCCTGCAGAGAGGGATCATCTCGTTGGGCTTGCTGGAAGGTGGGAGTGGCGTCCACAGTCCAAGACAATAGTCTGGGGCATTCAGCGGGGCGCACTCATTGGGGTTTTGGGTCAACTCCCCTGCCCTTGGCCCCGGCGGTGGCGGTGGCGGTGGCTGTTCCGGCTCCAGAATCAGGGGCGACGGAGGTTCCGCTCCTGCTTGTGCCTGCCGCTTAGCCTGACTGCGTGTCACCACCCCCATTTTAGCCACCCGGTAGCCTAAGTCATTGCCAATGATAATCCCCCACTCTTTTTGTCCATGGACGATCACGTCCAGCTCCCCTTCCCACGCGTGGTATTTAACCAGAACTCGGGCCAAGGGTACTTCAATGTCTGGGGAATTGTAGGGCTTAATGGCACAGCTGCGCCCTTGCAAGAACTGGGTTGCTGGCACACTGCCCTGGGGCAGAGCTGTCACATCCGCCCCCGTGTCCCGGTAACCCATATAGGGAACATCATTAACCCAAATTGACTCACAGAATTGGCTCTGGCTCCAGCGCATCTGCTCTGGGGACACAATCCGTAGAAGCGAGGCTTGGGCAGCGACCTCCGAGGGGTTGTCTCCCGGGCGGCGGTGATCTTGCGCCGGGTCGTCGGAGTCCTCCCCTTGAGAATGGGTGGGGGAATCGTCTCCCTCTTCCTCCCGAGGAGTCGGGGTGGAGGCAACGACCCGCCCCATCTTGCTCGGTAGTCCCCGCAGTTCTGTCTTCTTGCCCTGCAGCTTGGGGCAATACTTCCTGATGTGCCCCAGCTCGTTGCAGTTAAAGCACCCACTGGACCTCGGGGCAGTATTGGGGAAAGGGCCCCCTTTCGGCTTCAGTCCCGCCTCCTTCTGGGTCCTCGTGGGGGCTTTATCTCCACTCCCTTTGCTGCTGGGACAGTTAGGGACCCCTGCCTGGTTGGTTTTGGACTGTCGGTAGAGCCCCACCTCATCTGCTAACCAGGAGGCTTCCAAGCCAGTGGCAGGCTCCCGTTCCCGGACGGCGGTGGCGAGGTCTTCAGGGAGGGTTGCGTAGAACTGTTCTAGGATCATCAACTCCGCAACTCCTCCTATCCCTGCCACCCGGTGGCATCTAGCCAGGCGTCCCAGGCCTGCCCCAGTCTTGCCCACCAAGTTCCGTAGGTCTCCCCCTGCCGAGGCTGCCCCTGGCGGAACTTCAGCCAGCAGCGCTCAGCCGTGAGTGCAAACCTCTGCCAGACAGCCCTTTTAAATGTCTCATAGTCTATGGGGCCCTTTTGAACCATTAGCCCCAGCAGCTCTGCCAATTCCCCTCTCACTTGGGTGTGCAGGATCGCCATCCAGCGGGATTCAGGCACCATCTCATCCCGGCAGGTGGTTTCGAACAGGGTGAAGAAGGTCATTGGGTCCTGGTCGAGTTGGTATACGGGAAACAATTTGCGGTCCCAGGAGGAGGGTCGGGGTTGGGGGGACGAGTCGGCGACGGTCGTAGGGGCCCCCAGGCGAGCCAACTCCAGCTTCATGCGCAGCACCTCGCGCTGATGCTCCATCATCTCGCGCTTGTGCTTCATCACCTTTTCGGTCCTCCGCCACTCCTCCTGGTCAGGGCTGACCAGCCGGGGCTGTGTCCCTTGCCCCCTGGGCACGCGGTCCTTGGTCCCCAGCCCCCCACTTGGGACTTGGGGAAGGTCCAGGTCATCGGACTGGCCTGAGGCTCTCCCCTCTTCTTCCTCAGGGTCATCCTCCACTCCCTCGCCCTCACTCTCATCATCCGAGAAGTTGATCAGGCGGACGCGGTTGGCTAGCGATCGCCGTCCGCTACCCCCACTCTTTAGGGTGGCGAGGGTGGACGCGGCTCTAGCCGTCTGCACTGAGGTGTTCCCTGGGGTCCAGACCGCCTTGGTCTTCCCCCTAGAAAGGGACTGCCAGTCCCCCTCCGCCGGGGTCTGCAGCGTCTGGAAATCTCCTCCCGAACTCGGTCCCCCGGTGTCCATTTCCCACATGCACTCTGTCTGTATTTATTACGGCTCGCTCCACACCAATCCACTAGGCTCCACGTCCCTTTCTAAGTAGGTCTCGTCACTGATCCTGCGTTATAATCCCAACCGCTGCCACCATGTGGAGAAAGACTGCAACTGTCCTTCTTGGCGGGTTCGGCCACTCAGGGGTTAACCCGGACTCGGGTAGCCCTCTATCAGCGGTACGCAGCTCTCTGGCAGAAGCCGCGACCAATTATAACACAGGCAAAGCGAGGAGACCGAGTTTTGAATGGACGCTACTACACTGTTATGAGTAAACAGAGTTTAATGGAGCGTAACAGAACATATACAAAGCACCACGCTAAGCACACCCCTACAATTGAGCTGGTAGCGAGCCGCAAAAGCAATACAGACAGTCGTACCTGGCAATGCCTTGTTCTTAGAAAGCCGCTTAACTCTAAAAGGGCTGTTCTATGTTAGCGTTGTTCACTGGGAGCTCCCCCAGGGTTGAAGGTGGTTTGACTGAGCCATGGACCTTGCAGCTTGCTGCCTCACGACCAACAACCCTTTTCCCGCCACTGACCCTGGGCTTTATACCTTCTGTTGGGCCCCCTCCTTCTTGTCGTGCCCCCTCCTGGCACGACTGTTTTTTCTTGTTTGCCCGGCACCTAGGAGTCTTTGGCTGTTCCTTTCTTCTATCCAACACCTGGGAATGAATATTCCACAGCTCCTCAGCTGCCAGACCAGGGACTTGCCAGGGGGCATGTTAATGACTCCTATTGTGATTCTTGGGTGTCTGATGCTATCTTGCCGTATGTGTGCATATACGTGTGTGTGGGCTATGGCTTTCTCTTCACAATGCTTTTCAGACAAAAGTGCAGAGTTCAGTCCCCAGCCTTTCTCGTTAAATCTTTTTTTCTTTTTAAAATAATCCCTGCTTGATTCTTACGTGGTTGCAAACACCACTAGCAACATGGCTAATGCCTTTAAAAAGAGAAAGATAATTCAGGAGAGTGGCCTAGACCAGTGTTCTCCAACCTTGGGTCCCCAGTTTTTGGCCTACAACTCCCAGCATGCCCCAGCCAGCGTAGATTTAAGAACAAGGTTGGAGAACACTGTCCTAGACTATACATGAGGGGGAGGCCCTTCTTTCCAGTTAGGGTCCTAGTATTGCATGATTGAATGCTGATTTAGGGAGAACTGAGCTAGAGATGGCTACAATGATGAAGTTTGGGAGCCAAGATTTCCTAGAGTTTTGAGCTTCAGCTCTTAGCTTTGGCTCTTGTTATAAACTCTGGATCACACACTGTCTCATTAAAACAAACCGAAAGAAAAAGCCAAGCATTTAAAACAAAAACAAGGGAGGGGGAAAGAGAGAGACAGACAGAGACACAGAAAAATAGAGTAATTAAAAGGAGCAACATGAACTTTTCCGAGTCAGTTTGACCACAAGACTCGTTTGCAGATCTGATGCTCAGAAGTTGTAGCCTCAGCATGAAGAAGAAAAAAGACTTGAGCTGAAAAGCTCTGTGTGTGGTCCATCTTAGGGGAGCACAAGGAGAAACACTTTAAGGATCACACTCCCGATTCATCTAGAACCATCACAAGACGATGCCCATTAGAGAGACGTGCAAGGGAGACAGTGTTAATGAGCTGAAGTGTGATAAGGGAGGGAGCAATGGGAATGAATAAAAAGCAGTCCCACCAAATACAGCATGTGCAGCAAATGAAATAATTACTCCTCTCGCCATTGTAATGACGATACAATAAATTTAATGTGATTCCTAAAGGCCAACTGGTTTCCTTTCTTGCCGGCTTCTCCTTCTTTTTCTTTTGTAATAAAAAAATCCTTTTTATAGTTTTAGAATTATGCTTTAATTAGCATAACATTTAAATTAGCGAATGGAATCTTAATTAGCTGAGGAAATAGACTTTTGTTGGAGTAGCTTACTAAAACAAATAAATTCTCTTCCTCTTTCAAGAGCCATTTGCTTATGGCACATTAAATAACTTAGTGTACCATAAACAATTTGAGACAAGGATAAGTAATTAAATTAGAAAACATGCCGGCAAAACTACCAGCTCCTGGCCTGCGCGGAGCTAAAGAAAGGAAATGCAGGCACTCTTGCCAGTGTCAAGGGAATGGATATCCCTCTTCTCCTACCACTGCTCAACATTTATTTAGATCAGGCCTGCACCAAGCCAAACATAGCCTAACAGCCATTATTATGGCACGCCAGGACCTTGGTAGCCCTCCTGCTTTGGCATTCCTATTTCATAGATTTCATAGATCATAGAGTTGGAAGGGGCCTACAAGGCCATCGAGTCCAACCCCCTGCTCAATGCAGGAAACTAGAGGAGGGGTCTCCCATCCAAGTAATAGCCAGGCCTGACCCTGCTTAACTTCACTTTCCACACTCAGACAAGCTGAGCCAACATAAGCCACAGGCCTATTGAAAGCAGTAGAACAAGAGAAGTCTCTGATTTCAAAGGGGCTAGTTGCAAATAAACTTTTACTGCATTATGCTTAAAGAAGATACAAAGCAACAACCATGCACAGCTTGTGACCCATCAAATCAAATACAGACACCTGCACTCCATGGAGATTTATTGAGTTCTTGGCCCAGGCTACTATACATGTCTGGTAGACTCTGCTTGGCTCAATGGGTCACATTTATTTATTTGTTTACATTTATATCTTGCCTTTTCCTCCAAGGAGACCAAAGCAGTGCCCATGATCCTCCTCCTCCTCTGTTTTATCCTCACAACAACCCTGTGAGGTAGATTAGGCTGAGAGTCAGTGACTGGCTCAAAGTCACCCAGTCCAGTGAGCTTCATGGCCTTGTGGGGACTTGAACCTTGGTCTCCTGAGTCCCAGCCCAAAACTCTCACCACTATACCACACTGCATTTTCCCTCCTTTTTCTGAAGAAGTAGTTGCTAGCGGAGCGGGTCTGTAATATTAAAGTATAGATTCTAGAAGCTAGGGATGGTTTGCAAATTAAATATAGCTGGGGCACAGCTTGCTCAGTTTCCAAACTGGGAACCCAGTCCAGTCACTTTGCATCAAGGCAATGGAATCATCTCCAGCTCGTATGCTCCAAGTATTCCAGTTTTCTGGTACCATTTCCCTACTAAATCACTGTCTGTATTTTTGCCTTTGGGGCTCCTTTGTTAATTTTTTGCTAAGTAGGAGTTCACAGCATTGCCGTTCTTCAAGGTTCTTCAGCTGTCTCCCCAGTTTCTCTAGATGCTAAATCTCCAAGTGGGGGTGTTGGATGGATGTTGCCTCTAGTGTGCATGCTATATAACTGCATATACATGGACGTGAAGGTGCACACAGGGCACAGCTTACCCTTTCACACCCTGCAGATGCTGAAGTATGTTCTCAACTTTGATAGCATCTTATTGCACTCTTATGTTTCTTTAACCAAAAGAAAACGTGATCTTTTTAAATAAGCAGAGGATAGGCTATACCAGAGTAAATGAACACCGCATACAGAATAGAGCAAGGATGGGCAGACTTTATTTATGTATTTATTTATTTATTATATTTTTATCCCACCATTTTTCCTGCAATGAACCCAGGGTGGCTTACATATTCCTCCTCTTCCTCCTCTCCATTTTATCCTCACAGCAACCCTGTGAGGTAGGTTAGGCTGAGAGTCAGTAGCTGGCCCAAAGTCACCCAGTGAGCTTTGTGGCCAAGTGGGGAACAGAACCCAAATCTCCCGAGCCCCAGTCCAACATTCTAACGACTACACCACAGTGACTCTCTTTCCGCTTGTGAGGTCTATTTTGTTGTTTGTTGTTGTTTTACCCAAAACTCTTAGGGCCACCATCCAGACCCAGGTGCAACATATTGGTGTGGGCGGACATAGGTAAGCCTGTCCCCCTGCTGTTGGGGATATAGGTGGGGCTGGGAGTTTTAAAGAGGCCCTTCCTTTTTGAAGGGTTGGGGCTTTTAAGGGGTTGATTTTAGGGGTGGGTCTCCCGCCTGACTGGCGGAAGCGAGGGGGCATGTGTCTCTCCCAGGGAGATATTGGGGGGAGTTCTGGGGGGCAAACGGTACCAACGTTGAGCGGCAGGCGCTGGCAGAGCGCTAGGGGCAGGCCACGCCGAGTAAGGGGAACAAGGGATCGATGCTTAATATCTATCCCTTGTTCCGGGCCTGCCCAGAGCCAAGGGATAACTGGGGGATGTGTTGCTCCTCCCCCCACCCTGCGTTTGCTGTTGTGCAATGCCAGGTCCGTTACCCAAAAAACATCTCTCATCCATGACTTGATCATGGATGAGGGTGCGGACCTGGCATGTGTTACGGAAACCTGGCTGGACGAGGCCGCTGCTCCAACTCTGGCGGCCTTGTGTCCGGCCGGTTTCTCGTATGCCCAGCAGCCAAGGGTTGGGGGACGGGGAGGGGGAGTGGCTGTTATCTACCGGGAGTCCTTGGTCCTCACCAGACTCCCTCTCCGGGAGACCAAGTTTATTGAGTGCATGTACTGGAGGTTGGGTCCAAAGGGCAGCCTGGGGATTCTGCTCGTGTACCGTCCACCCCGCTGCACGACAGACTCCCTGGCCGAGGTGCTGGAGGTGGTCTCCGATGTGCGTGTGTTGTCCCCCAGGCTAGTGGTGCTGGGGGACTTCAACGTGCATTCGGGGGCTTCCCTCACTGGGGCACCTCGGGACTTTATGGAGACCATGGCTTCCTGGGAGCTGCACCCTGTATTAACTGGACCTACCCATGTAGCCAGTCATGCACTGGACTTGGTTTTTGTTTCCGGAGAGGGGGGAAATGATCTGGAGATCGGGGGTATATCCACCACCCCCTTGTCATGGTCAGATCACTATCTGGTGGGGTTGGATTTCTCGGTGCCAAAACCCCTCTGCAGGGGTGAGGGACCTATTAGAATGGTCCGCCTCAGGCGTCTTATGGATCCGGATGGATTCCTGAACGCGCTTGGGGAATTGGAGCACACAAACGGTAGCTCGGTCGAGACCCTGGTGGATGACTGGAATGCTGCAATCACCAGGGCATTAGACCGAGTTGCCCCGAAGCGCCCTCTTCGCCTAAACAGAGCTCGCGCGGCGCCATGGTTCACTCCGTCGCTGCGAGCTCTGAAACAAGAGGTGAGAAGGCTAGAGCGCCGATGGCGAAATTCCCGCTCCGAAGACGATCGAACACGGGTTAGAGCTGCATCTTCAGCCTACCGGGTGGCGGTGAAGGCAGCAAAAAAGAATTTCTATGCTGCCTCCATTGCGTCTGCAGAGTGCTGCCCCAGGAGGCTGTTCCAAGTGGTCCGGAGTCTGGTCGGTCCAGTCGCTCCGGACCCACTGGAACAGTCAAAAGCCTCCTGTGAGGCTTTAGCGAAGCACTTCACAGATAAAATTGATCGGATTAGGAGTGGGATATCGTACGTCGTGGACACAGGGAGTGAGCGGGAGGAGGCCAATGGCAGACCGGTTTTGTGGGATCGGTTTCGGCTTCTTCCTTCTGATGAAGTGGACAAGGTGCTTTCATCTGTGAGGCCGACCACCTGCTTGCTTGACCCTTGCCCATCCTGGCTCATCATGAGCTGCAGGGAGAGACTGGGTGAGGGGATCAAGGCGGTGGTGAATGCCTCCCTCGAGGAGGGAGTGATGCCATCAGCCCTCAAGGAGGCAGTAATAAGACCGCTTCTAAAGAAGCCCTCCTTGGATCCCCAGGATTTCAACAACTTTCGCCCAGTCTCCAATTTACCATTTCTGGGCAAGGTGATCGAGCGGGTGGTGGGTGCTCAGTTGAAGGCACACTTGGATGAAGCCGATTATTTGGATCCGTGCCAGTCGGGCTTCAGGACTGGACATGGGACGGAGACGGCCTTGGTCGCCTTGGTGGATGATATGAGGAGGGCTTTGGATAGGGGCGAATGCTCCTTTCTAGTCCTCCTCGATCTCTCAGCGGCTTTTGATACCGTTGACCACGGTATCCTCCTGGACCGTCTGGAGGGGTTGGGCTTAGGAGGCACTGTATTGCAGTGGTTCCGGTCCTTCCTCTCTGGAAGGTATCAGAGGGTAGTTCTCGGGGAGGAGGCTTCGGACCCTCGGCTGCTCACTTGTGGAGTGCCGCAGGGTTCCATCCTCTCCCCGATGTTATTCAACATCTACCTCAAGCCGCTGGGAGCTATCATCAGGAGGTTTGGGGTGCAGTGTCATCAGTATGCGGATGACACGCAGCTCTACCTCTGTTTTAAGTCCTCACCGAGGTTGGCCGTTGAAACCCTGTCCAAGTGCCTGGAGTCAGTGGCTGGCTGGATGGGAAGGAACATGCTGAAACTGAACCCCGACAAGACCGAGGTACTTCTGGTGGGGGACAAGGGAAGGTTAGGGGATGTTGACCTGGTGCTGAATGGGGTACATGTACCCCTGAAGGACCAGGTCCGCAGCTTGGGGGTCATTCTAGACTCCCAGCTGTCCATGGAGGCTCAGGTGGCAGCTGTGAGCCGGGCGGCGCTGTATCAACTCCATCTGATACGGCAGCTGCGCCCCTACCTTCCTAATCACCTGCTCCCATCAGTGGTTCATGCCTTGGTCTCCTCTCGCCTAGACTACTGTAATGCGCTCTACGTGGGGTTACCCTTGAAGACGGTCCGGAAGCTTCAGCTGGTACAGAACGCGGCGGCTCGCCTGATTAAGGGCAGCCGCCGGCGTGATCACATCACGCCAGTGCTTAAAGAGTTGCACTGGCTACCAGTTGCTTGCCGAGCCGAATTCAAGGTGTTGGTTTTGACCTTTAAAACCCTACACGGCTCCGGCCCAGCTTATCTCAAGGAGCGCCTCCAGCAACATCAAGTAGGCCGCTCAACAAGGTCTGCCACGGACGGCCTTCTCCTTATCCCATCAGCCAGAGCAGCCAGGCTGGTGGGGACTAGGAAGAGGGCCTTCTCTGTGGCGCCCCCCACATTATGGAACTCCCTCCTTAGTGACCTTCGCCATGCCCCCTCTGTGATGAGCTTCCGCCGTGCATTAAAAACAAGGCTGTTCAGGTGGGAATATGGGGTGGGTTAGGTTATTAATGAGAATTTTTAATTGTTTTAATTATTATATTTTATTGTGTTTTATTGTATTTAATTGTACATCGCCCAGGGTGGCCGGGTGACCGGCCAGATGGGCGATTGATAAATGTAATAAATAAATAATAAATAAATTAAATAAAATTAAGGAGCCAGGTGCCTCTGAGCACCTGCTGAGCCCAGGAATGTATGATCATCATCAAAAGCAAGATCACAAATCCTGTCACATCACAAAAACATTCACTCCTACTCCCCCCAACACATTATTTTTCAGCAACCTAATTTAGGACAGATGCGAGGGAAACTTGTTCTAAATCACTTCTCCACGTGCAGCACCCCTAATGTTGTTTACATTATAATGTGTAATTGCCAGCAACTATATATTGGCAGTACTATAAGACCTGTAAGAATGAGGATAATGGAACATATTTCTAGAATTAAGAACAAAGTAGTTGAAGCACCTCTAGTAAATCACTTCATGCAGTTCCATCCAGATAGCACTGAATTTAAATTTGCAGTGCTACATGTGGCTGAATCTGGCAGTCGTGAAAGTATTGAAAGGGAACTGTTAAGGAAGGAAGCCTTCTGGATCTTTAATTTGGAGACTAAAGCCCCACAGGGACTCAATGTAAGTCTGGAATTGTCATGTTATTTGTAATGGTGCCAAAGGAGATGGGAGGATCGAGTTACCGTAAATGCTGTTATTTTACGAGTCACATGTTGTTCTTCTTTTATGTTTATTAATGAGCTTGTTGTTCAATCAATATTGTTTATGATGACTGGGGGTCTGCTAATGTCTTATGTATGTAAAAGTCGTGGCAAGGGTTAATGGACATGTAATGGGTTAATAGCCAGGGAAGAGTATAAAGGTAATTGAAAGTTTGACCACCAGAGGACTCTGGATGAATACGTTAATGAAAGCAGAACGCTGATAAGAAATGTAAGTTTGGGGCGGGGCCTCTGGTAGGAAGGTTTGGTAACGTGTGTTAGCTTGTTGTAAAATGCTTATTGGTGTTATGACAAATTTCTTTGTGTCTAGAACAAAATATGAAACTGTAAGCAGTCCAGGACATTGGATGAATTAAGTTTGGTTTAAAGTAACATTGAGGAAGCATCCCTGAGGAAGACAACGAAACAGGAATACAAATTGGTTTCCTATAGGACTATAACTTCAAGGTGACAACACTACATATAACCTGGTGGTCTGTCAACCATTTGTAAGAAGAAAAAAGAAAAAAGAAATAAGAAAAGACAACGGTGGATATAGGAAGGACTTTATCCTGGATAGCCAGGACTTTTGAAAAAATTGAAATAATTGTTAAATTGAAATAATTGTTTTGAAAAAATTGAAATAATTGTTAAATTGAAATAATTGTTTTGAAAAAATTGAAATAATTGTTAAATTGAAATAATTGTTTTGAAAAAATTGAAATATATACATTATATTCAATGTTCATTTGTAATGAATAGAAATTTGTAAAGAATTATTGGAATTATTTTGATCACGGTGGCCTTGGCTTTTTGTTACAATATGGTAATGGAGCATTCAGCAATGCATAAGGGGTGGGCATACATGGGCAATGAGCCAGTGTGCTGTAGTGGTTAGAGGGTTGGACTTTGACTTGGGAGATCCGGGTTCTAGTCCCCACTCAGCCATGTAGCTCACTGGGTTTCTTTGGGCCAGTCACCAACCCTCAGCCTAACCTACCTCACAGGGTTGTCGTGAGGATAAAATTGAGAGGAGGAGGACTATGTAAGCTGCATTGGGTTCTTCATAAGAGGAAAAAAGGCAGGATATACATGTAATAATAAATCAGTAAATATAATCTTTGGTAAGAGAACAGATGTGTTAAAAGTGCATCCCTGATTTCCGTTGTGAAACGTTGGAAGCTGTTCCAGCAAATGTTATAAGGTTAATTATACACTTGCTTACATATGGAGCTGCCTTGCACAAAGTCAGAGGAGTGGTCTCAATATTGTCTACTCTGACCAAAAGCAATTCTCCAAGATTTGCTGGTCAATTTTTTATCCTACCCCTCAGAGAAGCTCAGGGCAATATGCATGGCATTTCCTCTACTTTATCCTCACAATCTATAAGGTAGTATTGTCAGCAGAACAATGATGACTGGATTGAGTCTGAGGCACTAGGGTTTCACTGTATAGTACCTGCGTTTAAGTCCTAATTCACACAAACAGCAGATGAAGGGGTAAAACTGTTCCTGGGATGGACCACTTCAGACTGCAGAAGGAAATGGACCTATGGCCTGACTGGAGTCCACCAGAAGAGGCTTCAGTGTGGCGGTTCCATTTCTATGTTGCTCCCTGCCTCTGGAGGTCAGGCGGGCCCCAACATGGTAATGCTTTCAGCGCCTGCTGAAGACATCCTTGTCCCAGAAAGCCTTCCTTCCTGACCAGCCACAGTTTTGATGATACCTTGTTTTCTATGCATTGTTTTTATTCTTTATCTGTTTCTATCTTTTTATTGTTCACTGCTCTGAAATCTGCGTTGATATGGAGTGGTATAAAAATACTGTAAATAAATAAATAAATCATATCCATGAATGCTCTTCTATATACAACATGGTTGTTGTGACTCCTCGTCGACTCACAATACATCAAGATTCAATCCAGGGCCAATACATCAAGATTCAATCCAGACAAGAAGGAGCTACTGCTAGTGCGTGGTTAATCTACCCAGCTGAGTGGTGTTCAACCTGTTGGGGAGAAGGCTGCACTGCCCTTAAAGCATCAGGTCCATAGTTTGGGGTTCCTCTTTGATCCAGCATTGTTGTAGGAGGCAGAGGTAGCATTCATGGATTAAAGCACCTTTTTTTTTTTATCAGTTTAGGATACTGATATACTAAAATCTGGATGGAAGTAGCCTAGCTACTCTGATCCGTGCTCTGGTGACTTTGTTTAAATTACTGCTATGTTATTTGTGGAGCTGCCTTTGAAAATGGTCCAGAAACTTCAGCTGGTCTGAAATGGGGCACCAAGAGCTTTTCCATCTGCACTGGCCTCCAGTCTGTTTCCAGGCCCAATTCAAAGTATTAGTATTAACCTTTAAATCTCTGAATGGCTTGTGACCAAGTTACCTGAAGGATCACCTTCTACAAAATACACCTACCAAGACCTTAAGATTGTCTTCAGTGGCCCCTTCTTCAGGTGCCCCTGACAAATGAGAGGCAGCAGGAGGCTACTAGAGAGAGGACCTTTTCAGTAGTGGCACCCTGTCTGTGGAATGTCTTCCCCAGAGGAGTTAAACTGGTGCTCACCCTGTGATCTTTTCAGCACCAAGTGAAGACTGTCCCCCCCCCCCCGAGGCTTTTAGATACTTTTGCTTTTGATGCACTAATGTTATTTGCTGCTGTTGGTCTTTCTATGGGCTTATTCTGTTGCTAGTTTTATGGGTTATTTAGGTTTTATGGTTGTGATGATGATGATGATGATTATTATTATTATGATTATGATTATTTTACTGTAAACCGCCGGAGAACCTTGGTTATTGGGTTGCATAATGTGAATTACAGAATGAACCAAGGGGATCAGATTGAAGACAGCCATAAAATATTCAAGAAGGATGTATAGCATTTGCAATGGCCATCCTCTCTATTCTGCTCCAGCCAGGATGCCGTAGAGAGCAATAAAACTTTAATGGCTCCCAGTGGGTCGATTCAGAAAGGATGAAGATGCTATAAATCCAGCACAGCGCTTATTCTGAGCTTAAAAACAAACCGTTCCACTCACACTTAGCAAAGCCATCAGGCTCTTTCACACGACTGGGGGTAGAGGGGACAAATAGAAGGTGAAAGGGAAGGTAAAGGGACATTTTAACCTTACATGACCACTGAAATAGGATGAGGGGGCAAGCAATTAGGAGTGTTTGGGAGTTATTGGCAAAGTGTCATCTTAGGCCATGGTGCAAATGCATGATCGATAATACCAACCATTAAAAAGAAACAGAAAAGTAATACAATACAATAGGCCACAACCAAGGTATAAAAGAAGGGCAAAGATGAAAGGTTCCATCTAGCTTTCATAAATGTTCCCACACCCCATTGGACTGGGTTTTGTGTTCTTCTCACAACTCAATCCTATGCACATCCTATTTCACAATTCACACACACACACACACACACACACACACACAGAGGGAGGGAGGGAGGGAGGGAGGGAGGGAGAGGGCTAGAGGTTACATTAGCAGCTTAAATTCCAAAATATGTGGTACAATGCAGAAGATAATAATATTTTGTAATTCCTGTCCATTAGGTGAATGGCAGTGTATATTCAGGGCACTAAATAATAATAATAATAATAATAATAATAATAATAATAATAATAATAATAATAATATATTATTATTATTATTATTATTATTATTATTATTATTATTTACATTTATTAATCGCCCATCTGGCCGGCAACCGGCCACCCTGGGCGATGTACATAGAATAAAAACAATAAAATACATTTAAAACAGTATAAACATTTTAAAATCTTAACACACCCCATATTCCCGCCTGAACAGCCAGGTTTTTAATGAGCGGCGGAAGCTCAGCAGAGAGGGGGCATGGCGGAGGTCACTCGGGAGAGAGTTCCACAGTACGGGGGCCGCCACAGAAAAGGCCCTCTTCCTTGTCCCCACCAGTCTAGCTGCTCTGGCTGAAGGGACAAGGAGAAGGCCATCCGTGGCAGATCTTGTTGAGCAGGCCCAATTGGTGTTGCTGGAGACGCTCCTTGAGATAGACTGGACCGGAGCCGTATAGGGTTTTAAAGGTCAAAACCAACACCTTGAATTTGGCTCGGCAAGCAACTGGTAGCCAGTGCAACTCCTTCAGCACTGGCGTGATGTGGTCCCGCCGGCGGCTGCCTTTAACCAGGCGAGCTACCGCGTTCTGTACCAGCTGTAGCTTCCGAACCGTCTTCAAGGGTAACCCCACGTAGAGCGCAAACCCCTGAATTCTGCACTTGTGATATTCAAAGCAGGTACAGTTATTATTATTTTTAAAGGATATTGTTTGTTTCCTGTTACTTTTAGGAATTATTAAACTGATATGGATTTGAACAAACCTGAAAATTTTGATCAGTCCTCAAAAAACTTTTGTCCTCACAAGCCAACATCATATTTGAGGTAACACCCACTCATTCCACATAAACAGACACAACATGCACACCCATGCACACAACACAATACTTAGAGAACTAATAAAATTACTGAGATTATTAATATTAGCATAATCAACATCATCATTATACAACCTCCTGGTACTTAGATATCAAATGTTGTGTGTTGGCCATATCCTCTGAGAGTGGTTCTTATGAAATGTTTATGACTTTGAGACAGCTTTCCAAGAACACAACAAAACAAGGGGGGACCCTATCAAACTACACTTTTGGCATTAATGACACTGCAGCCTCTGGATAGGTGGCTTTCTTTGGGGAATCATGTCAGTGAGTTATGAATAAAGAAAGATAGAAGAAGAAAACAAGCAAAAAAGTAGAGAAATTGTTTTGATTATAATTTACAGGGTAATATGGGGTTGGGGGCAGAGGATAAAAATCTGTATTTTGACAGTAAGTGGTAACAATAAATGAAGTGAAGAGAGAAGCCAAGGTAAGAAGGCGTGATGTTACCAAATGTAGCTATAGATACTTAATAGCTGTTTGTTTTCTTTTTAAATTTGCATCCCGCCTTTCCACCAAATCATAACTAAATATGATTCCAAGATTAATGGAATGTCACCACGTAATAGCTTGGCAGCAAGACTTCTTGACAGCGGTGCCCACCCTTTGGAAAACCCTCCCACATGCAGTTCAGGAGGCAGAAAATGTGGCATATTTCAAACACCTCCTGAAAACTCACTTGTTCACCCAGGCTTTCCCTGGCTTATAATTAAAGTAATCATGCTACTCCATTTTTTTTTTTTAATGCTCATGCATTACTCTTATTTTTGTATTTAAAATTGTTTTTAATATTGTATTTTTAATTGTGATTTTAATGTTTGTATGTGAAGCACATAGGGATTTTATTATTTTAAAGCAGTACACAAATAAATATATAAATAATGGGGGACATGTGACTCCTACCAACCCATACCTCTCGGGTAATGTCTACTAAATAAAATGTATCACCTGATGTCATTAGAGATGGGTAAAAAGTTTGCTCCATTAAGTTTTTCCCCACAGATTTACCTGATGTGTACCTCCCAGAACCAAATGCAAATGCCATTTGCCATTGGAAATCCATGCTAAATATGTATGAGAATTTTATTATTGCTTGCAAAAGATGCGACTATGCCCTGTTCAAAGCTCTGAACGTGAGCATGTGTCCACCAAACATTTTTGCAAATTGTCTAACACATGCTCATTCCCAATTCCCAGTTCACTTTTGCACAATTTCCTAATTTGTGCAAATTCCCTCAGTAGACTGAATCAACCCTGATTTACTCCATGGAGGAAATTTGCAAAAAAATTGGGAGATTTGCACAACTCTCCCATTTGATCATTGCAAATCTCCCATTCACTCATGATCTCGAACATTGCTCATTCGCCCATCCCAAAATCCCGAGCTTGCAGTGTGTTCCATAAAACACAAAAGTGTCCATTAACATGCCCACATTTGAGAAATGTGCAAGCAGCACAAATGTACAAAATGCACACAAACTTGTTTTGGTCAATGGGTGGATGTGCACAAAAATCTGTAATTTGAAAAATGCTTCCAAAAGTGTGTACAAATTTCTTTCCACAAATAAACAAAACAATAAACCACCATATGGAACTGGGATAGAACAAGCTTGGTGGTGAAAAAACAAGAACCTCGACAAGACAGAGTTTGACTGATCCGCCTATCTCTAGATAGTTGCCATGTTCAGTGTTTCCCTATTCCTGCACCAATTCACTGGCTGCCATTTGCAGGTGTTGCAGAGATGTTGAATATAATGACATCAACATACCCATGTTTGGTTGATTAGATGTTACTGAGAAGTGGGCTGGCATCAGCAGTCATGCATTCCTAACAATGTCTAGTTTTGTGCTTAAGACTTCATTTCAGTTGTAAATGCAGACTAAGTTTTCACCTGTACCTGCCTACCCAGATCTTAAAATCCTTCGTTGGGTGCTGCAACCACCAGATGATTTATGGCAGGTGTGGCTACGAATAAGGGGGCCATTTGGGCCATTATAGCCCAGTTCTTTACCAGGCATAGAAGCATGCTCAGTTCTCATTACACTGTTTGGGGTCTACTCTTAGGATTTTTATTTCTTAAGATTTGTTGTATTTCCTCAAGCTTCCAGGGTCCCTGCTGATACTTCTCTTCTTTTCTGTGGTTGGTGCCATTTGCACTCACAGCCTAAACTTCAGAAATAGTGGGAATGGACAAACAAATGTGTGAAACAAACCAATGAGACAAACCAATGTGTGAAATAGTCACTTTTTCTGATGTGCATGCACTTGATCAATGTGCATGGAACATGGAGCATGTGCTTCACAAAGGCAAATGTTCTTCGAAAGCACATCCAGATTCTTAACCACTTCTTCTAAAAGGACTGGATAACCACTGCCTCATTTCCCACTCAAACAGCCACAGAATTTACTGACAGAAGCTTCTCACCAGCATCTTCCATTGCATTTAAAGATGCAATGGGGGCAGAAAGAGCTTCATGTACTTTCAAGAACAGCTCAGAAATTTGAACGGTTTGGGGTTTTTAGCAACAGACACTGGCCTTCATCACATTACAGAACTTGAATATTTGTCTACAAAAACAGGCCTAATCATCCGTCAGTACTGGGCCATAAGCCGAACAGGAGAGAAGAACAAGTCAGGGCCAAAAGGCAATCCAGGAGGCAGTGTTAAAGAGCAAGAGTCAGAACTGAAGAATAACCACAGATATAAGACACATGCCAGGGCTCAGGAAGACCTTGTTGCTTGAGGAAGGCTCAACTGAAACATGATGCCTTTTTATACTCTTTCCTGCCTAGGAACATCCAAATGACCATCTTGAGTGGGTGGAGTCAATCCAGGACCTGAAGGTACTTCACTGAGAAGCTACTACCTTTGGTTGACAGTGTATCACCACATGAGACAGTTGCATGGTCTGACTCAGTATGAAGCAGCTTCCTGTGTTCAACATTCAACATCTCTGCAACACCTGCAAATGGCAGCCAGTGAATCCAGGACCTGAAGGTACTTCACTGAGAAGCTACTACCTTTGGTTGACAGTGTATCACCACATGAGACAGTTGCATGGTCTGACTCAGGATGAAGCAGCTTCCTGTGTTTCTGTGCAAACCTTCAATGCAGCAATGGAGGGCTCCACATTTGATTGCAGCAGCAGAATTTGGGGAGAGGGTATGTCCATAAAGCTGGGTCAACATTTCTTCTGTACTGCTGGTGAATTTCATCAGTTCCTCAACCCAGAGAATATTCAGTGACTTCCCTTCCCCAATTTCTCCTCCCACAAACAGGATAAAGAATTTCATTGCAACTGTGGATCCAATTTTATTGTTTAATATCACTGAAGGAAACCCTGAGCTTGGCCCCTACTTCTTCTTTCAGTCCTCCCTTCTTAGCTAATTGCTGCCTTCATCCACCAATATTCTTTAACTTGTTCAGAATTAACCAAGTTGATTTTTTTAGGGATGGGTGAGAATATCATTTTAGTTCATTTTTTAAAAAGAATTTACCAAAATACACAAATTTATTCATGTTCAGGATGAAAAATACTTTAAAACAATGAATATGGGAGAAACAGAAATGGACACGCTAATCTATCTAAGCCCAAGGCCTTGAAGGCGTAGCACCTGCTTACAGGCAGGCAGGAGTAAATAAGATTGGTTTAACAGTACAGTAGAAAAGTTTAGAAAATACTCCTTCCCCATAGTACCACTGCTCTGATCAACCTCCGAGCCAGTAATGCCTGCCTTAAAGTAAAACAAAAAACAAAGAAACATTGGGAGACATTTGTACTGTACTTTGGCCTTTAACAGTGTGACCCAACTCTTGGCTGTTATGGAAGCAAATACAGTTTTAAAAAGGAAAGTCTGTCTGAAGAAGATCAAATATAATTTGATGTTGACACTTCATGCACCTGATAAAGTGGACAGTATCCAAGGAAGCTTATGCCAGAATAAATTTGTTAGTCTTTAATGTGCCACAAGCCTCTTTATTGTTTTTGCCTGAACAAGAGTAATTTCTATTGCAGTGAGATTGTAGATGTGGGATGAGTGCTAGGAATGCAGAGGGCTTTGAATATTGACCTTGCTTTAAGTGGGTTCAATTCTGAGTCATTGTTGTTCTGTTCATTTGAGGTGTTGTGTTCCTTCTCTGATTCCCAGGATGAAAAAAAGAAAAAAGAAAAAGACAACAGACAGAAACAACTCGCAGCATGGTAGCATGCCTTTGAAGATCCAGCTGGGTGAGAAATAGTATTCAAGGCCAAATTTCTTATTCCATACTACCTTGAAGGGCCCAAAAGGAATGCTACCTACATTATGGGACTTCAAGAGATGGTTGTGGGCTATTTAATCCTTCTGAAATAGTTTTCACAAAGAGAGAGCGCATTCACACCAATATCCCAGCTGCAGAGCTGATATCTTGGTTGCTGCTTGAACATCACAATGCAAAATCACTTTCCCCACCAGAGAGTTTCGGTAGCAAAGGAAAAACTTGTGTGCCAAAGCAGCCGGGGGGGGGGGAACCCATCCATGTCTTGCTATACACTAATAATCTCTGAGACATTGCTTGGTGGCAGGGGAGCGAAGCTGTGGTTTGTCAGTTGTGCACTCTGAACGGTCCATGTCCTGCTGCCCTAACAATGAGCATTAGCTTTGGAATTCTGTCCCTGCTCTGGCCATTTCCTGTCTTGTTGCGTTCACAGGCTGCATGCCTGGAACAAATTAAATGCCAACAAAACTGTCTTACTCTCCCTTGGCATCCCATCAGCAAGTGAGACAAGCTCACTCCATCTTTCTCTCTCTCTCTCTCTCTCTCTCTCTCAGTCGCCTGCTCCGATTTCCACTTCTTTTTATTTCTCAGTTTCTTCACGTTCCTTCTTCTCATGGTTTCTAAAAGACATCTCTCCTCTGCAGGAATGTATGAAACCTGTTTCTTTATTTTTATGGATATTTGCATTTCCCTGTATGCTAACATAGCATGTTTTGGACATTGAACTGAAAAAAGCAGATATGCAGTTTAAAAATGGACCTGAATAATTGTTGGGCATTGTGACCTCTTCATTATATCACCTGCAATTACGCATCATGTTCCCTATTCAAAAGCACAGGCAGCAGTACAGGTCTGAATCACTACTGCACAATGCACTTTGCTTAATTGTGCAACACAGTCCCCATTCACACCAATTTAAACCAATACAGGTTTGCAATACAGGTTTGCATTGCACTGCATGTGCAATTAAAACCATTGCCTCTTTTCTTTTTCTTTGCACATGCAGCAATAAAATTACTGCTTTTTGGGAAGCTTATCCACAAGAGCAAATCGGTGGTTTTCACTTCAGGAGTAGAGTATAATTGATATTAGCAGGTTCTCTACTTTTCCATCTCTCTCTCTCTCTCTCTTTCTCTCTCTTTGAAGGGGGGGGGCTCTTTTTCTCTTTGACAGTTCTGTTTCATTGCCTCTCCCTCCCTTCTGTTCATGCCTATTGAATCTCATTTCTCCCTTCCTTTTCAGCACCATCGCACATCATGCAGAGGGAGAAAATGCTCTTTGACTTATGATTCCCTGCTGTAGTGTATGCTCCACTCTGCTGAGATCCTCTGAAGCGCTGGATATTAAACAGATCTTTGCAGATCTTTGCTTTGTTATTAACAGATCGCTCCAGTTCCCTGTTAGCAGCAGCCGTGTGCCTCTACAGAAGGGGAACAGCAACTAGGAACCAGTTGCTTTGGCCTGGGAAGCTAAGCAAGCAAGCTGGACTTAGACAGCAGGACAGTATTACTAAGGAGTGGAAGGAGGAAGCAGCAGGAAAAGAAAGGTTATGTTGTGGGGCCGCCAGTTGGTTATGTTGTATTGCAGGGGCCTCCAGATCTGTTCAGCAGACTGGAGCACTTTACAAAAATGTAATAGGACTAAGTGAGACTAGGTTCAGAGGATAAGCAGCAGACTATTCAAGACACCACAGGAAAGAAAATTGCATGCCCAATGTCCAATTCATACAGGAAGTTTAACCCTGGAGAGGAACAAAGTCCTGGGTATAGCTATGCATTTGACAGGCTAGTCACAGTGGAAGAGGAGAGGGCTATACTTCCGCAGAGAAGATTGGAACCTGCAGCTATGGCAGAGTGAATCTCACTCACTGCAATTAGATAAGACTTGTGGTATGTGCAAAAAGATAAGAGACAGAAACTAGGAGGAAAAGATAGGGAAAAAACAGCCTTTTAAAGGGAAATATAATCACATGCTATTACCACAGAGCTGCATGCGGAATAGCTCAACACAGCAGGAGTTCTCTGCTGCAGAGAGAGCACCAGCCTATGTTTGCAAACCGGACTGAGAAACACATCCTTCTCTTTCCCATGACTTAACCTAGCCTGTTACTTCCTTGCCAGCTTACCTCTGAGAAGCCAACTCAGGTGCAAATAAGGTGGAAATAGATAATATATTTTTGTTCCCTGGGTTCTGCATACATACATACATCCACCACCACCACCTCTTGGTCAAACTGAACATCTGGCACAGTGCATCACCCTCTCCTCTAGGTCTAGTACATGCAGATCTGATCCTTACTGTGACTCAGAGAGGAAAACTGCAGACAGGAATGTATTTCAGAAATACATTCACTTTTGCAATTGTTACTCCATTCTAGATGTATCCTAGAATTCTACCAAACAGTCTGACTACATGGAATCATCTCAAGCTAATGTTCTTTCTCTGTAAGTGACTGTCAAATAAATGCTTCACGTGTTGTCTCAAAACCTTTCTGGAGTAAAATTGCCTTGCATGTGTCTGAAAACCATGAAGTTTGGCCTTTCATAACCCTCCATAGGCTAAGAACTCCACAGAAACAGAGCCAGCACCAAGAAGCCTCTGCTACTCCTTACCATACATATTACCTCCTTAATTTTAAGAACTTGCACCAGCCAGCGTTTGTTCATCTCAATGAAAGAATTACAGACAAAAGTGTAGAAAATTAGGTGTGTCTAATTTTGAAGCCACTCCAGTCTAAGTGCACTGATAAGAACATAAGCCCTATTGAAACCTATGGGATTTTGGTATATCTTATTATTTCTGGATTTCCCTCTTATGATCAAAGTATGAATCCGATAACCAGGGACAAAAAGACCTATTGCTCAATATAAGAGGTCAAACACCCATCCATAAAATTCCCTGGGCCATAATTTTGGGTTGTTTTTCTTTTTAGCAGAGGGGGGAGGAGAAAGAGGTTGATACTCAAAACTACATGCTCATAGATAAGGAAAATGTTGAGAGCTCCTCTCTCCCTCATCTCAACTTTATTTTATGGAAGTAGAGCATGAGCATCTGAATATTATTTCCCCAGAGACAGCAAAAAGTTGGGGAGGGGGGGCGTTTACAGCACAGCGGTACAATTTTAAAAGACTTTGCTCAACAACAGTGAAGTCCACATCAAGACTGACCCAGTGGCAATAGAGCTGCATGAGTGATGATAAGGAAAATAGTTGGGAAAATTTAGTTACGTTGGATTATGGGAGACTGAATCTCCCCAGGTCCTTCCTTGAAGAAGTACAGTCTGGAACAGTGCTGCAAGCTGTTCCAGTGAGAGGTAATAATTGAATTTGTTTTCATTTAATTTGGAGGGCTTTTAATTAAAAGCCAGGCCTGTGTGTGCAGAGAGATAAAGCTGAGCACACGAGACTGGGGGTAATTTGGGTGCCAAATGCAATAATTAATTGTAAATGTGGAGGTCAGGAGACGGTCTCTATCTCTCTGCAATCAGTGTGCCGCACTGGCCATCCAAATGGAATAGGCTCATGAGCGGCGGAAATGCTTAAGTGATTTTTGAAGTCTTAATAGCAATTATACAGCAGTGTGGAGGTTAATTTGCAGAGTTCATTAATCAGGGAAATAAACACTGTCAGTGATCGCCAAGTAAAAGGAGAGTCTGACAAACTGAGCAACTGGGCGAGGGAAGGAGGAAGGAAGTGTGGTCCCCTAATGGCTACTAAACAGAAGGAGAACCAACAGAATTGATTTGCGATCCTTACGCCTGCATTGCTGAGACCATATTTCAGGTCTGATTGTGTATACCAGCTTTAGAGGCGTAGAAGAAGCTTCTGAGTTTGAAGGGAAAGGAGATTGATAATGTGTGGCAAAGCCAGTGACAAAATATTCAAAATAAGGAAAGCCACCAATGGTGTTGGTTTTACATTTAGAAAAATGGCTGAATGGATTCCAAACTTCACAATTTTTCAAAAGCATTTCCTTCTGTTTCCAAAAAACACAGATTCCTCCTCTGCACCCACCCACTTAGGAGTGGGGGAGGGAATCAAGGCAATCACCTTATTAAAGATATCTGAGTCAATTAATCATATGGATTTTATTTGATTAGATTTGTAAGGGTATAGAATAGTTCTGAAATGAAAAAAAAACACTTTTGTTTGTTTTCAAAATATGCACACACGTATCATAGCACTGCCTCTTGTGCATTCTCCCTCTGAATCAAGTAGTAAGGCCTCTTCTAGATTGGACAGCTGTAGCTGGGGATGAGCAATGCTGAGAATTCTGTTCTGTTTTAGCCCAATGGGATTCTGCAGTGTTTCCATTCTGCTAAGCAGTGGTGGACTGTAAAAGATTTTTCTCCCCATTCCAGAATTTTTCTGTGCATTGGGGGGGGGGGGCTCCCATCATTTGCACAAATGGTAATTTGTGCAAATTGATGGGCAGGGGGGTAATCTTGAAGTTTGTGCAAATGGGGGTTGTAATTTTTAATTATTATTTTTTTGTTGCAATCTTGCTCAGTGCGCACAATCACAAGTCCGCTAGTCTGCTACTAGCCCTGCAGAGGAATATTCCCCTCTTGTAAATAGCCTTGTCAGTTTCATCTTCTCCAAAGCACTACTTTGTTTAGCCAAGCAGAGCCATATTCCCTACTTGTCAAAGAACTTGCCAATTTCATCCTCCACTTTGGCGCAAATTTCAAGATCCCCCCCCCCCCAAAAACCCAAGTTGTGCAAATTGCCACCATTAAAAAAAATGGAATCCATGCATTGGCTCAACTCGATACAGACTGAGCCAATGCCAACAGGGGAAACAGAACAAAATCCACTGAACTGGAAAAATCCATCAAGTTTTCACCCCTGCAAACAGAATTCTCATGCATCCCTAGCTGTCACCCAGTGATAGCACATGTTCTTCATGGAGAAGGTCCCATGTACAATCCCCAGCATCTCCAGGTAGGGCTAGTTAAGAATCCTGTCTGAAACCCTGGAGAGCCACTGCCAGTCAGTGTTGACAATACTGAGCTAGATGAACCAATAGTCTGATTCAGTATAAGGCTACTTCCTCTGTTCCTCTGTTCGTAAGATGCTTATTTTAAACAATAAGCATTTTTTTTTAAAAAAAAAAAAAGAAAGAAAGAAAGAAAGAAGTCTGCTGACTGATTAATTAGGGAAGCCTTTTTAGCCTAACGTTTTTGAATCAATTCATTTAACTGATTAATCATCTAAGTGCAAGCCAAAGGGGGGGGGGGGAGAGAAAATCTCTTTTGAAAGAACTGGAAAAGCAAAAATACTCTTGAAAGTTTGAAACACACCAGGGCATTTTCTAACAGTGAAAACAGTCTTCCACAGCACCTTTGGTTGTGGGGAACTTTAAGAGGTTCAGAATTTTTCACCCATTTACAGTGGTGTGCACTAGCTCAATTCTCTTGGAAACTGCAAGATGGTGCATACATGGGCATTGTATACTGGTGTTCTAGAGCAGTCCCATGAGGCGGTGGCGCCAGCTCATAATCTTCCGTAGCCTGCAGACAGATTTTCAGTGACCTTCTCAGGAGTCATTACCCACTCCCACACTTGTATAACAGTCATTAAAGAAGCAGGTTGCTTCAGGTTAACCTGCATACTGTAGACAGTCACTGACCTGCCACCACATTCCTCTAGGCTACCCCATAACCTGCCATGTTCTCCATATGTTCAACGTCTAAGGCAATGGACCAGTACTTTTGAAATCTAAAAGCAGTCCCTGAATTATTGGGGGAAGGAAGGAAGCATTGACTTTCAAAGCCACTCCTTTTAGAAGGCTACTCCCCCACCCCGATTTAGGTGAAATCACTTCTAAGTGGCTCAAGGAACCATCCCAAAAGGGAAGGGGAATGGGTTCTTCTGCCACCCTGTAATTCAAGCATTGGTCTAAAACAGGCATACCCAAGCTACATTTGGAAGAAGACCATTATCATTTTGCTGCAAGACCCGTAGGGATGTATGCAGGGCCGGTGCTACCATTAGGCCAACTAGGCAGCTGCCTAGGGCGCAGGGCTAAAAAGGGTGCCAGAAATGCCTTGAAAAAAAATACAGCGCTCTCAAGTGGGAAGGGGGGGGCGCTAAATATCTGATCTTGCCTAGGGCACCAAACTGCCTTGCACCGGTCCTGGATGTATGAGAATTTTGTTTCTCTTTGTAAATCATGTGAACATGTCCTATTCCCAATCCTGAACATGAGCAGGAGGACTATTTTATTTTTATTTTTTTTAGAAATGCTTGCAAATTCCTGAATTTGTGATTGCATTAGAAAATGCATATTTTGAAATGTGATTTTTTTTTTTTTTTAAGCACTTTCAAGCTTTCGTCAACAGGGTAGAAGTGCACACTTTTCAAAATGAGCTTCGCAATGATTTTCAGAGAATTTAGGTGACCTCAAAAATTACTGGTTCTCCTATCTATAGAGCAGAAAGTGCAAAGCCCATCCAGATTCCAGAACACCCTTTCTACTTAGAAGTGAATGTGAAATCTTGGTGAAGCAGAGCAGATAAACTGTTGGTTAGAATATCTGTTTACCCAGAAACAATTTTAGAGAAGCAGCAACCCAGAAGCTTTTCTCTGACTAATTGCTCCCTGGAGAAGGGACCCCATTGCAAAAAGCATGGATGATCTTCCCCACTCTTTTTACATCTATTTCAGGAACTATTTGAATTTCTTCTTCTCCTTTTATAAAGCCATGGAGCAGGCATGCTTACAAAGGAGCTGTGAGATTCCATTGGCACTTTGATGTTGCTGGGAAACAAAACGGAGGGCAGAACAAGCATCTCTCCAAACAAGAAAAATCAGGAGGGGTGGGTGGGAATTAAATAAAGATGAACAATGACAAAATGCTATACTTTCCAGGCAACACTTTAACTCTCCCAGTCCCACTGGTGATGGCACTAAATTCAATATGACTTTTGAGTATCCAGTCCTACAGACTGTGGGCAGAACACAGGAATGGGGTACAGGGCTTCTAGTTCTGGTTCAAGTAGAATCCTGTTCTGTTGCCTCTGGCAGCTGATCCTACCCCCTTGCATCAAAGGCCTGTGGCTTATGCTGTCTCAGCTTCTCTGAGTGTGGAAAGCTAAGCAGGGTCAGGCCTGGTTATTACTTGGATGGGAGACCCCTCCTCTAGTTTCCTGCATTGAGCAGGGGGTTGGACTCGATAGCCTTGTAGGCTCCTTCCAACTCTATATGAAATCTATGAAATCAGTACCCATCAGTATCAGAGGCAGTATGCCTATGTACACCAGTTGCTGGGGAACATGGGTGGGAGGGTGCTGTTGTACTCATGTCCTGCTTGTGGGATCCTGTGGGCAGCTGGTTGGCCACTGTGTGAACAGAATGCTGCACTAGATGGGCCTTTGGTCTGATCCAGCATGACTCTTCTTATGTTCTTATCACAATTCCTGTTCAAGGCAGAAGCCATTATGTGGGATATGAGTGCTGCATTAGGTGCTCTTCCCCAGCCTTGCAAATATAAATCACCCAAAGGCTGCGTATAAGTTTTCCCCACTTCTGATGTATTTGGGATGTGCAGAACTTCAACACTTTCTTTGCTTTCTTCAGATATACTGTCTAGGTCTAAAAATTTTGCTTTGGGTGAAACTCAGTGAGTCCATTGTATGTACAGGAAGATTGAAATTACAAATAACTTCTTTGCTATGGCCATGATCCAACAACTGTATATGCATGCAAAACAGAGCTTGAAATGGGGTGAGATGACATCCCGCTTCATTTCAGATGGCTCTAAAACCATCTCACTTATTTCAGGAAGACAAAATTGAGTCTGGCCTAAGGATGTATGAGAAATTCATTTCAGTTTCATTTTTTGATCAGGATTTACTTAGTTTGCACTTTCCAGACTGAACATGGATGCAATCTGTGGTCGAGGTCCATATATTCCAAGATTGGAATGTGAATCACAGGCCAAAAAAAAATATTGCATTTGACACCATGCATAATTTGAAAAACGCACATGAAAAATGCGTACTTTTGAAAAATGCACAAAAATACCCTTTAATCAATGGGAGAAGAATGCATACATTCCAAAGATGTGCACAATTAATGCATACATTTGGAAAAATATGTACAAAAATATGCACAGATTTTCATGCAAAAAGAAAAATACATAGCTCACAATCTGATACATACTCCAGTTAGAATTACCTTCAAGATGGAATTTGGAGAACTTTGGCAAGCTGAGTTTTGCCGATTTGCACATTCCTACTCTGGCTTAACCATCCCACTTTGAAACCATCTCACTTCCTTCAAAACCATGCCACTTCCTTTTCTCCTATTTCAGACACTGATGTGTAGGGGTGATCTGCAGACACAGCTGAAGGTTTACTTGAAGTCACCAATTTATACTGTTGAAGTGTCAAGCTGCTTTTCAGTTTAAACTAGTTCTGTGCCAAAAAAAATTCTCCCACATTTTTTCAACCATACTTGGATGGAAGGAAATTGCTTTCAAAAAGAAATTCAAAAGAGAAGAAAATTTCTGAGAAATTCTCAGGGGTTGGGTTCAAGGTTCTTGTGCTTACCTTTCATGAGGTGGCCGGGGAGTGTGCACAAGTGCCCTGTCTTTCTTTGTACAATCACCTCTCTAGCAGACTGTAACTTCCTTGGCTTCCCACACTTCAATTAAAGGCCAGGGGAAGACATCACAAGCTATTTCCTCCCATAGGGCTTTTTTCAGTTCAGGAAGCTCAGAGACTGCAGAGCAATGGAGAGAAGAGAAAGAAAAAACACATGCACAGCCCCCCCCCCCCGCTGCCTCACCAGTGATTAAGCTCAAAGCACCACCAAAATAAATTCAAAATAAGCTATAAAACACCCTGAGAATGAGGCAGAAAAATGGAAGCCTTTTTAATGAGGGAGGAAAACCTTCAGGAAATTGAAGGGCAGATTTTGGCACAGCACTAGCTCCACCTCTTCCCTGGGGGCTGGATACAACACTGCCCCCCTCACACCTGCATTGTGGAAGATGCAAAATGGGGACTAGGCTGCCAACACAGTTGAAACTGTTGACACCTGCAGTGGTAGTGGAACGACAAACCCTTAGGAAAACAGAAAGAAGTTGAGCTCTAACCCTTGCCAGTGGTGAGCCCTGCCTGCAAGAAACTGTTGGAGAATTTCTCCCAGCCCTGGAGAAATTTGGTGAAATTCTTTGCTTAATTTCTCTGCCCACAAATAGGGTGGAGAATTTTGAGAGGCTATTTGTGCACAGCTCTAGTTTAAACTGTGGCATGCCTCTTCTCCAATATGTACTACATACATTTTTCTTACTACAATCGTAACACAATTCTGTAAGGTAAACCAGGAATATCACCCACATATTTCAGATAGGGCACTGAGGTTGAGACAAGAATAGTGGCTTGCCTAATGCCATCTAATGCCATTAGAACTAAAATAAAAGTTGAATCAAGGGACCTTACTGCTCGTTATCTTAACCATCTTACTATGCTATCCTTCCCTGCTTTTGATTGCCAGCCACTACTTCATTGTGTCCTTCAGGGTAGAAAAAAAAAGCCTCTGTTCTTTCTCCTCTAACTCCATTTCTAAGGACTGACTGGTCTCCAGTCTTAAACTTTTCTGCCTACTTGAACTGTGCTTAATTAAACACTGTAATTAAAGCTTACACGAATGATTGCACCTGTCAGCTTGTAAATACGTAGAAGGCTAATAGAAGTCCCATTTATCCAGCACAGTGAGCAATCCAAGGTTGTGTTGTTGGATGGTGGCAAAAGTACTTGAGAAGACAGCAGGATGATGGCGGATGCAGTAGATGGAGGCAACCAGCCCTTATCCTTACACATGGCATCAGCTAGGTTTTGCTAAAATTGATTGAGTGACATCCTTCAAAAAGATAACAGGATGGGACAGATCTCAATTGGGAAGCTGAGCTCACACCAGTGAGAGGACAATATACCAAAGGGTACAACATTTACATACAGAAGCTGAAAATTACAGTTTAAAGAAAGTAAATGATCCCATTGAAATAATCAGTACAATTCTCAACTATAAAACCGCATAGTGGCCATCATATATCAGTATGCAAGCAGGCCTTCTAGAGAAAGGAAGGTCTTCACCTGTTCATGAAAGCTGATGAGAGGAGGCCAGGCCAGGCCTCCCATAGGAGTGGGTCTCATAAAGGGATAGTCTGAGAGACAGAGTAGGTACATAACCACACGTAGTTCTGTCATCTGTTTGGACTCGGATGACTTCTTTTTTTTCTGAAGAGGTTAAATGCATATCATTACTACTTGATCAACTCTCATGGTCAGCAGGGCTGCCGTCAGCGCCTAGCATTCTTGGAAGGCTGCTAGGTACCAGCACCCCAGCATGGCCCATTACTGATGTTTGCCCTGGGCCCACTTTTTTTTACCTGCCATTCTGATTTTCCACAATGCTTCAGAGTGATGCTACATTCGGGACATTGTGTGCCATCAAAATGGAAGCTGGACCGAGGAACCTGGAGCAAAGCTGATGCTCTTTGCAAGCTGCAACCAGGTAAGACTGCCATCATGGTTCACTGATGGAGGAGAGGGGCCACTAGAGGGCACTGTGCCCAGGGCTTCCCCCAACTTGAAGCCAGCCCTGGTTTTCTATTATCTACCCATACAGACTCGCATACCTCCACACATGGTGAGGAATCTCTCCTCCAACTCAGGTCAGAGCACTAAGGTTTCCAGTTGCACATCATTTAATTTCCTCCAAGCATTGCAGAATTTCAGTGTCTGTTGGAAAACAAGGCCCTTCAGCGTTTTACACCAATTGCAAGTGAAATCATAGCAAATGTTTCCTTTCCCCCTGAAGCCCTTCGAGAACAAAGTATTTGTTGTTGATAGAGTAAAATATTTATCAAACACATTTTTTAAAAAAATACACACATCTGAGCCTGAGCACATACAGAGCAAAGACATTTATAAATATTTTTGATCAGAGCCTCAAATCTAAAACATCCTGACATGGGGGGGAAATGTATTCATCATTTATTAAAAATTAATGCATAATTTATTTTTTAAATTCACAGGATTTGTTTGTTTGTTTATTTATTTATTTATTTATGTTGCTTTAGACAAACAAGCTTCGTTCCTTTATTTTTAAATACCTCAGAAGGAAGTAGTTGAAAATCCAATGTGGTTACAGGTGTTTTTTTTTAACTGAATCTTTTAAAATTTCATGCACAAGTATTGTATCTACTAGGAGAAAAGAAGGAACTTTTCTTTCTATAAAATTCTGTTAGATATGAGAGCTAAAACAAAGAAGGAGAAGCCCCATGTGGAGTACTTGCTGCTACGCTGGACAGACATATATTAGCATGTCACTTTGAACCTTCTTCTTGATATGCTAGTTTATTTATTTATTTATTTATTATTCATTCATTTATTATATTTATATCCCAACTTTTTACCTCTTGTAAGGAATCCAGGGCAGCTTACATGGTCCTCCTCCTCTCCATGTTATCCTCACAACAACCCTGCGAGGGAGGTTAGGCTGAGAATCAGTGACTGGCCCAAAGTCACCCAGCGAGCTTCATGGCAGAGTGGGGACTAGAACCCGGATCTCCCGAGTCCCAGTCCAACACTCTGACCATTGCATAGCACTGCCTCTCTTTTGCATGTTTATGAAATATATTTCCATAGTTTTGCATGTTTATGGAATATCTTACATGGGGGAGATTTAAGCATTTGAACCACCAAGTGCAGAAGAAAAGTACACAGCTGTGCATGCATGCAATGTAACCTCAGTTTACACAATTAGCAGGGACCCTGATGCCATTCCACCCCCTCAGAATTCCCTGTTTCCTCCAAGAATAGCTGCAGTGCTCAAAGTAGCTGGGGGGAGATTAATTTTCCCAACAGTACACTGTTCCTTGTTGTAATACAAAGTTTTATGGGGTGGCCTGGTTTTGAATAGCCATTTACCCAATAGCTCTTAAAAACAACAACAACAACAACAATGTTGAGATGAAAGCGGCTTGAATGGGTTTGTTGATATGGATCAACCCAGCTGCATGAGTTTTTGGGCTCCCCTTGGAGTCATGACTGTGGGGAATGTCATGATGAGCAACTGCACTTCAAAATGTACCACCACACCCCTGGATGGGAATCCCATCTGTTTGGAGTTCTGAGGAAGGGAGGGGGCTCCCTTCCACCAACAGTCACAACAGTCAATAGTGGCAAAAGACCTGGAGGACTAGGATCCTGTTGTTGCCTTGCCCAACTTTCACAGAGAAGGGAAAGCAAATACACACATGCATGCACACACACACACACACACACACCATCAGGCATCAGAAAACCCAAGTTTTCACTTTGTTTCTGAGAATCATCCTAACACCTTATTATGAAGAACTTCCCAGAACAGGAAAAACAAACAAACAAACAAAAACAAAACTATAGTTCTGTTGGCAGAAGCATGCACACTGGAAAGCCAACAAATAGAAATACTTGTGAAGGAATGGGACGAAAAAGCCTATCCTTCCTTCTAGGTTGCACCCATCTCTCTTCCATGATAAAAGGTCATTTCCACAACTAGAAACAC
This sequence comes from Shinisaurus crocodilurus, assembly GCA_021292165.1. Classification (NCBI taxonomy): domain Eukaryota; kingdom Metazoa; phylum Chordata; class Lepidosauria; order Squamata; family Shinisauridae; genus Shinisaurus; species Shinisaurus crocodilurus. The sequence continues at coordinate 9,412,426 of CM037884.1, read as the reverse complement.
GGCTTGAGCATTTCTGTGTGAGATTGCACAGGTTACTTCATTATCCCAAATAAAACAGCTTTTCAAAATTGCTTGAGACCTATTAGATCACACTTTTAAATTCTTTACAACACACATACACAGTTTCCAAAACTGTGGCTACAATATATTTTTAACAACACTGAACAGAATCTATTTTCTTATACTGAGCCGGGGAAAAAATAATAAAAATACTGTTTTCTCAAAGGAGGAGGAAAGTGGGAAAAATAAGCTATTGATTTTGTTTAGGGTCAGAATAAAATATTGTTGGAGTGGGTGTTGAAATCCCCAGTCACAGATTATTTCTGGAGTGACAGGTTTGGGAAGGAAGCTGCATTTTTGCCCCTAGTGAAATAAAACAAAATAGATGAAATATAATGATTCATTTTTTATCTCTCCCCACCCCCTCCTGCTTTATACTCCATCTTTATACTGGATCAAGACAGATTTTAACAGAAATCCCCCAATCTTCCTCCCACTGCCTTTTTCAATGTCACCCTAGGGCCAAATTTTCCTAATATTCACACCACTATTTTTAGAGCTACAGACAAGCACCATTTCAGAGCCACACTAAAGTCAGTAATGTGTCTTCCCTAAACAAGGATATTTAATTCTAGGGATGTGTGATCTCTCTCCTGCCCTGACACCAAATACATTTTGACTAGTTTTGTCAAAACTTGAGCTTCCCTCAAAATTCCTCTGATGCTTTGCCAACCTCCACATCTGCCTTGACTTTCACTTCAAGTGAAACCCAAAAAGTGAAGCACTTTAACAATAATACCATCCGAAGAACCTTTATGCAAAAGTTACCCCAGCCTAGTTCAATGGACCCAATTCCATAATAGGAGTAAACAGAATTAGGAATGCTGGAAGCCTCCTTATACCAATACAGGCCATTGTTCACCTAGCTCAGCATAGTCTACACTGACTTGCAGTGGCTGCTAGGGATGGGTGCCAAGCCTGGCGCTCGGTGAGCGGCACTACGTTTTTAATGTAAAAAACAGCATAAACTATGTTAAAATGGCTGCAATGGGTGTAACCGGCACTATGTTTTTTGCATTAAAAACGGCATACGTTAGAACAACCGCAAATTGCACGGCATATGCAAACTATGAAAATCGCAGTTGTTCTAATGTATTTTACACTGTTTTTAATGTAAAAACATAGTGCCGGTTACTGCAAATCACAGCCGTTTTAATGTAGTTTACGCTGTTTTTTTATGTAAAAAACATAGCGCTGGAAACTGGAAGATCCTTTCCCTGGCTCAGCTTGCAAGGCCAAGCCGGGGAAAGGTAAGTCAAGCGGAGGATGCAAGCCTGAGCCGGGGAAAGGTAAGTCGAGCAGAGCTCATGGGGGTCAAGCCTGGTGAGTTCGCCAAGCTTCCACCCCCCTCTCGAAGCTTCACACACAACCCTAGCAGCGGCTCTCCAGGGTTTCAGACAAGCCTTACCCTCCCTGCCCCCGGGAATGCCCCTCCCCAGGGGGAACTGAGCATGGTCTTCCATGCTCGGTTTCCCTCTGATGCGGAAAGAACCATGCCAGCACCAAGGGGGGGGGAAGGCGGGCGCTCTGAGTCTCTGCGACCTCGGAAAGGATTTCCAACATCGCAGCGCCTTCTATCTATGCCTCTTCCTATGTCCCTCCAGACAAGGGTGGAGGGACATAGAATTGCACCCTTAGTCTAATTAATTTCAATGGGAGAATTAGCTTTACCACTGAATTCAGTGGGACTTCTCAGTGCTCACATTTGGCCAGTGCAGGCTCAGTGTAAATAGCATGTTCAAGCCTTCACGAATCCCACGAAGGCAGGAGAGCAGGAACACACGCATACATCAATTGAATCGTCTACACAGAACCTGCACACAAATGGTTGGATCCACACTTTGACATGGTAAAAGGAGACTGATTGAAACCAATGGGACTTAAGTTAGTCTTGACTAAACTTGCCCCATTGATTTCAGTGGCTTTACTCTAAGCATAACTAAATCTGGACCTAGGGATGTGCCGACATTGGGAAGTCTAGTTCGTTTGAGCTTGGACAGACTTCCTGCCTGCTTCCGACCTGATGATCGGAAGCGAGCCAAGTCGCGGGTTCTCCGTGGACTTCCATCTCTAATGGGCAAATGAGTGATGTTTGGGATTGCCAGGATTCTTTGAACATAATCTCATGCCCGATTCCCATTCTCATTTGCAGTCGCTCTTTGCTCTACATGAATGGGAAACTTGTGCAAATCAAGCAGATTAAACAGGAGAGTTGTGTAAATTTCCCCACATTTGCATGAATTTCTTAATTTGTATAACTTTCCTCCATAGACTAAAACAGGGCTGATTCAGTCTATGGAGGAAATTTGCTCAAATTAGGATTATTATTTTTTTGCAAATCAAACTGGGAATCGGGAATGAGATTAATGTAAGCACTTGTTTGGCAATTTACAAATGTTTTTGGTGGACACGTGCTCGCGCTTGTGTTCAGAGCTTCAAACAGGGCATGCTCACATGTTTTGTGAGCAAACACAAAATTCCCATACATCCCGCCCCTTGCACTGAGCTCTGTGGGCTCCTGCATCAGACCAGAACATGTCAATACATGGTTGCTATTACTGTTAGCAAAATGTCCTTCATCATGGTTGGATCAGGATCAGAGTGAAGAGAGAGCCTCTATATTACAGGGATTCTTGGAGGGGGGTTGAAACGTATCTCTGGATAGTACTTTAATTTTGCCATGGTAGTGAATGGCAGAAAGAAAAGGGGGGGGGGAATCAGAGGTAGTGATACTGTCGGGGTGGGACTAACCCTAACCCTGTTGAACCTTTAGCTTTTTAAACTGTTTCAGCCTGTTTAAAATAATGTTGTGTGTGTGTGTTTATTCTGTTTTGATTTTATTGGATTTTATGTAAATGTACATCACTTTGAGATATGTGGTGAGCAGAAAAGTGATTAATAAATACTTTGAATGAATGAATGAAAGAAAGAAAGAAAGGGCTGAAAGACCTCTGTCTGAGACCTTTGAAAGGGTTGCTACCCAGGGTGATATATGGACTAATAGCATCATTTTGTATAAGGCAACTCTGCATGTTCATAACTTAGGAAGTGGGAAACTTTAATAAATATATGGTATAAGTAAGGACATGTTAACAAGACATTATTGTTGTGCTAGTTTAAAAGATTGAGAGACATGTGCATATGAAAAGATTGTGGCTCCAATCAACAACAATTTAAATTCAGTGATAATTTCGGTTTCATTGGGATGTGGATTTTTACACCAGCCATTTATCATTTATTGGGCCAGCTTTAGTCATTAAGCAGGTTTCCAAGCACAGCAGACACTTCATCCAGCACATAGATTTGCAGAGTAAAAAATAAGCAAATCATCTGCCTAATCCAGGTTTTTACTGCTATGCTGGAGACTTGTTTTAGCTCCTCTCTTTGCTTCACAAATCAGGTGAAATAACTGAGAAGATTTTTTGAAGGAGAGAAGCCAACTCTTCTCCCCAGTGATGGGCTGTGTGCAATTGTACGGTCGGACTGATGGTGATATTTATTGTGCTAAGTTTAAATGGTGCAAATGTTTTTTAGGCTGTTTGGACTGCCGCTGTTTAAATATAGGCAAAACTGAGCAAATGGAAATAAAAATAAGGAAAGGCTTGTACCTAGAGTGGCTAGAGTCCAAATGTGTCATGTTTCACTCACAAAACATAACGCTGTGGAGTGAAACCCCTTCAGGGGTAGAAGAGCCATCTGGCTTCCCATTTAGAGAGAGGAGGAAAAAAAGTCTTGCCTGTTCTGTATTTATAAAGAGATGATTTGTGTTTAAAGCAAATATTATTCTTGCTCGCCAGCCTAAGCATGGTGAGAGAGGGAGAGGCGCCCACAAACAGTTGGAAGCAAACTGCTTATGCATTTAAATGGCAATTAATTTTCTGACTCTTTGGAAAGGTAATGAGAGAGTTCTAGAGGTGGAGTATACATACCATAACACCTTGCAAAACTACTAACATATGCTTTATGAATGGCCCAGCCTGTCTTGTGATTTTAACTAAAACACAGCCAGGAGAATTGGGCTCAAGTGTAGCAAAAGTTTGCATCAAGGTGCATGGGTTCGCATAAGGCCAGGGGTACAGCTAGGTAATTTTAGACCATGCACTTAATGGTCTTATGGGGCCCCGTGTGTGTTACTTTAGCTGTGAAGCACGCAAATAACTTTAGCTGTGAAGCACGCAAATAACATTTCTCTACACCTCCCCAACCATCATCCCATGCTTTATATCGGCCGATTTTATGCAAATTGTTCTAGATCCACGGGCTTTTCAGGCACTTATTTGTGCAAAACATGCAAAATACCATCCTTTACACAAATTGTGTAAAGCCATTGCGCCAATTTCCTTAGCGTGTTTAAAAAATGCACAAACTGCAGCCCGCAGCCAGACAGCTGGATGATGCAGCACCTAGGAGAGCTCCTGGTGAGCACCCAGCTCCAACAAAGCCTCAACCAGATGGATGCCTTTTCTGCTTCAGTCCACCAGAAGTCCCCTCTCAGACTCCATCCCTTCCTACAAAGTGGAAATCCTTACAAGTACATGTCTAGCCTAGCACTCCTCTGCCTCTTTAAAAGCTCACGCTGGGAGTGCTGCTGGTGTTGGTGCACTAGGCGCACTACTGGTGTTGGCACACCAGTTCCATGGATTGGAGAGCTCTTGGAGATGGATGTGCTGGCCCAGTACTGGAGCTAGGTTTGGGGAGCTCAGTTGTTGGTCCAGTCTGAAGGGTCTCTGGCTTGGGGGTCTCCAGCATCCCAGGCTCACTGTCAGGATCGGCTCAGCCTGGGAAACTTTGCAGCTCCACCTGGAGGCTGGATACAGTAGGCAGCCTGGGCCACATTGCAGTACTTTCAGGATTAAGCACAGGCCCTGAAGGTGCTCACAGCGAGGTCCTCTAACGCAGACCAGCTGGGAGCCTCAGGGAGCCCTATCAAAGGCTTCCTCTTCCCTCCAAGCTTTACCACAGCAACACAAGACATTGTGGTGGCTGCAGTTTGCTCCTGACTCTGCAGCAGATGCTTCTGGCCCTGCCATGCCTTGTATGTATGTATTTGACCCTTGCCTGTTTCTGGACTGTGCTTCTGCCTCTGGCCCCACCATGTCCTGTCTGTGTTTGGCCATCTGTTATCCTCTGGCCCTCCTTCCACCTCCATCACCCCTGGCCCCAGTGTTTCAGTCGAAGACACCTGCTGTTCATGTCCCAGAGCTGACACTCAGAGGCCTCCGATTCTAAAGTGGTGCTCAGACCCAGTGCCTCCTCTGTTGGCACCACTGGTTGCTCAGCCTCTGTGTCCACATCCAGGTCACTACTGGCCATCAGGGTCATGACACCTGTGTTAATGGATATCGTATCCACAAACAGCATGGTGTAGCCTGAGCTCAAAACACTGCTCAGCCACAAAACTCACTAGCTGTCCTTAGGCTAGTCACATGGGTTCAGCCTAACCTAACTCACAAGTTTGTTGTGAGAACAAAGTAGAATAATACCTATGTCAGTAGAGCCCTGAGCTACAAATGTTAATTATTTCATTTATTACATTTCTATGCTGCCCAATAGCCAAACCTCTCTGGATGGTTTACAAAGATTAAAAACTTAAAAATACATTATAAAAAACATATACAATACAAACAGATAAACAGATAACAGAGAGACACACATATATCTAAAACAATTTTAAGCAATCAACCACAAGAAAAACCCAGGACCTGATTAAAACCTCATCATATGCTGCCAAATGGCTGAGAGAAGAGAAAGGTCTTACCTGGTACCAAAAAGATAACAATGTTGGCACCAGGCAGGCCTCATCAGGAAGATCATTCCATAATTCCATGAGAGGGAGTGCAGGGCCATTCCACAAGCCCTGCCAGGAATATTCATTAATATTTCCCCTTCTTCCCTCCCCATTCCTTTTTCCTTGTGTGTCATGTCTTTTTAGATTGTAAACCTGCGGGCAGGCACTGTCTTGTTAATTGCTGTAAACCACCCAGAGGGGGCACCACTGAGAAGGCCCTCTCCCTTGTTGCCACCTTCTGAGCCACCCTCGGAGGAGTCACCTGGAGGAGGGCCTTAGATGACAAACATAGAGTACAGGTAGGTTCATGCTTGGAGAGGCCCTCCATCAGGTATTGAGTTCACGAGCCATGTAAGGCTTCATAGGTCAAAACCAGCACCTTGAATTGGGCTCGGAAACATACAGGCAGACAGTTCAAGCAGGCCAGAATCGGTGTTATATGTTTGGATCATCTTGTCCCTGTTATCCATCAGGCTGCCACATTTTGTACAAACTGCAGCTTCTGAGTTGTGCCACATAGAGCACATTGCAGTAATCTAACTTGGAGGTTACCGGAGCATAGACATCTGAAGCCAGGTTATCCCTGTTCAGATATAGTGAAATGAAAACTGGTATATATTCTCTTTAGGCAATTAGTGGGAAACCAGTAGAGAAAGGTAGTATCCCCTTTAGGGATGTGCAGAGAATGTACACAGAATATAGCAAAGGATATGAAGACATGGACTTTCCTCTCCAGTTGATTTCCATATTTTGTTATCTCTTTTTGCATTAAAGAAAAAATGCAGTACCAGCAATGAATCCTTAATGTGACTGAATTGTTCTTGCTACTTACTTGGTTTTGTCATGCACTACATACAATTACACAGCCCTAATTCTCAAATCCTCCCCTGACACCAGAACACGTACCAAACCTGCTGTTGTATTAAAGGTCTTCAGAGAATAGCATACATCATGCTGCATCTCACCCTGGTTGTTATTGTTTTAAACATTGGAAGGCTGTCATACTGGGTCAGACCATTGGTCCAACTCTAGCTCCATATTGTACACTGAATGGCAGCAGCTCTCCAGGGTTTCAAACATGCCAACTTGACATGCTTAGGATTGAACCTGGGAGCTTTGTGTGCAAAGCATGTGCTCTACCACTGAGATAGTACGCCTTTTCTCCAACAAACTACTGTTAATACTGACACAAATTTCATAGGAAGCAGCATGCAAGATCTTCCAAGACAAAAGGTTGCCACCATAGATGAGCTTTGGGAAAGTGCTATATTCTCAGCTACACTGTATTCTCCCCTGTACTAATGGGAGAGACACACACAAAAGAACTTTGCACAAAAGAAGCAATGCCATGTTTCAAAGAGGAAGATGTTTTGTATGCTGCAAAGGTAATGAGAGAGGTAACTGTCCTTTGAAGGGCCAGGTTTTAAATAAAGCTGTGTTCACAAATCACAATTTCTAAAAAAAATTAAAAAAAAAATTCTGAAGGTACTAATAGTCAAAGAACAGAAGTGAACGTTCAGCTGGTAGGTTTAGACATTTTAAAGAATAAGGATGGGATGGAATCAAGTTCAATAAGGGAGGCAACCAAGGGTTTATTTTACTTTAAAGTTACAGCATTATATGGTTTGATCCAAACTAAGTAGGTGAACTTTTAGCTCCCACTGAAATCAGTGGGAGTTAAGTCATGACTAACTTGTCCCGCTGATTTCAATGGGATCCAAGTTCACCTAAATTAGCCTGCATCCAACCCATAAGCAGATAGTAGGAAACTCAGGATTCTCTGAACATAATCTTGCCACTAGTCTCATGCCCGATTCCCATTCGCATTTGTGATTGCTGCTTGCTTTTCATAAACAGGAAAATTGTGCAAATCGAGCAGCGATTGAATGAGAGATTTGACCAAATTTTGTGCAAATCTCCTCCATAGGTTAAAGCAGGGATGAATGATTCAGTCTACAGAGGAAATTTATGCAAATTAGGAAATTTTTGCAAAGCGAACTGGGAATCGGGAACGAGACGGACACAAGCACGACGTGTTCAACAATTTGTGAATATTTTTGGCAGACATTTGCTTGTGCTCACATTCAGAGCTTTGAATCGGGCATATTTACATGCTTTATGAGCAAAAACAAAATTCTCATACATCCCTGTAGCACATACATACATTCTCATACATACATACATTATCATACATACATTCTCATACATACATACATACATTCTCATACATCCCTGTACCACATCCACCACCTCCTCCCCTAAGAAATTTGCTAGTTTTATCAAATCTATTTTGTGTTCTGCAACATGAAACAAACTTTTGGAAACTGCTGCTGTAAGATGTGATGACCGGAAGGTTAGATGGCTTTAAAAAAAATGTTGTACACTAATTCACAGAGGTATCAACAACTGCTAGAAATGAAGTGGTACTTGAACAGAACATCCACATTCAGAGAGGGAATATACCTCTGACGACCAAACAGTGGGTGGGGTGGGGGGATGTACAGCCACATCGCATGGGGATGGGAAGTCCATCATCACATTCTGCTTGAGAACATCCAGATGTATCCTACCAGCTGCTATTGGAAAGGAAGTAGAATGCTGGACGAGATGGCCCTTCATCAGATCCAGCAAGTCAGTTCTTATACTAGCATGGATTATGGCAATCCATGCTAGCAGGAACCAGTGGGGAGGTCACTTACACATCACCAAAACAAGAGGACAAAAGGAGATATATATCTGCATAAAATTTGCATATTCTGATTTATATGTATAGATGCAAATTTAGAAATGCTTACTATAAATTATATAGAAATAGAACACATCTTATAATAGTGGGGAAGACTGTGACCAGGTGACCTGTGTCCCTGTTCACTTGGCTGACCAGGTGCTAACTGTTGATGGGCAAATTCAGGGCTCCTGTTCTCTCTTCTTATGGTTTGTTATCTTTAAACAAAACTTGAACAGGACAGCACTCCAAGTATGTAGATGATACCTCTGAATACGGGATGCTTTCAAGGAGAGAACTGTCCTCTGACAGCTCTTTAAATAGAGGGCTCTTGATTGTAAAGTAGGGCAGATGTCCACCCTAGGAACTGAAAATGCCAGCAGCTTCCACTTGTACCATATCAAAGTAGGGCTATGCTTTAAAAGTTTTAAATTGGACTGGATTTCCCTTCTGACCAGGCAAACTCAAAACATGGCATATCCATCCCCAGTGTTTTAGACAGTATATCTGAACACGGAATACAAGGCAGAGGGCCTTGGGGACATGACAACGGTGCATAGATTGCAGCTTGACCCACTGAGTCATCTCTCTTGACATCTAGTAGCCAAGAGACAGCCCTGTAGAATGTTTTGAGAGATTTTCAGAACCCATCAACACCATGACTCATCAAGGTAAAAATGGGAAGCAATAGGTGGTGTGTCACTTGCTTCCAAGTTAGTTCTGCACTCTAGAAATAATTTGCTCCCTCCATAAATGAGCCACCTGCAAAAGACAGTGAAATACAAGTTAATCCCACCTGCCTCTTGCAAGTCATTCCAGCAGGCTGTTCAGAGGGAAATGAGAGGGAACACCACAGGGCCATTCCACCAGCCCTGCTGAAAGGCCTCCCTCATGAAGGCTCCTCCTCCCTCAACTGTCACCAGCAGCAGCCATCCCAGCAGGCTATACAGAGGGAGATGAGAGGGAGCATAGGGCCATTCCACCAGCCCTGCCAGAAGAATTAATTAATTCCCCCCTTCTTCCCTCCCCATTCCTTTTTCCTTGTGTGTCGTGCCTTTTTAGATTGTAAGCCTGCACTGCTGCCAGGTAAGACCACTCACTCATGAGAACACTTGGAGGTGGGTCTGCTTGGGCCAATCAGTATTTGCAAATACCAATGCAAACTGACTTGATCCACACCCAGATGATTAATATAATGTGTGAATCAGAAGTTGGTTATCCACTGGCTTTGCACTTCTTGAATCTTCCGAGGCAGCTATTAGCTCAAAAAAATAAACAAACCCACCCCCAACCCCCATATAAAAATACATTTAAAATGAGTATTTCATAAGAAAATAAAAGGCTGTAGAGTGCTGGGCCAAATTATTCAGCCCAGAGGTTTTGGGTTTTATTTTCCAGCATTTTGGAGTGGGGTGGGGTTGAAAACACCCCACAAAGATGGACTCACTCTTCCAGGGGAAATTTTCAAGTGGGCTTATATTTAAAGCAGGGGTGGGCAACTGCAGGGGGTTCAGGGTCATCCCCCCCAAAGGGTGCACTCCACAGAGCACCAGAAAACCCACCACCACTTTTCCACCAAAACTCAGCAGAAGACCACTAAGAAAGCCTAAAGTGGCCAAATCTTGCTTGTTCTGAAGTGAGATTTGTCCATTTTCCACTTCCCACATAAAAGGTGGGAGAGAAATGTATTCACATTTTAAAGCAAACTCATTTCACACTTTTGAAACTATACACATACAAAATATTCAAATTTCTGAGTTTCCAATAGAGTTGTCTAATCAAAGCATATCTACACAAATGTGTATAATTGAGAGAAAGTGTTCTCAAGAATTCCTATATTAGGGAAAGTAACATTCAGACATTTATTATGGGGGGAAATTACTTGTAAAAAAGATGTTTAGTAGACAACATTGCATACAAGAATGTGCCTATTGGGAGAAATGTGCACAAAACTGCATGGAAACTTAAAAAATAAATAAATCTCAAATTGATGTGGAAATGCAATGGACTGAATTGAAGATTGGAGGAACTGCGAGAAACTGAAATTGAAAGATTCATCCATCCTTCTCTACTATGGCCAACCAGATACATCCAGGATGGTATGAAGGCAGCAGATCTCTCCCACTGTTATTTCCAAGCATCTGGCATTCAGTGGCATACTGGTTTTAAGCTTGGAGGTTCCCACAGAGCCAGCATGACTAATAGCTATTGATAGCTGATGTCTAATCCTCTTTTAAACCCCTTGTGGCCGTGTATTCTATGCATTGATCAGACATTGTGTGAAGAAGCACTTTCTTTTCTCTGTCCTGATTCTACTACCTTTTTTGGTCCTATATAGCAACATTGTTTCCTCCTAGCTGCTGCTTCCTCATGGAAGATGTAACAATGCTATGCAACCTGATTTGGCTAGGTGATGATGCCTTGGGGAGCAAGCAAGGATATTTCTGTAAATAGCTTTGAAAATCACCAAAAAGGCAAGCTACATTTCAGCACAAAAGTGAGTTCTTCCTGTTCATCTCTTAAAAGGAACCTGCTGCTCCCTTCTTCTCAAGATTAATGCAAGAGCGGGGACATAAATGCATGTGTTTCCTGACTATGAAGGTAATATGTGAATCAGCCTTTGGTCAAGACTACAGAAAGAGAAATTGGTTGAGTGCATGTAAAACACACACTCCAAAAAACAAAATTTTAAAAAAGAAGGTTTTTTTTGATCAGGAAAGCTAAATTCTGCAACATTATCACAACACCTTGAAATCATATGAATTATACCTATGTTTGCAAAAACCGTTGGAAGCCAAGTTTACAAGTCCATTGAACCAAGATGCCTGGAACTAAGCAGTTTCACCACATCTGAAAAGTAATGAGGTCCATTGGCTTAAAACTAAGACATCCTAGGTTCTAGCAGTTGGAAAATTAGTCTTTCTGATGATGCTGGAAATAGCAGCGGAGCCTCCCTTGTGTAGTAAAGAGATACTGGAAATACAATCCATCAGAGAAAAATCACCCGCAAAACTCCCATAGAAATGGATGGGGGTTGCCCAACAGCACATCTGAAAAGGGAGAGAACAGACATGACTCTGCAAATCAATGGAAAGGCTGCTTCAGAGGGATCCCTGCTTAACATCAGCTGACCCTTCAAACTGTCTGCAGCTCCTTCTGCCTCCTTCCTCTGGAAAGAAAGAGGAGCCTGGGACCTGGATGGTATCTGCAGATTCCACAAATCAACAGAAGGGCTGTGGCATCAACCAATCCTTGAGTCCATTAGTTACTCCCTCTGCATTCTCTCACTGCAGGGAAGAGTTTGGAACCTGAGCTGTATAACCAACTGCAGATTGTGAGGAGGGCTACTTCTGTGGACTCACCTTTTTACCATCAACTAGACCCTTCCCCCGGAACACGCGCAGCTGTGGGCGACTGGGAGAATTTTGTGGGCGTGGAGGAATGAGGAGAGACTTACCTGGGGATTCAGGTGCCACATCAGGTAGATGGGTGGGGCTGCTGGGTCCAATATTAGGCCTGGCAGCCCCACCCACAACCTCTTTGTCCTTTGCGCAGCTCCCTCCCTCCCTCCCTGTATATATTGTGGGCTCCTCTGGTCGCCTGTTAGGGGGCCGAGTAGGAATTTTGGCTCATCTCTCAAATTCAGTTGGCCTAGGGAGGTGTGTGTGTTTCGCCTACTCCACACTGTTACAGGATTAGGGTGTTGTGTGCACCCCTTGTATATTGTGATTCAATTCGGTCACATTTGGCCAGTAACTGGGTAGTTGCGGGTTAGGGAACTGATAGAGTTCAGTGAGCATCCCTGGCACCATTTGGGTGACAGGCGAATTCCAGAGGACTCATGTTGCTGGGTCATTAGACTCGGTACTGCTGTGGATCAGGATCACCTATGAGGCCTTTGTTCATCGCCAAGCTTGTTGTCTTGAGACTCCGAGAGGAGGCGACGCAACAAAGGTGTCCCAACGCTGTAAAGTGTAAAATGGGGCGGTGGCGACAGGCAGCGCCACCTTCCGATTTTGGATGCTTCACCCAATGTACAGCACTACCAGCCAGAGGGGCCGGATTAGGATAACCCGCACTCCATCCCTTTGCAGGTCATTGAATGTAAATAAATGTGGCCGAGTTAAACCCCAACAACTTGTCTCGACGCTTTATTTCTTCCTACATTTGCAAGTCTCTGAGCCCATTTGCAGCTCCTTCTGCCAATTCTTTCTGGAGAGAAGAACTTGTAACATAGACTACTTTCCAGAGGCTAGAAGAGACTGCTCTACACACACACACACACACACACACACTTATATTGCAGTGTTGCACCATTGTATGGATTTAATTGGTAAGCAAGTCTGGGAGTGAGGTGTGTCTGTGTGTGTGTTTTAATGAACCAACCAACTACCTTTACACCTAGAAAGTGTTTGTGCACAACTGTGCTCTTGTTTAACACTCCTCCACTCTCCTGTTGGTATAGCAATGGCAGGAGATCACACCAAAGAAGAGCCAGGCTAAGGCTCTTCTTTTATTCGTTCGTTTATTCCTGGTGTTTTTAAAGAGGCAATAGCAAGGGCCACTCAGGTTGTAGAGCTAATTAACAACTCTGAATGCATCAGAAAGCCTTGGGTGCAAATTGGGGTTACAAGGGTGGGTGGGGGGGTCTAGCAGCCTGGTGGATCCAAATTAGTTTCCTTTTAGCCTAGCCGGTTTCTCATGTATAAAAACATACTAGCAGCATGTTCCAAATGTTCTGTTGTAGTAGTAGTGCTTTAATTCTGTTGGAAGCCTAGCCTGATTTGCTCTGCTGCCTTGTACTTCTGGCTGCTTAGCCAGGGTACTATCTGTCTATGACTCAGTAAAGTTTTCTAAACCCTTCACTTTCTGGATTCAGCCACTTCTGTTAACACCTCCTTCATGGGGCTGTGCAGTGCCCAGCTTTATACGATGAACCATCTAAACAAAGCAGAAGCTGTCATCTTGTGAATCTCTGTAATGCTGCTAGACAGGAGTGGCCCACCCTGCAATAAGTATCAAAGATCAAAACAGATAGTCAGGAATAATAAGAGGCAGGGGAAGAAGCAAGAATAGTGTATGCCAAATGATGGACAGAATTCACCAGCAGAATCATTCAGCATCCTTGGTTTTGCATGTTGTGCCTATTTTATCTCTCTCTTATCTCTCTTTTCTACCATTCCTCCTTCCCTGCAGATGTTCCTTGCTCATCCATTCTTTCCTCGAATATCATAGGGTGCACAAATCCGCATCTACAGCAGCTCCAACTGTCAGGGGGGCTACTAATGTCACTAATCACCTGCGGCGGGAGACTGGGCTACCTCCACGGCACAGCAGGGGATGGGAAGAGATATGAGCAAGGCTTTTCACCAGCGCTGGATCCTCTCCTCCACTATATGGGCCAGCTCCAGGTAGGTGAGCCACAATGCTGACAGTGTGCCAGACCCCTTTCTCTCTCCTGTCTCTGTTTAGTTAAGAAAATAAAAGAGACATCAATTTGCAGAGTGCAGCATGAAAATCCAGCCTTAACCTTTGAAAGCATAATTTATTCAAGCCCTTCTATTATTGCAGTGCCCGTGTAGACTCTGTGTGTGTGGTGTGTGTGGGTATTATGAAGAGGTCACAGCTTGAGCAATAATAATAATAATAATAATAATAATAATAATAATAATAATAGCAGCAGCAGCAGCAAGGACAGAGCAGTATCTCGTACAAACTCCCACCGCATCAGGATGGTTTTCTCTAACCAAGGTGTTCTGAAGAAAACAGAAGGTGGGAGAGAAAGATAAGTGAAAGAAGCAGAGAAGGGAATGCTCACCCACACAATGATTGGCTAGAAGGCATTTCTCAGGTTTCAGTTTTGCAAAGAATTAAAAAGGCATGTTATTGAAGCTGCTGAAGACCAAGGAGGCTCTTAATTGCATGCTGCTTCGGGATGACTTTCTTGGGGCTCATTTACACAATCAGTTATTCAGATATAGATACCATTTAATTTTGGGGAGGAGGGAAGGGTTCTTTTGTCACAGATGTTTATTGAAAACGTTTTTTAAAATAAATCAGAAAAACACACACACCAAAAGACAGCAGGGGAACAATAAGAACAGGTGGTTGTGGAAGGGGAGGAGAGAAACACCAGGAAAAGCATCAAGTTACTGATTCATATAACTTAACCAGAAGTCCAAAGTATACAAAATAATACCAAAAAACTATTAAAGTGAAAAGCAAGAAGAAGTTATCTGTAGAGAAAACAAAGGGTGCTTCCTTACCAGTCAAATCCAAGGCTATAAGATACAATGATAATTGCATTCACTATTAATTCAGACGAAGCTCAATATAGTAAAATACATTGAAAACTAGGGATGTGGAAGAATTCCACACCCATGGAACTCAGGCAGCAATCACAGTTTCTGGTGGGGACAGAAACATTTCTGGAAGTGATCCAAGCCTGCTGCTTTGCATAAGGTACCACATGGATCCACAAATACAGGGATACTTCCACTGTGTGTGTGTGTGTGTGTGTGTGTTACACTGTGTAACACACACACACACACACACACACAGTGGAAGTGGGTGGGTGAGAATTTTGTTTCAGTTTGGTTTTGAAAAGAATTGAGCAAAAATCATAAAGTTCTCCATATCCAGGAAAAATAGAACTTGAGATTAAAGCCAGTTCAAATGTGTGCACATGCACGCACACACACAAACACACACAAGAACTTCACGGAGAAAGGTTTTAGCCCAGCCCTTTCTGTGCTGTGCTAGCTTTCTACTTGCTGGGATATATATATATATATATATATATATATATATATATATACACACATACATATACATATACATATACACATATATACACAGAGAGAGAGAGAGAGAGAGATGCATGCATTTAAAAATGTGAATCTCTGAAGTGGTACAATTCACTCTGCCACCTCAGGACTCTACTACTTCATTTCTATGTAACTGTGTTACATACATTGGTCTGGGTTGAGAGAATATAGCCTGGTGTGTGTAGGTGTGTGGTGTTGCTTTTATAATCTCCCACAGCAGAGTGCTTTAGAACTTCATATGGTATTGGGGGGGGGCAGCATTGTCTCCCCTGACTTGCATATAGAGAAAGAAGGGCAGCACCCCTGAAAACCTCGGGGGGGGGGCAGCCCACCCCCTCCAGGAACTGCTGCCCACAGGTCAGCCTTTACATTAGTCCCTGAGATTATTTCCAGATGGTCATACCAGCCCAGCACATAAATTCAGAGTAACATAAGCTCTGTGTACAGGACCAATTGATGGATAATCACTGCATGGAGCAGGGCAAGATTACACCCATTGGACCCCTGACCTAACCTCCACACATTGATCAGGTCTTCTTTACAGCGGGTACATGCATATACAAGCCGAGCATGTTCTCTCAAAACTGCAGGGTGCAACAACCCATGTCTATAGAGCCTATGTTCATACAGCTTGTATGCATACCACATATTGGTGGCGATGGGTGAGAAATTCATTCAGTTCACATTTTAATATCCACTCCTGAGGCTACACATGAACCAGAATACAATTGTACAATGATAGTTGTGTTTTTCCAAACATTGTGATGCAGTTTACACATTTTAAAAAGTGTGCAAAAATGCATATAACAAGGGAAACTGTGCACAAAAAAATGTGTATATTAGGGGGGGTAGTGTGTATAAAAACACATTATATTAGAGGAAATTGCTTGCAAAATGCATACTTTAGGGGAAATGCATGCAAAAATGTGTATATTAGGAGAAATGTGCACAGAAATACATGTGGATTTTCTTCTGGACTTTCAGAAAAAAATCATAAACTGATTTGGAAATAGGATGGAATGAACGTAAAGCTGGGAAAAGAAGAAACGGAGCAGAATTGAACATGATAGATACGTCCATCCCTACCTATAGGTAGGGTGGCCACACATCCTATTTTACAGGACAGACCTTTATTTGAAGGTGTCCTCTATTTGAAGGGCTGCCCAGTTGAATTTCAGTTTAAAGATAAAGACCCATGAAAAAGGAAAGCCAGAGGGGCATTGACCTTGCCTAACAACAGTTAGCACCTGGACAGCAAACTGAACAGGCACAGAGCTCATCTGGTCAAAGTCTTCTCCACAATGGTGAGATGTATTATCTTTCTATGTAAAATTATAGTAATTGTTTATAAATATGTTCCTATACATATAAATTAGCATATGCATTTTTATGCAAATCTCTGTCATCTTCTTGGGTAATGCTTTCCCTCTTTTTTGGTGCTGTGAAAGTGGCCACCTGAATATAGATCCCCTGTGCAACATCCAGTCAGAACATAGAGGTGAGTGCCAGGGCCAATAGATCCGCAGAATCATAGGCCTATAAGCAGGGCTGTCATTAAGGATGCATTTACACCTCCTCACCACCCGCTGTCTCAAAAAAAATAATCCACTAGCTCTACCGAAGTCACCAGCTCTCTCAAAACTCTTTTGACTTCCTTTGAAATCCTTCAGATGTTTTGCATGAGGATCTCCTTGTAAATGCACCATGAATTTCACTTTAGGCAACATTTTGGAGACAAATCCAGCTGTTCTCTTTATTGCCTGGAAGATCAAGACCAAGAAAAGGTTAATTTTACCCAGTCTATCCTTTTCATTCCTTATTGCCATTCCATTTGGTCAGATTGTAAGCCATTGACAAGGACCTCTTTAAAAAGAAAAGGGGGAAAAAACATACAGGGCCTAGCACTATGTTCAGCAGCACATTATAAGTAACCATAAGCATTTGCTTGGCTCGACATACTCATGGGTTGCATTCCTGTATTTCTTTTCCTCCTGTATGGCACCTCAGCAAGAGTGATTTGCCACCTGCAGCCTAGCAGTTTAAGCAGATGTTAATAATGATCCACTCCCTCATTCTTCACAACAGAGCAAACTAAAACAAAGTGCTGGGAAGGGGTGGATTTAAAGAACCTCACAAGAGATGATGGGAGAGAGGGGCTTTTCAGCTGTTGGTGTTGTGAACCCAATTAAGCTTATTTTGAGGGAAAGGGGTATGTGTATATTAGGTCTTAATTAAGTAGTGTTAATTATAATCTATGTGATGTGCTTACTGCTTATCTGATAATTATGAGAAAGCCAATTTGGCTTGTGGCTTGTGACTAATTAAGTGGAATTAGTAATGATAATTATAGATTTAATTTTTGTTTGCCTTTATTGGTGAAGAGGGTAAACTTACTTAACTTGGTGGGGTGGGGCAGAAAAGGGGCACAAAAAGAGATAGGGCAGGAAAAACAATCATTTTGAGCAGTTAGATGAAAGATAGATAGATATCTCCATCCATCCATCATTTATAACTCCAGTGCTCTGACCCCCTGCCAGCCCCACTAATCCTGCTACAAGAAGCTTGGTACACACACACAGAGTGATTTGTGCAAAATTACCCCAAGAGATATTGAAATAAAAGTAAGATTAACCCATATTTGCATGTGAATACGAAAAATGCCTGATCAACTTTGTGATAATTAGTGATGTACTATATCTTGAGGGTTTTAACGAATACTGGAGATTTTTAGGCGAGAAGGTTGGAGAAATGACAGCAGAAAGAGACTGCTGTTGGAGACTGGAGATGAGAGGGCAAGAAAAACCTGTGTTAGAGGACGTTACCTGTGAGAAAGAGAGGAGACACTATGGAGGATACTGATGCCCACCTTGACAAACTTACCCATTTATGTTAATAATAGATACTCCACAGTGATTACAAACCACATGGCCTCTGAAATTTCATAAGGTATTGCCTGTATGTTTTTTCCCCCTCACTCAATATCCATAAGGACTAGTAACATGATTTATTTTATTTTTTAAATGAGATTCTCATATACCCCAATTCTCAGGGTATCTTATCCTATACCCAATACCAGACTCCACAAGTGCACAGCACACCCACAGAGACAAACATAGGAAAGAAGCTGTCTTAAACCAGGTTAGACTATATGTCCATCTAAACCAGTATTGTCTACTATGAGGACCTCGGGCAGAGGTCTTTCACATCATAAGAACATAATAAGAGCCATGATGAATCAGACCAAGGGTCCATCTAGTCCAGCATTCTGTTCACACAGTGGCCAACCAGATGCCAATGGGAAACCCACAAGCAGGAGTTGAGTGCAGCAGTATCCTCCCGCCCATGTTCCCCAGCACCTGGTGTACATAGCCAGACTGTCTCTGATACTGGAGGTAGCATAGAGCCATCAGGACTAGTAGCCATTGATAGCCTTAAATCTTAAAGCATTCTTTTAAGAAGTGGGGCCATGCTTGATCCGACCAAAGGCCTATCTATCTGTTTGCACAGTGGCTAACCAGATGTTTCAATGGGAAGCCCACAATAGGACTTGAATGCAATAGCACCCTCCTTGCTCATGTTCCCCAGCAACTGTCAGTATGACTCTGATAGTGGTATGCATATAGCCATCAGATACTGGAGGTAGCATATTGCCATCAGGACTAGTAGCCTTATCCTTCATGAATTTGTCTAATCCATTTTAAAGCCGTCCAAATTGGTGCCATCACTACATCTTGTGGTAGTGAATTCCATAGTTGAACTAAGCACTGTGTGATGAAGTACTTCATTTTCTCTGTTCTGAATATCCTACCAGTCAGCTTAATGAGGTTCTAGTATTATGAGAGAGGCAGAAAAAATGTCTCCCTATCCATTTTCTCCACACCATGCATAGTTTCGTACACCTCTATCATGTCTACTTGCCTTTTTTTCTAAGCTAAACAGTCCCAGACATTGTAACCTTTCCTCTTAGGGGAGTTGCTCCAGCCCCTTGATCATTTTAGTTGCCCTTATTATCTGCACTTTTTTCCAATTCTACAATATCATTTTTCAGGTGTGATGACTAGATCTGTACACAGAATTCTAAGTGTAGTCTCGCATTAGATTTGTATAAGGGGAGTATGATTTTGGCAGTTTTATTTTGATGCCTTTCCTAATTATGCCTAACATGGAATTTGCCTTTTTCATAGCAGCTGCACACTGGGTCAACATTTTCATTGAGCTGCCCACCACAACCCTCAGAACTCTCTTGGTCAGTCGCTGTTAGCTCAGATCCCATCATCATATATGTGAAGTTGGGATTTTTTGCCCCAACATTCATCACTTTATACTTCCTGACATTGAACCACATTTGCCATTTTGATCTCCATTCTCCCAATTTGGAGAGATCCTTTTGGAGCTGTTTGCAGTCCTTTGTTTTAACCATCATCTGCCACCTGACAATTTTAACTGAAGATGCCAGGAATTGAACCTGTGAATTTCTTCATGGATAGCATGTGCTGTAGGTTCCCTCCCCATACAGAAACCTGTGCTCTGGGGTTCCTCCCCAATACAGAATGCACACAACCTTATTTGCAAAAACAAACAAACAAAAACAAAAGAAAGAAGATCACCACAGGAGATAAACGACACAGCACCCTTCTGTTTTCATATTAAACAGCACTTTTCACACATAATCAAATCATAATCCTAATCACTTTCAGAATTAAATAATACATGCCACTATATGGTCTAAATTACAGACAACACTGCAGGATAGAGGAGGCATGCAGTGAGAACATTAATGCAGCCAGCTACATAATTCCCTTAACAGCACAATAAAATTTCCAAGATCTACCCATTAAAGGTGTACCACCAATGCAACCAAGAGTGCTATCCATTAGCAGGAACAAGAACAGTGCAAGGATTGTGCTCAGAACAACAACAAGGACCTGGCTTGGAGGTGTGCAACCTTTCCAATAGCTGAGTATGCACAATTATAGATATCCATCAATAAGAGGTTTGTCTAAGGTTAGAGGAGGATGTAACTGTTCTGCTCCACAGTCATGACCCTGCAACCAGAATTTCCCTTATATATTTCAAGCTTCTACACTAGTTATCAGCCTGGGGCTGAATTTTCTTGAGATACATAATGAACCATACATTTTCAGTTTCCCTTGGGATGAACAGCCAATTTGCCATTTCCATTCAGGCCTGGCAGCACTGCTTACAAGCGAGAGCAAGCTTAGCAGCTGCTCTAACATCAGTGGTTTGCACTCCTTGCAAGCCTCCCACAGCCAGGTGCACTTCACCGCAGATCCCCAAAGTAGACAATAAAATAGGAACATAGGAAGCTGCCTTATACTGAGTCAGATCCTTGGTTCATCTAGCCCAGTATTGTTGATGCTAACTGGCAGTGGCTCTCCAGGGTTTCAGGCTGGAGTTTTTCCTACCCTACCTGGAGATGCCAGGAATCGAACCTGGGACCTTCTGCAAGCAAAGCTGATGCTCTACCACTGAGCTATGCCCCCTGTCCAAAAATGCATTCATAGGAAGCTGCCTTATACCTTTGGTCCATCTAGCTAGCCCAGTATTTTCAACACTGACTGGCTGCAGTCTGCCAGGGTTTTATGCGGCAATTTTTTCAGCCCTGACCGGAGATTCAACCTGGGACCTTCTGCATACAAAGCAGGTGCTCTACCACTGAGCCACAGGCCCTAAAATAAAATACGCTAATGCATATAGGTCTGTTTTGTAATGTTTTAATGTTTTCAGTAGAACTGAAGAGAATAAAACATGACTACAAGACAGAAGAATGTTAAAAAAAGAAGAGGTAGTTCACTTAATAGTGGGAGTTTACCACACACAGGGCCGGATTAAGATAGGGGCTATTGGAGCTGCAGCCTCAGGCCCATAACAGAAAATAGGCCCACAATATAGGGACGCGCAGCACGATTTGAGTTAGCTCTGATCGTTATCATTCAGCATAATTAATGATTTTTTCAAGATTAGAAAGGTGTTCTAAGCACATCTGCATTACAGGCTTGAGGCAAGACCTAGCAAGAACTGTTGTTCTCAAATTAGCATTTCGGTAGCTTTTTGCATTTCAATCACTGTTACTACATTTCTTTGAAGCACATGGGGGGCTTGCTAGGGTCTGTAATATTCAGATTTAGAAGGGACCTCTCTCTCCAGCCTCGAGCAAAAGATCTTTCTGATTCGCAGCTCAATTGTTCAAATGCTAGTTTAACAAAAAAACAAAAACGAAACAAAGCAACAAGAACAACACAATTATTCTTGGTCAAGCAAAGCTTCCTGGCTTTTTGTTGTGGCTGCTTTTTCTTTTTTAATAAATAATTTGGGGGAAATTGGGAAGACCCTTACTGATGAGCTGCAGGAGTTTCTGAGTTTTGGCACTTTAATGGTAATTAAAATATTTAATTTGTTTTAATATAAAATTGCGTCTTCATTTTATTTATTTCCATAAAAAGGCCCACCAAAATCCTCAGCACCAGGCCCATAATGCTCTTAATCCGGCCCTGACCACACAAGAGTTGACAGGTCATGTGGAAATTACTAGTGCTGGCCTCAACAGGTCAGCAGATTTCATATTAAGTTGTTGTTAGCGGTCAAGCAAGATGCTGACTTTTACAGAAACCATGCTTTATTTTCTTCATCAGATAGTTGGAAATTCTATTTAGGGTCACACTTTTCTTTTTAAAAAGAGTATGTTTCTGATTTCCAAGCCACCATAGAGCGAAGAGGCATGAAAAACAAGAGGTAGGGGGTTGAAATATTTGAAGGAATTACATAGAAATTCAATGTGCATTCAAATTATAGCTAAAGCGACTCAGCTTCTCTCTTTCTTCGAAGACACCCCGCTGGTGATGCCATTTCAACTTGTATTCTAGAAGCATATTTGGTTGCATTATTTAGGAGTACAGAGGAGCAGGATTGAGCACATTTGCTAAATCATACATTCATAATACTGAACTTTTTCTCTCCCCCTCTCCAAACCACATTTGATTCACTTCCTCTCCCACAATACTCTAGGGATGAAGGGCACACATTTGATTCTGAGCAGATGTCAATTTTATGCACCTAAACACACTTGAGGCAAAAAGGTTTGGGGCACAATCCTATGCAAGTTTAGACAGAAGAAAGGCCTACAACTCCATGCTGGGAGTCATAGGCCTTTCTTCTGTCTACAGTTGCATAGGGTTGCACCTTTAGCCAGTTATGTCCGTCCTAAAGCCTCCTAAAGCAAAGTGTTTCCAAAATCAAATCAGGCATGTGCACAGTGTACACAGACTTTCTAAAGTGGTTGATTTCAGACAAAGCCATATTGTATAAGATGGCTGTGCCCACACACAACCACTTTGGGAAATAATAATAATAATAATAATAATAATAATAATAATAATAATAATAATATATTTATTTATTATTACCCGCCTCTCCATCTAGATCGAGGCGGGGAACAACAGAAAATATAAAATACATAAACTAAAACAACACAATACATACTATTAAAACATCTTAAAACATCCTAAAAACATCTTAAAACATCTTAAAAACATCTTTAAAACATCTTAAAAGCAGCCTAAAATTCTGCCGGATAGGCCTGCCGGAAGAGTTCAGCCTTTACAGCTTTTTTAAATTCCAAAAGACTGACAAGTTGATGAATCTCCTCCGGCAGGCCATTCCATAATCTGGGAGCAGCAGAAGAGAAGGTCCTCTGGGTAATGCTTGTCAGCCTAGTTTTGGCTGACTGAAGCAGATTCTTCCCAGAGGACCTAAGTGTGCGGGGTGGATTGTACGGGAGAAGGCGATCCCGTAGGTAGCCTGGACCCAAACCATGTAGGGCTTTAAAGGTAATAACCAACACTTTATACTTCGCCCGGAAACTGATTGGCAGCCAGTGGAGTGCTTTTAAAACTGGTGTGATATGGGCACCCCTAGGTGTACCAGCAACCAATCTGGCTGCCATATTTTGCACTAATTGAAGTTTCCGGACTAGGTATAAAGATAGCCCTATGTACAGCGCATTACAGAAGTCGAGCCTTGAAGTTACCAGTGCGTGCACTACCGTCTTTAGGTCTTCCAACTCTAGGAAGTTTGATGCAGAATATGGCCACTGCACCATAAAACAGTGCATAGTTAAACAATGGAATTTGCTACCACAAGATATAGTGATGGGCACCAACTTGGATGGCTTTACAAGGGAATTAGACAAATTGAAGGGAGAATAAAGCAATCAATGGTTACTAGTCATGACAGATAGATATATTACCTCCACTATCAGAGGCAGTATGCCTCTGTATACCAGTTGTTGAAGAACATGAGTGCAAGGGTGCTATTCATTCATGTCTAGGGCTGGCCCTCCCATGAGGTGAGGTTAATCCCTCACCTCAGGCAGCAGGTAGGGAAGGGTGGGTGGCAGATGCCATGTGCCTGCTGCTGGGAGTCCCATTTCTGCTGCCGCCGTAAAAAGTGAGGCATAGGGTAGGCAGGTGCTCCGGAGAACTCTGCTGGCCACTGCCAATACTGCAACACGGAAGCAGCTCTTGCAGCTCTCTGGAGCAGCCACCCACCACCCACCCTATCCCTCACTCTGAGTAAGGCGCAGGAGGTGAACGGCTGCCCCGTGGAGCTTTGCCAGCTGCTCTGCAGCTGCAGTGAAGGCCACAGCAAGAGAATGCCTGGTTTGACTCTCTACAGAGCCCACCCAAAGGGGTCCTGAGGGGTCCCCAGGGGTGTGTGAACAGAATGTCTTGGTTCTAGAAAGGTCTTGGTTCTGTTTCAGCATGGCTCTTCTTATGTCCTTATGTTAAAATTACAGTCTAACTTGTATGTCCCTTTCCACCTTTATATGTTTGCCTGATCAAAGTCATCTTTGGCCAGTTTCATACAGGACTCCTGTATGTTACAAAGCAAATGACATAGTTCCTTCCCACATGAATGCCACCCTCCCTTGAAAAAAATAATTCCATTCAGCATGTCCATATGTTTTCTCATTAGCATCCTGCCCTTCCATCAAGAAAGAAGCGCCCCCCCTTTGTTACCCACAAAACAGCCCTGTGAGGTACATTAGTTTTCCTTGTGTGTTGTGTCTTTTTAGATTGTAAGCCTGCGGGCAGGGACTGTCTTGTTAATTGCTGTAAACCGCCCAGAGAGCTTCGACTATTGGGCGGTATAAAAATGAAATAAATAGATAGATAGATAGATAGATAGATAGATAGATAGATAGATAGCAACTGGACCAAGAACATGCTTTTGAATACAGGTATCCCTAATCCAAAGCCAGCACTTTTATTATACTACACAAGTAATATTTGAATTCAGGTTTTAGTTAGTGTTCATAACAATATCTTGTGCCAATTGAATTCCACAGGGCAATTGTGAAGACAAATCATCATCATCGAGCAGGGGGTTGGACTCGATGGTCTTGTAGGCCCCTTCCAGCTCTATGATCTATGAAATCTATGAAAATCATCTGTTTATTACAGTCATATGACCCAACATATACACTTTAATCGTAGTTGCCACAGAAAGATACACCAAAATGAAAAGCTGAAGCAGTTGTGGTGTTGTTTGTTTCTTTGTTGCCTCTTAGATGGAACAAAAGGGGAATTTTTTGAATAGCTAAGAACTTTGATAAGACCAGTAAATCTTCTCAGGGGAGGTTGCATATCACTACAAACTATGTAAAGGTTGTGCACAATAACTCTCAAAATATGCCTTCCATTGCTTTTAAAGGCTGGAATAGTATCTACTGACATCACCTGCAGAACAAGGGCCTAGAAAAGAAAAGAAAGAGGAGGAACCTTCTGGGGGAAAAGGCATAGTGCATAATTTAATTCCTTTACTCAATAAAAAGCGCTTGAGTCTGAGAATCTATTCCACACGGTCAAAAAAGGAAGCCCTGAAGACAACTAGGTTGATTGCCTGCAGCAACATTTTTTTTTCTGGCAGAAGAATGACACTTCCCATCTTTTACTTGTTTTATTTGTTTAAAAATAGTTTTAGACTGTCCTTAATGTTGGAACCCTCCCAAGGTGGCATAGAAGATAAAGCAAAAAAACAAATTAACAAACAAAAACCCCCACAATTCAACAAGAACAGTGTTTATAAATAGAACCAGTAGGCACAAAATTAAGAAAATGTCAGAGAAAACAGGTAGGTCTTCAGAGCTTTCCTGAAGACCTGCCAAGAAGGGTCCTCATTAACCAATGAAAACTCATTCCAGAAGTGTGGAGCTACTACCAAAAAGAAGCCTCTTAATGAGGCTGAACTCAATAGATATTCACTCCATATATGTGGAGGGGAGATTTCTCCAGGACCCTGAGCTTCCACAGACAAAATCCAGCTTTCTATTATGGGAAAGGGCAGGGTCCCCAAATCAATTGGAAGCATGGATTCTGCAGCTTCATTATTTGATATTGCAAGACCCAAAACTTGCTGGTTGTTCCATGACCTGCAGTCTACCATCTCGCAGCAACCAGGAAGCGGGCCTTCTCTGTAGTGGCACCCAATTTATATAGTGATCTACCCCTGGTATCCATGAGGCACCAACTATAACAAGTTTTAGGTGCATGTTAAACACTCATTTCTTTACCGAGGCCTTGCCTGAGTGAGTGTGCTGCTCAGTCAGTTTGTTTGAAATGATGTGTTGCAGTGGTTTAAAATTGGTTTTAATGTTTTTATTCATATTTTTATTCATGTTTTATTATTTTAAAATTGTATTTTAATGTATAACATGATGCATTTTAATGGTTTTTTAATTCTCTTGTAAACTGCTTAGAGATATTTTTAAATGTGGGCAGTGGTATATTAATCTATTAAACAAACAAACAAACAAACTTCAGATTGCACTAAGAACATAAGAAAAGCCATGCTGGATCAGGCCAAGGGTCCATCTAGTCCAGCATTCTGTTCACACAGTGGTCAACCAGCTGCCCACGGGATCCCACAAGCAGGGCATGAGTGCAAAAGCACCCTCCCACCCATGTTCCCCAGCAACTGGTGTACATAGGCATACTGCCTCTGATATTGGATTGCACTTTTCATATCTCTCTTAATGTGAATTTATTACCATTATTATCTGGTAGACAGCTACAGCAATGTACATCATGCTTTGCAGAACAGCATAAAACAAACGAACAGATCCCTGCACTGAGGAACTTACAGTCTAAATTTTAGTAATGAGGGAAGAAAACACAAAAAGGAGAGGCAAGGATAACCAAGGGTGACAAGCAAATAACATAATTTGGCATATATGCCTAATTGCTGAGTTGGGTGAGTATTCCGAGCTGCTCTAGGCTGACTAAATATTGCTCAGCATCAGAAAACCACAAAAGTGCCATCTGTTTCATACTGGTTTAATAGGTCCTGGGATCTTGCAGTTATGTACAAATTAACCAAGCGGTCTCTCTCTCTCTCTTTTCAGGGGTTGCGAGGGGTAGAACTAGTAACCTTCACTTTTGTGTGCAGCAGTTCTATGAGCTATCAGAATTGCAGCTTGGAATATCTTTGTGGCAGTGAAGTACTGGTCCCTCCCAGGCTAACCATTGGACAGGAAGGGCTATAAAATAAGATAAAAAGCTTCCTGATTGTATTGGGACCTTGACTGAGCAACACGCTCTTCCCAGCTCTTGTATGTTCCTCATTTCTGACTCCTGACTTGGTTGTGCAGCCCTGACTCCTGGCTTGGTCCCTTGGCTCAGTTCCTGGCTCACCTCTGTCAGCTGCCCACAGCCTTGACAACTTTGTTGCCTACACAGAGGATAACAAAAATACACTACCCAACCAGAAATATGTGACATCTTTTAGTTGTAAAGTCCTTTTAAAAAAAAACAAAAAACAGTACCAGTTTCACGACTGTACAATCTCATATCTTTGTTGGGGTTGGCAGCGGTGGCAAGGAAGAGATGTTTAAATAAGGTACACATGCTATATAACTCTTGCACAACAATGGCTTGCAAGCCAAGATTATCTTTATCCCTTATGCTTTTCCATATGTTATCTATTACTTGCAATTTTGTTGACTTTGTTGTACCTGGAAAACCTTTCAACAAATTAAGAGAGGGGGTTTTTTGGTTGTTGTTTTATCTTTTTTAAGTTTCCCAGGTAACAAAGCAACAAGGACACCACACACACACACACATAAAATTGGCTCAGCTGAAACTTGGAAGGTAAGTATATGCTCTTCATATGGATATCCATGGTAGGTACAGCAAGGAAGATATGCAAAACATGTCTATTTGTATCACTTTATTAAGCTACAAGAAATTATTCCCTGAGAAAAAAAGGAGTATGCATCTTTAAGAGAACAGTCTAAGCCTTTGAACAGGCTGAGCTGAAGCCTGCCTTACTGTCTTGGAAGGAGAAGGCTATCAGCTCAAAACAGCTGAGACCTTTAGCTCAAATCCATTAATCCTCTTTATTAAACCCGGGTCACCTCTGAGTCCTGGCAAATTAACCAGCATCTCCCCACTGCAAGTACATCAAGAAGAAACACCCTGTACAGCGCCTGTAATTTTCATGGACCAGGGCTTTAGGGTCAGAGGGCTTCCTAGACTCTATTCTCTGCTTTTGTCAATTTAAAAGGGAACATCAGCTTCCACTTGTATAAATTATGAGAGAGGCTGTGTGGGGACCTGGGGCTGTTGCGGCATCTCAGAACCATGCAGGAGGGCACAGCACTTGGCAGGCTATGGCCATTCGTTAAAGATTTGGCAGAAGCTAGAGTAAGTGGCCAAAGTTCAGAGGGGCAAGACGTCAGGGAATGAGAAGCAGTTTAGGCCTGGGTAACCCATTTGCCGGTTTGTCTCCTGCACTGATTCAGAGGAACCAGCAAGGAATATATATATATATAATTCCTTCTGCCCCATCCACTGAGCCTGCCAGCTGTTCACGTATTTGGCAACAGCACTTAAGCCACACTATTAAGGGCTCTTTGCCAGGAGCATCACAGGTGTTACTAATTAGTTGCAAATACATTACAGCATTCACTGATTCAGGGGTGGGGATGGGGATAGCTTATTGGTTGGGACTCCTCACTAGCCAGCAGCATCTAGGTTTGATGCTGTGGCTTACGCTGGCTCAGCTTGTCTGAGCGTGGAAAGCTAAGCAGGGTCAAGCCTGGTTGTTACTTGGATGGGAGACCCCTCCTCTAGTTTCCTGCATTGAGCAGGGGGTTGGACTCGATAGCCTTGTAGGCTCCTTCCAACTCTATGGTCTATGAATCTATCTATGAATCTATGATCAGTTCTGTACTCAACCTGCAATCATAATAAGGTTGATTTATAAAAACACACAGTAGGCATGAGCAACATTTTGCTGACCTCCAGCCCCAATGGGATATTTCTTTGACCCCCATTCTCTTAAACTTGTAGTGTGCCACAAGAAGAGCTACTCTCGCTGTGGCGTGACTTCATGCCACTGCAACGCTTGTGTGAGCAGTGAGTCTAGGGATGCGCTGACACTGGGAAGTCTGGCTCATTTGAGCTCGACAGACATCTTGCCCATTTCCAATCTGATGACTGGAACTGGGCAAGACATCTGTTGAGCTCAAACAATGATGATTGTCTGTCTGATTATTGGAACTGGGTCGAGTCACGGGGCTTTCCAGGGATATCCATCTCTAAGACGGACGGAGGTTTGTGTTGTTAAAAAAAACGCTAAGGAAATTTCTACAAATTGCACACATTTACACAAATTGCTCAAATAGCGGTATTTTGTGCATTTTACACAGATCAGCACTCGAAAAGCACATGGATTTAGAGCGCTTTCCATAGAGTTGGCCGATTTGCTCAAATCACACAAGGACCATGTGCTTCTCGGGTGCTGATCTGTGCAAATCATCCAATTTTATGCAAAGTGTGCTAGATCAACATGCTTTTTGGGTACTGTGTTGTGCAAATTTATGCAAATTTCCTTAGGTGTTTTTTTTTTTTAAATCATCACAGACAGAGTTCATAGAGTTCATAGATATCACCATACATTTCTTCAGACATAATGCTTTGCAATCAAATCAGTCCACACATTTAGTTGTTGTGAGTAATCCAGTGATTAGAAAACACAAATTGCATACCTGTAAGTCAGCCCTCACATGTACACGGAAACAACAGAAACAACAACAACAACATTTTTGGAGCCACTGGAGATCTGGATTGGCTTTTGCCACTGGCTTGCAAGTTCCTGGTGTATTTATATTGCTGTATTTTGTTTTGTGAAGGTTGTGAGCTGCTATGGGGACTCTGGTCAAAAAGCAGGATACAAAACCAATAAATGAACAAACAATAGTAAGTGGAGTCCCTAAACAAAGATGTGTGGAAATCAGTCTCTCTCGCCAAATGGATTTCCCACATACCTCAAGGCAAGGGGCAAAAAAGGAAAGAAAAACAGTGGCAAGGGCTGCTTCACAAGTACATTCTAGGTGTGGGTGGGGTGGGGTGGGGTGGGGTTTCCTCCCAGCATAGTGTTTCTCAGTGGGTAGACACACCCAGATGCAAATATATGTGCTATGACTATGTTTAGAGGGGAAAGCAGAGAGGAGGGTAGAGAAGATAGTCAATCCTGACTACTAGTATACAGAAGTCTATTCCAAACAGTATGTAACATGAATCAATGTAATATTTTATATTAAATCAATAAATCATGAAATGTTATGTATGTTAGATACATGTCAGGGTGGATGTCTGCATACGAAGTGTCCATTTTCAGCACCAGCAAAAAAAACCCAAAAAACAGTAGCTATAAGGCTGCAGTATGGGATGCAGAGAGTCAGAGACACAACATCTAAACCAGAAACAGCATCCAAGAAACCTGTGCACAGTGGGAAGCATGGCCTAGAGAGAAAATGAGCCCATCATGCTAGTCTGCAGCCACCCATCGTTGTCTCACTGATCTTTCCCGTTTCTTGCTTGTGGTGCATATGAAATTTATTTGGCTGCATGCTGTATCCTTGAAGTGTAACAGGATTCAAATTTGGTATTGTTTCTGTAAGATGTTATTGGCATGATGGATCCTATTTGAGTGTGAGAAATTGGACTGGAAAATTATGAATGCTTGAGGATTTGATCTTTGCAAAAATCAGTATGAAGCAAACTGGCCTGATCCACAGCTTCCAGAATAATATACAAATCTAAACTTATTCCCACTTCCCAGAAGTTCCAACACAGTTCTCAGCTAAAAAAAAGTTTCAAAACCACCTTTAAAATATGTTGTTTGAGAAGTGTGTGTGTGAAACTGTTATTAAATACTTATTTAAATTCTGGTTCTTGCGCTGACATTTTTTAATAAAAAAAATAACAGATTAATGTGCAAACATATGGGATGGAATGGATTTATGAATACACACAAGTCTGGGATAGAAATGGGTGAGTTTGTTTTGTTTTTTAGAAGAATTTACTAAAATTCATAATCTTCCCCCCTATTCAGGACAAAAAGAACTTAATTTAAAAAATGAATGTGGGAGAAACCAAAGCTGACAGATTCACCCATCATGGTTAAATCCGTTTCACTCTCTCCTTTATTATTATTTTTTAATTGTCAAGTACTTTCGGTCCTGAATATGAAGGCATTTGCAAATTTTGATAAGTTCTTATCAAAAAGAAACAAACAAAATTTCATCCATCCATACAAGTGAGACTGACTGGAAATAGACAGAATTGGCCGTTCCTCTGGATGTCCTTAAGGGTGCAGTCCTATTTATTTATCTATCTATCTATCTATCTATCTATTTATTTATTTAATACATTTTTATACCGCCCAAAAGCCGAAGCTCTCTGGGCAGTTTACAACAGTTAAAACCATAAAATACAATATAAAATAAATATAAAATTTTAAACCACAGATTAAAAACAAACAACAGAGCTAGCAGCAGCAGTTACAATAATGGAATTAAAAACAATTACAAGATTAAAATGATTAAAATGCTTGGGAGAACAGAAAGGTCTTCACCTGGCACCGGAAAGAATACAAAGTAGGCGCCAGACGAACCTCTTTGGGGAGCTCATTCCATAACCGGGGTGCCACAGCAGAAAAGGCCCTCCTCCTGGTAGCCACCTGCCTCACTTCCTTTGGCAGGGGCTCTCAGAGAAGGACCGCTGATGCAGATCTTAGTGTCCAGGCAGGTACATATGGGAGGAGACGATCCTTTAGATACCCTTGCCCCAAGCCATTTAGGGCTTTGAATGTTAGTACCAGCACTTTGAATTGGGCCCGGAAACAGACTGGCAGCCAGTGCAGATGAGAAAGCACTGGAATAATATGTTCACATTGGCCAGTCCCCATTAACAATCTCACTGCCCTATTTTGAACCAGCTGAAGTTTCCGGACCGTTTTCAAAGGCAGCCCCACGTATAATGCATTGCAGTAATCCAAATGAGAGGTTACCAGAGCATGGATAACTGTAGCGAGGCTATCTCTGTCCAGATAAGGACGTAGTTGGTATATCAGTCTAAGATGATGCATGTTTCCTATGCATGTTTCAACCCAAGAAAAGTCCTACAACTCCCAGCATGCTGGGAACGGTAGGATTTTCTTCACTCTAACCATGCATTGGATTGCACCCTAAAGCTTCTTTTTCAGCCCTACAATAAGTATGAGGAAATAGTGCCTGATATTTGCTTAACTGCTGAAGAGCAGGCCTGGTGGTGATCTTACTTATGCTTAAATCAGGAGGTCTGTGTAGCTATCCCAGAGAAAAATGAAAGTGGATAAGGAAGCATAAGCTCTGTCCTCTCACTCTCTGCGAAATTGACATAAGCTTAATGTAGAAGAACTTGAATCAAGGAATTTACAAATTCATGTGCCAACACATTGGCTTTTTAGCAGAGTCCAAGAGGATTTTGTTTTACCGCATGGACTATGACTGGTGGCCTCATCATCCAACTCGTTAAATCTTCCTTGTTTGTGTCAGCTTGTCTCACAGGTTCACTCTTATTAAAGGTATCATTTCCTCATGCAGTTTGAGCACTGCAAGGTTACTCCAGCAATAGCCACTCGAGATCCAGCTGAGACGCCACGGTCTCCAAATCCCACCCCGCTGACCAGATAAAAGGACCAGCCACTGGGCTCAGTTTCCTAATTTCCAACTGAAAAGGTGTCTCCTCGGTGGGAAGATTAAGGTGTGGGTGGGCCCATGGCAGACCTCTGCAAGAGGTGTTGGGAAGCCGCAGCCGTCTCCGCTCATCAGGACTCCGGAGGGGAGAGAATGAGTAGCAGCCTGCATGGTCCTCTGTCTGCCTTGAACCAATTTCAACTCTCTTTAATTCAATTCAGCTCCCCCTGACCCCGGCAGGCTGGAGTTGCAGGGTTTCTTTTAACAGATAGCACCAATTACAGAGGTGTGAAAATGGAAAGCTTCCAATTCAGAGAACATACCCAGGAACTGGAACTTTGTTGAACTCCCTTTCAAAGAGAACTTCCTTTTGAAGGGAAAGCACTATATTTCACCGCACAATGCAGAGTTAGCTTGTGGAATTCATTGCTACAGGAATTGTTGGGATGGGTGAGAATTTCAGTTCAGTTCTGTTTTGATAAGAATTGGCAAAAATCCCCAAAGTTCTCTATATTCGGGACAAAAAGGACCTGAGCTTTTTTTAAAAAAAGTGTAAATGCAGGAGAAAACAATACTGACAAATTCATCCATCCAGGGCCACAGCTTTGAGTGCTTAGCTCTTATAAGTCTTGGTTTGAATCCGTGTGTCTTCAACCATGTTAGCATTTAATGAGGATTGCCAGTTCTTTCCTTTCCTTTCCTTTTCTTCCGCCCCCCCCCCCGGCTCTGCATCTTTAATTCCTACATGGCAGGCAAGTACAACATGGTCTTCTCCATGCTGGGAATAGCTGTACCTGTTGAGTTTGGCCAGTGCACATCTATAAGAATTTTGTTTGTTTGTTTTTGATAAGAATTTACCAAAAATCACAAAGTTCTTCATTTTGGGGAGAGAAAGAACTGGAATTTTTTAAAACTTCGAATGTGGGAGAAAGGCCGCTCAACAAGATCTGCCACGGATGGCCTTCTCCTTATCCCATCAGCCAAAGCAGCCAGGCTGGTGGGGACTAGGAAGAGGGCCTTCCCTGTGGCGGCCCTCATGTTATGGAACTCCCTCCCTAGTGACCTTCGCCATGCCCCCTCCGTGATGAGCTTCCGCCGTGAATTAAAAACATGGTATTTCAGGTGGGAATATGGGGTGGGTTAGGATTTTAAAAGAATTTTTTAATACTGTTTTAAATTATCATATTTTATTGCATTGTTTTAATTGTACATTGCCCAGGGTGGCCGGGTGGCCGGCCAGATGGGCGATTAATAAATATAATTAATAAATAAAGCAAGCAAGCAAAACTGACATATCCATCCATCCCTAAGGATGTGGTGATGGCTTTAACAAAGGAGTCATGGAGGTGATTAGCCATGACAGCTAAATGGAACCTCCAGATTCAGAGGCAGTGTATCTCTGAATGCCTGATGGTAAGGACCAATAATGGAGGAAAACTCTTGCCTTCATGCTTTTCCTGTATGTTTCTGCAAGTGATCTGTATGGTCACGGTCAGGATCAGCATGTAAGATTAGATAAGCCTTAGTATGATCCAGCACATTTCTTACATGCTTTGACAAAGGACCCAGAAGGAGGAGAGAGAATGGAATAGGGCTAGGCACAACTAGGGAAAGCTTGATAAAAGATGTCTGCAGGTCCTTTCTCTGCACCTTTCTCATCAAAGTCCAGGCATATTTTCTTCCCAGATAATCCCATTTAGAAGAGAGCATTAGGATCACTCCCTGGGAAAGGTCCAATAATAAGCACCCTCTCCAGCTCCAGCTTTTTGAGTGCCCACCCTCAATGCCCTACTCCCTTAGTGAATCTACCTTCTCACTACTGTTTTCACCAGGTGCTATGGCATCTCATCTGCAATTGCTGCTCATCCTCTCTCTCATCATTGCTACTGTTTGCTTGCTTGCTTGCCAGGCAGAGAGCCAGTGATTAAGTAGGCAGTGGCATCTACTGCTTCTCCTCCCCACCACTGGGCCAGAGCAAAAGGCAGGCGAATGAGCAGGTTGCAATGGTGAAGAGGAGGAGCAATTTCAGGGGGCTCTGATCAATGGGCCCCTGCTGGGGTGTGGGCTCTCAGCAAATGCCCAATCATTCCTACACTTGACACCAACAAGCCCCCTCTGCAGTTCTAGCTCCAGGGTTTTGAAGGCCTTCGGCAAGACTTCCTCAATGCCCTCCCTGCCTCAGTGAGTCTACCTTCTCCCTGCCATTGTCACCAGCTGCTATTGCTGCTCATCCTCTTTTTCGTAATTGCTACCACTTACATAATAAGTAGAGAGCAAGCAGGCAGTGGAATCTACTGTTTGGTTGTTAGATTTATATTGCACCTTCCCCCCAGGAGCACCAGACAGCATACACGATCCTCCTCCTCTCCATTTTAAATTCACAACAATCTTGTGAGGTAGGTTAGGCTGAGAGTCAGTGACTGACCCAAACTCATCCAGTAAACATCATGGCTGAGTGGGGACTAGAACCCAGGACTCCTAAGTCTCTGTCCAACACTCTAACTACTACATCACACTGCTCTACCTTCTCACCACCACTACTCTCTGAGCCAGAATGAAAGGCCGGTGAACAAGCAGGCTGCACTGATGAAGAGGAGGAGCAAGTCCAGGGGGTTCTTGTCAGTACAGTAATACCTTGGATTGCCAGCACAATTCGTTCTGGAACCGTGTTTGTA
Source organism: Shinisaurus crocodilurus (assembly GCA_021292165.1). Classification (NCBI taxonomy): domain Eukaryota; kingdom Metazoa; phylum Chordata; class Lepidosauria; order Squamata; family Shinisauridae; genus Shinisaurus; species Shinisaurus crocodilurus. The sequence continues at coordinate 9,377,310 of CM037884.1, read as the reverse complement.
ATCCAAAACACTCTTATATCAAAGTGAGTCTCTGGCGGGCGTGAGCAGGGCCGATTTCAGCCTGCTACACCCACTCGAGGCGAGCGGTTACATCCCTACACTTGAATTGCAAGATGTCGCTTGTTTATCGAGTCAAAATTTATTTTAAAAATTTGCTTGTCTTGCAAAACGCTCTCAGACCAAGTTACTTGCAATCCAAGGTATTACTGTATGCCCCTGCTGGGGTGTGGGCCCTCAGCAGGTGCCCAATCATGCCTACCCTTGATGCTGGCCCCTCCGATTTCCACACCCAATTGAAGTTGTTTATTCTCCAAGCCTTCTGCGGAAAGCTGCTTTCTTTCCTTTGGCAACTTAAAGAGGCCTGAGCTTGAGAGGCTGATCGCAGCACCTCCCCTCTCTCCAGCCAAGTGCTCCCTCTGCCTATAAATCCTCTAACTCGGTAAACAGTCAAATTATGGCTCCTCTCCATTGCTTAGACGCCTTTGACACTAATTGCTCTGTGGAGTGTGTGCACGACTGGCAACACCTTATTAAAAGTGAAATATATTATGCTGTCCACTTATTGCTACTTTATAAAGATAAAGTAGCCCAACTAGAGAGAGAGGCTGGCAAAGGAACTAAGTTGTGAGCCTCTAAGAAGCCAGCGGACACTACGGCTCACAAAGATGAACACGGCAGGCATTAAGAGGACAAATGCTCTCTCGTCGTTAAATTGGAAGGCACATTGTCCTCAGGAGCCCAGGGGCTGAACGAAGATGGTATTTTAATAATTCCTTTTCTGTACATATTCCTTATTTTTGACTGAAGGAAGATCAGCCATGAGTCCTTTGGGATTCTGGCTCACACCGCAATAAGGAAAAGCTTATGCAAATATTCCAGATCGTTATCAGGATTCTTGCCCTAACTTAACATTTCAGAACAAAGGTAGAAAAGCAGCACAATCCTATATGTCAACCCCACTGAGTTCAATAGAGCTTACTCCCAGGTAAGTGGGTATAGGATTGCAGTCTAAATCATATTTTATAATGTGGGACAGCATTCAAAAATGTGATTTCTCCTGCCACAATACTTCCCTGCATATATTCATCTGGCTCGTTGGAATGGACTATGATGGATCAGACTACTACTAGTCCAGTGCTATATCCCCAACAGCACTGCAAGATTCCTCTAGGGAACTCACAAGCACAGAGTAAAATAGAGATAGCCATTTCCTGTTGTTCACTGGCACAGCAGGGATAGAATTTATCTGGAACCTTTCTTCCTGATGTGCTGGCTTTCTATATGAAGGAAAAGCTTTTTCTGCATGGAAGATCATTCAAAAATGCGAAGCCCCTCCCCAATTAAACTAAATCAGTAAATCCAAGGAGTACTCTGCTCTGTGTGTGTGTGTGTGTGTGTGTGTGTGTGCTCGTGCATTTCTGATTACCTATTTCACACCACCTGATTGGTGTGATTTAGGCAGGGATGTATGAGAAGTTTGTTTCAGCTTATTTTTGACCAGAATTTATGCAGTTCGTACCTCCCAGAACTGAATGTAGACCCAAATGGAATCTGTGGTTGAAGTCCATATATTTCCAAGTTTGTAATGTGATCGATGCTGCAAAAACAACTGCATTTGAAAAATGTGCATGAAAAAATGCATTTCAGACGTGTGCAAAAAAAACATGCTTCCATCGATGGAAGAAAAGGTGTACAGTTCAAAATGTAAGTGGAAAAAAAATGTACACAAAAATATGCAGGAATTCTCACAAGCAGCTCTCTAAAACTTGGGCCAGGGATACCAAGAATGGTGAAAGTGGAGCTGTGCACAAATGGCATCTTGAAATTTCCCACCCTGTTTTGGGACAGAGATTGGGTGGACAATTTCAATGACTTTCTCTAAGGAGAGGACAAATTTTCCAACAGTTTCTCACAGGTGGAACACACCCTTGGCAGAGGTTGTAGCACAGCTTCTGTCTTCTTCCCCCCTAAGGGTTTTTTGTGTTTTTCCACAGCCACTGCAAGTTAAAATTCAACTTAAATTCCTGTGATGTTTTGTCCAAGGAGGAACCTCCTAATTCATCTCAGTTTCATTTCATGTGACATTTGGTATTAGACCTCATTAGTTTTTTGGGGTGGGTGGGTTGCGGGGGGTAGTAAAGCTACCTGCCAACTGAATAAACAGATCCTAGATCATTAAAGCTCACACTTCCCAAACCTAAACCAACTTTGCTCATTCTCTAGATGTGAGACTCTACCTTTTTTAGTCAACTTGGGCTGGAAGATGTTGTATAAATGCATGATGCTGGCACTCTGCTGATACGATGCAGAAAGCTAGGTGGATGGATGGACAAGGACAGATCGAAAAATGCCACAAGGAGAATGACCCATCTGACAGCTTTTCCTGCCTATCAAGGCTCCCTTTGCTTCAAGGTACTGACATCTGATTAATTATGTCAAGTTCACTCATTCAAAAGGTTCCAACACACTAGCATTTTATCCTCACAGTGTTTTACTGGTGAGTTATGTCTCTCATTCACTTCCCCTCAAGGAGGGAGGGACAAAGTTTGCCAAATGGCATTGTCTGACCCTGTGAGCCACAAGATAACAAGGGAGATGGACCGACAGCCACAGAGTGTGCTCGGGTGTGCCTTTTGTGATCTAGCAATAGTAAATTGTGGGTCCTGTTGACATTTCTATGATTAAATTAAAATGTCCCCCCATGAAGCCAAAATTTCATTAGCCTCATCAAAAGCCATTGCATTCAAGTGAATATGGGGAGGGGGGGAGCAAGTGGAAATAGAAACACTGATAAAATACAAACACTTTCCATCTGCCAGATGTACATTGTACCTTTGACAGTTCACCAAAGAGACAAATAGATGAGAAGGAGATTGGGCTACATCAGTGCATGGATATCTAGCAGGATATATTCACAAGTGTATACATTCATATTGGTGTCCATGTTCTTCACTTTAAGCCATTATTAAGGATGTACATTTGGCTATTCTTATTTAAACCATTTTTTCTTCCTTTCAAGTTGGTTCGATGTTTTGCACCAGCAGAAACCATTCAATTCAACCTAGTAAAGCTGGTCAGTATTATCACCTGCATCTTGTAGATGGGGGATTAAGGCCATCTAATGATTTCTTGGCAGGGAAAGTCCTGCCAAGAAAGTCCTGATTTCTTACCAGGAAAGTCCTTGGTACTGAGGACTTTCTGGTTCAAAGTTTAGTTTCACAACCATTATGCTACCACTGAGAAAACAAACAAACAAACACACGCACGCACGCATGCACGCAGTTTGTGCTGCTATGGTAGTGAACAAGTGAAATAAGACACTTCTAATTGTTTGAAGAGATTTCACAAGCCTTGCCTCGCTAATATTCCCATGAACAGATGAGGGAACAAAACTGAAAAATGGTGACTTGTCCACAGCCATAGATGGATGCAACTGAAGTGGGATTTGAACCTAGACTTCTAGCCAATTTGAAGTTCCAAAGCTCTGTCCCAAAGTACCATATTAGCCTCAGTTGTATTCTAAAGGTTGCAAGTTGACCTTATACCTAATCAAATGGAGATAAGAGATTGAAAATTAACAGACTGTACTCTTTTCAGCAGAAGACAAAAACAAAGAAAAAGAAAGGAAGGAAGGAAGGAAGGAAGGGAAGACCTGGGCCCCGGTCCTGGGCAATGCCTTCTTTGCCACACCTGTGATGCAGCTTCAGTATGCCACCTACTGATCAACCAATACCACCTCCTAATCCTAAGCATGTTGAAATGCTCCTAATAGGCCTGCCTCACATTCTTATTTCCAACTGTAGCCATTTGGTTGTTGAAACAGTAAAACAAATTTGAATGTAGGAGGAGAAAGTGAAACTGACATACAATATTTCTGTCCCCTGCCCCCAGCAGGAACTTTTTGACTACTTAGCTCTTAAAAGACTGGCTTTGAACCCCTGTGTATTCAAGCATGCTTGTGGTGCTGAATTAGGGTTGCCACTTTTTTTTTGCTCACAACAACAGCTACATGGCAGGCAGATACAACACAGTCCTCTCCATGCTGGGAATAGCTCTACTGAATTTGGCGAGGGCAGACAAGCGAGAATTTTGTTTGGTTTGGTTTTTGATAAGAACTTACCCAAATTTGCAAATTTCTTCATTAATGAAATGGAAAGAACTTGATTTAAAAAAAAAAAAGTGAATGTAGGAGAAAGCAAAACTGAGTGCTTCATCCATCCCTTGTCCCTGATTAGAACATGTTGGTGGTCAGACACAAACACCACTGGATGTATTCCAAATACCACAAAAAGCTACTCAGGACTGAAGCCTAAGGAGAGGACACAATGACAGTAAACATTTAAGCCAGGTTGAATTCTGTTTTCCACATGCTGGTTTTCAATTATCATAGCTTCTCCTCAAAAGGACCCTGAGGAGACGTGGTTCTGTAATAATTGACCAAAGTTCCCATTGTCCCTTCACATGGCCACAGTGTTGCATGGTTTCTTCCATGGGTGCCAGGAATGTTAATTAGGTATGACACCTCTTTGAAACTTGTAGTGTGGACCTGCCCAAAGCAGAATACAGAACAATGTTTACGTGTCTTTCTAGCAATACCCTCTGTGTAAAAAGGGGAAGCCCATTTCAGCTAAGACAAGATGCAAAAGGACTCCGGAACAAGATGTAATAGCAAAGTGATGAATCTGATATCCATCTCTTTAGAAGAAAAGCCATTTACTTTATTGCTTAGACACCATTAGCATAGAGGAAGGAAGCCATCATTCGAAGGCCTTTACAAGATCTTACTTATGACAAAGCAGATCTGAAAGCGTGAAGAGTTTTCTCTCCTCCCTTCCCTCCTGTCAAATATTATAATCATCATCTTCCAGCCTGCTGAACAATCAAAGCATGGCCTATATTCACTGGGGCTCCTTCCATACGCTGCATGCATAGCAACAAGTAAGGGAAACAAAAGGCAGAAGTAAACAGCCAAGAGAGAAGACAGAACCGGCTGGCAGGTGGACAGCACGGGAACATTTCAAGGAAGTTGGGGCAGGGGCAGGGAGCGGGGAGGGGGGGATACCAATGTCCCCTTTCTCCTTCCCCACTAACCCCATTTTTACTCAGGTCTCATTCTCAAATGCCTGCCACAAAAAGCTCCTTTTATTTCACTCCACAAAAACATACAGACGCATGCACACACTGAAAGAAAAGATTGCTCCGGCAATTTTCCCAGTAGAAATGTCAATGGCTCTCTCTTTGCCTGTTCTCTGCTATCACTGAGGCCACAAACAGAGCCAACTCTGACTTTCTTGCTAGGTAAGAAATGTTTTACTCTGCTACAGATCATTTGCTTCCAAAGAACCATCTGGGCTTCCTTTAGTTGTTTGTCATGGTCTATTTGGGTCGTCTCAGAATTTGCTGCAGGCTACAGCTATAGGGTATTGCAAGTAGAAGATACAATAGGAAATCAGTGATATGCCCTCTCTGCTATGGTCCCAATATAGTTAGAATAAGTCTTGACAAATCCATGTCCCATGTATTGCTATGGGACTTCGTCATAATTATTTTCTTTATTCCTTTCTAAGAAACCTAATCACAACTAACTTTAGCTGGATTGGGGCCTTTAACTGAATAAGCACAGATCTGAAAGAAGGAGGCAGGCAGGCAGCCAAAGGACACCTCATAGCCTGCTCTGCCTGGACTGTCCCTTCCTCCCCCAACCCCTCCCCACCAACTGCAGGGCCACCTATCACTCACTGACCTGAGAAGAAAGAGGGAGGAAGACAACATGAAAAAGGCAGCAGGTGCCTGTTCCTGTTCCAATTAGACTGTCCCTTCTGCATACAGAGCCATCTTCCTCTGTAGAAAAGATCCCGATGAATTGTTCTATGTTGATATTGTGTATTGTGATTTTTAAAGATGCATTTTGATTTTATTTATAAGCCTTTGAAGGATTTGTATTCCTAAAAGCCAGGATATAAATAATTGCAATAAATAATAAACAACAGAGTGATCCTACAGCCCTTAGACTGCATCTGAGGGGGGGCATAGGATTCTTTGGATTCCCAGATCCGAGGTCAGAGACAGAGCTCCAACCAGTCAGAGCTGGGGATCAGCACTTGGATCCCCCTCCCCACCCTGTGCAGCTGGCACAGAAAGAACTGAGAAGTGATTATCACGCGAAGTGATAATTCCCCTTTACTCAGCAGTGGTTAGGCCTCATCTTGAGTACTGCGTGCGTCCAGTTCTGGGCACCACACTTTAAGAAGGACGTAGACAAACTGGAGAGGGTTCAGAGAAGGGCAACAAGGATGATAAAGGGACTAGAAACAAGGCCCTATGCGGAGAGACTGAAAGAACTGGGTATGTTTAGCCTTCAGAAGAGGAGACTGAGGGGAGATATGATAGCACTCTTCCAGTACTTAAAGGGTTGTCACACAGAGGAGGGCCAGAATCTCTTCTCGATCATCCCAGTTTGCAGAGCAATAAGACAATGGAACCAACTACCTAGGAAGATGGTGAGCTCTCCCACTCTGGAGGCATTCAAGGTGCGGCTGGACAGCCATCTGTCGGGGATGCTTTGACCTGGATTCCTGCATTGAGCAGGGGGTTGGACTCAATGGCCTGGTAGACCCCTTCCAACTCTATTTTTCTATGATTCTAACTGTGTCAGCTGCTTCTCTGAGGTTATAAGAGCGACCTCGGAGAAGAGGTAAAGGGGGCTTTCCAGGGGGTGGGGAGGGAAGAAGACCAGGGCCACCACGATATGACATATCCTGATGGTGCTGCAGTTTCCTTCCCTTCTCCTCCAAAGCGCCGCAGCTAGATGGCCGAAATTGGCCATCAAGCTGACTTCCAGGGTGAGAGGAGCAGAGATTGCCTCTGCCGCTCCACCTGCCCTGCATAGCATGCCTGCAAGTCCTCCAAGTTCGGAGGCTTACAGGCATCCTGACTGGATTGCGCCCTAAAATCTGTATTGTCAAAAATAACCAGCCCTATTAACAAAGAATACTGGCCATCTGACCCAATGTGAAAGACCCACGGGGACCCAAAGTCGCAGCATACATCCCCAACAAAGTTCAGCTTCTCAGACCATTTTTCTGCTGCTCATACTTGCACCTATCATTCATGTGCTCTGACTGTCCCTATTTACCAGGAACAGTTCTTATGTTCCAGTGACTCCAGAACTATTTTTATGGTGTGTGTGTGTGTGTGTGTGCGCGCGCGCGCGTGCATGCGCGCGCTCCAGGTAGTCCAGTATTAAAAGACACAGTACATAAATATTTTAAAATGGTAGAAGAACTTGAAGCTCAATGTTCAGGGCTCTGCCTCTTCACTCTCAACCTCGTCCTCAACACTCTCCCCATGCATACATTACTGCTCAGCTCAGTTCCTCCCTCTACAGTACAGTCAGTTGCTGGGTCCTAAACGTGGGCTTCACCTCTTCTTTATCAATTTGCCTCCACAACAACAACAGTCTATTTTGCCTGATCATCTTCCAGGTTGGTGGAAGGGGCTCTAGAACCCTCCGATCCCGCTCTTCCAGGGCCCTGCTAAGTTCTGACACCTGCCCCAGGTAAATCAATGTTCATACTTGCCTTATGAGGATGCCTTGTTAAAATTATGAGTTGCAATATGAGTTGCCATCTTTTAGTGTTCAACAATGTCCCTAGAGGTTAAGTCTCCAAGTGGAGAGTGGAAGCATCTTGTCCCCTACTACACCTGTAGACAAATGCATGTGTGTGAATACTAAAGGCACCATGCAGTTCATAGTCTGCCACTTATTTATTTATTTATTTATTATATTTATACCCCGCCTTTTTTCCTGCAAGGAACCCAAGGCGGCTTACATAATCCTCCTCCTCCTCTCCATTTTATCCTCACAACAACCCTGTGAGGTAGGTTAGGCTGAGAGTCAGTGACTGGCCCAAAGTCACTCTGTGAGCTTCATGGCCAAGTGGGGACTAGAACCCGGATCTCCCGAGTCCCAGTCCAACACTCTCACCACTACGCCACACTGGCTCTCTTTCACCCCCTTTCTCTGCAGAAGTATATTTGGACTCTTGATAACACATGGTAGCACAACTAGGCAAACAAAACACCCTCTTGAAATTTGAATCAATGGAGGACAAGTTGCTGCAGAATAAATGGACACCGCAGTTGGAGAAGAGGCTTCAAGAATGGGAGGGGTGAGACTACAAAGTGATCCTTGATATGAGAATTTGCAATTTGGATGTTACAAGCATGTCCCTACTTTCATCTGTGAAACGTTAGACCATATGTGATGCCAACCACTGTTAGTCCAAAGGATTAGTTGGATTAGGGTGGGCAGCATGGTGCTATACAGGTTGGGTACATCTCCTCAGTGGTATTGCTTATCCATCTTCCTGCTTTGGTGTGTGCTACCATTACTGGGGAAGCTGCTCTCCAGAAGCACTCTTTGGCCAAACTACACATGAAGCTTAATGATTCATTAGGAAGTGGGGTTTTTATTTGTTTATGTTGTTATTTAATAATTACAGGCATCTGGAGATTTTCATCAGGACAACAGCATTCCCCCACCCCCAGCTTAAATTCTGACAAAAATCCTTCCCCACCCAGCCCCGGGTGCAGCTATGAGGCTTAGAAAGAAAGAAAGAAAGAAAGAAAGAGCGAACGAACTCCATTGATGCCAATGGGAAACCCCCCCCCCCAAGCCTTACAGATGATAGAGAGGGGATTTTTGGCAGGAGTACAGCTGGGGATGGAATGATTAATCCTCCCCTCTTAGTGCAATGTGGTTCCAATGAAGATTCCCCCCCCCCCGCATATCTACAATTAAATAATGAAAAAATAATAATGCATTAAGTGTCAGATGTAGTTTCACCCTTAGACTCTTGAAAGTTCCAGCTTGCATATTCAAAAATATAAGCTTCTAGCCCTTCTGGTGACTGAAGGGATTTTAAAATGCAAGGGCACAAGCAAAAAAGAACTCTCTTTTCTCATCATTTGTAAATGTATAGTACCAGTGTTTTCTTCTTCTATATTTGAGGGAAAAAACACTTTACAATAAAAAACATAAGTATGCAGTAGAATAAATTCCACCATGTTCATGAACATGAAGTACTAATTAAATTAGTCACCTAAATATTCAAATGAGATGCAGTATTTCAGCTCACACTGTATTTCTGCAACTTGCCCATTCACCTGACTCAGCCTTGCCCTTTTCCCAAAGACTTAAAAACAGTTCAGTGCATTAAACAGGGCAGTTATGGAGCAATCCATCCATTCTTAATGGTTCACATCCAGTTTCTAACAGTCAAACATTTCTGGATACTCCAAGTATTCCTTTGCTTGGGAATGCTTCTGCTTCATTTCAATTCTTTTCTGTCCGTTTCTCACATGGAACATGGTTGCATTAGAGATAAGCAGAACCCACTTAGATACGCTCTAAAAAGTTTTGGCAGAGCCAGGAATGACTGCATTCCATTCTACGAGGAGTGGATTATGTAGTCCCACAATGAATTCTGCAATCCACTCTGGATATTCACAGGGAGTCCTAATGTGGCTTGTGATGTCACATCAATTCATTTAATCAATTGTTTGCTCTCATTAAAGGCCCGGGGTGTTTTTGTGCACACATTTCACTCTTGCTCACACTGCATCATGGATTTTGTAGTTTTAAAGCCATATAAGCCATTATTCTTACAAACATATGTTTTGCTTACAGTTACTGCAGCAAGGGCTATATAATATTAGTTATATCAGGAGTACAAAGATGGTCATGCTTGAAAAAGCAGCTGGCTCAGAAGGAAAAATTTGAAAAATATTGCAAATGTTCAGATTCTGTAAGACTACTTGGAGGTCATTCACATAATTGTGCCTTGAAAGCATCACAGGTTTTTAAGTGGCCAGTGGATGTATCTCCCTCTTCTTCTTCATGTTATATCAAACCCATCACCCACACACCCCAGAATGAAGACAAAGATGTGTATGGATTTAATGGAGAACCTTTCCAAACTGTAATGAACTTCAATTTATTTTGCATGTTATTATTTTAAATTTATTTTATTATAATAAACGTTTATTTATAACGCCTCTTATACCAAAGGGCGGGACAAATAACATATACAGTAAACATAACAATACAATAAAATAACCAACACCAACCACTTACTATGCAGTATCAAATCCCAGCAACCACCACATTAGCCCAACCACTCATTCTGGCTGACTAAAAAGCGGGAAAGATCCTCCTCCAATCGGAGGTTCATGGGAAGCCTGTTCCACAAAAGTGGAACCAGGTCCTGAAAGGTTCGCAGCCTTGACAAGGCAGAGCGTGTCGGTGGGACTGCTAATAATCCCTGTCCCACTGATCTTAAATTCCTACCAGGAACATACCAGGAAAGCCTAGATGATAAGTAATGAGGGACATTAGAGCGCAAAGCCTTGAAGGCAAGAACCAATAATTTAAATTGGGCCCTAGTCTGAATGGGTAGCCAATGAAGATTCCTACGGGCCATAGTAATATGGGAGTATCGGGGCAAGTTCAGAACAACACGAACAGCGCTGTTCTGAACCAGAACCAGTGGAAGAAGCACAGAAGAGGGCAAGCCAGCTATTAAGCTATTACAATAGTCCAAGCGGGATACCACCAAAGCCTGAACAAGCAGATGGGCTGTTTCAGGAGACAAAAACTTGCGAATCCTGCGAATGTTCAAAAGGTGAAAATTACATGCCTTAGCAGTCCTATTAATAAAAGGACGCAAGGACAAACGATCATCCAGCAAAACACCAAGGCTCTTGGCAGCTGAAACCGGAGCCACAACTGAGCCCTGGATATGCAAAGAAGGACATAATAAGGGAGCTGACACACGATCAGGTTGAAATACCAGAATTTCAGTCTTATCCATGTTCAATTTCAGATGATGTGCGGTCATCCATGAGGAAACGCCTGACAGGCATTCCGTCACGGACTGCCACACTGCAGTATCAATGGATGCAAAGCTTCGATATATCTGTGTATCATCTGCATAGGTGTGATACTGAAAACCCTGATCAGAAACCAAACGTCCAAGAGGACAAGTATACAATGAAAAAAGAAGAGGACCCAAGACTGAACCCTGTGGAACTCCCACTAATAATGGGAAAACATCTGAAACTGAACCCTGAAACAAAACAGAACAAGAGCGATTAGAAAGGAAGGAACCAAACCAAGATAAAGCATTGCCCTTGATTATATTCTGTATGTCACCCAGAGAATGTCAGTTTGGGGCATCAGCCAAATACAGTAGAATAAATGAATATAGTGCAAATTCACTAATGTTTAAGGGGAGAGCTAGGAGAACTTTCTCTCACTGACTACCTTAAAATGGACAAGAGACAAGATCATCTAAAGACAAGATTATTCTGAAAATCAGTCCATGCTTTCCTTTGCCTGCTCACCCAAAACATGTGCCGAGGAGGCACCAGACAGCTTTCCCTCACCACAGCTGGACAGCCTCAGATGGGATGAAGCCATCAAGCACCAGGGTAGCCCCCTCCACATATCCACTCTTGCCAGAGAGCTGAGACAGGTGGTTGGGTAAGCAACCCTTTCTAATTAAGCTACCTCACCAGGTTAAGCTGTACTTATCTGCAAACGCTCCTGGGGATGGAAGAGACCCATCATTTTAAGAGAGGTTGTCCACTCTTAAGTCTTTAAGAGAGGTTGCCTAGGGCACGCGGCTGAAGAGGGCGCAGAAACGCTGCGCTCCTCTTCGCTGCCGCTGCGCCCCCCCGCCAGGCCTCCGCCTCTCCTTCCGCCCGCCGCCGCCACCCTTCCCCCTGCCCTCCCGCTCACCGGCGCCACGCCTCCCCCCGCCCTCCCGCTCGCCCCCGCCGCCTGCCACCACCCGACCCCCCCCCGCCACCTACCTTCTCCGCGTCGCGTTGCTTCTGGAGCCCCGCCCGCGTTGTTTTGGCGGGAGGAACCAGGGCAACAGGGCTTAAACAGCCCTGTTGCCCTGGTTTCCCCGGCAAAAAACAGAGCGCGGGGGGCCTGTCGTGTCACTTCCTCCTCCTCCTCGGAGGTAGCAGCAGCAGCAGCCAGGGTGGGGGGAAGGTAGGTTGGTGGCGGCGGTGCAGGGTTTTTTTTTTGCAGAGCAGGGCTGCTTTGCTCCGGAGGCCCCCCCCCACGGCATGAGAGGGGGGGGCACTAAATATTATTTCGCCTGGGGCGCCAAACTGCCCTGCACCAGTCCTGTCCACTCCCTTCCCCTTGGCTGGGCAGCCCTGCCACTGGCCCTCCAGGCCCATGAGGGAGTGGAGCAGATCTCCCCCCCATCCACAAGCCACATGCCAGGGAACAGCCTTGCAGACATTTAAACAACTACTTTCATATGGAGACTAAGAATCACCTCCAAGTGACCAGACAGAGAAGTGTGACAAAAGTTATTTCATTTAGGCCATGAACATGCCACAGATGGCTCACACAGATATGCAAGGGCAGCTGGGCTAGTAACTGATTTTGTTGGCCAATAAAAATTGTAGGCTTATTTGCAAGGCTGTATAATATAAGAGCTGCCAGTCAGTTTTCTCAACAGCAACAGTTGCCAAGAAATGTTTGCATTGCAGTCTATGACAGAAGTAGGATTTATGCCCACCGTATCTGATCTCCTGCTTTCCCTAGACTTTTAAGAGAGCATAGAAAATCCCTTTAAGTCTCTCTTGCCTGTCCCGAAATCACACTAAACTGGAACAAATGTGCTCCAGTACTTATCTACCACCCTGCACTTCGTCTGTGGCAACTTCCTGTCACTCTGGGGCCCAGCAATGGATAAGAGATGATAGCTCTGTGCACTGTGGATCAGGATTAATATCATTTTGCCATATTAATTAACTACCAAGGATGGCATAACTGAAAAAGCTTGACATAGCTGAAAGTCTTCTTCAGCAAAATGAGCCCCAATGATTTAACAAAATCGGCTGTAGCAGAAAGACAGCTATTGAGTGTTTTTCAAGAGACAACAATTTTAAGTGAATGGTGCATTGCTCCCATACCAAAAATGAAGATACAAGACAACAGTATGGGTTGAACCAGAGCCACTGTGTCATCAAACACAAATCCTGTTCTGCCACTTACTTAGCTATTTAACTGTCAACTTCCTATCCAAACTTCAGTGCTGACATCCTTTCTACCAAAGGTAGGAGTTAGCTGTTCACTCTAGCATCCAGCAAGGTTCTAGTTTCAATCCATGCTATCTCCAAGCTAGATTACTGCAATGAGCTCTATGTGGGGCTGTCTTTGAAGACAACTCAGAAGCTGCAGCTTATGCAAAAATGTGGCTGCCAGATTGATAACAGGGACCAGAAGGTCTGAACATATAACACCGATTCTGCCCACTTGCACTGCCTGCCTATAAGTTTCCAAGCCCAACTGAACTGCTGGTTTGACCTATAAAAACTTACATGGCTTAGGACCACAATACCTGATGGAGCACGAGCACCTCTCTTGGCATGAATTTACCCATACACTACATTCATCATCTAATGCCCTCCTACAGGTGCCTCTTCCAAGGGAGGTTCAGAAGGTGGTAACAAAGGAGAGGGCCTTCTTGGTGGTGGGCCCTCAATTATGGAATGATCTCCCTGATGAGGCCCACCTCATCAGGGAGATGAGGTGGCACCAACATTGTTATCTTTTTGGCACCACTTTAAGACCTTCTTCTACTCTCAGGCATTTGGCAGCATATGATGAGGTTTTAGTCAGGTCTTGATTTTTTTCTTGTTGATTGCTCAAAATTGTTTTTAGATATATGTGCGTCTCTCTTTGTGTTGCATGGAGTTGCATGGTTTCTGCGGACTTGCAGACTGTTTCCCCCTCCCTTTCTTTCCATAACCATACGCAAATTTAGTCGTAGAAAAATATGAAAAAAACAAACACCCCCCCCCCCAAACTGAAAACCCACAGGCTAAAGGGTGAAAAAAATATTTATTTTATTTTATTTATTATATTTATTAATCGCCCATCTGGCCGGCCACCCGGCCACCCGGGGCGATGATACAAATACAAATTTTGTGGGGATTTGCATATTTTGGGGGGATCTGTGCATTTTCGGAAGTGTGAATTTGCACAAATGCATATGAACGCATTTGCACAAAATCCAGTTCCAACAATGAGCAGATGATGAAACAAAAGGTGCCTGAAAATCCGCAGAATGCAGATGGAATGGGTTTTACACAGTCCATACATCCCTAGTGTGAGTGACATGGGTTTGGTTCATCATATTCCCCCCCCCCCATCTTTTCTTTTCCCTCTGCCATTCGTGTTTGCCAACCTCCCAACCAAACCTGGCTGATCTTCACAGCCACATTGATTCAAGAAGGAAGAGAACGAAGTGTCCACAATGGACTGACATTCAATCTCAGATTCCCATGCATAGCATCCTTGTTTGTGTGAACACAGATCAAAGAGTAAGTCTACACAGAGCTCCAAGTGGTGTCATGCTGAATGACCCTGATTAGGCTATAAGCACAACTGGGGGAGCCAAAGGCAATGCAACCTTGCATAATCTCCATACTCTAGCCTCTGCAATCTGGAAGGCACAGAGCGTCGCTATGGAGCCCTGACATCCGCAGTTGGCAATATCAGAGTTGGCAGAAATTGGAAATCAATCCTGCAATGGAGCTTGTGCCTGTTCCTTGCTGCTACCTCAGAAATGCCCTACCCAGAGCAGCTACATAGAGATGGCAGGCATGTAGCTGAAAGAAGAATGTGTACACTTGGATGCACCTCATCATAGTGCAAAGTGAAAAAATTAGGAGTGTATGCTGCCTGTCAGTGCACATGCTTATGCAGATCCTTGACGATTCTTAGGGGTGGGGAAGGAGCCAGCTTCTTAAGAGAGGAGGAGGTGACAAGCAAGGAACCCAGGGGACCTGACCTACTCAGAAGAATGAAAAAACACACACCAGAAGACAGAAATCAAAGTTGAGGATCAGCTGTAGCACTTTGCATCTTCAAAGGGTCGCACAAACAACTAATTAATCCCGGTGAGGCAGGTGAGCATTGTAGCAAATCCATGGGCTACGGTTGTCATTTGTCACCATGCCAACTAAGATTGCCACCACAGTGACAGCTGGGAGCATTCTCTTCTTCTGTTTCAGGAGCTCACCGGTCCCAGGACAGTTGAGAGGAAGCAGAAATCCTCTTGAAAGACATAGGCAGCATATTCTCACAGGATCTGAATCTGGTTTTGACCTATAAAATGCTAAACCGCTTGGGTCCTCTGCTGTACTTTAGAGATTGCCTTCTTCTCCCTTATGTTCCACCAAAAACTTTATCACCATCTAAAGACCAGTTTATACAATCGACAAAAGCTTTTCCTGAGCTTCAGGTTAGGAGTGGGTGAATCTGTCAGTTTAGGTTCCATTCCATTTTCCGGTTCGGTTTGCCCTGATTCTGCATCCATGTATGACTTCTATTTTTAAAATCTGTATGCATTTTTGTGTGCATTTCCCCCAAATGTATGCATTTGTGTGCACTTTTTGCAAATGTACACATTTTGGCAAGCTATTTTCCTTATAATAATGTGCTTCTGTGATTTATTTTCACAATTGCATGCACCTTTCTGTGGCATATGGATTTTTGTGCACACTTTTTCTTTATGTGTGCATTTGTGCATGCATTTTTAGAGTAATTTTAGAAAGGATACAGCAGATCAGCAGGCCCAGTTGGACCAATAGGAGCCTGGCTGGCTCTGTAACACCGTGAGTCCAAGTGTGGTTCCTTGGTTTGAGAAATGTGTCCATAGCAGAAGCTGCTAGACAACCTCAACTTGCCTCCCTTGTTGTCTGCCTGCTCTGGACCTGACCCACCAGCCTGTTTTCAATCGTGTTGCTTGCCACTGACCCCACTGGGTCTAGAGACCATGCCAGTCTTCCTGAGCAGCTTGTTGGGAGGGTTTAGAACTACCCCCTCCATTCTGCTTGAAGTCAATGCCTCTCTCTCTCTCTCTCTCTCTCTCTCTCTCAATAATGTTGTGGCCTGTTTAATCCTAGCTATTGGTTTATGCCTCTTCATTTCCTTCCCATTTGCACAAGCCCTGTATATAGTAAAATACCATGACAGGGAAATGGGCAGTCTGAATCTTTTTTCCCAAGCATGCTGTTGATTGATTGTGTGTGTGTGTGTGTGTGTGTGTGTGTGTGTGAGAGAGAGAGAGAGAGAGAGAGAGAGAGAGAGAGAGAGAGAGAGAGAGCAGAGAAGGATCCATAAAAGCTCTACCACTTGATACTCCTGCATGTTTAAAGTGGCACTAAAGGGTACTTTCTTGCACAAAATATGTACCAGGATCTGGGAGTGGTATATGATGTGTGTTTTGTTTCATTTTTTGTACAGAGGGACAGCACAGGCAGTCAAAGGAACTTGTGTAGCTGGTGATCAGCCAGTCATGCAAAGGAACAAGGCAAGAGGCTCATGAAACCTTAGAGGCCCAGGAGAGAGGTGATCACTAAGACACCAAGATTCTACTATTCAAGGTTCCAAAGAGGGACCAGGTTAAAAACTCCCTGGAACTAAGATTGCAGCATAAAGAAGAGAGCAGCATATGCCCAGAAGTAGAAGATCCATTTCGGATGTTATTTCTTGGCAACAGAAGTTATAATCAACATGGAGGTTTTCCCATCTTGGTTAATTTAAGCCTTTGGAATATATGTTCAAAAATACAGTCCTGCAAATCCGTCAGTCATTACAGTTTTATAGGCTTATTTATGACCCCCCAGAATCCTCACACAGAGCAAAGTTTAATTTCTAAAATCCTGACCTACCTAGCAGCCCAGGTACCACTTACCTAGACATTGTTCACTGTATGTAACTTCAGAACATTGTGGGAGAGTATTTGGGGATGAGGAGTGAGGAGTAAAGATGTAGGGTTTACAGAAAGTGGTTATATCATGAAGTCTGATCTGTGTGGGCTGGTGGGTGGGTGATGGATGTCACTGGCTTGCATTCATTCATTGTTACCTTTGCTTTCTTTCCCATTTCCCTTCTGACAAAATTTAGAATGTGAGCTCCTTGAAGCAAGGGCCTGTCTAGTTTGTTGCTGTTATTTTTGCTTATGCTACTGTGTAGGGTGCCATGTGCATTAATAGTAGATAACAAGAGCAGCAACAACATGCTATTATTATGCCGTAAAAAGAAAACAGGTATGCTGCAGAAAGGTGCTTATATGACAGATATCTCCAGATGACTCATGAAAGCAAAACAAACCACAGATGATGCAAAGGAAGGCATTAAACTGCCAAGAGTCACAAACCAGCTGGGTTGAAAGAAAATTAGTTCCCAACACTCATTAAGACACATCTATCAGACCTCAGCATTTAAAAAAATCAACCTTAGGAAGGGGCTAGAACTTAGTGGCAGCAGGGATGGGGACTCGGACTCGACGACTCGACTCGCGAGTCCGACTGAGTCCCCCCTCTGACTCGAGTCCCACTCGAGTCCCAATTTTTTCAATGGGACTCGAGACTCGACTCGGGACTCGAGCCCAAGGACTCCGCCACCGCCGCCACTCACGTCACCGCTGTCGCTGTCTCCCTCACCGCCACCCGCTCGCAGCCACCACTGCCGCCATCGCACGCCACGCCGCCATCACGCCACCGCCGCCATCGCACGCCGCCGCCCGCGCCGGTCCCGTCATCACTTCCGGCGCGGCGGAAGTGACGCGCCGGTACCCTGCTCTGGCGCGCTTGGCCGCCGCCGCTCTGTTTAGAGCGGCGGCGGCCAAGCGCGCCGGAGCAGGGTACCGGCGCGTCACTTCCGCCGCGCCGGAAGTGATGACGGGACCGGCGCGGGCGGCAGCGTGCAATGGCAGCGGTGTGGCGTGCGATGGCGGCGGCGTGGCATACGATGGCGGCTGCTGCGAGCGGGTGGCGGTGAGGGAGACGGCGACGGCGGTGACGTGAGCGGCGGCGGCGAGCGGGTGGCGGCGAAGTGGCGGCAGGCGGCGGCGGCAGGCGGCAGCGGCGGCAACTTGAGCGGCATGGAGAACACTCTCCGCGCCGCTCAGAAGAGCGAGATCGGGCTGTGCCGCCGCCGCGGAGAACTACAAACCCAGGGAGGGCTCGTAATGCATCCCTGGTGCGGCAGCGGCGGCGGCAGGAGCAGGGACGAGGGAAGGACCCGCCCATGGTAAGTGGGGGCGGCGGCGGCCCATGGAGGGAGCGGGAGGGTCTCCGCGGGAGGAAGGGCAGCTCTTCTTCCTCTCACGGAGACCCTCCCGCTCCCTCCATGGGCCGCTGCTTTGGGAGTGACTCGGGACTCGATACTCGAGAATCGAGTCACCATTTTGGACCTTGGACTCGAGACTCGGACTCGGACTCGGGTCCAAAGACTCGTGACTCGACTCGTGACTCGAGGCCAAGGACTCTTCAACATCCCTGAGTGGCAGAGCACAAGTCAGGCTGAGATGAAATGACCTGCCCCCTATTTCATTGCCCCATTCATAGGTGGTGAGATGGGGGTGGAAGTCAGTGATCTGGGATGGGGGAAACACATTTTTTGATCATGTGGCAAACTTGCTCCCAGATGTGTTGCACTCCTCCCAGAAGCTGCCAATTGTGGGGACACCATCTGCCCACCAAATAATGCCCTCAAAGCAACACTACATCATTACATAGCCATGATGGAAACAGGTGACAGCAGGAGAGAGCAGCAACAGGAAAACAGGTAAGCCAATCCCCCTCTTCACCCTCAAACTCCCCTTAGCATTTGGTTGAAAATTTGCACAGAGGAACTTTAAGCCTGCTATTTGAGCACATGCTACATGTTTTGCATGCAAAATTTCCCAGGTTCAGCCCCTGGCATTTCCAGCCAAAAGGACTAGATAGCAGGTGATGGTAAAGAGGAGCCATGTGGTAGTTAGAGGGAGGGAGAGGATTTATAGGGTGGCTAAGGATTTGCTCTTGGTTTCTATTATACTGAGTTTTCCTCCTAGCAGGATTTTCTGTGTGCAGTATAACCTCTTTGGAGAGGTACCAACATGGCGACAAATTCATGGAGGAGGAGGCCATTGGGTGCTACTAGTCCTAATGGACTATATGCTTCCTCCAGTATCAGAGGCAGTATGTGTCTCAGTACTCCAGTTGCTGGGAAACATGGGTGGGAAGGTGTTGTTGCATTCATGTCCTGCTTGTGGGATCCCGCAGGCAGCTGGTTGGCCACTGTGTAAACAAAATGCTGGACTAGGTGGACCCTTGGTCTGATCCAGCATGGCTCTTCTTATGTTTTTATGTTCTTAAAATGTAAATTCTGCAGGTTGCTCGACTTATAGGGCTTTTCTACACGAGACACTTATTGTGCACTCATCATAGTCATGGTTGTTTATGGATTCTTCAGATGATATCATGACCTTCCAGGTTTGCTTCTCTGTCTAAACAGCACTTTCAGCTCTTTTTTAGAGCAGTAAAAATGTGGCATTTGATTGTGAAAGCGAAAGAAAGTGTTACTTCCTCTTGTGTATTTGCACTATTCCACTATACAACAGTGCCACCTAGAAGTTATGTAGCAGAAAAGCAGGAAAGGAAATGCTCCTCATGTAGTACTCAGATCTCAATTCTGCAATGATGAAGTGGAAAGTAGATACAGCAACTTCATGACTTCATTGTTAGTCAAGGCTTGCAATGCAATGAGAGCCAGTGTGGCGTAGTGGTGAAAGTGTTGGACTGGGACTCGGGAGATCCAGGTTCTAGTCCCCGCTCGACCATGAAACTCACTGGGTGACTTTGGGCCAGTCACTGACTCTCAGCCTAACCTACCTCACAGAGTTGTTGTGAGGATAAAATGCGGAGGAGGAGGAGGAGGAGGAGGACTATGTAAGCCACCTTGGGTTCCTTGCAGGAAAAAAGGCGGGGTATAAATATAATAATATAATAAATAAATAAATGCTTTCAAGAGCCACAAGGATAAGCTGCTGTCATCTCATTGACTTGTACCAACTCTCACTCATCCAGTTGAAAGAGCTGGGTAATTTATGTGGCCTACATAGCATTTACATATGACATCATCATGGATGTATACATAATTTGTTTGTTTTTGAACAGAATTTACCAAGTTCCCACCTTCCAGAACCAAACCTGAACACACATGCAAAGTCCATATATTTCCAAGCTTATGATACATGGAACAACAATAAAAAATGTTACATGATTTTCCAGGTAACACTGATGAATTTTACACCATGCATTTACTTGCGGACAGAGAGCCTTCTATAACATATAAAGTTGCTAAATTTTGCTTTCTGGCTACAAGAACACGCCATACACTTATAACTTCTTAGGCCTTGTCTGAAATTGTGAGAAAGGGCCAAAACCTGTTCTGTCTTCCTCATATTTAATTGTGATTTTATACTGATGTCTTGTTTTTATTGTATGCCATCCTGATATGGTTTACTGAAGGACAGCCTAAAACTTGGTATTGTACAAATTTTGTGTATCTATTGTCTGTTGACTTACTGTTTATGCTGGTCTTGGACCAGCATAAAGACCAGTAATAAAGATTTGATTGAATAAAAAATGTGTTCAAACATATGTACATTTGAAAAATGTGAATAACTGATATATACACTTGGGGAAATGCACATTAAAATGCCCAACAATTTTTATGAGCAAAAAAGCAAAGGTCACAATCTGATATGGACTTAAGTCAAAATAAGCTTTTGGGTGGAATTCAGAGAACCTCAACAAGCTCAAGTTTTTTTTTTCTGATTCACACATCCCTAACAGCACCATGGCAGAGAAGGCTCTGGGCTTGATGCACAGCGACTATCTCTCTGGGTGGTGGAAGGACACAGATTAGGGTCTCCAAATTGACCTCGACTCTCAGGCAGGATCATAAGTAAATATGCATTCCCACATTTGCCCATGTCTTGTCTAATTTTTGGCAGTCATTGATGTGCCACAGAAACGGGCCACAAATCACAGGCATTGGGTTGTCTGATCACAAGGAATCTTCTTCTTTTTTAATACAGTGCAGCACAATCAAGACACTAGAACACAAATCACAAGATTCCAGTGCTTTGTGAATTGAGCCCTTCTGTGACCCTGTTCCCACATATGCATGTTCTTGTTCATGACTAGATGCCTGTCACCTTGAGCAAGGATTTGCTTGCATGAGTAAGTGATTGCTGCAGATCACACATCAGGGAAAGCTTCCAAACACAATGGAGTGGAGCCAGTTCATACATTCAGCTAGAAAGACCAAAGATTAAGGGCAGAACATGCATGCTAGTCTTTGGTTTAGACTAGAAAGAAAACTGCAGAAAGTGCCTTAGTCCCCAACATCTTCAGTTAAGAGAATCTAAGGTAGCAGGGCAGGGAAAAACCCTTCTGGTGTCCTTGGAGTGCTGCTGACAGTTCAATAGTTTCAAAAGCTTGACAGTTCAATAGTTTGGCAACTTAATATTTTCACTTCTGATTCATCAAGTGACTACATCCATGTGAGAGTCAGTGTGGTGTAGTGGTTAGAGCATTGGACTGGGACTTCGGAGAACCAGGTTTTAGTCCCCACTCAGCCATGAAGCTCACTGGGTGACTTTGGGCCAGTCACTGACTCTCAGCCTAACCTAACTCACACGGCAGTTGTGACTGTGAGGATAAAATGGAGAGAAGGAGGATTATGTAAGCTGCCTTGGGTTCCTTGTAGGAAACAAGGCAGGATATAAATATAATAAATAAATAAATAGCTCCATGTCTTAAACTTCCCTGTTCCTGATAAAGTGAGTATTCCAGAGACATATGCCACCAAAGTTTAAAAACAATCCTCCAGTTCTGCAAGGCATCTCTGCATATTCACAGAAGCACCATTCCGTCCAAGCATCCCACAGGTGCAGAATAAAGCAAAAGAAGCAACCTGTAAAAGATGAAGAACTGAGGTTGTGTCCCATTGCTGCCAAGATTCTGCTCAAAGGAATCACCAGAGGTCTCCTCAAAAGCATGGGTGATGTAATCCCCTTCAACCGCACAAAGCAAAGTGCCTACCTTCTGAGCCATCACACTTCAGAACAGGGTGAAGGATTTCACCCAAAAAACTTCCCTGCTCTTTCAGAAGTGAGAACTTTACTTTTAAGACTCCAGGTTGCAACTGCACACTCCGGCCATTTTTACTTGGGAGGGAAGTTTTTCCATCTTCCACAATTAAGAGTTTTGCTTCTGCACACATGATACCAAAAGTACTTTCAGATTTCTCACATGATTTTTTTTTTTTAATGTGAATGTTAAGGCAGGAAAGAAACAAGAAACAAGCCATTTTTAAATGAAATATTCCCATTGCTGTAGAATTTTCAGTAGACCAGTTCAAGGACTTCTGTCAACAGCTATGGCAGCTTAGCGATTTGAACCTAGAAATACAGAGGCAATACACCTGCTTGGTATCCAGAGGTGATTGCCATCACCTTCATGACCTGTTTGTACACACCCAGGCCAGAGGGACCTAGCTGGCCAGCGTGATGTAAACAGTATCCTAGGTTAGACAGATCTTTGGTCTGACCCAGCAAAGGCAATTCATATGCAGTAATTTGAACGAGGATAGAAGATGTGGGAACATACGAAGCTGCATTATCCTGAGAGATTGGTCCATTTCCCCAGCATTTTCTGCTCTGACTGCCAACAGCTTTCCCTCATCTCAGAGGAAGGCCTCTTCAACCCCTGCTACATTTAACCCAGCCTTTATCTTTAACCTTTAACTCAGAACCTTTCACTCAAAACCTTTCACTCAGCCTCCCCCAACCTGGAGCCTTCCAGATGTGTTGAACTGCAACTCTAATCATAGCTAATAGCCAGGCTGGTTGGGAATCATGAGAGTTGCAGTCCAGACTCCAGCATATCTGGATGACTCCAGGTTGGGAACTGCCTGCTTTAATTGGAGATTACAGGGACTGAGACCTTACACGTACAATGCATGTGCCATATCACTGAGAAATGGAAAGAAAACACACACAAAACAAGCACCATCTGGGAAAGCATGCTTTGATTACCACCCCTTCCTCATTGTCTTCCTGCTCCTTAACTTTAAACATGTTCACTGCCGAGTCCCACATTCAGAGAGATTCTCTCTGAAAAGCCATTGGCTGCAGACAGCCCTTTTCCCATGAAAGATTCTCCAACAAGAAAAGCATTAGGGTAGCTTCAAATTATTCCAGGATGGAAATCTCTCCTCTCTGCCTTCACAAAGCTGCAGAATAAGATGCTTCCTTTTCCTGAGACCAGACAGGTTGGGGTTTCATTATTACATTAACCTTTCAGGACTTTAGATTCTGCAGAACTAAATTGGCAGGGAGAAGAAAATATGAGGCCCTGTTGAGATTGGAGGTGGGGGAGAGACTAAAAGCGCCATCCAAACTGAAGAGGAAGATAATTAATAACCAAGGAATGAGGGGGAGGTACCACAATGAAGCCATTAAGGCTAATAGTAACTTTGCAATGGTATTTTCCATATGAAGCATCCAGTTCCCCTTCACTCTAATCACATCTCTTAAAGGCCCATTTCCTTCCTATTTCTTATGCCTCAAACCTGCCTCCAGGTATGAGTCAAAGAGGAGGAGAAGCCATTCCCCAGAATGACCCATCTCTGAGCACACAGCGGGAATTTCACAAATGAATGGTACTAGAGCACCCTTCATCAACCTGGAGCTTTCCAGATGTGTTACACTGCAACTCCCATCAGCCACAGTCAACCTGGCATGATGATGGCTGGAGATGTGCGAGTTGTCGCCCAACATATCTGCTGGATGCCAGGCTGGGGGAAAGGATGAATTAGAGGAAAGGTTCACTGAATAATCCATACTCTTCCCTTGGAACTATTTAAAGTGCAGCAGAGGAGGAGCCCACAGAGACAATAATCTAGAGTCTCTCACCAGTTTTAGTTCCCCTGGTGATAATGAGCCTCATCATTGCTATATTTAAATTCACAAGTTTACTGGCTAAAGTCACAACAGCAATACTTCACTTGAAATATTACCTTAATTCAAAGAGCTTAATATATATTAATGCAGTAATCCTTACAAACAGAGCCCCATGAAATACACCAGTAATGTATTATCACCCCCACATTGCAGATGGGAGGGCTGAGGCATGACATCTTGCCTAAGGCTGACTAGTGGCATTATGGCTGATGCTAGATTTGAACCAGCAACCTTCCAGTTCACATGGTCTTATCAGCCATTATGCTCTCTTCATCTTGTCCCAAATAATGCACTGAATCCATGCTAGGAGAATGTCTCCAAACTGGTTAGTACAGAGGTCACGAAAGAAATGTTACACTGTACACAGTCACAGTGCCAAAGGTTGCTAGAACTTCATTAATCTCACATATCTTCCCAAGCTTTAAAACCAGGAGACTCTAGTTCTGTACTCAGAGTAACAATCCCCCCAACACATATCAAAATGAAAAGAGAAATGCTTTAGAACAACAACAACAACAACAACAACAACAACAAGCTTTTGAATTATCCTAAGATGGAATTTCTCAGAAAACACATGTGCACATGCAGAATTTACCCAAGTAGCTTTTGTACTCTGACATTATCCAGATGCAGTGCCTTTACTGTAGCTTTTGAGATAGCATCACCTTTGCTTAGGAGGTTGTATTATCATGATGTCAGAGGAGAAGTTTGTTTATTGCAAAATTGGAACCAATTCCCCATAATAGCTCCCAGTCTCTTAATGTATTATGCACACCCATTGGAATGCATGAGCTGCTTCTGAAGACCACAGGCAGGTGAAAAATGGAAGAGGGCCCTTAGACTGAAAGGATAAGACCTTTATTCCTTCATCCCTTGTGTCCTCCCCCCACTGTAACTTGTGCCAATCAACATTTTCTGCCAAATTACTGCCCTAACAGTGCATTTACACTGAATACAATATAAAATCCTGTACTGTACTCTTTATGCATGCTTCTGTTTCTGAACCTTGTGGGTTTTAGGAATACAGAGAAAGTTTTTTCCACACATCCGCTGGACCTGTCATCTCCTCCATGTATCCTCTGGCGGAAAGTGTAATGCACACAGGTACAGTAAATCTACACAAGTCTAGCGAAATTTCACATCCACCTCCCACCACAACTGAACACTGTTGTCAGCTTTGCATTTAAAAGTCCATATAAGAGAGAGAGAGAGAGAGAGAGAGAGAGAGAGAGGATGTACGATTGTGTATGCATTCATTTCAAAGTGCCAAACATAATGGGTATTCCCCTTTCACATTGCCAATAAAGAAAAAAAAATGTTTCAGCAGCAGCATAAAAGGCTATTCAAGCTATTTCAGTGGGCATTGCATGTGCAGAACTCTCAGTCAGCTCTTGAGCCGTCGCAGTTCGGCAACGCAAACAAGACAGAACTCCTTTCCCCATCAAACCCTTTTGTCCCCAGCCATTCCCACCCCCCTTTCCCATCCATTTTATATTGGGACAGATGTTCAGATGCGTATTCAGTTGCCCACACTGAGTGCCTGTCTGTGGAGCTCAGAGCCAGTTAGAGCCGAGTTACAATAAACCTATTCAGACTGGGGTTTGCAGCAAGGGATGCCGTGTGATTCTAAAGTCCCCAACAAATGCAGTTAGATGGCAGGCAACAGGGATGCCTTCGGGATAAGAAAACTCAGACACCTGGCCTGGCTTCTGACACTGCAGTGTCTTTAGCTGATGTCCAAACAGGTAGCAGCAGATTATTTATTTAGTTATTCATTCATTCATTTATTGGGCAGTTGTTTGGGGGATAGAGAAGAACATGAATTCTACCACCACCACTGTATAAAAGCCAATGGCTTTGCCAGCCCAAAATACGAAAAGGAAAACTGTCTCTGTAGTGCTAGGGCGCGAGAGAAGGAATGCGACACAGGTGTTGAACTTGGGTGGGAAGGTATCCCCCACCCATTTGCTTGGAAAGACAGGTATCGAAAGGAGATGAATAAGGAGAGAGAGAAGAGGTGGGGGGGCAAAAGTATTCTCCAAAAGCCTCCCTTTGCACGTACACCCACACAGTGTGCATGAAAATACAGATTCTAGTGAAAGTACCTTCTCCTCTTCATGCTACATACGAGCAGCTGCTGTCCGATACCGGCACACTATCCCTCTGGGAGGAAGCAGTGGCATCTCTGCAGGATTAGGCACCAGTCCTGAACACACTCACCCCCACCCCAAAATTGGCAAATCTCTGCTGTGACCAAAAACTAGCTGTAATAATGCACACATCTGGGTGAGAATATCAGGTCTGTATCCCTGGAATGCATGCACAGTGTTTCCACTCCTATCATCTTCTCCCCCCACCCACCCCCAGACCCATACATCCTGCCCATCCCCTAGAGAGAGATACAGGAGGATAGAAATATATTGCTACCCTCTCCGTGTGACATACCTGGGATGAAGAACAGGGCAGTTGTGGCTGTGAAGACGATCCAGCAAGCAGGATGATACATCTTGGGGAGCCTGCAGTTGTCTGGAGCTGCTTAGCTTGCTGCTTTCCTCCGTGCTGAATTCTGAGTAGGTTTAAATCCAATGTTTGCAGAGGGAGGGAGAGCGAGCGAGTTAGAGAGAGAGAGAGAGAGAGAGAGAGAGAGAGAGATGGGGACAGGCAGTCAGTGTCTCTGATTTTTTTTCCCCTCTCTCTCTCTCCCTCTCTTTTCCACCGTGCACATAACACACTAGCAGAAGAAGCCCTAGCACCAGCACTACCAGTCTGTACAGGGGGGAAGAGAGCAGACCTCCTACCAGGCATTCATTGGTTCTAGTCTCCTGAGTGACATTCTGGTTCTTCCACAGCTTTTGACACTATAGGGAGTTAAACGCATCCAACTGCTCCTTTGATGGTCCTTGCTGTGCCCTTCCCTCCTTCCAAAGCTACCCTACACAGGGCCCCAGTGGGACTAGCACAGGGGAGGGGGGAGGCGAGTAGGGGGATACAGAGCTCTTTGGCCAAGCTGAGATTTCATGCCAGCAGCACTGAAAGGAAACAGACTTCCAGAAAAAGAAACACACTCTGCCAGTGTGGCAGCTAGTGGACCAGATGGGATTCCTGCTGAAATCTTTAAAGAAGGGGCCCCCGAACTTGTACAACATCTTCATAAACTCATCAAAAAAATCTGGATAAGAGAAGAGACCCCAGAAGACTTCAGGGATGCCATAATTATCACCCTCTTTAAGAAGGGTGATAGAACAGACTGTGGAAACTATCGGGGCATTTCTCTCTTAGCAACCGCAGGTAAAATATTTGCTAGGATTCTCGCAAACCGTCTTCTATCTATTTCAGAAGAGATCCTCCCTGAAACTCTGCCAGTGCCATGGATCGTTTGTGTGGATGCTTGTTCACCCCTGTGGCCCCGACTTCATACACAGAGGGGCTTGGGGAGAATGCAACTTGTTGAAGCTGCTGACAAGCTGCCAGGCACGTTAGGATTCAGACCGTGTGCAGGTTGCCTGCTGTTTGACCAGCTCTCTGCCTTGCCATCAGCGATGTAGTCAAGTCTACAATTGAGTGAATGCTTCAGAGTTGGGAGTGGATATATTCCTCTGGGGAGAAATGAGAAATCCAGGGAGCTGGCAGTGGCAAACACATGCATCGGACAACTGGGGAAATGTATGCACAACCAGCAGAAGTGCAAAGGATAGAAAAGGACTGCCATTAACTGCCTCCACCTAGACTCTGCTTCTCTCAAATCTTCTGTAAGCTGAAGTCCCTGCTAGCAGGCATGCTTATCTGGACATTCAACTCTACCGCTGAAGATTCTCTATCTGCAATGGAGTCCCTCCTCCCCCTTTTAGCCCCCATTCAGGAGAGGATTTAAAGAAAAAAGCAACTGGATGGGAAGATTTAAACCTCCTCCAGCCATGTGTGATGGTTCCAATCTGGATCTGGGCCCCAGGTTCTTATGCAGAAGTAAATAAGAGAGCGAGGATCAGCTGCACAGTACATATTTGCCATAGCAAGTACTTAGTCTGAGCCAGCCACTTTGCTGATCACGACTCATATGGTTCCACAGTGCAAGATGTTAAACTCCAGGATATGTTGTGTGTTATGTTTCCTGCCATGCCAAGGCTCTGTGCAAGCCAAATGAAATCGGAGATTAAAATAGGAAGGTGGCCTGCATACCTTGGGTTATTTCGTTTGATCACACAGATTGTCTCAAAGATAAGCACTATTGAGTCTCAGTGCAACTGAGAAATTTAAGTACCCGCTTAACTTATTATTACATTTATATGCCACCTTTTTTCCTCTTTCAAGGAACCCAAGGCAGTTACATGGTCCTCCTCCTCTCCATTTTATCTTCAGAACAACCCTGTGTGGTAGGTTAGGCTAAGAAGTGACTGGCCCAAAGTTACCCAGTGAGCTTCATGGCCGAGTGGGGACTAGAACCCAGGTCTCCCAAGTCCCAATCCAACACTAACCACTGGAACTAGTATTTAACTTTAGCTGGATGACATCTATGGTTACTAAAAGAAACACAAGTCAAGTGTTCCAATGGCCACACTGAAGGACTAATGCATAAGGCTGTTTGAGATGCTGCAATGCTTCTTCAGTCTGTGAAGACATTTTCTGCACAGAGTGAGGCCTGGATGGTCTAAGCATAGAGGAGAATGAGGTGGTAAGTCCTGATATGGTAGAAAGGATTGCACCACTGCAGGAGTGTCTGTGAGGGAGGGGTTCACATTTTTGAAAGCTCCTCATGTGTAACAAATATAATAAAATTGCAAGTAGAGACAGCCAGTGTAACGTAATGGTTAGAGTGTTGGACTGGGACTTGGGAGATCTGGGTTCTGGTCCCCACTCAGCTGTGAAGTTCACTGAGTGACTTTGGGCCAGTCACGGACTCTCAGACTAACCTACCTCACAGGGTTGTTGTGAGGATAGAATGGAGAGGAGGAGTAGGATTATGTAAACCACCTTGGGTTCCTTGCAGGGAAAAAAGTGGTATATAAATATAATAAATAAATAATAAATAAGTATAAACTAGCACATAAACAAAAACGTGGCACAGCCCCCTGCATTCTGAATTGGTACAGTTTACTCTGCCACCTCATTCTGTTGGCATACGTAGTCCACTCTCCCATGAGTGTGTGCAAGGTGAATCAGATGCTTATACCAGCTACAATGGGGCAACAGAAGCTAGAAATCTGCACTTGGGTTGTCCACTTCTTAAAATGTGCAAGTGGTTGTGTGATCATTTAAGATAAATACTTGCTATGAAGACAGAAATACTGTAAGCCCAATGTGTGAATACATGAAGTCTTTGCTTTCTCTTGTTCTCAGAGTAAGTGTGGGTGGAACCACGTAACACACACACCCCCAAAAAATAGCAGCCCTGACATAAGCCCTGTATAACGTCCACTTAAACTCCCCTTCTGTTCTGGTGGCATTCCCTTCCTCTGGCCATTGCAGTCACTGATGTGGAGTGGAGGAAGGGAAATGCTCAGCGTAATTAATTCAAGAAAAGATGTAAGAAACTTCCCATCCCTCCTCTAGGAAGATATTTTGGTCTGCTAAAACACAGTTACCCGGCCCTGACATCCAATCTGGGAGGTTGTGGCTTAAGGGCTGCTTACAAACCAGAATATCAAGCCAAGATCTCATTGTGGTTCATAAACAGCATTTAACCACAGTTTCCTAGTTCAGATGTCTCTCACAGGAAACTGATTTAACTAGCCATATGTTTATTTGAAACCACCAGGAATGTGAGGAGACAAAGGGTGGAGAAGGACTCAGCACAAGGATTATAGGACTGGGATCTTTATCTCCAGAACAAGCCCTTGTGTTCATGCATGTAGGGGCCAACCACACTCTCCAGTACAAGTGTTTTATAGACATTAAGGGTATAATCCTATGGGTTGCACCCTAAATGTTCAGAAGCCCCTGAACCCAGAGGCTTATGAGCATCCTAGGCAGGGTGGGAGGATTGGTGGAGGCGATCTTCGCCTCTCCATCCTCCCGCCTTGCATTTTTGCTAGACAGGCTTTTTTGCCCATCCAGAAAGAAAAAAAAAAGTGGTTTTGGGTGGTGGGGGATGGAAGCTGGAGAGGCCTCAGGATAGGTCATATCCTGGCCTCTCCAGTCTCCTCCCTTCCCTGCCCACAAAAATGCACCCTTTTACCCCAATCTGAGGTTGCGTTCCTGACCTCGGAGAGGCAGCTAGCACAGTTCTTTCCTTGCCAGCTGCGGTGGGGAAGGGGAGGGGTGTTGGAGCTCCAGTTCCCAGCTCTGAGGTCAGAGTGCTGTCTCCAGCCTTGGAGCTCTGAATCCAAAATATCCTATGCCCCCCCCCCGACACTGTCTAGGCACCATAGGATTGTTCCAGGGGAGGCTGGTGACTCCTGTGTCAGTGGGGCTCCCTATCCATTCTAGCTTTTATTCTGAGCTTTGTAGGAGCTATCCAGGGTGCTGTACTCCATCCCCAAAATAGGTTCACCACCACAGAATAAAAGCTGTAATAGATAAGGAGCCCCACTGACATAGGAGTCATCAGCCTCCCCTGGATTGTTCCCTAAAAGAGTTAAGAACAGCTGTTAAACTATAAGATGCATCACTTACATTCATGTAATGTTTTTCCGTTGCCATATCCAAGGAGAACAGTGTATATAGACATTTATAAGAACTAGCTTCAATTTCTTAGATTATATGAGACATAACCTAGTGGGCAGAATAGGAATTTACTTAATTTGTTATAGTACATCTAGATAATGTGATGTTGAAATATTATCCTGTTATACAGCTATTGAGTGGCTATATGATGTATGCTAATACAAAATCAATTATTAAAAAAGAAACTGCATGAAAAACAACAATCTTATTTGATTTCCAATTTTGCATAGATCCCCTATACCCGATGAAGACATTACAGGAGGTTCCCAGCTCGCAGGCTCTTGCAACATAATTCAGTAGCGTACAATCACAGATATCATCTCTTCCCTACTCAGTGCTCCTGATTGAGTTAAGCTAATTTGTAGAAGGCACATTCAGAATCACCAAGAGCACCTGGATCAAGGCTCAGTGTGCATTGCAGCAAGACCTAAGTTTACCTGCATGGTGGTGGGGTGGGGGGAGCTATTTCAGCATCAGCTTAAGGTGCCTGCCCTGTACAGGACTGAGCATTCAAATTCCTAGGCTCCGGCAACAGATTTGCAGACCCCTGGGCAATGATGCTTCCATAAACCATCTGGAGAAATCTGCCCTGCAGACACCACTGTGTGCTCTCTGCTTGTGGCGCATTCAGGTCTGGACGGGGAAGATAATCTGCAGCAACAAGTGGTTGGTTGGCTCCATTCCCACTGCATAATTCCAGGATCCCTACAACCTTATTGATGTCATAATAAGCGGCTGGGCTAAGGCTGCACTTATAAACAAGCTTACTAAGGGAGGGCCCATAGATTGATAGTCAAGTATATGCTTTTGTACACAGACGGTCCCGGGTTCAAACCCTAGCACCTCCAGGCTGTGTTGTTGTTCATAAAGATCAATATCAAATAGCAGGTGATGGGGGGGGGGAAGCTCTGCCTGAGAAGAGAGCAGGCAATACCAGGCTAGATAAACAGTCTGACCTGGTGTAAGGCAGGTTCCCATATTGGACTGGCACAGGGGAGGTGTGTAAGGGGTACAGAGCTCTTGGGCCAGGCTGAGGTTTTGTGCCAGCAGCACTGAAACAGTCTTCCAGAAAAAGAAACACACTCCACCTGACAGAAAACTCACCTCTGGGGCAATCCGGGTCCTCCCCAGCTTGGCATTTACTCTCTCTCCTCTTCCCATAGTGCATTTGGCTAGTTAGTTGCCTCAAACTACAGTATGTGGCATTCAGCCCACACTACTTCTTGGGCCTTGGCTGCTTCCTGCTCCTGACGGAACCACTCTCAAGTCAAGAAATATACCAGGTGTAGCTTTTCTCATCATACCACTGCAGTGATGAGAAAAGCTGCACCTG
This sequence comes from Shinisaurus crocodilurus, assembly GCA_021292165.1. Taxonomy (NCBI): domain Eukaryota; kingdom Metazoa; phylum Chordata; class Lepidosauria; order Squamata; family Shinisauridae; genus Shinisaurus; species Shinisaurus crocodilurus. The sequence continues at coordinate 9,345,417 of CM037884.1, read as the reverse complement.
CTGAAATCTTCCCTTGCCAGGCATAATTTAAAGCTACATAAGCCCTCAGGTTGCAACCTCCTAGACCAGAGGTGGGGAAACAGGTGGTCCTCCAGAGCTTGTTGGATTCCCAGTGCCCATTAGCTCCAATGATAAGGGATGATGGGAGTTGTAGTCCATCAACCTCTGAGGGCCACCGGTTTCCCACCCACATACTAGTCCTTTTGCCTCAGAACCTTCCACCAGCTTCTCTAACGTTCTTCTTGCCTGCAGAGCTGCCATTCTTTGGGCTGCCCGGCTCCCGTGTAACTTCACAGCAGCTGCTGAAGAAATGTGTCAGGTGGAGCAAGCTTTCCCCAGGATTTTCTCTCCCTACTGTGCATAATTTATTTGCAACAGGCCACTGTTAAAGGTGCAGGAGCAGGGCCAGGGGAAAGGGGGGGGGCAACTCTACTTGCCTGTCCACATCTGACAGCACCTCATGTTCCTATGCCTTCTTTAAGATTGCCACCTACCCCCCCACCCTCTCCATCCCCGGCAGGGCACCCATGCCTTTAAAAACTGCATGAGAAGCATTTCTGAACATCTGTAGCTTTTCACAGCAGAAAGATGTAGTGATGAGGGAAGCAGCTGTTGGTGTATACGAAGAAAAGATGTCAACCCTGCAGGGAGGGTTTTAAAGTTGACTGCCCAGTAAAAGGTTAAGATAGACTGTTATGGTCTAGTTAAAGGGCAAAGGCAGAAACCATGCTTTTCTGAGAAGTCAGGGGGACAGGGTTCAGAGGAGCAAACCACTTAGTGGTATCAGGGGAGGGAATGATGGATATTGCCTAGCGACAGCTTAGAATTCCTATCTATACTTCTCTGACAGTTAGGCCAGTCCTATGGTTAACTGACTTAACTGATGCTTGCTAGGGTTTAGCAAAGGAGACATGTTCTGTGGTTTTCCTTACCTCACAGTATGAGTAACGTTTAAAAAACTGCACTTACAAAGTCTGTAACCTTCAAGCTTATAGTACCTAAGAAATCGTATGTTATTGTTATTTACTTTAAAAGCATCTACTTAGAAACAAGCTGTTTGTGTGTTTGTTGGGTGGAGTTTGCTGCTGCTATAGTGCTCTGTCAATCATCAGTAGGTTGGAAGTAGGTTCAGGAGAGATAAAAGATGCACTTCTTCACATTAAACTCAATCAATTTATGGAACTCACTGCTACATGATGTGGTGGGAAGAAGCTTAGAAATGTATTTCTTTATAAATTTAGGCATGGAAGATAGAACTCTCAACAACTTTAACCAGAATAACTAGATTGATTCTCCACATTTGAGGCAGTATACCTTTTATAGGGATGTGTGAGGGATCCAACGGGGTGTGTGTTGAAAATCCAATGGATTTCTCAACTCAGCCAAATGGATTCTGCTCTGTCAACCCTGCACTGGCGCTGACTCAACCTGATGCGAGTGGAGCCAGCATGCAGCCATGATTTATGTATTATTATTATTATTTTTAAAGTCAGGGAAATTTGCACAAAATTTTGACCTCCGCACCACAACTGTGCACAAATTGCAGAGCAGAGTCCCAGATTTTGCACAAATCTGAAATTAACTGTCAGAAAAGTGAAGGTGGCCAAGGTGGAGTGCGTGCATATGCACTGAGGGGATGGTGCTTCCATACTTTTGTTAAATGCTACAAGAACAGCAGCAATGACTCAAATCTAATGAGTCGGACCCTATTTGGGCAAAATGCAATTTGTGCAAATTGCACTAGAGATACACAGCTCTCAGCTCCAAATGTCTGCAAATATTTCAAGCAGTTTTATGGAAGCCAACCCCCACCCCCACCCCCAACTCGACATGCTTTTTACCCCTGGCTTGGAATGGTGTCAAAAGTCAATTGAGCTCAAACAGAATGAGTTTTCGAGTGTTGCACACCCCTTGGAAAGCCACTGTCTTCACGCACATTTGCAAGTTTCCCATAGGTTTATTATTGGCCACCATTGTGTGTGTGTGTTTCCAAATGCCATATATTTAAGCTTTCTTGAACGTGCAAATAAAGCCATTCATGTACATAACATCCTCAATGCTACAGTGATGGCCACAAAGAAACCCCTTTATGTGTTTTTAAAAGACAGAACAAGAAGAGCAGTATGGATATATAATAATATGTATTTCACTGATAGAGCTTCTCAGGACAATGACAGCAGGGGATATTTGTTTTTGTATAGAAGGGAAAGCATCGGAAAATGCATATTTAAATTGATAGGCAGCGCCAGCTCCAAGTGGAGACATTATGGTCTGCTGAGTGCATTTTAACAGGAGGGGATTATCCCCCCTTGCTTTTTTTGCTTGTACATGGGGTTGTTAACTCCCCCATTTTGGGGTTGTTTTTTAAAGCTGCCTCAGTGCAGTGCAACCATTTCATACTCTTGGGGAAATAATACACAGCCTTAAGCAGGGATGGGACTCGGACTCGAGGACTCGACTCGTGAGTCGGACTGAGTCCCCCCTCTGACTCGACTCGGACTCGAGTCCCAATATTTTTAATGGGACTCGAGACTCGACTTGGGACTCGAGATCAAGGACTCTTCAACATCCCTGGGCTGTGCCAGAAGGAGTGGAGAGGAGCATGATTGCCGGCGAAGAGCGCATGGAAGTGAGGTGTGCTGCTGCTCACCCACTATGGACGGCTACCAGGAGTGCAGCTGCAGCCCCAACAGTGTGTCAAGATTTATTTTGATTGATGTGTTGCGTACTTGGGAGAGGCAGAAGAAGGACCTGAGATTACTCTGTGTGGCTGCTCTGAGTGTGTTTCTGGTTCCAGCAAGTTCATCACCAGTGGAGCGGGTGTTCAGTGAGGGTGGAATTGTGATGAGATCTCACCGTTCCAGAATGGGGGCCAAACATTTAGAAAAAATCATGTTCCTCAAATGCAACATGGATAAGTTTTAGGAAGTACAGCAAGTTTATTTTTTAAAATCATTTTTCTAAAATGCAACCTTTCAGACATTTTGGGTTTGGCTGCCTCTGCCTGCCTGTTTGGGGTTCCCAGCCTCCTCTGCCTGCCTGGTCTCTTCTTAACCAGTTCCACAGTTTGAATTGTCCAAGACAAAGGCCTCTGCCTGCCTGCTTTGGGGTTCCCTGCCTCCTCTGCCTGCCTGGTTATTTTGGGTTTGTCTGCCTGATCTGTTCTTGTCCAAAATCAGTTGCAGAGTTTTGAAATAAAAAGGCACACTTGTGCCTAGAATTTATTTAAACCACACATCTGAAGTAGCCTTATTTTGTTGGGGAAAAACCCCATTGATTTTAATAGGGACTCGTGGAGTCAGCTTTGGGAGTGACTCGTGACTCGTGAGTCACCATTTTGGACCAAGGACTCGGACTCGGACTCGGACTCCGGTCCAAAGACTCATGACTCGACTCGTGACTCGAGAGCAAGGACTCTTCAACATCCCTGGCCTTAAGTCTTCCTTGAAAGAAAGGGATACCTTTCCCTTCCAGACTGTTTTTTTGTTTGCTTGTTTTTTTGTTTGGTTTTTGAAGGCATAGAAACGCACTTGCAAGCCCACAGGAAGCAGAGATGGGTAAAACCACCCTGACTCTTTGAAGAGATGGTTTGAAACACATAATGGTAAGTCTGCTGAACTGTGTAAGTTGTTGGATCAAAGTACAGATAGCTGAGTTCCACCTGTGAACCTATTTGAACCCAGCTGGTTCATCAGGTTCCGCCTCTCTGGAGGGCTCCCCAAATTGCAGACTCCAAACTGAAGGCGCAAATTCCACCTGTGCACTTGTTGGTAACCAGCTGGGTTCCTTTCTTGTAGTTCTAGCAGCTTCTTAGGATTCCCCAAAATTGTAGGTCACATGCGCAGAAGCCGGCTATGTGGCCCTACAATGCCATGTGTCTACTCCTACGTTGTCTTTCTTTTCTTTTTTTACAAAGGAAAGTTCTCTGTTTGAAGTGGTGCTAGAGGATCATCCTCTATTAAATATATTTAGAATCTATCTGAAGGTGTCCTCTATTTGGAAAGCTGCCCTGTTCAATTCTGGTTTAAAGATAAAGAACCATCAGAACTGCTGCCCACCATCCACAGTGAGCACCTGGGCAGCGGACTAAGCAAGGCAGGCACACAGGTCACCTGGTCACAGTCTTCCACACAATGGTGGGATGTACTGCATCTCTAATTGAATTATAGTACTGATTTCTAAATTTGTATCTATACATATAAATTTGCATATGCACATTTTATGCCTCTTTTGCCGCTGTATTTCTGCTTTTGGGGTGACTCCTACACATGTTCTGTGAACATGAAGCCCAGCCTACTACAACACTGAGGAACGCTTCTATGCCATCGGAGGCAATCTCTCACCATGCAAATGTGCATGTGCAGGGATGGCCTTCAATATGTCAAAGGATCCTTCCAGACCCACAGCAGAACTGGCTGGATTCGAATGCATCTCAGTTCCATTCCACTTCTGCTCCATTCAGGGCCAGTGCTAGCTTTGACAGGGCGCCTGGCAGCCCTTCTGGCTGGGGGCCTCAGTGCTAGAGAAGCCCCCTCCCCTTGTGGGCAGAAGAGCCTACATACACACACCGGTGACAGAGTCAGTGGCAGCTCCACTGGGCAACAGCAACACTGAGACTGTCAGAATCTTCCACTAGGGAAGTGAAGGCGAGACCACAAGCACCCCAATTGCCTCCTCTTCTCTCTCCTTACTTTGTTGCAGCAGGCACCACCACCAGCACCACCAGCAAAAAAAAAGGAGGGGGGAAGCCTGTCTTGCTGGCAAGTATTGCTGCTGCCCCTAGCCATTTTAATCCCTCGCCCCACACCCAACAATGCATCTGGGGTCCTGGTGGATTGATGCTGCAAAAGGACTCCTGCTGAGGGGATGGAGCAGTGGGATGATGGCGCCTTCGAAGGACTCAAGCCCTCAAGAAAGGTCTGAGTGTGCTGACCTCTGACGTTGGGCCTGGTTCCATTGCAGGCAGACATGCAAATCTGCTAGCCAGTTGCATTTTGAGTGGATGTTGGTGGCATCCCTAACAAGGGGAACTGTAGCTCAGTGGTAGGCACAGTCGAGCAAATCTTCGGGGGGGGGGGGCTTTACAAGTCTCCAGAATGCTCTTGCAGTTCACTTATTGTCCATAATCTGCAAGGTAACCATTGTTAAGCTACACTGCCCCTGCCTGTCCACATGGCAGTCATTCTGGGTTGTGCATGTCCCATGCTTTCCAGATGGAGCAGCGCTCTTGGTGACATTTGCCACATATTAAATATATTTAAATGTATTCGTATTCACCTTTGTGTGTGTGTGTGTGTGTGTGTGACAAAGGTCCTGTGTTCAAGCCTGTACAGTTCCAAGCAGGTGTATCCTTCATTCAAGCACACAAACGTTGTGCTGGTATTATGTATGGTGTTGTGTGATTATTCTAGATCTGAATGAGTGTGAAATCTACTAGATGGGAGCATGAATTGTAGATAAAAGGCTCTAGCTATCCATTCTAACTATGGGAAGAACCAAGCTTAGGGCCATTAACATGGATGCCGAGGAGGTGTCCCCATTCACCACTCAGTCCAATACACTGGTGCTTATAGTACTACATCAGCATTCCGGGGCAGCTTACTTCCTAACCAATGAGTACATGAAGGCAGTTCAGCAGCACTGGAGAAATATTTTGTTTTGCCTGTTCCCCTAAGTGGGCAGCTCAATTAACTTTCCTGATTAATCAGGGTATATGTTCTCTGTGTGCACCTGAACATCCTGTTCATGCCTGCCCTTTGCTCATGGCACATTATGGCCTAGATTATGTAGTTTACTCCCTGTGTGAGAGGAATAGAAGCTGCTGCTTTGAGGCACAAGGGGTTGAAGCTGATGACAGCCTGGTATCCCTCCCAATCCTATGATTCTTCTCCAACCTGGTGCCTTCCAGAGGTGTTGGACTATAAAACCCCTAGCATCCCTGACCATTGGCTATGCTGGCAGGGGCTGGTGGGAGTTGAAGTCCAAAACATCTGGAGGACACTAGGTTGGGGAAGGCAGCATACTGCTAACACAGCTGGGTGGGGAGGATGTGCATTCCTTAAGGCTGCCACATTGCTGCTGCTGTTTTCTTGACAGAGGCAGGGGGGGGGGGTTCATACAAGACTCAAATTCAGCAGGTACAGTCAGTAGTGCAGTGGAGCCATCCAGGCTTCGCAGGGACGCAGCACCAGCACTATTTGATTAGCAGGGATGCTGACATCATTTTGCCACTCACCTCAGACTTCCCTCTGAACTTAGCCGCAATTCTGACAGTAGCTGGGGTTCCCTGTTGTAATGCAAAGCATTTTGCAGTAGCTTGGTCTTGAATGAGCATTTAAGACAAAATAGCTTTTAAAGAGACCTACTCCTGGTGCAGATGAAAAGCACAAGAACTGGTTTGTTGATATGGATCAACACGGCTGTCTGAATTTTTGGACTCTCCTTGGGGGGCATGGCTATGAGGACCGTTACGATGAGCTCCTGCACTTCAGAGTTTACCACTACACTGCCGGGTACAGTTTCCCCCAGCATGAAGATACAGTGCTGAGAAAGGTGTCATAATACCACAGGGCCCTTTAGATATAACCCCAGCCATGTGGGAGCTGCTCGGCTGTGTGGCCGAGAGGGTCCATAGCCAAGTGGCAGAGCAGATGTCTTGCATGGCGAAGAAGATTCCATGTACAATCCCTGGCATCTCCAGTTCAAATTATCTTAGGTTGCCCCTGTCTGAACCTTTGGAGCACTGCTGCAACCATCAGAATAGACAGTACTGAGCTGGATGGATTGATGGCAGAATCAATGTCAGACAATGTCACATGAGGCAATCCCACTTGGCTGAAGGGCTCCATTTGCATGGTCCAACCCTATGGGAGGAGCCAATCACACTTGAGGAGCTTTCTGCCCCTGTTAAAATTATAGAAGTGGGATCATGGGATTGACAGCCCCTCGACCCCTTGGGAGGGTATTGCCTGGCTCTCTAATTGCCAACCCAAATGGAAGTGAGAAGTGGAGAGACATCAAATGGTTGTGGCAAGTGGGCTTGCCACCAGGCCATTCTGAGGAATACGGATCGGTGGGGTGGGGAGTTTGTATGCTTCCTCAGTGTGATCATCTGACAGATAAAGTTCCCATAGAGCCTCTGTCCATTATTTGTAAGTGTTGGCAGCCCCAGAATAACATAGTAAACACAAGCCAATCGGAGTCTGAGGCAGCTGATCTATGTCTCTCTGACTAGGCTTTGAAATGTGGAGACTGTCTGCTGCAGGGGAGATGATTTGCAGAAGGGTGATGGGAAAGAGGATCCTTGAATGCAAAGATACTGAGCTGTCTATCATCTTTTAGGCCTTGCCTAGGGATGGATGGATCTGTCACTCTTGGTCTCACAGCTATTGCCATTTTTAATGGCAATAGTTTTTAGCTCAACCTTGTTCCATCCTGTTTCAGCATGAGCTTGCAATTAAATGAAATAAATCCTCCTCCTCCTCCTCCTCCTTCTTTGTAGTATTTATTTCATTTTTATACCACCCAATAGCTGAAGCTCTCAAATGGAAATCCATACACATTTTTGTACTGTATGCATTAATGTACATATCAATCTGTGCATTCTGTCTGCAAATTTAAATATATGCATTTTGGGATGCATGCACCAATTGACTAAAAAGTGTGTGCATTTTGGAAATGTATACATTTTTCTTTGCATAGCTTTCAAATGTGCGCATGTTGTGGAATACATTTACTTGGGGGGGTTCTCTCTGTGTGTGTGTGTGTGTGTGTGTGTGTGTGTGTGTGTGTAATGTATCAAAAGCTCAGAAATGTACAGATTTCCAACCACAAATTGTGTTCAGGGCCTGGAGACACAAATTTGGTAAATCAATTAAACAACAACAACAACACACACCTCAACAGAGTGAATTTCTCACACATCCCTAGGACTCTAGCCCAGTTAAGCCAGTGGATCATATCTCTCTTGACATCATAGATGTGCTATCCCAGGAACGGGGCAGGGGGATGACTCCATTGGCATTTGGAGAGGAGCTGTGCACCATGGGCAATGGTCATTATTTCCTATGCAGTCACTCACATGGGTAAGCCTGGGATACATTATCTCTCTCACTCTACCCTCAACTCCTTCCTCGTGTGTGTGTGTGTGTGTGAGAGAGAGAGAGAGAGAGAGAGTCTGTCTGTCTGTCTGTCTGTCTGTCTCTTAATGAAAAGCTACCCTTTTCTCCTTGACGTCTTGTTAGAATGTGAATACAAGAGCTATTGATTTGCATTTTATACAAGCCAAAGAAAAACATATTTAAAAATATGTTCTCTGAACTCACAACAACCACTAGTGATGAATGGGGCACATGGGTAGGCTAGCTATCAGTCAGCAGCCCTCCTTAGAGATCACACCCAGTTGGAGCCTAACCATTTCGTAAGAGGCCTGATTTGTTTCGGAGATGAGCTTATGCATAAGGACAATAGCTGTAACTGAGCTTAAAAGCTCAGAAGCTTCCACTTCTGTTGTTGTTGTTGTTTTAATTAACCACAGTTTAGCATTACATCTGAACCATAAATTGTGGTTAATCTTAACCATGGTTTATTGAAACAAGTCAGCTTCATGAACCAGGGTTTGAAGTTGGCTTGTTTCAACAAACCATAATTAATATTAATCACAGACAGTTAGTCTGACTTTGGAGATCATAACAAGCTGCCTGCAGTTAATCTAAAATGGAAGTGAAAGCTTTCAAAGTCCTCCTTGAGCCACACCAGAGGAGAAGAGGGAGCCCATGATCCTGAGGCTCACTGCATCCCATTCTGAAACTGCTAAACTATGGTTTAATATGACATGAGAATGCAGGCAATATGTTGGTGGCGGCAACTCTTAGCAGGTCTGCATCTTTTTGTTTGGATCAAATATGCTAGTTCACTTCACAGAAGCAGAAAGACAGCATCATTCCCCCAGTGGATGATCCACCCTAGTTGACTATAATCATCTGCTACTATCATGTCAAGGAAAGGAAGATGTTTCCTGCTATAGGGTTGGGTTATATCCAGTGTTCGCTAATGGAGGGTAGAAAAAGCTGGTTAACAGACCAAGAAGAAGCCAAAGACAGCATGAGTGTCAAAAAAGAAGAAAGAAAGGAAACAACCCAAACTCCTAAACGCAAGGGAAATGAGGAACTCCGTAGAGCGGAGCAATATGGCTCCAGCAAACCGAGAACAATCAGGCTGAGCCGTATGAATGGATTAAGTAGTATTTAGCAGCTGAGGAGGATAAAGAAGAAGTGGGCTGGAGTGCGGTAGAAGATACACCACAATATATTGCTCATGTCTCAAAGTGCCAAGCTATTGAAAGCCTTTAAGAGCATTATATCCTGGTTATAGTCTTTATTTTCTTCTTTCTCAACTTGCTCATATTAATCTGCATACAGCCCTCCCTCTTTCTACGCCTACTTGAATCCCCACAACTATGCAATAGCTTTCTCTTTCAAGAGTGGCAAATATATATATATATATATATATATATATACCAACACTAAGGCTCACTTGCTTTCTTTGCAATAGAAAAATAAGGTATTTTCTGGGATACCACTTGACTTAAAGGTGAAAGAGTGACTGCCTATCTCTATATTACTGACAATGAAGATGTAGAGTTATGAGTGAGTTGTGCTACTTCAGCGTGCAGATGGGGGAGATTCATGAATACTCCCTCACTTTTCTTTTTTTACTCTGCCTCTATATGCAGTGAATGAATATAGTTTTCTTCCTAATCTACATTTTACACACACATACATACAGTGCTGGCTCCAGGTTTTTGAAGGCGCTTGTGCAAGATACGTTCAACGGGCCCCTCCCTCGGTGAGTCGGCCTTCTCGCTGCCATTGCCACCAGCTACTATTGCTCCTCATCCTCTTTCTCATTATTGGTATCACTTGCTCGCTTGACAGGCAGAGAGCAATGGCATCTGTGGCTCCTCCTTTCCACCACCGCCATTGTCTAGGCCAGAATGAGAGGCAGGTATACAAGCAGGTTGCAAGAGGAGGAGCAACTCCAGGGGACTCTTGACAGTGGGCCCCTGCTGGGGTGTGGGCCCTCGGCAGGTGCCCAGGTGTGCCTACACTTGACGCCATCCCTGCACACAAATCAGATCTATTCTAAATTTACACCTATCCATATTAGTTAGCATATGCAAAGTTTATGCAAATTGAGTCATGGGGTGGGCTTTTTGGGGCAATGCACATCTTTTTGTAGTGATGAGTGATGTGTAAGTGGCTCAGGACTGAGTCTGGGAACTTTTGTATATTATGTATGTGCTCCACTACTATTATCTAGTACTGTGCCAAATGTCTCCTACATTTTTTTTTTACCATTCTTACTCAACTGGATAGCCAATAAATTGCTTTCAAGAAGAAATCCAAAGGAGAAGAAACAAGAAAATTTCAAAGAAATTCTTGGGTTGGGTTGGGTGGTTTGTGCTTGCTTTACTTAAGAGGTAGCCAAGAAGTGTGTGTGATTGTCTTTTCTTTCGTTGTACTATCATCTCTCCAGCAAGCCACACTTCATCTCTCCAGCAGCAACACGGTAGCCCACAGCTTCCCACAAATCCTAGGGAAATAATATATATCATCATGAGGTATTTCCTCCCATAGTGGTTTTTCAGATCAGGAAACATACAGTAAACAGCCTGGGAGGCTGCAGCGCAATAGAGACATGAAAGAAAACACACACACACACAGCACCCTCAACCGCCTCACAGTGATTAGGTAAGCTCAAAAACACCACCCAAAGAAATTAAAAATTGCCCTGAGAATGAAGAAGAAAAATGGAGACCTCTTTCATGGGAGAAGACATCTTTCAAGAAACTGAAGGACAGGTTTTGGCACAACACTAGAGCCTCCATCTCTTCCCTGGAGCTAGAGAAATACTGCTCCCTCACGCCTGCTACAGGGGTTCAGGGAAGTAGCAGTATTATAAGCATCTGTGTTAGAGACAGGATATATCCACTATCATCCCTCAGGAATTTAATGTTTGGAAGACCCCAGGGAAGATGCTGATTTAATAGGGATGTGTGAATCAGCAAAACTTGAGCTTGCCAAAGTTCTCTTTATTCTATCTTGAAGTTTATTCAGACTCGGGTCCATATCAGATTGCGAGTCATCCCCCCGCCCCCGTTTGCATGAAAATCCATTTTATACTGTTTTAAATGTATTTTATATTTTATCATGTTGTACATCGCCCAGAGTGGCGACAAATAAATAAATGTGTATTTTCGTATGCATTTTCCAAATGTATGCATCAGTTGTGCTCATCTTTGAAATGTATGCACTCATTTCCCATTGATTAAAGCGTGCTTGTGCACATTTTTCAAAAATACACATTTTTATCTGCATTTTCCAAATGTACGCATGCTGTTGAGTTGAATACAGTTTTTTTGGTCCACAAATCACATTGCAATCTTGGAAATATATGGAATTCGACCACAGATTGTGTCTGAGTCTGGGTTAGGTCCAGAAGGTGTGAACCAGGTAAAATCCTGATCAAAAATCCTGAAACAATTTTCTCAGACATCCCTAGCAGGACCCTGAAGAATTGCAAACAGAGCTGAGACAAAATTTCTCAGAAGACATTTTTCTCAGAAAGGTTTTGAGATTTCCCTTTTCTTACCATCCTGCTAGATATAAAAGTCCACTTCACAGAATTTTCTCTAAATGTTCTTTACTTGTTTAGGGGTGTTGTAGTTGCCTTCCCTCTCCTCGCTGCAGTGCCCCAGAATGATGCTCGGAATGGGGAATTATGAAGGCTGCCAGGCTGCAAACACAGTTGATGCTTTTGCCATTTGCAGTGGCAGTGCAAAAACAAAAATAAAACAACCTCTTAAGAAAACAAAAAGAAGTTGTGCTACAACCCCTTCCAAAAGTGAGCCCTCCCTGTGAGAAAGCGTTGCAGAATTTATTTTATTTATTTATTTATTTATTTACATTTATTAATCGCCCATCTGGCCGGCAACCGGCCACCCTGGGTGATGTACATAGGATAAGTAATTTCCCCAGTAATTTCCCTGGGGAAATTTGGTGAAATTGTTCCCACAATTCTGCCCACAATTAGAATTTTGAGGGGTCATTTGTGCACAGCTCTAGGTCTATTAGGGCTCCTTCTTGAAAGGTGGTCAAGAAATACTTTAAATACATAAAATATCACCTTACTCTGCATAATGTACTGAAGCAGCTCTCAACAAGAGTCAAAAGCAGATAACAGTAACAGAGACACAACCAAACTTCAGAAATTGCCATACTAACTCATGGAATTCATCACCAAAAATGTGATGCACTGATGATGGCTAGTGGCTACCAATTTGGATGGCTTTAAAAGAGGATTGGGCAAATTCATGGAGGAGAAAGCCATCGGTGACTACTAGTCCTGATTAGCTATATGCTACCTCCAGTATCAGAGGTAGTATACCTATGTACTCCAGTTGCTGGGGAACATGGGTGGGAGGGTGCTGTTGCACTCCTGTCCTGCTTGTGGGATCCCGTGGGCAGCTGGTTGGCCACTATGTGAACAGAATGCTGGACTAGATGGACCCTTGGTCTGATCCAGCAGGGCTCTTCTTATGTTCTTATGGTAATGTTTGCTAGCTCAGATGGCTTATTTAAAACAAAAAGCAAAAACCATGGTGATGATGATGGCTTATTTATTACATTTCTATACCTCCCAATAGCCGAAGCTCTCTGGGTGGTTCACCACAACAATTAAAACCATAAAATACAACAGTATAAAATACAATATATAACAGTTTAAAAGTTTAAAACTACAGTATAAAATAAAAACAAAACCTAGAAGCAGTGCAAAGATTTATAATATAGTAAGGGCACAATCCAATCAGGATGCCCGTAGCCCTCTGAACTCGGAGGATTATGAGCATCCTATGCAGGGCAGGAGGAGCACGGAGGCAAAGGCCACTTCTGCGAAGCACTTAGACAGCCGGTTTTGGCCATTTAAGTGCAGCACTTTGGAGCAGGAGGGAAGGAGGCTGAGGCGCCACCAGGATACCTCATACCTTGGTGGCTCCTGTCTTCTCCCTTCCCTGTCCCCCAGAATGGCCGCTGAACCCTGTCTCCGGGGTTGTGTTTGCGACCTCAGAGGCGCAGCCAGTGTGGTTCTTTCCATGTCAGCTATAGGGGTGGGTGGAAGGGCACTCCAAGCTTGGCGTCCCAGCTCAGAGAGAGTTTCTGAGGTCAGAGAGCTAGGACTCCACATAATCCTATGGCTTTCTAGCAGCCATAGGATTGTGCTGTAACAGATTTAAAACAATAGAAACGGAAAGACTAAAATGCCTGGGAAAAGAAGAAGATCTTGACCTAATGCCGAAAAGAGCACAATGTAGGCACCAGTCAAGCCTCTCTGGGAAGCTCATTCCATAACTGGGGTGCCACAGCAGAAAAGGCCCACAACAGAAAAAGCCAGAAAATAGAAAATGTAGCCACCCACCTCACTTCCTTTGGCAGGGGATCCCAGAGAAGGACTGCTGAAGATGATCTTAGGGTCCAGGCAGGTATATATGGGAGGAGATGATCCTTCAGGTAAAAGAAAACATTAGAGATTAGAGAAAATAATGGAGGATAAGCCAATCAGTGAAACTTAAATGGATCCTCCATGAACATAGGTAATATAGCTCTGAATAACAGATGCTGCAGGCAAAGAAAAGACTTCGGCCATCATATTCATGCCATTATTGTGTGCTTCCCAAAAGCCACTGTTGACAACACAATGCGGGACCAGATAGACCTCAGTCTGATGCAGGAAAACATACATCTTTAATAATTTTAAAAAGTGAGAGGGATTGAAAGAAGGTGGTTGAACCCCTAAGGTTTCCCATTGCTTCTCTGCTTAAAGTTTTGGATGCATACAAAAAGAAAGCCAAAGCAGAGTGAGAAATTCACTGCACAACCAACAAAAGGAGCTCAATAGGGAAAGAAGAATTAAGAGCAGGCTTTTAAAAAAGAAGGCCCTTTTGCACCCTGCATGGTCATAGCAGGGCTGTGATTGGCTGGTTGCATAAAGACAGCAGGAACTGTTGAGATATCTACATGTGTGGCAGGGGTGGGTGGGGGGTAGTCACACTGGCAGCAGTTTTGTTCCTCATCAGCTGACAACCAGATCCTCCCCCTCAAGCAGATGATGGAGTGCCTGATACCCTCATGCAAATCTTTGATCACAGTAATTATCCTCCACTGAAGTGTACAAAACACTTTATCTGCATGCTAAAATCAACCTCCCTCTGCACGCACTTCCCACCAGTGCCCCACAGTATCTCCTGCAGCTCTGCTTTCCCCTATCTGATCCAATGTAAACACTCTATCACTGTCACCGGTGGCAGAATTTCCATTTCCTTTTGACTCAGCGATGGGATGTGGAAAACGTGTCTTCTCTCAGTAGCTTTGATCAAAATTACTGGATGTCGTGTCTGTGTGTGTCTGTGTGTGTGGTTGTGGAGAAGTGAGAGAGAGCTCCATATGTAGGAGACAGTTTAAGGCATTCTGACATTGTTTAGCAACCATGGGTTTCTCCTAAAAATAGCATAATGCAGCCTTCCCTAACATGGTGCTCCCCGGGTGTTTTGCACTATAAGTCCCATCAGCTCCATCAATTGCCTATGTTGGGTGGGGCTGATGGAACTTGTAGTGCACAACAACTGGAGGGCATCACATTGGGGATGGCTGACATAGTAGAAAAGGAATGGGAGAAAGAAAGAAAGAAAGAAAGAAGCATATATATTCTCTGCTTCTCTCCCCCTCCTTCGTTCCTTTCATCCTTCTTTCTTTTGCCTGGAAGAAAATGCTGCAAAGAAAGCAGAGGATAAAAAGTTGCACAAGGGTGAGGACATTATTATAGGCTAAAGAGTCATATTTGGAATATCAGACAAGAGGAAACAAGGCTTTGCAATTAAACTGCCTTGTGTCTGGCCCAAGTCCAACCTTGGCTGCAGCTATGAGTCGAGGCTCAATAGCTTTAAAAGCTGCATGTGCAGGCACAACTTCCCTTGGTGAACCTTTTTTTCTCTGTGTGTGTCTTGATGCAGAAGAGCACCTGTTGAATTTCTGCCTCTCATGCAGGACCCCTCATTCTGTGTATCAAAGCACAGAAACCCTCATGCTGTGTGCCAAAATGATCAGAGATGGTGCCATGTTTAGGAGGAAAACTTTCCTTTCTATCAAATTCTCCTGAGCAGCAAAATAATGTGAAGTTAATGTGCTCCCTACAAATTAGGCAGGTTGAGTACATTTCAAAAATGTGCACAAATATGCTTTAATCATGGGAGAAGAATGCATACATTTTTTAAAAAACGGGATGGGCGACCTGCCTCACACTCGACTCGCAGCGCATGAGCCAAGTGTTCCTGCTGTGCGAGCTGAGCTGAGCACGAGCACCAGCTGAGGCGCTCGCCAGACTTCTGGGTCCCTCGGCTCTATGTTGTTTACATAGAAAACGGCCTAATTTGCACAAATTAGGTCATTTTCTACGTAAACAACCTAGTGCCGGAACCAGGAAGTCACTTTCCCCAGCTTGGCTCGTGAGAATGCGAGTCGAGCCAGGGAAAAGGTAGGGCGAGCGGAGCTCGGGGTGGTGGTGGTGGAGCCCGGCGAGTTCACCAGACTTCCACCCCCCCAATTGAGCTCCATGCACATCCCTATATTTGGGGAAAATATGCGTGACAATGCACACAGGTTTTCATGCAAAAAGAAAAGGAAAAAAAAAAGCTCACAATCTGATATGGACTCAAGTCCAAATGAGCTTTTGAGATGGAATTTGGTGAACTTTGGCAAGCTCGAGTTTTGCTGATTTGCGCATCCCATTCCCTACCTATCTGCATCCACAATTTGTAACATGGGGGTGATAATATTGGCCTACTGAGGTTGTTGTAGGGCAGGGGCAGAACCTCAGACCCAAACTGGCCCTCTGGGCTTCCCCAGTTGGCAACACCCCCTTTCCCTGGCACCCACCCCCTATCACTGGGTGGTTCCCAGCTTTTGTGCAGTGTTTTCCCCCATTCTAAAAAGGTTGAAATGCCTCTCCTAAGGCTTAGTTACCAAAAGTAAGAACTTTAAGCTAAAATATGCTAAAATATTTTTGATATTTGGGCCCTGCCCTTGCCCTTTTACCTTTGCCCCTCCCCACCACTGGAATGCAGCTCCCAAGAGCTTCTCCAAAATGGCACTTGGGCCCCGAGGCTGAAAGAGGTTCAACACCCCTGTTGATGGATGTGGAGTGCTTTGAATTCTCAGACAAAGTGCCCCCCCCCCATGTTAAGCCTTGGCAAGAGGAAATCTTGCCAGGGACAGGGTGACCAGAGGCAAAGGAGGTCACCCTTCCCAGGCTGCTGCTGTCTTTTTAATAACAGTAAAAGAGGGAAAGCTGAAACTTCTACAATTCCTTCTTCTACACCCTGTTAAAAGAACAGATGTCTCCCTTTGCATCTGGCCACTCTAAAACAGTGTTGCCAGTTTTTGAAATGGCGTCTGTAGCTTTTCCTTTAACCTAGCTTTGCTGTTCAAAAACCAGGAGGTGATTATGTCACTGAGCAGATGAGTAAATTCTGGGGTACTACCCCAGTGCAATTGTGACCATTCACCTGACTCTCATTCTCCATACATGGACTTGACCCTCTACACAGAAGAACCTACATGGCTGATCAATGCATAGAAGTCAATGCACTGTGTACATTGCACACAATTGTGCTATCATCTCCACGTGAGGATTATCCTCAGACTTCAGTCAACTGCACACAAGGCATGTGTTTAATGTTTACTTCAATGCCGTGAAATGCTTCACCTGCTTTCACCTGCTGGTTTCTGCATACCAAGATGCAGTTAACAACACAGGAGCAGATCAGAGCTTGTTTTTATTTTTCTAGCCAACTGGCAACACTATGCTAAAGACACATGAAACTGGTTGCCAATTTCATTTACTGGCCCTAGGTCTTTAACATCAGCCTGATGTGCAGGGAAAAAAAACCCCTACATACTGGGTGGAGGAGCAGAATTCTAACTGATATTTTTGTTGTTATTGTTGAATTACACTAATACAGGGGTAGACAACCTTTTGGGGCCATGGGCACATTTAGCAATTTCAGAAGCTGTCCTGGGCACCACAACAAAATGGCTGCCATGGGAGGCGTGGCAAAGGACAAGTAACCTGCCCAAAAGACTACACCCATTCCTGGATAGGGGCAGCCTAGCCACAGTGATCCATGCACTGGTAACCTCATGATTAGACTGCCGTGATGCACTCTACGTGGGACTGCCCTTGTGCCTGGTGTGGAAGCTGCAGCTAGTGCAGAATGCAGCAGCTAGGGTGATCACTCATCACTGGGACACCCAGCTATGCTCACATCTGTGAAAAGAACTGCACTGGCTGACTATTAGCTACAGATCCATGTTCAAGGTTATGTTATTGTCATACAAAACTCTAGACAACTTGGGACCAGGATATCTAGCAGTCTTCCCTTATATATACCCAGCTGATCTCTAACGTTATCCGAGGAGGCCTTGATGGTCATTCCAAAACTAACATAATGTCACCATGTAATACCTCAACAGCAGGCCTTCTTGGGCCCCATGCTTTGGAAAGCCCTCCCCCACGCAGTTTGGAAGGCAGAAAACATGGCATGTTTCAAATGCCTCCTGAAAATGCGCTTGTTCACCCAGGCTTTTCCTGGCTTGTAATTGATTGTAATTAATCATGCTGTTGCTCCTTGAATTGCTCTGTACTATTATTGCAATTGTTTTTTAAAATGTATTTTAAATGTGATTTTAATATGTATAGGTGAACCGTTTAAGGATTTTATTATATTAACCGGTATAGAAGTAACACAAATGAATAAAGAAATAAATAAAATTGAACCTACAGTTTTCAGCCCCAACAAAACCCATTTCATAGCAATCCCAGCTGCTGGTAAGAAAATACGTTAATTTTTAAAAAATGTGGGAGGGACATAGGGGACCTTGGTGGGCACTGAGAAAGGTATTTGGGGGTGCCATGTTGCCTACCACTGACTGCGCTAATAAGACAGCAACCTACAGAACAACCCCATTCACAATGGGTGCTGCTAAGGTCGACTCACATATTGTGAATAACAGGTTATTAGATTACAGTGGTGATGCTGACTATTGATTGTTATGCAGTGCAAGAGTAAGCATATTGACTCAGAAGTAAGTCCCATTGAGCCAAATGGGCCTTACTCCCTAGTAAGTGTGCTTAGGACTGCAGCCTTAGTTCAAGCTGCACTCCTCTGCCCATTTGCTGGAAGTAAACTTCATTGAATTAAGTGGACTTACCTCTGAGTAGACATTGCACCATTAACATACATTCAAAGTTAGTGGACCATAGTTAGATCTGGATTTTTTTAATGTTGTAAAGCTGAATGTCTTAGAGCCAGAGGGCTCAGTTCAATTGCAGGGAAGTTCTCAGGGGGCTGCATTCCAGTGGTGGGCAGGGTCAAAGGCTAAAGGGGCCAGGGCCAAAATTACCAGAAATACAAAAAATGGCAGCACATTTAGGTTAAAGCTCTTACTTCCAGTAAGTAAGCCTTGGAAGAGGATTTTCAACCTCCTAGGATGGGGAAAAAACTGCACAAAAGCTGGGAAGCCACCAAATGATTGGCCATTGTTGGAAAGGGGATGGGGCCAGGGGAAGGGGTGCTACCAGTGGAGGCTGGTGGCTCCAATGTCAGTAGGGCAGTGTATCCACTTTGGCTTTTAAGGAGCTATCCATGCTGCTGAACCCTATCCCCCAAATAGGTTCAGCATCATGGATAGCCCCTTTAAAGTTCATACTGAAACCTGGAGTGGATACACACCCCACTGACATTGGAGCCACCAGCCACTGCTGGGTGTGACCTTCTGGGAGAACTCAGAGGGCTGCAGTGGGACCACCAGTAGGCTGGATTTGGCCCCATGTGCCTTAGGTTCAACACCCTCTTGTAAGGTGTGTGGGTGTTTTGTTTTGTTTTTAATTTCTGTTAATTTGTTGTGAAAGGAAGAAAGATTCATTGATTGCAAACTTCTCTAACTACATGTTTCACTCTTGTTCTCATCTCCAATACTTCCAAAAAGAGAGGAACAGAATGTATGGAGTATATTCAGTGAAATGGAAAGTGGCAAGTATGAACTGGAGAAAGAAGTAAATATTGCTGTGATATTGTAAGACAAAGAACAGACCCTGTCACCAAGAATCATGTTGAGATGGAGAGAGGTGGGGTGGGGGGGACCATAAACAGGTGCCTAGGGAAATTTCCCCCCTCCCCTCTCCTCATCTCTGCACAGCAAGTATTTTCCATATGCTGCACGATTGGTTAATCCATCTCTTAAAATGGTATTGCATAGATATTTCAGATGCACTGAGCTGTGCCATCTGCTTCTACATTCTACGTTTCACACATTCTGGCCAATCTGGAGATCCTGTAATTTTCTCTCTCCTTCCATTTCATATGCGATGTAAGCAGTTGGTGAAGCAGGAATGGGAACCAGCAAGGGTTGTTGTTGTTCTTGCTTCATGGGAGAGATGTCTTTGTTTAGAAAAGAAGAGGAGGAGGTCAAAAGACATTATCAGCTATCTGCAAAGGAAAGTTTTCTAGTGGAACAAAACTGCTTGAAGTTATCAGTTCATGCTCTAAGAGAAGGTAATGGGTGGGGTGGGGTGGGGTGGGGTGGGGGGGGGGGGAGGAGCAGGAGCAGGGCCTCTAAAAAGGCCACTAACAAGGGTTGTATTTGTATGTATCAGTATGTGTTGACCATTTTAGTCTTGTGCTAACAAAATTAAAATCCCCGAATCAGACAATTCAAATTCTATCCTAGATTCAGTGACCCGTTTACATTTTGCAAATGGAGCACTGAAATTTCCTAAGGGCACATGCCCCAGCCTCTCCTAGATAGTCCCAAAGCTGACTGAAGGAGAGTAGACTCCCCTCTAGGCTCCCCAGGAAACATTCTGCCTGCCTGCAAACCCAACACTAGCAAAGTGAGCAGAACAAGGCTGCCCAGCTGCAGCCTCACAGACCTGTTGGGTACAGGCATGAAGTTGTTAGGTGTAGCTTCCACTCTCCCCTTTCTCCCTGGACTGGTACAGCCAAGGCCCTTGGGCAGGGGCCACAGCTCAGTGGTAGAGCACCTGCTTTGCATGCAGAAGGTACCAGGTTCGATCCCTTGCATCTCCAGGTCAGGCTAGGAAAGAATTGTGCCTGAAACCTTGGAGACCTGCTGCCAGTAAGTGTCTGGGCTAGAAGGGCCAAGGGTCTGATTCAGCATAAGACAGCTTCCTATGATCCTAAGCATGTTGGCTGTCATTTCCATGATTTCTCTTATGTCTGGTTCTGCATATACAGTCTGTAATGTTGCTGATCAAGGTTGCATGCATCGCTGAGCATGTGCATCTCTGTGAACGTGTGTGTGTAAGGGGGGGAGATGCCAACTGTATTCCACTGACATTGGGCAGTTGCCACACCCACTTTGGTCAGCTTGGGCTGAAACCGTGGGTGGCCATCGCTACATCTTGTGGAAGTGAATTCCACCGTTCAGCTCTGCACTGTGTGAAGTCTTTCTTTTTATCTGTCCTGAATCTCCCACCAATCAGCTTCATGGGATGAAGCTCACAATCAGGCCATGGGGCTTGTCCCATCATCTGTGGCTTGTCCCAACAGCATGAGCGCCTGGAATTCAAAAGTATACTCACAAGTATAGTGATGATGTCTCTCTACCATTGTGTGTGGATTGAAGGGCTGGCAAAGGGCAGTGCACCACGCTATTCTGCTGCACTTGTAAATATGAACTGCTTCCATCTCCTCTAGTATCCTTTCCCTCTCAAAGGTGAAGACCTATTTATTCACCAGGCCTTTTAAACTAATTACATGTTTTGCCTTGTTTCATTAAGCTTTTAAACCTTGCTCATCCCTGATGAGAGATCGGAGATGAGCAAGAGACAAGCAGTTTTGCCACTGCAACTGATGCAATTGGGGGGGGGGTGTTCCCGGCAGAGAGCCAGAAATGACTTGGCGGGCCACATGCAGCCTTTCGGCCTTTGGGCTGCAGTTTTTACACTCCAGTTTTAAAGGCTAAAAAACGAAGGCTGTTTTTTAAGCCAACATTTTACTTCCTTTGTTATAGTTTAAACATTGTGTTGTATTTTATTCTCAGTACTGTAAGCTGCCCAGAGAAAATATGTTGGTGCGCAGCCATATCAATAGGATAAATACAATAAATAAATGAAGCACGTGTTGGTGGCTGGGAGACAGATGCCATAAAAACAGCCCGTGGTTCTCCAGTGATGGAGGCAGGAGCCTTGTCCTGTTTCGGTTACTCTTTGACAAATAACTGGACTGGAGAAGCAGCACAATTCAAGAGGCCAAAAGCCAGTGAGAAAAGAAAAGACACAAACATGTGAGCTTGTTTGTGATGAAGGTTTAATTTAGATCAGCTCAATTAAAAAGTATGCATGCAGACAAGAGAGTTTGCAATTGCTATTGATTTTATGCTGGAGGTGGTACTCTGAAGAATATATTAATGGGCAACAGCATAAAACCAATAGGCAGATGGGCAGGGGGAATAGATACCCTGCTCACCAATTTACTATGACAGGATATAAAGTGATGGAAAATGAACTCCCTGTGGCGGGTTATGGATGTCATAGTCTGAGGCTGTTAGTTCAAAACTAGTTAAAATATGGATGTGTGGAAACCCATCAAGCAATTTCAGCAGTAAGGAATGGTTAAACAGAGTGTGAAGTAGAGCCCAAATGTCTAGTTGTACAGAAAAGATAAAACTGGAAGAGGGCATTAAAAAAAATACTTTTTCGAAAAACATGGCATCCTTTTACTGAATTTTGGAACAAGAAAAATATTGATATGAATATGTATATAACTCCTACGTTTGCAATGTTTCTTCTGCAATGTATTTTTTTGTCTATTTGGGGGGGGGGGTTGGGGGGGGAGGAATGTTTGTTACAGAGCAATCCTAAATGTTCCCAACAGGGAGATCCGCCACAGGGCTACTGTGGTATCTGGATCCCTGCTGGAACACAAACAGCCCGAACGGCATGTAGAGAGAACCCACCCCACACACATTTTCCCCCCTCCTGGAGTTTTCCATTGTTTTGTTTTGCTTTTTAATTTTCTCTTCTATATAAAGCAATGGGTGGGAAAACAACTACACCAGCCTGAAGCTGGCATAGGTTTGGGGTCCAATCCTGCAACCTCATGAGGGTTTGGAGGAGCTTTGGATCCAACAGATGCCCCAAAAAGCCCCATTTCCGGGCAAATCCCTATCTACCACTGGCAGGAATACTGCTGGTGGTAGATTTATTCCCATGGGCCTTTTCCCTGAGCATAACTGGGGTCTCCAGGACAGACACCTCCCATCCAACCCCACCACCAGAGCTCCTCTCCACCAGCAGAGGAGCACCTTCACACCATCCTAGCCCTCTCAAGCCAGCAGATCTGGGGATTAGTACTGGGCTCTTAGACATTTTATTATGTACAATAATAACAGATTTTAGTGGGGGGATCCACCAGTTTTATCATTTTGTTTTATTTACTTTATTCTCCCCATAAAATTTCTTCAGAACATCCAATGAAGAGCTGCAAACTTTACTGACAGGGAAGCTTTGCTTATAAGCAAAGGTAATGTGAATTGGCTGGAAAAGTTGCTAGCTGAGGCCTACTGAGCTAATTGTTGAGTCATGTAAGAGTTTCAGCCTATTTTGAATTCAATTAATTCCTCCTGGAATTAGTCTTCCTATGCTTTGTTAACTTTCTTCTCAAAGATTAAAAGGTAACCCCAGTGTGTGTGTGTGTCATTTTGTATGCATTGATCATAAAACACACACACACACACACACACACACACACACACACACACACATATATATATATATATATAAAACCAGAATATGCATTATTAAAAAAAATCATCAAAACAATTGCAATCGCATAATTGATCAAAAGAAATATAGGCCAGGTATACAAATGATGGTGACCCCCCCTTCATTGCTTAATGTTCAAATAACTTGTTTTTGTTGTTGCTTAAAAAAATACTCTACCATCCCAAAGGAATTAGCATGCCAGATGAGATATCTTTCGAGTTCAATCTGTGATGCATCAATCAGATGCAGAGCAGTCAAAATAAAAGTTATCTAAAATCATGATTTATATCCCTAAGGTTCTCAGAAAGGGAAACAAGTCTTATAAGGAGGAAGCATCCAGTTCCTACTTAAGATGCACAGAGGCAATATGGTCTAAATTATTACAATATCACAGTTGAGATTGACTATTTGTTTATGTAGGATTAACACTACAAAACCCATGATGCATTGTGGCAATGAGTGAAATATGCATGTCTAGAAATAACTGTTTTGATGCAGTCACAAGACTACAAAATCTATTATCAGGGTTGTGTGTATCCACACACAAGGACGTATTGGATTATCCCAAGGAACTAAAGGCAAAAGATAAAGTACTAGGGATCACAAATAGAACTACCAAATTTAAATAGAATGACAGCTTCTTCTTGCTCTTGTTGTTTGCCTATGCATTCTATGTATGCTCCAATCCTATGAAGAAAATGAGATCTGCAGGAAGCTGGATTCTGCTCCCAGTACCACATTGGGCATATGTATAGGATCGTGGCATACATAGAACATTAAAAAAAAAAAAAAAAAAATCAAGTTTCCAGCCCTGATGATGATGATGATGATGATGATGATGATGATGAACATATTCATTCCACCTTTCCTCCAGGGAGCTCAGTGAGGTGTGCATCGTGAGGTTACCCACATCCATTTTAACCTCACAATAACCCTGTGAGTTGGGTCAGGTTGAGAAAAAATGACTGCCCCAAGGCTGAACAGGGATTTGAACTTAAGTTACCCAATTTCTCCTATGTCAGTATACTATTGAAGACGTGTGGTAATAGCCAGTGAAACCTCAGGATCTTTGGGTTATCTCCTTCATCCTCAAACAAGCTCATTAAGGGCTCAGTCCTGTGGGGATGCTTGTAACCCACCGAACTCAGAGGATTACGGGAATCCTATGCAGGGTGGGAGGAGCGCAGAGGTGATGGTCGCCTCTACACTCCTCCTGCCCTGCAAAATGGCTAGATAGCTGATTTTGGCTGTCTGACTGCCGTGCTTTGGAGGATCCGAGGAGGAGGGAAGGAGGCTGAGGTGCCACCAGGCTATGCCGTATCTTGGTGGCGCTGGTCTCTACGAGGACACGGTCCCTTACACTTTAGGACCAGGCGCATAAACCCTTCTCAGGCTAAGCATCAACACTTAAAAACCTGAGGGGAGGGGTCAAATGAAACCTTTCCCCTACTAAGGAGGGAAAAGATTAATACAGGTTATTAAGGATCTAGCTTAAATTTATGATGCTGTGGGTACAAAGGTGTGTGTGTGTGTGTGTGTGTGTAGATTTGAAAGTAATGCTGGTTAATAATGCCAAGCTGACACGTAGGATTTGGGTAGCAAAGAAAATAAAAATAAGTTTATTTTAATTCTCAAAATCTTAGTTCCAGAAAATAACTTTAAACCTGCCTACACCAAACACTTTGTAATTAACCTAATTCCCTATAACTCCAAATACTTTCACTCCTCATACAATCACTGATTCCTCTTAAAACTCCTGACAGAAAAGACACAAATAATCCAACTAACCTAACTCCCAACTCTCTAACACTCCCCACACACTCTACCAACCCTCCACTTCTTAACTAACTCTGACCTCACTCAAACACTCCTTATATACTCCTCCCCCCACCCTTTCCAAGACATCACAAACCATACCCACTCAGTTCAACATTCTAGACACACTAAACATACTAAGGCAGACATACACCAGGGAACTGAATTGTGGGGTTACGCCACAGTCTCCTACCCTCCCTGCCACCTGGAATGCCCCATAAGCCCCTTCTTTTAGGTCACTTCTGTGACCTCGGAGAAGTAGCCAGTGTGGCTCTTTCCACACTGGCTGAAAGGGGGGACGACACTCTGAGCGTGGGGTCCCAACTCCTACATTGGAGCTGTTTTCCAATGTTGAAGATGGGACTCCAAAAAATCCTATGGCCCTCTAGATGCTGTAGTAGGCCATAGGATTGTACTGTAAGATTGGTTACCAGGGATGCAGTTCAAACATGTGGCTCTCCAGATGTTGTTGGACTGCAACTCCCATCAGCCCTCACCATTGGCTATGCTGCCTAGGGCTGATGGGAGTTGTAGTTCAGCAACATCTGGAGAGCCACATGTTCACCACCCCTGCTATACACTCTTAACCCTGGGACTTACTTCTGAGTAGACATGCATAGGTTTGCATTGAAATGGTTCAACTGTACCAATGGGAAACTGAGGTGCAGAGTGACATGTGCAAGGTCATCTAGAGTGTTCCTTGCTGTGAAGAGACCATGTCTCCAAATTCTACAACTACCACTGAACAGTTGAGCAGAAAAGCCACATCTACCAATTTCCACTCACTTTTCATCCCTGGTTCTTCCTCTCTTTATATCTTTACACTGTTTCTCTTCTGTCTCTAGTGCATCTGCTGTCTACCTTCTTTAAAATTATCTGCATAATTGGCCAGGTTTCAAACCTGTATGGAAGTACTGGAATTGCACTGCTGTCGCAGAGTTTCACTTTTGTTCTTCAACCGATCTTATCAAGGCACCAGATGTCACCCAACTGCTTGAACATTACCATCCCCTTTGCAACAGTCACCTTAATTTCTTCCATCACATGCCATGCCAACAGCATAAATAAGCAAGCATGTAAATGATGGAAGGAACATTCCCTAACTAAATGTACATCGGGATTATTGTCTTCAGTTCTTCAAAGTGAGTGTTAGCTCATAGGGATGGAGAAGAAATTTGTTCTGTTCACATTTTAATGTGAACTTACCTAATTTATACTTCCTGAACCAATACGTGAACCCAATGCAATTATACTTTGATATTTTGTGATGCAGTTCTCCAACTTTTTTTAAAAAGTGTATATTTTGAGAAAGTGGACTGAAAAATGCATATATTAGTCAAAACAGCATACAAAAATGCATTATATTAAAGAAAATTGCTTGCAAAAATGTGTCTATTAGGCTAAATTGCATACAAAAATGTGTCTTTTTGAAGAAATGCATATAATTGTGTTCAATTTTTGTGCAGACTTTAAAAAAATGCAAACTGATGCCAAAATGGGGCAAAACAAACTTAAGACTGGAAAAATGAGAAACTGCCCAGAACCAAATTTGACCGAGTCACCCATTTCCTGCCTAGAGATAGGGGATATTCCAAGCACACAATGATAATTAATAGGCCTTTCATTAACAGCAGCCAAATTTCAACTGACTTCATGATGAAAATGCCCACTGCCACAGATACCACTTATAAAAGGTGGTTTGACAACACATAGGAATTGCTTATAATGGACAAAGTATCTTTGTAAGTTAGGGCTGCTTTGCACCCTAATTTCAAGGATGTTTTCTTGGGGAAATGGTTCCTGTATCCAGTATATGTTGACTCTAAAAAGGGATGTGTAAAAGGCCTGCTAGATTCAATCACATATTTATCCCATGATATTGACACTGAGAAAGCTTTTAAATAAACATAAACCAAATTTAAAAGATGGAGAAGGTGATACAAATTTGTAATGTATTCTCAGTTATTCTTCCAATGAATTAGATCTCTAGTAACTCTGGAAAGGTATTATATAAGTGAAAATTGGTAGTTATGTTTGAATGGGTATATGCAGTGTTGGTTCATATACTGTTATTTTGTAACTAGAAGAGCTTCAAATAAAGCAGGGTTTTTTGGTTTGTTTTTGTTTTTTTAAGAATTGTAAACATGAATGATAAGAACGTAAGAATTGCCTCGTTGGCTTAGGCAAGTTGTAGTCCAATGAATGGGGACCCAAGGCTGTGGGCCATTGGCATAGACTAAATGCCCATCTAGCTGAGTGCTACCAGCATATTTATGACAGTTCACCCTACATCTCTGGACAAACTCTCCCGGTGATTTCGCGTAGACATTGGACATTATGGGAACAAGACAGAACCTTGTGCATTGCCATAGGACAAGTCTTGTGGGGTAGCGCAGGAGGCCCTTGACATCACCATCTTGGAGCTGCCCTTCAGGTAGAAGCAAAACCACCATAAATGGTGCCTCCAACCCTCAGCTCCTCCAGGTGAACAACCAAATGAAATAGAGCTCCTCAGTTATCTCTCAGCAAGACTCTGCTCTGTGCACCCATTTGCTCTCTAAGTGGGAATTACAGTGACTTAAGTGTCTGTTAAGGCTCTTCTATTATATGAACTTTGGGCTTCCAAGGCTTTAACCATTGCAGCATATTTGTACAAGATGAGAAGCTAAGGGATTTTCAGGGAAGCTAAAAGAGTTTCAATAAGACTAGCATAATTACTAGTTATGTTATGTGCGTTTCTGCCTGGGACCCGCAGCAGACATTAATGCAAGGTCCAGCTGTACTGTCAGGATCATCTTCTGCTTGCTTCTTGCCAACACTGACTGCATGGCTGTTGGGAGTCCAGAGTTTGTGAAGAAAATCTCCATTAACTGGGTAAATGATGAGATCTGGGACCTGGCTATGTCAGACATTGCCTCCCCCTGTACAAATATGAACAAATATGAACAAGCACTCATTCATACAGAGGCCTTGCTCCATGTGCCCGCTCCATTGGAGGTGAGGAGGGTGGCTACTCAGGACAGGGCCTTCTCAGTGATGGCATTCAGATTGTGTAATTTGCTTCCTAGAGAGCCTTCGTTATTAGTTTTTTAGGTGCTGGGAAAGAACAGGTTGTGAGGGTAGGGCTCCTTTAAGAGATCGGCTGGAAGTAACAACACATTCCCAGTGAAAGAGTGCAGCAAGGAGAGGAAATGGGAAAGAAGAATCTGGAAAGTTAACTAAGGTAGAGTACTCTTGTACTAAGACGAAAACAATGTTTATTATTGTTAGCCTGCAACAGATTCAGGCAAGGCTTCATAATACAATGAGCAACACACCGTGAGGTTTAGACACAGACAAAGCGAGCCATCCAGCAATATAATATTTGGTGTAGTTAGTTATATATTTACAGATTGGAACACACTTGTTCTAAAGCAGAATAATATGCTTGTAGTGAGCATACACGTTTCCTGCATTGCTTCATAATAACACACAACTGTATACCCCCGTGAGTCAGGGCCCTGGCCCACTTAAGGGTCTTTGGGAGTCAATTATGTATTTTATTACCAGGGTTTTGATGGGTTTTCTATTGCTTTTGATTTTTTTTTTAAAAAAATTGACTTGATTGATATTCTGCTTTTTTTTTAACTTGGAAGCTAAATGGGGGGGGGGAGTAAAAAACCAGGAAATTAATCTCTTAAATAAATTAATAAAGTTGCCAACACAGTTTGTCTAAAGCAAAATTAGGAGATTTTGGAGGTTCATGTTTGCAGGAAAGCTCTGTGGAATTTTCTAGGGAGAAAACAAAGAGTTTTGATAAATCTAGTAAAAATCTTACTCAGGAGAGTTCTACACATCCCTACAAGGCCATATTATTATTTTCCAAGAAACTAGAACAAGTGAAATAACAAGGACTCCCAGTCTTATTTCATTTCATTTCATTTTTGTTTGGCATCAAACGATAAATGTGCATTATTATCTGGGATGCTCTTTTGCAAGAGCGTCCATATTTTATGTGTTCTTTCCACTTGATCTCTTGTTTGATTTCTCATTTGAGAAAAGGATGCTTATGCACTGGCTACCTATGAAACTGTGCAGAAAAAGAGAAAAATAAATTAAGGGCACTTCAAGGGGAGGTTGATGGGGGCAGCATCCTGTTATTGTTCATAACATTTCTCCCAATTCTTTTCGACCATTCTCTTTTCAATTTGATAGGGAAAAAATGCTTTCAAAAAGAAATTCAAAGGAGCAGAAAATTTTAGAGAAATTCTCATGGGTTGGGCTTGGGGTTCTTGTGCTTACCTTACTTATGAGGTGGCCAAGGAGTGTGTGTCAGTGTCCTCTCTGTCATTGTATACTCATTTCTCTGGCAACTTATAGTCTCCTTGGTTTCCCGCACTTCAATTAAAGCAAAGGGAAGGCATCATGAGGTAATTCCTCCCATAGGGTGTTTTCAGATCAGGAGGTGTGGGCAGTCTGGGAGGCTGCAGAGCAATGGAGTGATGGGAAAGGAAAGGGGGGGAACCAGTCCCCTTGGCCACCTCACAGTGATTGAGAACAACACCACCACCAAAATAAATTCAAAATAAGCAGTAAAATGCCCTGAAAACGAGGCAGAAAGATGAAGGCCTCTTTCATGAGGGAAGAGGACTTTCAGGAAATTGGAGGAAAGATTTTGGCACAGCACCAGCTCCACCTCCTTGCTGGAGTTAGACACAATGCACACACACACACACACTTGCGTTCTGGTGGATGCAAAATGAGGACTAGGCTGCCAACACAGTTGATGCTGTTCCGACTTGCAGTGGTAATGGAAAAAATTGGGGGGGGGAACTCCTTAGGAAAAAAGAAAGAACCCTTGTTACAACCCTTGCCAATGGTGTGCCCTACCTGTGAGGAAGTGTTGGAGAATTTCTCATCCCCCTGAAAAAAACCTAGGTGAAATTCTTCCTTTAATTCCTCTGTCCAGAAATAGAGTGGAGAATTTTGAGATGCCATTTGTGCACAACTCTACCATGTTTCCCCAAAAATAAGACACTGTCTTATATATATTTTTGGCTCAAAAAACACACCAGGTCTTATTTTCGGGGTAGGTCTTATTTTTTTAATGTACAACAATCCACAGTTATTCATGTACAACAGTCTACATTTATTCATGTACAAAAATATACCATACATTTATTCAAATACAGTCATGTCATCTTCTTCTGGAACATTGTCATAAGACACTAGGTCTTATTTTTGGGGCAGGTCTTATTTTCGGGGTAGGTCTTATACTTTAGCAATTTCCAAAAATAGTACTAGGTCTTATTTTAGGGGTAGGTCTTTTCTGGGAAACATGGTAGTTCATCATCAGGGAGAATGGAGAATAAACAGCATCTATTGTCCTAATTGGCAAACTCTGAACAACTTTCCCACCTTAAACACACACTAGGGCTAGGCAAAGGCAGGGACCAGTGCAGATAGCCACAAATAGCTGTCTGCACCTGCAGTGCCAGCTCCAGTATTGGGGAGGGGTTTTAAGCATAAGAGCAGGCCTCCTTTACCTGCTAGATAAAGGTAACCTCTCGTTTGGATTACTGCAGTGCGTTATACGTGGGGCTGCCATTGAAAACGGTCCGGAAACTTCAGCTGGTCCAAAATAGGGCAGCGAGATTATTAACCAGGACTGGCCGACGAGAACATATTATGCCAGTGCTTTCTCATTTACCCTGGCTGCCAGTCTGTTTCCGGGCCCGATTCAAAGTGCTGGTACTAACATTTAAAGCCCTAAACGGCTTGGGGCCAGGGTATCTGAAGGATTGTCTCCTCCCATATGTACCTGCCTGGACACTAAGATCTGCATCAGCGGTCCTTCTCCGAGAGCCCCTGCCAAAGGAAGTGAGGCAGGTGGCTACCAGGAGGAGGTCCTTTTCTGCTGTGGCACCCCGGTTATGGAATGAGCTCCCCAAAGAGGTTCGTCTGGCGCCTACTTTGTATTCTTTCCGGTGCCAGGTGAAGACCTTTCTGTTCTCCCAGGCATTTTAATCATTTTAATCTTGTAATTGTTTTTAATTCCATTATTGTAACTGCTGCTGCTAGCTCTGATGTTTGTTTTTAATCTGTGGTTTTATATTTTATATTTTATTTTATTATTTTAACTGTTGTAAACCGCCCAGAGAGCTTCGGCTATTGGGCGGTATAAAAATGTATTAAATAAATAATTAAATAAATAGATGAAGGATACACAAACAGATGATTTTTTTCAGAAAGTTTTCAAAGCTTTTTGGGTGTCCTGTGCACAGTAGAAATAGCAGCCTCTTGGGGTGATGAGTCCATTGGCAGTCTGCAGCATGTGCTGGCTCTAGTCAACTGCTGGGCTTGCTGTTGTAAGAAAAAAATGGTGCCTCTGAATTAAAGAGATTGATAATATAGTTTTATGAGGAAAAGGTGGCTAGGGATGGGCAAATCAGTATATTTCTGATCCATGTCAGTTTCATGTACGGTATATTCAATAGTAAGCAAATTCTGTCCAATTTCTGAATCAGTCTACATTTTTAAAGCATGAAAATTCACATGTATATTCATATGTAACTATATATATACACATTTTTGTACACAAAATACAAAGGCATTTTTGAGGCAAGAACTGCATTGCAAAATTAGGAGAAATTCACAATCCGAAATATCACTGTGTTCCAGTGAACATATTGATCTGAGAAGCGCGGATTATTTCAGTTTGCTCAAAAATGTGGACCGAATGAAATTCTCCCCCATCTGGTGGCACAAACCATATAGAGGCCTGAATTCTAAGGCACACATTTGTTTTGCCCCCAAAAAATGATCAACCCAGGCTAAGCCTATTCTTCCAGTTTGTTTATTTCATAATGAATCAACTTGACAAAGAAACCTTTGTAGTTAAAGGCTGCAATGAGTGTCCGCTAGCCACCGACTCGGCTACCAGCAGTAAACCTGTTGACTCCATTACACTTTATGGGTCTCTCTCCCCAGTGCTTCTGTAGCGCAGATCTACTTGGCTAATACAACACAGATCTGTTGTCCATTTTTGTTTCAGGCTCACGTGATTTTGGATGCCAGGTCTACCTTCTGTTGCTTGCCCCCTACCTGGACTTGCTAGATCTACACTGGCAGCTGTATATGGTGGTATATATGCATGTTAGAGTAGTGAGTGCATATGAGTATTGTGCGAGAGTAATGCAAATAGCTGGAAGTGTGTGTGTGTGTGAGAGAGAGAGAGAGAGAGAGAGACTAATACAGAGCAGATATTTTACTTTCACACACAATCATTCACAAAGTTACATGGATCTTCTCTTTACATCCATAAAAGAAAGTATTATTTATTTTCAGATCAGGATTAACCAGGCAAGCATAGTTGATGGCCAGATCCATTCATAACATTTTTTGAGCAGACTGATACCCAATGATATTGCTGTAAATTGGGAAAAGGCAACCCTGTAGCCTATGAATTGCAATAGCGAAAGGGCTTCTGGTTTCAACGGGTGCTCCTGAGTTTCCAGATTATGAGACTGATGCCTTTTTTTCCATTTTCAAAATAAATAAGTTGGTCCAGAGGTGAAAGGGAATTTATGTTGCCAATGGGATAAAAGATAACCTCTGACTACTGCATTTGGAAAGCAGGGAAACAAGAAAGGCACAGGAGTCCATGGGTGAAATTGTGCAATTGCTGAAGATAGGAGGACAGAACAGAGTGTGACCGATGGTGATCTGGTAGGATTTTCAGTGAAGCCCTAGGCACGTTTACTGAGAAATAAGTCTCAGTGGGTTCACTGGGGTCTATTCTCAGGTAAATGTGTATAACAGGATGGCAGCCTCCCAGCACACTCCTATGCGTGTCAGCTCAAGTTAGAAAGCAGTGTACGTAAGACTGGTTGCTTCAGGGCTGAGGAGGACCTTTTTTTACCTGTGAACCTGATTAGCCTTGGAAAGCAGGTTTTCATCCCCCCCTACTTTGTACTGTACTTATGGGAGATGGACTATTGGCAGGGGTGGCATCACTTAAATGGGTTGGTCACAAATGGCAGTGTAGCGTGGGGAAAGAAGAACAGCAAGAACCAATGGGGAACTATCTGAGAGGCACCTTTACAGAGATCAGGGATTACCTAGACCAGCCCTTCTGGTCTAGGTGGGGAAATGAACCCCTTTGAAGCTATTCCATGCCATGCA
Source organism: Shinisaurus crocodilurus (assembly GCA_021292165.1). Classification (NCBI taxonomy): domain Eukaryota; kingdom Metazoa; phylum Chordata; class Lepidosauria; order Squamata; family Shinisauridae; genus Shinisaurus; species Shinisaurus crocodilurus. Next base: position 9,312,540 of record CM037884.1, on the reverse strand, counting down.
CCTAAAGCTGTGGGCTTGGGGGGTGATGTGGAGGGGGCTCCCTAAATAGCTGAAGGTGTGGCCACCAGCTGGGGTGAAGGCAGGCAATGTATTGCCGCTGGTTCAGGGCAGGCAGGGTTTGGCTCACCCAGTCATTGCAGGATATGATGGCAGGCAGATCCCATCTCAGCTAGTTCCTGCATTGTTGATGTTTCTACAGATCTCTGTGCTAATATTCAATAAAGTCTGGGCCTAGTTGCCCAGTACCTGCTGTGTCTCACCACTTTCTTCCAGGTGTGGGCATAAGCATGTATAAGACTGCGGCCTCAAAGCAACAAAGAAAGCCAGTTTGTGAAGCTTCAATTCTGTACAGCAACCTTCCCCGACTCGGTGCCAGGGATGTATGAAAAAATGTCAGTTCCGTTCGCAAATCACTCAATAATGCCCCTGTTCGCAACCCCAACACAAACGCAAACGAGAGTGCATGTTCACAAATTCTTGTATTCAAGAATTTGCAAAATGTGCACTTTTTTTTTTAAAAAAAGCTGACTTTTAAAAATGCATACATTAAGAAATGTGCACTTCAAAAATGCACAGGGTTGTTGGTTTTTTTTAAAATGCATTTTCACACATTAGTCCATGGGGAAATTGTGCACTTTTAATTAAAATGCACACATTAAGAAATGGACAATTTTAAAAATGCACAATTTTTTAAAAAATGAACCATTTGAAGCATGCATTTTTAAAAGTGTGCATTCCCCCCCCCCATGCACACTTTTAAAGATTCACATTTTCATGCTTTACTCAACATGGGGAAAGTGTGCACTTTTGAAAAATGCACTTTCCTATTCAAAATCTCCCATTTGAACTGGAAAAGTGGGTTGCAAAGGAAAATGGCTGCGAGACAAACCAAGCTTTGATGTGATGATTTTGGATGATTTTGTCGAGCATGGCTCTCCCATCTCTACCTGGTGCCTTCCAGATGTGATTGGACTACAACTCCCATCCCATGGTCATGCTGGTTGGGGATGATGGGGAATCTAGTCCAATGCATATGGAGGGCACCAAGCTGAGGATGGCTGCTGTACATGAACCAAAGCATCTGTACTTTCTGACATAGGCCATAAAGAAAGAAAACTAAATTCAACTAGATCGTTCCTTATCTTAAATAATAATAGGCTCGTACATATCTACTCAAATAATAATCCAAAGAGAATCATTCTCCATAATTGTTTCTCAACTTCACATACAGCTAGAGGAATAATGGTTGCACGGTTCCCATAAAAATCTGATCGCAATCTATGAGTTACAGAGCAAACCCTCAGAGATAATTGGTGCAGACTCAAAATGATAAACATGTCAAGATTATGATTTCTTTTCCTTAAAAAAATGAAATGAAGATGTGATTGGAAAGGCCGTGCTTTGGGAGCACCAGTCATATTCCCATGATCCATCATCTAAATTGTTTTATAATTTGAATGTGTTCATATTTATAGGAGCTGTTCAGAGTCAGGCAAGCTGAAACAGCCTCAGATATCACACACATTGTTCCTTCCATCCAAGGATCTCCAGATATTTTACAAATAGGTATGGTGGGGATTTTCACTTGATGAAACTTAAATAGCAAGTGTCAAGAAATGGTAGACTTTTACATAATTGGTTCTGTGAATCATGGAATTATAGAATTTTTAGAATGGGAAGGGTCCTTGGAGGCCCAACCCCCTGGTCAGTCAGGACTCGTTCAGCTACAGCATTCCTGACAGAGGACTGCCCAGATTATGCTTAATTACCAACAGTAGAGGAGAGCCCACCACCTCGCAAAGAAGTCTGTTCCACTATTGAACACCTCTACCTCCTATGTTCAGGGATGTATGAGAATTTTGCCTGCTAAGCAGGGTCAAGCCTGGTTGTTACTTGGATGGGAGACCCCTCCTCTAGTTTCCTGCATTAAGCAGGGGGTTGGACTCGATAGCCTTGTAGGCTCCTTCCAACTCTATCAGATCTATGAAATCTATGCCCTGCTTGAAGCCCTGAACACAATTGCAAGAATGAGCATATGTCTGCCAAAAATGTTTGCAAATTGCCGGGAATGTGCTTGTGTTAGATTTGTGCAACTTTCCCAGTTCAATTTTGCACTAATTTCCCCTGTAGACTGAATAAGCCCTGCTTTAGTCTAGGGAGGATAGTTGCACAAATTAGGAAATTTGCACGAATTTTTTGCTTGATCGCTGCTCAATTTGCACAATTTTTCCGTTCATGAAGAGTGAACAGCGATCACAAATGCAAACAGGAATCGGGCATGAGACGAGCGGCGATATGACGTTTGGAGAATCCTGGTGAAATCAAACATCACTCCTTCACTATCCCAACTTAAGTTACATTGGAACGTTTCTCCACATATTTAGCTGAACTCTACTTCCCTGAATTTTCCACCCATTAGATCTAGTCTTGCCCTCTGGATCAAGATTGTTTTTACTGTCCCTAATCCTATGTCTTTAGCAGCAGTTGGATGTATAAAAGTACAGTAGGTCAATTCCCCCCCCCCCCTCACTTTACCTTCATGTCAACATAAGTTCCGCTTGCTTCATTTCTGTACCTCTATGTGCTGCTTTAAGGCACAGGATCGGGATCAGTTGGCAATTCCAGGTGAAAAACACTTGTCACATCATCATGAGCACCAAACTTCATGATGCCTTTATTAGTACCAGTAGTGTACCAAAAGCCCACGCTTTCAACATATAAGCTTTGGAAGAGAGCTAAGGTATAGGGAACAACCTTCAAATTGTGCGTGCAAAAGAGGAAATAAGAGTCGAGACACAGAATGATGGTGAAATTATGGGCCACATTTATTGATTCGAGGATCTGGGAAGGGACGAGTGCGGGTGCTAGCTAAACCGGCTCTCGGCCAGTATACCCTTCAATGGGCGAAGCATCCCAATCGGAGGTGTGGCGCTGTAACTTGCCACTCCCCAATTTTACACCGTGCGGTGTCGGAAGGCCTCCTCCATGTCACCGCATGGGGCCATGAAACGCCATGCGGGTGAGAGGAATTGGCCTCAAAGGCGGACCCTATCTCCCTGGCCGTGCCGTGAAACGGGGCTCAGGGGAGGCTAAGGTATCGCCAGTCACCTGAAAGGTGCCGTGGGATGATCACTGAACCTCACCCCACTGCCTAAAACCCGCACTTACCGCCACAGAGAGGGACTGGCTAAGCCAAGTCCCCTCTCCCCCACCTGCGCTGAATAAATTAGAGCAGGGCCCTTCGCAGATCCTCCAAGAAAATATCGTTACCCCCGTCGGAGAGATGAATGCCATCTGCCCGATACAGCTCCCCCCGGGCCAAGGAGATCTCAGGGTGAGGAATCGCAAAACCTACCCCTCCGAGGCCCCTACAAAGCTGACAATTCAGCCTTCTTCCTGCTCTGTTTAAGGCGTTGGGCTTGACACTACCCCGCCACAGAAATGAGGCAACATGTGGGACCAGAGAATCTGGACCCCAGGCCAGCACCGCCGCACAACAGCAAGGTCCGTAAACGCTTGCTCGATCAAGGACTTGCCCTTGAGCAATCCAAGATCATTCCCACCGAGGTGCACCACCAGCACGTCTGGGAGCATGGCCACATGGCCTGACCGGAGCAAAGTCGGAAGGAGGCCGCTCCACTGCATTCCACGCCGGCCCAGCCATTGCCCGTCAGCGATCCGGCCGATCCCAAGCTGGGGTCCAACACACGACTGTGCAGCTCTCTGGGCAGCCCAGTACACTATACTGTGTCCGAACACGAGCACACGAATTGGCCTCGATCCACTCCAGTGACCTGCAACAAGAAGAAAGGCACAGCGGCAGCACCACTCACAGTAACTTTCGAATATAAGAATGATAGTCAGCTGAGCACCACCGGCCCACAGCCTGTATTTCAGCCAGTGGGAAAATTCAGAGCAGCGACCGTCCAAAAGAAACTGATGACTGTAGGATGCTCTAGGCACCTGGCATGTACCGTACCAGTGACTGACAGGAGTGTCTTAAACCAACACCACACCTCTCAAAAGTGTGGAGAAGCAAAAGCTCGGCCTTGACTATCAAGTCCGCAAAGGCCACATACTCAATATTGTTGATCAGAATAATCGCAAATGCAGGCAGCACTTAGGTAATATTGTGCTTCTGCAATACAGCCATTCCAGTGTGTTCGAAGAACAGGATGTTGCTTTCATGTGCGATTGCAACTATAGGGTAGGCAATACATTGCACTCCCTTCCTGGGCCAGGATTGAAGTCAGCCAACACAGTATCTATGGACACTCATGGCAGCTGCCTACTGCTCTAGTAGGAAGAGAAGCCCCGTAGGCTAGGTAGGGGCTATAAAGGGAACCAAACAGGTGGCTTGTATTTCATGGCCGGCAGACAGGAATTAGCATGTGCCGCACCTTGACAACCGAGGGTGCATAAAGCACGCCCGGCTATAACTATACAGTTCGGAAAAACTCACAGACACAATCAGCAATCTGGGCGAAACATGGTGCATGGAAGCACATAGGTCGGACGAGCCTTATTCTGTTGCATACCATCCTTGCACTGCCAAAACAGTTCAAGCCTCTGACAGAAAACCCCTACTTCCTTAGAGGAAATAAAAGGGATATGGAACTGCCTACTAGAATAAAGAAACGTTAGATGCCACGGAGTAAGTGGCAATGCCTTAACCATATGTGTGCCATACAGGCCACTGGGACCTCTTCCATCCGTGTCAAGGAGAGTGCTAACCTTCTCTCCTAACATACAATATGCTTATCAAGGGAACCGAGGAGATGCCTCAAAGCCTAAGAAGGCAAAGCACTATAGAGGCCTGCGAAGGAGGCCCTCATTGGAGCCCCAAATCGGCCTGCTAAAGAGGCCCTCACTGGAGCCCTAACTCAGCCTGCAGCCAGGAGGGAGGCCCCACCAGATCCCACCCTCCAAGCTGTGCCTAACCTGCTAGTGATCCAGCACCTACTCCCAGTAACAAGCAAGGCACAGGGAGGGCCCTGGACTAGGCCAGCAATCCCCCCACTCAGCCCCAAAAAAGCCCACAAAGGGAGGGAGGGAGGGAAACAGAATCAAATAAAATTAAAGTATGAGAGAGAAAACAAGAAGAGATGGGATCAGAGAGAGCAGGGAGTCCCAGGACTCCACCCCTACTGGTCCCACACAAACCACAGTAAAGGCACCAACTGGCACAGAACTTATCTCCAGCAGCTGCTTTGAGAAAAGAGGCAGAGGGTGGAGCAACGCTGCCTAATAAAGGCCTCCACCACTCCTCCCCCCCGCCTTGAGCCCATAGGTGGTTTCAAAATTAAACAGCCTCACCTCTCATTCCTCTACGCACGCAAATAGTCCTCCCACCAACAGCTACGAGTTGGTGGGGGAAGGGGATTGAGTATCTACCATATGTTTGTATATGGACACTGAAGGAACAGTCCTATGCATGTTTGGACAGGGGAAAAGGCCTACAACTCCAAGAATACCCCAGCCAGCTATGCTGTAGGGAGTTGTAGGCCTTTTTTTCTGTCTAAACATGCATAGGATTGCACCTTTACATTGTTAAAATGCCAGTTTCCAAGCACAATGTGTGCTCACAGGTGCATCACATCACCTTTACTCTGAATGGAATCAGTGCTAGGGAAAGGGGCTATGGCCATTGCCACATGAATGGGTCCTGAAGGGAAGAGTGCACCCTTCTCTGCAAACACTTTACATCTTTTTGAACCCCTCTCTGTGAAAAAATGAAAAACGGGAGCATCTTTTTTAATAGACAAAAATGTTTGTGAGAAGAACCCCATCCCCTCCACTGCCATGTGTGGGCTAAGCTCTACTCTCCAGCTGCACCTGTGTCCACAGGCACATTCACTGGACAAAGCTACCTTTCACCAGTGCAGTGTTTCAAAAGTTGCTCAATCAGCTCCCCCATCTGTTTGTCAGGTGAGCATACAAAGATTCTCCTGCACACTTCCTGACTGTGTGTGAGTTAACTGTGGCTTAGTTAAGGCAGGGGTGCAAAATCTTTTCATCCCCGAGGGCCACATAGATTTCATCGATTCATATATAGAGTTGGAAGGAGCCTACAAGGCTATCAAGTCCAACCCCCCTGTTCAATGCAGGAAACTAGAGGAGGGGTCTCCCATCCAAGTAATAACCAGGCCTGACCCTGCTTAGCTTTCCACATATAGACAAGCTGAGCCAGCGTGAGCCACAGGCCTGTCTGTTATTCCAGCTCAGGGGTTGGGGCATACATATATACCCAAGTGCATGCACACACGCATGGAACTCCCTTGGGGATTTTTTTCTGGCTGAACATAGGGGAGTGAAGGAAAGAAGGAAGGAAGGAGAAGAACCATAAAACAACACACTGTGGCTCATGCTGGCTCAGCTTGTCTGAGCTTGGAAAGCTAAGCAGGGTCAGGCCTGGTTATTACTTGGATGGGAGACCTCTCCTCTAGTTTCCTGCATTGAGCAGGGGGTTGGACTCGATAGCCTTGTAGTAGGCTCCTTCCAACTCTAAGATCTATTAAATATATGTGGCCCCTGGGATGCAGGTTGTGCAGGCCAAGTAAAGGGATATGAAGGATAATTTGGACACATATCAGGAAAACCCTAAGAAAGCATATTTTGAATCCCAACAAACTATATTTAGAATTTGTTGGGTTTTCAGTGTGTTGTTTTATGGTTCTTCTCCTTCCTTCCTTCTTTCCTTCACTCCCCTATGTTCAGCCAGAAAAAAATCCCCAAGGGAGTTCCAGGTGGAAACCAAATTGCTGAACCATGAACTGAAATAACGAGTCTCCTTGTCTGTGAGTGTTCTTGTCATGACTCCAATAGTTCCCTGGGAAATCCCTGGGGAGCAAGAAAGGGGGCACAGAAATGGGTAGAAAAAGGAATGCTCATTGTAAAACAATCGTCAACCCGTGGCTGCTGGCATAAAGATAGCAACCTCCATGCACGTATTGTGCAGGATATCTTTTCTGCCACTGTTATCACACATGGAGGGACTTTGTGAACGGCTGATGTTTCTCATTACTCTGAAGCACTCTGCCTGTACTGAGAAGCTAAACGATCTTCTTTTGGGACAGAATAGTGGCTGGTCTTTCTGCTCTGAAAGCAAAGCACAATGCAAACCATAATAGCTATGTACCTTTCTGCACCATCTCCTGATGGATCCTGTGGCTGCTTTTGGTCAAGTGTGTGTATGTGTGTGTGTGTGTGTGTGAATGAATTAAAGTAGATGAAAAGCCCATCTGCTTGAGATGTAGTCATAGAGAGAATAGAAATCCTCTTTAGAAGTCCTTCACTCATATCAGCAGATCTAGCTGCCCTAGACTGAAGGCTGGTATCAAGGGCAGGCATGGTCGGATACCTGCCAAGGGCCCACATCCCAGAAGTAGCTCACTGACAAAAGCCCCCTGGACTTGCTCCTCCTGTTCATCGTTGCAGCCTGCTTGTTCACCTGCCTCTTGCTCTGGCCCAGACAACAGTGGTGGTGAGAAGGAGGAGCAGTAGATGCCACTGCCTGCTTGCTCACTGGCTCTCTGCCTGTCGATCAGGAGAGTGGGCGCAATGATGAGAAAGAGGAGAAGGAGCATTGGCAGCTGGTGACAATGTTGGTGAGAAGCTGGACTCACTGAGGGAGGGGGCCCATTGAGGGGCCCTCAAAAACCTGGAGCTAGCACTGCCTAGACTGACTCAAAGACTTTTGATAAATCTCTGGGCCTGAGGTTGCCCACCCTTGATCTAATCCAACCCCCTACTCAATTCAAGGTCATCAGTGAGTACTCCGAAGCATCTTTCTGGTGATGTGGGGGATTCTTGAGACTTGTTGCGACTCAGGCCTGTGTAACCCAGTGGTGGGGTAAGGAACCCCTTTGGGGCTTTCCTGGCTCACATACCCAGAGTCATGGGGCTATGACGCAGCAAGTCCTCCCTCCACACCTGAGGATGTGTGGCTAGATAGGGAGGAAGTAGTAAACACACTACTTCCAGCTCAGGGCTGGATCAGGCTTCCCCTAATGTAAGCTCCTGCCTTATTAGCAGTATCCCTCACAGTCATAGGATTCATCACAGATCTTTGATGTTAAAGATTAAATCAAGCTGTGGCCCTAGCTAACCCAATGGCAAGTATCTTGTCTTATTATTCTAGGTGTGGGCACAATGACCTGAGCAAACTTGTGAGAGGCCTGCTAGTTGTCTCCCAGAAACCTTTACTTTGCATATCAATAGATTGCAAATCAGGCTGCATTCTAGCAAACCAACCAACATCAGAACTGTGATCTTTTAGAGATGGGTGAGAATTTTTTCAGTGTTGTTGTTGTTTTAATAAGTACTTACCAAAATTTGCAAATTTCTTCATAAACAGGACAGAAAGAATGTGAGATTAAAAAAGAAGAAGAAGAATGTGGGAGAAACCCAAACTGAAAGACTCATCCATCCAGGCACAAGATGTTGAGTGCTTTGCTCTTAAAGGTCTGGGATTGACTCCCTGGGTAGTCAGCCATGTTTGTGGTGCTGAAGCAGGGTTTCCACATCTTTTTTATGATAGACTCCCCACCTTTAACAGTTATGTGGAAGGCAGGTAAAGCATGGTCATCACTAACAGGGGCGGGCCCTGCCACAGCTGCAAATTTGCTGGAGAGTGCAGCAGCAAGTTCAGTAGCAGCAGGAGTGGGGGTTGAGCCTCCACTCAACCCCTGGAGGCTGCTCAACTCCTGCTCTCCGTGCTGGGAATAGCTGTACCTATTGAATTTGCAGGTGCAGACGGGTGAGAATTTCATTTCAGTTTGATCAGAATTTATCAAAATTTGCAAATTCCTTCATATATGAGATGGAAAAAACTTGAGATTTTAAAAAATTGAAAAAAACAAAAACAAAAAGAAAGAAATTGGGTGCAGGAGAAAGTGCGACTGGCAGATTCATCCATCTCTGGGCACAAAGGGGGTTGAGGGAAAACAAGAGCACAAAGATCAAAACAAGGACCTGGATTGTCAGATTTTCTGATGCATCATCTCCGTAGATATGGCCTGGCCAGAAAATCTTCCAGCAGCAGGTTAATGTTTTGTAATTCATGTTAATTATACTATGAACTTGAACAAGAAAGTATTTTTTTAAAAGAAAAAAATATATATCTTGAAAAAGCCTGCCTTGAAACACCCATCTTGTCCAGTGTGGCATCTGTGTGGTCCTCAACTTCTTCCCACGTCCCTCTGCAACACTCGACCTTCTGTTGTCACTGGAGACAGAGAGTACATCCTGTTTTGGCTCTGCATGTCTCTTGTGAAGACAGAGCCGACAGTGTGTGTCAGGAAGCACGTGAATGCCACACATATGCGGGGCCCTGCATGTCAAGGCAACAGAGAGAGGTCCAAGGCCTCTTGTTTTGTCTAGGATTCTGCATTGCACGTTCTTTGGTTCCATGGACAGAGGGATCCTTTGTGCAGTAGAATCACAGAAGGTTTTTTTTCTTCTTCAGTGCAAGCTGAAGCCAAGGCCTGGAAACAATTTGTCCTTCTGTTCAGGGCCTGTGAAAGGCAAGGTTTCCCGAGGTCAGAAAAAGCCAGGGAGACACACACAGAGGATGGGCAGAGCAATGTTACTACTGCAATGACTAAACAGTTTTTGAAGTGCCAGTGTTCGAGCCAACTGGCAGCTGTGAAATAATAAGCTAGCTCGAGAGTTTCACAGAAGTCTTCTTCAGGTGGCATGTTAAACACACAAGCAAACAAATGAAATGACTAACAAACAAAAACATAGGGAGAGAAAAGGGAAAGATGGTGGTACTACAAGGCATGGTGGAGGCTGGATCAATGTAGATGGAACTATGTAACAGAGTTTGGGAAGCAGATGGGAGGAATAACCACATATGCAGAGGGAAGACACAGATTGAAGGGACACATTCACCACCAGGAAAAGGCTCTGCAGAGGAGAGAGAGTGAGAGCAGGAGGCACACAAAGTAAAGGAGGTTCAACAGTCCTCCTCCTTGTAAAGCAGATCAGTGCAGTAGTAAATAAAGGCACGGTAGTCCTTACGTTATATTTGCAACATCACAGGTGAATTTTAGATGATCCTGTAGGTACAGAATCACTGTTCAGATGATACTTCGATTACATGCAAAGGGGAAGGGCCTTCTCAGTTGTGGCACCCCATCTCTGGAATCAACTCTGCAAGGAGGTGCGCCTGGCGCCTACTCTTAATTCCTTCAGGCGCCAGGTGAAGACCTTTTTATTTAACCAATATTTTAATGGTTAGATTTTTATTCCCATTTTTATTATCACTGCTGTACCTCCGGTCTGATTCATCTGGCTGGGCTGCTTTCTTTTATTGTATTATACTGTATTTATATTTATATTTCAATGATGTTTTTGGTTTTAAGATTGTTTTTATCCTGTTTTTCTTGTAAACCTCCCAGGCCCAGGGAGCCTTGTGATGACACGGCCCCTTACACTTTAGGACCAGGCGCATAAACCCTTCTCAGGCTAAGCATCAACACTTAAAAACCTGAGTGGAGGGTCAAATGAAACCTTTCCCCTACTAATGAGGGAAAAGATTAATACTGGTTATTAGGATCTATTTTAAATTTATGATACGTGGGTACAAAGGTGTGTGTGTGTGTGTGTGTAGATTTAAAAGTAATGCAGGTTAATAACGCCAAGCTGACACGTAGGATTTCGGTAGCAAAGAAAATAAAAATAAGTTTATTTTAATTCTCAAAATCTTAATTCCAGAAAATAACTTAAAACCTGCCTACCCCAAACACTTTATAATTAACCTAAATCCCTATAACTCCAAATACTCTCACTCCTCATACAAGCAATGATTTCTCTTAAAACTCCTGACAAGACACGAATAACCCAACTAACCTAACTCCCAAACTCTCTAACACTCCCAACACACTCTAACCAACCTCCCATAACACACTCAACTAACTCTGACATCACCTAAACACTCCTTATATACTCCTCCCCCCCTTTCCAAGACCCACACAAACCACGCCCACTCAGTTCAACATTCTATACTCACTAAATATACTAAAGCAGACATACACCAGGGAACTGAATTGTGGGGTTACGCCACAGCGGTAAATAAATATATTAAATAAATATATTAAATAAATAAATAAATAAATGCAAAGCCGAACTGACACCACTAGCATCCACCCCACTCCTTCTTTGCATTCAGCATAATGTCTGAAAGAACCAACATGTGCGTGCATGCATAGACTCCATATGAACAATGGGGACCCTGCCTATGGCTGGACATGGTTTCATACATTATGCTGAAAGAGCCTGGGGTGGTGGGGGTGGTGCAGTGCAGGGCCAGCAGGCAGGCAGAACCCGGTCCCTGGTACTTGACAAATGCTACATACCATTACATGTCACCTATTTCATAGTGTCATATAGGATGCATGAGAAATTTGTTTCAGTTTCTTTTTGATCAAGATTTACCCAGTTCTCACCTTCTGGACCGAACACAGACTCAGATGCAAACTGCGGTTGAAGTCCATGGGATGTAACCGCTCGGCTCGGGAGGGCGTAGCGAGCCGAAATTGGCCCCGCTCATGCCCCCCAAGACCTGCGAGCCTTACCATGACCCCGCTCGCCTCTCCACGAGCCACCGCGCCACCCACGCCGGGGTCCAGTCGCACCATTTCCGGCTGGCCGGAAGTGACGCGACACGGCGATGGGACTTGGGACCCTGCGCCGGCGTGCTGGGACCCCGCGCTGCGTCTTTTCCATAGAAACCAGGGCAACAGGGCTTAAAACGGCTCTAGTCCCTGCTCAGCCATGAAACTCACTGGGTGACTTTGGGCCAGTCACTAACTCTCAGCCCAACCTAACTCACAGTGTTGTTGTGGGGATAAAATGGAGAGGAGGAGGAGCAGGATTATGTAAGCCGCCTTGGGTTCCTTGCAGGGAAAAAAGGGCGGGATATAAATTAATATAATAAATAGAGGCCCATGGGGCAATTCCAGTGTGCTCATTCTGCTAACAGAGAGCTCCTAACAGGGTTCTCCCAAATATAGCCCAACACTTCCCTCCATGTGGTCTCACCCCACCTGCATGAAATTAGTCCAAGGACTGCATGCAGCCACCAGGCTGCAGGTTGCTCACCCCTGTATTAAGATTTTCTTTGGAGCACCTGGACTGGGTGCTCTTGCCTTCAGAGTTCAGGCAGATGGGAATCAAGGGAAGAGCCCTCCTCTGTGGTGACACACACCAATTTGTGAAACACCCCCTCCCCAGAGAGATTTGTTTGGTGCTGTCCCTTTCTTGTCATTTAGGGCACAATCCTATGGCCACTAGATGGTGTCTAGACAGCCATAGGAGAAGTCAGAGTCCCAGCTCTGACTGTGGAAATGTACTTTGAGGTCAGAGCTGGGAGTGCCCTCCCTCCACCCTTGCAGCTGGGGCAGGAAGAACTGCGCCGCCAACTGTGGCTCCGAGGCCGGAATGTCCTTGGGCATTCCGGAAGGCAGGGAGGGGAGGAATCAGGCTCCGCCGGCATACATAGTATCCTGGTGGTGCCTCCTCAGCCTCCTCTCCTCACACTCCAGGAGAAAAGTCTTAGATGACCCAAATCAGCCTTCTAAGTCTTTTGCAGGGCAGGAGAAGTGCAGAGGCGACCTTGGCCTCTGCGCTCCTTCCACCCTCCATAGGATGCCTGGCTGTAATCCTCCAGGTTCAGAGGGTTATGGGAAGCCACATTGGATTGTGCTGCCCAATAGCATAGCAAATGAATTGATTGATTGATTGATTTATTTTAACTTGTCCAGGCCTTCTTTTGGTGAATGACAGTGATGCTTATTCTGCTATTATATCACTGTTTTGTTTGCACTGCATTTTATCCATTTGCTGGGATTGTATTGACACTGTCATTGTTCTCTTCTTGTTGAAATCCACCCTGAAGAGAAAGGAGGGATATAAATATTTAAATGAATCAAAAAATATACATTTTTGTCCGACATTTCTTCCAAGGAACTCACTGTGACATTCATGAGGTTTTCTTATTGTGTCTGCATGGCAAAGGTAATGAAGACAAGTTAGGTGGAGATAAGGTGTTTGCCCCAAGGGTGATTCCATGAGCTCAGTGGCTGAGCAGGGATTTGAACCAGGGCGCATCACTCCGCTGCAATGATCTCTTTATGCTCCAAAAGATACCAAATGCTAAAAGATCCTCTGGTGCTCTGTCATGACTCAAAGGGATGCAGTACAAGCTTTCATAAAGCCACTCTCCTCCAGTCTCTGGGGAACTGTAACATTTTGCTCAAACAGCATCAGTCCTAACTTTAGGGCTTTGCATTCTCCACACCCCATGTTTTGGAAGCCTTAAGCCTTCAATCCTGTACCAACTTACTTGGGAGTGAAGCAGGCACTGCTACAGGGGAGAGACACTGCTCCATCAAGGGTGACTATTCCACCTGCCCCCCCCCCCCCGAGACCTCATAAGCAAGGCTGGAGATGCAGTTAGGGAGGCACTGCTCCGGGGGAGAGATGCTTGAACTTGTTTAGGTGCTCAAATCATTGCAAGCTCACAGATGTACAGTCGCTGACTGCAGATTGTGTCCAAATCCGAGTCTAGAAGGTGCAAACAGGGTAAATCCTGATCAAAAACAAACTGAAGCAAATTTCCCATACATCCTAGTGCCATTTGATTGTAAGCCTCCAGCAGGCAGTGACTGTCTTTCTTAAAAATAATAAAAGAAAAATAACTGTACAATCCTAACATATTTTAAGAGGAGAAGAAGAAGAAGAAGAAGAAGAAGAAGAAGAAGAAGAAGAAGAAGAAGAAGAAGAAGAAGAAGAAGAAGAATGCATAAATGTTTCTGTGAGTAAGGTTTCCAGTGTTTTTACTGTCCTTGATCCTATGCCTTTGTTGCAGTCTGACTACATACAAAAATCAGCAGGTGAAGCAAAGTTTCCACCTGGTTACCTTCTTAATTTCAGAGTACCAGATTGTTCCTAAGGCATAGGAGTGGGGACAGTAAAAAGAAGTCAGCAACTCCAGGGGAAGACAGCATGTGTTAATATACAGATCATTTAATCATGAACTGCAAACTGCAGGATGTTCTTACTAATATGAATAAAACTCAGAAAGCCAATACTACCATCATATAATCTTAATGGAAAGGAGCTAAGGAACCATCTCCAAAGCAGAGTAGTAGCACTGGATGTTCATATGCAGATATATTTTGTGTGCAGGTGTTGCTTTCAGGAAAATGGATACACACACCCACAGGTGCATTGTCTTTGCTCTGAATGGGAATGCTGCTGCCCGAATGGGTGCCAGGGAAGGAACCTTGGCAAACAAAGTATGAGTATGGGATTACAGGATTTTATTACTATGTTATCTCAGTGTTTACTTACATGCAGGATTCTGTTAGATGGCTTTTCTCCTTCCCCCTTGTGTACAGATATTCCTTGTTGCTTTCTCAGGTGGAAACCAAATTTGGAATCCATCCCAGCTTGCATGTAATGGACCTCTGGTGCTTACACATTCATACAGGAGGGGGGGATAGGACTATGAAGAAAACACATAGTATACAGCAGGGATGGGCAAGTTTGAAGGGTCAGAAGGCCTTTTTTTGCCACCTCCATGGGTGGCACTCCATGGGACAACCCACACTCTGTGGGGCATTGGAAAAAACATTGCTGGTTTCCCACCACAAATCAGTGGCAAACTTCTGAGGAAGCCTAAATCATATTTTCAATTGAGTTTTGGCCATTTCAGGCTTCCATAGCGGTAGCAATTTTCTAATTTTTGGTGGCAAATGGGCAATATTTTTGCCACTGCGAATTTTGGAGGTGCAGCAGGGGCCAAATGAGGGAGCAATGAGGCCTGCATGCAACCAATGTTGCCCACACCTGGTAAACAGGATGGAGGATTCCACTGGGAATGTCTCTCCTGCATCCCATCAGAGGGATGGTGCTATGGAACAGGATGGGATGTAAATACTGTTGCAATCAAACTCTCAAGACATGTGCATACTTTCCTAGATGAAGATGCTTGCTTAATGTTCTGGGTTATGCCTTTGGGCATGCTGTATAGGGATTATACCTGCTGCATATTAGGATTAGGGTTAGCTTCGGGTTAGTAAAACCTGGGTGTGTCTGCATCTCCATGAGGCTGAAACTAGCCTACATTGGGCAGACATAGTGAGCTGACAACAAGAACACCCTCAGTGATGGCTTTGGACTTGCTGTCTTAACGTATAGGAATTATGCCTGCGTATTAGGGTTAGGTTAAGCTTCAGGTTAGGGTTAGGGAAAGCTGGATTCCAGGGCATGTCAAGGAGCCTGGAACAAGCCTAGATTGGCCAGACAAAGCTAGAAGTCAACAAAAACACCCTGAGTGGTGCTTTTGGGTATGCTGTCTGAATGCATAGGGATTATACCTGTGTGTTAGGATCAGCGTTAAACTTCAGATTAGGGTTAGGATTAGAGAAACCTGGATCCCTGTGCATGTCCAGGGGCTTAGAACTAGCTTGGGTTTGGCAGACAGAGCAAGAGGTCAACAAGAACATGTGTCCTGCTTTGGGGCATGGTGTCTGGATGGAGAGGCTTAATACCTGTGTGTTAGGGTTCGGTGTAAGCTTCGGGTTAGGGTTAAGGTTAGGGTTAGGAAAACCTGGGTCCATAGGTATAGCCAGGGGACTGGAACTTTTCAAAATTGGGCAGACAAAGCTACTGATCAACTAGAATATCCTGAGTGCTGCCTTTTGGCATGCAGTCTGAATGTATAGGGATTATACCGGCGAGTCTGGGTCAGGTGGAAGCTTCAGCTTAGTGTTGGGGTTAGGAAAACCTGTGTCCATGTATATTTTCAGTGGCCTGGACCTTGTTCATATTAGGCAGATAAAGCAACTGGTAAACAAGAACAGCCTCTTCTGTTTTTGTGGTATTTTAAGGTTTTGTTTTAAGCCATTTTAATTATTTTTGTAAGCTGCCTTGAATGCCAGTTTTGTTTTGTTTTTTGGTAGAAAAGTGGGGTACAAATAATATAAATATTTAATAAATTAATGCTTTCTGATGGCTGTTGGCTAATAGCTACTGGACACACTCCACTTATTTGTATTGGCGGGGGTAGTGGGTAATTGGATACCAACTTTTGAAAGTAGCAAAGTACCCAAAAGTCAGCAGGCACTCAACTGTGCTACTTCAGAATTCAGGTGAAGCCTGCATGTTTGAACACACCTCCCTTGAAACAAATCACTAGAAGACTAGCAGGTCAGGGAGAAGGCTACATTGGCCACCCCCCCCCATTAGATCCAGTTTTCTATATGCAAAGATTTTAAAAAAATAGGGGAGAGTATCATGGGATTTCCAGCCACCCTGTGATATATAGCGGTACAGTACAGGAACAATTTTACCACCTTGTCTGCCTCTTTGTATCCAGCGGGCCTCCATTTTTCAGCTATCTGCCAAGAAATAGCTGTGTGTGGGGCTGAAAATATATGTTCTCGCTTTGGAGGGAACTGATGCTGCTTTAAAGAGCACCACTGTCTTGTCTGTCTGTCTGATTTCACTGTTTAACAATGGGTTTATAAATAACCAAATACTACATAAAACTGAGCCATAACTCTCCAGGACTATCTTCCGAAGTGAATTGCCCCTGTAAAAGGAATAGGGAAGTAGGGAATGCAAAAGGCTACAAAGAAAGAGAGGCAAAAGAAATTGGTTTGAGGTCTAACAGCACAGCATCTTTCCAAGCAGGCCTGTCTTGACAAGGCTCTGCAAGTGAAGCCACAGAAACACCACGTTTCGCAGAACTCTGAAACATGCCACCACCTCCCCAACACAAACCTGATCCTTCTCAGGCACAGAAGCAGTCAAAAATGGTTAAAACGCTGAGCAGACAGGAAGCTGACAGGCTCTCTGCAGAGGCCCACTATTGCTCCTGACAGGTTTATCAGCATCCTGGCTTGCCTGCAATGAGATGTAAAACATGGGTTTCATTTCCAGAGCAGACGCTGCTAAGAAGCAGCGAGACACTTGAGCAGACAGCTATGAAGCCAGGGTCCTTTTTAAAGAAAGTGGCACTTACCTCACACATTGCAGAGATGGCCCTGATGAGTGGCTCTGCCTCCACCTGCTTCCCTGCATTTTCCATGCTACAGGCATGACAACACCTTGCAGGAATGAAGTTGTGTAGCTCAGACAAGCTCTCTGCATCCCAAAAGAGGAGGCAGGACACTGGGATACAGCAAGCCAGGTGGAAGTTTACAGGTGGGTGGTTCCAAATACAGACTTGGACAGAAGTAGGAAGTTGCTGATTATGACCACATTCATATCCCCCCATTTTTTCTTCTTTCCAGAAACCGAAGGTGACTTACATAATCTTCCTCCTCCTCTCCCTTTTATCCTCACAATAACCCTCTGGGGTAGGTTAGGCTGAGAGTCAATGACTGGCCCAAAGTCACCCAGTAAGCTTTATGGTTGAGTGGGGACTAGAACTCAGGTCTCCTGAGCCCCAGTCCAACACTCTAACCACTGTGGTTCACACTACACCACACTGACTAATTCCAAGTCAGATTGGTTGGCTGTCTAGCCCAGGGGCAGGCAACCTGGCACACTCCAGATGCGTTGGACTACAAATCCCATTAAGCCCAGCCAGTGGCCAGGGATGATGGGAGTTGTAGTCCAGGACATTTGGAGGGTGCAGGTTACCTACCCCTGGGCTACTTCTCTGGCAACAGCTCTCCAGGGATGCAGACAGATGCTTTTTCACATTTTTCACATGAAGGTGTGTTTGGTGGAGAGGGACTAACTTCAAGGGGTTCCACCTGCCTCACCCCACCGCCTTGGAGCTGGATAAAGCCTGCTGCCTGACAACCATTGCTGGAATGAGTGTTTGGTGGAGAAAGGCTGAGTTACATCAACACTTTGTGGGTATGTGGGGCTTGAAGAAGGTCTGGCAATCTTTACCTGCCCAGGTGAGAGATGGGGAAAGAACTATGAGAGGAGACACAGGTGAGAGCTCGGAGGAAGGAAGGCTGCTGCATGCTAATTGTGGAGGACCCTCCTGTGGAATGGAGATTTATTTATATTTTAAATATGTCTGTATTGTGCTTTATTCTCTCTTCTGTTTAGTGCTCAGTTGTTGGATTAATTTAGTTTATTTGTACTGTTTTACTGGATATTGTATGCAATGATATTTCTACTATGGATTTATCTGCCACCAGTACAGTTACGTGTAATTGTTTCTATTGTATTTTTTAAATAGTATATTTATTGCTCTTTGATATCTTGTAAATTATATTTCCTGTTATTCATTTGTGAGCCACTTTGGGCACAATTTTGTGGGAAAGTAGCATACAAATAAAAGATTATTATGATTTTTGGATCATTTAGCTGCAAGATTGAATCTGGGCCCTCCGGCACACAATGCATGTGGTCTGCCATTAAGCAATGGTCCCTCCCCACTCTAGTGAGATTCAAGTGACAATGACAGCCACAACACAGCTTGATAAGCAACCAACGTTAATATTTCCTTTGAATCCCCAAGAGGGATATGCAGAATCTTCCCCGAGTAATTTTGCTTGTCTTACTGAAACTCTTTGAACATCCCTCAAAATCCCTCAACATCTTCTTCAGCAAGAATCTCCACACTGACCATGGCATTTCACCTGGAATTAAAGCAACCTTGGGTGGCAACCCTATACAACTCAGAACTGGGTGCTACTCTGACAGCAGATGATTCTACGTAAAATGAATTCATTTCCCCCTCTTCTGCATCATCCACCCACCCTGCTCGGCTCTGCCTAACCTGGCTTTAAATCTGCAAATCCCACAGTATGTGGCAATCTATTCAGATCCCAATTTTAGCAAGTCCTCTTCTTTGCAAGCTCGGAAATGTGATCACTTGGCATTAGCAAAACTGTATCTTGGCAAAGCTGTCTCCAGCAAGGGAGCTCCTGCAGATTTAGCTGCAAATGCCTAGCACCCAAGCCTCAGCATGCCAATAAATCCACCTTTTAAGAGAAAGTTCATTAGCATAGGATTAGAGGGAAGACCAAGCACAGAGGCCCCTCAGGCTTATGTCCGCTGCTCCTTTCTAACCTCCCTCCACTACCCATTCAACCTCCAGGTAGTGTCACTTTTATGGGGACCTGAAGGCACAGACAATTTGGTCATCCCCCTATTTGCACATGCAGGCAGGCAGAGATTTGCATATAGTATTGGTGCTGTGAAGCAAAGATGGAGCTGAGCAGATTTATAATGCTCTGAAAAGCAGCAGCAAAAGAGGAGGAGGGAGAGGGGGGAGCAAGCAGCATAGAGGTTTCAACCAGGGGCATGAAGATATATACCAGCTCTGTGTAGGCAACATAACATCCTTTTGCTGCAGAAATGTGCAAGCTTTTCGGTGGATTGGACATTATGAGCAACAAAGCAATGCTACCAAATGGCATCTCTGCATCAAGTCCTTCCCGTGTAGCAACACATACCAGAGTCATGGCATCATCACATTGTGCCTTACCCCAAACCACATCGTTGACTGCTGCCAGTGGGGGAAATGAAAACACTGACTGGGTTCACAAAAGCCATGATGGTTTGTGTGAGCCATGTTTGTTTCAGAGTGACTTGTCGTGTTGTATGAACCGGGCCAGAGTGGCTTGTTGCTAGCTTCAGGTAACATGACAAGCCACTCTGAAACAAACATGGCCAGCATGGCTTATCATGTTGTGTGAACCCAGTCATTATGATGTTACAACCTGGGTAAGTGTTGCTCAGTATTATGGGATGAAACAAACAAACAAAAAAATATCTTGGGCAGCATCACCCTGTTGCCTATAATATATAATCCCACTTGCAGAGGTCCAATGAATTTCACCTAAGTGAGATTCTGAGGAATATTGGAAGTTCCCTGCTCCAAAGAAACATTTGAGGAATTTCAAATGAAGTATTTAAATAAGTGTTTTGACTCTACTGTTCTGAGGAGATAGAGCCCACAGAGAGTCCGAGAGGCAGGGGGAAGGAATACATGAACAAGCAATGTTCATGTTCGCCTGGATTCTCCAAACATCAGCTTGATGTTCTCATATTGTTTACTGTAGTCATTTGCGATCTCTTGTTGATTTGCATGTGAATGTGAAAATTGTGTAAATCGAACACTATTGAATTGGGAACTTGCATTAAAAAATGTGTATTTTTCAAAGTTGCACAACTTCCCCCCACAGACTGTGAAATGGCGAACTGCTTGTTTGATAAAATTCACATATTTTCGAACACTTGATCATTTGCAAACATATTTGGAGAACACATCCCCCTGCTCACGCCTGCATTCGGAGTTGCTAACAGGGCTTGTTCAACTGTTTTGCAAACACAAATGAAATTCTCATACATCCCTGGCAGCAAGGGGTGGTGGCAAGAAGCAGGACTGATGATGGGGGGACAGTCCAGCAGGATATTTGAAGGAAGGAGGAGGAGTCAGGAAGCCCATGCAGGTCAAGAGAAGCAAGCAGGTCATATACAAGACTTGCAGGACCATGGACAGATCACTGGGTGCTGCATGGACCCTGCATCAGCTAAGTCCCAGCTACAACTGATGTTTTATAACATCCTTCCCCAACCTTGTGCCCTCCAGATGTGTTGGACTACATCTTATATAATCAACAGTACATGATGGCTGGGCATGATGGGAGTTGTAGTCCAACAGATCTGGAGGATGCCAGGTTGGGAAAGATTGTCTTACACTATCCTTCCAGGCCCTGACTACCCTTCTAAGATTCCATATGGAACAGCCTTTGTACCCTAGCCTAGAGTTGAGCACTTTGGCACCTTCCCCTTACTCCCTGCCTGGTGAGTTTTCTCTGCCAGTGAACAGATATTGGAGAGTGGGAAGTATCTGGTGTGGTGGGCCGAGGTTCTTCAGGGAGATTGGGATCAGGAGGAGCTGTCTTTGGGGGGTCTGGTTTGGGCATCTCAGGTTGCAGGCTGCCAGTCTGAAACTTAAGACAGAGGACTATGTCTTTCTCTTGTAGGAATGTGGATAAGATAGACTCAACTGGCTCCTCCCCCTCCATATCTGATTCCTGGCTTCAGCTCAGGACTAGGGACAGGCCACTGACTTGCTTATTTTTCTTTGCTAGTGCAAACAAGGAAACTCCTATAGAAGCTTGATTTCCTACTTCCCAGTCTTGAAAGGGAGTGAGGCACTGTGCTGCTATGAGAATGAGTGAGCAGTGACTACACCTGTCTTCTTGCACCAAACATGGGGCAAGAAGTCTGGAAGCAGCAGTGGCTGGTGACTCCAATGTCAGTGGGGCAGTGTATCCACTCCAGGTTTCAGCCTGAACTTTAATAGGAGAGAGATATCCATGGTGCCGAATCCATTAAAAAGTCCAGACTAAGACCTGGAGTGGATACACTGCCCCACTGACATTGGAGCCACCAGCATCCACAGTCTGGAGGAAGCACCTCAAGGCATAGCTACCTATGGCTGCGTTGGGGCTGCTTCTTTCTATGTGATGCCTCATTAAGAGAGAAATATATGTAGAAGATTCAGAACAATTTAGGCCACAGTTTAAAAATGCACACTCAGTCATATCAATAGAAAAACCATAATCTTTATGTAATTATGGCTCCTTGTCCCCTGTGGTTTCTTGTCCTCTGCTCTTGCCTTTAAAAAAGAAAACCCCAAAACACTACAACTTTGCAGAACCAAAGAACCAGAAAGGAAAAAATTGACAAGAAACTCAAAACCATAGGAATTATTGACTGCAGATAAGTAATTCCAGGAATGTCAGGGCCTCTCGCTCAAATTGTTTGGGGAGTGCTGTTCTGTGGTTTCGATTTCTTTCCCAGTCAATCATCAAATACAGTTAGTTGTGAATACATGAGTAGGAGGACTTAAATGAGAACAAGAAGTCTGTCTTCATGGCCCAAAAGAGGCAGTCAGTGCCAGGGGCTGCTTCTCTGTGTGACACCTGGTGCAAATAGTTTAATGAGATAATTTACAACTGTGTGCCAGGGATGGTGGCCTGGAGGCAAGTAGGTAGCCAAGTTTAGGAGAGGCTCAAGTAATCAGCTTGTACTGAGGAGCCAGGCGACAGTCAGCAGATTCATAAAGACAGACAGAACCTTACTTATTCCAGGCTGGAGCTCCTGGGATACTGTGGCCAAGTGTAAAACTATGGAATTTGCTACCACAAGTTGTAGTGAGGGTCACCAATTTGGATGGCTTTAAAAGGGGGTTGGACAAATTCACGGAGGGGAAGGCTATCAATGGCTCCTAGTCCTGGTGGCTATATGCTGCCTCCAGTATCAGAGGCAGTATGCCTGTGTGCACCAGTTCCTGGGGAACATGGGCTGGAGGGCTGATCTAGTATGGCTCTTCTTCATACGTTCTTAAGTGTGGCAAGGCACAGATCAGATAGCTTAGGGGCAGGACCATGAGGAGCTCCCTGGGCAACATGCTGCACGAGTACGCCATGTAATAGACCCAAAGCACACACTACTTTAGAGATGTAGCTAGCAGCTACATCTTTTTATTCTTTCCTTTCCTTTCCTACGTTAGAGTATGTGCAGCCTCTCAAGCTGGATCAGGACCCTAGGTTGAGGGCCTTAAACCCTTCCTCTCATGATCCCTATCCAGATCAGGGTCCTGTGCTTGTAACTGATATTTGCCAAATAGTGGTCCACTAACACAAATGGATCACTATTTGGTTATATATTGCAGGTGCAGGAGCCCTGATCCAGACTGGGACCACAGCAGGAGAGGGGGAGGATTAAAGCCCCACCCCCATGGTACAGCCCCAATCTGGATTGTGGCCTCTGCACTTACTCTAGAGTAAAAAAGAAAAGAAAAAAGGCATAGCTGCCATCTATGACTAAATTAATGTGTTAGCCCAAGATTTCTATATTTCAGCAGCCCAATTTAGGTGGATAAGGTCATTTTGCTTGTTGCCGTTGTTAAACAAAAGGGAGTCAGATACCCTTGCCAATCTACTTCAGGTTCCCCAGAGATCTACCAGTAGATCCAGAACTTCACTG
The DNA here is from genome assembly GCA_021292165.1 of Shinisaurus crocodilurus. Taxonomy (NCBI): domain Eukaryota; kingdom Metazoa; phylum Chordata; class Lepidosauria; order Squamata; family Shinisauridae; genus Shinisaurus; species Shinisaurus crocodilurus. Next base: position 9,289,557 of record CM037884.1, on the reverse strand, counting down.
GCATCTCTGCCTTCTGCCCACCCCTGTTTTACACTGCCCTGCAGAGAGAGGTGTATGGAAAGCCATACCTCCATGGAAGGAGCCAGCTTAAAAGGTAAAGCTGCTTCATTCCATCACTCAGATGTGCTGGCTGGAATGCACTCTGTTGCCCAAGATCTTGGCAGGTGGTGGAGAAGGATCTTCTTGGGCTGATTGGGGGAGGAATCATTTGATTCAGATGAGGAAGGCAGCGCTACCTCCTCTGTAACTGGAAATGGGGGCCTCAGTGTCCACTGAGGCTTCTCCCCTATGGAAACCTGGACTGTGGCTTGCCTCCTGCAGCTACAGAGTGCCCGAATGGCCAAATGTAGCTCGCAAAGAAGCTAAATTTGGCCTTTTCAGCACTTCATAGCCCCTATGGATACCATTGGGGGCAGCGGGGGGGGGACGACAGCAAGGGCTGCAGAGCGGGTGGCAGGCACCACAGCAGGGGACAGCAGGGGCTGCATGCAGCTTGCAGGCCACACATTGCCCATTCCTGCCCTAAAGGGTTAAAGTGACATCATCGCATTTCCTCCAGAAAGAAAGGGATTAAGGGCACAATCTAATGGGGCTGCCCGTAACCCTACAAACTCAGAGGGTTCTGGGCATCCTCCTATGCAGAGCAAAAGGAGTGCAGAGGCGAAGGTCACCCCCATGCTCCTCCTGCTCTGCAAAGTAGCTAGACACCAATTTTGGTCATCTAACCACAGCACTTCAGAGGGGAAGGGAAGGAGGCTGAGGCACCACCACGATATGTCATATCTTGGCAGTGCTGGTCTCCTCCCCTACCTGCCCCCCTGCAACGCCCCCTAAACCCCTTCTCCGAGGTCGCTCTTACAACCTCAGAGAAGTAGCAGGCATGGTTCTTTCCGCACTGGCTGTGAGGGGAGGGGGGCACTCCAAGCGTGGAGTCCCAGCACCGAGGTCAGAGCTGTTTCTGACATTGCAGCTGAGACTCTGAAAAGTACTCCCCTCCCCCCCCCCCAGATACTGCCTAGGGGTGGTCATAGAATTGCTCTGTAAACCAACCAACTCAGCATAAGCACAGAAATGGCTTAGTTTATCTGCAGACCGTGCATGATCCCAAGCACATAATCTATTCCAGAATTAATAATAAATTCATAACACAGCAGTCCAAGCCTGCTAGAAAGGTGAGCATTATGAATGCAAGAGTCTCAACCAATGAACTAACTAATTATGAAAGTTGGTGGCATCACTAGTATTTTATTCTGTGCGGATTGCCTAGTATGCTTCAAACAAAGGTCTTCCTCTGGGGTAGAGTGCCACTGAAGTTCTTTAAAGTTAGATGCAGGAATAAGCTTTAGGGTGCAATCCTACGCATTTTTAGATAGGAAAAAAGCCCTAGAAATCCCAGCATTCCTTAGCCAGAATAGCTGGCAGACTTTTCTAGGATCTTTTGTAGGATTTTTTTTCTGTCTAAATGCACTGATAGGATTGTGCCTATAAAGGTTCATTAAAGCCCACCTAAAATATCTGACCCCCAAAATTCTCCTCTGGCTGGTGGACAATTCCTGGCTCCCTCCCATATCTCCCCACACCCACCACCCAAACGCACTCTCCCCTACCCTTTCCTTTAACTTAGCAGCTGGAGAGATGGCAAGGATGCATGGTGAGGAGAGCAGAAGGAGGGCTCATTCATTTGTTTGTTTCATATATTCATGTCCTGCCTTTTCAGACAAGCTCCCACAAAGCAGATCACAATATAAATCTTTAAATTAAAACTACTGAACATAATAAAACCAACATCTTATTAATATATATCTATATAACTAATGGGGCCCAGCAATAAAATCAGCAATAAGCTTAGTGAAATAAAGGGACCTCTTAAATTGCACAGGAAGAGATAGGGTCAAGCAGAGTTACAGGGAGGAATTTGACAACTGCAGGGCCACCACGGAAAAGGCCCTGTCCCTGATATCCACCAACCTTGGTGGGCCAGAAAGCAGGGTCTCTGAGGTTGATCGTAGGGCTTGGGCAGGTTCTTGTGGAAGTCAGCATTTCCCCCCCACACACACACACACCTTCTCTCCCCCTTTCCTTCTCTACCACCCTGCCATGCTTGCTAAATGTGTGTCAGAACAATGGAGAGTAAAGGAGAAAGGATGAAAATCTTTCTCCATTCTCCTCCCCAAACACCTTCACTAATGCTACCACTTCCATTGGTAGTATTCCCCTAAGAGAAGGGGAAGAGTGTTGAGGGGCTGGTGGGAGTGACAGTGACTAGCAAGGAATAGGCTTTCAGGGGTCAACATGATTCTAAAACCTTGGATTAGCTCAGGATTTGGAGGAGTCCCTGTTTATTTTCTTGGAAACCCCCCCCCCCAAAAAAAAATCTCAAGCCAAACCCCAGAACAACCTTGGAAGGCTCATGTATCGATAATGTAATGAATTTAAACTGCTAAAAGAAATAATAAATGTTTGACCTTCAAATAGAAAATATGTCTGGTGTAATATTGCATAAGTAATATTTACTAGTCCACATTCATGCAACATCATATAGCTGATAGCATCTTCATTTCAGACACCTGGAAGGATGAACAGTGATGAGCTATTTTAACAAGATATTAGTCATCCCTGATGTATCAATGTCAACTACTTGCCTCTTCTCTAAAAGTGACAGCGTTAAAAACCTTTAAAACATGATTACAGAAAAAGAAAAAAAAAGGAAAAGAAAGAAAAGAAAAGGTAATGTAACTCAAATAAAATGCTCAGAAATCTCAAAGGTCTCAAAGTAGCTCAAAGCAAACCTTGAATAAGCCGTGGGAGACAAAACCCACCATAATATCATAGGCATAAAGGATTCTGATAAGAATATAAAACCTGTTTGTGTTTTACAACAGTCATAAATAGAGGGTGAGGGACCATGAACAAAAGTGGGAAGATTATCCACAGCCAATACTAAAGAATACATATAGCCTGTCACAGAGTCTTGAACTATGTAAATGAAACCCATGATACAGATATAGATGTCTGTCTCACGTAGGGATGTTGGAGAAATCCGCGATGGACTCAAATGACTTCAGATTTCTATACATTCGACCCATGGCTTTTCCCAGGTTGCACGGATTCTGCAGACTTGCAGACCATTTTTGTTTGTTTGATTTTCTGTAACGTTACACAAATCATAGAAAAATATGAAAAAGAAGAAGAAAACACTGACCAAAAATGCACATTTCCCCACATAGACTAAAGCACGAAAATGCACATGTGTGGGGGGGATTTGCATATGAGTGCATTTGCGCAAAATCAGTTTCTGTCAATGAGCAGATGACAGAATGAAAGGCACCTGAAAATCCACAAGACACAGATGGAACCGATTTAACAAAGTCCGTACATCCCTAGATGATATATAAATATAACTATATAGGTAGGATAAACACACATATCAAGAAATGAAACTAGGGATCCCATCTGATGACAAACAGGGGAAAGAAATCTCTTAATTATGCATGACAAAATATACTAGAGTGAGGGATGGCTGTCTCTGTTCATTTCATTTTCTCCCACATTCAGTTTTGCTTGTTTGTTTGTTTTTAATCTTAAGTTCTTTCTCTCCCCAAAATGAAGAACTTTGTGAATTTTGGTAAATTCTTATCACAAATGAAATTCTCACCTATCTACAACAACCGAATCCAGTAGGTATATCTATTCCCAGCATGGAGAGGACAATGATGTACTTGCCTGCCATATACCGTAACTGTTAAAGATGAGGAACCTGTTAGAAAAAAGAGAGAGGTGGCGACCCTAATACACAAACATGGTTGAATACATAGGGATTCAGACCCTGACTTTTAAGAATAAAGCGCCCAAAGCACTGGGCCTGGATGGACAAATCTCTCTGTTTCAGTTTCACCAACATTCAATATTTTTTAAAAAAATCTCAAGTTCTGTTTGTCCTGAATACAGAGCATTTTGGGAAATTCTTATTAAAATGTGTTTTTCTAAATGTAATGACTCTTTTTAGGATATTGAAAGACAATAAGCACACCAATGGGTGAAGGAAATAGTTTAATAAAGAAAAGCAGATTAACAAACTAATTGAAGCACAAGAAAGCAAAGCTAACAAGATCATAAAGCATACGTCCCTTCTTTGCCACTGGGAACACTGGCATTCAATCTTATCAAGGTAAGATCAGTGGCAAATGTGACCTCATAATGACCTCTGGTTATGCAACATCTGTCCACCTCGGCCTGAGGTTCTGCCACTTGAGAGGTTCCCAGGGAATTATATACTATCCCATTGATCCCTCCCATTCTGGACATAGTACAATGACTTCAAGAGTGTTTCAGACTGGAAGAAAACAAGCCTCAACACTTGGCAGCCAGCCCACCCAGAAGACAACTCTCATCTCAGCTACCCTACTAACAACAAGTAGCCAATGGGGGCTGGTGGCATGGCACCAATGTCAGTGCGGTGTGTATCCACTTCAGGTTTCAGTCTGAACTTTCAAGGAGCCATCCATGGTGCTGAAACCCAGCCCCAACTAGGTTCAGAACCATGGACTGTTCCTTTACAGTTCAGACTAAAGCCCAGAGTGGATACACAGCCCCACTGACACTGGAACCACCAGCCTCCACTGCATGAAGTATCTAACCCTGTGGTTATGCCAAAGCCTTATCTGGCAGCCCTAAACTATACAGCATCAACATAATTAACCCTGGGAACTAATAAAAAGGCACAGCTAGTCACCTCAATAAACAGGGCCAAATGACACTCTAGACATGGGCAGAGGAATTCTGTGCACCACTAGCTCCTCGAGATAACAAAGGACTTCCGTGTTTCCACTACAAGATCAAACTGACACGCGTTTCTCACCCATCCCTAAAACATATAACAGAAAAAAATATATATGAGTGCTTGCCGAGATAGCCTGTCTTATCCAGTATGCCTGCACTACCTGCCAGTTGTGACCTGAGATAGAAGCCAATTAGCCGAGAATCTTTTTACTACACCCCAAATTAACTAACAGTATTGAGAAGTCCTAAAAGGTAACCCTCCTTATGTCAATCAGAGGATCCCCTTGAAAAAAATCCTACATAGCCTCCAAAGGAGTTACTAGGAAAGCCCATCCTATTATTAGGTTAAGCAGGTAGGTTGCTGCCATGGTTGCAAAGAGGTCAGGGAGAGGGTTAATGTATAAGGTGCATGTCACCCTTCCCCCTAGCCAACATCCCACAATGCCAGGACAGTGGCATGTTCTCCACCATGTGTCCCCATTCCTTCCTATGTGGGGAGGGCGGGCAACACCATCCCCACCTGAAAAATGGAGGACTGATCATGTGTTACACGCGAGTTAAAAGTTCTTTGTTGAATCCTTTTAGCTTGAAACAAAGGGCTTAGTGCATGTGTGGGGGGCAGGTCCTCCTTCACTTGAAGTATTTCAGCAGTGGCTGGACAGCCATCTGTCAAGGAAGTTATAGCTGCATCCTGCACGGAAGAGCCTGCATTGAACAGGAGGTTGGATTAGATTATCTCCAAGCTCCCTTATAACTCTATGACTGTTTGCAAGCTTGGCCACAGTGATACAGGCACTTGTAACCTCAAGGCTGGATTACTGTAATGAGCTCTATGTGGGGCTGCCCTTAAGGCTGCTTCGGAAGCTGCAGCTAGTGCAAAATGCAGCAGCTCGGCTGTTGTTGTCGGGATCTGTCTCTTTTCAATATGCCACTCCTTTGCTGAAGGAATTGCACTGGCTACCAATTCACTACCAGGCCAGGTTGAAGGTTCTGGTACTTGTGTACAAAGCCTGAAACAACTTGAGACCAGGATACCTGAGAGAGCGCCATCTCCCTTACCAACCTGTCCAGTCACTCATGGGAGGGCATTCTCCTAGTGGTTCCTCATGGGCCTAAGGCCCGACTGGAGTCCACCAGAAGAGGCTTCAGCGTGGTGGCTTCATTTCTGTGGAACTCCCTGCCTCTGGAGGTCAGGCAGGCTCTGACACTGTGCTGCTTTTGGCTTCTGCTGACAACTTCCTTGTTCCAGGAAGCCTTCTCTGCTGTTCAACCACCATTTATATGATACCTTGTTTCTAATGTTTTGTTTTTATTTCTTTTATCTGTTTCTATCTTTTTATTGCTCACCGCTCCAGAATCTGCTTAGATATGGAGTGGTATACAAATACTGTAAAAAAATAAAAATAAAATGTGTGTGTACAGTTTCAGAAAGCCATGCTCCTTCGCTCACCTTTTTCTCAGCTACCAGCAGCTGTTCATGTGGTCCTGGCAGACATGGTGATTACATTCCTTGCTGCCAGTCCAGCACCATCCATGGAGTAGGTGAAAGAGGGAGGAAGTGAATGTCAAGGTGTGCTTGCCAAGACATACAGCTCTGAAGCCTTCCTTTGCTGTCAAAAATGTTGGGGGTGCGGGAAAGAAGAAGAAAATGATGTGGTAGCAGCAGAAATCTGATGTATAATTCCACATTAATGAGGAAGCAAACTCATCATCCTTTGGGTATGGGGGAGGAGGCATTGATAAGATATAAACTTTTCCATAGTTATATTATCCCATTGAAACCCATTTCCAAGTCATTTTTGTTGTTAATATTTGGACTAATAACCCCGCTTGACAAAATGAAAATGCATCCACAAGGATCATTGGAAAGATACTGTCCACATAGAACTGGCAGCTTGTTTGGATAATAAACACTCAAATTATGATGTGTGTGTGTGTGTGTGCATGCGTGCATTTATCCCCCTACCCAGAACATCATTTCTTTTAAATGAGAATTTATCCTCCTCCCACCCCATTCCTTTGTGCACCTGCAGTTATCTTGCTTCTGATGACTGTACATCTGCTGTGCTGCCTGTGATGCAGAATCTCCCAAGTCATAAGACGAAAAAATCCCTCTAGAGACAGGATGTCTAAAGTCATCATGAATCTGAGTTTTCTATTATTCAAATACTTCTCATTTCTCCAGTGATATCTACATGGATCCAGCTATGGCAGGGCAGTTGAACCTCACACTAGCGATGCACAGGGAATTTCCGTTCAGTTCACAAATCATCAGAATTTGTCCCAATCGCAGCCCTGGATGTGAAAGTGAACTTGCACATGCTTGCACATTCTTGCCCTTGCAATTGTGTTCGAAAAATGTGTTTTGAAAAATATGCACTTTAAAATGTGAATTTTAAAAAATGCATTTTCATATTTTAGTCAATGGCGGGAAGTGTGCACTTTTTAAAACACACACAGAAATGTTCCTATTCGAGTGGGGGGGGGAACAGGTTGCAAACAAAAACGGGAGTGAGGTGAACCGGGCTTTACAGTGGCATTCAGAGAATCTCAGCAAGCTTGAACATCCCTTGATCTCCCATCCCTACCTCAGACCTGTCGGCCAAATCCAGAACACCTGGGGTTCTAATCTACCCTGAGGTCCCTCTATGATAAATCTATCCTTGCCTAGGGGTTCTATGAAATGGAATAGCAGTATTTAGGGGGGCCTGGCCCACCAGGTAAGCACAGATTTGTGCAAATTGTGGAGCGGTGGCCCAAATTTTGCACAAATCTGAAATTAGCTGTAAGAAAATTCAGGGTGGCCAAGGTGTAGTGTGTGCATATGCAGTGAGAGGAGGAAGCTTCCATACTTTTGTTAAATGCTGCAACAAGAACGACAACAATGATGCAAATCTAATGAGTCGGCCCCAATTTGCACAAATATTTTGAGCAATTTCGTGGAAGCCGAACCCACCCCCCAACTTGCCCCACTTTTGGCCATTGGGTTGGAAATGTGTCAAAAGTACACTGAGCTCAAATGGAATGGATTTCCCAGTGTTGCACATCCTTCCTCCATGGGCTCATGGGACCCATCTGTCATTGCCCAGGGATACTGTGAGATGGAATTCCAGTATTTAGGGGAACTTGGCACACTCCAGATGGCCATGCCCCCTTCCCTGGTCCTCACCCTCCTTCCCCCACCCACTGATCATTTGGTGGGTTCCCAGCTTTTGTGCTGTTTTCACCGCATTCTCAAAGGTTGAAATGTCTCTCCTAAGACTTAGTTACTGGAAGTAAGAGCCTTAAGCTAAAACATGCTGGTATTTTGGTATTTTGGCCCTGCCCCTTTTAAGTTTGACCCCACATATCGCTGGGAAACTGGGATGTGGGCCTGAGAGCTTTTCCAAAATTGAATTTGGCCCTCAGCCTGGAGGAGGTTCAACACCCCTGAGCTACAGCAATCACCCTAATTTCTGTACTGTGTGCTAGGCCTATGTGGAATCCCCCTGTGAAATTGTGCTGGTTTATCAAAATGTTTTGTTTTCCTGGGAATTGCTGATACATTTCTCCCAAGTGGGAACCTCCAAATGCACTCTGAAAGTCCACCTTAGGCAAGAGTCAGGGGCAACATAGGAAAACAGGGTATCAGGATTTTACAAGCCATTGAACAAGAGTGGATCCTCTTAACCTTCCAGGAATAGATAAGATTGGGTAAGTAAACTGAGGGATCACATAGGAATCCTCTGTCAGATGATCCATGCAAGTACACCAAGCCACATCTATTTGTCTGTGTGTACGTATGTGTGTGTATGTTACCTTGCCACTTGTAATTAAAGAGCAACTTCACCACCCCCCATAGCAGTGCTGTCCTTTCGTTATCCAGTGCTAAAAGGAACATACTGTAAACACTATGGATTGCCTTTGTGTGAAACCTTTTCTCCACCTTCCAGTTCCACAGATCTCCTTAGTGCGCTTCCTGCCACCCTCGGGGCCTCAGCTTCTGTGGAGTCAGTTATGTAAGGATATCTGGTGTGGGGTGGAGCTCTAGTAATTCCACTATTCTTATCAAAATTATCTTCACTTCCTAGAAATTCATTTTTAGTCACTGCACCTAGAAAGGATATTGTAGAGTTGAAAGAGCAACTAAAATGATCAATGGGCTGAAGCAACTCCCCATATGATGGTTACAATGTCTGAGACTGTTTAGCTCAGAAAAAAGACAAGGAGAGGGAGAGGTGTACAAAATTATGCATGCGGTGGAGAAAGTGGGTAGTATTACCTCTCCTAATATTAGAACCTGTGGTCATCCCATGAAGTGAATGGTGGGAGATTCAGGACAGATAAAAGGAAGTATTTCTTCACACAGCATATAGTAAAACTATGGAATTTGTTACAACAAGATGTAGTGATGGCCACCAATTTGGTTGGCTTTTAAAAGGGATTAGACAAATTCATGGAGGATAAGGCTATCCACGACTACTAGTTATGATGGCTATGTATTATCAGAGGCGGTATGCCTATGTACATCAGTTGCTGGGGAACACGATTGGGAGGTTGCTATTGCACTCATGTCCTGCTTGTGAGCTTCCCACAAGCAGCTGGTTGGATACTTCGTGAACAGAATGCTAGGCTAGATGGACCCTTGGTCTGATTCATCATAGCTCTTCTGATGTTCTTATTTGAAGTTTTGGCTGAAACATGTTTTCCAATGATGGGCCAACTCCCCCTGCCAGAGTAGGCTCAAAAGACTTCCCTTTTAAAAAAAACTTTTGACATTTGCTCATAATTGCTACCCCATATGACTGAGCCCCCCCCCCCTTAATTGGCTAATGCTGCAGCTGCTGCTCCTGTGGTGTTGTCAGGGAGTTCTCTCCCTCCCTCCACCATCCTACTTCATGGTGTCTGGGAATATAATTCTATGGAAACTATATCTCCTAAAGCTCACATCCTTAAGGCTAATGTTTTGGCCTCAGGAGCTAGAAACCTGCTTAAACAATAATAATGGTTGAATTGTTGGAAGTCATACCAGTCACAGGACTTGAGTGAATCCCCAGCTTAATCAGCCTGGCTGGATGTAAACAAAGGCAAGACAGAAGATGCAGAGCCCCAAACACACTGGTGCATGGCTGGCCAAACATACATACCTAGGTGCACCACTTTAACCTGCTTCGCATGAGAAGGGGAAGAGTAAGGGGAGGCAGGCAGGAGCACCGGAACATGGGAGGCTACCTTACACTGAATCAGAGCATGGTTCCATCTAGCTCAGAATCGTCTGCACTAACTGGCAGCCAGCTCCCCAGGGTTTCATGCATGAGGTTTTCCAGCCCTACCTGGAGATGTCAGGGATTGAACCTGGGACCTTCTGCATTCAAAGCAGGTGCTCTACCACTGAGCTGTGACCCTTGTCCTACGGTTTGTTCTCAGTGACAGAAGTTGTATATATGCTCTTTCACAAAGAATATTCCTGTTTAGCTGCAGGAATAAGTCAACAGAGGAAGGCTGCTGACAGAGACTGTGAGTTCTGGGTGCCACATATTCAGATAAATTGGAGTGAGTTCAGAGAAGGGCAACAAAGATGATCAGGGGACTGGAAACTAAGTCCCATGAGGAAAGATTGAAGGAAGTGGGTAATGGACTTAAGTTACAGGAAGGCAGATTTCAGTTGAACATCAGGAAAAAGTTCCTAATGAGCAGTCAAGACAATGGACCCAACTGCCTAGGGAGAAGGTGGGCTCACTGTCACTGGAGGTATTCAAGCACAGACTGGGCAGCCATCTTTCAGGGATGCTTTAAGCTGGATTCCTCCTGCACTGAACAAGGGGTTGGACTTGATGGCCTAAATGGTTCCTTCCAACTCTATCCTTCTGTGATTTTAAGAGCATCTGTGATAAGGCAAGCCCTTCTGCACCCTGGCAGAGAGAAAAGAGACTCAGACTAAGGCCAAGCTGATGCTGTATTCTCCAAGAACCTGCCCACACCCCCTGCCCAGTTGCACTGAGCTTTGCAGGATTTTGAATTCAGTTTTCCCAATACAAACTTACACAGACATGTGCTGTGGCAATAGAATGATGGATGGAATCTACTCAGCTCTGTGCACAATTTTGGACTCTGATAAGGTGTTTGACCAGGGGTGTTGTTGGGTGAGTGCTGGTTCAGGCAGTCCGACAAAACCAAAGAAGAAAGAAAAGCAATTCACACATGAGTGATAAGGGGAAAGTTTTGCTTGTACAGTAATTCCCCTGTCTCAGTGCCAGAGATGCAAGTCCTTTTTTATATTCAGATAACTTAACGCTTCCTCTGCACACACATAGATTATATCTTGTTCTTACCAGTATGGGACATTGACTTTGAGAATATCAAAACCACCTCTAAGCCTCCGGCGCCTCTTCTTCTTAAACAAAAAGGACAAAGATCGAGTGAAGTATGACAGAAAAGGAAGATATTTTCCTCCAACAAGACAGGGGAATTAGCTCCCTTAATAAACAGGCCAGCCAAGGAGAATATATAATAAGACACTTTTATATACTTTCTTGAAAGAGCTAGGGAACTCCTGGGGATGTGGCACTTTGAGGATGCAGGGATAGTGGGAAGGAGGAAGGGATGAAAAAGGAAGCCAAATCCTGCAATGACCATGGAGGAGGATGGAGGTTTCTCCATATTCAAGGAGATTTAAAACTGAACTCATCATGTTGGTGGCAGGCCAAGGTGTCAGAATTAGGTCACTGCCTAATTGTAGGAGTGGGGGAGCAGGAGGTAAGGTCAGGTATTCTTAATGAAATACACAAGCTCCACCTCCTGACTCCTCTTGATTTTGCCCCCTTCCCTGTAGGCTTCAAAAAGCAGTAGCTAATGGGGCCATCACAAATGGTAAGGGGGCAGATGCCCTCTCACCCCATTCTACTTTGAGCAGTGTGCCAAATCCCTATTAAATGTGGTGGGTGGGAGTGATTTAAGAGGTGTTAGCTCTAGTTCTTCCCTCGCACGTTGCACATAAACCAGCGCATCATCTGATCCTGTGGCCAACTAGTTCCTCAATGGAAAAAGAAAGAAAGAACCGACCCAATGTTTGGCTGTATAGGATGGAAGAATCATTCAACACACCCCTCCCCACCTCCCACCATTTTCTGACTAATGGACTGCTACTACTATGCAAAAAAAAAGCAATGAATGAGCATCAGATGAGAGTTAAAAAGAGCCATCTTCAATCTTCTGGCTAGTTAATGCATCTCCAGACTGGAGCATCCCAACAATCCCCAGTGTCAGAGCCATGCCAGGGGGCTATATCTCAATCCAGATTTGGCCTGGGTTCCCCCAAATCAGGGCTGGATGTGGGCAGTGTAATGTAGAGCAGGCAGAAGGTATTATTTAGATGGCCAGACAAGGGAACATGGGAAGCTACCTTGTGTCAGAACATTTGTCCATTCGTCTGCATCAGTCTTCTCCAACCTGGTGCCTCCAGATGTGTTGGACTGGCAACTCCCAGCATCCTCCAGCCAGGCCCCAAATTGGGGAAGGCTAGTCTACACACTGACTGACAAAAGTTCTCCAAGGTTCCAAATAGGAGGAGCCTTTCCCAGCACTACCTGGAGATGCCAAGGACTGCACCTGGGACCTTTTGCATGCAAAACGTGTGCTCCTACCATTGAGCCACAGTCTTTCCCTTAAATCAGAATGTCAAGCTACTACTATTTACCCCAGAAGCTTTATACTGCCTGCCAGCCAAACAGCTAATACTGCACGCCCATATTCCTTTCTGTGCCTTAAGAAAGCTCTTAGTCCTGAGCTCATAAAGTCTAAGATAGATTATTAGATTAGGTCTTAGCCTCTAAAACTCAAGTTCCCAGTTTAAGCCCCATCATTCCTGACACCCAGTAACACACCTGCATGGAGAAAATAACATTTAAGTTGGCACTCACCTGGATATTGCCAATGACTTTGTGCTTTGTATTGGTGGTGGTGTTCTGCAGCAATGCATATGAGCATGGCAGCCAAGAAAAGGTGCTACCATGTTCATGTGTATCACCATCAAGCAATAGCTGGCCACATCTGAGAAAGTGTCAGGTGATCAGATCTTACTTCCTCCATGTATAGCTGGGTGCAGCAATTCATCAGCATCAGAGCCAATTCTCAAGTGACACAGGGGAACAGGGGCAGGGGGGGGGGAACCTACATAATGTGTATACATACTTATTATGCCTATACATAATGTGTTGTACTTATTCCCTCATGTTCTGAACCAACTGACCAGTTACTATTATGCATATTATGCACAAGGTTGTATTGGCTTCTCTCTCTCTCTCTCTCTCTCTCTCTCTCTCTCTCTGGATGGACTGCTAGACTGGAGGAAACAGCAAAAGAAGAAGTATATCTCCTGCTGCTCTATGGAGAATTATTGGTTCAAATGCACTACTCTGTGCACTTTGGCAAAATGTTTTCCACAGAGGTCGCATTTACAAGCTCTCCAGTTTTGAAAAGGTGCTTCCTCAGAGTTCTAGTTAGCTCAGAAGGAACATGCTGTGGGAACTGGAACTCCGAGGTAAGCGCCTTTTTGAAATAGGAGAACTGGTAATTATTGCCTGTGAGGAAAACATTTTGTCAAAATGCACCGGAGCAGCGTCTTTGAACCAATACCTCTCCAGACACAGGTGTGAAGCGGACCTCTCCTATAGCTTATGATTCGGCCTCTTTATTTGATTGTTGTTTGGTATTGCCTTCCTTTCCTTTCTCTCTCTCTCTCTCTCTCTCTCTGTGTGTGCTTTGGCTGCTGGACTGCCAGGCTCTTGATGGCCTTGCCTCAGCATTGTGGCAATGTTCCTGGAATACAGAAATCAAAAGGCCATTTAAATCCAAGGCTCTTTCTGTCAGGGATTTATGAAAGGCCCTGAGAAATGTTGCTAACCTGCTTGAACCTCTTTCCCCTTTCCTTATACAGTTCCTTCAGTGAGCTCTCCAGGTAGTGTCTTCCAATTTTGCCTCAGATTTCATTTTTAAAAATTTATTAATTTATTTATTATATTTATACTCCGCCATTTTTCCTGCAAGGAACCCAAGGCGGCTTACATAATTCTCCTCCTCCTCTCCATTTTTCTCCTCACAGCAACCCTGTGAGGTAGGTTAGGCTGAGAGTCAATGACTGGCCCAAAATCACCCAGTGAGCTTCATGGATGAGTGGGGACTAGAACTTGGATTGCCTGAGTCCCAATCCAATACTCTAACCACTTCTCCACACTGGCTCTCTCCTCCAAACATCCCAAGGTGCTGTGTACATGATCCTCCTCCTCTCCATTTTATCATCACAACAACCCTGTGAGGTAGGTTAGGTTGCAAGCCAGCGACAGGCCCAAAGTCACCCAGTGAGTTTCATGACTGAGTGGGGACTAGAACCTGGATCTCCCAAGTCCCAGTCCAACACTCTCACCACTACGCCACAATGGTTCCCAATTTTAGTTGGAATTGGCATGCAGCCTAGAGATCAGTGAGCCCACCCCCCTGAGAACTTTTGCTTGCTTTATGGTGATCCTTTCTGCTTTACTCAAAAATTCATTGGATGTTTTATCCAACTACCTTGACTGTTTGTTCGGGTGGAATTCAGTGTCAACTTCCCCACTGGCAAAGGCAGGGCCCTCAAGCCCCCCCTTACATCCAGCTACATAACGCAGATTGCTCAATACCCCTATTCAGACATTCTCTCTATGCATGCAGTGAGGGAGAGCTGTGGGTGTGTGTGTGTATATATATATATATATATATATATATATTTGCAACATCAGCTTCCAGGCAGCAACTGCAAATTTTGTAGTCAACTGAGTGCTTCACCCTTGGTGGGGCCCTGATCCTGGCCTGCAAGAGGGTCACTGTGCCATTGGGTCTGAGCTTCAGTTTGGGCTTGTAGCCAATCCAACTTTTCAGTTCCTACTAGGGGTTATTGTGGAAAATCCAGAGCTGTAGGTAAGTCCAAGTGTGCTTCCTTAGGTCCCCGGACTCTGTAAGTTCTCTGCGTGTAATATTTTCTTAGAGCAACCTGCCCAACCTGGTGCCCTCCAGATGGTTTGGCCTTCAACTCCAGCCAGCCCCAGAATGACATGGGTGAGGGACAGGAACCTTGGGAGTTGTCGTTCAAAAATCTGGAGGGTACCAAGTGGGGAAGGAGTGCAGCTTCCTTAAGGATGCCCTTTGCCCTGGCTCTCCCTGGTCCTGGTACATCCCTGGTCCTGGTGACGTCTGCAGTGGGGTAAGATCTTGCTGGATTTCAGCTATGGGTGCAGGTTGATCCTGACAAAAGGCAGCAGGCAAGCAGAGAAACAGTCTGAGCATAGAGTGATGGCCTAATGACCTCCCTCATCAACGTGATGCCTAAACATAAAGGAATCATTTATGTGTGAGAGTCAGTGTGGCGTAGTGGTTAGAGTGTTGGACTGGGGTTCGGGAGATCGGGGTTCTAGTTCCCACTCGGCCATGAAGCTCAATAGGTAGCTTTGGGCCAGTCACTGACTCTCAGCCTAACCTGCCTCACAGGGTTGTTGTGAGGAAAGAATGGAGAGGAGGAGGAACATGTAAGCTGTCTTGGGTTCCTTGCAGGAAAAAAAGGTGGGATGTAAATATAATAAATAAATAAAATAAATAAATAAATTCTGCAAACCCCACAACTCCAGGACAGGGGGTGGCATTGGACTGGCTATTCAGCATCATCTGGCTACCAGAACGAGGAAAAACGTGATCCCTGGTATATTTGCATCCTGGTTTGAGCTGCCTGCAGTTCCCACATCCAACAGCAATCCCAATGTTACAGGAAATAGTGATTCAGTCCCTGATTTGCAGGTCTCCTAGTTCAAAATCCATGACACACCTGAACCACTCAAACCATGGCCATGCTTTATCCTAGACAGACTGCATAAGGAGTTGCAAAATGAAGGTGATGAAGTCCAGTGGTGGTGGAATGGCCTGTATGACTTCATATTGCAGTTTGAATGCTCCCTGACATATTTTTGAAACCTCCCTGAAAGTAGAAAAATAGCACAGCAGGGAGTTGACCTTCTCTTTGATGTGCTAATTTTTACTGGTAGGGAGCTTTTCTCTGTCTTTTTTTTTTTTTTAATGTGGGGAAGAATTCAAAAATGACATCCCATATATGCAAGATAAGTGGTACTGTCCACTGACAACAGGATTCTACCACCTGATGCTGCTTTATGAGTAGAGCAGGCCTACATGTTTGACATGAAGAATCATTCTGCCCCCCCCCTTTCCATTCTGCCCTTTCCTAATCAACTAATCTGATCCAGGCATTCATCACTGGTCTTGACATGCCTAATGTCTCAATAAGAAGAAAGCATGAACTGCTGATGTTCCTATAAAGCTCTCTGATGACTGACAGCCTAATGGCCCTTGATTTTTTCCCCTCTTCCAGAGGCAGTTAGGAAAATGAAATAAATTTAGCTTCTTAAGCATCCCTGCTGCTCTGTTACATATCATGCCTGTTTCTTCAAGGCTGCCAACCATGAGTGGTAGTCAGAAGACAAGGGGTACAATCCAACCAAAACTAGTTACTTCCATTGGAAGTGATGGAATGAGACTTAAGTTACAACCACATTGTGTCCAACTAATTTTGATAGGACTTAGGTGGAATTTAATTCTTGCTGGACTGTGTCTAAGGAAGACAAGGAACAGCTAGGGCAAGCTTGTACAGACTGGCAATCCATCAAGCCAAATGAGGACCACCCAGCTATGTATGGTGGGTGAGTTACTGGCACTGGGCAAATTCCCATTTTTAAATTTTTGCAGACCCCCATAGCCATAAAAAAAAAGGGAGGTTTACTGAGCCCCTGGCAAGCAGGAACCTACATGGTAGGCTGGCTATTTCCAGCTTGGTGGGACATGAGTTTTCTAGGCCTGAGCTAGAGCCATTAATGTTTCCTAATTCATCTTTGCAGAGAATGCAGGTTACAACAGAAGCTGTTGGGCAATTACCGCATAGTCATTTATATTTCATAATTCCTTCTTTACTTCAAATGCGACTTCCTAGATACTACCATATAATTTTTAAACTACTATGTAGTTAATAGGGCAGAATTGAGGGCGAAACTACATATGATGTTATACAAGTCCCTTGGAGTTAGGGACATAGGAAGCTGCTTTGTGCGGAGTCAGACCATTGGTCCATCTAGCCCAGTATTGTCAACACTGACTGGCAGTTCAGGGTTTCAGGTAGGAGTTTCTATAGCCCTACCTGGAGATGCTGGGGATTGAACCTGGAACCTTTTGCATGCGATGAATGAGCTCTACCACTGAGCTATGGCCCCTCCTCTTAAATGGCAGGTTCCAGTTGTGCCCCCCCCCAACTTACACAGGAACATAGGAAGCTGCCTTATACTGAGTCAAACGATTGTTCCATCTAGCCCAGTATCGTCTCTGGGGCTTCAGGCAGCAGATTTTTCAGCCCTGCCTGGGACCTTCTGCATGCAAAGCGTGTGCTCTTTCCCAAGTTGTGTCATTGTGCTTTTAAGTTTTAAAGCACTGAACAGCAGGCACAGGGAAGGGGGCAATCAGAATTGCAGAATGCAAGGGGCTGACCCTTTCTTTCTTTCTTTCCAAATGGAAGTCTCCCCTCCCCTGAAACTGCCTTTTAGCATGGGATGAAAGCTCTCAGGGGCTCCCAAACAGTGTGAGGAACTTTTGGTTCAGTCCTAGTTCTGGCCTGCCTTGAAATCATGTCCAATAACATGGGACCTGCGTTTCTGGGTTAGGGCAAAGACCTATTCATTCTTATAGTGTGTCAAATCCTTAATTGTTTGGTAGTGGTGGTGAATTATTTATTTATTTATTTATTTAATATATTTATTCACCGCCCATCAGCCAAAAGGCTCCCTGGGTGGTTTACAAAACAAAGCAACACAAAAATAACAACAAAAATAGTATAAAAACACGAAGATATTAAAATATAACATGATAAATGGTTGAGAGCCATGTGCAAACCAAACCATAGCTTCTGGAATATCATATGGTACAGCCTTGCTGGGACTGTGCCACTTTTCAAAATGCAGTGGGGAGTTGAGATTTTTTAATCCTTCTTTTCCTTGATGTGCTAACTGTCAGTGCAGTGTGCAAGGAGTTGGGGGGGGGGTTAAAATATTTCTTTACAAGTGGGAAGCAATCGAACAGGCCACCTCCACCCCACCCACCAGCATTCTGTTGTGATGCTGTCCCTAGAAGGCTGAGCATCATGCTTCCCCCCCCCCCCCCGAATGTGCATTTGTGTCTTAGGAGAACCCCCACCTGATAATCCCTAATGAAGATCCATCTTCTCTGCCTAGTGGTCCCTGCTGCTCTGTACAAATGGAGGTGTGAGAAACTCTTCTGGATATATTCAACTTGTGAGTTTAAAAAACTGCCAGAGCAAAGTGATTGCAAGTGGAGCTTTTACTGCAGAAAGAAGGGATGGCTCAACACATGCAAACTCTCACCTTGACCCCCCCCCCCCACACACACACACTGGTGCGCTATCAGCATGTCGTAGAGTGATCCAGGCTTTGCACTGTGACACTTCCCTTCTCAGATTTAATTCTGGTGTTGGAGTGAGAATCACAGGAACAGGAAACTATTAAAAAACCTTGTGGGATGAACAGAAGTCAGCAGGGATGGGAGAGAATGGAGTCAGTCACTTGCATTGCGTCATCCTCCTTCCCTTCTTATCTTTCTCATTGTCCCTAATCATCTATTCTTTAAAAAAAAAAATTCCTCTAATAATTGCTCCATCTCCCCTCCCACTCTAGCCTCACTTTCATGCATTATTTCTCAATCGGAATCAGTGAAAATCACACATACTGGACGGGTTTCCTCCTCACATGTACCAATGCTGGGAAGACATGATTAGCCACAACTTCCCGGTGCATGTGCATGGTGTACACACAGAAGAAGGAATATGCACAGTTCAGTTGTGCTATCCTCATACATGGAAATCTACATATAGGTTGTATGCTCATTTCTAAACAGGAGTAGTCTATGGGGGAACTTGGCAACATGTGCTCAGAGATATCCCAGGTGTTTGAAATTGTGGGGGGTTTTGTTTTTAAATTTAGTGCTATTTTCTGGCTACTGCCTATTCCTTAGCACAAGCTTCTGTCTACCCATCCCCTCCAACAATTTTATATTAGTTCTAATTTAGCTCTGGATGATGAATACATTGCATGCATCTCTTTCCTAATTCCAATCAATGTAACATGAATGGCTGTAAGCCTCCTCACATAGATTGCTTGATGGTGCTAGAAGCCAACCCCTTCTTTTTGTACTGCTGTGTGTGTGTTGTTGTTGCTTCTCCTTTTTCCAGATCCCAAGACAGACAGATGATATTTGTACAACCAAAACTGACACAAAGAGCAGATAAGCTCCAAGGATCAAATACAGATTCACACCAGAAAACTACAGTGAAAAACATAGTAGCTGTATAAATTAACCCGGTCTAGAGGGAGAACAAACTAAAGGCTGATTCACACAACCATTTTTTAAAAGCCATTAACTAAGCTAATGCAAAGCATTTTGTTACCCTACATCAGTTATAGTTAGAAACCAAGAGGTGCAGTGTCCAGTTTTCTTGAGACATTACATGGGATCATGGGATGAAACACTCAGACTGCACATCACTTCTGTGTGTTCAAGAGATTGCACCACACCTACTTACACAGGGTAGGCAATGTGGTGCCCATGGGCACCAGTGTGCTCCAAGACATCTTTGTTGACAGCTGCTAAGGTACCCTACCCCTCCCACTTAAACACACACACACACACACACACACACACTTTTTTATTTTACTGGCAGCTGGGATTGCTGTGAAATAGTTTTCTGTTTCTGCTGAGAATGGTGGGTTCAAAGGAGTTGCTTAGTGTGCTGTGGCTCAGGTCCCACCTCTGCCTTGTACTCAGTGTTTGGGGCAAGTTACTTGTCCTTTGCCACACCTCCCATGGCAGCCATTTTGTGGTGGCACCCAGGACAGTTTCTCAAACTGCCAGATGTGTCCATGGCCCAAAAATGCTGGCTACCTCTCTACTTGGAATGTTTACACACTTGTCCCACCTCTGGCTATGGAAGAACCCACCCCCCTTTCCCTGTGACCCTGCCTCTTTTGCCTTCACACCCACCCACCTCTGGCCTGCAGTCCCCGAGAACTGCTCCAAAGTGGAATTAGGCCCTTGGGCTATAAGAGGTTCAACACCCCTGGCTTAAGGCCGCATAGTCAGTTCATGGCAGAGGTGAAATGTGAACCAGCGACCGCTAGGTAGGTCATGACACACACATTCAGAAATCCAATACCAAGAACCATACTCTCTCTGGATGTGCCCAGTTCTTAACATGCATTGAGAAAACCAATTTCTAATACATAAACAACAAATGCTTTCTCCCAAACGATGCTCCAGTCACCACAGTTCTTCATCCCTAAACAGGATATACACACCCGCCCTCCTCTTCCTTCACAAAAACCTCACAGCTAGGAATACATACATCATATCAAGTAGGTGTGCTTGAGGAATTCTATCTTTGCAAATTCCTGCACAAAATGACTTGCTCCACACCTCCCTGAGTAATGTGCAGATCCAAATTTAGTTATCCAGAAGCTTTCACGCTTACCTGAATGTTTCTTGCCTGAAACAAAAGGGATCAAAATTCATTTTAAAATGCCTGTTT
Source organism: Shinisaurus crocodilurus (assembly GCA_021292165.1). NCBI lineage: Eukaryota > Metazoa > Chordata > Lepidosauria > Squamata > Shinisauridae > Shinisaurus > Shinisaurus crocodilurus. The sequence continues at coordinate 9,269,123 of CM037884.1, read as the reverse complement.
TGAGAGCAAATTTATTTAGAAATGCATATAGTGATGGGCAAACACATCCTGAGTGAATTTGTTATTTACTCAGAAAGTAACAAATTCATCCCTGTGAACTTGGACGAGAGTTCTCCTTTAATACCAAACTTTGCTCCATGTACTGTATATGAGTCTTTGTGTATGTGCAATATCAAGGCACATCTTGGGAGCTGTAGTTTGGAGTCATGCAGTGCGGCATGACATCATGCATCACCACATTATGTGCCCCCTTCCTGATTGGTTGTTTTCACATCATCTGTATGTGTGATGATGTCATGTGATGTTTACTCATCATCTGCTATGATGATGAGGAAAGCAGCTAATGACACTGGTTCGAGTAAATTTTGGGGGATCCGTTGCCAGATGTGCCAGATTTTGGCAGGATGACTGACAGAAAATTTAAGTGGGGAGGGAAACTATGTACTCCTTTACTGCATATGTTCCTAAGCTTGAATTCTGTTCTGAACTTAATAGCGAATTCATAAGACATCGATCCAGGCTCACTACAAAGGTGAGCGTTATGAACAGATGAGTTTCAACTGATAAGCTGAATAATTGTGAAATTCGGTGGCATCACTAAAATTTTTGAGAGAAAATAATGTCTAGAAGTGAATATTTAAATGTGAATTTTCATGCTGGTTTTTAATTAATGTGGACATATAAGTTAAAATATGCCGAAGTGGAAAGACTGGAAATAGATTGATCCATCCATCCCTAACCACGCTCTTGTGAGCCCCAAGGTAGTTACATGGAACAGAGCTTACTTGGTTTTGCCAAGTCAAATTACAGCACTTCATGAAGGATAAGTGATTTTTAATAACACTCACAACTACAAAAGCACCCCCTAGTGCTCAGACTGGCATCTGGTTATGTTTATGCACATTCACACACATCTCTCTCTCTCTCTCTCTCTCTCTCACACACACACACACACACACACACACAGGCAGAAAGAGAGGAGAGAGAGGTTACTCGTTATAAAGCATGACAAAACAGTGTTGGATATCTGGCAAACAGCACATCAAAAGAGAGAGACTCTGAGACTAATAAAGGATTCGCATCAGCTCCATCCAACATCTGTGCTGTTTCATCGTCGTGGACCTTCCCCATCAGAAATAGAATGTAATAAATGAACAATAAACAAACTAAGTAAATTAAATAAAACAATAACAACTTAGTAATAAATAAATACAGCAACAGGCATCATCCTACGGAAACCTCTGCACATTTCATCACCACAGCAGAACCTCCCTAGCCCCTCCCCCCCATGCCAGTATCTGCCTCCTCCAAAAGCCTCCCCAAAGAGGAACATCTTAACCAGGCAATGATCAAGTTATAATGTTGGTGCCAGCCCTAGAGAGCAACACTACAACTGAAAGGCCCTGTCTCTCTCATATGCACTCACCCCACACTTCCGGTGGCAAGGGAAAGTGGGGACACAGAACCTGTGATGTGGGCCATATTAGGTAGTCAATGTTATTGACTATTGTTAGTTAATAACATTCCTACATAATTTATTGCGGAAGTAGAGATTAGCTCTTCCTAGTACAGGAGTGGGGGAAGAGGTTGGAATAGTGAGATCATGCACAGCCCTGCCTACAGCCTCAAACCACTTTATCATCCCATGCCCATCCTCTCTCTCATTACATTGTCTCCGCTCAATGGAATGAATCATCCCCTACAATCCTCAAAACCGGAAGGACATTTTCTAATTTCTCCCTGAGATGGCACAGGGCAGGCTGCAGCCTGCACCATGAAAGGGAGGGGAGAGGAGCAAACCAGCTAACCCAGCCCAGGCCCTCCTATGGTCCTCAATGCTGCCACCAAGTGGAAGACTTTATTTTCTGGCTCCTTCCACTGAAACATACCCAGCCTCTGTAACTTTCTTACCAACCCAGTCAATGTAATATACTGGGTACAGGGGGGGGGGGGGGGATCAAGACACCTGATTTCCAGCAAATGTAGATTTTACAAAAGGTTTTGAAAAGCACCAGCTTCATAGTTAATATGATAGTATTTCTAGAGGAGGACAGACTTTAAAACAGGTTTAGAAGTTAACCGTAGGGATGGGAGAACCAGGGATTCTAGAGTTACCTGAAATCCTCTGAACATTTTTTCAAAGCTCAGTTTGGCTTGCTCACATTCTCATCTGCACCCTGTTTTTCAGTTTGTTTGACTGGGGAAATCTGTGTATATATCAAGAGGTGTGCATGTCGAGAAAGTTGTGCATTCTGAGAAAGTTGAGAATTTTTCAATTACACATTTGTGAATGCAAGTTAAGGCCAAGAACTAGCAACAGTAGTCTACTAGTCCATTGAAAGTACCATGTTAGGGTTAGGGTTAAGCATCAGGTTAGGGTCAGGAAAATTTGGGTACCTCTGCATGTCCAGGGGCATAGAACTGGCCCTGATTGGGCAGAAAGAGTGAGCAGTCAACAAAAATACCATGAGTGCAGCCTTTGAGTATATTGTCTGAATGTATATGGAACATATCTGTATGATAACGTTAGGGTTAAGCTTCAGGTTAGGGTTCAGGTTAGGGTTACGGAAAACCTGGGTTCCTTTGCATGTCCAGGGGCCTGGAACTAGCCTCAATTGGGCAGAAAGAGTGAGCAGTCATCAAAAACACTGTCAGTGATTATTTTGGGCATGCTGTCTGGATGGAGATGTATTATACCTGCATGTTAGGGTTAGGGTTAGAGTTAAGGTTCAGGTTAGGGTCAGGGTTAGGAAAACCTGGGTCCGCATGCATGTCCAGGGGCCTGGAACTAGCCTTGATTAGGCAGAAAGAGTGAGCGGTCAACAAGAACACCTTGAGTGCTGCCTTTGCACATGCTGTCTGAATGTATAGGGGGTTACATTCTGCATCTGCATGTAAGGGTTAGGCTTAAGCTTCAGGTCAGGGTTAGGGTTAGGAAAACCTTGGTCCTGGTGCATGTCCAGGGATCTGGAACTAGCCTCCATTGGACCAAAAGAGTCAGCGGTCAAGAAGAACACCCTGAGTGTTGCCTTTGGGCATGCTGTCCGGAGAGGGAGTATACCTGCCTTTAAATGTTAGTGATTGAAGCTTTTTCAATCATTCCAGCTTCTCTGTCCTCACTCAGTGCCGCCGCCTCCCTTGAGGAATTAAATGTGATCAGACACTCAGAAAGGGGGGGGAAAGTCAATAGATTAGATGACTTGACTTTTTGTAGGTTGTGCTCAGGAAACTGAGTTGGAAGTGGAAAGTGGGAGAAAGACATCTAGGGCCAGTCAGACACCAAAGGTGTCACCATGGTTGAGAAACAAATTGAAGGGAGGTGTTGTGCTGATAATCACTGAACCTTTTAAACATGAGAGTGGGGAGGGACAGTGGAGAGGAGAAAGAAAAATGTGTAGGAAAGTGGGTACAGAAAAAGACAAGAGGAAAGTTCCTGTTGGGCACACTCAACCAAGCAGTTACGACTTAATGAGAAAAATATGCTTTGTGCAATACAGATTACAGTTCCTTGCTTGCCTTGCTACATTGTCCAGAATGAGAGATTACCATTATGAGATATTGGTAAGTCCCTAACAACAACAACAACAACAACAACAACTATTACTACTACATTTATATAGTGTTTTTGAATGTTCAAAGTGCCTCCTATGCATCATTAATGTAACCATGATGTCATCCATTGCTTGGCTTCCATGCCTGTAATTACAGGCCTTTCCCCCCACACTTCCTTGCCCTGATTTTGCTGTGGAGACACAGGAGCAGGAGAAGCAGATAGGCCTCTGCTTGTCTCCTTCATTCCTTGGTTTGCTAGTCCTTGCTACAGTGGATCCTGCAGTGTCAGGGACCCTGGGAAAAATAATTTTCCCTGGGTGCCTGACAGAAAGCAGGGACCCTGGGAAAATTACATATCCCAGGGTCCCTGTCATGTGAATCATTGTCGTAGTAGTGACCAACAAACCAAGGAAAGAAGGAAGGAGAAAGGGGAAAAGGAACCTACCTGCTACCACCACAGCCTGAAGCACTGCAGTCAGGTAAGTAGAAAAGATGTCCTGCTGCAGTAACTTCCATTGGCACCACAATAGCCAGATAAGAGGAAGGAAGGGTAAATTGCTGGATGGAGTTGTCCAGATCATAATATGAACCAAAGAACCCTTGGGGAGATAATGCTCACCTCAGATTAGAAGTGAGCATTACAAATCACCATGATTTGTATTCCAAGGCAGGGAATTATGAGTTCCAGTGTCATCATTATCCTGGAGACAGCAGACTAGTGGTTTCACTAGTACAATGTCTGGATGTATTTTCAAGTGTGGAGCAAGTATTGCATAAATCTGGGTTTTCAACAGACCCATGTAGTACTGATCTGATTCTGGAATGCACAGGTCTGTAGGGGTCTCAGATTGTGTATTAATAATTCAGCCAGTGTGCTTTCTCATCTATACAACCACAGGAACAACTTCGGTGCCTGCCAATATGCCTGAAAACAACCCTCTGAGATGTTCCTCTTCTTGCAGAAGCTGCCAAAAATGGCTTGCTGGTTTTGTTTACTTTGAGAAAATTGTACAGGACCCAGCTTTGATGATGATCTCCAGTTATAGGTAGGGGGAATGATGAAATGTAACTCTCAAATTCTTTTTTTTTTTAATGTCGGTTTTGTGTCGGTATGGCTATGTGTAGTCCATATTTTTTAAAAAAATATGCACCTCACCAATCCAAATTCTGCATCAAGAGAAACTAAATTATGTTGAACATTAATTATATTTATTGGTACCTTTGAAAATAGACGTCTGAAGTAGGGATCTATTAATCTGTCAGTTTTGTTTTCTCCCACATTCCTTATTTTTCCAGTCTCAAGTTCTTTCTGTCCTGTTTATGAAGAAATTTGCACATTTTGGTAAGTTCTTATCAAACAACTAACAGAATGAAATTATCGCCCATCTGCACTAGCCAAATGCAATAGGTAAAGCTATTCCTAGCATAGAGAGGACCATGATATATCTCCCTGCCATGTTTCTATTGATGAGGAGCTTGTGAGGAAAAAAAAGAGGTGGCAACCCTAATTGAGCAATTGAGGGAGCATGGCCCCTAGATAGCATCTGACGGGCCATAGGATAGTTTGGATTCCCATATATGAGGATGGAGACAGCACTCCGACCTCAGAGCTGGGAATCGGAGCCGTGCCTCCCTCCCCTGCTCCCTCACAGCTGGCATGGAAAGAACCAGCTGCTCTCTGAGGTTGGGAAAGTGACCTCAGAGAGGGGGAGAAGGTGCATTTTGGAGGGTGGGGAGGAGACTGGAGAGGCCAGGATATGAGCTGTCCTGCCTCCTTTCCTCTGACTCTCAGTTGCTCCAGCTAGATGGGCAAAAAAGCCCATCAAGCAAAAAATGCAGGGCGGGAGGCCAAGGAGGCAGAAATCGCCTCCAGTGCTATTCCCAGCAATTGTCATAGGATTGTGCCCTCATTTGTAATTGTGATCTGTTTCCTAAAGAACAACAACAATAACAACGGAAAGGCGGGGGGGGGAGGACATCAGTTCTTCTTTTCCGTAATTTATTTTATAATATTTTCTATACTTTAAAAAAATGATGTAGCATGATTTTGTTGGATGGCCACATATTTTCTTCAGGTCTCTGCAGACAAGTGGAGAAGCAGGGCTCTGCTTCGTCCATCACCAATGGACATGTGTGTGTGGGGGGGATGAAAGTATAACTTGTAATAATTGTTTTGGCTTCTTAATATTCTTGTGCTCTGATAAATCAATGGTGCTAAATAGAAGCGCAAGGAGGTGAAAAACAGATTGACAGGACAAATGAAGCTCAGCTTGTTGCAGAGATTTCTCAAATGGTTTATTCCATTTGAGCTAACAGGGAACTCATCAACAAACGATCAGCAACTGCAGGCTCAGAGGAATGGATTGGGACTCCTTACTCTGCCTGGATCTAACCAAGCTTGTGCCCACTTTAAAGAGGGAGTTTTATTCCAGGCTTTTTGCTCAAGAAAGGGCCGCTGGTCAAATTTGGCTCACCTGGATTCCCGATCCAGCCCTCTCGGGGTCTCCCAGAAGGCCCCTTTCCCCTGGCAACACTCCCTTTCCCCCAGCCTCTGATCATTGGTAGTTTCCCAGTTTTGGGGCAGCCCCCCCCTTCAAAAAAGTTGAAATACCTTCTAAGGCAGGAACCACTGGAATGCAGCCCCAGAAAGCTGCTCCAAAGTGCTGAAGAGACTCTACACCCTTGGCTTTAGAGACCAATCAGAACCATATACAACTCCCTAGAGATGATGATGATGATGATGATGATGATGATGATGATGAAGATTTTGGCTGAGTAATCAGAGCTGAATTTAGGGAACAATTGTAAAGCATTTTGTGTTTGTTCTTTTACAAAAATATTTCAAATGCATGTTCTTCTAAATTTGGATGTTTTAAAATAGTACTTATTCTGGCTGTTGTAGAATTAAAAAAAATATGATTGGGTTTGATGATTGGATACTTAACATTATTTTATTTATATCCATCATGAAGATGTAAGACACATGTCTGTTTTTTGTATAGTCCTCAAAGACAAACTACCAAGTTGACATTTGATCATGCTCAAATCCAGAAAGTCAAATACAAATTCTGTGTTGTAGTATTAGGCTGTAATCCTATGGTCCCTGGAAGGGCATCCCAGGAGCCACTGGACAGGATGATTCTCCCTCTCTGAAGTTTGAGAGGGAGGTCCATCCTTGGAGGAGGATAGAAAGGAGGAGGAGGAGGAGGAGGAGGAGGAGGAGGTGGTGGTGGTGGTGGAGGAGGCCTCCCCTTGCAAGCCTCCCTGTTACAAGCTCCAAAACTTCCACAGCGCTTGCTTCTCTGATGTTGGTGCTCTGACCTCAGAGGGGACCAAAAAAGGGGCATACCACGGGCATATTGGGTGAAGGTTGGTTCCACTAACAAGCAGCAATACTGTGCCGGCCCTGGAGCTTGCATACTTAATTTGCCTCCCGTTGGGAACAATGGGAAGGGGGGAAATCAAGTCCAGTGAGAGAAGCCAAGAGAACAAAAGTACACCACACCTTCAGATGAGCCCAGAAAAGTGTAAGGAAGGGTGGTTTGTCTGCAGAGGATTCTCCCTGTCTCACACCAGAGAACTGCTCTTTTAACAATCAGTGTTTGGAGGGTGTGGCTACAGTATGTGGAAACTGTTTTAGAGATCAGAATTCCAGCATCTGTCAGGGATGCGGTAGTTTCATCCTACGTTGCAGATCCATGGAGCAGGCGTTAGACTGCTAGGTACCTTGACCTCCAAGATACCTTCCATTCCTATGATTGTAAGGTCCTCCTTCTCACACATGAACCTGCCCACCTGCTGTGATCACCATCAGTTGCCAGCAGAGATCTGGTTGGCTGATAAGTGAGATAGGGATTTTTCAGTTGCAGAGCCTAGATTGTGAAACTCCCTGCCATGCCATGGGAGGCCTGATTGACTCCCTTTTTATTAGCATTCTGACTTCTGCTGCTTCTTTCTTTCTTTATTATATTTATACCCCACCTTTTTTCCTGCAAGGAACCCAAGGCGGCTTACATAATCCTCCTCCTCTCCATTTTATCCTCACAACAACCCTGTGAGGTAGGTTAGGCTGAGAGGCAGTGACTGGCCCAAAGTCACCCAGTGAGTTTCATGGCCGAGCAGGGACTAGAACCCGGATCTCCCAAGACGCCACACAGGCTCTCTTATTATTATTATTATTATTATTATTATTATTATTATTCCTATTCCTATTCCTATTTTCTATACCACCCAATAGCCAAAGCACTCTCTGGGCGGTTCACAACAATTCATAAAATGTATAATGCCAAACCTTTCTGTTTCACCTTACATTTGGTTTGCTTTAAGGTTAAGCGCCTGCTACAATTTTAATATCTGGCTGCTGACTTTAGTTTGGTTCTTTTAAAAAATTGCTTTATTGGGTGTATTATTATTTTAGCTAATGTTTGTGAGTTGCTGTGGGAGCCCTCGTGAAAGGCAAAAAAGACATGATATACATATTTTAATAAAATAAAGCAGGGGAGTAGGAAGGTTTCACACTCCCCTCCTCTCCATGCTACTTTTCATGTATGTGATAGAGCCCCACCTTTCATTTTAGATGTGAACAGAACAGAGCTCCTACCTGGACACCTGCCCTGATACATCAAATTTGAGCCCCCAGACTGCAGAATGATGCCTACTTTCTTAACAATGAAGCAAAGTGGCCATGTCCAAATGTACACTGAGGCCAAGACAAGACCTGGGGCCTTGCTTACATTCCAGTTTTGCAGACTCTTCTCTTGAGCAATTGAATCGGCTGGTTGTTTTTTTATTCCCTTTGTCAGTTTTGTCGATGTGCCTATTATTAATGGATGTTTCTAAAGTAATACAGTGGTGGTTATGTCTTTTGCTTATGTTTTTCATTTCAAAAATCAATACGATTGTAAGCAAATGAATAAATAAAGGATGGAGCCTTGCCAATACAGCCTGTTTCCACATGAACCCATTTAACCTCCCTGGGCTTTTTCAAAATGTTTCAATGTAGCTACGGATAACACCAATTAGAACCCAATGTTTGCCAAGAACTCCACAAACATTAACTAATTGCTCATTGCGTTGGATGAGCGGTATTTGGGTGGATTAACAGAGTGCTTGGCTTATGCTTTGAGGAAGTGGATAAATTCCTGTACAAGCATTAAGAATTATCACTTGTGATCCTTCAGCTTTTCAATTTACAGTAGAATTATTGCCAGGTTTGGACTCTGGGGCTTTTCATCCAAAGAGCTGAGGTACCGAAAACCCAGAGAGGGGAAGAAGCATCTTTTATGGACCTCAGCACAGAAGATCACTAAAGATGTGTGAAACTGCATAGAAAAGTTTCCTTATACCACAATCCTATGCATGTCTACTCAGAAGTAAGGCCTGCTTATTTCAAGGTGGCTTACTCCCTGGTAAGTGGATATAGGATTGCATCTTTAGTCTTAGAAATTCCAGAGGGGTTGTCATGTTAGTATATTGCGGCACAAAGAACAAAGAGTGTTGTAGCTACCCTGTCCCTGAGTACCATTTTTTGGCAGAAAAGCAAGATATAAATTAAATAAATCTTTTAAATGGACAAATGTATGGTGTGTTGCATACATTTTCATGGCTCAAAGTTTCAGTGTGCTGTGGACCATGAAAGCATATACCATGATAAACATGTTCATCTTTAAGGTGCTGCTAGACTTACAGAAAAAAACATTTTAAGCTTCCTTAAGAATCCATCAGATGGTTCACCAAAGTAACAACTTCAAAAATCCAACTTGAATTTCACTTTTGGCAACCCAGGAATGTGTGGAATCATCCTGAAAAATTTGATTAGTCTTATCAAAACTCTAATGACTTCCCTTGAAATTCTTCAGATGTTTCATTCTAGGAGGAATGTCCCACTCTGCCTCGAATGTCACTTTAGGTGAATCTGGCCGCTAGATAGGGATGGATGAGGATTTTTATACAAATGTACTCAACTGGAATTTTCTGAACCTATATGAGAACCAGAACACACTTGCGTGCTGAAAGCACACTTTTCAGAATTTTGTGATGCAATTCACATCTCAAAAAAATGCACACAAAAATGTTAAATTAAGAGAAAGTATTTGCAAAAATGCATATATTAAGAGAAAGTCCACATGAAAATGCATTGCATTAGGGGGAAATATCTAGGGGAAAAGTTTGCACAGTAGGAAAAGTGCACAGAGAAATATGCATATATTAGAAAGAATACACAGACATTTTGGGGTGGGGGTGGGGTGGCAATTGCAAAAATGGGCCAAACCAAACTAAGGATCAGGAAAATGAGAAACTGAGCAAAACCTACATGGATATATACCTCAATCCCTAGACTCGAATTGATGATAGGCATATTTCCAAGGGGAGCACAAGCAGGGCAAATACAGTGGGCAGTAGATGTTCCTGAGCATTGCAGTTCTTTGCTCAGAAATACGAATCTCAACAGCTCATGCATTGAATAAGAGGCAAACATGGCAGCCCTAAATGTCCTGCACCTCAGAATGGAAAAAGGGGTTTCTTCATTTTAAAAGTACAGAGAGTGTTTTTAAAATTTAAATCTATTTTTAATCTTGGCCTTCACTTAGCTCTCACGCAGAGCTAAGCAATCAGCCCCAAAGGAGATATTAAATTATTAATGGCTCAAATGACCACTGAGCAAGCCTTGGGAAAAAAGAAGCTGGGCAGCCCCACAGAAAGGCAGGGAAGTTTCATGCCCCTAAGAAGTAAAAAAGCATAACCCAGCCTTCAGCAATGTGGTGCCCTCCAGATATTTTGGACTACAACTCCCAGGATTCCTGATAATTGGCCATCTTGGCTGGGGCTGATGGGAGCTGAAGCTCAAAACATCTGGAGGATACAAGGTTGGGGAAGACTAGCATGACCACAGGCAGTGGAGGCTGGTGACTCCTATTTTGATGGGGCTCCTAATCCACTGCAGTTTTTATTTGGAGCTTTATAGGAGCTATCCATAGTGCTCTATGGTGGTGAACCTATTTTAGGAATGGAGTTCAGCACCATGGATAGCTTCTATAGGGCTCCAAATAAAACCTGCAATGGATTAGGAGCCCCACAGAAATAGGAAACACCAGCCTCCTCTGACCGCAGGCCTTTATTACATGTTCTGCTAGCTATCTTCCTAACCTCTGTTCTCATGACCCCTTGAGCTTATGTTATGGTGAGACAAAGAAGACTTCCTCCCAGATGCTTAGTGTTCAATGCAAATTACAGCAGAGTATCACTGGTCTTGACCGCCATTACCTGTAGCTTTAAAAATCCACTAGGGAGGTGTTGCCTAGCTTCTAAGAGTGCTAACTGATGTCCAGGACTTGGAGTAAAAAATAGATGAAAATTTTACTCCGATCTAATTGAGTGCAACCTACCGTACAAGACAGGTTGGAAGGTGTTGGGGAGAGACTGAACATTCTCTAAAAATTCCTTGATTGGTGGTGAGCCATTTCCAAACAGAGCTGAGGAAAGTTTGTCCATCACTAGTGTGCCCTGTCCCTGAAGGCGCGCGAGGAAAAAGCAGAGCATCTCACTTGTGTGAGATGGAAGATTTAAAATCCTATTCCCGTGTGCAGACGCCCATAAATCTACACACAGAAATTCAGATCTGTCTCTCCCACTCTCAGTGCAGCCATTCCAGCGTATCGGATGTCAGCCAACTCAGCTTCTTCCTGTTTGCAGATTCCAGTAATAAGGAAATAACTCTGTAAACTCCACAGGTCTATTCTACCTGTTTATTTACTTTAGCAAGTATATTCTACAGAGCATACATCTCCTAATTACAGTCCATGTGCAGAGAATAATGCATAGCAAGCATTTAATCCAGTGGAGCAAGGTGTTTACTCCACCTCATCTAAGACATTACATGATTGCATTAAGTCCAGCAAGCACTAGTCAGAAGACCAGAGAGTGAAGAAAAGAGAACAGTTCTTCTCCAAACATCTCTCAAAAAATGGCTACAGACAGAAAACAACAAGTCAGTACGTCATCAGAACATACAAACCACGTGACCAGCTCGTATTTCTTTCACACCTACTTTTCCCATGAGAAACACACAGGAAGCAGGAGACAAAACATAACTTGTTTTCCAGCCATTCTGTTCCTTTCATTTGTAAACATTGTGCCACAGCTGGTGATTGTGATACATGTCACAACAGTCCCGTCAAAGTTAGGCACTTCAGAAGTTCCACTGGTGTCACTGGATGAGCTAAGCATGTGACTGTTCTAAAATGAGTTGGGAAAAACCCACAAACCCAGCCTAATAACATTATATTGACTTCTTCTAACATGCATTAGTCAGTTCAACTCTGCCATATATTTATGTATGCGTGATACAAGAGACTCCCCAGTCTCTCTCATGCTGCTGTGCTCCGAACTATTAAATGCTGGTAACAGCAAGCACTTCACTGGGGTGCTTAACAGTTCTCTTAATGAAGCTTTGTCCATTCTAATGAAAAGCAAGACAGAATCTGGGCTTAGATAAATCATTGATCTGATCCACAATGGCAGATCTCTCTGTATGATGTGCTACAAGTTTTTTACACTACAAGAAAATTATTTTCTATGGTGGGAATCTCATCCTTTCAAAGACATCCTCAAGGACAGTGAGTTGGATTGCCAAATGTGATCAAGCAGATTGCTATGTTGTACTTTGTATAAGAATGCTTGCCTGTATGACAGTCAGTTTTTCTTCCCAGATGTATCAATAGGGCAGGGCCTGTAGGAAAAGAGATATTTTAGGTGAATTGTTTTATTCCAAAAAACAATTCTTCAGTGCTTTTCACTGTTCAAGGTTCTCGTCACTACTCAGCTGGGGCTGTCAGGCCTTTAACTTATGCCCTTATTGCTGTGTATGTTCTTCTCCTATAAGGATGCCTGATTGACACATCTGGAAAATGAAATCCTCAGTGTAGTCAGCAGACATGTGTCAGCAATAACAGTACAGCATTGTGCAAACACTCAGGGCCAGCCCATCCATTGAAGAAACAGTCAATTTTTTCCTGACTGCCTACAATGAGAAGGAAATGTGATATGATACCTTAGAGAGTATCTTGATTGTTATGGCACTGGCTTTCACAGGCAATATATGGAGTTGCAGAGAAAGTTTTTTTAAAAAAATCAAATGCAGAGAATATTTGATGGATTTGGGGATTCATCCCTCACAGATCCATTTGGGAGAAGACCCAGGACAGTCCAGCATCTAGATCCAGTCTGAAATTGATAGAAATGTATCCGTATGTAGAGGCAGCACATGGTAATGTTACCATTACTTCATGACAAGGGGCTGATCTGGATCTAATTTGGAGTTTGGACTAACTCCAGAGTATCCTATAGTTACCTGAGAAATTTATTATTTATTTACTTATTTATTACATTTATACCCCGCCTTTTTTCCTACAAGGAACTCAAGGCGGCTTACATAATCCTCCTCCTCCTCTCCATTAACTCCTTATGAATTTATAGCATGCTCACTATCCTTGTTGTCCACCATTCCATGAGAAGAACTGCATTTATGGAATGAATTTGTAATAAAAATTAAGCAAACAGTTGGAATAAAAAAAACAAAATCTATTATTGTACATATAAGAACATAAGAAGAGTCCTGCTGGATCAGACCAAAGTTGTATCAAACTCATTTCCCACTATGGGCAACCATGTACCTCTGGGACACAAGAGTAATAATCCTCTCACACTGTTGTTTCTGAGCAACTGGTTTTGAAATGCATACTCCCTCTGATTCTGGAGGTAGCATATAACCATCATGACTAGTAGCCATTGATAGACTTATCCTCCATGAATTTGTCTAATTGGTCTTTTAAAGTCATCTAAATTGATGGCCATCACCATATCTTGTAGCAGTAAATTCCATAGTTGAAGTATGCACTGTGTCGTGAAATTCTTCCTTTTATCTGTCCTGAATCTTCTACCATAAAAAAGGCATTGTTTTTTTTTAAAAAAAAGAAAAAGCTATGGGATTGTGAATAACAGTTGTGATAAGAGGACTGATTCCAGCATATATGTTCATGACTTGATGGCTGTAGTGCATGAATCAGCCATCAGAGATCATACATCATGGACAGAACTGTTCCATATAATCTCTAGGGATGCTTCCAAATTTCTCCTCATCTGAATTTCTCCCTGGATTTTTGTATTCCAAATTACCTGCCTTTGTTTCCAAAGTGGAACTGATGAATTAGGAGTACTCTTATCATTTCCTTTTCCTCTGACGTGCACTGTGCATGCACAATTTGCCACCATTTCCAGTTCTTGCAGTTCATTTATGCTTCTCCTCTCCACATTACTGATGTGCAAACACGCTGGTTAAACTACCAATGCAATGTTGTTCTTGAGCAAATCAAGACTTTTGCATTATTGAATCGATGTGTAAATGTTTATCAGTAACAAAGAGGACAAGGGTGCAATCCAATTGGGGTGCCCATGAGCCTCCAAACTCAGAGGATTACAGGCATCCTATGCAGGGTGGGAGGACTGTGGAGGTGATCTTCGGCTCCCTGCTCCTCTCGCCCTGCAAGTCATCTAGATGGACAATTTCATCTGTCTAGCAGAGGCACTTCAGACAGGGAGGGAAGGAAGCTGGAGGAGCACCACCAGGATACATCATATCTTGGCAGCCCCAGTCTCCTCTGCTCCCCATCACCTTCCCCACCCCCACCCTGCCCTCTTTACCCCTTCTCTGAGGTTGCTCTTATGTCCTTGGAGAAGCAATCAGCATGGTTCTTTTGCACCAGCTGTGTGAGGGGGGAGGGCGATCTGGGCGTAGATCCCCAGCTCCGAGGTTGGAGATCTTTTCCAACCTTGGATCAGGGAATCTGAAGAATCTTATGCCCCCCCCCCAGATGCTGTTGAGGGGGCATAGGATTGCTCTGCAAAGGAACTAAGGAAACTGAAACCTATGGTATATTACTCAAGCTCCAATTCCAGAGTTAATTTTAGATATTATCCAATTTACCGGTATTGGAATTCAGGATGAGTACAGTGCAAGGCAGAGAAATCCATGGAACAATTATGGAACAGAACCAGATTCTCTCATAATATCAAAAACAATGGGTTGGATCCAGACATAGATCCATTGAAATCAGTGAGACCTACGTTAGCCATTACTTACTTGTCCCGTTGATTTCAGTGAGTCTACTCTAAGCGTGACTAAGTCTGGATCCAACCCAGTGCTTTTTAGTGAAGTTCATATCCACAACAGCAAGTCATCAACCTAACAAATGACGGCACTCCTAACTGTGATCCTCTCCTTTTTTACGCTTACTACTTGTTCACTAATATTGGACAGAGAAGCATACATCCCTCAATGTCTATTGGACCAGTGGTGATGTTTAACTGCATGTTTCATTTTCTGAGAATGCATGTATATTAACAAAACATTTAGTGCCAACACAAAGCCTGGTGATGAGTTTAATGGTTTCATTTAAGCAGAGTTGTTTCCATTTATGGTGGGCTATCGATCTCTCTGGAGAAGACATGGCACACTCTGCTGATATGCTGTCCCTTAGCCAGGGGTAATTTATAACCCTGTTGAAGACAGTGGCTAACTGATGAACCCATCTGGCCACAGAAACAGGAGAACTGATTGATTCACTCTCTGTTCTGTTACTTAGACTTTTTGCCCTCAACAGGCCACAAAACCTCATTCATCTCACTCATCAATCAACCAAGTAAATATCATTAAATCTTCGGGCTGCAAGGTAGCTTCATTTTTTCCCCTTTTATGTTATGTTTTAAAAGCTCGCTATCCCTCCTCATTCCTTCATACTGAAAAACCGCAGTTACACACATTTGATGGGGATCTCATGGGGGCAAGGAGATGCATTGGTTGTACCCAACAAATGAGATGGGACTCACGCTCTTGGTCTCATTTCAAACCATCAGAAGAGCCCAGAAGAATCTATCTTGTAAATAAGGAAAAGACACTGTTCACCATCAGCTGTAGGATATTATTTACAGACTAATGATAAAACTTGAGGTACTTCTTGGATGGGTTCATGTAGCCCACTGGAACCCAGTCTTGAGACTAATTTATTGTTGACTGTCATGGAATGCGTGGCCAAGAGATGGTGGCAACAACAACAACAACAACAACAACAACAGAGTCAAAGGACCCAGTTCCTCTTCCATCCATTTTATTTATTTATTATATTTATACCCCCCCCCTTTTTCCCTGCAAAGAACTCAAGGCGGCTTACATAATCCTCCTCTCCATTTTATCCTCACAACAACCCTGTGAGTTAGGTTAGCTGAGAGTCAGTGACTGGCCCAAAGTCACCCAGTGAGTATTATGGCTGAGCAGGGACTAGAAACTGGATCTCCCGAGTCCCAGAGGTCTTAGAGAGCAAATATTTTATGAGACACCAGTGCTCCAACATCTGCACTGGCTCTCTATTGTCTCCCAGGGGCAATTTAAGGTGAGGGTTTCACTTATAAAGTCAAAAAGATTTGAGCCCTGATCCAGATGTCATCTCAGCCAGGAAAGATGGAGAAGTCTCTTTAACTCCTCACCCAGTACTTAGCCAGCAAGCATTCAGAGTAAGGCAAGCCAGGTGAAATCCTCTCTACTAAGTGTGGGTTGCACTACAACAACCAGCAGTACATGGTCTGATTCATTATCTATAGAAGTTTGATTTCCCTTCCCACTACTCCCTTAAGTGAGTCTGCATAGTTCCAGGCAACCTTTGCCAAGGAGGTTGGGATGTTGGGGCAGAGAAGAATGACACTTTTCTGTCAAATTGACAGGGGGAAAAAATGCCTATGAAAAGAAAAGAAATTCTAAGGAGAAGAAAACTTCAGAAAAATTCTCATGGGCTGGGTTCAGGATTCTTGTGATTACCTTGCATGAAGTGGCCAAGGAGTGTGTGAGAGTGTCCTGTCTTTCACGGTACAATCTAATCTCTGGCAGCCTATAGCCTCCTCACTTTCTGGCCCTTCAGTTAAAGCCCAGGGGAAGACATCACGTGGCATTTCCCCCCATAGGGCTTTTTCAGCTTAGGAAGCGCAGGCAGCATGAGAGGCTGCAGAGCAATGGGGAGATGTGTGATAGAAAGAAAAGACACACACACACAGCACACTCGGCTGCCTCACAGAGATTAGGTGAGCTCAAAACACCAGAAAAATAAATTCCAAATAAATTATATAATGACTTGAGAATGAGGCAGAAGAAATTGAAGCCTCTTTTACAGGAGAAGAAAAATTTCATGTAATTGGCAGCCTGATTTTGGCACAGCACTAGCTTCACCCTCCCTGGAGCTGGACACAACACTGCCTCCTCATACCTCCTACAGTGCTTGTGGAGAAGCATATGCATTAGAGACAAGATTGTCCACTATCACCACTCAGAGATTTAATGTTTGGAAGACTAGGGATATGTGCAGATCTTGTTCGAGGGGTAGAAGTTCAGGCGAACTCGCCGGGTTTGACCCCTCCCAAGCTCCGCTCGACCTACCTGCTTCCCCTGGCTCAACTCATGTTCTCCCAAGCCGAGCCAGGGAAGTGACTTCCAGGTTCCTGCCACAGTGCTTTTTATGTAGAAAATGGCATGAGGTATGTTAAAAACGGCTGCTATTTGCGCAAGTTACAGAAATCGCAGCCACTTTTAACACATCTTACGCCATTTTATATGTAAAAAGCGCTGCGGCAGGAACCTGGAAGTCCAGCAAGTATCTCGGCTGGCGCTCACTTTCGGCACAGCGTGTCAGGCATGGCAGCAGTGCTAGCTGAGCGCACCACAAGTCAGGTGGTGGGAGGATCACCCACCACTATGGAAGACCCTGGGGAAGGTGCTGAACCCTGGAGAATGACAAGAGCTGAACCAAAATTTCTCAGAAGATATTTTTCTTTTCTTTTTTTACTCCTAAGAAATAAAAGGCCACCGCAGAATTTTTTCCAAGTTTTCTTCACTGGGGGGTGGGGGTGGCATTGTGGTGGATGCAAGATGGGGACCAGGGGGCCAACACAGTTGCTGCTATTGCCACTTGGAGTGGCAGTGCAAAAAACCAAAAAAACCTTAGGAAAAACGAAAGACACTGTGCTACAACACCTGCCAGTGGATCCCTACCTGTGAAAAACTGTTGGAGAATTTGTCCTCCCACTGGAGAAAGTTGGTGAAAATGTCTCTCCCTTCCCTTTTCCCCCATACACATGTCATTTCTCTGCCCACAAATTCTCTTGAAGAATTTCAAGAGGCCATTTGTGCACAAATCTAGCAAGAATATATTTCAGAAAATGAGAACAGAAAGCTTAATAGGGGATGCTTGAAGAATTTGACCTTTTGAATTCCAATATGGACAGATATGATCGGCAATGCCCAGATTAGAATACCAGTGGAAATTTAGTTATCAGCTTTTGCATTTCCCAACTGTTCTTTTAGTGATGCTGCTGAATTTCGTCATTAGTCGACTCAGTCGAAACTTGTCTGTTCATAATGCTCATCTTTGTAGCAAGCCTGGATCAATATATTACAAATTTCCTATTAAGTTGAGAATTGATTGCAAGCTTCAGAGCATGCACAGCAAAGTAGTACACAGAACTTACCCCTAAATTTTCAGTTGTCCTACCACCTAGCCCCACCAAAAAACTTACTTAAAAGAAGTTTCATTAGCTGCTTCCCTCATTGTTGCCACCACAAGTATGGTTCCAAGGAGGAGGAGGAGGAGGAGGAGGAGGAGGAGGAGGACGGACGACGACGACGACGACGACGAACGACGACGACAACTTTGTGGGTCTGTCATCATACTGGCAGTGGAGGCTGGCAGCTCCAATGTCAATGGGGTGGTGTATCCACTCCAGGTTTCAGTCAGAACTTTAAAGAAGCTGTCCATGCCGCTGAACCATATTCTCAAACTAGGTTAAGCACCAAAGATAGCTTAACCAAAGCTCCTTTAAAGTTCAGACTGAAACCTAGAGTGGATACACTGCCCCAATGATAGTGGAGCTGGTGATTGGCGACAGTGAGTCAACATCACATGATGTCATCATGCAGGCAGGCAATATGAAAACAACCAAACAGTAAGGGGTCACATAATGTGGTGATGCATGACATCATGCCACACACTATGCAGTTCCAAACTACAGCTCCCAAGATGCACCTTGATATTGCGCATGTGGAAAAGCTCATACACATGCAATGAGATCTCACATTAAAGGAGAACTCTAATCAGACCTCGCATGGACAAATTTGTTACTTTTCAAGTACATAAATAATGAATGGACTCAGGGTAAGTTTCCTAGATTATTTCATAGATCATAGAGTTGGAAGGAGCCTACAAGGCTATCAAGTCCAACCCCCTGCTCAATGCAGGAAACTAGAGGAGGGGTCTCCCATCCAAGTAATAACCAGGCCTGCCCTGACCCTGCTTAGCTTTCCATACTCAGACAAGCTGAGTCAGTGTAAGCCACAGGCCTGTTCACTCATCACTAGTTCTAATACAGTTCTCAGCTCAAAAAACAAATCACCAAAAAAATTGTGAAATGTATATTTTGAGATAAATTGGGTTTATGAATACAAATTTAAATACATCTACTTAAGTGAAGATTATTTATTAAAAATGCAGATAAATATGGAAATAGGACATAATGGACTCATGAGTGGACACATGCAAAAGCAACACAGATGGGAAATAGACTGATCTGCCCATCCTTATTGTCCCATACGGTTGGGACAATACTATGGCAAATTTTAAAGGACCAATTGAACCTTTCCCAACCTGGAGCTCTCTAGATGTTTTAGACTACAGAACCCATTCAACCAGCCAGCATGGCCACTGGGAGTGGTGGGATGATGGAAGATGTAGTCCAAGACATCTAGAGGGAACAGGGTTGGGGAAAGATGGGCTAATCCACATTTAATCCTTCTGTGCAGATGTTCTTTAAGAACACAAAAAGCAGAACAGAGTTCCACCTAATCCAGGATCCTGTTTTCTACCATGGCCAAACAGATGCCTTGGAGGAGCCCTCAAGCAAGGTATGGAAGCAACTGCCTTGTCCTCCCATTGCTTCCCAGCATTTGATATTCAGTGGTACACTGCCTCTGGACATGGAGGTTCTATATAACCAGCATGTCTAGTAGCCATGGATAAACCTCTCCTCCTCCATTAATTTGTCTGCTCACCATTTTAAGCCACCTAAACTCATGACCATCCACCATCACTCACTACATCTTGGGGCAGCAAGTCCCATATGATGGCGCGTGAGTGACAGCAGAGCCCCATGTGTGCGAGATGGGAGATTAAAAATCCTGTTCGTGTGTAGAGGCCCATTTATCCACACACAGAAATCCAGATCTTTCTCCCCCTCTCTCTGCGCAGCGTGCAGCGTTTCGGTTGCAATCAGCCAGCCAGCTTTCCAGCCTGTAATCCGACTCCAGCAGCCAGCTCCCCCGTTTGCAGATAGCAAGGAAAAAACTCTGTAACTCCACAGGTCTATTCTACCTGTTTATTTACTTAGCAAAGTAATATTCTACAGAGTATACATTTCCTAGTTACAGTCCATGTGCAGAGTACAATGCATAGCAAGCATTTATTCCAGTGGAGCAAGTTGAGCTTTACCCCACCTCAGCAAAGACACTACATTGTTGCATAAGTCCAGCAAGCAATAGTCAGAAGAAAAGAGAGAAGAGAGAGAACAGTCCTGCTCCTCTCTAAAATGGTTCCAGACAGACAAACAAGTCAGTACGTCACCAGAACATACAAACCATGTGACCAGCTCATATTGTTCTCACACTTTAGTAACCCCTGCGAAAGCACGAGATTCTAGAGAGACATAATAAACCTGTTTACCCGCCATTCTGTCCCTTCCATGTGTAAACAATGTGCTCCAGCTTGTGAATGTGATACATATCACAACACCATAAACTAACTGTGTGTTGCAGCATATGCTTAAATAATACTCCCTTCTGTCTTTCTTTTTAAATTTATTTTTATTGAATTTTCCAGAACAAAAACAAATTGTATTTGGCTTCCGCCACCTTGTCTGACAGACATTACCAATCCTTATCCAATCTAAGTTTCTTCTATTTCCACAGAGAAAAATTTCTGTCACTTTACCAATATTCAAAAATCAAACCCCAAAATTATTAAGTCACCTTCCCTCCTCCCCAAAAAGTCCACCAGAGGTTTCCAGTCTTTCTTGAATGAGGATAATTTTTTTCTCTAATTAAACAAGTCAGTTTCGCCATCTCTGCTAAGTCCAACATTTTCAACAGCCAGTCTTCTATAGTTGGTATTGCTGCTTCTTTCCATTTTTGAGCATAGATTATTCTTGCTGCTGTCATCATATATTGTAATAATGTTCCATAGTCTTTCTCAAGTTGTAAATCCATTATGCCCAGTAAAAACATTTCTGGTTTCAATTTAATATTCACTTTTAAAATCTTTTGTATCCATGTGTGTATTTGTACCCAGTAAGTTTTCACTTTTTTACATGTCCACCAAACATGATAAAATGTTCCTTCATGATTTTGACATTTCCAACATACATTTGACACATTTTTATACATCTTAGCCAATTTCACAGGAGTTAGGTACCAACGATACATCATCTTGTAAAAATTCTCTCTAAGATCAGAATACAATGTAAATTTTATACCTTTAGTCCACATACGTTCCCATTGTTCCATCATTATATTATATCTTTCTTGAATCTACTGCCAATCCATTTCTTTGGATGACGCCCAAGTTCTACTGGCATGGGAAAGGGAGAAAAGGGTATTGCTATCCACTGTCTCTATGCCAGGTATAATTTTATAAACCGATTATCATTTTCCTTCTTGATCTTTTCCCCCCACCCCCAAACAAGTTAGTCTCTCCTTGTTTTAAACTTTTAAAAGTTTTCATGCACACAGAATGTTATGCTGGAAAAAGCCCTGAGAGGGAGGAAACAGAACGATAGGGGCTTTTTGCCAGCATCTCAGAGACAGATGATGGGAGAGCGAAAGAAATTGCTTTGTTAGCCCTAATTGCCACTTGAAAGCCTAACCTGTGTCTCCACACAAGCCCTCGTCTTGTAAGAAGGTGTAAGTTCGAGTCCTGAATGGACAAGGTTTGTTATCAGGGAGCAGTTTACAGCCCCTGGGCTGTGCATTAACTTAAATGGCTTTTGTGTGCTGGATCACTCATTAGCACGCCTCTCCTTTAATCACTGACTCTTCAGCCACCAAGACAATCTATAAATCTCCTCAAATATGAAATAATGAAGTGGAATGGTTCAATTTATTACAATGTAATAAGTCTGGATAATGCAGGGGTGGACAGGGCGGTGTTGCAGCTGCCTCTCTGCCTGGAGCCTTCACTTCTCATTACCAACGGCAACAGTGAATCCAGAAGGCAGGATAGCATCCTTCTTGGATATTAGTTACACATTTCCCAGAGCTTTGAGACCTTCCAGGGACAGCACAACGCCACCCCGGTTTGGTTGGATGAGAGTGGACTGGAGACTAGAGAGATGGGCAAATAGGTCAGTTTTGCTTTTTTTTTTAAAAATAAAAATATCTCAAGTTCCTTTTCTCTCCTGGATATGTGGAATTTTGAAATTTTTGATACATTCATATCAAAAATGACTGGAATTGAATTCTCACCCATCTGCACCAGCCAAGGCACTGAACTGTCAAAAGACATTGAGAGCTTCGGCTATTGGATGGTATAGAAATATAATGAATGAATGAATGAATGAATGGTATAGCTATTCCTAGCATGGAGGAGACTATGTTGTACCTGCCTGCCATATAGCTGTTAAAGATGAGGAGCCTGTCAGAAAAAAGATAGCCACCCTAACTAAGCACTAACATGACCCAAGTTGAAGCAAAAAAAAATAAAAATCTGAGAGCTGGTCCAGAATGGGAATGAGTAAGTAACAACAATGAAGAACCCCCACCACCCATGTGGAAATTCTTTCTATGCATCAGTAAGGGTGTGCTGAGGACCCAGTTCAACTTTAATTTATTAAGGGACCTTCACACTCAAGAGGTTGCTGCTAGAGTACCCGTGTAAATGATATCACCATGGGCACCAACCAGCTGCGAGCTCACAAACCTATTAACTGGTAAACACTAGTCTTCCATAATTCCCACTATTAAAAACAGCTTAAAGAGAAATCCGACCTCATTTTGCTGGGAGCGGAGGGATCTCACTGACTGTCTTAAAACCTGGTGTGCTTTTTTCATATTCATGTGACTTCAGGGCCTTTGATTCAAAGCTTTCGGGAAACCAGGTTTATTAAAGTTATGAGCAGGGATGAGATGGCTCCATTTAATGGCTTTCTTTACTGGAAGTATCCTTCAGTAGAAAAAAGAAGAGGGGAGGAGCATTCCATCCATAGCATTCAGCATTCCTGAAATGTCATCTGGGGGGGGAAAAAATAGCCCTGGATACACAAATCCCTTGGATCTTCCTCCAAGTGAAGCAAATTCTTTCTTTCTTCTTTCTTTCTTTCTTTCTTTCAACAGTTGAGACCAAAAAGATAAGGCCCCTTTCTAGTAAGCATGGTGGGAACAGTGCTGGTTTCCCAAACGTATTTCTCTTCTCCATGTTTCTGTGACTCAGCCTGCATCTTCTGATCCTCTAGGACAGGGATGGGCAGACTTTAAGCTTGTCATATCTACTTTGGGGTTTGTTTGTTTGTTTCCCTAGAACTCTAAGATCCACCGACTAGAGCCAGGTGCAAAAGACATACACTTAGAAGAACAGGGTGCCTCTGAGCTGAGGGATTGGTTTCTAGTACCAGAACTGAATTTATGGTCCTTTCATGAAGAAGGTGTTGGGTCCACAGTAAGCCAGTAGAACAATTGTGGTCAGTCATACCTCTGCATGGGCATGTCAGCAGTCGCCAGACTCCAGGTCTAAATCCAGATCTGTAATTTTCTGCCTCACGAGGGAAGAAGAAAAAAAAGTGAAGATTTTCTACCTTTTTTAAAAATGCAGATTAATAAGGGAACATAACAGAATTGATTTATGAGTGTCCACATGCAAAAGTTACATGAACTGGAAATAGACTCATTTATCCATCTCTAAAACAAGGCCATCTTCCTGAAGCAGCCCTAGTCAATCATGGATCATGATGGGAACAGTATGACATCATATCATTTTGTATCCAATCATATTTGGCTACATGTATAGGTCAGAGCATCTTCAACCTTTGAAGTGGATCCACCACTCCAGTTGACCACTTACACTCCCTGATTCAGAAGGACTATTTTCAAGGTTTCCAAAGAAAGGTTAGAACTTTGGGCATCAACCATCTCCAGTGTGTCTCACTATTGCCAGTTGATTAGGAAGAGCTGTAGTTCAGTGGCAGAGCACATACTTTGCATACAGAAGGTCCTAGAATCAATCTCTGGCATCCAGCCTCACACACTGATTTACAGTGGAAGGTTTCACTTCTATTTTCTAATCCTTGTGAGGGCATGACACCTCAGTGATAGAATAATTTATCTGTCCCTTCTCTTGTCATATGTCCTTACCTAATCTCCTGCTTCATGCTGGGCTATAGGCTGCTACAGGGTGGGATCCAGGAACTAGACTCAGAAGCACAGCTAGGAATCATAGCAAGCTGCCTTCTACTGAGTCAGACCATTGGTCAGTCTAGCCCAGTATTGTCTACACTGACTGGCAGTGGCTCTCCAGAATCTCAGGCAGGAGGTTTTTTCAGCCCTACCTGGAGATAGAGATGCTGGAGAAATCTGCAATGGATTCAAATGAGTTCAAATTTCAATGAATACGACCTGGAGATTATCCAGCAGACTGGGTTTTTCTCAGTCATGTGGATTCCATACACTTGTGGGCCATGTTTAATAATTTTTTTGGGGGGGTGAGATTTGTGCAAATTTGACAATAGTGCTAATGCACATTCGCACACATGGAACACAATTCTTGTACATCCGAGCACGCTGAAGGGTAGTCAAAGTCAAACTGGGGTCAAAATACATGAGTCTATGTTCAGGAGCTGGCAGGAGCATCTTTGCTATGGCTGATCTGCAACAACAATTGCTTCCAGAGTCTGAAGTGTGTTTGGGGCCTGTTTTTAAAGCAAGAGCTGATTGGCAAGTCAGCACAGCTGGGTTAGGTTGCAGATAACATGTGCCTGGCCCCTCCCCAAACACACATGGGCTCGGTTGACCTATGTCTTCCTTCCTCCTCTATCCCGAACAGAGGCACAACACTGACCTTAACTCATATTTTGACCTCTGTATTATCGAACTTGGACTTCTGCCTGATGCTTCCTCTGGATTCTTATTATATTTGCCTGCTATCCTGTGCACTTGAACTTGGCTCTGTCCCTGACTTATCTCTAGAAAATCCTCATTTGCCAGTAAAACCTCTGCTTCACTCTTGGCCTGCTTAATTGACTCCTTCTTTTTGAGTATGTGTGTGTTTCATTTGCATAGCAAGGAGCTGAACAGGACACTGATTCAGTCTACTGAGGAAATGTTGCAAATTGAACTTGGATTTCAAGTTCAATTGGGACTGAAATGAATGTGAGCACATATTTGAAAATTTGTGAATATTTTTGGCGGACACGTGCTCACTACTTTCCCATTCAGAGACTCTGAATGGGGCATGCACACATGTTTTCCAAGCAAAAATGAAATTCTCATACATCCTTAGATGGTGATTCCCAAATAATGGGTACAGGCAAGGGCAAACTTTTATAGAGTTGGGGGAATCTTCCAGTAGACTGACAGGTTTGGGCTGCTGGTGGTGTGCATTTGGATTCAACTGAGGTTGTTTGCTGGTGCTTTCTGAAACAGATATATGTAGATTTTACTCAGGAGTCATAGAACTGACTTAATGAAAGTTGCAGCCATCAGGCTCAGTGACCCAAGCTCCCAGCCAATTCTGAACATGCTTGCAGAGGTTCATCAGGCCATCTATCTCAATTGGTGGCCACTGACCCAACTTGTTCCTGGGTCAGCCAGAACCAATTAAGATCATGGAAGGACATGTGAGAGAGTCTTCAGGGATTAATGCCAAAGCACTAGCAAGTTATATGGGAATGGATGGTATCTTCTGTTCCAGGTAATAGGATTTAACGGTGTTAATTATAGACCAGTGTGTATATTTTCTTTTTTGATGTCCATGTGGGCTGGCCATTAATCCCGATGAGAGTTATTACAAGCCAAGCATGGGGGAAGTCATATATCACATTACAAAGTTGTCCACTAACTATTGACTTAGCCTACGCATATTAAGGTTTTTGTTTTTCTTTTAATCTTTGCTTAGGTTATTAAACTTATTGGGATGGTGGCTGTTTTTTTCCTTAACCATTATTGTTTTCTAAATTCTGCAATCCATAAGATATATATATGTTAGTAATCACTTGAAAATTTTCAATTACATGTTAAAAAAAAAAAAAGACCCAGAAACAAGTAAATCTATTCTCTCTGTTGACTGCTCTATTGATTAAAATGAATGTCTGAACTGAGACCAGCGAACTGTGAAAAGCAATCTGTCTTAGATAGGTAACAGATCGTTAGGAAGTCATTGTGCTGAAGCAAGAATAACTCTCTCTGTGTATATATATTAGAGTTGCACCTAATTTTTGCCCAGGAAGATTTTCAGGATGAAATGGGGTGGGGGGCACTCAGGAAGGTGAAAAGTTTCTCAACTCTACAGTGCCTCTGCTTACCCCTTGCTCTTTTCCACCTCTTCATGTCTATTTCTTTCTCCAATCTGCAGTTTTGGTACCAGCCTTTTTAAAAGCAGGGTAGGGAATGCCTGAGGAATTCAATATCTATGAATTCTGATATGAAGTTACATGATCTGCACCTCCTAGACTAATGTGCAGAGAGAGAGAGGGAGAGACAGAGAGAGAGAGAGAGAGAGAGAGAGTTATCTACTGGCTTTTGCACTTCCTGGGTGTTCCAGCACACTTCTTGGCTAAAAACATATCAGCATGTGTTTAGAAAATTCATGTTTTGAGACAAAATTCATTCAGAAATTCACATTTTGAGAGAAAATACATATTTAAAAACATATTTAAATGCAAATGTTTGCGCCATATATATATATATATATATTTAAATGCATATTAATACAGTATCAAGACTGAACAGTCTTATGAGTGAACACATGCTAAAGTTACATGAACTGAAAATGGACTGATTCATCCAGCAGCTCTAAGACAGGAGCGCTTTCCTGAGGCAACCCCCAATCAAACAGGGATACTGTTGGCAACAGGAATGTATGAGAAATTCATTTCAGTTCATTTCTTATCAGGATTTACCCAGTTTGTACCTTCTGAACTGAACACAGATTGAAATGCAATCTGTGGTTGAAGTCTGTACATTTCTGAGCTTGCAATGTGATTTGCAGACACCCGCCGCCAAAAAAATGTGTTCTACAGCATGCATCCATTTGAAAAATATGCATGAAAAAAATGTGTGCTTTTGAAAAATGCACACAAACCTGCTTTAGTCAACAGAAGAATGTATACATTTCAAAGATGTGTAAAACCACTGAATACATTTGGAAAAAATATGCATGAAAATATGCACAATTTTTCATGCAACCCCCCCCCCCAAAAACACCCAAGATCACAATTAGATAGAATGACCTTTGAAGTGGAATTTAGAGAACTTTGACAAACTTGGCGTTGCTTGTGCACACATCCCTAATTTAGCAACAATGTGACATCATATCACAATGCAGCCAATCATATTTCACTATTATATGTCACAAAGCCAAACCAGAGTAAGGGCAGGAAGCACTGATCTCACTCTGCATGGCTATGTGGAAGACAGTATGAGGAAGCCTATTCAGATTTGGCTACATGATGATGTTACACAGCCAGATCAGAATAAGGTCAGTGCTTACTGCCATCACTCTGAATGGGAAAACATTTCCACTCCTTTTTGCAGCTCCATCTGAAATTACCAAAACCAAGGGGTGCATTTCATAAGGCAGCTTTCCCCCCCTCAAAACACACACACACGCGCGCACGTGCGCGCGCGCACACACACACACACACACACCCTGTCTGTATTTTTGAGCAGGTGCATGTGCTGTACTTGTTCCTTGCAAATATGGACTCATTCATATGAGATGGAGGATGAGAGAAATATATA
Organism: Shinisaurus crocodilurus; assembly: GCA_021292165.1. Classification (NCBI taxonomy): domain Eukaryota; kingdom Metazoa; phylum Chordata; class Lepidosauria; order Squamata; family Shinisauridae; genus Shinisaurus; species Shinisaurus crocodilurus. The sequence continues at coordinate 9,241,483 of CM037884.1, read as the reverse complement.
TGTCCATGTCTAATTCCATGTGTTCTGGTGTGTCATTTTAAGGACTATGTGCTTTATTCATACATCAGCAATTGTGATTCTGTGCTACAGTACAGGCAGAACACATGGGTTAAGTGCTCTTTAATTGAGATTCCTGGCAGCATGGATCTCTCTGTGGATAACTGTTCTTCACATTTGCCACATCTTGTTAAATCAGCCCTATGTCTATGCAAAGTTCCAAGAGCAAAAGAACAAGAACTTGAAAACTAATCAATCTGTTAGAAATTGAATTATAACTTGCTTCGAAAGTTGTTCTCCTTAAATCTCCCTGTAGATTTTGGTTTTGTCCCCTACATTTCCCCACCTCTTTCCTCCCCTAGCACTATATCAAATGGGAGTTTATAATAATAAGCTGCATGAAGTCTTGCTGGGGAGGAATTAGTTATGTCTGCAGTGCACACCTGTAACATCATTAGATTGCACCCTGCCCATTACATGGGTGGGAGGAGAGAGTAGCCCCCTATTCTGCTTAAAGTAGGGCATCTGATGAAGGGAGCTCTGGTGCATGGATAGGGATGGAATTCATTTCAGTTTGCAAATCATTTTGAATGTGTCCCATGATCTGCAATCCTGAATGTGAATGTGAACTGGAGCACTTTTTCTTTCTTTTTTTGGAAAAAAAAGTTCACAAATTCACGACCTTGTTATCACATTAAAAAAAAAAAAAGAATACTTTGAAAAATGTGCACTTTGAAATGTGCATTTTTCAAAGAAGACACATGTTCACACTGGGGAGAAAGTGCACACTTTTGAAAAATGCAAATGGAAGTGAGCACTTTTCCCATTCTAAACATGCACTTTTTTTTTGGTCAAACAAAAAGGATTAAAAAAAAAAAACAGCTCACAAATGAGAATCGGAGTGAGACAAACCAAGCTTCAAAGTGAAGTTTGGAGAATCTCAGTGAATTTGAGTATCCCTGGTTTCCCCAACCCTAGCATGAACACTTATGCCATAATAAATGTGCTAGTCTTTTAGTCTTTACAATGCCACAAGACTCTTTACTGTTCTGCAACAGAAAACAGAGTCTTTGATAGCTGGCGAGTATGTTCTGTAACAGGTTAGAAGACCAACCTAGGAGAAGGGGAAGGCCACCCGGGAGCAGGAAGGCTACATGACCAGTTACCTGTCTTGGTTGGCCATTGGAGGGAAGATCTCAACTTGGTCTGCCCTCCCACATTGGAGACAAAATAGCTCTCACTGGGTTTTGGATATCTTAAGTGACCTAGGAAGACATGTCTCTTTTCTAGAAGGCCTCCTCCTTTATATAGCAGTGATGTTGTACGCCAGGGATACAGAATTACAGGCCCCAGAGCCCAATCCAGCCCACCTGGGGTCCTAGCAGAGTCCACCAGGGTTCACTCATGGTCATGTCCCCTTCCTCTGACTTCACTCCTTTCCCCCGACCAACAAGCTGAAACTGATCGATTCATCAATCCCTATCACAGCTGTGCACTCTCTTGTGGTCCTGAACCATGGATTTCTCTTTGCTGCTCTTCCTTTGCCTCTCACACTTTCCCTTCAGGTTCCTAATGGGTGAATGAAGGTGATGCATGCATCGGGATGAAACATGGTATGGCCAGACCCAGACTGAATGTGGGCTCAGTATCTCTCCTTGAACATTTTAGCTAGCACTGCACTAGATTTGTGAAGACTTCTTGCTTGTGCCTTTTGCAGCTGTCTGGCATGCAGAGGGAAGCATCTGGAGCTTCCTTATGCCCTTATGCCCCTCTGTTCCATCCTTCCTCCTCTTGCTGCACCCTTCTTTAGGCAGACAAAGAAGAAAGTAGATAAGTTCTCCATAATGGTAAAGGGCGGGAGGGAGTTCCTTCCCATCAATGGACCTTTTCTTCTATTAGGTCGAGTCAGAAATAAGCAAGATGAAACCAAGTAGCCTTTTCCTCCCTGACCCTCAATTTCTTTCCACTCCACACTATATACCAAGGTATCACAAGTCGTGATTTATGTGCTATGATGAAGCATAGAACTGCCAGCTTGGGTGTAGTATTTCTTTTTAATTGTACCTTCCTCTGAAGCATCTGCTTCCTGAAACAGTCAGATGGTAAGAAGATGGAACACCAAGAACCAAACTACATGCTGCATAAATGTACCCCCCCAATATCATCATTCCCTCTATTTCCAGTTCTCAGGCATGAGTGTCGATACTTACGTAGTCAAAATGGCACTACTTGTGCACAAGAGTTGCAGGTACTACTTGGATGTACGAATATTGAACTCATTCCCTGAGTGCTGGTCCTTTATGTAGCCAAAACAACATCATCCACACAGAACAGAGAAGTATCAGCAGACTTGATGGATCCCCAAGGTTTGAAGAAATACCCCCCCAAAAAAACAACCCACCTTTTATTGGGAAAACCTAAAGGGGGGACCCAATGAGGACTGAACATGCACAATGGCCACAGAACAGTGAGTGCCTGTGGTGGTGTGGTGAGGGGACTGGAAAAGCAGATGGGAGGAAATGGAATTGAGTATCTTAGAAAAGGACATGGCTGCCTGACTGGAACCCTAAACATTTTGTTGGAGGTCCCACTTGTTTGGAAGATTTTTTGGGCTGGGGAAACAAAAATCAGGAGCAAAGAAAGGGTGGGTGCGGATGGGGAGTCTAACCCTTTCCCTGGCAGCTAGTTTTCTTCTCAAAATAGTCTCCCACAAACTGCTTTTCTCCCCACAGGGGAAAAGATACAGCCGGTCCATGTATCTCTTCTCCTGCAAGGAGAAAAGCAAGTGGGGAAGGGGTGGGCAGCTTTGAGAAGAAATCCAGCGGAAGATGGAAGGATTAAAGACAGTCCTCTCTGCCTGCTGTTTCTTCACTCTTGGTTGCAGCCTTGAGTGGCTGCTTTTCCTGAGAAAGAAAGAATCACGAGGCAAGTACACGGAACTCCACCTAATGCATAGTTTGGCCCTTAGTCTGAGCATACAGAGGACTGGAAGTTTTGAAGTCCCATCTTAAAGAAGCACCACACAGAACACACACACACACACACACACACACACACACACGTTATTATAAAGCACACACATTGGAATCACTCAGTAGCAAAGTCTAGGAGCCCCTGAATTTAATTTCTTCAACTCTGGAACTGGAATCAATAGGGGAGATAGGCTTCGACTGACCTTGCACTCTTGTTCAACTGCTTCCATACTGGACAAAGTATAATGAACAAAGCCAAACATGACCCTTGAGATGAAATGAATGGGTGTATAGAACCTGATATAGATGCATGCATGCCATGTCTCCCACTTACTGAACGGGGATCACCAGAGCTCTGCCTGTGCTGAGAACCTCCACTCATCTAGAACATGCATTGTGAATGGTGAAAAGGGAATACCCCTGGGTAAGGATGGATGGGTCAGCCTATCATGCTCCATTCCATTTCCATATTAATTTGCATTATTAATTACAGGCTGTGTTCAAATTTGTATTCAACTGCATGTTTAATTAATATTTTCAACATATTTGCTCACAAAATATGAATTTATAAACATATTTAATCTCAATGTACTCATTCCTAGATGTTTTTTGTCCTAAAATATGCATTTTAAGTGTGTTTCTCTTCTTCTTCTTCTTCTTCTTCTTCTTCTTCTTCTTCTTCTTCTTCTTCTTCTTCTTCTTCTTCTTCTAGCCAAAAGCTGACATCCCAAATTCAGAGACATCCAAAATCTGAAGGATTCCAAAGTGCACATTAGTTCAAGAGATGCGTGTCAGCTCAGTTCATATCAAAATGTGCAAAGATCAGATTCTTCAAGCACGCCTACCTCTGGACTTGTCCTGATTGATTATTAATTATTTAGTACTGCATTGATATCCCACCCTTTTTCCTCTTGCAAGGAACCCAGGGCAGCTTACATGGTCCTCCTCCTCTCCATTTCATTCTCACAGCAACCCTGTGAGGTAAGTTGGGCTGAGAGTCAGTGATTGGCCCAAAGTCACCCAGTGAGCTTCCTGGCTGAGTGGGGTCTAGAACCTAGATCTCCTGAGTCCAAGTCCAACACTCTAACCACTACACCACACTGGCTGATTACATTTCCTTTGTAATTAGAGATGGGTGAATGTTCTGAGCCTTTCCTTGGATTGGTTTGGATTGGATTGGGGAGCGGGATGTCCCACTACTAGCCAGGTTGCTCACACTAACAGCATGACAGGACACATTGCACTATGGGAGGTGTAGTTCGTTCAAAGACTTTTGCAATTTTTTATTAATTTTTAAATCGAATGCACACCCCTAGTACTATCCACTGCTTTGCATGTGGCATCTGGAAACTAATGTGCATACACCAGACCAGTCCTATGCATATTTACTCAGACATGAGTCCCACAAAATTCAGTGGGGCTTACTCCTATGTAAGTGTGCATAGGGACATGTGATTATATCTGCTCTTACTTAGGAGTAAGCCCCATTGACCTCAGTAATGACTTCCTTCTGAGTAAAGATGGTCGGGTTGAGCTGAACATCTTCCAGACAAGCTCTGTAAAATATTAGCAACTTTCCACATTTTCTTGCTCTCGAGAAGACCTGCGCCAGTTTCTGGAAAATGACTGCAGTCTACTGATCCTGAAAAATTGCACTGAAAAAGTGGCCTGGCACAATGCAGTTTGTTTTCCTTCCTTCCTTCTTTTCATTTGTTTTTGAGATTTATTATCAGCAGCTTATGAAATAAACTGCAGCTGCCAATTAATATTTCGCAGTCATAGCCAGAACAGCAGGAGCTGACAAAACTGCATATTGCTACACTTGCTGTAAAGTTATCATTATTCAGTCAACTGTAGCTTATTACTCACAGTAACTGGAGTTTGTTGTTGTTATAGCTGGAGGTTTTCTTTTTTCTTTGCTTTTCTTTCCCTCCTCCACTGTCTACATTAGGGAGTATTGCTCAGTGCTGACCATTAAATAATGTTGCATATATCTATATTTTCTAAGTTAGCATGGCTCCCTGTGGAATCTGTCCAATGCTACAGAGCTATTTGTCTTACGTGCAATCATGAAATAGCTAATCTTTAGACAATGTGCCATAAATTATGCAAATTAGGAATTGTTTATGACCAAAAGTACACAAGCAGTCCTGCCTTTAAAATAAAATAGAACTAAAAAGCAGTGATGTTGTCATGTTTAGGACTATGCGGAACAAAATTTAAAGTCTGATTCATGCATCACTTTCCTGATGAGGAACAGTCTGCCTCAAAGGGTGGGGGGGGGTGTCGCCTTTGCTAGCTAGGGGCTTTCAAGCAGAGGCTGGATGGCCACTTGTCAGAGATGTTGTAGCATAGATTTCATAGATCATAGAGTTGGAAGGGGCCTACAAGGCCATCGAGTCCAACCCCCTGCTCAGTGCAGGAAACTAGAGGAGGGGTCTCCCATCCAAGTAACTGGACCTGACCTTGCCTTGCTTTCCACACTCAGACAAGCTGAGCCAGCGTAAGCCACAGGCCTGTATTGCAGTGGGGTTCCTGCATTAGCAGGGGATTGGTCTAGACCAGGGCTCTCCAACCTTGGGTCCCCAGATGTTGCTGGAGTACAGCTCCCAGAATCCCTTGCCATTAGCCATGCTGGCTGGGTATGCTGGGAGCTGTAGGCCAGCAACATCTGGGGACCCAAGGTTGGAGAGCCCTGGTCTAGATGATGGCTGAGATTCCTTCCAACCCTATAACAGGGTAGTGGCCCTATGCATGTTTACTCAGAAATAAATCCTGCTGTGTTCATAAATGTACTCCCCTGGTACATTTATATAGCAGCTTTCTCCAAGCTGGTGCCTGCCAGACCTTTTGGACCAACTCCTATCAGCCCCAGACAGCATGGCCAATGGCCAAGAATGCTGGGAGTTGTCATCCAAAACATCTGGAAGGCACCAGGTTGGGGAAGGCTGATGTAGAGGATAGCAGCCTAAAAGTATCTCAGTGCTTGCCCTGTGAAAGGCTACAGTGTACTGTCCACCAGCATCCCACACAGTTAGAGGGAGGAGATGCCACCGTATTTAGGGTCAGCACGGCACCTGCCAAGGCCCCTGTCCCTGGGGACCCACGGCCAAGAGCTCCCTGGCCGCTGTTGTTTGCCATTGCTTTGTGCTGTCTTGCTTCTCCTTCTCCTCTGGGCCAGAATGGGCAGGAGAGTGCATGATTGATGATGATGATGATGATGATGATGATGATGATGATGATGATGTGGAAGCCCAGTAACTGGGTCTTCTGCATGAGTTCGGCACTTAACGGGTTAACCGGACTGAGATATAACCCGTCAAGCAATTTAAAGCAATTTAAACTCAGCCTGCGACCTAAAAAGCACAGGAGTCCATTCGCATCAAAGAATAGACGCTTTATTTACTACAAGATTAATGGAGTGGAACTAATAGACTTCTAGGAATACTATAACATAAACAAGACCTGGTCAGTGACCTTATATGACTGAATTACTTGGTTCCCAGGCTAGCGTACTGCAGCAATAGAGTTATCTGATACCAAAGACTCTACGCCTCCAGGCTTCTGTTCTGCCTAGCCTGACTCCGAGCTCGGGGAAGAGAACTGCTTGACCCAGCCGGGGCTGGACTTGGAAGTTGTCAGCTCACCCGTGTTCCCAACAACCTGAGTGGAGCTGGCAGAGGGGTTTTCTACCCTGCACGCCCCCTCCCCGCCCCTGGGTGATCAGGTGGGCTCATTCCTGCCCGGGAACAGGTGGCGCCTTTGGGCTTATCATGCCCTCTGAGAATACTTAGCAGCTCTTTGAGACTGCCCTGCACTTCCTGATGGTCCATGCTTCTTCTTGTGGATTCGGGCCGATGTGCCCCATTGAGGATATGCATGTCACCTGTTTGGCCAGTCTTGCATCCCCGGTGGGGGATTATGCAGACAGGGGTTGCCAGGGGAAAACTATGTGTGATTACCAAGGCGGAAACTATGTCAAGGTTCGTGTCACTGTGTGTGTGTGTTCAGGCTTTCTCCACAAATAATAATAAAAAATAAAGATGATGATGATGATGATGATGATGATGATGATGATGATGATGATGGCGGCGGCGGCAGTGAGAAGGATGAGGAGCTGCTGCACCCACTCACTCACTCGTCAATTGGTGCTCTCTCTCCAGCAAGTAAGGTGGCAACAGTGGTGGTAAGAAGCAGCAGCCGCAGTAGCAATGAGGAGAAAGTAGGCCCTCTGGAAGTACCTTGCCAAGGACTCTCCAAAATCTGAAGCTGACATGATCCCAGACTGCTGCCACTATTCAATTCCAAACAAATAATGACCCTGCTTATTCTGGGAATGGCTGTTTTTCCTTAGCATTCTTGATGATGATGATGATGATGATGATGATGATGATGATGATGATGATGATGAGGAGGAGGAGGAGGGGAGGAGGAGGGATTTCATAGTGGCTTACAAAATGGAATAATAAAAATAGCATCCAGTTAAACGGATGAATCAAATCAATAAAACAATCTCGACAGCAGCAGAAGCAGCTCAACAAACAGAAAAGTAGGAGGAAGTAACTGCTCCCAGAATAATCTGAGCATTGTTGCTTCTCAAAGGCTTGGTGCTACAGCTGCCAACCAAGGTGAGGACAGGACAGGTTAGGAATCAGGTCAGACTGTGAGCCCACCTAGCTCCATACTGTTTGCTTTGACTGACAGTGGCTTTCCAGACTCTCAAGCAGAAGACTCTGCTATCAGCTGCTACCTGATCTTTTAAACTGGAGGTGCCAGGGATTGAAACTGGGACCTTCTGCATGCACATCAGGTGCTCCACTAGTGAACTATAGGGCCCCTCCTGTTTACTGGTTGGTCAGTATTATTATTGCAGATGGGGGGGGGGAGTTCCTTAGTAGCTAGCCTAAGGCCATGAGCTTAAGGTCACTAAAGTTATACATTTTATTTATTTGTATTTTGAAAATAACTAAATAAGGCTGAAATTCAATGCACACTTACCTGAGAGGAATCCCCTACTAAGCACAGTGGGGCTTACTTCTGAGTAAACAGGTATAGCATTGCATTGTTAGTGAGCTCATGGCCTGAAGTGAGATCTCATCAAGGGACCTTCTGGCTGACAGCTCAGACATTTATCCACTGTGCCACCCCAGCTCCCTTTTAATCTAGAATGCTTCACTGAGCTTACTCCCTTGTTTGCCCTTCTTTCCATACTATTTTATTTTTTGACAATGAATAGGTTTGCAGTTGATGCAATGCTTTTTATTTTGTGGCTTTATCAGCAGGTATGCTCACAGCACAGGTGGCCCACAGCTGTGATGCCATATCAGTATTCAGAAAGATGCACGCCATTCCGCTTCACCAGCCTGAGAGATCCGTGCCTTGCCTCGGCTTCAAAAGGTGTGTGTGTGTGCAGTGCATGTCCAAGTGCATATGAAACTGGCTAAGTAGGTAACTGTGAAATCCCAGCTCCATTTTAAATACAATCGCAAGCATCTGCAAGTTGAGAAAGCTTCTAATTGTTGTGGTGCCTGGGAAAAGACAAGGCACAAATCCTGGCTCCAGCACAGCTGCACTAAGTGGCTGTCCTCAATCACTATTTCCAAGCCTCTGTTGCCTTTTCATTTTTCTCCTTTAAAAAAGAAGAGCGAGGGAGTCTTTAAAAAGGGATACATATTCCTGTTCCTTCCTCGCTTTCACGACCAAGACAGATATATATGAGGATCAAAGCACCATAAACATGCTTTGAGATCACTTTGCTATGCACGTGTTAATGTAGCTTAGCAGCAAATCGAAAGCTGCCGATGATAAAGAATGCACCCCATAGCTGCAAGCTCCTGTCTCAGGCTAGCAGCTGTGGGGCGCTGCTTTGTTCCCTAAGAGGAAGAGGCAGCAGCAACAGAGTAGCCAGCTAAGTGGCTGTAGCAGAGCAGCCTCCAATTTGCTGCTCAGCCACTGTGAAACATACATCACAGAGCGATCTCAAAGCCTGTTCACGGCCTCTTTTTGACATGCATCTCAACCTGTGTGAACACACAAGGCTGCTTTTTACTGAGTCAGACCATCTGTCCATCTAGCTCAGTACACAGATGAGGGAGATATTTTTTTTCAATTCACACCTGAAAGTGAATCTACCTAATTCGCACTTTCTGAATCAATATACAAGCTGAAACACAGTTATCCTTCAGTATTTGTAGCACATCTCTGAATTTTGTGATGCTGTTCTCCTATCCATATATTAGGGGAAAGTGTGCACAAAAATGTGTATATTAGTGAAAGGAATGTACAAAAAATGCATTATATTGGGGGAAATTGCTTTCATAGGGGAAACTGAGTGCAACATGTGTTTATTAGGATGAACAAATTTCCGTGCAGACTTTTTTTCCAAAAGATTGCAAACTGATGTGGAAATGGGACAGAACAAATGAACAAACTTAAGATGGGGGGGGGGGATAAGAAATCAGAATTGACAGATTCATTGAGGCCTAACTCAGTATTGTTGACATTGCCTGGCAGCAGCTATCCAGGGTTTTAGATAGGGTCCTTCCCAGCCCTACCTATGTTGTGACATGTAGCACAAACACCAGCTGTGGCACATTGTTTACATATGTAAGGTACAGAATGGCTGGTAAACAAGTCATGTTTAGTCTTCTACTTCCTGCCTGTTTCTCATGGGAAAAGTAGGTGTGAAAGAAATACGAGCTGGTCACATGGTTTGTATGTTCTGGTGACGTACTGACTTGTTAAGTTTCTGTCTGTAGCCATTTTGGAGAGAGGTGGAATTGCTTTCTTCTTCTCTCTGGTCTTCTGACTAGTGCTTGCTGGACTAATGCAATCATGTAACATCTAGGCTCAGTGGAGTGAAGCTCAACTTGCTCCACTGGATTAATGCTTGCTATGCATTGTACTCTGCACATGGACTGTAATTAGGAAATGTATTCTCTGTAGGATATACTTGCTATAGTAAATAAACAGGTAGAACAACAACCTGTGGAGTTTACAGAGTTATTTCCTTATTACTGGGATCTGCAAGGAGGAGCCTGAACTGGCTGACATCCGATACGCTGGAATGCTGTGTGGAGTGGTAGAGACAGGTCTGAACTTCTGTGTGTAGATTTATGGGTGTCTGCACACGGGAATAGGATTTTAAATCTTCCATCTCACACAAGTGAAGCGCTCTGCTTTTCCACGAGGCTTGCGCGCCTTCAGGGTTGTCTGCACCTTCAACCTAAAGATGCCATGGATGGAACCTGGGACCTTCTGCATGCAAACTAGGTGCTCTGCCACTGAGTTACAGCCTTTCCTCTGTCAAAGTCCTTAATTATGACAACTCATTCACGTGTGTGTGTGTTAGGGATGTGCGCGGAGCTCGATGGGGTGTGTGTGTGTGGAAGTCCAGTGAAATTATGTAAATAAACAGCAAATAGAACTTTCAGAGCAGCTTAAAGTTAGAAATGCCTGGGAGAATAAAAATGTCCTCACCTGGCACCATGAGTAATGGAAGCACCTGCCTGGTCTCCTTGAGGAGAGCATTACAATGGGTACCACCATCAAAACAGCTCAAAGTTGTTTTGAACTGTAGCATGCTGACTGGGGCTGATGGTGACCAGCCCCGGTTTTTGACACCCTCTGGCAAGTCAACACAGATCACCAATTACAACTAATCCCTTTATTGTAGTAGATCAGGTTACACAGATCAAGCTTTCCAGAGTTTGTGGGAGAGCTTACATGGTTACAGCCCCAATAAATCAGATAACATAGGCAAAAGGCTATTGGTGGCACATTGTTTTGTTCAAGAGAAAGTCCCAAGGCTAGAAATCATGCAGAGTCACAGTTAAAGTTCAAAGTCCAGCAATACATTCCCAGTCAGAGGCTTAACATTAAGGGTTCAAGGCAGACAAGAGCCCAAGATTCATGATAAGTCCAGGCAAGAAAGCATGTTGACCATTTAAGATGTTCTCAGCAAACGTTCTTCACCCTGAGCACCAGCTTAAACACAGGGGAAGGGCTGCTAAAGTTCCCCCTTTGATGATCTCTTCTGACAGGGGAATCTGACAGGGGAATCTGGGCTGTAAGCAATCACTACATCTGAAGGAGTGCCTCTGTTCCACCCTTTTCCGTTGACAACTCCACCGGGGTGACGACACCCCCAAAGCTCCTCCACTCCAGAGTCCCCCTCCTGCTCAGTTCTGACAGAAGATTTCTCAGGCTGTGAATCAGAGGTCTGATTCAAGGCTGGATCTTGCAGCTGTGGCTGATAGGGAGTAACAGCCTTCTTTGGCCTGAATTTATTTATTTATTTATTTATATTTATTATATTTATACCCCACCTTTTTTCCTGAAAGGAACCCAAGGCGGCTTACATAATCCTCCTCCTCCTCCTCCTCCTCTCCATTTTTATACTCACAACAACCCTGTGAGGTAGGTTAGGCTGAGAGGCAGTGACTGGCCCAAAGTCACCCAGTGAGTTTCATGGCCGAGCGGGGACTAGAACCCGGATCTCCTGAGTCCCAGTCTGACACTCTCACCACTACGCCACACTGGCTCTCATATCAGATGGGAAATCAGATGGAAGCCAGGCAGAGCCAGGCTCTCATGCCCTGAGCTTCCCATGACTGGACTGGGTTCTACATTATTCTGCTCTAAGTCTGAATCAGATTCTGATTCCAAAACTGTAGGCCCACACAGTGACACTGGAGTTAGGCCCAGTGGATGGAAGTTGTAGTCCAACACATCTGCAAGGCACCAGGATGCCTATTCCTGATATATTCCAGATACTTTACTTTGTATTTCACGTGTTAAGGTGTTCAAATCCCCCACACAATTAGAAGCATATGAGGGAGAGTGAGGATGAGCATGCTAGCTCGGTCCCCTCTGTTGCCAGCACCATTGTCCTCCATGACCTGGAAGGTCAACATACCGGCCTGTGGCTCACGCTGGCTCAGCTTGTCTGAGCGTGGAAAGCTAAGCAGGGTCAGGCCTGGCTATTACTTGGATGGGGAGACCCCTCCTCTAGTTTCCTGCACTGAGCAGGGGGTTGGACTCGATAGCCTTGTAGGCTCCTTCCAACTCTATGGATCTATTAAATCTATCTATGAAATCTGCACTGGGGAGCCTGCCCTACTTGTGTAGGCTCCCCACATGACTTTCGCACTCTGGGAGATCAGTTGCCTACCAGTTGTGGAAAAGTGGATCCACTGATTAAGAAGAGCTAGATATGAAAACAAAAGGACTATTACCCCTCTGGTTTGGAGGCAAAGTTGTGCTAAGCAGCAGTCCCAGCATTTTAATGACTGAGACTACTAGTAGGGGAGCCTCTGATGCTGAGAATGAACAAACAACCAGAGCAAGCTGTCATTTAAAGAAGGGAAACACGTCTCCCTTCCTCTTTTTTTTTTTTTTTTTTGTTGCTTTCCACTTGTCAGCAAGGTTTATTAATGGGGAGGACTGAGAGTCTGAAGTGAATCAGACTGAAATTGGCTGCTCTGTTTACATTTTCATCTGGTGCTTTCAAAAACAAGTGAATTTGCAGCAAGTCACATGTGAGAAGACACCAGTACTCTCAGCCAGCAGCTGACAAGGAGAAGCTGAACAAGAGAGCCTCCATTTCAAAGGACCCTCCAGATAAGGATCTTAAAATACTGAATGCACAACAATTGATCAGTGCAGCAGCCCCTCATCTCACTGCATATTATCCATATGTTACAGGTATAAACTGATGTAGCAATCATTCCACTTCCCAAGAAACCTTGGAATAGTAGTTCAAAGTGGGGCACCAGGCTAGGGCTTGGATCCAGGCTTAATCATACTTGGAGTAGAACCATTGAAATCAATGCCTAACAAAGAATTGCAACACCTCTCCAAACTACTGTTCCCAAGATTCTTTGGGGATGTCATGGTCATAAAAGTGATATAAAAACAGTTTAAAGTGTGTAGCATAGTGTGGCAATGAGGGATGCTAATTAAATGACCCAGTACACCATTTTAACCAGTGCTATCTTGTGTCAACCCTGAGAAGCAGTTACTACAGCCATCCAACTGCTAGGGCTTCTCAACCCCCCCCCCCTCCTCGGATATATATATCTCCTATGCCTTGTGTTGTCCGGCACTGACTTCCTTTCAAGTTTGCCTGTATTTATTTATTTATTATATTTATACCCCGCCTTTTTTCCTGCAAGGAACCCAAGGCGGCATACCTCCTCCTCTCCATTTTATCCTCACAACAACCCTGTGAGGTAAGTTGGGCTGAGAGTCAGTGACTGGTCCAAAGTCACCCAGTGAGTTTCATGGCTGAGGGGGGAATAGAACCCCGATCTCCCGAGTCCCAGTCCAACACTCTCACCACTACACCACACTGGCTGAAGAGGAGGGTGTGTTTTCACCAAACCAACACCCATCCAGTTGGCATTCTGTGTTGAGTTTCTCCCTCCACCACCATTGCCTATAATCTCATAGCCTATGCCCTGATAGTTTATTATGCAATATAAAACAAGATATCAATAAAGTCTTCTTTCTTTCATTACTTGGGTGAACTCCTTTTAGGAAAGGCCTGCACAACCATTGTCTCATCAACAGGACCGGTGCAAGGCAGTTTGGTGCCCTAGGCAAGATCAGATATTTAGCGCCCCCCATTCCCACTTGAGAGCGCTGTATTTTTTTTCAAGGCGTTTCTGGCGCCCTCTTTAGCCCTGCGCCCTAGGCAGCTGCCTAGTTGGCCTAATGGTAGCACCGGCCCTGCTCATCAAGCTGAGCACAGCCCACCAGCCTTGCATTGTATCTTGCCAAGTGTTCAACAATCCCCTTTGTTTGCAATCCTAGATAGGCAGCAAAAATCGGGGGTTTATTGAACACTTTGATGGCTGCTGTACATACATGGCCACTGGGCTGCAGTAGTTGGCTGTGTGCGTCACAGGTGATGCATGCCTGTTCTAGGTGAGCGAAATCCTTGATCAGCGGTAAAACACACAGGCCTGGAGCAATTCATTATCTTTCAGCTGAACAGAGCTGTCCTTGGGAGAATAAATTACAAATGAAACTGGAAAGAGGGTTTCTGCACTGGGCGGACGGGGGGGGGATGGTGTAGATATGAAAAATAATTTTGACAATGAGAAAGTCAATTGCCAGTTTTGGATTGTACTCATGTGAAGCATATTTTGCAAAACAAGTAGCAGCACTAAGCGCTGCATTGCTGTGGATAGTTTTCATGGCACAATGAGGAAGGCGGCACAAGCAACATGAGAAGCTTGGCCTAGAGATCTAACTGATTTCAGCCCTCATCTCCATCTTAGACAGCTCTGCGGAGAAGGCGGGGGGGGGCTAGTTGCAGTACACTAGCATCTCCCCCTGAGACTGCTTTAAATTCAGCCCCAGTTAGGACTGGAACGCCTAAGAGGGGCTGTAACGCATTGGTGGAGCATAGGGAAGGGCAAACAAACGATTTTTGTGATCACCCAGATTCTCTGAACACTACCTTGAAGCTTGGCTCACCTCCTTTCCTGCATTTGTTTGTGCTCTTTTTAAAAATTTGTTTGAAAAGGAAAAGTGTACATTTCAAATGGGGAAAATGCACATTAAAAATATATTTTAAAAATGTACACCAAAAATACACACTTTCTTCCTCATAGAGCAAAACATGGAAATTGTGTGTGTGTGTGTGTGTGTTTAATGCACATTTTCCTGAGCATGCATGCAAGTTCAGGAATTTGTGAGCATTTTCATTGAACATGCTCTCCTGCTTGTGTTTGCATTTGGGTTTGCAAATGGGACATGTTTGCATGATGTGTTGAATGTAAATTATATTATCATGCTTCCCTAAGCAGATGCTTTGCATGCAGATGGCTCCAGGATCAATCCCTGACATCTCCAGGTGGAGAAAGACCCCTGTCTGAAATCCTGTCAGTCAAGATAGACAGTATTGAGCTGGATGACAGGGGCACCACCCATGACTCACATGTGGCCCATGGCTGCTCCTGGTGCAGCCCACACAGCCATGGTGGGGACCCCACCCAGAGATCAGAGATAATGGCAGGGTTTCCCTTGTTAATGTGAGCCTAGTGCTAGCCAGGGGAAGCCTAGAGTTTCCCTTGCCAGCACTAGCACTAGCAAGGGAAAATCTGGAATTTTTAATGTGATGTATACATTTTCTGTGGATTTTAAAAAATATATTCTCAGATTAATGTGGAAACAGGATGGAATGGACTTTTGAGGGAACACATGCAAAAGTGACACATAACAGAAATAGACTGACTCATCAATCCCAAACTCAGTACTCCAATATGTATGTGTATACATATTGCCCAGAATACTTTGTATCCTTTGTCCTAGTTTCTTTTAAGATTCAACCATCTGTGCAAAAAGCTCTGTTTGTATGATTTATTGTTTTCTTTCACTGGAGCTAAAACCAGTGTCAAGAGAGTCTCCTCACTACCCCTTGACTATCAGTTTTAACCCCTACTTTTGGCTATTATGTAATATTTAGTTTTTACAACTGCATTATTAAACTATAGCTCTGTCAAGTGATCTGGGATATATCTAGCAGGAAAGGCTATCTTTTTGGAAAGCAAAACAATTGGATGATCTTCCTCTTTTGCGGAAATTAGGAGGATGCATTTATCGGCCATCAAAAATTAAACAACAGGCAGAACCATCAGGGTACTTTAAAAAACCTCATTGGTGGAAGTAAATCACCAACGGGAACTTGGATGTTGGTAATTTTATGATACAGGGGGAAAAAATGATTTGGGCTCAGTCAAAACCTTTCTTCACTCTCATTAATGGGTGCTTGACATTTTAACATAATTATTTCCTCAACATTTTTTTTAAAAAATGCTGCTTCCTCTGGATATTAACCAGAACATTGGGGAGGGACCAACATTGTTTTGGTGTGTCCCCCCCCCCCAGAGCCAGGAATTAATCAATCTCGAAGCCTTCTCCTTTGTATCTTTGTTGTGACAAGACAATTTAAGCAGTGTATGAAGACAAATCAAGAGGAGAAAATATCAATACCCATTAATGTAATCAAGCAATATGGCTTTGCTGCTCTGGCTGCAAACTCAAAATTTATTTCCATAATGATGCCTTCAGTGGGGAATATTGAGCCCATGGCTCTTTGGCCCCAAGTGGCTGATTGGTCTTACAACTGCAGATAACATCTTCATGTATTATGAAGCTGACGAGTGGGATCTGCTGCAACTAGATATTGCGATGTTTTCTCACGTTCTAATGGGAACACACCTGTTTGGGGATCAAGCCAGCCAGCCAGCCAGCCAGCCATGCCCACTCCTTCATCAGGCCATCCCACCTTGCCCCCACCCACCCAGTTTTCTATTTTTCTTTTCCAACTGACTCTAAGCATTCTGTGGTTATTCAGCATGCTCAGTCCTCATTGTAGTTTTTAACCCATTGGGCTTTTTTTTTAAAAAAAAAAGTTTATACTTCTGCAAAGGGGTTTCCCCAAGCATGTTAATACTTCCCTCTTGTTTCTCAGTGGGCTACAGTTCTGTAGGTACTCACCACCTGAGTTTGCTACTAGGAGGAGGAGTGAAGCAGTGTATTAGATTATTGGGTAGGATCAAAAAGACTCCTTCCATATACAGAAGGCATCTTCCACTTATGGAAGGGATCTTTTGCATTTCATGTGCCACTGCCAGAAAGGTGAAGCCAAATCCAAAGATGTTCTTCCATTTCTGCAAGCAGAAGCATATTAAGAATCTTTTATAGCACTGTATGTGCAAGCTCCTGGACAAACATTTGCAGGTTAGCACTATCTCTCTTTCTCTTATTGTCCATTGAATCCAACTATTAATGATGATTATTTATACAGCACCATCAGTGTACTTTGCCAAATAACACCAGAGAGAGAGAGAGAGAGAGAGAGAGAGAGAGAGATCCCTAAGGAGCTCTCATCTTATCTAGCCCTTCACTAAATCCTACCTTTCCTCCCTTTCATATGCCGATCTGCACCCTGGATTCACCACCTGCAGACCCACACTTCATTGCCCACTCCTATGGAGAGACTACAGGCAGGATGTAGAGTAGTAGATCATGTCGTAAATTTCAACACTGTAGAAGACAGCAGAAGAAGGGAAGGATAGGAACTGGAAGAGGAAATAGTAACAAGGGATGAATATGTGCAGATCCAATTACAGCTACTTAAGCTTTGTTACTGTTGGGGACATGCAAACAAGAGGCTAAGCCAAAGGAAAAAGTGGGTTCTGAGGAGGGATTTGGAGAAGGGAGAGTGAGGGGGTAAAGAGCCATGGAGGTCTGCTGAGAGGCAGGCCCAGGGGCATAAGGGGGAGCAAGGAGAAAAGGCAGAGCTGCTTAACTGGGATTTCCCCAGTTCAAATGTACTTCAACCTCAACTCAGCCACTAGATGGCCTAAGGTAGGTGTGGAGGACCCTCCAGAAGTTTCTGTACCCCAGCTCCCATCAACCCCAGCTGGCATGGCCAATAATTGTGGATTATGGGAGTTGTAGGTCCAACAGAATCTGGAGGAACACAGGCTCCTCGCCCCTGGTCTTAGGCAAGCCCACTGCCTCTCAGCCTCAGCCCTGCTCCAGGTGCCCCCTTTTCCAAAGGTGCTGCATTCCAGGGATGGGGACTCGGACTCCAGGACTCAACTCGTGAGTCGGACTGAGTCCCCCCTGTGACTCGAGTCAGACTCGAGTCCCAATATTTTTAATGGGACTCGAGACTCGACTCGGGACTCGAGACCAAGGACTCGTGTTCCAAAATCGTGTTCCTCAAATGCAACATGGATAGGTTTTAGGAAGTACAGCAAGTTTATTTTTTAAAATCATTTCCCCAAAATGCAACCTTTCAGATATTTTGGGTTTGGCTGCCTCTGCCTGCCTGTTTGGGGTTCCCAGCCTCCTCTGCCTGCCTGGTCTCTTCTTAACCAGTTCCACAGTTTGAATTGTCCAAGACAAAGGCCTCTGCCTGCCTGCTTTGGGGTTCCCTGCCTCTTCTGCCTGTCTGGTTATTTTGGGTTTGTCTGCCTGGTCTGTTCTTGCCAAAATCAGTTGCAGAGTTTTGAAATAAAAAGGCACACTTGTGCCTAGAGTTTATTTAAGCCACACATCTGAAGTAGCCTTATTTTGTTGGGGAAAAAACCCATTGATTTTAATAGGGACTCGTGGAGTCAGCTTTGGGAGTGACTCGTGACTCGTGACTCAGGAGTCACCATTTTGGACCAAGGACTCGGACTCGAGACTCGGGTCCAAAGACTCGTGACTCGACTCATGACTCGAGACCAAGGACTCTTCAACATCCCTGCTGCATTCTTATTCTTCTTGTTGTTCCTCTCCTACTGGAGGTTGGGCATCATCATCATGGCTAAACAGTCTTTAGATATGGCCATCCTAAACAATGATGTTCTGTCACCCCCAAACCATTCTTTAAGGTTTTTTTTTTTTTAGCCAATGTGATTGCTGCATTACTCAATCAAAATGGACAGGGCTTTTCAGCCAGTGGTGTTCTGATTATGGAATGATCTCCCTACAGATACTTACCGGGAGTCTATGTTGCCAATTTTTCAACACTACCTCATGCAAGGACTGGAAATTGTTGTCATTTGAAACTCTACATTCACACATTTATTATTATATTTTATGACGATGATATAAACTTTGATTGTACACCACCCAGAAATCCAAATGGGACGAAGGGCAGTATATGCTTTAAATAAAATAAATAATGGCATTTGCTGTGTGGAGATAACCACAGTGGCCTAGCCTGCAGGGCTGTTGTAAGGATTGCTGACATAATGTGAAGGGCAAGAGCCAATGTGGTGCAGTGGTTAAAGTGTTTGACTTGGGCAGGGAAAATAGTTATGAAGCTCAGCTCACTGGGTGACCTTGGGGCAGTCACTGTCTCTCAGCCTAGTCTCTTTTGTAAGGATAAAAAATGGAGGTAACCTTATTTAAACCAATCTTGAGCTCTTTGAAGGAAGGGCGGGGTACAAATAACAATGATGTAACTATATGTATAACTCATTGTTTTATATATCCCATAGTTTCTTCCACAATGGACGTCAAGGCCATGTAGATTGAGCTTGAAACTGGTCTCCCATCCAGGTATTTGACCACAATGAACCTCCTTAGCTTTAATAAGGTTTCTATGTCATATCCCTTCAGTCTAGGTCCTGAGACCAGTGTCTAACACACACACACCCATTTGAGGAATGGCCCAATTTTTCCATTTGAAACGTTCCATACCATTGCACTTCTTCTTTCTACCAAAAATATATTTCTCTCCCCAGTCCCCCGACTGGTTATCCCTGCCATTCCTTGTGCCACAATTTTGCAGCAAAACTTAATTTACCGGTAAAGCTGAGAATGTCCCATGTGTATTTTAAAGGGGGATCACAACCCCGCCATAGCTACACTTGAATTCCACATATCCTTTGTATGTTGTATAATATAACACTTTGAGAGGAGAGTATAATTAAGGAGGGAAGAGTTAAAGGGATAAAGGCAGCATACTATAATGGAGAAATCTGATTTAGTTGACCTTTCAAATAAATGAACATTTCTAAGGACTGACTGTCTCATTAAAAAAAAAAAAAAGTCAGACACCTGATAATCTTCTTAAGGCACAATTCTAGAAATAAAATTTAATCATCATCATCATCATCATCATCATCATCATCCTATTACATGTATAGACAGAAAAACATCCTACAACTCCCAGCATTCCCCAACCAGCATGGCTAGCTGGGGAATGATGGGAGTTGTTTTAGGACTTTTTTCTGTCTAAATGTGCATAAGTGAAAGGCAGAGTAGTGCCAGGGTGGCCCTATGTGGGTAAGAAAATCATCAAAAAGTTGGACCCTTTTGTGCCATTTGAGTGCATAGTATATCATACAACTCCCAGCATTCCTCTCTTCACTTGCTTAGTGGCTGCCTGCCTGTGGCCCAGCTCCAAACCTGTCCAAGGAAATGCAAAAGGCTATAGAAGTGGTGTTGCAGGTACTATCTCCTTTCGGGTGATGCTTTCCAAACCCATTCTGTGGTCATCCTCAGTCCCAGCCCACAGTATCTTGTTACTCGCAGGAGTGCTGCCTGCCTGCCTGCTGCCTCGTGCCCTTCCCAGCTGTGGGACTCTCACAAGAGTTCACCCAAACTCTTGTGAGAGCTCACTCAAACTCTTGTGAGGCCTGGCTGACCTCTTGCAAGACCCACAGCTGCAGTACGAGGAAATGGGGGGGGGTCAAAACAGGCTGCTCCAGAGATCCCCAACAGTTGCTCTCTCACTGAAGCAAATGCCACCCACTGGAAAAATGTGTAAAAATGTGAGATTCTGAGGAGAAGTCCCAAACTGGCTCCTCCCTCCTTCAATCTTCACTTCCCAGGAGAAGGAAATTCCTGCAGGAAAAGATCGCTGGCCCTTTAACAGCTAGATACAGTGCCTGAACTAGTGTGGAGCTTCCAGAAAGACTCTCCTGGCCTGACTAAAAAAATTAGCCAGTTGCTTCTCAGTCTGAGTCCCTGCCTGAGTTCAAGCTCCTATATTGCTGTCCAAGGTCCTGAAACTAACTCTAGTCCCAGATATAAAATAGTGTGTCTGTCTCTCACATTGTGCCTCCTCACCTGAGCCGTTGCCCAGAGCAAACAACAGATTCCCTGATGGAGCAGGACAGCCATCTTAGTTTAACTTCCTTCAGGAAGGCATTCCAGAGTTGTGGGTGCCACAAGTAAATAGACCCTGCTGCATGCCCACTGTGACCTTAAACAAAGGATCAGACTATGGCAGTCCTCCATCCAGTTCCTCCTTTTCTCTCTGTAATGTCTAGTTCCTCAAACATGTCACATATCATCATCACATCACATGCCCCCCTCCCAGTGGCAGCCAGTAATATGGAGAAGGGACAGGAAAACACACAATACAATTGCAACACATATTTTTTATTATTATTTTATAGGTTGAACATTATGGGCAAAGCAGAAGGTGGGTTGCCACATCTACCATCACAATGCAAAGAAAAGGCCTCCATTTATGATGTAAGGCAAGGTCAGGCAAGCTGGTGCTCTCCAGATGTTTCGTACTACAACTCCCATAAGCCCTAGGCAGCATGGCCAATGGTCAGGGATTATGGCAGCCCAAAACATCTGGTGGGCACCAGGTAGTCTACTGCTGCTGTAAGCACATGGGAGAAAGCCCAGATTATTGGTAAATTGAAAGCAAAGAGAAATGTTTCCTCTTCTACCATCAATTGTACATCACATTTAAATCTGCATGTTAAATGTATTCGCGGCCAGTGCATTTTCTTGTTTGCAATTTCCAGCCCAGTGGGAGGGAGGCAATTAACATGACCCACGAGCCAGGGAAGCTGATGAGCTGCTGGCTAAAGTAGAGCAGGAAGTGCCACAGAGAACTCTCATGCCTGTCCTTCCTCCTCCTCGTTGTCAACATAAAAGTTTAACTATCAATGCAAATCTGATCTTCGTACATCAGACAAGTGGAAAATTGGCCATTCTGCTCTGCACCAGGGAAGGAGAAACAGGCTGCTGGGTGAGTTGTATTGTTTATTACCAGAGAGGTACTAAAAATGTTCACACCTAATTAATCAAGGCTGCTCTGTAATCACTTTTCCACATGTGGTATTGGAAAGAGTAAAGGCTTTGGCGTGTGTGTTTTCTTCTTCATTTGCAATTTTTTTTTTTTTTGAAAGATGCACTTTTAATGAGCTCCTGTTTCCAGCCTGACATTTGGAAATTTAATCAGGAGGAGGTCTTAGATGGCTGGCTAGCACCTTTCAGATGGCATTGTTTATCTGCAGAGCATTTCTTGGGCCTCAGTTAACAAAGGAGGGTCAGGCACCTCATTCAAATCAGCGGATATTAATGAGTTGCCGATGACAATGCAATTCCTATAGAACACTGCTCAACTGATGCAGTCCACACCAGGGGTGATGGAGGGGGGGGTGACGGAGGTGAGGTGAGCAGAGCTAATGATGATTAATGCGGTGGCATTGAAGGACTATGGAAAAGAAAATAATCTGCCACTTCTTTGCAAAGTGTCATCCAGAGGTCTAATTGGACAAAAGAATGGGCCATTGTCTTTGGATCAGATGTCTCTGTTGCTACCTCCACAGCAGGGTGGCGAGACAGTGAAGGCACAGTGGCAAAGGAGCAAGGTTACAGCAGTGCAAAATTATTTCTCAGGGGGAAAAGAGAGAGAGGGAGGGAGGGAGATCAGCCAGTGAAGAACTGGCATTAGGGTGTACAGATCATTTTCCTCATGAACAGTTAAAACTGAGGCAGGGGGAACACAAAACAAATAATTCAATAGCACATTCAAGAAAAGTCCTGGTTCAGATGCCTAACCAGATGGTGGAACATTTCACCTGGTGAAGGAGCTCATGTATATCTCTCCCTTTTGCTGTGCCCCTAAGGTAATGGGTGATGCACACCCTCACCATAGTGGTGGCATCATGTGAATTCTGCTCTTGTGAATACAGGTCCCCATGGGGAAGGCCCATATCAGATGTTACTTTAGTGCACTATGGAGGGAAGGGGTGTGTTTCCCCAGTACTGCACCACTCTAAAGCAGCTTTACCCCAACCTGGTTCCTTCCACATCTTTTGGACTACAGCATTCCTGACCATTGGTCATGCTGTCTGGAACATGCTGTTTGGAGTTGAAATCCAAAACATCTATCTATCTATCTATTTATTTATTTATTACATTTATACCCCGCCTTTTTTCCTGCACAGAACTCAAGGTGGCTTACATAATCCTCCTCCTCTCCATTTTATCCTCACAACAACCCTGTGAGGTAGGTTAGGCTGAGAGGCAGTGACTGGCCCAAAGTCACCCAGTGAGTTTCATGGCCGAGCGGGGACTAGAACCCGGATCTCCCGAGTCCCAGTCCAACACTCTCACCACTACGCCACACTGGCTCTCGAGGGCATCAGGTTAGGAAAGGACAGTTGGGCAAATGTCCAAAGTAGTCTGCATCTGGAGGTAGCAATTTTTAAGAGAGTTGCTGATGGTATGCTAGAGAGCACCTCTGTCCACATGTTCAACAGGGTCTCTTGGTGCTGAATTTTCCTTTGAATAAACCTACACAACCTGTTTGACCAGAGGTGGCAGTGGGACAAGACAAGGCAGGATTGCATAGGCGATGATGCCTGTATCATAATAATCATAATACACATAATACACATAATACACAAATGTCAGTGTACTGGAAGAAGCAAAAACTACTAGCGTTGAAAAAATGATCCTTCAACGCCAACTTCAGTGGACCGGTCATTTGTTCGAATGTCTGACTGCCGTCTCTCAAAGCAGTTACTTTATTCCCAACTCAAGGATGGAAAGTGGAATATCGGTGGTCAATATAAGAGGTTTAAAGATGTTCTTAAGGCTAATCTAAAAAAATGCAATATAAACATCGAAAACTGGGAAGCTCTGGCCCATGAACGATCTAACTGGAGGTTGGCCTTTCACAAAGGTTCTATGGACTTTGAAGAAGCCCGAGTGCAAGGTGAAAGGGAGAAACGTGCTAAGCGAAAAGCACGTCAAATGAATCCTTTACAGGACCATCTTCCATCTGGTAACCTGTGTCCTCACTGTGGGAAGCTGTGTGGATCTAGAATTGGCCTCCACAGTCACTTACGGACCCATCGCTAGAGTCTACACAATTTTTCTTTAGAATTTCCTCCTTTTAAAATTTCCTTTTTGTAAATTTTTATCCTAGAAGACAATCTTACTCGGTCACAAGTGATCGCCTGATGATGATGATGATGATGATGATGATGATGATGATGATGATGATGATCATAATACCTTCAACTCTAGTCTCTGGAGGAAAGGCACCCAGTTGCCTGTCTCCAGTCTAATGAATTAATTGTCTGTCTCCACTCCAATCTAACAAATTCATTGTCTTTCCCCAGTCTAATGAATTCATTGATTGTCCCCAGTCTAACAAATGCATTGACTGTCTCCATTCCAACAAATTCATTGCAGCATGGCAAGGGCCTGCTTCAGCAGATGCATGAAGGAGACAATGAAATGCTGCTTGTACATATCCATGGATTGGGTAGAGGAAGGAAAGATGTTTTAAGACCCGAAATTGAAAAAATTCATCTGTCCCTAGTATGGGTGGAGATGTGCTTCCCTAACTGAGGCCAGTAGTTGGCACAAGCAGCTTGTTGTGCATGACTGGACCTCTACCTCTATCCACTTCATGAAAAATGGCTCAGAGAGCAATCCTATGGCCCCTAGACAGCATCTGGGACACCATAGGATGCTGCAGATCTGCTCCTCCATGCCAGTAGACATCTATGAGCGCATGGAGAAGGAGATCCTCAGAAGAGAAGTTGGGGAGGGAGAAAGAGGTATGTGCTGGTGGGAGGGGAGAGGAGAGGACAGGATACACAATATCCAATGGACTCTCCAGTCCCCTCCCCACCCTCCAAAAGGTAAGTCAGTTAGATGAGCACAGAGGTCCATCTAGTTGCTTTTTGTATTTTAAATGGAGGCAAAATCACCAGGGATGGGGACTCGGACTCGAGGACTCGACTCGTGAGTCGGACTGAGTCCCCCCTCTGACTCGAGTCAGACTCGAGTCCCAATATTTTTAATGGGACTCGAGACTCGACTCGGGACTCGAGACCAAGGACTCGTGTTCCTCAAATGCAACATGGATAGGTTTTAGGAAGTACAGCAACTTTATTTTTAAAAATCATTTTCCTAAAATGCAACCTTTCAGACATTTTGGGTTTGGCTGCCTCTGCCTGCCTGTTTGGGGTTCCCAGCATCCTCTGCCTGCCTGCTCTCTTCGTGACCAGTTCCACAGTTTGAATTGTCCAAGACAAAGGCCTCTGCCTGCCTGCTTTGGGGTTCCCTGCCTCCTCTGCCTGCCTGGTTATTTTGGGTTTGTCTGCCTGGTCTGTTCTTGCCAAAATCAGTTGCAGAATTCTGAAATAAAAAGGCACACTTGTGCCTAGAATTTATTTAAGCCACACATCTGAAATAGCCTTATTTTGTTGGGGAAAACCCCCATTGATTTTAATAGGGACTCGTGACTCATGACTCGTGACTCGTGAGTCACCATTTTGGACCAAGGACTCGGACTCGGACTCGAGACTCGGGTTCAAAGACTCGTGACTCGACTCGTGACTCGAGACCAAGGACTCTTCAACATCCCTGAAAATCACCTGTGTCCTCCTCTTGCCTTGCCTGGCTTTTGGCAGGGCATAGGATAGCGAGAGCACAACCCATAGGATTGTGGCATAATTGACTGATAACATGTTCATGCAGGGAAACATTGACATTAGCAGCTCAGTATATCTAGACTGAGTTTGTCCTTTCTGTGCTCTCCACCCGCGGCCCTTTCCTGAGTTGATGAAAAAGTAACGTGGAAAACACAGCAGCTTCTCACTGATTTTGCAGTCAAGTAAATCAAACAAATGCACCGACCAACAAAATTTCTCCCCGTCGCTAATAAAATAAAATTTTTAAAACCCTGATGAAGAAGTGCGCCATCGGGTATTGCTCATGCCTCCAAGGGATTTGCAACAACAAGGCAAGCTGTGTGTTCGACGGTTTCATACCTTCTGGCTAGCCTCCTTTCCTGCGCTCCTCCGAGTCACCCTGCATGTAATATTAATTGATTAATATTTGTTTAGAACATTCCTGCCACTTTGCTGCTTGATTCTGGCTGCAGTTTTCTGAGTCACTCTGCTGGAGGAAGGAAAACGAGAGGGGGGGGGAGAACCTCCAGTTGCTAAGGGGGAAGAGAAATGTGATGGCAGCTGCCCTGCTGCTGAGCAAAAGAGGCAAGAGATATGCAGGTGCTCATCTCATGACGTGGTACTCATAAACATCCCCAGACCTGGGGAGATTTTACAGATAACCCCAAGAGCAAACACAATCAAAGGAAGAGAAAGGGGACAGCTTGCTGTAACATTTCAAAATGGTGTTGTCAGTATAATGAGGTGGCAGTTTGTGACCACCACCTCCTACAAGATCTGTAAAGACATAGAAAGAGTTTTGCTGGATCAGAAAAAAAAGATCCATTGAGCCCAGCATTTTCTCACGAGCAACAGCAAGCCAGATGTCTCTGAGGGCTCCTGAGCAGAGCAGGAAGGTGAAGTTCTTCACCTGTTTTTGTGGCCCAAGTCTTGGGTGTTAAGCAGGGGTGGTGCTAGGTACCAAAAAGATCCGGGGCTCAGGCCCACTGGACAAAAAAAATTGCACACATTTGCATATGCTAATTTACATATGTTCTAGAGTCTTTCTCTGTGTGTGTATTTAAAGGACCCTGTCTCCTAAGGATGCCCTTATTTGAAAAAAAAAAAAAAAAAAAGGGACAAGGGAGAGGAGGGCATTTAATTTCAAAATAAAACCTCAGGCAGAAAGATTCAGGGGGAAGGCAGCAGGAGGTGAAGAACATGTAGGCAAAGATCCAGCTAATCCAGGGGGATCAGATGCAAGAGAGATCTTTCAGGAAGTGCCCATGGGCAGTACAGCAGGGTGGTGGGGCGGATGGCCTCGCAGGGATTCAGGGCTCCAAATGAAAGATTCGGTGCTCCAGGCCTAGTGGGCCATCCCCTAACACCACCTCTAGTGTTGGGAAGTATACTGACTGCACATGGAGGTTCCATTTAAAGTAATATACTATAATAATAAATAAATAAATTTAGCCATCACTGCAAATAACTGTCATTATCTTCCATGAACGTGTCTAATACTTTTTAAAAAGCCATCTATAGCAGTGGCTTTCTCTGGGGATTAGACACACTGAATCAGACCTATCCTTCCCCTGACTTGGAAAGTCTCCCCATTTGTCTGCATAATGGATGGGAACAGCCACAGAGTCTGTGCCAAATGCACAGTCCAAGGAGTGTTGTTACTGGCACAGAGCTACATGCTATTTTGGGGGCAATGGCAGAAGGGAGAGCTCTCCAAGGTGCCAGTGTTTGAGTAAAAGCATTGACCTGGAATGCAGGAGAAGTTTCCATATAGACGCAGGGAAAATGAACAAAGAGAATAAAAGGAGTACAGATTTGTGATTGCACTTTGAAGATCTATGGTCATGAGGACTAGAAATGTCAAAATAAAATTAAAAAGTGAAATGTGTTATTTTTGGGGTGTCAGCATGAACTGCAGGGAGAGCTGTGGCTCACGCTGGCTCAGCTTGTCTGAGCGTGGAAAGCTAAGTAGGGTCAAGCTTGGTTATTACTTGGATGGGAGACCCCTCCTCTAGTTTCCTGCATGGAGCAGGGGGTTGAACTCCATAGCCTTGTAGGCTCCTTCCAACTCTATATCTATGAAACTATCTATGAATGTAAGAAGAGCCCTGCTGGCCCATATCCATCTGGTCCGACATTCTGTCTCCAGCAGTGGCTACCCAGAAGTTGGTATTCAGAGGTATACTGCCCAATATCCTTTTTAGGTTGAAAAGGGTATATCTCCTCATATATTTTTATCCACATTGCTGGATGCTGCAAGAGCAGAGAACAGCATCAACGCTGCTCTTCACCACTGAAAAGCACAGTTGCCTCCAGTGGCTGCTCCAGTTTTTTTAGTGTTCTTGGGCAGGGCACCCTCAATGGGCCCCCTCCCTTATGAGTCTACCTTCTTAGTGCTGTTTTGCTGCTATTGCTCTTCATCTTGTTTCTCATCATTGCTATCACTTGCTTGCTTTACAGGGAAAGAGCCAGTAAGCATGTAGGCAATGGCATCTAATGTTCTTCCTTCTCACCACCACCATTGTCTGGGTCAGAGCAAGTGGCACTGGTGGGCAAACAAGCAGGTTGCAATAGTGAACAGGAGGAGCAATTCCAGGGGGGCTTTCATCAGTGGGCACCTGCTGGGTTGTGGGCCCTTGGCAAGGGCCCAACCATGCCTACCCTTGATGCCACCCCTTCCTAATTCTGTCTCCGGTACCTGTGGTTGGAATGTCTAGGCTTCAATGCAGAACAGATGCAACTAAACCAGGGTTGCCTGAAAATCAGCCCTCTGAAAGATGCACGATGGGGATTCCAGCATCTCTGCCTTCCATCTGGGCAGGAAAACAGATTTCTTTAAAATAAAATAAAAAATCAATTTGAACCACTGAATTAGATCCAACTCCAGGAAATTAACAGCTTTCCTCTCCCACAGGCAGTCTGCAGGTTGTTGTGTCATCCATAGTCACCCAGTCTACCAGCCCAGGCTTACCACTTCTAATCCGTGCACCTGTCCCCAGAGAAATCAGCTCCTCATCGGGGTGCGGAGACACGGCAAAGGATTTTCAGTGAGCAGATGCTGCTGCGAGATGTATTGATGGTTGCATGCCCATGCATTTGTTGACTTGCAGGGAATTCCCCACCCTTCCCTGCTCCCCCCTCCACACGTGCACAAACACACACACACACACACACACACACACCACCTCGCCACAAGCAAGCAACACCTCATGAATTTTCTAAACTCAAGTCATTGTAACCAAACCATGAAATTGTAAATTTAACTTTGTCAACAAACAAAGACTTCAAGGAAGCTAATGCTGCTTGACTCATATCTGCAGCTTAATTTACAGAATCAACTCGAGAGACGTGTGCAGAAAGGAGGAAAGCTAAAACAGATGTGAAAGAGCGTTGCTGCCTTGCGCGGCTGTGAATTAAAAAAATCTACTATCCGCTTGCTTCCCTTCTGTGCCCTTGCAGTCCTCTCCTACCCAGTTTTATTGTTAACATGGGGGAGCAGAGCAGTCAGTATGGCGTAGCAGCTGCAGACTGCAGAAAGCATTCTTAGACTAGGCAGATCTGGGTTCAAATCCTGCCTTGGCCATGTATCTCAGTGGGTGGGCTTGAGTACGTAAGTCAGGCTCACAGGGTCATCGCGCAGATAAAATGGTCCAACACTGTGTGTTGTACATTGATCTCTTTGGGGGATGCATAGAAAGCCAGGAGCAGGAGCCAAGATGACCCAATGAGGCTATATGTCTAGGCTAGGCTGAAAAGAACCCAACCATGTTCGACTGGCTAGTGCTGGCTCTGGGTTTTGGAGGTCCCTTGGGCAACACACCCTCAATGGACTCCCATTGAGTGTGCCTCCTCATTGCCATTAACATCAAGGGTGGCTGCTGTTGCTGCTCTTCTTCACCATTGCTACCACCAGCTGGTTTGCCAGGCACAGAGCCAATGAGCAAGCAGAGGGTGGCCGCTACTGCCCTTTTTTCTCCTTACCAGTGTTGCCTTCTTGCTCAGTCCTTCTGGGTGAGAGCGAAAGCGAGAGGGTGGGTGAACAAGCACATTACAATGGGGAAGAAGAGTTGGGGACTGTTGTCATGGGGGGGTCCATCTGGGGACCTCAGCAGGCATGGGATCTGTCTGCCACACCATCAGGATCACATGAGAAGCCCTGGGACATGTGGGAAGAGCCCATACCTCTGCTTCCCCCAGGGCCAGCATGAGCAGCATCCTTAGGCAGCTATCAGGGCCCCAATGTCCCAGCAAGAGTCAGCACTGCCACCTGTTCTCAGCCCCCTCCCATTAGGAAAAAAAATCCACCCTAGAGCTCGGAGAAGCACTGAGCAGCTAGGCCCAGCTGCCATATTCATTTCCCCCAGTGCCCCAATGTAGCATCACTCTGGGGCACTGAGGGAAGTTAAAATGTAGTGATCCAATACATTATGCCAAATGAGATGGTAGAATTCTGGACTGTACCACTCACTTCAAACAGCTGGTGGAAGAGATTGTCATATTTTGAATGCTTGCCCTTGTAAATGCTCGCCATCATTATCCTCATCACCATCATCATCCCTGCATTTAGTAAACTAGCATATCAGGGCATGGATGCAATGAGTCCCGCTCTCTTTGGTGTGCAACTGTACTACATGTGGGAAAGTTTTTGTCTGTGGGGTTTATATGGGAAAACATTGTAAAACATGACCTCTACCCACCAGCAATCTGAACTGTAGCTATTCAGAATGCTGCCACTTCAGCACGTCACCTCGTTCAGCACAATGCGTAGAACACTTAACTTCCAGAGTTTCTTTGACTTCCCAGGAACAGGTTGCAGTGGGGTGGGAAGTTTCCATATCCAGCAAAGCTCCTGGGGTTTTATCTCTTTTTATCTCAGATTGCCAGCATCTGTGACTTAGGGAAATAAATAGCTATTTCCAAGGAAGGGCCCAGCTCTGTAGCATGAGTGAAGAATGACCATGGAGCCTTGCAAAGCAAAAATATAGAACTGTGAGATCCATTGGAAGACTTAGGGTGCAATTCTATAGATTGTGCGTTCACTGCTCAGAAACCCCAGAACTCAGAGGCTTCTGAGTTTCCTATGCCCTGCTGGGCTGAAGCCAGCAGGGCGGGAGGAATGGCAGAGGCAATCTTTGCCTTCTTGTCCTCCGATCTCCTGTATTTTCCTAAACAGGGTTTTCAGCCTATGTAGAGAGGGTGCTACAGAGGGGGAGGGAAGGAGGCTGGAGGTGGCTCAGGAATGGATAACTTATATTCTGGCCTCTCCAGTCTTCTCCCCTGCCCACCCACTGGAACACCCCCTTTCCTGAGGTTCCGAGGTTACTATGCTCCCCCAGGGACCATAGGATTGCTCTCTTAAGGGAAAATATTCTGTGACTAGAGATGGGGCATAAAATTGTTCAGTTCCCATTTGAATGTGAAAATACCTAATTTTGTAATTACAAACCACTATGCAAACTGAAACTCAGTTAGCCTTCTAAATTCACACTTTTCCAAAATTTCCAATGGAGTTCAATTAAAAAATGCAAACAAAAATGCATATATTAGAGAAAATAATCTTCAAATATGCATTATATTGCAAAAAATGTATATTAGGAAAAACATGTACAAAAATGTATATATTAGAGAAAATAATGTTTAAATATGCATTATATTAGGAAAACTGCTTGCAAAAATGTGTACATTAGGCAAAAATGCATACAAAAATGCACCTATTAGGAGAAATGTGTGCAAAAAGGCTTATGAATTTTCACACACTTAAAAAAAAAATCTCTAAGTTTGGGATGAACAGAACTTAAGACTGGAGATATTCCCAAAGTTTGAGACAAACTGCTCTTAAGACTGGAAAAATGAAAGAACCAAAATTGTCAGATTTGTCCATCCTTATTTGTGACCCATGCCACCAGTTGCAGTCCCAGAAAAAGAAAGGGACTTCAGCAAGAAAGCCGTAGATGCACACATTTCCCCAGACAAACTGCACTGGCTTGGGCAGCGATCCACTACCCCATCAAAACCCATTTCCACCGCTGCCCAGCCCACCCCTCCAACTGCCTTGCAGAATGTCGAACATCCTGTCGAGGGAGGCTGGGAGAGTCCTCATTAAGCTAATGGAGTGCTAATTTGTTTGCAGGAGAGAGGGAGGGTTCGGCAGCTCTGCCTCATTTGCTCTGCGGAAGAGGGTCATTAAAAAGAAAGGTGGCAGGCCCAAGAAGATGGAGTGGGCGGACAGGGCTGCCAGCTGCTTGAGGGATGGGGTGGAGGAGAATCCTAGGGAAGGGCTGCATTTTTATTTTATTTGTTGTCAGATCAGTCCAGAGGACCACTGCACAAGCCAGCCTCTTGCAGGGAGCACAAACAAGAGGGTAGATTCATGAGCACGCACGCACACATGTTCTTATCGAGTAAATTATGCAAGCTCTAATGTTTTGCTTGCATGGTTTTCAAGTTAGTTAGTTATTACCTTTAGAGAAATAAAATGACAGGAGTCTACAGGATGCTGGGGGGGGGGGTAGCCTAACCAGTCTCTGAGCTGACACACACAGAAGCAGTGGTGCCATTGGGGCAGGACTTTGGGGCCCAGCCCAGGTCCGCACTCAGAAGAATGAGCGGGAAGGGCTCCAAGCCTAGCAGGGCTGGCTCACTACATTTTGAAGTAAGTGGAGTAATATACATGACCAACTAAAGAGGAGGGCCCCGTAAGACCGTTAAGTTGAGAGTCTAAAATTACCTAACAGCACCATTGCACACAACTAAGGGTGAAATCCTTTGGAGATGAGCATGGGCCCCCGAACTTGGAGGCTCATGCTCATCCAGTACAGAGTGGAAGGAGCGGTGGAGACGATCTCTGCCTCCCTGCTCCTCCCACTCAGGACACCACATATCCTGGCATCCCCAGCCTCCTCCCCTCCCCACCACCGAAGCATCCTACCTTAACCCCTCTCCAAGGTCACTTCTCCAACCTCAGAGAGAGAGAGCAGCCAGCACAGTTCTTTCCATGCCAGCCATTAGGGGGCATGGCGAGGGGGTCAGAGCTTCAATTCCCAGCTCTGAGGTTGGAGCTCTGTATCCGACCTTGGAGCTGGGCTGGGAATCCAGACTATCCTATGGCACCTCAGACAATGTCTAGGAGCCATAGGATTGTTCCCTTCGAGAATGTACTGCACAGCCCCTTTCCTCATCCCTACCCATCTATGTCCACCATGGTTCTCGGTTTGAGAGAAAATTCCTTGGTTCTAAACCCAGACAGAGCATAGTAATATACCAGAGTCAGGCTTTCCGCCTCCCAACTGCTTATGGGCAGGGACCATAGCTCAGTGGAAGACCACAGTCTTTGCGTGCATCCCAAATTCAATCCCTGGTGCCTCCCATGAGGAGGATCAGGTGGAAGGTGAAGGGAAAATCCCTTTGCATGTCAGTGTAAACAATACTGGGCTAGATGAACACACTGACTGGGTTCACACAACACGATAAGACATGGTGGCTTATAAGCCATGTTTCTTTCAGAGTGACTGGCTTGTCGTGTTATCTGAACCCAGCAGTAGGGTTTGTTAAGCATGTACAAGCCACTCTGGCTGGGTTCAGACAACACGACACGCCACTCTGAAACAAACATGGCCTATAAACCACCATGGCTTATCATGTTGTGTGAACCCAGTCATTGCCTGACTTGGTATAAGCCAGATTCCTATGCTCCCACCCTTGCATTCCCCCCTACAGTAGTATTTTAAACCCCTTCCCAACATTTAGGCACTCTTGCTTTACCCTCAAGAAAGGAACTCCAGGTGATGCTTTGCACGTGATGCTGTTGCAGAAAGCAACTTCCCCGTGTCAAGTTCTCCCCTGTCTCCCTCATGACATTGGGGCGCATACTTCCCCTTGTTGTGACATCATCATGTTGCACATTTCCCTGTTCCCACCCCCACCAGCAACAGCCAATGACATGAGGAGGAGGCAAGGAAAGGAACAGCAGCATTATTTCAGGGAGTCACATGGCTAAATTGCATTACATGTTATTGATTGATTGCATTGATTTGTGCCCTGCCAAGAAAAATGGCACTCAAGCCGGCTGTTATGAGGAGCGGGTGACTCAACACGGGGGTGCTGCTTTTTGGCAGAAGCCTTGTGATCCTTGGAACATGCAATTCCATCCTTAAGGTATGGAGGAAAAATGGAGGGGGTAGCTTTCTCTTCCTATCTGCTTATTACTATCTACCTATTCATCCAGGTGATCAGCAGGGTTGAAAGACCATGTGCTTTAAAGGGGGAAAAAATACAATTTGAGCATTTTTTTCTCGCATCTCCAATGAGATGAAACACATGGATCCCCCCACATTTCCTTTTTCTTCTTCTTCAAAATCTCTTTTCCAAGCAGAATCATGTTTGAAGGATTAGCTGTCAAAGGAATGGTTCAATACCACATTATTAGTTTCTATTTTTGATGAGAGCTCCCCTGCCTCCCTTTTCCTCTTCAAGCAAAAAAAAAAAAAAAAAAAGGAAAAAGCAGGGGGGGAAGTCACTTTAAAGTCTTTCTCTTGGCTGAATGTTCATTGTCTGAGAAACTTTTTTTTTCTTTTAAAGGCAAAGTATTTAAATGCTTTCAGACTAGCTCTCTGCTTCCTGGCCCCCTGAAGATTCCAGTGAAGCAAATAATGTACTTATTCCTCTACCTTAAAAAAACAAAACAAAAACTTAAATCTACTGTATTTCCAGAGCTGAGGTGTTTCACATGTGCGCTTGCTCTCTCTCTCTCTCTCTCTCTCTCTCTCTCTCTCACACACACACACACACACACACACACACCCTAGTTCTGTTTCTGGAGCAACTGCTGATTCCTCAGCTTAAAACAGACTGAAACAGCCAACTATTTTTAACAATAACCTCAACAAACTCAACATTAAAACATTCAGGGTTCTCTGTCTCCAAGTAGTTTGTTACTGGAAGTGGAAAATGCTGTTTCTCTTGGCTCCTTGCATGCTGCTTTTATGTTACCACTGGCAGCTGGGAAGAATGGGAGAAACACTAATATTGACCAGCGCTGCACTTGCTGGATTGACAATCATAAGGTTTATTTTTATTTTTATTTTTTATGTTTGTGCAGGAGGAGGCAAGCAATTGGGCACTGATGTTTCCACTCCTAAATATTGTCAGTTCCATTCGGCCTACAGTGGTAGAAAAGCAAAGCAGCCAAAGTGACAGGAAATGGGAATCAGCAACAACAGCAACCAAATTTAACAGAAAACAAAAGCCTTCCTAGACAAGGTAATCTGAGGCAGAGGAAAAAAGATAATGGGCTGCTTTAATGCTCTAAAAGAAGGGTGGGCAGAAGATAAATCAGAATCTATGGTAGATCTCTGAGTGGTTTGCAGTACATTGGCAAAAGGGCACCTGACTCACAAAAAAAAGCTTTCCTACCCCCCCACCCACAAATTAGGTTGCTGAAAAAGAATGTTTGGTTGGTAGGCAACCAGAGTGGATTTGTATGTGAAATAACTTGTGAGCTTGGTTCTGGTACTGATCACAAATTCCTGGGCTGGGCACATGCTCACACAGGCACCCTGTTCCTTAATTTTTAGTTTATGTCCATCCACCCTAGCCAGGATCTTGCCTCTGAGGGTTCCTGCACGCGCGTGCACACACACACACGCCTCCTCATGTGTAAACCAAGTAAGGCCGGTTGGGGGCTGGGAGGAGGCGAAATGTGCATAAAGTATCGGGTGGGGCATGGCGCCTGGAAGTCCTGAAAAGCCGGAGACCTGGCTTTCAAATGCAAAAGTCATGAGTCATGAGTTCCCCTCCCCTGCCTGGCCAGGTGAAGTTCATCCTGATTGGCTAGAAGCCGGGAAGCTACAGGAAGGAGGAGGGGAGGGGAAAGAGCTATATTCCAAAGTGTGGGTTTTTGTTCTTTGTCTTTGTTCGTCGCGTGGTTGCTGGCTGTGGAGCAATGGCGGCAAGCCATGCAGAGGTCCAAGCCTTTGGGCAGCCTCAGGATCTGACCCCAGGTAGCTCCTGGTGAAATTAGCTGAATGAGGGCTTTGGCAAGGCAAGACTTGTGGAGGGCTACCCATCTCGGACCTTCGGGTAGGTGTGTAGTCTTCCCGGGCAGCAAGGCTGTGCTGGATCCAACCCTGGAAGAGAACTGACCCCCAGGTAACTAGTTGTGTGCCTGGGAGATATAAGGAATCAGTAGGTTTTGTTATTTTGCAGCTCTATTACTTTGTACCAAAGCGTGTCTCTCATTTTTTGTGTACTTCCCTCATTTCCCTAATTTTGTTGTAAAATGCTACCTGAATAAACCTTCTTTTGGTTTTTTTACCCCACATGGTGTTTGTGCTCTGCGGTTCCAGCAACTAAATCCAGGTTACAGTCATAAAGGCAAGTCCCTGAACAGAGATTCAAGTAGGATTGCAGACAGCAGAAGCTGGCAGTCTGGTACCTTGAGATCTCTGGGGGTCTTGGGTCCTTTGGGTAGGAAAGGACCCAAGACCCCCAGAGGGTCAGCCAGCCCCCCCTTCCTACACACACACATACACACACACACACACACATATATATATATATATCTTGCAAGCCTAAAGTCTGTCCACCCGTGCTCTAAATAATCAGTCTCACATTGTTTAGATGAGGTGGTGAACTGTGGGACTTGAACTGGGAACCCTTTGGGTTAAACACTGTGCCACCAGGAATGCTGGTCAGAAGAGGGCACAGCAGACACTTCCAGCTCAGATAGTCACACAACAACCCATAATCCCCTGAGTCTCAGATCCCAATCAGGTGACACCCAAGAGTCAAACTGTCTAATATAAACCCCACAATTCTGCTAACTTTGCTCAGACTTCCTGACTTCAAGCTACCTGACTTCAGTCTGCTTCAAACCTGATGGGCTTCCCTGCTTGACAACCTAAGGAACTTGCCCACTCTTGGCTCTGTGCACCCACCCACCATCATGGGACTAAGCACCTCCTTTGTGGTCCAAGTAACACAGTTGTAAAGCTGGGTAAACTCTCCAGTCCTGTCTAACAACAAAAACCTGCAAAGGGTGGGTGGGAGAGAATTTTAAAGCAAGTCAGCCTAATTGGTGCAGGGGTGCTTAGCCTGGTTCATATTGCACTGACTGCTCTTCCAAAAATTAGTGAATTAGTTTCCTTACCTGCCAATCCTTGACTTTTTGTTTTGAGCAGGCCTGCTCTTTTGCTGCCAGCATGAAAGACCAGCTAGAGAAGAAGCTACCAAATTCTTTCCACAGGTAAAAATCACTAATATATCCCCAGGCAATAGCACTACATACTACAGTCAAAACAAATATAGACAATCTTGCATATTCTGTATGAAACAAGGCTACCTATGGGCAAGATAGACTGAAGATTGTGGAGTGAAGGAGAAGAATTATCTTGAATTATCCCCAAACCATGGTATAGAACTTACATATTTATCTTTGTCTTCTTTACTATTATCAATATTTTATGATGCAAGAAATCCTCAGCTTCTTCTGTTCCCCCACCCACTCTTCTCCCAGTAATGAATTTTAGTGGAATAGAAGTAGATCAGGCTTGAAGCCAAAGTCAAGGATCGGCAGACGGCAGGTGAGGAAGTAAAGCAAGCCTATACAATCATAATGTCCAAGGCATCAAGCCCATAAGGTGGCCATCTGTCCTACTTTATAGAGAACAGGTCTCTATTCGAAGGGCTGCCCAGATCAAGTCCAATTTAAAGGTAAAGAACCATAAGAAGAGAAAGCAGAGACAGCAGGCTAAGCACCGAGGCAGGTCATCAGGTTGCAGTATTCCCCACAATGGTGAGATGTATCTGAAATTATAGTAATTATTCCTAAATACATATAAATTAGCAAATGCACGATTATGCACGTTTGTGTGCTCCCTTGTCATTGTTTTTGGTGATCCATTTCCTCTTTCTGGGTGATGTGTAAGTCCTCCATACATGCACGCACACACACACACACACACACACAACCCAGGCAACCTTGGATGGCAGCTATGATTTTAAAAGGATGTCCAAAACCCCATGAGAAATTTCAGTCATCTTACAGAAACTCCTTGCTCAAAACCCGCCAAATGTCTTTTTCCCCTGAGCAGAAACCTCCACAATCACCTGAAAAATTCATTTCAGGTGAGGTTTGGTGGCATTTCTAGACCAAAGTCGTATCCACTTTGCCAACTGTGTAGATAGCTTCTTCACCAGTTCACCAGTTCCAGGCTTCCGAACAGGGCATGCAGTACGGGTGGGTGAGAATTGCATTCATTTCATTTTATTTTAGGAACGTGACCAACTTTTCAAATTTCTTCATCAGCATGATGTGGGAGAAAGTTCTCAGGGGCCACATTCCAGTGATGGTCAGGGCTGAAATACCAATAAATAAATCAGCATATTTTAGCTTAAAGCTCTTACTGCCAGGAACTAAGCCTTGGGAGAGGCATTTCAACTTTTTAGACTGAGGACGGGAAGCACAAAGGGTGGAAAATCACCAAACAATAGGTAGTTAGGGAATGGGAATGGGGCCAGGTGCTATAGCCACCTGGGAAATCCCTGAGGGCCATTGGGACCCCAAGTGGGTCAGATTTGGTCCCCAGACCTGAGGCTCTGCACCCCTTGCTCTAGGCCAGGACTGAGAGCCAGTGTGGCATAGTGGTGAGAGTGTTGGACCAGGACTCAGGAGATCCAGGTCCTAGTCCCCACTCAGCCTTGAAGCTCCCTGGGTGACTTTGGGCCAGTCATTGACTCTCAGCCTAACCTACCTCACAGGGCTGTGAGGATAAAGTGGAGAAGAGCAGGGGGATTATATAAGCTGCCGTGAGTTCCTTCAAGAAAAAAAGGTGGGATATAAATATAATAAATAAATAAACACATTGATACATTTATTTTAATAGACACATAACCTACCCCAAAGGCTTGTGGCAGGTAAAATTATGTTGAATATTCCACCTTCTCCCTGCCATTAATTTGAAAATCATCATCATCATCATCATCATCATCATCATCCTCCTCCTCCTCCTCCTCCTCCTCCTCCTCCTCCTCCTCTGTATAGCATTTTCAAGTGTAATCTTGACAACAACTCTGTAGGTAAATCAGTATTATCCCCCATCATATTGCAAATGGGGAGACTGAGACTGAGAACGAGTGCTTTTTGCCTACAGCTACCTACCAAGTGTTGGAATACGCAACAAGAAGATGCCAACTCTGAAGGGAGGGTTTTTTGAGTTGACTGCCCATTAAAGGGTTAAGGCAGACTGTGTATAGTCTGGTTGAAGGGCAGGGGGCAGAGTTCAGTGGACTGAACTACTTGATTGAATCAGGGGAGGGAATGCTGGACGTTGCCTAGCAACAGGCTTGAATTCCATTCTAACACTTCTCTGTCACTTAGACCTGTCTAGAGTTAACTGACTAAACTGATGCTTGCTAAGGTTTTAGCAATGAAGGTTGCACCTGTGTGTTTTCCTTACCTCAAAGAATTGATTGAGTAACATTTAAGAAACTGCACTACTGTAATCATCAAGTTTTAGTACCTGAGTAATCTTGGTACAGTTATTTATCTTTTTAAAAGCATCTACTTTAATACAAGGTGTGTGTGTGTTTGTCTGAGAGAACTCTGCTGCTGCTTTTGCACTCTGCCATCACCGAGTTCATGGCAGAGGTGAGAATACCTCTCTGTGGACTTGACTGGGTGTAAGGATGGTGTCCTGAAAAGAGTGATCCCAAATGATCTTAAAGACCACAATGGGACATAGGGATGGAGGGGCTTTCTTAGGTATGCTGAGCTCAGGTATAGTTCAAAGAGTAATCACAAACTACTTAAATTGAGCCTGGCTGGAAGTCAATATGGAGCCAGGGTCAATACTGGAGGATTGGTATAACGTGCTCCAGCCTACATCACAAAGTGGGCTACACAGGGGAGGCCGGTGACTCCTATTTCGGTGGGGCTCCTAATCCATTGCAGCTTTTATTTGGAGCTTTATAGGAGCTATTCGCGGTGCTGCACTCCATCCCCAAAATAGGTTCACCACCATGGAACACCATGGATAGCTCCTATAAAGCTCCAAATAAAAGCTGCAATGATTTAGAAGCCCCACCAAAATAGGAGTCACCAGCCCCCACTGGCTACAGAGCTTTGCACCCTCCTGACTTTCACATTCAATAGTCAGCCCTTCACGTAAAGTCCATCACTATAGTCCAGCCTCAAGGTTATGGAGGCATGCATGATGGTTGCTAGATCGGCATCTCTGAGAGAAGACCGCAGCTGTTGGTAAGCATCCTTGGCCACCGCTGTTACCTGCATATCCAGAGTGAGTGATGAAACCTGGAGGAGCAACCCAAGGCTGAAAAGCCTGATAGATCAGAGGTGGGCTGGATTATCAGACTGCTCCACAGCTCACAAGCAGAGGGAAAATGGCATTGCATCATGTGGTTCCTGCTAGGGGCCTGAATGTCAGCCACATATTATCGATGAGAATTTACAGCCGCATCTATTTTGTGATCCTGCAATTAGTTGGAGGACAAAGAGCACCATTTCCCCAACCGCCTGATTGCTGCTCTGAGCCAGGGTTAGGAGGCTTAAATACCATCATTTGCTCCAGCAGGTAATTGCCATCTGAAATTCTGGATTGGATGGAGACACTTTCAGAATCAGAGTCCTCAATACGGACGTCACTTCTCTTTCAAAAAATCAAAACATTTGGTTTACTCAGAAATGCCACCCTCCTAAAGCCGGTCATTTCAGCCATCTCATTGCCCTTCATTTCCATGTGAAAATAATAATAATGGGAGGGTTGGGGAAGAGAAATTCTAGCTCATATTAATGTACACAAAAGAACTAAGCACGGCAAAATGAATGTCTAAATGAACAGGTAGATGAGCTTTCATTAAAATCGCTGCATTTAAAATACCCAATAGATGCAACTGAAGACAGGAGGTTAAAAACTTAATTGACTAAATCAGCCGAGATGCCAAACACTGATTATATCGTTGGGATAAATGTAATATTGGCCATCAAAATTTTCATAATATATTATTACGCATCAAAAGCTATTATTCCGCAAGGAGGTAAAAACAATATTTTCCTCAAATCCCTGACAGATTTAAAAGAAAGAAATTATTAGGCATTTTCCCACACCAGTGCCTGGATAATTTCATGTGGCTGATCAAGAATCTTGGTGAAGAGGCCAAACACAAACCTAATAATGTGTCCCTAATCAGCCCACGCCCAACAGCCTGGTAGATGGAGCTGCATGTGAAATGGCAGCACAAGGAGGACGTCTCTTCACTTAGAATTAAGGACCAAGGTGTCTTTGAGCATGTGCTCGGTCCAAGAACTTATTTTTGGGACCAGAGATGATCTCAGTCCTTTCATAATACACAAATCCATTCCTGGTTTCAAATTCTACTGACACCAAACTTTCTTTGTTTCAGCAACTTGATTATGAAAAATAAAATGCCTTTTTGATGTTGCTTTTGTTGACCCATTGGAAGTAGTCAGACACTCTTGTGGATCTACTGCAACTCACCCTGAGATCTACCA
Source organism: Shinisaurus crocodilurus (assembly GCA_021292165.1). Classification (NCBI taxonomy): domain Eukaryota; kingdom Metazoa; phylum Chordata; class Lepidosauria; order Squamata; family Shinisauridae; genus Shinisaurus; species Shinisaurus crocodilurus. The sequence goes on along the minus strand of CM037884.1, from coordinate 9,200,789 downwards.
GTAGATCCTGATTTACCATCTGCCTGCTCCCGACTATTAAAAGATGGATATTAGAACATAACAAGTGGAACCTGCAACAAAATGTTACAGTGTGGAGTAATGCTGTTCAAGATAATTCATTCCATTCCCACTCTTGGTTTTCCATTCCAACCACCACCACCATCAGCATCAAGTCACCATTCCATGCCCAGTGAGCAAGCCCAGTCCCCACTGGGCTGTTCTGAGTCCCCTGCCTTAGTGAGGGGAGGGTGGGTGGTTCCTAAAGTGGTGTGGAGTTTTTTGGTACTTCTGCAAAACTTGGGCTTTCCACAAGCTTGCTGATACCTCCCATTTGTGCATGCATGGTGTTGTTTTGGCTCCACAAGGACTAGCATAACAGGCAGTCCCCGGGTTAAGAACGTCCAACTTATGGACAACTCGTACTTATGAATGAGCTTCTGGGTTCCCCGGCTCTGCGTCGTTTACGTAGAGTATAGCGTAGTATACGTAATTTATGCAATTTGCGTAAATGCCGTATACTATGCTATACTGTTCTGACATATGTACAAATGCGACTTAAAGACATTCTTACGAACGGCACTCGTTTGTAACCTGGGTACTGCCTATACTAGCAAGCTCACTAACAGCAAACTCACTAATAGAGAACTCAATTTAAGTGCTGAGATTGCTATTAGTATATATGATATACATTTTATTCCTACTGTAAATCAATATCATCTATCTTACATATTATATAATGCAATGTTTATTTGTTTTTCAATATTTTTATACAGCTAGCAGGGTGGCCATGATAGCCTGTAGCAGCTGTGGCACCTTAAAGACTGATTAATTTATTTTGGCATAGGCTTTTGTAGACACTCCACGAAAGCTTATGCCCAAATTACCGTATGTAATTGTCTTTTAAGGTGCCACAAGACTCTTTGTTACATACCACTGTTGATCTAAAGGTTCACAGTGCTTCACAAATTAAAATGCACTTAGAGGCTTTTCTCTTTTTTTAGCCACCACATGGGGCAGGCAGGGTGAATTTTGGAAAACAAGTGATGGGGAGGGGGAGTCTAAACCTCTCCTACCTGTGTGTGGTGATCCCAGTCCAGATCAGGGCTCTACACATGCACTTGTGAGTAAAAACAAAAACAAATAGAGAGGGTCAACTTCATGCTATATATTTAAGGTATCATATCATTTGACCCCTAGTGTGGCTATTCCAACTGCTGATCTTTGAAGGTTCCACGGTGACCAGCGGGCAGGGATTCCCAACGCAGCACTCACGGGGACCTCCAAGCTCTCCACTCCCTGCCCCCTTCAGAATTTTTTTTTTTATCAAAACCTTGGGAAATGTTTGGGCAGTCTTACTTCTCTTTCTTTCTACCCTCGCTATTTCTATCCACCCAACCTCTTTAGCTCACTGTTTCTCCCCTTCTTAGCCTCTAGCCTTGCTCTTTCTCTACTGCTTTGCCTTCCATTTCCCTCTCCCTCCCAGCCTCTAGCTCTGCTATTTTTCTCCCCAACTCTTCACCTTGCTGTTTCTCCCCTCTACCCCTTTGCCTTGCTATTTCCTCCTTCTTCCCAGCCCGTAGCCTCATCATTTCTCTCCCGCTCATGACTTTAGTTCACTTTTGACTATCCAGGCCCCCATGGCAGTCATTATGTGACTAGCCACATCCTCCATGGGAGCCATTTTGTGGTGGTGCCCACAGCAGTTCCTTAAATTCCCAATTGTGCCCATGGGTCCAAAAAGGTTAGGGACCCCTGCCATAGGGGAGAATAGCCAAGCAACTGGGGTAGGGGGAACTAGTGTTGAAATGGCCAATAGAAAAGGGGACCAGGATTCTAGAATCCTCTGAAGTCTGAACACTATCTAGAGAATAAAGATGACATTCTAAAAATATCTGGATCAAATTTTGGAAGCTGTTTGTTACTACAGAAAAAAAGGGGGTTAATGCTCAAGCCGTGATTATAATGGATAGTTCAGCGGAAAAGGAAACTCCAATTTGATACACATTTGTTCACTCTGTCCTTTTCAGTATCTGTTCTTCCCAACACCAGCAAACCTCTGGCCTTCCTGGTGCCCTTTCTTACAAGGTATAGAGCAGACCACAAAGACAGCAGTGATTAACTTGAATTTATCACTAGCCAGCAGCAACAGTTGCTAGAAGATACACATGTAGGGACATGGGGAGGGATGGGGTGGGGGAACTACAACAAACAAAGATTTGATAAAATGTTAAAAATATGCAGATGAGCCCTAACAAAAGGGCCTTGGGCTCTCAATTACACCAATTACATTCTAATTACAGGCAGTGCCATCAAGAGCTTTTCAAAACCCACATCTCTTCTTAAAAGTATCTGTCAGACTAGCTTCTTTGGAATGAGAAGATTGCATTAGTATGCAAGATCGAATTATCTCTTCTAACTCCCCACAATGGAGAAGCTTGATGGGCTGGGAATTGGCCTCAGAAAAAGCAGGAAGGAGATACACCACTCTAGCACATACTTGTGAGTTTGCTGGGCTTCACAGACGACCATTCTATAGCACAGCTTTGCTCAACAGTTCTAACATGATCTGAAGAAGGCCTCTGCTAGTTCTGTAACCCAGCAAGCTGAGCCCAACCCCGACCCCAGTTGTAACATTTATTGTGCATCTCTCAATTACGTCTATGTTTGTTACATTTATATTCCCCCTTTTCCTCCAAGGAGTCCAAGGACAACTCACACATAATCCTCCTCTTAATTTTATCCTCACAACAGCCCTGTGAGGTGGGATGGGCTCTGTTCCAAAACGGACCCATGGAGAGTAGATGCTTAAAACCCAACAAAAACAAACACAGAAAGTCTGAGTTTTGTCGAGGTTCACCTCTATTAATGCAGCACTGAAACCAATCTGTCTTTTAAAAACTAGTCACCACTCAAGCATCTTGAGTCGACTACCACCTTAGCAAGGGATGTTGCCTTGCCTTAACATATTGGCTAGGAACAACTCGGCAACACAAAATTAGAGCCTCTTCACCTACTGCCTTTTTTCTTTCTTTCATCATGTCTACTCAGTCATCTACAAGGCCTTTAGACAGGCCAGGGTGTTAATATTCTTGGCACAGGTTGAGATACAAGGTGTGGAATATCGGTGGTCAATATAAGAGGTTTAAAGATGTTCTTAAGGCTAATCTAAAAAAATGCAATATAAACATCGAAAACTGGGAAGCTCTGGCCCATGAACAATCTAACTGGAGGTTGGCCTTTCACAAAGGTTCTATGGACTTTGAAGAAGCTCGAGTGCAAGGTGAAAGGGAGAAACGTGCTAAGCGAAAAGCACGTCAAATGAATCCTTTACAGGACCATCTTCCATCTGGTAACCTGTGTCCTCACTGTGGGAAGCTGTGTGGATCTAGAATTGGCCTCCACAGTCACTTATGGACCCATCGCTAGAGTCTACACAATTTTCTTTAGAATTTTCCTCCTTTTAAAATCTCCTTTTTGTAAATTTTCTTCTTCTTTTTTTATTCTGGAAGACAATCTTACTCGGTCACGAGTGATCGCCTGACTGACTGACTGCTGAAGAGCAGATGCTACATCCTGCCAGTTTCTGGCTCTCTATTGCTTCCTTCTGGAAGCAACCGGCACCCTGTGGTGCCACATTAGTTTTTCCCACACCAAGGCAAGGTTTGGCTCTTAATGAGCTTTGAGACTGAGGAGGAAGGAGCAAGCCAAGATGGTTGGATCTTCTTTTTTCTCCTAGGGCAAGGGGAGCCCTTGGCCCCTGGAAGCCAAATTTCAGGTGTGTACCTTACGAAAGTTCTTAGAAAATAGGTAGGGAATAGGCAGGCTCACATCAGACTTTGTCATTCCCAAACAAGAGGAGCCTGGAATGTTTTTTGGCAAACTGAGGGGAAGGCAGCAGGAATATTGCCATTGATCAAACCCCTCTCTCTCCTTCCAGACTGACAAGTTGCAAATCAGTTCCATTTTGTCTATTTGCAGGAAAGGACATGCTTGAAAATCCCCTTCAAATCATGAGAAGCAAGAATAACGCACTGGAGATTTATTTTTGCCTTCTCACTTCACCTGGCCCAGCAGAACCTGTAATCAGTCAGTGAGTCATGAATTGCACTTTCACTCAGGAATTTTTTAAAATGTCAACTTTCCGATCCACAGCAGTCCTGCTGGTAGTACTCCACCAGGGAAGTTAGTAGCCATTTTTTTGCCCTTGGCTCCACAGTCATTTGTGGAAACCACCAAGCTGATATTTATGTCTCCCTCTTGTTTTGCCTTGATCCCCTTTCAGCACCAACTGCTGTCCCTTGGCATGAATATGGGGCTTTTGTTATCACCAGCAAGAAGCTCACCAATTGTTCAGAACATTTAAGACCTATGGCCTGGTACTGCTTCAAGGGAGAGATGCTATTCCATCAAGGGTGGGCTTTTCCACCTGCTCCTACCCCCATCCTAACCCCTGGGGCCTGGAGACCTTATAAGCAAGGCTGGAACTGCAGCTTGGGAGGCATTGCTTCAGAGGAGAGATGCTGTCCCAGCAAAGACAATTTTCTTTTCTTCTGCTCTGCTCCATCCCCCTACCAGGGAAACCTTATAAGAAGCTGGGGGTTATTCCAGCTTTCCTTTAGGTGCAATCCTATGCATGTTTAGACAGGAAAAAGTCTGCTGGGATATGAGGCAGGGTATGTTCAGGCATTAAGGTGTGAGGTTTGTTTTGTTTTAAACATTGTGGTGTTGCTGCTTTAAACTTGTGTTTTAGTGTATTTATTGTTTGAATATTATATTTGTATATTCTTATGAACAACTTCTGGGGTCTTTTTGGTCAAAAGGCAGCATAGAGTTAAACTGTAACATAATGAACTGTAACATGGCCCAGCTTGCCAGAATTTTTGATTGTGGGAGAAAACAAAGGGGAGAGGATCGGTCTATTTCAATGTACTGTACACTATCAAGAGAACTTGGGTTATTGGGCAACTTAAAAGTATAATGAAACAAACAAACAAACAGGTCTACTGCAGGGATGCAGAACCTCTTTCAGCCCCAGAGTCGAATGCAGTTTCAGAGAAACTCTTGGAGGCTGCAGTCCGGGGGGGGGGGGAAGCAAAGGAAGCAGGGCAAAAAAAACCCCAAACTACCATCATATTATAGCTTAAAGCTCTTACTCTCAGTAACTAAGCCTTAGGAGAGGCATTTCAACCTTTTAGAATTTCAACCTTTTGGGGGGGGGGGAGAAACTGCAGAAAAGCCAGGAAACCACCAAATGATTGATGGTCGGGAGAAAAGGGTAGGGCCAGGTGAAGGTGGGGTGGCCTGCTGAGGAACCTCATAGAGCAGGAATTGGCCCCTGGGCCTGAGGATTTGCACCTCTGGTCTACTGCCACAGTGACTGTTTTGAGAGAGGCTTTTGTTAACTCCTGTTTCCAGAAGGCTAAGGCTCACTCCCCAGCTGAAATATCCCCAAGTTCCATAGACACAGTCTAATTTCTTCCTCTCCCTCCCCTCCTGCTCATGCTGATGAAGTGGTTCAGGAGAGAAGGCAAACAGGCACGCAGCCCTGCAGACTTAACAAATATCTCGGACATGATTATAGATATTATTGTTGTCGTTGTCATTGTTGTTGTTGTTGTTGTTGTTGTTATTAATGTAGAAGAATTAATTTACAAGACATTTTTTCTAACAGAGCAATTCTACGGCCCCTAGACAGCATCTAGGGGCCATAGGATTCTTTGGATTCCCAGATCCAAGGACTTGGAAAAGAGCTCCGACCTCAGGGCTGGGGATTTCATAGATTTCATAGATCATAGAGTTGGAAGGAGCCTACAAGGCTATCTGAGTCCAACCCCCTGCTCAATGCAGGAAACTAGAGGAGGGGTCACCCATCCAAGTAACAACCAGGCCTGACCCTGCTTAGCTTTCCACGCTCAGACAAGCTGAGCCAGCGTGAGCCACAGGCCTGTTATCCGCGCTTGGATCCCCCCCCTCCCCCCTTGCAGCCAGTGTGGAAAGATTTGCGTCAGCTGCTTCTATGAGGTTGTAAGAGTGACCTTGGAGGAGGAGTTTAGGGGGCATTCCAGGGGGCGGGGAGGGGAGGAGACCGGCACCGCCAAGATATGATGTATCCTGCTGGTGCCACAGACTCCTTCCCTCCACCTCGGAAGTGTGCCAGTTAGACGGCTGGAATGGGCTGTCTAGCTGCTTAGCAAAGTGGGCGGAGGTGACCTTAGCCTCCACACTCCTCCCACGCTGCATAGGATGCCCATAATCTTCCAAGTTTGGAGACTTACGGGCATCTCCATTGGATTGCACCCTAAGTAACTTAACCAAGATCTTTTCTTTTCTTTCTTTAGTATCTGAAAATTTAGAAATCTATCTCAGTTGTATAGTTTATTATCTAAATGCTAAAACAGTGAGTTTTACAGAGGAAAGGAGAGGCAAAGTTCGCAAGCATAGCCCCATGCCAGACTTCGATGGGGTGGGCCCCCTGGTATGGTAGTGCCGCTGATGGGCCCCTGCCCGGTGCCAACCGGGACATCTGACTTTGTGGAGGCTCTAATGCAGTGTTCTCCAGCCTTGGGTCCCCAGGTGTGTTTGGCTTACAACTCCCAGCATGCCCCAGCCAGAATAGCTGGCTGGGGCACCCTGGGAGTTGTAGGCCAAACACATCTGGGAACCCAAGGTTGGAGAACACTGCTCTAATGGCTTCCCTGTTCTCTCTGAGCTTAGCTGCAGTCCTTACAGTAGCTGGGGAGGAGGAGGGATTTTCCTAGCAACAATATATATTGTTGTGAGATATCCCATGCACACATATATAATAAATAGATATGGATCAACACAGTTACCTGCAATTTGGGGGGCATCTCCTTGGGGGCATAGCTATGGGGACTGCCATAATGATTGCCTGCACTTCCACGGCAAGCATTGAATCTTGGGGAACCGAACATGGCTGCTGCCCACTGCAGAACAGCCCGGCACCAGCTCAGCTCCCATAATAAGGGCTGTCACCTGCCACCACCAGGTAAATCATGTCTATGGAGAGAAGGACTGAGCTGAGTAACCGGTGGCAGTGAGGAGCAGTGCCGCACTGTGGCTCTGATGGCGACAGGGACAGCCTGCACTGGGCAGGAGTCCTGCTGGTGGCAGAGGAAGCAATGGGCCCTTTGGAGCCCCCAGGCCACTGTAAGATGCCAGGCCATGCTGACCCCAGCCCTTGTAGCAAAGAATAAGAGGAGGACGAATGGGGAAGAGCTGCATCTGCTTCATGCCCTTACGCTGGTCCCGTGTTTTGTACTGGGGAAGGGAGGAAGGGAGGAAGCATTGCGAGTTACTGCCAGAGGATGAATTCATTTACAAATCAGTGCACAGGGAGAGAAGACAGAAGCTCTAGCCCTCAGTCTTCATGCTTTTAAATAGTCTGCAGTCGTCCCCTACAGAGTGGGGCCATCTGTGTGTCGGGCTCTCCTCTAATTAACCAAGTCTTCTCCAGCCCCCAATGAAAAAGACCCAGAGTTGGCAGATAAAATATTGCAGGAGCTAACCAAGGCTGGCAGCCTTACTGTTAAAAAAATGCATATAAAAAAGCAGAAGTCTTCATATGGAGGGGCATAATTATTTTACTGCCATGCTAGGCCTCTATTCCCTGAGCTGTCTGGCAAGTTTTGTCTCCATCCAGCCTATTTGATCTGCAGTTGTCTTTGCTGTCCTTTCTTCCAACCTCCTCCTTCTCCATGGGCAGCTATTTAATTTGTTTCATTCCATGCAATGCTTTCATGAGCTAACTTGCGTGCACACATTTTTTGCCTTTTAAAAAAACAAAACACCCTCCCGTACCAGTCTTACAACTGGAAATGGTTTGAGACATTTCTTTAAAAGCTACAAGGAAAAGGGGGAGGGCAGACCCTGTGACATGAAAGTTTTGTGTGTTTTTTAATGTGTCACAAGAGAGGGAAAAGTATGCTTAAAGAAAGAAAAGAGGAAAGTGGGGGAAGGAGTCCTGTGTTACTCACTCTACTGTGCGAAAGAGACGAGCAACCTCCACCCATCTTAGCCAGTGGCTTCTTGGCAAAGGCGGCGAGAACAGAAAGAACCATATCAAAGGCCTTGGAGCAGCTGATAGCAAAATTCAAATGGGGACCAATGTTTGATAAGTGTTCCTCTCATGTTCAAAGGCCTCCACGGCTGCATCCCCATCTCACTGTTGCACTTGCAGCCAACTTCTCCTGCCCATTCAGCCACAGCTCAGTTCACTGGCATGTGACACAAGTACTAAAAAGGAGCCACAAGATGAAGTGGGAGTGGCCTGTGTGGATGAGCACATGCAGATGGATCTCCATCTCTCGGTGCTTGGCCCTTGTTGGTCTGCCAGGTTGCCTCCTCTGTGATGTCCCACTGTAATTTCTGGCCAGATTTGCATGCACAGGTGCCTCCGGTTAACAAAATAAGGCATGTGCTTTAAATTGGGGAGAGGCTGGAGCTCAGTGGTTAGAGCAGATGGGTGGTGTTGCAAAAGGCCTCAAATTCAACCTGAGGAATCTCTAGGTAGGGCTGGGCAAGACTCCTCTCTGAAACTCTGGAGAGCTGCTGCCAGAAAGCATAGACAGCACTGAGCTAGATGGGTCATTGGTCTCACTCTAGATAAAGCAACATCCCGTGTTTCTAAATTTGATCTTATATCCCAGGGAGTACACAACCTAGTGCCCTTCAGAATCATTGGACTACATCATTCATAAAGGCTGATCATGGGCCATGTTGACTGGGGCTGGTGGGAGGAGCAGCCCAAAACATCTGGAGAGCATCAAGTTGCCTCCCCCTGCTACATCCTGATTGAGAGAGAAGTTAAAGTGGAGGGAACTATGGATAGAGTCATCTTTGAATAGAAGATGTGTCTCCTATTCCTGAACTGTTCACTTGTTTGAGCATCGATGAGTAGGGCCCACTCCACCAGTTCCCAGGGTGCTTCTGTGCACCAGAGAGAGGAAGAGAGGGGGGAACTACTTTGTCTCTAGAAGGCAGAGAAGTCTAGGATATATCCTCATACAATTTCACTGAACTCAGTCTCCTGTGTGGAAGGACCACAGGAAAGGTAGTCAGGTACCTATAAGGGACCTTAGGAAATATACACAAGTACACATAAAGGACCATGGGAAGTATACTCCTGTACACATAAAGGACCATGGAAAATGTGCATGGGTACACATAAGGGACCACAGGAAATGTACTTGGGCACACATAAAGGACATGGGAAGTATATTCAAGTGCAGATAAGTATGTGTGAACAGGGGAGACACAACACATAGGCTGAATTTCAAATTTGCAGTTAATTAATGCAACTCCTCATTGCATCACATAACTATTGAGGCCCATCTCCTTTGCATCTCCAGTGTGCGTCTCAGAGTTGCCACTGTCATTGTCCCAAGCAAACATATTTATTTGAGCACATTGACAAAACCTGAAGGTCACTGTGGCTCATCAGAGTTTCTCTTGGAGGTCTGCATAAGAAAGGGTGACAAGGCCCATCTGCTCTTGAGCCTTGTGACTACTGCTTGCTGACTGCTCTTCCGGGAGAACATCTCTTTCTCTCATCTCTTTCTCTCAGCCCATCTATACTGTTCCTTATTTCCACAACATCAAACCCAGATCATGTGGGCATCCATGTTGTGACAGTTCTCAGGAGGCAGAGAAGGCCTCCTAAGGCCTAAATGTCAGCTGTTTCGGTTTGCTAGGCAACCTAACGTGTATCTTGTGAGGGAGGAAGAAACCACAGACCACACCATGTGCCTGACCATGGTGCATAGGTGGCCTTTTTTGTATGAAGAAATGGTTAAAGGTTAAGCATTAGATACATAGCTGTGTTTGTACTCAGGTGCTGATGGCGGTAGTGCTTAGGGTGGTTGCTTATAAATTGCAAAAAAAGAGGAAATGCATCACCTGAAAAGAGGACAAAAAAGGGCACTGATTTGCTTAAAATTTCCCATGTTTCTTTATCTTTAAACTGGAATTGAACAGGACAGCCCTTCAAACAGAGGATGCCTTCAATTGGAGGACAGTCCTCTTGCAGCCCTTCAAATAAAGAACTGTCCTCTGTAAAAGAGGACACATGGCCACCCTAGGGCCCATGCAGCTTTCTTCACATGGTCACTAAAGTCACAAATGTGAGCAAAGCAAGAAAGAATTTGCTGCTTTGATCTTCTTCCTACACTTTAAACTCATGGCTTCTTATTCTATCTTCAATGAGTAGGGCATTCCACTTGTCCTCTTCTGATGTTCTTTTTCAAAGAAACATTAAACTGTCCACAAAGCCTTAGGTTAACACATCTTTTAATAACATTGTAAACTCTGGGCTAGTGTTAGAATGCTCCCCACTTTGGACAAATCTTAATTCTTTTCTCCCAATGCCTTATTTTGTTCTCTTCTCATCTTCAGGTCAAACTTCTAGGACTTACTCATTGCTCTCAACTCCTAGTAAAGTGCAAGGTCGAGAACCAGTGTGGTGTAGTGTTTAGAGCAGCCTTCCCCAATCTGGCACCCTCCAGATGGGTTGGACTACAACACCCATCATCCCAAGCCAGCATGGCCAATGGAGGAACTCCTTTATTACCTTTGCATCTCCCTCTGCTGTCTCCCCACTACTGTACTTTAGATTGTAAGTGTTCTGTGCTTGCATGGTGCTAGAAGGAGGGGGGGGGGGAACATGACCTCTTAGGAAGACATTCTCATCCCCCAAAAAGCTAAATCATAAGCAGACCTTTTATACAAAAGCCTCAGCCAATCAGCAGCAAGTACAGCTGATAGGAATCTTCCTCTTGCCTCAGTGCTTTGTACCTCCATCCAATGGTCCTCCATCCAATGTAGCCATCACTCCTAGATTTGTACATAGGGGACTAGTCCTCCTCCTCACCCCCAACCCCCACCCCCACCCCCACCCCCCATATGCACACTGGACTGCAAATCATTTTTTACTGATTTGAAAGAAGAGGACATTGTGGTTATTTCCCACTCAAGATGATTTGGGCCATCTGTCCTCATGGAGGATAAGGCTACCAATTGGTACAGGCCTGTAGCCAGGGGTGGGCTAGGGGGGCTGCCCCCCTAATTTTTTTACCAACAAGTATTTTTTAAAAAACAGTTTACAATTTTGTCTTTAAAAGGCCTGCAACCAGTTGAACTGCCCCCCACCCCCCGGCCCAGAACTTTTAGACTGACTACAGGCCTCATTGGCTACATATTATCACTAGGAACAGAGGCAGCATGTCTCTCTCTCCATACCGGTTGCTGAGGAACAACTGGTGGGAGAGGGCTATTACCTTCATGTCCTGCTGTGGACATCCCATGCGCATCTGGTAGGCCACTGTGGGAAACAGGATGCTGGACTAGAGATAGGCCATTGGTCTGATCCAGCACAGCTCTCCTTACATCTTCATCACTGCCAAGGCCGCACGGGCACCCAGGTGGTCGGAGGCAGTCCACTAACCTCAGCAACCTCATCCACCTTCTGCTAACCCTGTTTGCATGGAACACCGAAGGCCCATCTGTTCTATCTTTGGCCAGGAGCAAGGTTGAAATTTGGGTGACTGGGAGAAGATAGCAGCCATCCTCCCCACCTGAAGACCTCTTTGGCAGACTGGATCCAGCCAGCTCTGTTCCCACAGAACATTTTGCAGCAGAAGCTTTTTTAAGCAGCATGGCCAAGAAAGCAACACACGCACTCAACACACACATACACGCAACTTTCCTGCCACTGCATCAAAAAGTTGCTGCCACCACTTCCAACCTCACTTGGCCCCTTTTCCTTTTTCTGCCAGCTATATCTGCTGCTGGAATATTCAGGTGTTGGTTTTTTAATATATATATATATATATTAAAAAATAGACAGACAGACAGACAGATTTAAAATAATGCCCTCCGGAAAGCTTGCAGCTGGGAGATGCAACTGCTCTGGAGTTTTGTGATTGAACACCACACAGGCTGCACTTCCAGTTTGAGCACCCTTCCCATGCCTTATTATGGTTCCTGCTGACTGGGGATGATGGGAGTTGTAGTCCTAACATATTTGAGGAAAGCTGAGTTAGAGGGTTGTTACAGCTGGAACAATTTGCCTAGCAGTAAAGGCTGGGTATTAAAAAATAAATAAATCTGTCTGTGGATGTCTGGGAGACAGAATTGCATTGCCTTCTTCTGAAGGAGCAGTAGAAAAAAACCCAGCTGGAAGATCCAGTGGTCCTTAGTAACTCTGTTTTATAACAACAGGAAGAGCAGCAGGGCCCTTCCAGCTGCAAAAGACAGCTGTGTGGATTTGATCATCTATCTATGCAGCAGCTTCGGGGGGGGGGGGGGGGATTCCTGTACAGAGAAAGTGCAAAAAATGGACAACTAAAAATTGTCAAGGAGGAGGTCAAGAGTCTTCTTTGCTTCAGACTTACCTATTGTGGGGAGGGAGATGACTAAGTGGTAAGGTGACATCAGGTTAATAAAATGATGAACAATATGGAGCTTTTCTACACAAAGCTTTTAATCGGCTGTTAATCCACTGTATCTACTTTGGTTTTCATAGCAGAATTGAAATCTGAGCACTACACAAAATGCATTTCCTTTCCTGCTTTTCCACTGCATAACCTCTAGGTGGCACTGTGGTATAGTGGAATAGCACAAATACACTAGTGAAAAAGTGGGGGCGGGTTTGCTTTCATAATTAAGTGCTGCATTTTCCCTGCTCTAAAAAAATTGCAGAAAGTGATCATTTGGCTGAGAGCCAAAACTGGAGGGTCACAACATTATCTAAAGAACCTGTAAACAACTGTGAGTAGGAAATGATGAACACAAGATAAATGCCTTGTGTAGAAAAGCCCATGGAGAGAATAGATAAAGAAAGAGGGGTTTCCCTCTCTTGTAATACCAAAATGCAGGAGTCAAACAAAGAATTTGATTGGTATTTAAGGATGTATGAGGAATTAGTTTCAGTTCATTTTTGATCAGGATTTGTCCAGTTCACACCTTCTAGGCCAAACATGGTCGAAGTCCATACATTTCCAAGCTTGCAGTGTGATTCAGGGGGACACATGAAATGCCTCTCCTAAGGCTTAGTTCCTGGTGCTAAGAGCATTAGGTTAAAATATTCTGGTATTTTTTATATATTAGTTCTGCCCCTTTTGCCTTTGGCTCCACCCACCACTGGAATGTGGCCCCTGAGAGCTTCCCTGAAATGAGATTTGGCCCTCTGATTGAAAGCATTTCAATACACTGACTAGCAGCAGGTGTCAGGATCTGCTCCGCCAGTGCAGTGCCACAGCTCCATCTAGTGGCCACCTTCTGGACAGCAGCCCAGCCTACTGCTGGCTTTGCAGAATCCTGCCCCAGACCTCCAACTGCTCCCAGCTCTGCTAATGCAGACCAGCTTGGAGCTGCTGGGAGCCCTATATAACTATGGCCTCTGCACTGCAGTCTTTGCCACAGTAGTGCATGCTTTTGTGTTGTCTGTAGCTGGTTTCTGCTTCTAGTGACCCACCTTGATCCTGGCCTGGTGTTTGATCTGTAACTGCTCTTGACCTATGCTTCTGCCTCTGGCCCTGCTCTGCTTGGTATGTGCTTGAACTCTGTTGTTCTTTGGACTTGCCTTCTGGCCCTTGCCTGGACTCTGTTTACTCTTGGATTGTGCATCTGACCCTTGCCTGGACTCTGCTTGCTTCTTTGGATTTGCCTGTGGCCCTTGCTTGGACTCTGTGCTTGGACTCTGTGCTTGGACTCGGCTCTGCTTGATATGTGTCCTGACCTCAGTCTGTCTTCTGAGTCCAGCTCACCCCTGTCCTGCCTCTATCATCCCTTGGCCCTGGTGTTCTATTCTGAACTTTGCTGCCTACACCCTGGACCATTACAGCAGGTCTCTAGGATCTCTGGGAATCAGATCTTTCCCATTACTTCAGGGGTCTCCAATATGTTGCCCATAGGCACTGTGGCACCCATGGGCACCTCCAAAAGCACGTGAAGGGCCCCCCAATGTGATGTCTGTGGGCATCTGCATAACTTTTTAAATTCCTTTTAAATATATATATGTACATTGATTTGTATATATCCATAGCAACTAATACATATGAAATGCATATGACTTTCTAGCAATTATTTATTTATTTATATTATTTAAATAAAAAATATGCATAGACTTCAACAAAAGCAGACCAAATATCCAAATAAGTATTCATTTGAAGGTGGTGTCTATATGCCCCCTGTTCAAATATTGAAAGTGTTGTAGGGTCCTTAATCCATTGCATTATGGGAGGTGAGTATTTATCCTTCCGATGCTGTAGTATAAATCTTTTAGCTGTCAAAAGGGTGCAGACAATCCATTTACACTGACCATTTGTTAATTTCCAAGAAGCAGGTAAATAATTGAAAAGAGCCTATACATCAGTGAATATTGAAGACTGTTCCAGTACAAAATTTATCTGTGCAATAACCTCCTCCCCAAAAGAAGCAAATACATTGCCAAAACATATGTTTAAAAGAAGAATTGCACCACCAGCAATTACCTAAATTAGACAATCCCTTATTAAAGAGAAGTTGCAATGTCAAACAAGAAATCAAAGTTTTTGCTGAATAAGATGCAGTCTAAGATCCATAGATGTGACAGGTGGATGCCAAAGCAGCGATCCACTGATTAGGCATTTTGTGGTGGTGCCCAGCACAGTTTCCCACATTCTCAAATGTACCCATGGGTCCAAAAACATTGGGTACCCCTGAACTACCTGATCCTTTTCAGTGAAGATGCCACAGGCTGAATGTGGGACCCTAAGAACATCAGAGCCATGCTGGATCAGACCTAAGGGTCCATCTAGTCCAGCATTCTGTTCACACAGTGGCCAACCAGGATCCCACAAGCAGAAATGAGTGCAACAGCATCCTCCTGCCCATGCTCCCTGGCAACTGGTATACATAGACAGACTGCCTCTGATACTGGACATGCTTTGCTACTGAGTTATGGACCCTCCCATAGCTGGGACAGACCCAGAATGCATGTCTTCTCACTACATGTCCAGGTAAGCACTGATTTTTACACAGTTTTGGGGCTTACTTACCAAGTATACATATTTTGCTGGTAAATTACAGCCTGTTGTCCTTTGGAAAATTAGGATCTCAAGACTTTGCTTGTGCTTTCTAAATGTTGACATCCTGACAACTTCTGAGAGCCAGATGTTTCAACTAAAAATGTGCACATTTTAAAGGACACCTAAATGTGACTATAGGGTAATGTACTATTTTGAAGATAAGTTTTCAAAAATTCTTTGTCAGAACATGCCACCAGGCCACATGGAGGCATGCAGGTCCATTTAACTCAATCACTGTCATAAAATGGACCCTGTGCACCCTTAATGGAAAAGAAGTGTACTTACTTTCCTTCAAAGAGTGTTAGGGAGCATGAGGTTCTATCGATCAACGATCCAGCTATCCTGGCCTATTAAATCCCAGTGCCAATCAATTACAAACTTAGGAAATGATCCAATAGAGAGAATATACCTCTGGCCCGCTTTTTCTTTTCTTTCTTTCTTTTTTGAAAGGCTGTATACATGCCTGCCAAGAATAAAATTAATTCCAACTCTTGTGCCAAAGAACTGAAACAGACACAAATTCTCTATTCAGGGTAAATTATGTGAAAAGGACAAAAAATTACACAGTTAGCATTAAGTTTAGCCTCACTATTATGCAAGCAGTGCATGCTGTTCTAGTCCACTTGTGCTCGAGCTATTTATACAATGTTGTGATCTCAGATTTCAGGAAGCCGGCCGGGTGACACAAAAGTCTGGAACCCTGGAGGGAATCTAGCAGGCTAGGGAAGAAGAGCCAGGAATTGGATCTGTGTGCATATGGCCCCTCAAAATGCCCCACTGTATGTGTGGGCGGAGAAATTGTGTTGGGGGGCGGAATGACAATTTCACCAAATTTCTGCAGCGGGAGGAGAAATTCTCAAGAGTTTCTCACAGAGAGGGCTCACTGTTGGCTGGGGTTGTAGCACAGCTTCTTTATTTTATTTTGTAAGGGTTTGGGTGGGGGGCTTTTGTGCTGCCACTGCAAGTGACAACAGCATCTACTGTGTTGGCAGGCTGGCCCCCATTTTGCATTCACTGCAATGCAGGTGTGAGGGGTCCGTTGTATCCAGCTCCAGGTAAGAGGTGGAGTTAGTGCTGTGCCAAACCCTATCCTTCAATTTCCTTGGCGTTTTCTTCCTCCATGAAAGAGGTTTCCATTTTTCAGCCTCATTCTCAGGGTGTTCTATAATTTATTTTTGTGGTGTTTCTGAGCTTACCTGATCACTGCAAGGCAGCCGAGGGTGCTGAGTGTGTGTGTTTTCTTTCTTTTCTAAATCTCTCCAATGCTCTGCAGCTTTCTAGGCTGCCTGCAGGGCCGGTGCTACCATTAGGCCAACTAGGCGGCTGCCTAGAGCGCATGGCTAAATGGGGTGCAGAAACCACACCAAATCAGAAGCCTCCCTGGTTTTCCCCCCCTTCGCTTCACTTCTTTCTCTCTCCGTGTGCCGGTCTCTTCTTCTGTTTTTGTTGTCCCCAGGCTTGCTTTCTTTTTCTGTCTTTCTTTCTCTCCCCCCCTCCCCCTCCTCTTCTTTCCCCACTGCGGCTACTTTGGCTCTCTCCTTTTTTCACCGTCCTCCTGCTGCCACTGCTGCTGCCGCTGCCGCTTGCCCAAGCCTTATGCCGCTCCTGTTTCTTTCGCAAGTGGGTCTCTTTAGCAAAGCTGCTTTCTCATACAGCACATGGGGCAATAAGGGGAGAAGGGGGGGGTTAGGGAGGGAGGTTGCGGCGGCGGCACTGGAGGGGGTGGGTGGGGGGGAGGGAGGGAGGCAGAAAGAGAGAGGGGGTAACCAGAGTGAACTCTCCTCAAGGTGAGGAGCCCCCACCCCTAGCCAGGGAGAATGATAAAAGGAGTGGGGGAGGGGGAGGGGGGCTGGGGGAGCAAAAAATAATAATAATAAATTTTTATTTAATAATAAATATCAGAAGCAAAAAATGAACCAGAATTTTACATGCACGCGAAAGTAGAAATTGGAGAGGGTGGGGGGAAGAGGAACTTGCAGGAGAGGAGATGGGGTGTGGGGGGGGAGGAGAGATAAATTTTGCACATACACACAAAAAAGAAGGTAAAGGGGGAGGGAACAAAAAGAAGAGAGAGAGAGAACGAAAGAGAGAGAAGGGGTAAGAAAAGAAAAGGAGGGGGGGAGAAAGAGAGGGAAGACAGACCAGAGAATCCCAGTGATCAAATATGCTAAGGAGGAGGATAATAATTTATTATGATAGTAATTTTTTTAGGTTTTGCCAATTGACTTTTATTTCATAATGGGCATAGGGCTGGAGGGAGGGAGGGCTGGAGGGAGGGAGGGCTCAAGTGGGAAGGGGGGCACTAAATATCTGATCTTGCCTAGGGCACCAAACTGCCATGCACTGGCCCTGGCTGCCTGCAATTCCTGATCTGAAGAAAAAAAGTCCTATGGAAGGCATTACCTCATGATGTCTTCCCCTGGTCTTTAACTGAAGTGTGGGAAGCTGAGGAGGCTACAGGCTGCCGGAGAGATTGTACAATGAAAGACAGGACACTTGTGCACACTCCTCAACCACCTCTCCTAAGTAAGGTAAGCGCAAGAAACCCAAACCAACCCATGAGAATTTTGCTGAAATGTTCTTCACCACTGGATTTTTCTTTTTGAAAGCAATTTATTTTCTATCCAACTGAATGAGAATGGTTGAAAAACTGTCTGGGAGAAATTTTTGGCACAGCATTACCAGGAATGTCCACTAGGCAGGCAGGCAAGGTCAGTGCTGACTGACCCTTCTCCATCTTTAGGACAGGGGGAACCAATTGGCTGCCCGGGTGGGTGGTGTCACCCTGGAAGGTGGGGAGCATCATGCCCCTGGGGACACTTTAATCTCAGCAGCTAACCCAAGGAGAGACAGAATACAGACCCAAAAGGTTGCCAGTTCTAGCCCCAGCAGTTCCCTTGGATAAAAGACGCAGACCATTTTATACCAGCTCAGAATGGGAGAGTAACAAATAAGGATGGGTGAGAATTTTGTTTCAATTCAGTTTTGATAAGAATTTAACAAAATAATAAATGGGATGGAAAGAAAAAAAATGAATGTGGGAGAAACTGAAGCTGACAGATTCATCCATCCTGGCCCAGGTCTTTGAGTGAGTACTTAGCTCTTAAAAGTCTGGGTTTGAATCCCTGTGCATTCAACCATGTTAGTGCTTCATTAGAGTTCCCACCTCTTTTTTTCTGATGGACTGTTCATCTTTAATGGCTACATGGCAATAGGTATGTCTTGTTCCTCTCCATGCTGGGACCATTTGTACCTGTTGAATTTGGCTGTTGCAGATGGGTGAGAATTACATTTCCAATTGGTCTTGATAAGAATTTACAAATATTTGCAAATCTATATATATAAAAGAAGAAGTCCTGACTGACTGACTGATTTATTTATTACATTTATACCCCGTCTTTTTTCCTGCAAGGAACCCAATATGGCTTTATTCTCCTCCTCCTTTCCACTTTATCCTCACAACAACCCTGTGAGGTAGGTTAGGCTGAGAGTCAGTGACTGGCCCAAAGTCACCCAGTGAGTTTCATGGCTGAGCGGGGACTAGAACCCAGATCTCCCGAGTCCCAGTCCAACACTCTCACCACTACGCCACAGTGACTCTGACTCATCAACGCCCAGCTCAAACCTTTTAATCTAGGAATGTGAAATTTTGAAGAGATATTGCTTTTATGACGTAGACACCCACTAACGAAGGATTTTTGGAAATTCCGTCCCTAAGGGGGTGAAAAAGGGGGGCAAAATTGCCCCACTCTCATATCTCCTATGGGCAAAACAACAGGGGAGCAGTTATGCAAATCGGCCTCACCTCATAATTGCTGCAGGAGTCAGTAGGAGCAGTTATGCAAATAACCCATACGACACTTAGAATGTTCATATGAATTCCTGCAGGGGCCAATAGGGGTGGGTATGCAAGTCTCCCCTAGGCCATTTAGAATGTTCTCTAAGGGGGTGAAAAGGGAGGGAAACTTTTTAAATGGCTGACTGACTGAATGACTGCTGTGGGGGGGGGCCTCCCAAATCCTAAAATCCATGCGAGCG
Source organism: Shinisaurus crocodilurus (assembly GCA_021292165.1). Classification (NCBI taxonomy): domain Eukaryota; kingdom Metazoa; phylum Chordata; class Lepidosauria; order Squamata; family Shinisauridae; genus Shinisaurus; species Shinisaurus crocodilurus. The sequence goes on along the minus strand of CM037884.1, from coordinate 9,181,668 downwards.
AAGTCGCAGGCAACAGCTAGTTTCTTCATATGTGGGAGAGTTGGAACTTGATATATATGTATATATATATTAAATATATTATATTTATATCCTGCCTCTTTTCCTGTGAGAAACCTAATGTGGCTTACATAATCTTTCCCCTCCTCCTCTCTGTTTTATCCTCACAACTCGGTGCGGTAGGTTAGGCTGAGAGTCAGTCACCCAGTGAGCTTCATGGCCAAGTGAGGACTAGAACCCAGATCTCCCAAGTCCCAGGCCAACACTCTAACCACTACGCCACACTGGCGCTCTCTCTCTCTATATGTATGTATGTATGTAGAGAGAGAGAGTGAATGTGAATGCAGGAGAAAGCAAAACTGACAGATTCACCCTTCCCTATGACCACTAACCCACTAAGTTGTCCTATCGCTGAACTCATCCTTCCTTACTGCTGCTGGCTGCAATGCTTTCTCGGCGCACGCGCAGGCATGATTGATGCTCCGCCGTCAATTTCAACATCCCCTACCACCACAATCATCCTTTTCAGAGTTAGAACAAGGCTGATAGCCAGCCAGTTCCCTATCACACCTCTCCAGGATAATAATGGGACAGAAATGTTAAATCACATTGCCTGCATCTGTCAGTCGGATCCGAAACCCAAAACTCTGAAAGGCAACGTGTGATAAATCTGATCGCCAGAATGAGAGGCAAGAGTGTCGAGTGGGGACTTATCCTTCACATGCATTCATACAGGATTTATTAAATATTTAAAGTCACTACATAGATCTAAAGAGCTCTGTTATTTATTTTTTGCAGAGGCTGATCAATCATGGATGGCCTCAAAGGAAGTCAGACCTTTAACTACTCATCTGATTACATCAGCTCCATCCCCTTCACCCCAGTCAGGGTGGTGCTTAATATTTCATCAGCACAGCTTCTAGGCAAAGCAGGACTGGAGGTTGATTTCCTAATGGAGCAGCTATTTGGTGTGCGGGGTTTAGTTTTTTTGGTTTTTTAAGCAATTTGGATTGAGGGGTTGGGGGCAAGAGGGAAGAGAAAAATCACCCTGCCTTGGTTGCTCACTTGCTCTCTCTCACTTTCAGAGCCTCAGCAGATTTACTTTACAAAACTAATCCAGCCAAGAAAGAGAAAAGTTCCATTTACTATGAGCCACACAATCAGTCTCCCGCCAGATCTGAGCACCACAGACCAAAAAAATGAGAGAAGGGGGTGTATGTGCAGATTGCAGGAGCTGTCCAGCTTCCTTCTCTGATTAGTGAAAGTGAATCTGGTGTCCTCATGGACAAAATTAGGCTACAGGCGTCTTTGCTAAAGGATGGTTCAAAACATTGCTTGTCCCTAAGCAGCTCGCTTCCAGTTAATGCCAAACTCAGAAAGGTGGGCCCAATTGCCATGTTTTGTGGATCCATTTTTTTCACACCCTTTTCAGAGTTCAGAGAAGAATGCCCAGATGTCCAAAATATATATCCAAAAAGGGTCATGGCAGATGCTATGCACCAGATGGCATCATGGCAAGTTACTTATGTTTCTCTGCTTAAAGCCAGATTGCCACCCAGGACACCACCACCCAGGAGCTGTATGGCATTAGAGGGTAACCCCCCCTCCCTCCTGAAGCCCCACCCCTTCCCCACAAAGCCCTGTGCCATGGCATTATTTGACTCCTTTCCCTGTGCAGAGAGAGGCATGGAGCGCTTGGTCCATGCCTCTCTGTGCATGGAGAAAGGGAATGAGCAGGGAAACCCTGCTCTTATCTCCAGTTATGGATCAGAGATAAGAGCAGGGTTTCCCTGCTCAGTGCCAGGGGGCAGGCTGCCTTTCGCTAGCACTAAGCATTGGAGGCATGAGAAAGGAGATGGGTCATGGGAGAGAAGCTGGCAAGCCAGATGGGGAACTCTCCCAGAGGTTCACCACCCCTGGCTTAAAGAATGCAGGGACTACTGGATGTCCAACAATTGGTCCACTTTTCAAAAGGCTTTGGGATTGCATTCAGCTACACAAAGAGTCAGTCGCTTCTCTGCCCCTTCTAGCCCAGATCCTTCTTACTGCTGCCATCCCCACCTCCATGGTATGTAGAGCAAAGCAGAGGTGTATGGTGGGGACTGTCTGATTTGCACTGGGAGGAGTATCAGGGGTGAGAAGGAACCTGAATGCCAAGTTGAGTCATAATTCCTCCAGAAAAGATAAGCTTAAACCCTGCCTCAGTTTGGTCTCACCCTTTGGACTTCTTGGGTCCTCCTTCTCCAAGCTTCAGAAATGGAGGTGAGTAAAAAAGCATATTGGCAGTGGAGGCTGGTGTCTCCAATGTCAGTGGAGCAGTGTATCCACTCCGGGTTTTAGTCTGAACTTTAAAAGAGCTATCCATGGTGCTGAACCCTATCTCCTATCCCCCAAAATGTAGGTTCGGCACAATATAGCTCCTTAAAATTTCAAACTACAACCTGGAGTGGATACACCAGCCCACTGACATTGGAGCCACCATCCTCCACTGCATATTGGCTTCTCCTTTTCCTCCTCCTCCTTGTCTCTGCCAACAGTGGAGTGAAGGCTTCAGTCATCCCCTTCTCAGCCTCCCCACACCCCGTATCTGCCTTACATAGTGCTGCAACCCCAGCACAATCTCCCAAGAGTTCCTAGGCTCCGTGTATGCTGGGTCGCATTCCTACCACCACAGCAATGAGGCTGCAGTTCAGAGCCCCACGTGAGTGACAGGTTGAAGTAATGCTGAGTTCCTTAAAAGGAGGTGCATGTCTACTCCTTCCCCACTGTGGGTATTTTGCTTCTCTTCCTACCCAAGATGGTGGTTGGATGGGATGGGCAAGAAACATCCTAAGAAGCCCCATGCAGGAGGTAAGGGTGGGATCCCAGGCAGAAACCCATCAGGGTGATTGATCTTGTTTCCCAGGATTAATTGCAAACTGGAGTGGGGGAGGGGGAGAGATGATCTTCCCCTTCTTAATCACTCCATATGGCAGGTCATTAAAGGTTGTCTGGGGCTCAGTCAGAGCCATTTGTACTGTCTGACTCCATGCTGTATCTATCCTCAACAGGAGGCAGTGAAGACAGCCGGTCCACATGTTTCAGATTCCAGAGAATAAGGTTTCAGAGTGCACACCTATGGGTAAGGAAATATCATTAACAGCATTCCCCACTGCCGCACACATCGAAGGAAGCCTAAAGGAGGAAAACTTGCAGCAGCTTGCCCCAAGAGAATGAAACAGCAGGTGGGAACTGAACTCCTGTTTTCAGCAGTGAAGGAGAAAAAAAGAACTTCCGAGATCCAGCAGCAAGACATAGCAAGACCCCTGTTAGTGTTTTCTCCACATCTCAAATACTTTGAGATTGTAAGCTGCGGGCAGAAGCCTGTTATTTTACTGTGCATCAAATAGCACTATCATTGACAGAGGGCGATAGGTGTCAGCGCACAGGCAGCTGATACATCTCAACAGTGTGGAAAGTGGTCATAGAGCCAAGTTTCAAACCAGCAACCTTGTGGGATGATGTGTCTGTTGGACTGGTACCTTTTCAGTTCACTGTGGAGGGGTGGAATCACATTTATGAATGCTCTTCCACATTTGGAAGAGATTTTATTATATCAAGCAGAAAGTAAGTCTTGTAAGTCAGTAAATAAATAAGATGGTTAGTGCAGTGTTTTGCAGATGTACCCACACAGGTTCCTGTGCATTAGCAAGATGCCAAAAAAGTTTCTTGATAATATATATATATATATATATATTGTGAAGGACCAGCACCTGGGTCCTTTGCGTGAGTTCGGCGCTTAACGGGTTAACCAGTGCCGCGTTACAGCCCGTACAAGCAAGAGGAACCACCTAGGAGGTTTCTAAACGCACAAAAGGAAACGCCACCTTTAAACTACCAAATAAGGCTTTTATTTGTTTACACAAGATATGGATCAGAACTAACAGCTTTCTAGGAATTACTACAACGTCAATAAGACCTGACGTGACCTTTAAGTTTATCAATGAACAGGCTCAGGCTAGCGCATTTGGATTAGTCAGTTACCTTAGATCAGAGACATCACGTTAGTCAGTTTCAGCCTAGCTCTGGGTCTGTCCGATCCGGGGAAAGAAACAGCTTACTCCAGCCGCTGCTGGAGGGTGGTTCGTGCTCAAAGCACCCTGGGTTCCCAACAACCAACAGAGGGAGGGGAGAGGGGTTTTCTACCCCTGGGTTTCCCGCTCTCCCGCCCCCCCCCGCCCCTTTGTGTCAGGTGGGCTTATTCCTGCCGGGGAAGAAGGTGACGTATTGGATACTTTACAGCTCTTTGAGACTGCCCTGTCAGGTTGATGGTCTTGATGGTCCTTTCCTGGGTTTTGTGGATTACAAGCGAGATCCTCCATTGCTGGAATGCCGGTCTGTCTGGCTGCTTCCCTGTAACCCAATCCCCCCTTCTCGCCCCCCTCCCCTGGAGGACGGAGACTGGGGTGTGCATGTACATGTATACTCGTGTCAGGCTTTCTCCACATATATATATATATATATATATATTTATATAATCCCATCAAGATAGCTTTTTTGCAGTTTTTAATTAATGGACATTTGTGCATGAATAATGTAGAGGGGAAGGTTTAATGAAGTGAAAGCTACATCAGGTCATACAAGCAAAATTTGCTGTATAAAATTTGGGAATAAATTTTAAAAGACACAGAAGAATGCAGCATTCCTAATACATTGGTTGTGCTTTGGAGACAAGCCCAGATCCCCTCCAATTCTTCAATTCTACAAGATGGGTCGCCAAAAATAGGTACGGTACAACCCCCTCATTATGTGCGTCCGTCTGCATGCTGGCAAGTGGCGACTACCATACAGAGGGAAAATATGCCCCAAACTGTACACGTGAAGCCATCTCCTAGTCACTGCCTTGAGCATTAGTTGCGCACTGATGTGTTCGAAAAAGAACTTTGTAACATTCTCTCTGTGGAGCACTCCAGAACAGGACAAAACAGCTTTTAAGTTAAGGTGGGATTATTCTAGCACATCTCATTTCTGTGCCTGGCCTAATTGAACAGTTACAGACAGACTAAGCAGGGCAGGTATTATGAGACTAGAGACAACTAAATCTATGTAATCGTGTAATTTTTTGCATGATTGAGCTCAGAAATATATTAAGGGAGGGTGGAGGACAGGAAAAAGGCACCAAAAAAAGTAAAACAAAAAATAAAGGTGGCAAGCAACAGCTCGGCAATAGACAAAATTCCTTCTCAAACTGGGGAGAGGTAACAAGCGGGGTACCACAGGGCTCGGTCCTGGGCCCAGTGCTCTTCAACATTTTTATTAATGACTTGGATGAGGAGGTGCAGGGAATGCTTATCAAATTTGCAGATGACACAAAGTTGGGTGGAACAGCTAATACTCTGGAAGACAGAAACAAAATTCAAAGCGATCTCAGTAGGCTGGAGTGCTGGGCCGAAAACAACAGAATGAAATTTAATAGGGATAAATGCCAAGTGCTGCACCTAGGGAAAGGAAACCAAATGCACAGTTACAGAATAGGGGACACTTGGCTCAACAATACTACGAGTGAGAAGGATCTTGGAATTGTGGTAGATCACAAACTGAATATGAGCCAGCAATGTGATGTGGCTGCAAAGAAGGCAAATGCTATTTTGGGCTGCATTAATAGAAGTATAGCTTCCAAATCGTGGGAAGTGATAATTCCCCTTTACTCAGCACTGGTTAGGCCCCATCTTGAGTACTGCGTCCAGTTCTGGGCACCACACTTTAAGAAGGACGTAGACAAATAGGAGAGGGTTCAGAGGAGGGCAACAAGGATGATAAAGGTGCCCTAGGCAAGATCAGATATTTAGCGCCCCCCTTCCTACTTGAGAGTGCTGTCTTTTTTTTCAAGGCGTTTCTGGCACCTCTTTTACCCCTGCGCCCTAGGCAGCTGCCTAGTTGGCCTAATGGTAGCACTGGCCCTGTAATCAACTGCTCCACAATAGGGCCATCTCCCTTAATGGCTATTAGTCTAAGGAAGATTGCTGCCTTGTGATTGACTGCTAATCACTTCTTTGTAATTCAAAGCCAGTTTGCTAGGCTGGCCTATGTAGGAATAAAACTTTTCCTTAGAATCCTGAGTGTAGATTCTTCATGGAAGGAGGAGGGGGAGAATGGCCTGGCCAGTTGGGATACAGTAGTTTTATTTTCCTGTTTGAATCAAATGCAAGACAGTATAGTCATGCTTTGGATTAAGAGCATAATTCATTCTGGAAACGTGCTTGTAATCCAAAACACTCTTATATCAAAATGAAATCCCCCCCGAAAAAATTTGTACAGAGATTTTTAATTTAAGCCGTACTACAGTACTTGTATTGCAAGACGCTTGTATATCAAGTAAAATATATATATATATATTTAAAAATTTGCTTGTCTTGCAAAATGCTCTCAAACCAAGTTACTTGCAATCCAAGGTATTACTGTAATAGCTATGGATGGCATATAATAGAACCCCCCTTACATTATTCATTTCACATAAACTGAAGCCCAGGCAAAAAAGGAAAGAAAGAAAAAAAAGCAGCTCCTTCCTCATCAGTAGCAATGGGACAGCAGCTTTCACCACACCTAAAGGCAGCAGACCAGCTTAGGGGGCAAAGGCATGCACACACAGAGCTTTGTTTGTCTTCCAACACTTTGCCATTGCTCACTGCCATCTGGGTGGTCACCTTACTAATGGTAGGGCTGGCCCTGCTGAGCTGATGACTGTAATTTGCTTCATGTCTTGGGAGGGAGGGCGCAGTTGGGGAGGGAGCAGTTGAGGCACACAGTAAGGAGAGGGCTCTGCCAAAGTCTCTGTTGGTTTTCACCCTGGGCATAAAGGGGTTAATGAGGTCCTGTGGGATGGAGCCTGGGATGGAGCCGGTAGGCAGAGCCAAGGCCACTGTCTCTTTAACCTTTGCACAACTAAAAACACAGCTCATTGCAACCCTGGGGCAAATATTATCTCACTGTCAATTGAGGGCAGGAAAATCTCTATATCTATACTTCATTTTCTACAGAAGAAAGAGTTTTCTGTCTGTGTTCTTCCAAGTCCCTGTAGCAAGGCCCCACATATCTTTTACTATGTCTAGGGAGTAATTAGTGAATCCTTTTGCTCACTAATGAGTGGCGACTCTGCTAGTGAGCTCCCTCCAGGGTCTTTTACAGAATGGTCTGCTTTTCTAGGGTTCCAGCTTTTTGATCGGGTTCTGATTGTTCACCCTGTATCCTGGCTCCTGTTAGGGATGTTAAAGACAAGCAAGCCTTCCATGCTTGCAGGTTGGGTAATGCAGCTCCCTCTAGCCATTCACCTTTGTCAACTGCTGGTTTTCATAGAATAGAATCATAGAAAAGTAGAGTTGGAAGGGGCCTACAAGTTGATTACAAAATGGGGACCTCTCCTCCCTTCCGGACTCAAACTACCCATACCAATGCCCCTGAGGCTTAGATTGGAGAGACAAGGCTGGTGCTCAACAAGAACACACTCAGTGATGATTTTGGGCACACGGTCTGAATGTATGCATATAAAACCTATATGAAAGGCTTAGGGTAATTTTCAGGTTATGGTTAGAGTGAAGAAAACCTGGGTCTGTGTGCATGTCTCTCTCGAGGCCTTGAACTAGCTCAGATTGGACAGACAATGTTGGTGGTCAAGCAGAATACCCTCAGTGATTCATTTCGGCATGTTCTCCGTATGTTTGGGTTTTATAGCTATTTTTAAGAAATAAGGTTAAGGTTCTGGTTAGGGTAAGGCTAAAAAAATACTTGCAACAGGTGCACGTCCTGGGGCCTGGAACTATGAGGAAATTAATAGAGTTAATATTCAGGTTAGGTTTAGGATTAAGGAAACCTGGGTCCGTACGCATGTCCTGGGACCTGGAACTAGCTTAGATAAGGCAGGAAAAGATAGTAGTCAACAAGAACAGCCTCAGTGACCACTCTGGGCATGCTCCCTGAATATATGGGGACACAACCTAGATGAAATTATTAGGGTTAATTTTCAGGTCAGGGTTAGGTTATGGAAACCTGGGTCCGTACATATGTCCTGTGACCTGGAACTAGCTTAGATTAGACAGGAAAAGATAGTGGTCAACAAGAACACCCTCAGTGACCACTTTGGGCATGCTTTGCAAATGTATGGTGATCATACCATATGGAAGGATTAGGGTTAAACTTCAGGTTAGGTTTAGGGTTCAGAAGACCTGTTTCCCTGTGCAATTAGTGATGTGCACAGAGCTCGATTGGGGTGTGGAAGTCTGGCAAACTCACCGGGCTTGACCCCCCCCCCCCCGAGCTCCACTCACCCTGCCTTTTCCCCAGCTCGACTCGCATTCTCGAGTCAAAAATTAGGCCATTTTCTATGCAAACAACCTAGAGTCAAGGGACCTGGAAGTCCGGCGAGTGCCTCAGCTGTTGCTCGTGCTCAGCTCAGTTTGCTCAGCAGGAGCGCTTGTCTTATGCGCTGCGAGTCAAGTCCCGGGCACGTCGCCCATCCCTAGCACTGTGCATGTCCGCAGCCTGGAAAAGATAGTGATCAACAAGAAAACACTCAGTGATGACTTTGGGCACGCTGTCTTAATGTATCTGCCATATACTTAAATTGAAGAATTAATGTTACGGTTCGGGTTCGGGTTCAGGTTCGGGTTAAGGAGCTTAATGTTCCAGATCTGCGAAGCTTCTCCTTGAAGGGGCTGAGCATCCCGTAGAAATCCACACAGATCTGGAACATTGCTTTGACCTGGATTCCTGCACTGAGCAGGGGGTTGGACTCGATGGCCTTGTAGGCCCCTTCCAACTCTACTTTCTATGATTCTATGATTCTAAACCTCTGTCTGTGTGCAGGTCCTTGGGCCAGGAGCTACCTCAGATTGGACAGACAGCTTCTGGACAATGAGAGCACCCTCAGTGATGACTTTGGGCATGCTTGCTTTATGAATGTATCAGTATTCTACCATATGGAAGGTTTAGGGTTAAGGTTCAGGTTAGGGTTAGGGTTAAGAATTCCTCGCTCTGTGTGCACGTCTCGGGACATGAAACCAGTTTAGATTGGACAGACAAAGCTAGTGGTGCACAAGAACACCGTCAGTGATGTATTTGGACATGCTTTCCGAATATCTGGGAATCGTACCACATGGAAGGATTAGGGTTAAGGTTCAAGTTAGGGTTAGGGTTAAGAAAACCTGGGCCCGTGTGCATGTCCTGGGGCCTAGAACTAGCTTAGATTGGACAGACAAAATTAGTTGTCCAGAAAAACAGCGACAGTGATACCTCTGGCCATGCTGTCTGAATATATGCCAGTAAAACCTATATGAAAGGATGGATTAGGGTTGAGGTTCAAATTAGGGTTAGGGTTAAGGAAATTTGGGTCCATGTGCATGTTCCAGGGCCTGGAACTTGCTTAGATTGCGCAGACAAAGTTTGTGGATAACAAGAACACCCTCAGTGTCAAGGCCATACTCCCCCTCCTCCTTACAAGAAGAATCCACACACAGGTTTGTAACTGAAAAGCTTTATTCCTACAGAGCCCAGCCTAGCAAACTGGCTTTGAATTACAAAGAAGTGATTAGCAGAGTCAATCACAAGGCAACAAGCTTCCTTAGACTAATAGCTGTTAAGGGAGATGGCCCTATTGTTGAGCAGTTGATTCCAAACTGGGAACCCCTCCTGCCTTCCACACTCAAACTACCCAGACCCACACACCCTAAAGGTGGGTCCTTATTCTTCAAAGCCAAGCTCTTAGCACACCTGATACTTGTCAACTGTTCCCTCCTCCTTAGCTGACATCTGACCTGAGGAGGGAAGATGGCGGCTGCTAGGGCGGCTGTGTTTTGGTGAGCTCCTCTGTTTTTATCTAAATGTTTTATTTTTACTATTTTATGGCCTTGGAATCTTATTTAGTGATGTTAGATTCACCCTCCTCCCAATCAGAGAGCTCAGACTGCTTTCCCACGGAATTTGACACCGATTGTTCCTCCCAGCCTGTAGAGTCTATCTCCAAAGCTCCTGGCCTTGGAGATCCATGTGCCCCTCCACCTTCCAACTCCAACTCCTCCCCCTCTTCCTCAGAATCTGTTCCTAGGTCCTCCGCTACAGGAAGAGTGGGCCCAATCCCTGCATCATCCCTGCTCCCATAATGCCTCCCCCTCGCAACCGCTGCTTCCCCCTGGCTTCCGAGGGTATCTGTCATGGAAACTGGCAAATCAACTGGGGGGCATCCAAATTGTCAATGGGTTCCCAGAACTGCTCCTCAGGACCATAGCCCTTCCAATCCACCAAATACTGTAAGTGCCCATGAAAGAACCAGGAGTCCAGGATGTCTGCAATCTCAAATTCCTCCTGCACCTCCACCAGGATGGGATGTGGAGGAGCTGACACTGAGCGTTAAGGGTCCCCTGCAATCACCAGAGAGAGGGGGGGGATCAGTGAAAGACCGGGTGAATTTTCATGAATGGGGGAAATAGCAGTTTATAAGCAATAGGATTAATTCGGGCCTCAATTTGGAATAGCGTCATGCGACAGGCATCCAACTTCTTACACGGAGTAAGGCCAACCCTTCCTGGCGATGTACATCGGCGACTGCCTTATATAGGCGAGTTTTGCCGCAGATAATTGCTCCTGCAGCAGTTGTTGCACTGAGTGCAATTCCTCCAAGAGATGGCCCACAGCTGGCACCTGATATTTTTTTCTCTTTTGTTTTTTTCCACAGCTGGCACCGAAGTGGAGTCCAGAGTAGAAGGAAACAATCTAGGGCAGTGATGGCGAACCTATGGCACGGGTGCCACAGCTGGCACGCAGGGACCTCTCTGTGGGCACTCGAGCCATTGGTCGCCAGATCGCGAAAAGACTGTCCCCTTCTGCAAAACACTAATGATTTTGTTCTTTCTCACAGTGTGGAACATAATGATTTCATTCTAGAATTCCTGTTACAGAATTCTTTTCTACATTGTTACCACATTTAAAAGATTTTGAAGGATGATGCACAGAGCATGGCTTGGATGTAAAGCCCTAACAGTTGACCTGAGTGCTGCATGTGTTGCTCTCAAACTAACGGAGTATGAGCCAAGGTTTGACAAATTATCAGCATGCATGCAATAGCAAAAATCACATTAATTGTGCAAAGCATGCCCAATGCAAACTTTTACCCAATGCAGTGTTTGCAGTCCAAGACATAAAGTGTTTAAAATGTGTTAAGCACGTTTAGTTTTCTTGTTTATCTTGCCCATCCTAGTACAGGTTGACTTTTACTTTTACTAATCCGACACCTGTAGAAGCAGGGAAAGGACCCGGGGTAAAGCTTGCCCCATACAATTTCAGTCTGGCATATAATCATATTACAAGTTGAGAATCCCTTATCCAAAAATACATGTGCCTAATTATTTAAAAAGTTTGTATAAATTCCCTTCAGGCTACGTGTACAATGTAGTACTATAATAATTTTTTGAGTTGATTTTTTTTTCAACAAAAAACTGTTTGTAACATTGAAAGCTCTGTTATTGTGTTTTTCTTTTAAGACAAAAGATGTTAATTAGTTCGGACAACTGTATGAGTTGTTTTTCTAAAACTAAAACCTCAGTATTCAGGTTTAATTGCAGTGTTGGCACTTTGAAATAAATACGTTGGTTTTGTGTTGCAGTTTGGGCACTCGGGCTCAAAAAGGTTCGCCATCACTGATCTAGGGTGATATCCAAAATTAGCAAAGATGGGTGTCTGCCAGGTAGAGGAGTGACAGGCATTGTTATAAGCAAATCCCGCCAAGGGCAAAAGGGGCAGCCAGTCATCCTGTTGATAATTCACATAACAACGCAAATATTGTCCCAAGGTGGCATTTGTCCATTCAGTCTGACCATTGGTTTGGGGGGGTGGGCCAACAAAAGGTGGAGGTCTACCTTCAAAAGACACATGAGCTCCCGCCAAAAATGTGCAGTAAACTTCACTCCAGGGACAGAACTTTCCACAGTCCCGAAGGACAGGGAGGGGTTGTAAAAGACCCACAGGCTTCCAAGCCACTTGTATCACCCATTGGCAAACATCACAAGACCGCATGCACCGGCCAACATCATGATGGACCCGGAGCCACCAGAAATCCCGGGTTACAGCATGCAAGGTTTTGTAATATCTGAAATGCCCTGCAGTGGGGGAGTCATGACACTGGCATAAAACCTGGCCACGCAAGGACTGAGAAGGGCCGTAGACACATTGCAAGCGAGAAAGGAGCCCCTCACACATCGGAAAGGGAGACGCACTGCTAGCACCCCCCACAGTCAATTTCGCTTGCCTTTGATGCACAAAAGGATCACAAGCTTCTCTTCCCAGTGCAGATCAGCCAGCCAGGAATGGAAGGGCTGAGGTCTGCTAAGCACTCTGGGTGAAGAATGAGGTCTACGGGTGGCCGTTCCCTCCTTCCTGACCGGAACTCAGGCTTGTGAGAGAGAGTGCATCAGCTTGCTTGTTCTGTGAAGCTGGGATGTAAGTAATGGTGAAGTGGAAGGGGGGGGAACAAAGCCCAACGGACTTGCCATTGATTTAACATTTTGGCGGTTCGGAAATGTTCCAGATCTGTGTGGATTTCTACGGGATGCTCAGCCCCTTCAAGGAGATGCTGCCAAGCTTCCAGAGCAGCTTTAATTGCAAGGAGTTCCTTCTCCCAAATGGTGTAACTTTGTTTGGAAGGGGTTAACTTTCGAGAGTAGTAAGCACAGGGTCATAAGTCCCCCTCCTCACCCCCCACTGGCAAGAGGATGGGCCCCTACAACCATGTCAGAAGCATCTGATTGAAGAACAAAGGGCTTGCAAGGGTCAGGATGTTGTAAAACAGGCTCAGAGCTGAAAAGTTGTTTGAGATGCTGAAAGGGCTGCTGAGCACTGAGTGGGCTCGTGAGGGGAGCTGTAAGCTGTGCATAACGAAGCCCAAAAATATGAAAAACCCAAAGGTACCTCACTCCAAGAAAATGGCCTTTGATAAATTGTACAGCCTTCTGGATAAAAACTCTAAACCGAAAATAAACATACAGCCAAAAAATAAAACGACAACCAAAGGAAAAACTACAGTTGCAGATACCGAAACTTATATGGATAAGTGTGATCCTTTTATGCCACAAATTTCTTTGTCCTTTTGTGCCCAGACTCAAGAATTGGACTCGAAGGACCCCTGGTCTAATGCCCTTGTGACTGGCTACCAAAATGCCCCAACCAAATGTTCAACAGGGATGTTGAAGAGTCCTTGGTCTCGAGTCTCGAGTCGAGTCACGAGTCTTTGGACCCAAGTCTCGAGTCCGAGTCCGAGTCCTTGGTCCAAAATGGTGACTCACGAGTCACGAGTCCTGAGTCACTCCCAAAACTGACTACACGAGTCCCTATTAAAATCAATGGGGCTTCCCCCCAACAAAATAAGGCTACTTCAGATGTGTGGCTTAAATAAATTCTAGGCACACGTGTGCCTTTTTATTTCAAAACTCTGCAACTGATTTTGGCAAGAACAGACTATGCAGACAAACCCAAAATAACCAGGCAGGCAGAGGAGGCAGGGGCCTTTGTCTTGGACAATTCAAACTGTGGAACTGGTTAAGAAGAGACCAGGCAGGCAGAGGAGGCAGGAAACCCCAAACAGGCAGGCAGAGGCAGCCAAACCCAAAATGTCTGACCCTAACCCTAACCCCCCACAACAACACATCAAAATAAATCTCAACACATCGTTGGGGCTGCGCTCCTGGTAGCTGTCCATAGTGGCCGAGCAGCGGCGCTCCTCGCTTCCATGCACTCTTCACCGGTGATCGCGCTCCTGGCACAGCCAGAAGACTCGTCAACAGCCCAGGGATGTTGACAAGTCCTTGGTCTCGAGTCCCGAGTCGAGTCTCGAGTCCCATTAAAAATATTGGGACTCGAGTCCGAGTCGAGTCAGAGGGGGGACTCAGTCCGACTCATGAGTCGAGTCCTCGAGTCCGAGTCCCCATCCCTGAATTGTTCAATACAGAAAAGCCTCGAATCTAGTACTGCATCGAGATAAGCTGGTCCTATCAAACTATCCTAAACCTGAGGGATCTTTGCTGCAAAAGGACTGTATAAGTCATCTGTTGGCGATACTGGAGATAGCCCTTCCAAGTTTAATCAAGGAATTGGATATAGTTTCTGTGGAATACCTTTTCTACAATTACATCAATGCTCGTGCTATCATGACATTTAAAAGCTGGGGCAAAGCTAGCCTATTATATAAACATAAGGACATTCTTTCTGGAAGTGCATTACATGGCAAAAACTTCCAATAGAAGTTAGCAAACCTCAGAAACTTTTGTAAATCCTTCTTTGAGCGGGGGGGCGCCCAAGAAAGCATGGCTTGGACTTTAGCCAGGTCCATCTTGATGCCTTCAGCTGAAATTTTATAACTCCCAAAAGGCAAGGTCGTCAATCAAAGGCACATTTGTTCACCTTCACAAAAAAAAAGGCGGCACTGAAGCACGGCTCTCACATGCTGTTCGTGTTGCTGGGGATTGCTGGAGTATATAAGAAGGTCGTCCAAGTACATAATAAGAAATTTATCCAGAAAATCACGAAAAACAAAACTCATAAAACGCATGAAGGTGGAGGAGCATTGAGTAACCCAAAGCTCATCATGAAATACTCAGTTAGGGATGGGTGACCTGCGCTGAGCCGAGTGTGCAAGTGCCAGCTGAGGTGCTTACCAGACTTCAGGGTCCCCTGCTCTACGTTGTTTATGTAGAAAATGGCCTAATTTGTGCAAATTACTGCCTTATTTATGCAAATTTGGCTATAATTTGCACAAATTTGGCTGTTTTCTACGTAAACAACGTAGCACCAGAACCTGGAAGTCACTTTCCCCAGCTCAGATTGCGAGAACGTGAGTTGAGCCGGGGAAAAGGTAGGGCAAGCGGAGCTCGGGGGGTCAAGCCCAGTGAGTTTGCTGGACTTCCACCCCCCAATCCATCCCTAACTCAAATGCACCATATATCATGTGAAAAGCAGTTTTCCATTCGTCTCCCTCCCGTATCCTCCTCACCAAATTGTAAGCTCCTCTAAGATCTAACTTGGTGAAGATCTGAGCGGAGCCAAGCTGCTCTAGCAGTTCTGGAATAAGGGGGAGGGGATATTTGTTGGGATTGTAATGGAATTTAGACACCTGTAGCCGTGACAGAGATGCAGCTCCCCAGATATATTTTTTTGACGAACAAACAGGGCCCCCACACTGGGGACGTTGACGGGCGAATGAAACCACACTTTAAGTTGGTGTCCAAAAATTCCCACAATGCAGCCAACTCCTCAGCAGACATAGGATACAACTTCCCAGCCTGAATAGGAGCCCCTGGGACCAAATCGATGGCACAATCAAAAAGATGGTGTGGGAGAAGGAGATCCGTCCTACTTTGGGTCAAAAACAGTCCTGGAAATCCATGTATTTCATGGGGAGGGAGATGGAGGGGGCCGGGTTGTGGTCATCACCCTCTGGGGGGGGCTGTAGCATGGTAGCCTGCGCTGACTGGGTGGTGCTCGGCAGGGCACAAAACTGGGTGCAGTACGCCGAAAGAAACTGCACAGTCTGGGCCTCCCACAAAATGTGGGGATCGTGCATGGCTAGCTGCTGATGGGCAACTTCAATGCCTCAGCTGCTTTCCCTTCTTAGGATTCTTCAACTTTAAACCAGACCTGAACTGGACAGCCATCAAATGACAGCTTCAAATAGAGGACTGCCCTCTGTAAAGTAGGACACATGGCCACTTTGTAGATGAAAACTGCTAGAACTGGTTTGTTGATATGGATCAACCCAGCTGCCTGCATTTTTTTACTTCTTGGAGACTTGGCTATGGGAACTGTCATGAGTGCCTGCTTCAAATTTATCACTGGTTTCCTGGAGACTTATCAAGGGTTCTTCATCGAGAAGATCACTAATGATTTACAAGGTGTCTCCAAAAGACAGCTTACTCACCACTAGCAATATTCCCCTTGCAACACACAGCTGGAAGTAAGTGCCAAGAAGTATGTTATTCTAGGGCACACTTTCCATTTGTACAGGGCTCTGGTGAAGCCCAAGAGGCCCGCCCGGCTGTCTCCCTAACTGAACTGAGGCTAAGTACACGTGTAGCAGAATGAAGGGCTGCGATGGAATATACCACTTCAGATAAGTGAAGTGGGAGAGCATTTTAAAAAATGGTGTCCTCTACCTGCTAGGGAACTTCTTATAAACAGAAAAATAGCATATGAGGGGGAAAGGTTCGAAACCAGACCTTTGCTGCTTTTCTTTTGGAAGTGTTCGTTTGCTTTTTAAATGTAGGGGGAGCTTGCAATGCTTAAGGAATTCGTTCTTCACAAATTCTGATATGTCCTGCCCTGATATGTACATTAGCTGGATTAGTGTGTGGATAGGAATGTACCTCTCCTTCAGATTTTGCATTCTGCCAAATTTTGCAATACAGTTCTCAGCTCAAAAAAAGTCTCAGTAGGCATTTTAATGTGTATTTTGAGAGAAAATAGCTTTAGAAGTGCATATTTTGAAAGAAAATACTTTAGAAATGCCTTTTTCCCCCAAGAAAATATTTCAAATATACATACTTATATGTGAATTTTCATGCACACTGGAGTTTTCTTAATGCAAATAAACATGGAAATGGGATGGAATGAGCTTATGAATAAACACATGTGAAAGTTATATGGACCAGTTGGAAAACAGACTGATCCATCTGTATTTTTAAAATGTGATTCTTCCCTCCCCCCTGCATTCTGAAGTGGTACAATCCATTCTATTTTGCTGCTCACTCTTGAAAATGCCACAGAATCCTCTGCAATATGCAGTGGAGCTGGAGCTGTGGCAGAGGCTCAGGGGTACTTGCCAAGTAATCTGACATGAAAAGGAAAGAAAAAGAAAATGGTTCCCTGAGTGAAGACTGTTTTTAAAACACTGACTTACAGCACTAGGAATTGTTGCTTGGATTTTAATTACAGTAATACCTTGGATTGCAAGCATAATTCGTTCCGGAACCGTGCTTGTAATCCAAAACACTCTTATACAGCCTAACCTACCTCACAGGGTTGTTGTGAGGATAAAATGGAGAGGAGGAGGATTATGTAAGCCATCTTGGGTTCCTTTCAGGAAAAAAAAGGCGGGGTATAAATATAATAAATAAAATAAATAAATAAATATCATAGCGAGTCTCTGGCGGGCGTGAGCGGGGCCGATTTCGGCCCGCTCGAGGTGAGCGGTTACATCCCTACATTTGTATTGCAAGGCGTCGCTTGTTTATCAAGTCAAAATTTATTTTAAAAATTGCTTGTCTTGCAAAATGCTCTCAGACCAAGTTACTTGCAATCCAAGCTATTACTGTATATATTTATATACATTTTACTGTGTTGTTTATTTTCTGCTTCTTCTCTATTTCAGTTCTGTCTGCTAGGGTGTTCACAACAACACCGTATGAAATTGAAACACATGAAAAGGGGGGAAAGAAGACAAGATCTGTTTATTCCCAGTCTGAAGGAAAGCAGTGCACATATCCCAGAACAACCAACAGGCTTCTGATAAGAAATAAGCACATAAGTTGAGCTAAGTGCGCAGTGTGCTACAGGTTCCCCATGTGAATTTATGTGCCTAGAGCCACATATACTAGTTCCCCAAAGCAAAGATTAAAGAGTCACACAATTATTTGGGTGAGAAAACTAATACTCTTACTCTTGGAGGAATTTAATGGCACATATAAATTAAACATCCATTTGTTCTCTTATGTATGAAGACCTGGTTTGCATGACACAACAACCCATCATGCGTAGCTAGCCATGATGGGTTGTCATCTTGTCCGTACCCAACACGTCTAGCACAGGGTGGCTTAATTTTTGTGAACAAGCCACCCTGACAACCTATGGCTTGTCCTAGGGGTTATCATACCGATGATTGGTTGTCATGCCATCCGAACCTGGGAGAGACAGATTTCAGCATGGCTTGTTGAAAAGTGCCACTAAGCCTTTGGGCAAGAGCAGCCAAAAACACTTCTGCTCCTCTCCTTGCAAGCAATCTTGCTTCCTGAAGTCTACCAAGTAACATAATGTGCTGTGGCAGATTGCACCCTCCTTCGTTCTTCAGCAGGCTCTTCCCTAGGGATGTGCTAGGATTTTGTTCAGGGGGGGTGGGGTGGAAATCCAATGAACTGGCTGGGCTCGACCTCCCAAACTCCGTCCCGCTTACCTTCTTCCTTGGCTGGACTCATGTTCTCCTGAGTTGAGCCAGGGAAGCAACTTCCAGGTTCCCAGCAGCCCACTGTTTACATAGAAAATTCCTTAAGATATGCTAAAAGTGGCCACAAATAGCATAACTTGTGCAAATTGCAGCCGCTTTTGACATATCTTAAGGCATTTTCTACGTAAACAGTGGCCTGCCGGGAACCTGGAAGTCTGCTGAGTGGTGCGTTGCGTGTCCGCTTTTGGCCCGGCTCGGTGGGCGCAGCAGTGGTGTCTGCTGAGCCAGAGGTGGATCGGGTCCACCCCTACACCTCCCTCACCTCCTGTGGTCTTTCACGGCTTCACGTGTTGTTAGCGAAGTAGTTTTTCCTTGCCCATGTGAGCCAGCTGTGTGTTATCTGCACAGCGACACTGAAGGAGCTTGTTATCCTGCCAACTCAAGTCGCCCTTACTCCACCCCCCTATAGCAATGTTTCCCAAAGGATTCACATGGGGGGAAATCCAATATTTAATGGGGGGGGAAAACAACTCACACAGTCATTTGAGACTTCATATTGTACAATCCCTTAACATGATGTTGTCTGTAAAATTGCTTCGCATTTGTGCAACAGATAGGTACCGATATTAGCACTACCCCCTTTTTGGTGAAATGTTCCCACTGGTGATAGCTGCTCCTCCTGGCCACTGGAGCCCTAATCTATCCTCCCCCGTAATGGCCCTTCCTGTTTGGGAGGACTTTTATGCAACCCAGAAACAGTCGCTGCAGGTATTTTAGCAGTTGCTGTCTGCAAAGTTTGCTTTCCAGCATCATTAACTTCCCATACAGCACCATGGATCCCACAAAGGAGGCAGATGGTGAGTCCTCACCACCACTCTTCTTACAAGACCCCTCCACACAAGCATTGCAGGAGTCAGCTTGTGATGCATTTAGGGGCCCTGGAGAAGTCAGAGGGAGAGAAAAAGCATGTGAGAATCCAGGTGCATTTCTGGAGTGAGGCTGAACTAGGCACATTCATAGATCTCTGGATAAGCCCAGAGGCCCAGGAGTACCTCCAGAGCAGCTAGGCACTTTGTCTATTTATTTATTTATTTATTATATTTATACCCCGCCTTTTTTCCTGCAAGGAACCCAAGGCGGCTTACATAATCATCGTCCTCCTCCTCTCTGTTTTATCCTCACAACAACCCTGTGAGGTAGGTTAGGCTGAGAGTCCGTGACTGGCCCAAAGTCACCCAGTGAGTTTCATGGCTGAGTGGGGACTAGAACCTGGATCTCCCGAGTCCCAGCCCAACATTCTCACCACTAGGGCCATTCTTGCACCCTCATGCAGTGCAAGGAGAAGCTGCACAGGCTGAAGAAAAAGTTTAAGGAAATCACAGGTCACAACAAGTGGTCAGGGGTTGAGCCTCACACCATGCCATTTTATGACAAGCTTGCTACTATCCTGCTAGGTTGGAGGGATGTAATGCCCTGCCCAGTTATATTGTTGGCATTGGGATTCCCTTGAGCCACCCACAGAGAGTCAGGCACCAGTCCATGACGTGCTGCCAGTCTCCAACCCGTAACTTCTCCTCCCCAATTCCAAGCACATCAAGACATGCTGAGCCCTATACTGTGTGGACAATCGTCTCCAGTATGCCCAAGCTGTGCAGGGCCATGTCTGCAAGTATTCTGAGACCCACCCACCCCAGATCCTGGGCTGCCCCAAAAAGTCCATCCCAGCTTCCCCAGCAACCAGCCCACCCCCTTTGGGGACAAGTTTGCCAACAACATACTCCTTCAGCACAAGCAGCACGGGATATTTACTTTCTGCTGTGAGAGAAGAAACCAGACCAGCAGCAACTTCATGACATGAACCCAGAGATGCTCCAAAGAAAAGGAAGGACTTGAGCACAGCCATTTGGGAAGTGGTCTCTAGAGTACTTTCCCAAGGGAAATGCAGTCAGAGCTGGACCTCCATGTGGAAGGTATGGATGTCTGCCCTAAAGACATCTGGAGTCTCCTACTTGTAGTAGCCAGAGGAGAAGGAACAGCAAGGAGCACAACACAGTGCTGTAGATCTAGGCATGCTTATGAAGCAGGCATTCGCTAGTACTGGAGAACCACGGGAAGATCTGGGAAGTGAGCTTGAGGGGACAATTCTTCCCAAAACTGTCTCAGTTGAGGGTGGGAGCATGGTCACTGCCTCTAGCCCTTAACTTTTTATGCCTCTTCACAGAGCCAAGTGACCCCTCCTTCACTGGCTTGGGGTCATGAGCTCAATGAGATTTCCCTGTCTGAATCAACAAAGGCAGGAGGGAGGGTGAGTGAAAGCAAGCAGCTTTGCCGACAGGCCCTGAGGGTGGCGGCTGCAACACAAACCACTACCTGGGGAGTTGGAAGGGGGAATACAAAGTGAGAGTGGGAGCTGCTTCATAGAGGGGAGCAGGGAGAGGGAGACTGGAAGATCGAAACATGCAGCACAGGCAGGGAAAGATAGCGGTGCAAAATTAAAACAAAACAAAACACAAGGACATGGAAAGGTTTACAGTTATTGTTAGTAATACAGGCAGGTATCGGCAGGCACAGGGTGGTGGAGGGATGGGAAAACTTTCTGATAGGAGCCAGCAAAGGCGACACGTGCCCCAATAATGCAGCAGACTAATAGTAAAAAGGCTGTTGACATAGTGAGGGAGCAAGGGCTCATGGGATGCAGATTCTGCTGCAAAGATGACTGGGATATGTGCTGGAGCCAGCTGGAGACTGAGGCGGAAGGAGGAGCAGAGCAAGCCATGGCAATCCCGATCATCTATGAACAACCCACACTGTGTAGCTTATTCACACAGGGTAACTTCATGTGACATGCAAAACTGCCCATTCTCACTGCACTTACTTAAAATGGATTGACTCTCCAGCTTTCCATTCCATTCCAGTAGGACATGCACAGACCATGCAAATGCCACAGTGTGTAGAAATCAGTGTGTGCACTTAAAAAAGGAATAGCCCTATATTTGCTATTTCAATTCCTCCTTGATTGCCAAGATACATTTCTAAAAGTTTATTGCTGCGTTGTACAGAGCAGCATTAATTGAGTGTTAACGAGCTGTCAGATCAGCTTCCCACTGTCCTTATTATTGGATGTCACAGTCCCAGTGATGTCCCAATTAAGCAGAACCTAAATGCTATTTAATAATACTACTGCTGTATAGTAAACTTTTCCCTCGGTATCTTCCAATTCATTTATCAGGAGGTTTCCATCATCGATGTTGTGATTACATAGTACAGACAGCTTACTACATGGGAAATTCAGGCACTGTGGGGATATGTGTACATTATCTCTTTGATTGTGAGCACATTCCACGGAGCTTAGAGTCACTGCAGTAGAGTAGGAGGAGCGATGCTTCTTGATGATGTGCTGCACATTGAAGACTGGCTGAAGATGGTGGGAATTGTAGTCTAATGCATTTGGAGCAAGCCGCAGCATGGCCATGTGTCCTCTTTTACAAAGGACAGTCCTCTATTTGATGGGCTGTCAGAGGACAGTCCTCTATTGAAAAGTATCTGTGCTTTGAAGGGCCGCCCAGTCCAAAATCTGTTTAAAGATAAAGAACTATAAGACGGGAGGATGTACAGGCCCTGAAGATGCTAATCAACAGTTAGCATGTGGACAACAGCTGAATGAGCAGGCACACAGGCCACCTGTTCAGTCTTCTCCACTATGGTGTGCTGCTGCATTGCATTTCTGTTTAAATCATGGCAATTATTTCTAAATTTGCATCTTTACATGTACATGAGCCTATGCAACTGTTATGCAAATCTGTATCCACTCCCCCCCCCCTTGCACCCCACCCTGCCTGCCGGAAACACACAAGCCAGGATGTGAAGACAAGAGGCCTCTCCTGAAGCTTGCTCCAGAGAAACTGATATATGGAGGCATGCTGCCTCTGAATGGGGGGTGGGGGTGGGAAGAGAGGTGTAGTTAGTTATCACAGCTAATAGCAGTCCATGGGCCTATCCTCCATGAGTTTGTTATACACAGAGAGAGAGAGAGAGGCTATTTTGCAAGGCATATAACAGGAGGGCAAAGGCAGGCTGAGAACTGACGTTCACAGAAGGCAGTCTGAACAAGTTGACAGTACTGGGGAACCAGGAGAAGTTTGAGAAGCAAAATGGAAAGAGCCAGGGTGGTGGTGGTAGAACACAGAATAGCCTGTGACCAGCACAGCACACAAGTACTTTGTCCCGTGATGTTATCTACCAGGGAGCAAAGGGCAGGGACCAAGCACAGGGCCAAGTCTTGGAGCAAGGCAGAGAGCTTCCAAAGCTAACTGGGCCCAGGAAAGCTCACTGTTTCTCTGAAGAGCTGCAGTGGCTCACATGGCAAGACTTTAGTCCAGTTTTCATAAGGTCTGCTGTGCTGTTCAATTCCCCAATGGCTGACAACCCCAAAACACTTTGCTGTTAGAAGGCACACAATCCCTGTCCATATTGGACTGGTCACACAAGTTCATTCCCACCTCCAAAACTACAGAGCTTTATTTTCTACAGTACAATAGAGATGGCTGAAGAAGAAGACATCTCCTCAGCTTCTCACTGTCTAGCTGGGCCCCTTAGGTTTGGATAGAGTTTGTTTCTCACTTGCTCTCTTTCTTGTGTCCCCACAAGTACATTGCTAGATATCCTTTGTCATCCCATCTTCAGAAATGTATTTGTGCAGAAGGTCTCCGTACACTTAAGCGGGTGCTGCCCGCAATTCTGGCATCTCAACTCCTGTTTTGTTTTTTCTGGCGGAGGTACCAGGCAATCATCAGCTGTAATTATTCCAGAACTCGTCACAGATGGAATTCTGAGGTTCTCAGCCTTAAAACAGAATTCATTATTCAAATTTTAAACCAGGCCTTCTGTAGGGAGCTCCGAATAGACTCATTACTGATTCTGAGGTGTTGCAGTTTCATTGGCTCTATATCCTGATCTAATGTTACCAGTGGCTATTCCAAGACCCACCCATGCTTTCAATGGATCCACTTGTTTGGGCCATTTCACACATGGATGTTTCCAGATGAGGCTTTTATGGTGCCATCAGTGGTGTCTTCTACACATAGCCCCCGCCCCATGTTTCCACACTGATTCTTCTGTCTCTTTCTTTACCATGGAAAATCCATTAAGGGGGGGGAAGGCAGAATGGCTGCATAATGTCTTCGTGACTGTTCACACTAGGAACCCTCTGTCTGGAACTACCCATTACATCACAGCAAACCTGTGCTTGCCTCCAATAAGGTATATGTAGGCAATCTGAAGTGCAAAATGTTATGAGACAAACACCCGTTTGACAGTGACAGATCCAGTGTACACTTAAGACACCTTCTGTGTTAAGAGGCCCTGAGTATACCTGTGTGAATGTATAACAGGCATCCACACACAGTGGGGTAGCAGAGACAGGGTTCACAGGCCCATGGGCAAAAAACCCCTTCCCTGGCCAAAGGACCAAAGCCTCTTTCCACTGACTATCAATCATTTGGTGGTCTTCCAGCTTTGGCATGGTTTCTTTCTCGTTCTAAGTGGTTGAAATGTCTCTCCTAAGGCTTCATTAATGGCAGTTAGAGTTTTAAACTACAATATGCTGGTATTTGTTCATAATTTTGGCCCCACCCCTTTGGCCCCACCCACAACTAGAATGCAGCCCCCAAGAGCTTCTCAGAAATTGAATTTGGCCCTTGGATTGAAAGAGAGTCAACACCCCTGCCATATGACCAACAGGAGCACCCTCAGTGACACCTTTCAGTATGCTTTCTGAATGGATAGGGATTGTACCTGCATGTTAGAGTCAGGGTTAAGGTTCAGGTTAGGGTTAGGGTTAGTAAAACCTGGGTCGCTGTGCATGTCCAGGTGCTGGAAATTTGCCTAGATTGGGCAGACAAAGTGAGCGGTCAACAAGAACACCCTCAGTGATGCCTTTGACCATGCTGTCTGAATGCATAGGGATTATACATAGATGTTAGGGATACGGTTAAGATACAGGTAAGGTTAGGGTTAGGAAAACCTGGGTCCCTGTGCATGTCCGTGAGCTGCTGGAGGACAGCACTCTATCTGATAGTGTATTCTATTTGATGGACTGCTGAGTCCAGGTCTAGTTTAAGTTGAAGCACCATAAGATGGGACAGCAGGGTCCTTGACGTTGCTCATCAAGCATTTGCACCTGGACAGGAGACTGAGCAGGAAGGCCAGTCACCTGCTCAGTCTTCCTCACTATGGTGAGATGTATTGTATTTCTATTTAGTTTACAATAATATTTCTAAATTTGCATTGATGCATATAAATTAGCATATGTAAATATTATGCAAATTGGTTTCCTCTTGTGTCCTCTTTTTTTGGTGATGCGTTTCCTCTTTGGCGATATGTAAGTAGCCACCCTACTACTGATGCAAAGTATATATAAAAAAAGCTCCACAAATGGATGAGGCGTGTGCCTATGTGTAGGAGCAAATGCTCTGGCTAGAAGAAAAGGAGAGCAGTTGCATAAGTCAATTGTCTTAGGTGGTTTTCAGTGTAATCGCCCAGTGATTGGCACTGTAAGGTAGCTACTGACACATTCACATACACACAACATTGGGCCATAAGCTGATACCTGGTCCAGGAAGCCAGAGGGCACACATTAAGCTGGTGGCTGGATTCTAGGTGGCCAATGACATGCCTTCTGTTGCCCAGCAATGGCCTGATCAGTTTGCTTTGCAATCACATACCAACTGGTAGCAACTGATGCCTTGCAGGATTCAACAGTTTTTGCTCTCTTGCTCTGCCTGTCAGATGCAGCTTCCAGCCTGTTCATAACAGAGCAAAGCACATTATGGACATAATCCAACATGGAGCTGGAAACTGGCTTAAGCATATTTAACTTCAGAAGTAATAATTTTAAACTGGAGTAACCATGAGAACAAGGGAAGGGGAGGTAACACAAAGGGAGAGAGAGAGAGAGAGAGAGAGAGAGAGAGAGAGAGAGAGAGAGAGAGAGAATTTTAACAAGGATTTCATCGGTTACGTTTCTGTTTGCATCAAGAGACAAGGCCCCATTCACCCATATATCTAGCAGTGCATGCAGCATTTTGCTCTGGTTCCAGTGAAGTGCAACTGACATGTACATGTGGGGGTGGGTGTTGTGATATGTTTCACTTTACCAGCTGCAGCACATTGTTTACACATGGAAGGGACAGAATGGCTGTAAACAGGTTTTGTTATGTCTTACTAGAATCCTTGATTCTGGGCTGTCAGAACAACATGAGCTGGTCACATGGTTTGTATGTTCTGATGACGTGCTAACTTGTTTTCTGTCTGAAGCCATCTTAGAGAGAAGCTGGACTGCTTTCTCTCTTCTTCTGGTTCTTCTTTCTAGACTTTGTTCCTGCAACAATGTAACGTCTTTGCTGAGGTGGAGTGAAGCTCAACTTACTCCACTGGATGTAATGCTTGCTATGCATTTATACTCTGCTGCACATGGACTGTAACTAGGAAATGTATACTCTGTAGAACTTTACTTGCTAAGTGAATAAACAGGTAGAAATAGACCTGTGGTGTTCCAGAGTGTTTCCTGGCTCCATGGATTAATCTGCAACGGGGAAGCTGGAAGCAAGTCTGATTACAGGGCAGACTGGGCTGGCCAAGGTTGGCACCGACACAGCACGCTGCACGCTGCGTAGGGAGGTGAGATCTGGAAGATCTGTGTGTGGAATTTCAGGCGTCTGTTAGCACACAGATAGGATTATAAATCTCCCAACTCTGCTCACACGCCAACAGTGGGAAAAGAGAATACTGGAGCTGCATGGGCAGACACAATTCCTTGGTTCTTTCCCACCTAACCTTTGCTAAATTGAGAGGCAGGTGATGACTGGGATGGGAAAATCCCATGCATTTGGCCTCTCCAATGCACTTCCAGTACATTCAGGTACATACCCCCGAGGCAAGGGATCACACCATAGAGAAGCTGTTCCAGTGCTGTTGGAGGTATCTGTAAATGGGGCATAAGTCAGTTAATGTTGGGCACCAGGGTTTTCTGGTTCCAGTCAGAGGCTCAAACTACGGATATGTAGCTCAAGTGAGAGTCCTTTACTGTACAGCAGCATGAGGGGGAGCAGGAAGAGAGATTTGCAGCAGAAGGTGTTTAATCCTTTCTCTGCCTGCTACTCCTCCCACACGCACACATGTCTGCCACCACAGCAGGGTTTTCCCCCCTCGTTCCAGGTATGTGGGGTTATTTTTTACAAATGTATTCAGTTTGATAACTGAGAATAGATCATCCATCTTCAGAGGCAGCAGTGCCACCCCATAATAGCAAAGAGTGGGGAAAGGGGCTCCTCTGCTGAGTGGTCCCACCTTCCCACCACTAAAGGGAAGTGAAAGAATTGCTGCCTCTACCGGTTCAGCTTGCTACCTTTGTTCAGATAATGGCACCAGGTTGGCTCTTGCTTCCCTGCATTTAATTGGCATTAAAGATTAAAGAGCAGATTACCAAAAGCAATCACAAAGAATCCACTTGTCTGTATTTCACAACAGCTCACAAGCGGTTTGATATTTACTGTCAGCTGGCATTTAATTACAGTGCCAGATTCAGAGAATATAATTGACAGAGCGCTGAGGACTAATTCTTGAAAAGAGATGCTTTTTGCCATGCGACAATGTGCCGGCTAATTGAAGCAAACTTCCTCTTTTACAAAGCAAGGAGATTTGATAGGGCTCCTTCTTCTTGAAGCCCCTGTTCTTTCCCACACATCCACATCCTTACAACTGCAGATCAGAGTGGCTGGATTTGGACTAGAGGAAGGAAAGCACACACACACACACACACACACACACACAGAGAGAGAGAGAGAGAGAGAGAGAGAGAGAGAGAGAAGTCACTTATTCATGGGGTACCAGCCTTATAATAACTATTTCCAGCCGGATCTTAAGGCCTGTTTACTCAAAGCAAATCTCGGGGTCGGGGCAACATGACCTCAAACATGTATGCAACAGGATTGCAGCTTTAAAAGTCCAGCTAATGGAAACCCATCAGTTACTCATACAGCTGGCCAAGATCCATGGGAATGTGCAGTGCAGTGCTGAGGTGCACTATCTTAAAAGTTAGGTGTAAGACAGGAAAGAAGTCTGCAAAATGTCTGAGGCATTGCTTGCGGTGTGTAGGAGAAGTACCTTTATGGGCAATTTTTGCTCATTTTTGATTAAAATGTTGTTTGTTTCGAAGGGCTAAAGAAAGATACAATTCTGTGAAAAACACTGAGTTTGTAAGATGTGAGCGTCTTCCAAAACAGTTATTTCCTCCATTTTGGAAGAAACCATACTTGGCTTCCATCAGGTTGCCTACCTAACATTCAAAAACCACACGCCAGCCAGCAAATATCCTCCAAGTCCCAAAATTAACTACCTATATTTACAGTAGTCCCATGTGGAAGTCCTTTTTTCTAAGCTACTGCATCCCACATTGGCATTCTAATATGAAACACCCCTGATTCTATCGAATTAGAGGATTTTCATGGAAATTATTCAATATTCCCTCCTCAATAGAAAAAATAAGCTCCCTCACTGGAAAACCTATTAATTGGCCACTTCTAACAAGGACTTAAAAGCATTTATTGGTTCACTGTTGTGATTTATTGATTATTTAAAATGTCTTAATTGTGGGTTTTTTAATGTGAAGTTTTGACTGGATTATGATCAATGCTGGCTCCTGTGAATGGGTTCCTTCCAGTACAAAGGGAAATGCTGCGGAAAATATGTTATTCTCTATAGAATGGGGGTGGGCTATGGCCCTCTAGCTGTTGTTTGACTCCATCTCCCATCAACCCCAGCCAGCTTGGCCAATGATCAAGGACAATGAGGGTTCCAGTCCCACAACATCTGGAGTGCCATGGTTACCCATACATCTGGAGTGCCATGGTTACCCATTTCTGCTCAAGATTCAAACCGACCTATCTTCTTGAGAGATGTCTGGAAAGCTTTTCTCTCACGCCCCTCTGATTTTCAGTTGTCCTTCTTCCATTCAGAGGTCTTTCCTCAAAGGAAAGGGGAGCTTTAGGAGCCCCAGTATTCTTCTCCAGCTCTGATTAAAATCCAAGCCAGAGGAGAATTCACAGCTTCCATCTCATCCTACCCACTAACACCCCAATCCCATTAAAAACCTACCCGCCAGTGGCAACTAGGGCATACAAAGAGAAGGAGGTCTGTCCCTTCTCCCTTCCCTCTCTAGTGCCCTGGAAGAACAACCTGAATGTCAGATTAGCATGGAAAATAAGCAGAATTATTTCCAATTTGGGGGGAAATCACTTCTACTCATTGCCAAACCAATCTGACATGAGTGGAGTGGGTGGCTAGCCCTTCACTAGTTTTTTTGTGGCCCTTTTCGCTTCCTTCCTTCCTTTCTCTCCTTTTCTCTCCTTTTGTTGCACATGCCCCCATATAGAGTTGAAATTTAGAATCTAAGCTCTTAGGGGGCAGGGGGCCATGTGTTTTGCTTATGTAGCTCTGCAACACACCACGTACACTGACTGACTGTGCTGTACAAGCCCGCAACAATCAAAAAGCCCCATCCCCCCCCTCTTCAGCATCTTCTTACAAAAGCCCTTCAAAGATTAAAAAGCAGAGGATCAAGCATTCTCAGAAATTAAATCTGATTCTTCAGTCTTTGGCTTCATTTTATACGAAGCTGCCATTAGGAATCTAAACAGTGTGGTGGCACCAACAAGCCCAATCATACGTATCTTTGCTCTAGTCATTTCTTTGTTGTTTGCGCCCTTCCCTCTCTGTGGAAAGCTATATTTAAATCCTAATTGTCTCTCAATAGTCCTTATTATGGCACCGCAAGGGGGGATTTGCATTGCAAATGCCATGGGGTTTATTTTACTTTATTTTATTTTTATTTTTTGTCTGGCCCCCAGGGAGGTACAAGCTTTGTGTCTGGTGCCCTTTATCTCTTGTCTCATTTCCATATTTTATAAGCTCTCCTCTCCATAAAAGGGTGGATCATTTTGCTACTTCATTGGCCACCAGCTAATAGCATTTTCCTAGATACTTCTTCAGTAATAAAAGCTTCAAACAGGGCAATGAAATCATTTGGCCAGCCCGTTGCTAAGGCAGGTCAATTCTTATCAATGAAGTGTAGCCTGAAGTGATGGTTTGCATTTCTCTTTTATTTCGAAGGACCGCCACCTCCCCCGACATTTGGCAAGAGCTACAGACGCATAGAGTGAGACAAAACAAGTGCCTTGTGGGCAGGAATGTTCAAAACCTTTTCCATTCATACTCACAGATATTGCTCTCCTTTCTGAAATAGTGGCTTCCTAAGTTCAGGGCACGTTTTGTCAAAAGCAAACAGGCTATTGTTGTAAAGGTACATGATGCGGTTTTTGCACTTTCCAGATCATAGGTGGAATTGGCTTAATGGTGCATCATAGAATAGTAGAGTTGGAAGGGACTACAAGGCCATTGAGTCCAACCCCCTGCTCAATGCAGGAACCCAGGTCAAAGCATTCCTGACAGATGGCTGTCCAGCTGCATCTTGAATCCTTCAGTGTGGGACAGCCCACCACCTCCCTAGGTAGTTCATTCCACTGTCGGATTGCTCTAACAGCCAGGAATTTTTTTCCTGATGTCCAGGTGGAATCTGGCTTCCTGTAACTTGAGCCCATTATTCCGTGTCCTGCACTCTGGGATAGTGGAGAAGATATCCTGGCTCTCCTCTGTGTGACAACCCTTCAAGTACTGGAAGAGTGCGATCATATCTCCCCTCAGTCTCCTCTTCTGAAGGCTAAACATGCCCAGTTCTTTCAGTCTCTCCTCATAGGGCCTTGTTTCCAGTCCCTTTATCATCCTTGTTGCCCTCCTCTGAACCCTCTCCAGTTTGTCTACATCCTTCTTAAAGTGTGGTGCCCAGAACTGGACGCAGTACTCAAGATAAGGCCTAACCAGTGCCGAGTAAAGGGGAATTATCACTTCCCACAATTTGGAAGCTATACTTCTATTAATGCAGCCCAAAATAGCATTTGCCTTCTTTGCAGCCACATCGCATTGCTGGCTCATATTCAGCTTGTGATCTACAACAATTCCAAGATCCTTCTCACTTGTAGTATTGTTGAGCCAAGTGTCCCCCATTCTGTAACTCTGCATTTGGTTTCCTCTCCCTAGGTGCAGCACTTGGCATTTATCCCTATTAAATTTCATTCTGTTGGTTTCAGCCCAGCGCTCTAGCCTATTGAGATAACTTTGAATTTTGTTTCTGTCTTCCAGAGTATTAGCTGTTCCACCCAGTTTTGTGTCATCTGCAAATTTGATAAGCATTCCCTGCACCTCCTCATCCAAGTCATTAATAAAAATGTTGAAGAGCACTGGGTCCAGGACCGAGCCTTACAGTACCCTGCTCATTACCTCTCCCCAGTTTGAGAAGGTACCATTGATAAGCACTCTTTGAGATTGATTCTGTAGCCAACTGTGGATCCACCTGATAGTTGTTCCATCTAGCCCACTTTTAGCTAGCAGGCTAATCAGGATAATCATGATGAGGCACTTTGTCAAAAGCTTTGCTGAAGTCAAGATATATTATGTCCACAGCATTCCCACAGTCTACAAGGGAAGTTACCCGATCAAAAAATGAGAT
Organism: Shinisaurus crocodilurus; assembly: GCA_021292165.1. NCBI lineage: Eukaryota > Metazoa > Chordata > Lepidosauria > Squamata > Shinisauridae > Shinisaurus > Shinisaurus crocodilurus. The sequence continues at coordinate 9,150,883 of CM037884.1, read as the reverse complement.
CAGATTAGTCTGGCAAGATTTGTTCTTGACAAATCCATGTTGGCTTCTAGTAATCACTTCATTGTTTTCAAGGTGCTTGCAGATTGACTGCTTTATAATCTGCTCCAGAATTTTCCCAGGGATTGATGTCAGACTGACTGGTCTGTAGTTCCCAGGTTCCTCCTTCTTCCCCTTTTTGAAGATAGGAACAACATTAGCCCTCCTCCAGTCATCTGGCACTTCACCTGTCCTCCATGATTTCTCAAAAATAATAGACAGTGGTTCTGAGAGTTCTTCTGCCAGTTCCTTTATTACTCTAGTTTGCAGTTCATCGGCCCCTGGAGATTTTAACTCATTCAAAGTAATCATTGTCCCCTGACCATTTGCCTATCAATCTCAAGCTGCAATCCTGCCCCTTCAGCTTGTACTTCAGGTTTGTCAGGGGGGACATAGACCCTCTTTTGGGAGAAGACCAAGTCAAAGTAGGAATTGAGCACTTCTGCCTTTTCTTTGTCATCTGTTATCATTTTGCCATCCTCATTGAGTAGTTGAACCACCATTTCTTTCATGTTCCACCCTCAAAAGGCACAATATCTCTAAGCATCAGAATGTATGTCTATATCATTGTCGCACTCGCACATTGCATGTACAGTTACGCTGCCATGAACAGTCGCTGCTTCCCCACCTCCACTCCTACCACACAGATCCAGTGATACTATTTGGAAAGCTGCTGCCCATTTCGGAGTTCGGATACTTGTCTACAAAAGTGAATACATGGTTTTCAGATTAGGATGCAAAGTAATGGATAGCACTTATGGCATCCCAATGCACTTGCACTAAGATGCATCACACACACACAATCCCTGGTATTGTGCCTTAATACAATTGGAAATTACACACACACACACACACACACACACACACAAAACAAAAAATGTCTATTGAGTGGTTTTCTTTTTGCATTTACAGCAATGCACCATACGGAGTCAGCCACCTACATTCCCTTAACCTGTCATGAGGATTCTAAGTAAGTAAGCCTGGGATCAGAGCCTAATGGGACCACACACCCTAAATGAGTGTGTTCATTCACTCACTTGAAGCTTAATAGATTTGTGTCAAGGTAACATGCAATGCATTTCTTAGGATGCATTTTTCTCTGAACTGGGTCTTTCATCCTCTCTATTTCCAATGTTCAGGCTATGGGTTAAATCCAATGTTTATTCTACCTCGAGTAGGCCAGGAGTAGGCAACATGGTGCCAGCAGGCACCAATGTGCCCCTGGGCACCTTTCTTGACACCCACCAAGGTTCCCAACCTCTCCCACTTAAAGACAACAACAACAACACTTTTTTTATTGGCATGTGAGATTGCTGTGGAATAGGTTTCTATTGATGTTGAAAACTGTGGGTTCAAAGGAGTTGTTTAGTGTGTTGGGGCTCAGACCCCACCTCTGCCCTGTACTCAGCCTTTTGGACAGGTTACTTGTTCTTTGCACACCTCCCATGGCAGCCATATTGTGGTGGTACCCAGGAAAGTTTCTCAAATTGCCAAATGCACCCATGGCCCAAAAAGGTGGCCTACCTCAGGAGCAGACCCACTGAAATGAATGGGACTTAACTTAGTCATGACTAAATTGAGTCCCATTCATTTCAGTGGGTCTGCTCTAAGTAGGACCTACATTGGAATTAACCCCATGAGGGCACAATCCTATGCAATATGCATGCTTAGATAGGAAAGAGTCCTATAATTCCCAGCATCCCCCAGCCAGCATGGCTGGCTGGGGCATGCTGGGAGCTGTAGGACTTTTTTCTGTCTAAACATGTGTAGGATTGCCCCCTGAGTGTTGCTGCTTATGTAGCCAAAATGGAACCACCCATGCAGAAGAAGAGGTATCAGCAGGTTTAGAGGGATCCCTTAGGTTTGCGGAAGTACAAAACAATTGAGGGGGGAACCCTAAGGGGGAGCCAAAAACAACAACAACAACAACAACAACAACAGTCCATGCTCAATGGTTGACTAATTGTTGGCGGAAGAAATGGAAACCAGTGGAGAGGAGAGAGAATGGGACAGAGTGGCTGGAATCCCGACAGGGTGCATTGCACACTGCAACATTTTGTTGCAGGTCTCACTTGAAACTCTATATTCCATCAACATGGTCTATTTATATGAATGAATGAGTTATCAGTAATGCGGGGGGGGGGCGACAGATATCAGTTGAGCGCTTTTAATTCTATGCTCGTTCAGGCAGGTGGCTTACTACATGTAGAGGTAGCTAAAGAAGACATTCTTCCAAAGTTTGCAACCAAAATTAAGAGTTAAAGTGCATCCATTGATGAACACACATAGGGCCTTTTATGGAAGTGAGCAAGTCACATTTTTGGCGAGCTCCCTGGTGCTCCCGCCCAAACCACACAATATTCCTTTCCGACAGAAATGGGGTCTAGCTAGCTGGCCATTTGCTCAGATTGGCTTCAAACTGGAATTCCCAAGGATTACAAATTAGTGATTGCCCAACATAAATCCCGGTCACTGTGGACCATAGAATACAGTCATTAGGAGAACACATCCGATAGATTGACACTGTGGAGGCCTAGCACAGATACATGGAAATTCAACCTGCAGAGAAACTTGTGGTAACACAAAACCCACAAACTGATTGGCAGGAACTGGGCTACTGATGCATCACCTTGAAAGGCATTTTCAGCCAAAGATCTCTACACAAATAGAAAATCATTAAGAGTGAATACAATCAAGCACAAAGAAAAAGGAGGTGGGGTAAGGGGGAGAAGTCAGCCTGGAATAGATTTCTCGTTTGGGGAATTTAGTAGTTATATTTAGAAAGGAATACAATAGAACTAGATAAACTAATGTAGCTAAATATTTACACAGAATCTCCATATTAAAAGAGCCCCCAAGAGAAATCAGACAAAGAAGCCAAGATAACTGAGTTTGGGGAAGCAAGTTAGTAAATAATGAATATGTAGAAGGATTTTTTAGTATTATTATATATATTCACTTAGGAAGGAGGGAAAGCACTGAGGTCAGTAAATAGCAATTTATAAAAAGGAACAAATTGCAGAAGAATCATTCAACTTGCCCAATACACACACACACACACACACAGCACCTAGCATGTCAACCATCTGTGTAGTTCAGGGCAATCAGTTGCTTAGGCCCATTTCAAGCTTTCAAAGACATGCCAACCAGCCTTTAGATGAGCAAGTGGTGCTTCCTTGTATTGTTTTGAAGGTTGTATTCAGGGCTTTTTTTCTGGTGGAACTCACCGGAACTGAGTTCCAGCACCTTTTCTTCTATTAATTGCATTACAATTTAATCGCCATCTACTCCCGAGGAAATGTAATCCAAGAGTTCCGGTACCTTTTTCTCCAGAAAAAAACCACTGGTTGTATTTAAAAAGAAGAAGAAGAAGATATTGCAAAAACAACAACAGCTGCAAAAACAGCAAACATGGTGCTCAGTCTGTGTCTGGGGCTGGGCTGTACCACTTCACACTGCAGGTGGGGGATCACGTGATTGAATGGACCCCCCAAACGTCCCCGCACCCCACCCACATAAGATGCCTTGGATAGATGCTTCAGCTCCCCTATTTACCTGGGAAAAAAGCCCTATTTTCTGGTCCCCCTCCCCTAGTAAAAAGCCTCTCCCTATTTTTGCCTTTGCAGAGTGCCTTGCTAAAAATCTTGTTCATGGACATTACTAGAGGGTTTTTTTTCCTTCAGCATTCAGAGATCCTCCCCAGGGTCTCTGGAAACGAAATGTCTGAGTGGAGAATGGATGCATTTTGTCTCCAGTGCAAATATAGGTAAATGCATGAACACATGACACCATGTAATGCACAGCCTGCCATTTCATATGCTGCCCCTGCTGAGGTGTTTTTAAACTGTTGGTAATGTATTGTAAGACAATTCTGTTTGTCTAATATATTGTTATTTTTGCCCCACTTCTCCAAGCAATGAGAAGTTCTAGGGGGTGCAGTGCTTACCCTGGTTTGGTTTTCAGTGGCAGGAGGTCACTGGAGGCTTATCACTGTTTTGTAATACTTGGCTTGGTTTCAAAATATACAGGTTGAACATAGGTGGGAGCACAGTTTAAACACTCTGGCAGCCAAAGTCCTACTGCTCCCACATCAGATCTCCAGAGAGCATCAGCCAGCACCCCAAAATGCTCCTAGCTTACAAGTCCCAAACTCTCCTGCTCTGTCTTGGTCCCTGACTCAAACCACAGTTCCCGTTGTTTCTATTCATGAATCCCTATGTTACATCAACACTGGCTGGAGTTGTAGGGGAGAGAGGGAGGTCTGTTTTTTGCTCCCTTCAGGGGAGTTAAAGATGGTCTTCTAACATCACTGAAATATCCTGGTTGTCAAATCCATGACTCTGGGCAACCATTGCCTTAAGGCAGCCTTCCTCAACCTAGTACCCTCCACACATCTGGAGGGTGCCCGGAGGGGAGGATGGCTGCCTTAAGGCAACTCACAGTGACAGTCCCTATTCACAGAAAACTGATCGCAAAACCTATTATAGCATTTTCGATCAAAAGAACAAGTGCCACCTTGGCTTGTTAAATCAGCAGAGGGCAGACCATTACAGAGTAAATGAATACAACAGGCAGAGAAGCTTCAGCAAAGTGTGAAGATGGATCAGACAGTGAGTCTTGGAATGAAGAGAGAGGCATTACATTACAAGCATGTCCCATTTTCATATGAGAATTGTGGGAGGGTATGCAGGGAGAAGGGTTCCAGCCTGGTCTTCTCCATGGTATCCCACTTTTCTGTGCAGGGGATTTTTTAGGGAAACTGCATTGTCAGAAACTGCTGACCACTGTCCTAAGTGATGAAGCACATAATTACAACCTCTCAGCAAAGACCCTTCCAGACCTGGACTGACTCCACCCAGCCAGGTTGTCCATTGGATCCTTCTGAGCAGAAAGGAGTATAAAGAGCTTCCTGTTGCAGTTCAGCCTTTCTCAACCAACTAGGTCTACCTGAGCTTCGGGGTGCCTTGTGTTCCTGCTCTTTGGCCCCAACTACTGGTTTGCCCTCTGATCCTTATTGCATTTCAAGTCCTGGCTTGTTCTCCAGTCCGGCTTGCTGGTTTGCCCACTGAACCTAATTGTCGTTTGGTCTTCCTGTCTCCCAGTTTCCACCTCCTGACTTGCTCTGGACTGCTCTCCACAGCCCTGCTCTCCACATGCATCTTAGTCTTTTGAGCCCTCCATTTGCAAAGTCCCACTTCACATTATACCTCAAGAAAAAACTAGGCCATAGTGACAGAGATTGATCATCAGTAGGGCAGCCTTCCCCAACCTGGCACCTTCCAGATGTGTTGGAGTACAACTCCCAGAATCCCTGACCACTGGCCATGCTGGCTGCGACTCATGTGAGTTGAAGTCAAAAACATCTGGAGGTCACCAGATTTGGGAAGGCTGATGTAAAGAAAACTAGTTAGGCTAAGAGGGATCACGGACTAGCCGCTCAACTCTTACCTTAAAAACTTATGCCGTGGCACATTCCTCTTCTCCACACCTCTCTGGTCTCTAGGATGGCAACTGGGAATGGGAAGATGGCATCTTTCAGGGTGCCAGCTTTGTCACAGGGGCTCTAGTTGTTAATTCCTACTTCAGGCCAGGCAATCCTATGCCCCCTAGACAGTGTCTAGATGGCCATAGGATTCTTTGGATTCCCAGACAGAGCTCCAGCCTCAGGGCTGGGGATACACACTTGGATCACCCTCCCCCCTCACAGCCGATGCAGAAAGAACCGCATTGGCTGCTTCTCTGATAAGAGGTAAAGGGGGGTGGGGAGGAGACCAGGGCTGCCAGGATATGGTGACACTCCAGCCTCCTTCCCTCCCTCTCAAATATTGGCCATCTATCTGATTTGCAAGGTGGGAAGAGCCGGGAGGCAGAGATCACCTCTGCCACTTCCCCCACTCTACATAAGATGCCTGTAATCCTCAGAGTTCAGAGGCTTATATGGGCATCCCAAGGAGATTGTGCCCTAAATTATCTTTTATCTATACCTCAACTAAAAGGTGTCTGTGACTATAATTCAAACACACACACCCCAATTAGAAAAACTAAGTAGCAAAAGTGTGGAAGTTTGGATTACCCCCCCTCCCCACCACCACAAAATGCCAATTAAGCTTCACTTTTTCTCTCACTCTCTTTTTAAAGCAGCATATGGATTAGGTAAATTTGATGTTATTTTAGTTCAGTAACCTATAGCAGCCTGTGCAACAGAGAGAAGGCTGGTTAAAAATAGGGTTTAAAAACAAATTAAAAGGCAGTGTCTCTTTCGATCTGGAATACAGGACAAAACAAGTTAAACATGAAAGTTCTTTTAGGAAAATAATTGTGCCTCTGCACATACTCCAAAAATACAAGCCCCTAACCAACTACAAGCAGCTTGGGAGGTAGTATTACCCTTGCAGCAGGTCAGGGCCATGAGCTATGAACTTATAAAGTTGCCCTCTAACTAATCAGACTATTGGTCCATCAAGTTCAGCATTGTCTACACTGACTGGCAGGATCTCTCCATGGTTTCAGGCAGGGGTCTTTCCCAGTCTTGCCTGGAAATATCAGGGACTGAACCTGAGGGGACCTTCGGTATGCACAGCGTGTGCTCTGGCCACTGAGCTATGCCCCATATTGAGTTGTATATCACTGCCCTGACACTGCATGGGGGTCAGGACTGGACCCAACACTGAAATGGTTCTACGGATTGTGCAGAATCAGGTTCTTGTAGGCCGTGGTGGGAGGATTCTGGGCTGTACCAATTCAGACTGACTGCAGGTGTTCTCCACCCCACCCCCATATAAAAAGCACATCCAGCAGCAGTGCCAGCTGCAGGTCTTGCAGTGTCCTTGAGCAAGACAGCCCGATGCCCCCCCTCCCTACAGAGTCTACCTTCTCACCACCATTATCATCAGCTTCTGTTGCTCCTCTTCCTCTTTCTCATCATTTCTGCTGCTTGCTTGCTTGCTTGCTTGACAGCCGGAGAGCCTGTGAACAAGTAGGCAGTGGCATCTACCTGTTCCTCCTTCTCACCACCTCTCAAAGTGAGGGGCAGGTGAACAAGCAAGTTGCAGTGAGGAAGAGGAGGAGGAGCCACTCCAGGAGACTCTTGTCAGTGGGTCGGAGTCCCTACTGTGGTGTGAGTCCTCAGCAGGTGCCCATTCATATTTACCCTTGATGCTGATCCTGACCAGCAGAAATGTTTATTGTAGCCCTCTCCCTAATGCATTAGTTTACTATATGCAAGAAGCTTCCCCCCCCCCATTGATAGACATTTAAAATGGGAGTCTCATTTATGACCATCAGAGCTAATGTCTGCAGTGGACATTTATTACACACACACACACACACACACACACACACACACACACCCAGCTGTTTCCCTCTAGCTCAGGGCTCTCCAACCTTGGGTCCCCAGATGTTGCTGGCCTACAGCTCCCAGCATACCCAGCCAGCATGGCTAATGGGAGCTGTAGTCCAGCAACATCTGGGGTCCCAAGGTTGGAGAGCCCTGCTCTAGCTGTTTTCCTCTGAACTTCCCAACCAGCCTTCAAGGTCACCAGAACTGAAGCTTGTTTTCAGCTATCAGCCCAGCCTTGGAAAGGAAACTCAGCTGGTTGACTTGACAATACTTTCTGGTACAAAAGTCTCACTCTCTCCACACCAGCTCCTAGACATAAAGTTCCCATTTCCACCCTAATCCCCAGAGCTTCTTTCCCCAGGACAACCTATGGCCCAGTTCTGGACATCAACCTTGCATCTCCTCACTTCCTAGCAATGTTGCCATACTGCCTGGCTCAGAAGTACCAGTCTTGGTGACACGTAATGTCTGCCTCTCCTAGTATTTGAGTATTACAGACCCAAATGTTCTCCTCTGTGCAATGGGATGCTTAGAGCCAGAGAAGAACTTAAGTCCTTCTGCCATCCCTCCCAACACACACTCCAGCACATGACACACCACTACAATCAGGAGCCGCAAAGAGTGCTGGGGATGCAGTTCTCCTAGCACTGCTATCAGTTGCAGTGCCGTACCAGTGTGCCAAGAACCTGCAGGAGAGGCTGAATTAAAGAGAAACCTCCTCCCCTCCATGACACTGCCACAACAAACAAGCCAGGTAAGGGAGGAATAGGGACCAATCTGACCCTGTCGCTTTTCCAATGACATCACTGGGAGCAAGAGCAGAGCAAGGTCCAAGTTGGCTCTCCAATCAGCCAAGCTAATTTCTGCATTTATGTACTTACAAGTATTTATAAACTGCTTACATCCACAGATTTTGAAGTGGTGTGCACAAATCATAAAAAATATAAGATACATAGAATCAATATACCACATTGACATATCCATAAGAATAAAATACATGGTAGGCTAAACTACACTGGGAAGGCTTGCATAAATAGATGCATCTTCAACATCTGCCTAAAATTAATGAATTGTCAGTGCATGTCTAATCTCAAGGGGAGGGGAATGGTTTGGTTTCCTGAGCCCCATCACTACTTCTCCCTATCTGCCCCACACTCAGGCTGACAGTGGCTGCTACACAGGGCTGGTTAGAACAAAATATAATTGCATACCTACATGTTCAAAGTACAATGTTCTATTTGATGCTTGGGAAGTATTTCCCTCGACTCACCGGAGCTCAGTGGCTAGGGCTGCACATTAAATGGCTGCACATTAAATGGCTGCGCATTAACTGGCTTCATAAAATGAGCACTGAGAAGCAAGCAATCAGAAGCACGGCCAGCCACAGCCCATCCTGGCTCAACACTAGAGCTTGAGTCCAAAATATTTTGAAAGACCTGTCAAATTCCAGTGGAATACATGAATTCAGCTCAGCTGAACAGCAGCAGGGAACTTTTCCTAGAGGCCTGTGAGCTGAAGAAGACATGGAAAAGGGGGACACAAATAGCACACTGAAGCCATTTGCATGACGAAGATGATCTGTTGGTGGTAGCGGATGGTAAAAGAGGAAAGACAGAAATGTGTTCAGTTCAAACCCATCCTTTCTTTTTTATTTGGGTGAACTTAGAAATGCACTGTTCTGCAGCTTTTTCAGAGAGATTGATTTGACAGGAGGATTTGCTGCAGAGACCACTGACTTGCTAGCACATGTGTGTGATGACTTACATACACATGCACTGCCTCCTAGATTAGCTTTGCAAATCTTTTAAGAATGTTCGTAGTTTTCTTTTTTTAACAAAAAGACATTTGTGTATTTATTTATTTATTTATTTAAAATATTTATAGGCCCCCTTCTGAGAAAGAATTCTACCCAAGGTGGCTTACAAAATTATACAAAACCACAACAATACAAATCTAGTAATACAACTGAACTTAAAACAACCATTTGCAGAATTAAAGAGTTATTATTGTTGTTGTTGTTATATACACTGCTATATACACCTTTCAGGATTGCAATCTTGAATTAAAAGCCAGAAGCACTGAGTCAATTAGAATTGACCATTCAAGCCTCCCAGAATTGTTCAGAAACCAAAAAGACACCTGCAAAATAACCCCAACGAGCAGCATATTTATAACTACCCCCCCCCAAGTTAAAAGCCATTTGAAACAGGTGATGTTTCAAAGCCCTCTTGAAAGCCATGACTGATAGGGCCAACTGTACATCCATCAAGAATGGGTTTGATAAGATAGGGGCCACCACTAAGAAGGTAACAGATAATTATATGAACACTGCAATGATAGGAGCATAGGGAGCTGCTTTTTTGGTCCATCTAGTGCTCAACATTGTCTACACTGACTGGCAATAGCTATCCAGGGTTTCTTTCCTATACCTACCTGGAGATACCAGAGATTGAACTGGTGGCCTTTTTCATGCAAAGCATGTGCTAACTGCTATGGACTTCCCTAATGTGAACAGTTTTTTTTGTTTTCTTTTGTTTTGAGCAAGATGCCCCTCCCCTTATACTTTCAGAAGGCTAAGACATACGGCTGGATCAGCATTTGATTTGCTGGTATGGAAATCTATCATATAAATGGCAGAGGCCTCACAACATTGGTTACGATGAACTTGCTGTAACTTCTATTTTGTTACATCCATCTTTACCAGAAGCTCATCCAATCAAATCTCACCTGCTGCTCTGCTTCAGGTGGAACATTTAGGAGAATCATACTTAACTACATAATGAAGAGTTCTCACTACATGTTGGAAGAAATTGTGCTGGGTGCTCTCTATGAAGAAAGATGTATTTGCTTTTATGGATTCATTTGTTGTATTTCTTGGCCAGCTTTGGTCCCCCTAATGCAGTTTACAACAATAGGTTGATACTCAATAAGGATCCAAAATACCACCATTATTTAAAAAGCAACTGTAACACACACACACACACACACACACACACACCAAAAGGCTCTTGCCAGTTTTAAAATGTAATCAGTAGAGTGTTAGACTTTGTGGGAGACCTGATTCAAATCTCTATTCAATCATGAAAATCCCTTTCTCTCAACCTTGCCACTCCAGATTCAGGATTACTCTGTTTTGCCATGGTTAATCCTAAACCCTGCCAGTGTAAATAAAAGCATTACCCAGCGGGGGCACATCTGGACTGCTGGAACCCCAGCCTAAGTTAATACCTGCTGGGGGATATCTTTCAGAAACACCAGCCTTGCTGCTAAGCTAAACAGGGTGCCTTTCTCTTGCGGCAGCTGAATGCAAGGGCAGAGCCGATATCCATAAATCAGCATATTACTCATTTTCTAGCATTGCAGCCTGACAGCTGTTACAAGAGCACATTGTTACAAACTGTCAGGCAGTGAAGCACAGTGCCTTTTACAACATATGTTGACTTTTATCTAATGTTGTTTCATAATTAGCCCCAGGGAGTTGGAATCTGGGCATCCAACTGGTTGTCTGATCTCAGCTAACCTTTGCTTCTACTGGGAGAAAGTTAAAGCCAGGAAGGGAGGGACCTCCATGACTTACGGCTTGGGGAGGGGGGAAAGCAAGAGACCTTCTCTAATTTAACATCTCTATCCCTGAAACTACAACCAAACAGATTGTAACGTTGTTCTCCAGGTTCCTCAGGAAGATTGGAAATGTATGCAAGAAATGTCTGAAGTAGGCATGCTGGCATTGCTGCTGTAGCTCCATCAGTCCTCCTGAATCCAGATCTGAAATGTCTTGGTGGATTTCAGAAAGCATAGACACATTCACACAATGCTCCTGAAGTTCTCATCCAAATTTATCTCATCATTTTTCTTGGAGTTTCAAATGACTGTCTTGTCTCCAAAGCAGAACTGATCAGTGATATAGTGGTAAATTCTGAAGTTCAAGAGTTCATCACGATGAACCCCCATAGCCATGCACTCAAGGAGAATTCATAGCCAAACCCCCAGGGTATAATTATATCCTGATGTTCTATTATCCATACTCAAAGGAACCAACACTCTGGTTTAAAAGTCCATCATAAAACACAGACTTCCAAAAACAAACAAACCACTAATTTACAGGGCATGACTTCAATCTTATGCATAGCTCCCTGGGACAGTGTTGTAGTAGTGGAGCTAGGGCTCAGAGGACATAGAGCTATGGGACAGAACAAATCCATTGAACACTAGAGCAGCAAAATGAGGAAACCTGCACATCCAATGCCTGATACCACTGGTCCATTGCTCAGCTGACGATGAAAGCAGTATGGCCTCTCAAGAGAGCAGGAGGGGTGCCCATGACAAAATTAAAGAGTTATCCTGCCTTGAGCAACAGTCTTTCCCCACAGGCCAAGATTTCTCAAGGCCCACAGGGAGAATGATTTCAAAGATACTGATGTTCTGGAATTACAAATCACTTTTTTCCTAGAGCTGCTCTTGACTGTTGTGGGTCAAGCATCTGCTAACCAAGAAGAATGACAGCCACTGCATAGGCTCCATTTCATCAACTGGGCACAACAATTTCTGATCAGCCAGGGGTTCTGCTGCCATGCACATTCAGTTGTGCCTAGCAAGCTTCCCTTGTCCCTGAATGCAGTTAGAAAGGACAATGACTGTGTCCCCGCCTATTTATTTGTTTAATAGATTTACATACCACTTACCATATTTAAAAAAATATCTCTAAGCAGTTTACAAAGAAAACACCTTAAAGCACATTAAAATGAAACAATTATTAAAAACATTAAAACGAAATACTTTACTATAGTTAACAAACAAGCACAACCAATCAGGGATGATCTAGGTAAAGGAACAGGTCTTTAATTGGCCCCTAGAACACTCTACAGTTGAAGCCTCCCAAATATCAGTAGGGAGGTTATTCCGTGAGCTGGGTGCCACCACAGAGAAGGCCCACTTCCAGATTGCCACCAGATGGCAATCTACAGGTCACAGTACAACTAGCAAGGCCTCCTCCGATAATCTTAATGATTGCATGGGTCTATATGGGGGAAGGTGATCCACATTTCAGACGGATTTCAGCCTAGTGGGACCAGGAATATGTGTGCTTCAATGGTGGCACTGAGAATAAGTCATAATTTCAGTGTCTTCAGCACCTCCATGAGGCAAATGCATTACTAGCTGTATAGCAGGCATAGGCTGCCTTTGCAGGTCTTGATTTAAGAAATCTTATTGCCCCTTCAAAGAAGTGTCAATTGTCTGCGGGTCTTTAGATCTAATATCAGGAGGGGGGGATCAAAACAAGAGAGCAAGAGGGGAATGTGCTATATTGCCTTGCTGGATAAGTCAAAGGTCCATCTAGCCCAACTTCTAGAAGCTCAGACATAACATAAAGTTGCAAACTGCACATACTTCCATTCTGGACTTAGTCTTATAAGTTCTCCTCTTTAAACCAGAATATAGGATCAGTAGTAGGACACAGAACAGAGCAAACTCATGGAATTCCAGAACATGAAGTAGACAACTTTCTCTTGTTTGCCCCCCAGCAGATGATGCTCTGCCTCTAGCCATGGAGGTTCTATTCTCAGCTATTGCAGCAGTCACAGGCAAGAGTGTCACAATGTTGCTGCTAAGACGCATTTTGAGCCTCTTTCTTGGATCCGCAGGCACGATGTGGGATCACAGTTTCCACACAATCCAGAGAGGATCCTCTGGTAGGCTTGTTTCCTTCTGGAGACAAACACAGTGGGGCAAGGAGATCAGGAATTAACTATGTCTGTCTGTTAGTCAAAAGGCTGGTAGCTCATGCCCACACAGAAACTCCTTGCTTTGCTTTGAGAAACGTACCACACAGTGCCAGCTCCAGGTTTTGGGGGACCCTTGGGCAAGAACCCCTCAATGAGCCTCCTACTTCAGCGACTCTACCTTCTCACCACCATTGTCACCAGCTGCTCTTGTTCCTCATCCTCTTTCTCCTTGTTGCTACAACTTGCTTGCTTGACAGGCACAGAGCCAGTGAGCAAGTAGGCAGTGGCATCTACTGCTCCTCCTTCTTACCACCACAACTGTCTGGGCCTGAGCAAGAGGCAGGTGAACAAGCAGGTTGCAATGATGAAGAGGAGGAGCAACTCCAGGGGGCTCCTGTCAGCTGGAGTGTTGGCCCTTGGCTGGTGCCCAACTATGCCTACCTTTGATGTTGGTCCCGGTACCACAGTGGCCTAGAAATTGTGCTTTGATGAGAGGGTTGGACATTCTGAGTTAGAGACCCCTAGCACCCCACACCCCAGAACTATAGTTTCCATGTTCCCTGTGGAGAGGGAAACATTATGGCCCAGATTAGGTCTTGTATGCATTCATGCTTCCTGGGAAAAACCACAAGAAGGCTTTCATACTTCCCCTATCACAAGTCCTTTTACTTTCTTGCTTATCCAAGTCCTATTTCTATCCTTTACTTCTCCAAGGCGCATAGAACCACAGAGAAACAAATTGTGCTCGAACATTTTCATTCTTCTCAGTCTGTAGCTCCAGCTGTGCCCAATAACAGATGAGGATGTTAAAAACCAGACGGCACACAGCTGGACATCCCCGATCCTAGGAAAGGTTTTCCAGGGCTGGCTTCTTGGAAAGCCATCTGCCGCCAGATCTGCCAAGCAGGATGGCTCAAGGGAGAGAATACAGAGAGAGAACCTCTGAAGTCTTGTCAAAGTCTCACATGTATTTTCAAGCTTGAGTCACATGGGGTAGAGCAGGGTGGGAATGGGATAGACTAGCTCCACAACCTCTCACTCCCAAACCAAGTATTTATGGAAGACCTTGGCAGTTGGGAGTTGGTTGCTACACTGCAGTGGTTGGACAGTCGACACAAAACCGTCGCTCAATAGTTTTAGGAGAGTGCCCTAAAACATGTTAGAGCACAAGCTTTGCAAGTTGTGGCCCTGGGTTCAGCCTCCCATTAGATTTTGTTGCCTGAAGCTGCATACCCCAAATGCCCCTTCCCCACCACCACTAGAGTGAACACCTTATGACAAGGGTGTTGAACCTCTTTCAGAAGGGCAGAATTCAATTTTGGAGAAGCTCTCAGGGGCTGCATTCCAGTGATGGGCGAAGCTGAAGAAAGAAAGAGCTGGACCAAAATACCAAAAATGCCAACATATTTTCACTTAAATCTCCTACTGCCAGTAACTAAGCCTTAGTAGAGGCATTTCAACCTTTTAGAATACTGGAGGGGGACGTGCAAAAGCCAGGAAACCACCAAATGATTGGTGGTCAGGGGGAAAGTGATGGGGCTGGTTGAAGGAGGCATGGTCATCTGGAGAACCAAGAGGGCCAGATCAGAACCCCAGGTGGGCCAAATTTGGCCCACAGACCTGCAGTTCAATACCTCTGCTTTAAGAAGCCTTGGTGCACCATTCAGACATCATTACCTTCCTTCATCTGTTCCACCTCATGGGTGCATGCTGGGCTGGCCCTGTCCAGTCCCATAAATGTAGGTAGTCTGGAAAAGACATGTTCTTGAGATCTTGGAGACCCATTGCCAGTAGGGGTCATAGACCATACTGGGGTAGCCTAGACGGATCAACAGTCTGACTCCCTATAACATAGCTCTATACATTCAAGGATTCAAGGACCTGTGGTTGATTGAAAGCCTAATGAAAGGGGAGGAGAAGAGTGAAGAGGAACCTGCCAGATGAAGACACCTCTGTTATAAAACCACATGCAAAAACCAAAATAAGCCAAATCCTTTGAACCAACTGAAAGTAAGCTAAAATTCTAACAAAAAATCCAAACTAAAGATTGAAAACTAATCCGTATCCTAACCAAAATCCAAACTAAACCAAATCGTAAGCCAAACCAAACTTGGACAAATCCTCTGAGCTTCACCAAAGAACTCCCGTTTTATTGATGGGCACAAAATACTTGTGTTGAAAAAGAAAACCTGATTAGCTTTTTGGAAAAGCTCAGCTGCAGGGCCAAAACAAGAATTAGGAAAGGACGGACCAGTCTCTTTCTGGTTCATGTCACTTCCACATGTTTTCAACCATAAGTCCATTCTGTCCTGTTTCCACAACACTTCTTTTTAATTTGTACAAAAATTAACATTTAAATATTTAACTAAACACTTTTTCTTTTCTTTTCTTTTCTTTTGAGCTGAGAATTGCATCAGAGCATTCTGGAAGTGCAAAAGCCAGTGAATAGCTACATTCTGATTCGTACATTGGTCCGGAAAGTGCAGATTGGGTCAGTTTTGCAAATTGAATTCCTCAAACATCCCTAAACAGGATGTGGCCACCGTGAATTGAACTCTGTGTGCTGACTCCCGAGCTACAGGTTTGGTTCTCATCTGTGCTGGAGCCTCAAGAGGGCTTGGTCTGATCTTGCCTGTGGTCCAATGCTAAAAAAAATCCCAAACCTATCCAAGGTTAGACCCCGTTTTCAGCTATAAAGGGAATTTTAAACCCCTTGGCCTTTCAAATAAAGATCCCCCAGAATCCTGTTCCATCAAAAGTATTCAGAAGGGGGTTGTACTTCTAAGCAAATTCCCTGCTCGCAGAGGCAGCACAATATCAGAATTGTGATAAATCCAGAGGGATTAAATAGCCTAGGAAAAGGAACAAGGGATCTTGGGCTGAAATGAACACTTTTAAGGTTATTTCCACCACCACCCCAATAGCCCTATTCCTCCTTAAATGCAGGTGTGCATATGTGTATTTTGAAGAAAACTGATAGCACACCAAGATAAATATGACTCTCTCTCTCTCTTTCTCTTTCAGAAGCCAGCTGGCTGGTTGCAGCAGTCAAACCCAACAGTGGCTGCATAATTCATCAGCTCCCTACCAATACACAAATACGGCATCTCCCTACAGGCCATCCCAGGCAAGCTTGTTTTGCTCTTGACTAGGAACCACAAAGTTGAGGGAGCGCAACAGGAAACATGAAAGCTCGTTGGCAGAGCCTTAATTGTGAATTACGCAAAGCACCCCGCTCATGAATTATACAGGAGGCCCGACGTGCACATACACGGATGTCGTTCAGGCAATGGACTTGTTTATATGTTCTGCTCGGGTGGCTTTGAACTATAGCTCCCTACTTAACTGTAACATCCTCATTTTCTTTTGAGCAAAAAAGAAAAGAGAAAGATATTCCCAGCTCTGCCAATTTTTTCTTCCCCTCCTCCACAAAACAGTCTCACTTTCTCCCTCTCCACCACACACACACACACACACACACACACCACACACAAATCTTCACCTCCCATGGGTATCAAAACAACAGGAGCCATGTTTTATGACAATTAGAGACAATGAGAATGCTGGGGTGGGGTGGGGGGGTGGGGCAGGGAGAAATGCTTTGGGGAACCCTTTTGCTATTCGTTATCTGTGTCCATTATCTATACATGCAGGAGAATCAGATGGTAGCATCCCCAGGTGGCATACACACACACACACACACACACACTGTGCAAAACATCTCCCTGCAGGTAGAAAACTAGCTCCACAGGGAGAAGAGGCCTGGGCTAGAGCTTCTCACCCTGCCAAGCTAGCTTTTTACACAAGCAGGACATTTTGTGGAGGATAGCCTTCCACATCTGATCCCCCTACCTCAGAGGTGGACAGCCTTAATGGGGACGCCCACCAAGCCCTCTGCAGGCTATATGACGTCAGGGCACATGGAGGATTATTATTCTGATGAAGCTGCCAGGAACCGGCTTCCCCTGCCCTATGCCTTCTCCCACTGTTAGATTTTTATTGTCGCATATTTTAAGTTGTTTTGTAAGTGGTTTTGTTGTATTATGTTTTAGATTGTGTTTTTATGGTTTTAATCTTTTATAAACCACCCAGAGAGGTTTGGCTATGGGCAGTATAGAAATGTAAGGAAGAAGACAATGAAGACAAAGAAGAAGAGGATGTCGATGAAGACGAAGATGAAGAAGCCACCTTGGGCTCCTTGGAAGAAAAAGGCAGGATATAAATATAACAACTAATAAATACATAAATGTCCTCTGTGACTGGAGGTAACTGGCCTCTAGGAAGCTTCACAGGTGGGGGACAGGCAGTGGCCAGCCCTTGTTTGTCCCAGCTGTTCATAGGGGTCCTGTTACAGAGCATGAAGGCGCTGTGTTTGGAGCTGTCATGATCAACCAATTGAACTGTCATCTGGCAGCAGCCATGATGTCAGGCTGCAGCAGAGGGAGTGGAAATGAGGCAGGGTCACCATGAGCTCTGCTGAGAAGCCACCTCCACCAGGCTCCCCCCCTCCCATCAACTGTCACCTGGCAGCCCCCAGTCCATCAGACTATAATGGAAGGAGGAAGAAAAGGGAAGCAGGGCCACTCCATCGGCTGAACTGAGAGACATTCCATCAGGCTACAGCGGCCACTCCATCAGGTTATAGCAGAGGGAGGAAGAAAAGAGAAGCAGGGCTGCTTCACTGGCTCAGCTGAGAGACCAGCAATATTTGGCTCCTCCTCTCCTTGAGGTCATTGTAAGAACTTTGGAGGATAAGGCTAACTCATGGAGGAGAAGGCTGTCAATGGCTATTAGTCCTCATTGCCATATGCTCCCTCCAGTATCAGAGGCAGTCTGTCCTATGTACACCAGTTGCTGGGGAACATGGATGGATGCTGTTGCACTCATGTCCAGCTTGTGGGTTTCCTGTTGGCAGCTGGTTGGCCACTGTGTGAAGAGAATGCTGAATTAGATGGACCCTTGGTCTGAACCAGCAGGGCTTTCCTTATGTTCTTAACTTTGTGACAAAGAACTACTGCCTCTTTGCTTTCCCACCTCCTTCATCCCAATCCTTTTTCCTTTCATGTTGTGTCTTTTATATTGTAACCCTGAGGGCAGAAACAGTCTTATAGTTGATCTTTGTAGGCTGCTCTAGGAGCCTTTTTTGGCTGAAGTGTGAGGTAAAAAAAAAAAGAACACCCAACAACACTTTAAATAAAGAAATAGGTCTACTCTCTTTTTCTCTCTCTATTTTTTAGGAGACCAAATAATCTAATGACTGCCTTCTCATCTTGTGGTATTGAATTAAGTGAATTATTCATTGCGATTCATAATGAACATGCTGGTGCTTTAGCTTCTGGGCAACCTGCAAGCGTGTCTTCCAGGATTCCCAAACTCATATCTTACACCCTGACAAGAGGCCATTGCTTCAACTTTTAAAACCTAACAGACCATTACCATAATCAGATGAGACGCAATCCATTGCAGTTACCATCTCTTCTGCTAGCTCCCTCACCCTCTATTAATAAAATCCATGCTACCAATCCCTGGTTGCAGATTCTGCCTTGCTGGGTTACAATGGGTTACCTGTGAAAGCATGTGCCTTCTGTCGATCTGGGCATATGCCAGTGTTCTAGAATTCCTGTTACAATGCTTATTGTTAAGCAGTCAACTCTTAGGAAGTGGAGTTCTGTTGAAATTACTTGATATCCAAGCAAATAGGCATAGGATTGGGATAAAGGGGGGGGACACTTGGACCTCGACTTGAGTAAAACACCTCATGGGTGTTTTTATAAGAACATTGATATACATCAGTTAGCTAGCTGCCACTCCTCTCTCAAAGACATAAACACACCAAGGCTGCAATTGTGTGCTCGCTTAGTAGGGCACAAACAGTCCCACTGAGCCCCATGGAACTTACATGGGGCCAGTTCAAGTCACTATGCTGCCCAAGCTGAAGGATATGATGGTACCCCACACACACAACCCACATACATTCCGTATACATTCAACACACGACTGGACTGGTAGCTAGATCTTATTTCAACATTGTCTGCGATGAGTCCATGTCCTGCTTTCCAGGCTAGCTTAGAGCAGCGGCAGGTAGAAGATAGCTCTGGATCTACTGGTGATTTGCAGTAGATTGACGTGGATTTCGGACTCCATTAACAGGAAAGAAATGACTCCCCCCTGCTCTAAATTAATTATAGTGCTGACATGCAGAAAGATTGGGGTAAGCTGCAGTGGATATCTGTGCAGGAGGACTGTGAGCTCCATTCAGTTTGGGTACTCAAAACAAATCCCTGGGTTCAGGATTCTTTAATTCTAAGGGCCGGTTCGCAACGACCCAGGTTGCGGGTGGGGGAGGCACCACAGGACAATCTGCGGGGGTCCGGCGGGGCGCCGCAGACGACCTGCGTCCCGCGTGCGTGGGTGGACCCCAGTGGAACCGGCAGTCCCCGCACTGCAGTGCGGGCCTCCTGGCGCTAGGGGGCGGGGGCCCGGGATGCCCAGAGGGGCCGTTTGCCCCTACAGGCTGCAGCGGGGGCCGGCCCTCGTGGGATGGCCGCCCGCTGTTCGCACGGCAGGGTGGCCACACGTGGTAGGGGCTTACCCCTCTTCCGCCCATGGTCACTTTGCATGCATCCTGCGCGTGGCCATCCCGCGGGGGCACCCCCGGTCGGCGTTCACACGACGCGGGAACCGCGGGGGACTTCTGCTCCCCCGCGGTTCCTGTGTTGTGCGAACACATCCTAAGTGTATGCCTTTTGCATCAGGCTCTGGATGGTGGGTCTCAGAGTTCTAGAAAGAAAAAGAAAGAAAAAATAGATTCCACAAGCCAGGCGCCTGGCTTAGAGGATGCATGACAGGCCCCATGATGACTCACATGGCTCTGTCCTCCAGCACCTCAACCCACTCGCTACCCCCAACATTCGCCACCTCAGGCATCTGCCTTGCTCTGCCTAATGGCAGGGAAGTCCTGGCTTGCTTTTGAGTAAACAAGCTATAGGAGCGGGGCTGCAAGCCAGTTCATACAGTCACTAGAACCAAGTGATCAAGCTCTTCCTTCGACTGTATCACTTGGCTGCAGATGGTGTGTGTGTGTGTGTGTGTATGTATGTGTGTGTGTGTGTGTGTGTGTGTTGGGGTGGTCGGAGGAGTTGTACATACTTACAATCCTCTCTCTGGCATGCTAGATTTCTACCTGCAGGCAGGGTTTCCAAACAGCCAACCCTCTACCTTCAGCTGGGAGTGGTGTAATCTAGAAAAAAGTTTTGCCACTGCTTTTGCTGACTGTATAAACTGGTGAATTGATTGTTTTCTGTCTTTGCAGGAAAGGGCACCTGAATTCCATAATACAATAATCCTCTCCTCATTTTGCCACACACAGGCTTCTTATCCAAGGCTTTTCGTATTTTTAAAAGGTGGATTTTTGAGGCATTTTCTTTTAAAGGGGGGAAAAAAACCTTGACACAAACACAACTGCAAAAGAAAACCTCAGGCTAAAATCTTGAGGGAACCATAGGGGCGGGTGGAAATGCCTTGTGTGTTTTATGAGAGATTAGGGCAAACTTAGTTTTGTCTTAAGCCATTAAAGACCCATAAAAGCCCCAACGAAGATGGTGAGCCTCCGAAAAACCTCACAGGGCTTAGGAAAGAAAAGTCAATTTAAAGTCAGACAAAAGCCTTGCCTAAAGAAGTTAGCAGGGGTTTCACTCAAGTTGAGAGAGGTGGCAAAGGATAGATTAGAGATTGTTACTTCATGGAGGCGGGAGACCATAGAACAAAACTTTGAAGCGGTGGTCCTGATGGATACACAAGGTGTGCCAAATCTCAATATAAATACAATGATTCCTAAGAAGTATTTTTGTTCCTCTTAACGTCACGAGTTCTTGGTAATGTGACGATACAAATATTTGTAAGGTAACATGCAGAGGGATTCGTAATATGAACAAACGTAGCTGCAGCCATTGCCATCATAACACAGAACATTACCTTACAAATATTTGCATCTTCACGTTACCAAGAATTCATGACATTAAGAGGAACAAAAAATACTTCTTAAGAATCGTTTCATTTAAATTGAGATTTGTAACCCACACCCACCTCTATTACCTGTGCACTACTCAAGGCAGCTTATGACAATTTAAAAGTACGATGCGATGTCACAAAATACATTAGAAATACAACAAAGGCAGATATTGTATTATAACACATCATCCTTGTTTAAAACAGCAGATACCTAGCGGGTAAAAGCCTGCCAGAATAAAAATGTATTTAATAACCAGTGAAATACAGCCAGAGACGGGGGGTGGGGGGTCAGTTGCCACACTTCATGGGGCAAGGTGTTCCACAATATTGGTGCAGCCACTGAGAAGGCCCTGACTCTCATCACCATCAATTGTGCCTTGGCCCTTCACCCTTGGCAGGACACAGAGAAGGGCCTTCTGATTTGCCCTTTAGGGGAGTGGGCAGGATGCTATAGAAGGAGGTAACCCCCCTCAGGTATCCCCCCTCAGGTATCCTGGGCCCAGGCCATTAAGGGCATTAAAAGTACTCCCCAACACTTTGAATTGTGCCCAGAAGCAAACTGGCAACCAGTGCAGATATTGAAAGATTGGTGTAACATGTCCCCATGGATGCGCACCCACTAACATCCTTCTTGCTGCATTCTGGACCAACTGCAGTTTCCAAAGATTAGCCCCAGTAATCCAGACTGCAAGATACTGAGACATCTCTGCAGGGCAGGTTAGGGCTTGGATTTAAATCCATTCCATACTTATTTATATAATGCATCTGTGTTTTGTGGCCTTTTTACATATTGCACAGGGCAAACTCAGGCTAAGCATGCTTCCCAGATTCTGCTTATCCGGATTTCTCCTTGGAGTTTTGAATACCAGGTCACATGTCCCAGGTGGAACTGATTCATTAGAATACTGCATTGTTCCCTTTTTAATTTCTGGATTTTGTACAGAGCTTCTGTACATGAAGAAATTTGCTAATTTGGATACATTCTTATAAAAACTGAACTAAAATGAAATTCTCACCCATCTGCACTGGCCAAATTCAATAGGTACAGACATTCCCAGCATGCAGAGGACCATGTCATGTAGCTGTTTAAGATGAGAAGCCTGTCATAAAAAAGAGGTGGCAACCCTAATTCAGCACCACAAACATAGTTGAATACACAGGGTGTCAAACCGAGACTTTTAGGAGTAAAGCACTCAAAGCCCAAGGCTTAGATGAATGAATGAATGAATGAATGAATGTCAATTTTGGTTTCTGCCACTTTCATTTTTTAAAGAGCTTTTCTACATGAGGCTGTTAACCACAGAATTGAGAACTGAACTCTATACAAAGAGCTTTTCTTTTCTGCTTTTCTACAACACAACCTCTAGGTGGTGCTGTGGTAGAGTGGAATAACTTAATTACATAAGTGGGGAAATACATGTTGTTTTGCTTTTTAAAAAAATGCTGCATTTTTCCTGCTCAAAAAACCCCGTGACAGTGTTCTTAAAAAACAGACGCGAAACCGGAGGGTCACACTCACAACATTGTCTAAAGAACCCATTAACAACCATGTATGAGGAATGACAAGTACACAATAAATCTCAAGTTATTTCTGTCACCAATATGAAGAAATCTCTGAATTTTGGTAAATTCTGACCAAAAAGGAACTGAACCAAAATTCTCATCTATCCCTAGTTATAAGGGCCAGACAACAGAACACAATTTCTTTTGTGGAAATGTGACATATGAATTACAGTCTAATCTAATTAATTTTAGAGATTCTCCTAGCTAAGACTAGAAGTTGTTGTATTGATTATTTATTTGTTACAATTATTTATATTCCATCTCTCAAGATACAAATCCTTTCAAGGTGGCTTACAAGTAACAAAGAATCATTTTAAAAAATCACAATAAACAATATTAAAATATAACAGCTCATAGGGATCCTTTTAACAGGACAGTTGGAGGTCAGTGGCCCTGTTTGGTAAGCAGAAGGTCCAGCTAGAGCAGGCTGTGATGTCGCTTTTGCCTGCCTTCCTCTCTCTCCTGGAATCCCAGGAGAAATGGAAGGCAAGGGAGCCACAATGGAATGGGATAGTTCCTTTCCTCTGTAACTCAGGCCTGCTATTCATTCAGCCAATCCCACCTCCCTACCTGTTTGGTTTTTTTTTTAATTTAAGCTATCATAGGTGGATCTTTAAAAGCTGAAAGCATGATCCAGCCAAAGTTGAGAACTTTTACAGTCACTTCTCTGTCACAATTACAGACATTTATATTTGATCAGGGAAGAAAGAGCCTCTCACTTGCTTTAATTCACTTAGCTTGATTGCCTAATGAAGCCTAAATTTGTTCTATTAGTTCATCTCAACTTGGGTTTATTTCATTAAACTTTGGTTTAAAACCCTCTCATTTGCTTTATCAAAGCATGAGAAACAAAGCTAATCAAGAAGATTTCGGCTTGGCTAAACAAGTGGCTGAGCACATTAAAAGCAGAAGACTTGCTTCAACACAGAAAAGAAGAGATGGCCCTCCCAATTCCACCCAACGTGGGAGCAGCATCTGATGCAACCTTTTGAGGGCATCCAAGCACCAGACACACAGAACAAATGAGCATTAGATGATATAGCAGCCTCTCTAGAGAGGTACAGCCCAGCCCCACCACCTAATTGGGACCCATTACTGGCTCCATTTAGACAGGTAGTGAAGAATGTGTGTGCTGTTCCAGTGAGCTTT
Source organism: Shinisaurus crocodilurus (assembly GCA_021292165.1). Taxonomy (NCBI): domain Eukaryota; kingdom Metazoa; phylum Chordata; class Lepidosauria; order Squamata; family Shinisauridae; genus Shinisaurus; species Shinisaurus crocodilurus. The sequence goes on along the minus strand of CM037884.1, from coordinate 9,127,063 downwards.
TCAGCTAGGCCAGCCCTACTATTAGGCAAAGTGTGGCAGCTGCCCAAGGCATCTGACAGTTATGAAAGTGGAGCAAATTGTTAGTTATTTTAATCTCAGCCTGAGTGGGGGTTTTCTGTCTCAAGTACCAAAATAACTCAATAGCCTTGGGTGCTATGCACCTTGACTTGGAGTAGAGGGCAAGGGCACCACTTACTGTTCTGTTTCAGGAAGTAGGAAAGTGTTAGGCTGGCCCTACTTGTCAGGTATGTTGTCTCTGAACATACTTTAGCATGCTGCTATCTGTAATCACATCTTTGATGTTGTTTTATATTATGTTGTCCTGAGACTGCAGAGCTGAGGGGAAATACGCTCGGGCCTCCATCATCATCAGCCAGGGAACACAGGCCCACCAGGAAGTTGCACCCTCTGCCTCCCAGAAAGAAGATTGTTGTTGCTGCTGTTGTTTTAACATTTCTGTACCGCCTCTCATTTGCACAAATCCTGAAGTGGTTTGCAAAATAATACAATAAATACGATGCAATAAATAGTACCATATTAGAGGCTGATCCAAAGACAGGTGTCATGGCTGGGAAAAGCCAAAGCAAAAAGATACATTTTCAATAAATGGCTAAAACACACCACTGTGGCATACCGCAATGAGGAGATCATGCCTACTGCAGAGAGGGCCCATTTTTGTGCCACTGCCAAATGGAAATCCATAGGTCACTCCACACACAACAGGGCCACCCCTGAAGATCCTGGCAGCCCAGTAGGTTAGTATAGGGGGAAACGTTCCTTGCGGTAACCTGGCTGAGTTCTATAGGTCCTTGGATACTAATACCAACACCTTAAACCTATCTCATTAGCAGAACTGCAGCCAGTGTAGACCCTTTGGCACAGGTGTAATATGTGCACAGTAAGGCACATTGCATTCTTCACTAACTGCAACTTCCAAACTAGCCCTAAGGGCAGCCCACATAAATCACACTGCAGTAATCCAATCCCAAGGTTACCGATGCATGGCAAGGGGGAGACAAACATGGACCCATCCATAGGCCAGAGAAGGAGGCGCTGCAGGGAGTTTGCTTCCCTCCTCCCTGGCAGAAAGAACACTCAGCTCCAACTGCCTGTTGCCCTGAAGAGAAGCACATTTCCTCGATCCATCAGCAAGGGGACTAAGGACAGCTGGGGTGTGTGAATGCATTATAATATTTATTTATTTATTTATTATATTTATACCCCGCCTTTTTTCCTGCAAGGAACCCAAGGTGGCTTACATAATCCTCCTCCTCTTCTCCATTTTATCCTCACAACAACTCTGTGAGGTAGGTTAGCCTGAGAGGCAGTGACTGGCCCAAAGTCACCCAGTGAGTTTCATGGCTGAGCAGGGACTAGAACCCGGATCTCCCGAGTCCCAGTCCAACACTCTCACCACTACGCCACACTGGCTCTCAGCCTTTTGATCTAATATACTGTATTAGATCTAAAGGCAGGATATAAGTGTTCTACATCGATAAACAAAATGTATCCCCTTGGAGCACGTGTCATTGAAATCTATTGGGATTCCTACACATCTGCTCAGATATTTCAGTCCTCAAGCTAAAACCAATGGAACAAGTGACATGTCTGCCAACATAAGACTGGATCACTTGTACATCCATGTTCTCATATGAAGGATCATTGCCTCCTATTAAATATTGCAGAAGGGTCTACTCTACTTGCTTATGCTGTATTCACTTACTCTGCAATGGCCGGCCCTTCACCAATTTAAAAGCCAAATCAGTGTTTGTTCTTTTGGTTAAATATATACTAAAAGATAGAAAGGGACGTGGACCTATCTATTTTCATTCCATATCACTTCAACCTATTAGCATGGAATGGATGAATTAATCCATTCTACTAGCATCTATTAACATGGGATGAATACATTCCATCTATTGGCATGGGATGGTTGACTCTGTTAGCATAGGAATGGACAAATCCATCTGTTTTCAGTCCATGTCTCTTCCGCATATGTTCGTTCATAAGTCTGTTCCATCCCACATCTGCATTTATCTGCATTTTTTAAAGAAAATACATCAACATTTACATTTAAATATGAATTTCTGAATGTATTTTCTCTCTAAATAAACATATTTTGTTTGTAAGCTTAAGTGCAAAGCCAGTAGATAGCTGAGTTCCAATCTGCATTTTAGTCTGGGATGTGTGGATCAAGTCAGTTTGTCTAAGAATTTGCAAAGAACAAATTGCTCAGGCATCCCTGCTAGAAACACAGAGTTGTCCTACAATAAGTTATCAACTCGAAATACACCTCAGCCTCTGTAATTGGAGAAAGAGCAGGATTTCCACTGTGGGGCATATTAATGTTCATGCATGCAGTTATGTGCATGTACACTAGAGATTAGATGTGCGTCCATTCCTCACTCAGAGATTTGACTTCTAGAGAGCAGAATGGGAGCTGAACACTGAAGAATGACAGACATAACAACTCATTGATTGGGTTCAGGCAACATGATAACCCACACTCAAGGGCTGAATCTAGAGTGTCATTTGTTGTTGAACACCGTGGGTTGTTGTTGAACCGTGGACTGTTGTTGAACCGTGGACTGTTGTTGAACCATGGGTTACCAGCCAAGATTTCATAGATTTCATAGATCTGATAGAGTTGGAAGGAGTCTACTACAAGGCTATCGAGTCCAACCTCCTGCTCAATGCAGGAAACTAGAGGAGGGGTCTCCCATCTCCCATCCAAGTAATAACCAGGCTTGACCCTGCTTAGCTTTCGTAAGCCACAGGCCTAACAAACTATGGTGAACAACCCACAGTTCACAACCCAACAACAAACCATGGGTTAGTTAACAGTGAAAATCTGTGCGTATTTTCATGTGTATTTTTCCAAATGTACACATCAATCGTGCACATCTTTGAAAGCTATGCATTATTTTCCCATTGATTAAAGCGTATTTGTGTGCATTTTTCAAATATGCACGTGCTGTCAAACACAATGTTTTTGGTCCACAAATGACATTGCTAGCTTTGAAATGTACATACTTTGACTGCAGATTGTGTCTGAGTCCATGTTCAGTCCAGAAGTTGCAACAAACTGGGTAAATCCTGACCAAAAACAAACTGAAACTAATTTCTCATACATCCCTACCAAGGAAACTTCTCCAGACATTTTCTGCAACCAGCTAGATTTATTTTTTTAATGCAGCTTTTATTGGGACATCATGGATGTTTTGTTCTCTTTTAATGGTGTTTGTTGAATCTAGATCGTTGCTATTGAATTTGTTTATATTTTATGTGATTTTAAATATTGTTCTATTCTCATGTAAACCACTTTAAGCTGCAGAAAAGCAGTGTACCAGCATCTTAAATAAATCAATACATAAAATTTTAATCTCAGACACTGGCAAAAGATTCAAGGCATCTGAGAACAATAATGCCTTTCCTTCATGCTAGAGGGAATCTGCTACCTTGGGTTGGACCCAATGTTTCCTTTCTCTTGGATGTGGAAAAGCTCCAAAACCTGATTGTCACCTTCTGACATGGCCTACAGGCTGGCACACAGGACAGGTACACTCTAAGTCTGAGCAAAGTTGAGCTCATGGTGTCTCTCAAAATCTCCCAAAGAAATGTTGATAATGGATTCTTATAATGTGCTCTATGTCAGGCTCTTAGTCCTTGTTTGGAAGCTGAAGCTAGTGCAGAATGCAAATGTGAGGCTACTCACAGGGACCTCCCTTCAGCAGCATGTTATACCTTAAAAGGACTGCACTGGCTGCCAATAAGCTACCAGGCCAAGTTTACGGTGTTGTTGTTAACAGCTCTGAACAACTTGGAACCAGGATACCATAGGGATCATTTCTCCCCGTATATCCGTGCCTGATCTCTGTGATCATCAGCACTGTTGAGGGTGCCACATGCTTCTGAGCTTTGCCTCAGGAGCACTTGCAGTAGAGTGCGCTCAGTACCACTGTGGAATGCTTTACCAAATGTCATTAGACAGACTCCCATAGTTCTGACATTTAGACATCTCCTCAAGACCCATCTTTGCCTCCATGTTACTTGAGATTTTCTTCATGTTGCCCAGAGAGCTTTCCAGTTCTTATGGTTCTTCATCTGCAGTTCTGATCGTTCTTGATCTGTAAACCAGGCTTGAGCTGGACAGCCCTTCAAATGGAGGACACCTTCAAATAGAGGATGGTCCTCCTGAAGCCCTTAAAATAGAGGACTGTCCCCTGTAAAAGAGGACACCTGGCCACCCAAAGTTGTGCTGTTGCTGCAAAGAGAACAAACACTGCTCTGTTAATCTCATATGTCGATCCTGCCAGCCAGGTATACTAGCTTTCAATGAGCTTTCTGTGTTTTCAGGATGTGCCTGTCATGTCCATGCCAAACAGAAAAACAAAATCCTGCTATTTATCCACAGAGCAGCTTGAACCACTAGAATGAGCTCCAGATACATTTAGCCCCAGGATGATGATGGCAACAGAATATGAAAGTCAGCAAGGGAGCGACTGCCTGGGCCAGCAGCGAGGAAGAAGGGGGGGGGAGTTCAGTTTGTTTGTCGGAGCCAAGGAGAAAAATCTAATTAAAGATGGCGTCCGAGCTTGGCAAGGGCTAGGGATGGCATTGGAATATAAAACACAGCTACTACCCACAGATCAGAAGGCAATATTAATAAACCTGTGGTGAGGGAATGGCAGGATCAGCCAGTAATATTGATAAAATGCAAAGCAAAGACAAAGCGTCCAGGGAATATTGGATGGTAGCACTGATAAAAATGTAATAGGGACCATATCAACTGCAGCTGAAGCCAACACCTCTCTGGCTCTTGCCAGTGCTGTCCATGGCTACTTTCCAGAAGCAAGTTCATCACTCTATAGAATGAGTACTGGGGGGCTCATTAATAGAGGACCCGAACAACTCTCATTGTGACAGGCCAACTGCTGTGTGCCTCTCCGACTACCTGTGTTCCAGCGGGTCTTGGAAGGGGGACTGTGTGTGCATTTGTGTGTGTTTGTATTTAGACATGTGTGGGTGAAAACCAATCTTTCCAACAGTTTGAAGTTCGAGGGGGTGTTTGGGGAGTGGGAGGGGGTTGTTTGTATTTGCATATGTTCAATTAAATGTATGCAAATTTAAAATTGCTTATCCAGATGGCAGCTGTACAAATCAGCAGCTCTAAAACATGATCCCAATGAGCCATCCTAAGTTAAAATTAAAACTGTTCAAGCCATGATTCACACAACCATGTATTTGCTGGTAGGGAATCGATGCAAGCAAGGTAGCTTTGTCCAACTTGTCTGCATGGATTTCAGCCTGCAGGGAATCTCTCAGATCCTCCATGTATAGAAGCAATATATCTCTGATTACCAGTTGCTAGGGGGGGAAGCAGCAAGGCAAGGCCACCATCTTAATATTCTGCATGTGAACTTTCTGATGCAGCAAGGAAGTTCTTATGTTCACAAATGCAAATTCCGTAAGCATTCGCTGGTATGAAGATGGACCCAGCAGAGTCTTCCTTCTTGGAAGCAGAGTCAGAAGCAGCTAAGAGTCAGAATCAAATTCCGTAATGTCATCTGCCCATTTCTGTTGGAAGGTTCTCAACCCATCTACACCAACAAAGTATTATTCAAAATGTCTAAGGCAGTGTTCTCCAACCTTGGGTCCCCAGATGTTTTTGGCCTACATCTCCCAGCATGCCCCAGTCAGCTATGCTGGCTGGGGCATGCTGGGAGTTGTAGGCCAAAAACATCTGGGGACCCAAGGTTGGAGAACACTGGTCTAAGGCATACTGCCATTATAGATGGTGCTCATAGGGTGGAGGTGGTTTAATTTACCACATATCAGCCAAAGACCTTGGAATTCAAAGTCAAACTGCAGAGCCTCTTACAGCTTCCTAAGAAGAACTTCCTTGCCTGGTCCCAGGCTGCATAGCCCTGCTGTAACATCAGAGGAGATGAGCCAATGGCAGCCCACGCATGACATCAGACCTCATGAATTAATGGTGGCCTCAAGAAAAACTGGGTAGACAAAGCAGTCAGAAGTCTGAGAGAATATGGCAAGAGTGAAGAGATTGGCGGGGAAGTGAGGGTGAGCAAGACCATTAGAACAATGCCTTTCGTGACACACTTGGCCTACTGTACAGATGGGCCCAGTACCAAGTTAAAAAGAGATGCGGTGCAGAGAACAAGCTGGGAATAGTTGTCGCGTTCTGAAATTCCAACTAATAAAGCCTCAAGCCTGTTGGGTTGGCCCCCTAGGATCAAACTAGTTATGTTCCTTAGTTCCTGTTCACTAAGATCTGCATCAGCGGTCCTTCTCCGAGAGCCCCTGCCAAAGGAAGTGAGGCAGGTGGCTACCAGGAGGAGGGCCTTTTCTGCTGTGGCACCCCGGTTATGGAATGAGCTCCCCAAAGAGGTTCGCCTGGCGTCTACTTTGTATTCTTTCCGGCGCCAGGTGAAGACCTTTTTGTTCTCCCAGGCATTTTAATTATTTTAATCATCTTCATCATTTTAATCATTTTAATCTTGTAGTTGTTTTTAATTCCATTATTGTAACTGCTGTTGCTAGCTCTGCTGTTCGTTTTTAATCTGTGGTTTTAAATTTTATATTTTACGTATATTGTATTTTATGATTTTAACTGTTGTAAACCGCCCAGAGAGCTTTGGCTATTGGGCGGTATAAAAATGTATTAAATAAATAAAATAAATAGTTGCAACTCTAATGTGGATCAAAAATGTGCTTAGACTGACTGCATCTCTTTATTTACCAAAGCACTGCAAGAGACCCTGAATTGGATCAGCTCTAACGGTGGGGGAAGGGGTTCACCCTTCCCTTCTCCCAAGCCTTTCTTTCCATGGACTCCCCTCTCCCAAAGCTGTCATTTGCTGTAGTTTTTTTTTTTTTTTAATGTAATCAGGGCAGTGTAGTAGCTTCAGGGAGGAGTGTTTTTTAGCCAGAAAGATGGCACAGAAAGGTTAATCTCAGCCACCCACCCTCCTTCCCACCCTGCCAGGTGATTGTGAACTTTGGAACTGGTGCAGGTGACAAATTTATCAACACCAGCTGCCTACATCCCAATGTGTTTCGAGCATATAGCATTTGCATCAGTCAGGGGGCTGTTTTTAATGGAATTACTGGGATGGCTAGCTCCAAAAGGAGCCACTGACCCAATAATGTCTGTAATGATATAGCTCACCTTGATTGAGTACTAATTGCTCAAAATCCATTGGGGTTTATACTAACAGGATATCTCTTTTTTCCTTCTTTACGAAAATAATAGACAGCTTTTGCCCTGGACCCCACCCCTGCCTGGACCTGACAAAACTTCTAAACCCGTCCCCCAGACCCACCCCCAAAACAGCTGGCCTCTGCCTTTCTGGATCCACCCCAAGGCCCCTGCCCGGGTGCCCAAATGATTTCTTTCAAGAGCTAGCCAACGTTTGATTTCTAGTAGAGAGAAACGGCGGCCCACAAATTGGGCCACACTTTCTATTGTCGGCTATGTTGTGATTGCCAGTGTTCATTCCCAGCCCCAGAGTAGAGCAAGGTCAAGGGATCAGCTGCCCGGCTTTGGGCTCGGATAACAGGATTTGTCAAAGAAAGACGCAGACCGCTGTGCAAAGGGGAGCTGGAGGGAGAAGAGCAGCGTCGGAAAGACCGGAACAAGAAGAGTCCGCAAAAGCAGCTTTGTGTCTGCTATTCTGTGCTTCTCTTTTCTTCCTTCAAAAGGGCTTTTGTGTCTGGTAATGTGAATAAACAGCTATCAGAGAAGAATGATGACCCCCCCTTTCCCTCCCTTGGAGCTGGTAATCGCTACAAGAAACAGGCTGGAGGTGGGAAAGGTGGCAGCTAAGGGGGCATGCTTCCGTGTAGAGGATACGCCTGGAAGAGGAGGTTTTGTTTTTTAAATTCCATTACAAAAACAAACACTATGGAACTGACTAGCATGGAGGACACATTCAGTATGGCATGACATCCCAAACCATATTTATTCATTCTATACATTTCTCTCATGCTCTTCAGTCCCAAGCAGTTCAAAGAGCCACTCACACAGATCAAGAACCATTGAAAACACAGATATACTATGTGATTATACAATGGCAGGGCAGTGAAAACAGACATTAAAACCAGAGCCAAGAAAGATTTAAAACCTGTTTTATTAAAATAAAATAAAAAGGGTTTCACCAGGTGCAGAAAGGATAACAAGAGTCATTGGCATGAGGTGAGCCTCCCTGGGGTGGGCATTCCAAAAATGAGGAGCCACCACTTAAAAGTTCCTGCAATATAAAGCATTAGACCAGTGGTAGGCAACTTGGTGATTTCAGGATGTTTTGGACTCCAGCTCCCATGAGCCCCAGCCTGCCTGGCCAGTGGCCAGGGATGATGCAGGCTGTAGTCGAAAACAACTGGAGGGCACCGCGTTGCCTACCCCTGTAGGTATTCTCTCCCAGACTCACCCACTATCTAAACTATGGATAGGGATCTCTTCCCATATGGACCAGCCTGTTAAGGCCCTTTGGGATCTCCTTCTACTGGCAGTTATACAGGGCCTTTATGTTTTTCCCTCCATGGCTAAGAGCAGCTCAAAGAGAAGAGGCTTATTTGCAATGGGCAGAAAGGGTTTCCTGCCCTCCTGCCACAACTCTGATGCTCACACAGCTGCTTTTAACCAAAAAAGAAAAACAGTACCTGAGATGTCACATCTAGTTTTGCCCTAAGTAAGGGAGAAGCCAGGCTGTTGGTAGAGTATTCCCCCAACAGGGATCTGTCTCCTGATCGCCCGATCTAACTAGGAAATGGCTACTTTCAGTGTCACCATGGGCTGGGGAGAGCTAGCAAAACCTACCTCCTGTTCCTGATCAAGGCAGCTAAGGTTGCCAGCTTTTCAACCAGCCACTGTAGCTGTGCCTTTAACCACAGCATGATGCATATCTAAACATTAACAGAGGATAGCATTCATCTCTGTGTTTCACTTGTGTACCTCTGTAGATCAAGCTGAGCTTAAAGGTGCAAAAGCAGGCCAAGGCAGTTTTTGTCGGGTCGGTTGGCAATCCTAAAGACAAGGTGCAAGGTAGGGCAAAGTGTCCTGCCCCTGGCAACGCTTGTGCGTGCTACCATGCACCATCAGTCAAAAAGTGTCTGATATAAGGCACTGAAAAGATCCTCATTGGAAAATGTTCTGATAACCTTTGAATGTGCAAATGCAGGCAGGCAGTCAGTCAGCCTTAAATCCTATGTTCTTTCCTCCACAGGAAACAGAACGTCTTCATAGGAAAAGCCTGCTGGGCTGGGGTGTGATTGTGAATGCAGCTGCTAACTGGTTGTTTTTGTTATACACGTGCGGACAGACACTCTGGCAGGGGAGTGTCTCTGATCAAAGAATCTAGAGGTTTGTAGTGGGGCATTTGCTGGGGAGGGGATGAAAAGCAAACTTTGTGTGTGATGCAGCAGCTCAGCCTCAGCCAGCCCCAACAAGCCAGGGGCAGGCAGAGAAGGGATGCAAACTGAGCCAACAATGCCATCTGGTGGCATAAATGGGCAATGGCTGTAGCCCTCCGTTTCACAGCGGAGGGGCTAACAATACAGGGGGCTTATTTATCGAACCATTGCCCCTGCCACAAACACAGACTCTTACCAGGGACCTAGACAATGTCATCTCCCATTTGTTTCCCTTTTGGTATTTTGTGTTTTCCCACTATTCCTTTTGTCTGTTTTCTTACTACAGATGCCCTATTTTGGCTACAATCCTGTTGGCACTCACCACCTGAGTTTGCTATTAGCCAGAGAGATGGTCATATGGGATCCATTACAACTGTTTGTACATATGGTATAGTTTGCCCTTCAAGCAGGTGCAGTTTGCAGATGAACTATTACTCAAAGAATATGACTCTTGGGGCTTTAGCTAAAGCAAGGATAGCCAGCTCAAGTATTCAAATAGAGACTGCTCTCTTCTCTGGACAGAGGTCCGATGTCCATTCTGCCAAGCAAGCAGACCCTTTTCTGATTAACTGGATTCCATAACAGAGCTGGTGCAACTAGAAGCAAGGGCTTTTCACCTGCTGAATGCAGAAACTCAGGCATTTTTACAAACATACATAAACACATTCATAGCATATGTGTATTCACAATGTAGATGATGATGGCACATTCAAGTGTGTGGTGTGTGTATCTACCCTAAGAATATTTATTTCATTTTCCTTATCAATATGCAACTGTGGGTAAACGTGTGGCCATACCTTGATTCGTGTCCTATAGAAGGGACGGGGAATCTCCAACATGTGGGCCTTTTTCTAGCCTGCAGAGATTGGGACTGCCCCAAAAGAAAGGGCGAGCAGTGTGCCAAGGGGGATTCCTGCTGTTGTCTCCAGTCACTGATCGGAATTCCCCTCAGCGTGCCACTCGCCGTCCCAATCAGGACAGTGAGCAGCGTACGAAGCTCCTCCAACGGCTGGCCAAGTATGTCCACCATCCACGTACCACTCAGTGTCCCAGCTGGAATGATGGGCAGCTTGCTCAGCCAGGGACTCTAAGCCGGCACTTGGAGGAGCCGCTCCTTTTCTCCATGCCTCTCTCTGCGCACAGAGAAAAGCATAATGGGTGGAGGAGCCAAATCGGATGGTGCCGCAGAGGGGGTGGGGTGGGGCTTCAGGGGTGCGGCCACGCTGGCTGGGAATCATGGGGCTTGTGGTCCAACACATCTGGATGGCACCAGGTTGGGGAAGGCTGTCCCACAGGCTGAAAGGGGGGGGGGAGTAGAAGTAAACTGCAACCACAACCCTAACTGTGAATTTCAAATGCAAAATGTAATCATTTCCACACAATCCAATTCTGCAAGGTTGCCAAATTGTTTGGTTTGTGCCACGTGCTTCATTTCAGCCTAGCTTTGACCATTCCTTACTTTCCGTATAACTCCTGCAGATAGCAGATGGTTGGGCCTGTGTTGCCTCCTCCTGATGGGTTCCTGCTCTCCCGCCTCTTATTCCTAACTGCTGCTTGGCTTTGACGGCATTTGTTAGCTGCCCTCAATTCCCCTTAAGCATCACCTGAGGGAATAAACAAGGGCCCAGGGGCTGGGGGATGAAAGGAAAAGCACCTGGGCATATATATTAAATAAAATATCTTGCATTACAGACGCTTCGGGGGGATGATTTAAACATGAAGTCAAAGGCGGTAATGGTGTTGTCAGAGCCGCAGTGTTAACACCAATCAATAATTCACTGATACGCTGCAAGTGTGCCTTCAGCGCTCGTGTCTGCCTTTGGAGGGTAGGCGGGGTTTCCCGCAAAAGCAGGCCTGTTCGGCGGCCCCTCGTGGCAAAGATGCAACTTCAAATGGAAGCCTTAATTACTCTCCGCTGCTTCTTAGCTCCCAGATGGGGAAGAACAACAGAACCGATTAAGAGACGGCTACACCAGCCTGAGGGATTTCGCCATCAGCTTTTTCCTGCATGCATTGCCTTCGTACACACACCTTCAGCAGCATCTCAAGAGTGTGAACTGCACATTCATTTTGGAAAGAATGAGAACTCGAACCGAAGGCCGTTCAGATCGATTTTGATTCTTTCCTAAACCAATGACCAAATTGGTACAGGTCTGACTCCCATTTGCCGCCATTCCCAGAGGGTGAGGAGGGTTGGCTTTCACCCACAGCAGGTGAGCAGCTGCATTTCTGTGGCCACTCCATGTGACAGCCAGTGTGGTGTAGTGGTGAGAGTGTTGGACTGGGGCTCTGGAGATCCGGGTTCTAGTTCCCATTCGTCCATGAAGCTCACTGGGTGACTTTGGGCTAGTCACTGACTCTCAGCCTAACCTACCTCACAGGGTTGTTGTGAGGATATAGAGAGAAGGATGAGGATTATGTAAGCCACCTTGGGTTCCTTGCAGGAAGAAAGCTGGGATATAAACGTCTCTCTTCACTTTCTCCACATATCACCCCACACACACATACACACACACACATACACAATTATTATCTTCCCCACAAAGGGGCATTCCCTGAGGATCCTGGTTCTAGCCTGGTGCTATCCCCAAGGATCTCTTCCTGTGTTCCCCTTGGGCCTCCTTTTGTAGACAGGTGGCAATTCTCTTAGGGCACAATCTTATGCAAATTCAGACAGGAAAAAAGGCCTACAACTCCTAGCATGCCCCAGCATGCTGGGAGTTACAGGCCTTTTTTCTGTCTAAACTTGCATAGGATTGCGCCCTTGTTCTTTTTGGCATTTGGTGATGAATGGATATTTTCACCGCGTTTTTATGAAATGGTACATTTTTGTTTGTTTGTTTGTTTCTATTGGTTGAGTTTGTGCGTGGCTCATTTTTATTCGTAATTTTAAATGGTTGCAGACAGCCCTGTGAACAGTTTCTTGTGGAATTGCAGTATATGAAGATGATCAGTAAATCAGTAATCAGTACTTAAATAGGGATGGGCAAATCTTCCAGCTTGGGAATACAATGCCCATAATCCCTGATCATTGGCCATGCTGGTTGGGGCTGATGGGAATTGTAGTCCAAATCATCCGGAGGGCGCCAGGTTGCCTACCCCTGTCATATAAGGATCCTCAGAGACTGAATTCCTCAAGTCTCCCTATGTGGACCAGACCTCTTTTCTCTGTCTTCTTCAGTTGCTCTCAGTGGTGCAGTGGAGCCAGGCCTCCTGGGGACACAGACTGTGCCAACACTTTATTAGCACAGGGCTGCTGACGTCATCTGCCACCACCCTGCCACAGACTTCCCTGATCCCCGTGAGCTTTGCTGCAAGCCTCACAGTAGCTGGAGTGGGGGAGGGGGGGAATGCATTATTCCAGCAACAATAGTTTGTTCCCTGTTGCCATGCAAAGTATTTTGGGGTGGCTTGGTCTTGAATGGACAATTAAGACCCATTGGCTTCACAAAAGTCCTGCTCCTGGTGGAGATGAAAACTGTTAGAACTGGTTTGTTGATATGGAGCAACACAGCTGCCTGAATTTTTGGACTCCCCTGGGGGGAGTGGCTATGGTGACTGTTATGATGAGCAACTGCACTTCAAAATGTACCACTCCACCACTGGTTACCCCATCTGCAAAGCACAGACTGGGGTTCGGCCCCATGTTTATCAAAAGCACAGCCACACAGAAGCAAAGAAATGCAGGAAGATCAAGGTTTAGGGCAGGCGTCCTTAGATCTGAGTAGATTTTTCAAGTCTGGCCTTTTGTTCTGTGCATGCGGCTAGCATCTCAGAGCTGGGAGAGCTGCTTTTGTGACACAGGCACCTTTGGGCAGTATTCCACGGTGGTTGTCATGTCGGCAGCTTTACGGAACCCGTGACCCACAAACACCTTGATTAGTGCTTCCTTTGAGCCCCATTTAGCTACGCAAATGCCTTGGTCACGGCTGAGTGGCCACATATTTGCCACTTACTTCCCATTAATTCAGCACGGAAATTGGCAATGCCTGGAATACAGGTGGAGCTGCCGTCTCGGTTTCCCGAAACCAATCCTCCTCCACCAGAGTTAATCATGCAAGGAACAAAGCTCCCTTTGAGCCGCTTAATGACTTCTCTCCCCTGCTTCTGGAGACAGAGCACTGGCGGTGGCGTGACAGCATCGCTGTCCAAGAGCACTGCTCTAGTGGTTGCCAACTTTTGTTACCAGTCTGTGCTCCTGTGCCTTTAGCAGCAGCTTGATCTGTGGACATTAGCAGCTGGCAATAATGATCATCATGCAGTAAGAAGATTCACCTGCTCATTTCTGCAGATCACGCTGAGCTTAAAAAGCACAAGGGCAGCTCAGGCTAGGTTTTACTCTGATCAGTTGTCAACCCCACTCTCAGGGTTTCTTGTGGTTTAATGTCCTAGTGAATATGAGGAATGGGAGAACCAAGGATGCTCAAGCTCACCGAGATTCTCCGAATTCTGTTTCTCGTTTGCGACCTGTTTCTCTTTTAGTTCGAATGGATAAAATCTGCTTTTTGAACAGGAAAAGGGTGCATTTTCATTTTTCAAAAGTGCACACAGTTCCCGCATTGACTAGTGAAAATGTGTATTATTATTATTTTTTGAAAAACACACATTTTAAAGTGCACATTTTTTTCAAAGTACACATTTTTAAAATGTGATCCCAATTTCAGGAATTCATGAACTTTTGGGAGGGGGAGAAATACGCTCCTGTTCATGTTTGGGATTGTGAGCTGGCAATTTGGAATGATTTGCAAACTGAAACTATATACTTGTGCATCCCTAGATACAGAAATAGTTATTATGGCTAGGTTTCCTGAATGCTTGTAGGACCCTTTACACAATATTGCTGCAGAATATATAGAATACATGTGTGCAGTTAGGCAAGGTAAATAAAAGCCTCAGAAGAAGCAGCACTTGTGCAAGGGCAATTAGGAAATCTCCTGTGCCTTGGGTAAGAACATCAGAAGAGCCCTGCTGGATCAGGGCAAGGGTCCATCTAGTCCAGCATTCTGTTCACGCAGTGGCCAGCCAGCCGCCCACGGGAAACCCACTAGCAGGACATGAATGGAACAGCACGCTCCTGCCCATGCTCCCCAGCAACTGGAGTACATATAGGATATTGCGCTTTGTGGACAGTGAAAATTGTTTCCTTGAATTTCAGTGGCAAACCAGTGATTTCACTCTTTGGGTGTGGGCATGGACTGTGCAGTGCCCTATTGACTGTGCCCCATGGAGGGGGGGGGTACAGGAGTCAAAGATGGCCCCCAGACCTCCCAAAGGTGCCCACCCCGATCTATACATATAAATTAGCACATGCAAATTGTATGCAAATCAGTGTCTTCTTTTCTCCTTGTTTCTGGTGATACATTTCCTCTTTCTTGGCAATTCATATCTGGCCACCCTCACTATTAGTGACCAAAGCATTGTGTGAAACCTGAATCCAATAAACAAGCTGCAGCAGATTAATCAAAAGGGATCCAGTTCATTGCAGTTCCTTGCTGCAGATTTGTTCCTGCCTTGCTCTGTTCCCACTCCCAGGACAGAGTTGTCAGTAGTAGGTTCTCTAATTTATTTATTTATTATATTTATACCCCACCTGTTTTCCTGCAAGGAACCAAGGTGGCATACATAATCCTCCTCTTCCTCTCCATTTTATCCTCACAACAACCCTATGAGGTAAGTTAGGTTGCTGAGAGTCAGTGACTGGCCCAAAGTCACCCAGTGAGTTTCATGGCCAAGTGGGGACTAGAACCCGGATCTCCGGAGTCCAACTCTAAGACACACTGAGCTTACCTCTGCATAGGAAAATCACTGTGTGTGTGTGTGTGTGTGTGTGTGTGTGTGGGCGCGCATGAAGCAACCCTTTGGGTCAATCTTATAGAGCTATCATGTTCTGAAAGAGACAGAGGGACATAGTACAGCCCCTAAAAATAACGTCCATCCGCCAACCTTAACATCACTTGATTTTCTCCCCAGCTCTCCAAGATCTTCTCATCCTTTTCTCCCTCCTCTTGGTCCTCTGCTCTTGCAAGTATACACTGCCATCTGATGGAATTTTTGTGCAAGGTCTGACAGCCAGATCGTAATAAGCACTGGAATGCTATGAACACATGCATGTATATGCACATTGGTACACTTGAATACTGTTTTGCCCTCTTAAAAAGAAAATATTGCAACAAAAAAGAAATCAGCCTTTTAGAAAGTGTTTTAAACACTAAGCAATTTTATTCGTGATTCAAGGCTTACAAAGCCAGGCGTTTACAATAACGGGCAATAAAATAAAAATACTTTCACAGGATTCACGCTCTCGGCTGGTGATTTCAAGGAGTAGGGGATTCTCACAGATGACAAAGAAGAGCTGTGGGGGCAGAGAGTGTGGGGAAAGCAGCAAGGGTGTCTGTTGTTTCTCATCAGGAGCCACAAAGAAAGAGGAATCTAGGGAAGAGAAAACAAAGAAGAAGAAGGTTATGGGAGATGAAGCCCACATCTGCATGAGAAAATACCCAAAACACGCCCCCTAGGGTTGCGAACACATCAGTAGAGTCATGCTCTGCCGAGTAGACAGTACCAGGGCAGGGGAGGTGCTGAAAACTAGTAGACTCCTGATTCTACTAAGCTCCACCGAGAAGCCATCAGCCATCAGTCCAGGGTCTACATCCTCAACCTGCCAGATGCCTCCAGGCCCCCTCCCTAACCCCAGCCCCATCAGAAGCCATGGAAAGAGGGCTGTTGAACAGTGTATGGATGCTAGGTAGAAGTGACTTTAAAACTGCAATCCAAAGCACACCTATTCAGGCAGGGGTGCTGAACTTCTTTTAGCCTGAGAGCCAATTCCACTTTGGAGAAGCTCCTGGGGGATGCACACCTGTGGTGGGTGGGCCAAAGACAAGAGGGGTGGGACCAAAATACTAAAACTGCCAGTATATTTTAGCTTAAAGCTCTTAAAGCCAGTAACCAAGCCATAGGAGAGGCATATCAAGATTTTAGAATAGGCAGCGGGGGCAGGGGAGAGAAACTACATAAAAGCCAGGAGCCCACCCAATGATTGGTGGTTGTAAGAGAGGGGAGTGACCATTTGGAGAACCCTGGAGGACCAGGTTGGGACCCCAGGCTTGAGGTTCTGCAATCCTGGCCTAGGGAGTAAGTCTCCTCTAGTAAAATGGGACCTACATCTGAGTAAGCATG
Source organism: Shinisaurus crocodilurus (assembly GCA_021292165.1). Lineage (NCBI taxonomy): Eukaryota > Metazoa > Chordata > Lepidosauria > Squamata > Shinisauridae > Shinisaurus > Shinisaurus crocodilurus. Next base: position 9,110,452 of record CM037884.1, on the reverse strand, counting down.
CTTAGGATCACGGTATAAATCCATTTTTGTGACAGTTGTCACCACATGGAGGTCAATCTCTGAGAACATGGGGAGATCGCTTCTTCATCAGACCAAAGGTCCATCTAATCCAATGTGCTGCCTCGTAGGGTGGCCAAGCAGATTCCTACAGAAAGTCCACTGGTAGGGCAAGATGGCAGCAGCCCACTCATTGCTCCAAAGCAACTGGTGATCTGTTGGAGCACCGGAATGGCTGCAGACTTCCAGAGACCTTTAGGCTACCCTGGGCACACAAATCAGATCCAAACTAAATGTGATTCCATTTGTGGAATTAGCCATTGCATGAATGGTTTTGTGTGTGTGTGTGTGTGTGTGTGTGTTTTAGTTAAATATTACACACTTGGGGAGGGGGAAAATCCAGATCAAGCCCTGGGGGGGTCCCAATCCAAATTGCCCCCCCTGCACCCTCCCCTCTGCTATTTGCATTGGAAGGAAAGCTCCCATACATGCCCATGGAAGCTTCCCTTCCAACGCAAATAGCAAATGGAGAGGACATTTAAATCTAATCAGGGCCCTATGACTTTTGGCAAGGGATGTGGACAACACAGAGAGGGAAGGCAATGGCAGAGGGGCACCTCACCTGTCCATGTCTAAGAAGTTGACATTGTCATCTGGAGCTCAGTGTCGGACTGGGTGTTATCAGTGTCAATATTTGCCTGGAACATGACCCTGGAGACGCTGAAAGACAAGGAAATGTGGTCAGAACTGATTGCATCTCAGCAGAATCTGACAAAGTGTCAAACCTTGGATATAGTGACGAGGACACAGAGTTCTACTTTAAGGAGCCCCAGAGGAGACATACACACCCTTCAGCATCCCCTGAAGATGCCCTCGCTGCTGCCCCAAATTCACCAGCCTTGGGCACTGCTTCAGCCCATTTGTCCGCCACTGAAACAACAGGTGGCAAGGCCATCGAAGTAATACTCCTCACTGGAACAGCATGGAAGGCGTAGGAAGGGAGATGGCCAAGCTGTTTGGATGGCCGGTAGGCTGCTGCTTAGGATCCCATGAGCCAACTTCAGACAAGTGGGGAGGGGGAACAGGTGCAGCTAGAAGAACTCCTCGCCTCCTGTTCTGAAGGCATGGGGGGTGAGAGCAAGGACAGGTCTGGGCATATCCTGAGTCCCCCCCCCCGGGCCAAGACATGGATAGCGTGCTCAGGGTCATGCATGTGCCTGATAGGATTGCTAAGCTTCCTGCCCCCACTTTGATGGAAGATTTTTCCCCCGCCACTATCATGACATATGGGAGGCTGCTCTTGCAACTCCTCCTGAGTTCCAGAAACAGTTTGCTATGTGGCACGGGCCACGGGGTTAGGGTCATGTGTAATACTTTGCAGGCCTGGAATTCAGGCCCAGGAAGATTGTGTGTGGCCCAATGGCAAAAAAGACTGAGGTGTGAATCAGAAAGTCCATTCACCTCCACTAGAAACTTGCTCACTAGGTACTCTTAAAGACGCCACCGTTCCCTCAGTCTCATCCCACCTCCCCATCTGTATTATTATGAAGCTAATAATGCTGGCCTATCTTACCGCACTGTTCAATGAGTTGATAAATAAAGTTGGCTTACTTGAAGATAAGAAGGAAGATTTAGATAACAAGCCAACTGTAGGCTGTAGCTCAGTGGTAGAACACATCCTTCACATGCAAAAGGTACCAGGTCCAATCCCTGGCATCTCCGGGTAGGGCTGGGAAAGACCTCTGAAACCCTGGAGAGCCACTGCCAGCCACTGCCAGTGCCAGCTAGGCATGGGAAACCTCTGCCTGCCTGCTTATTCCCCATGCACTGCCCCTTCTCCAGCAGAGAAAAGTGCTTAACTCTGACCAGCAACTGATGATCAGAGATAAGTGCTTTCCACTGCTGAGCACTGAAAATCACTGGGTGACTTTGGGCCAGTCACTGACTCAGCCTTACTTACCTCACAGGGTTGTTGTGATGATAAAATGGAGAGGAGGATGATTATGTAAGCCGCCTTGGGTTCCTTGCAGGAAAAAGGCGGTGTATAAATATAATAAATAAATAAATAAATAAATAAAATTGAATCAGTTAACTTAAACCCCCCTTTTCTCTCTCTCTCGTTTTAATGTTACTGTGCATTATTGTTCTGGCACAGCTGACCATAAAAAAAAAAAAAAAAAAAAAAGGGGAGCCTCCCGATCAACTTAAGTGAGGGACTGTGGCTCAGTGTGATAGAGCAGCTGCTTGCCTGTCTCTGTGGCTCACGCTGGCTCAGCTTGTCTGAGCGTGGAAAGCTAAGCAGGGTCAGGCCTGGTTATTACTTTGATGGGAGACCCTCTCCTCTAGTTTCTTGCATTGAGCAGGGGGTTGGACTCGATGGCCTTCTAGGCCCCTTCCAACTCTATGATCTATGAAATCTATGAAACCAGGCCTATGAGAATGTCTGGCATGCAGAGGGTCCCAGGTTCGATCCCGGGCATCCCCAGGTAGGGCTGAGAAGAACTCCTGTCTGAAACCCTGGAGAGCAATGGCTGGCTGTCAGTGCCGACATTACTGGGCCAGATGGATCAAGGGTCTGACTTGAGTTAGATCAGCTCAGTATAAGATAGGTTTCTGTGTGCCATGCAGATAATGTAGAAAGGTGGATATGAACCTTTTACCAATTGATTAAAGCAATTGATTTAATCCCCCCCACCTTCCCCCCCCTCTTTCCCCTGTGCCTTATTGTTCTGGCACAGCTGGTCTGAGCGTGAAAGTTAAGCAGTGTGCTACTGTAATTTTGCTCAATTTTGCTCATTACTCCCATCAAGTTCTTTTAGTATTACAGCTTGAAGTCCCAGTCCAGACGCCTCCCAAGAAAGATCAAGGTGGCAGGAAGAGCAAAGGACGTGCCCCTAGCATGCTTAGATCTTCACGGCCCTGTGACCAGGCAGATGCAGATGCATCCAACAATGCGGGGGGGTTCCCCAGAGAGTGGTGAGTGCTACCCACACAACAGCATGGCAACATGGCCATTCATGCAAACAGGCTCACCATTGAGCATTAAGAAGACACTTTTGTTCCTACACAGTAGAGCTACAAAATAACAAGGCTGGTTCCTTGCTTAGTCCTCTCCAAGGCTTGCCTCAGCAGGTAGCCCTAGCCCGGGCTTCTTCATGTGCAAAACCCAACAACAACAGAAACCAGAAGCCACAGCAGCAGTGTAGATTCTTTCCCCCCCCCCTCCAGTGGCCCAGCTGTCTTTGGCCAGTCAGGATGAACTTCACTTGGCACAGGCAGAGGGGAGGGGTGGCTCATGGCTATGCTTGCATTTGCATTGCACTTTCATATGAATTGCTGAGGCACGTAGACATCAAGATGGTGGCTCATGGCTATGCTTGCATTTGCATGGCATTTTCATACGAATTGCTGGGGCACATAGACATCAAGATGGGGAGCCTCTGGGGCGCCATCTGAGATATGTACATTTCGCATTTCCAGGTCCCCAGCTGCGATTATACTTGTTTGCGCCTGAAGAGGTGTGTGTGTGTGTGGTGCAGGAGACTTTGAGGTTTTTTCCTCCTATCTCCCATCGGGGGAGGGTTCTGAGTTTTTCCTGCACCGCACACGCATGCTTGTGCTGAGCGTCCATACAGGCCAGCACCCACCTCCTAAATGGCCCCAGCCCTGTTAATTTGCCCAGGCTAGTAATCTAGGCAGAGTACATGGCCCAATCTGAAATTGATAAAGAAATGGCAGCAAGAAATGTGAGTTTCACATGATCCGTTTCTGTGGTCCCGGGGTCTTGAGGAAAAAATGCCATATTAAACCAGCATTTAAGCTGCTGCCTGTCCACCCAGATGATTTTGACCTTCTTGGGTTCTGTTTCCGGGGCAAAACATTTATCATTCAATGGCCTGACGGAAGGGGACAGGCCTCGAACAGGTTGTCCACTATTAGATTATTTGTTCGAAGGCCTTTTTGTGAATTGGCGTTTGATTGGGGGTACCATTGCCTGTTTCTACACTTAATTTTTTCCTGTATAGAGCTGGTACCATGGCCTGTTTCTACACTCAGTTTTCCTATATAGAGTTGGGATTCAGTGCAGCAGTATTCCCACATCTCTAGCAAAAAATAGTAGCCCTAATTAGGCGTATTTCTACGCCAATTACAAGGCCTGGTTGGCCATCTCAAATTGTGCTGGCAGGGTTATTGCCCCTGGTCGTGCATTCTTGGCAGACCACTTGGCTGACTAGGTTGTCCAATTTTTGTGTGACAATCAGGCTACAGTGCAGATACTGAACACTATGTCCTCTAAGAACTCCAGAGTTATGTGCTTGTCTGGGCGCTTACGTTGCACACTTTAAAGCACAATATTCTGCTCAGAGCCTGGGGGCAGATGTAGAGATGTTGGGCCCTGCCCCGTGGGCCTACAGTTTGCCATTCTCTTTGCCAGATGGTTTTATTTCATGACCTGTTGGGTAGAGGGTCTATCATCCTGCTACATGTGGGATCAATGACAGAGCTATGTCCTGGCAGGGCTCTACACCTATTCATGGCAGGACGTGGACTTGCTGAAGGCAGTCTGTTTTGTCAGCAGGATGCCTCGCCCATTTGCACACATTTGTGGCTGACCGTGGACTCGCTGAGGGTAGGCTGTTTTGTCGTCAAGACGGCTAGCCATTGACTAAGTGTCGCTTTTGTTCGGTGACGAGGTCTGCTCTCGCGGACTTGAGCCTGGCACATTTGGGTTTCTGAGCCCACTCCATGGCCTGGCACATTTGGGTTTCCGAGCCCACTCCATACAGATTGGTGTCGCATCCACTGTGGGCAAACTGGGGTTTTCTCTGAGGTCCCAGTCATACTGGTCCTAGGTGCGAAAATTTCCTTAATGGTATGTCAAAATTGCCTTGATGGTACTGCCGTGGGCTGTGTTTCTCTTCCAGGTCACCAGGGTGGAGGCAGGACTGTCCGTGTGCTGATTTGTGGGCACAGTATGATTTACTGGGTGGCAGGACTAACTGCCATGTCGGGCTTCCTGGTGGTTGAGCCTTCAGCGGACGTCCAGTGGATGGGTCGCCGGAGCATGAGATCGCAGAACCTCCTCCACACTTTGTTCCGGGCTTGTTGAAAGGCAAGGCCCTGATCTGGGAGGTGTCATGCGATATGGCATACATACGGCACCGATGGGGTGTTCCTGGCGATTGAGCTTTCGGCGGACGTCCAATGAATGGGTCGCCGCGGCATGAGATGGCAGAACCTCCTCCACACTTTGTTCTGGACTGACCAGTGTTCTTCCCCCCAGATGTCCAGGTCTCCATTTGGCGGGGAATGATTTGGGCTTGTCAAAAGGCAAGGCCCTGATTTTGCAGGTGTCATGTGATATGGCATACATACGGCAACGATGGCCGGGAGTCCTGATCCTTGGTCGTTCATGATACCGCGTTTCAGTTGGCCCAAGGCCTTAAACAGAGCGGTTAGAAAAGTGAACGGCGAGATTTGTAGGGCCGTAGGAGGGATTGGGTTTTATATTCCCCATCCCACAATATCCTTGGCCCGGGGGGAGCTGTATCGCCCAGATGGGGTTCGCCTGGATGGGGTTCACCTATCCGGTGTAGATAATGAGAATAATATTGGAGATCTGCGAAGGGCCCTGCTCGCTTGTTTATCGGGCAGGTGGGGGAGATTCGACTAAGCGATAGCTTGTCTCTCTCTGTGGCGGGAAGTGCGGGATTAGGCAGTATGGCTTAAGCTTATGGTGATCATCCAGTGGCACCTTTCAAGGTGACTGACGTTTACCCAAGGCTGCCCTCGCTAATGCCCTGAGGCTTGCCAGGAGGGAGATTGGGACGTCTTTGGGGTTTTGCCTTTCTCGCCTACATTGGGTGCCTGGAGGCGTCAAGGTAAGGCGACGATGGTAAAGCCCTCCAGCTCCACATGGAGGGCAACTGGCCGGGGGCGGACCAACCTGCCTCCGGTGCAGTGCGGATGTATTCGCCCAAATATTGGTTTTTTCCCGGCCAATGGCCGGGCTAGGTTAGTACCGCACTTCGCCCTTCACAGATCTTCAATTCAATAAATGTGGCCCTGGTTTGAAACCATATACTCTGCGTCTGACTCTTCGTTATCTCACCCATACATTCGCAAGTGCTTAACTCTGACCAGCAACTGATGATCAGAGATAAGAGCTTTCCACTGCTGAGCACTGAAAAAGGCTTGCGTACTTGGCAGGGAAAAGCTCTTCTCCCCAATTAGATGCTGAGTTACTTCTGAGGCTTGTCCTGCTTACTTCCAAGGCTTAAAATGGGTAAGAATCACATCTGGGCTTTGGCCATCCCCACAGATGGAATGTGGCCACTGATAACTTTCCCAGATCGGAATTCAGCTCTTGGACTGAAAAAAGGTGTGTGTCCACCTGCCCTCCCCACTCCCAGTATAAACAGTACTGAACTAGATGGACCAATCATTTGACACAGCATAAGACAGATACCTATGTTCCTATGAAGCAATTTAAGTAAAAAGTTACAAGAAAAAGTAAGAGAGACCTTAATGGAAAACCTCCTTCGTTGCCAGTCTGTTTGGGACTGATTCACATGACAACATACAGTTCAACTCTAGCTATAGAATCAACTCAGAGGACTGGTACATATAGAGATGTTATGGTTTGTTTTGCAACTTCCAGGTTTAGAGACTGAATCATACAAGCACTGCAAGGCTGAATAATAAATAGCTAGTGTTCCCTGAGTCTATTTTCATGTTAATAGGATGGTGGATCAAGGTAAGAGTTATTCTTGGAGGTCATGAGTATTATGGATTATGTAGGGAGTATTGTATTGGTAGGGAAGAAATGCCATCTTATGTATTAGCAACTAAAATGTTGCTAACAGCAGCTTGCTCTTCTAGTCGATCGGGGCCCTTGGGTCTCACCTCTTTGTCACTTTGTTCAGCCTCTCTTGCATGGCATCCTTTCTCATCTCACTTGTGACCCGATACACCCGGGTTTGGCTGCAAAGCACACACAGGCATCAGTCAGTATAAATATTTGGTTTTATTTCCATCTACTTGAATAGCCACCAAACAAACACTCAGGTCCTCCTCCTTTCCCAGAATCTAACTTGCAAGTCCTCCTGAGCCTGTGGGAATGTAGCCCAGCATTTGCCCACAGGATTTGTGTTTTGTTCAGTCATTCCTACAGGATTTATTTTTTCCAATTCTGAGTGTACTTCATGTTAATGATCTCAAAGCCACCTTTAGGCTAGGCCGCTATTGTTCCTATTTTACAGATGTGGAAAAGTGAGGGCATTATAGGGTGGATGATTTGGGATTTGAACACCAGTCTCCCTGAATCAAAGCCTCTTTGAATTTAGGAGGCGGAAGTTGACTACTTTGACACAAGGAACTAATGGTGCAAATTACTAAATTTCTATCACATAAAACTTATGGTCATGTCTGAACTTGCCCGTTGGCATAGCATGGCATGTGCCAGCTTTCTGCTAACATGCAGCCTTTCATTGGCATCATTACCACACTGTATCTCAGAGGAGATTCCCAGTCTGCATGCCTGCAGGAATGGCATCATCCCAGGCCAGCAGAGTTGCTACAATAGGCCATGGTTTACTGTGGGATGATCTGATAAGATCACATGTAGCATTTGAACTCGAATTCATTTTCAAGCTGCACACATTTAAGGTAGGGATCTCTTCTGTAACTCTATATCTTCTGTGGAAGTGCTGCACATGGCCAAGGATTCTGGATCACCTTTCATAATTGACATTCAGTCCATGCAGAGTGCTGGACAGAGTCTATTGGGCCCCACCACTGCCCCACATGAGTTAAGGGTGAGAGTAAACTTTAAGACACCCCCCCTGTGGTTGCATATTTCAAGGACAGATTGGTAGCACTGGGTAAACTATATATGTAGAAGACCTTGTCTTCCATCACTGATGTTTTCATGGAGGAACCCCAAGGAAGCGTCTGAGGAACTATGGGGTTACCTGGACTGAAACAGAGTTTGAAAACGGTTGTTGTACATCAGCATAGCTCTGCTGATTCGGGTGATGCCACAGCAATGTACATGAGTTCAAGATCTCAGAACTTGGCCAGTTAGGGATGGAGAGATTAGTCTTTTTCCAGCCCATGTCAGTTTTGCATGTGCATTCTGCCCTGTTTCTTCATTAATCTGCAAATTATTATTTTTTATTCTGCATAAAAAATCATAGTTAATATTTTTTCTGTTCTCAAAGCATACATTTCTAAATGTATTTCTTCTCAAAGAACACATTTAAAATTTATTTTTATCCTAAAATGTGAATTTTTATACACATTGAGTGGAGAACTGTACTGCAAAATTCAGAGAAGTACAAAATCCGATCTGCACATCAGGAGGTGCAGATCAGGGGTGGGATCCAGACTTAGTCATGCTTAGAGTAGATCCACTGAAATCAATGGGCCATGAAAGTCATGACTATCCTATGTCCCATTGATTTCAATGGGTCTACTCTAAAGATGACTACGTCTGGATTCAATCCCAGGTCAGTTCAAATCAGAATTTGCAAAGATCTAATTCCTCAAGCATCCCTCCTTGGCCTGGAGCTCAACTCCCATGACTACTTCTTGAGGATCAGCTACTTTCCCTATCATTTGAGAAAGTTTCTACATCAAAAGCAAAAGAGTGCTGTAGCGGCTTCGCTGAAAGCTTCACCTCCATCGGAAGAACTGGAGATTTGTCCTGTAGTCTGCTAGATCCTGACTTGAACAGGCTGTAAGTTCTGTGTTGGACATGCGAGCACCATCCTGTTAAAGTAATATGAAAGGTCTGGTTATTTGCAGCAGAGAATCTTGGTCATCTCCCCGCCACGCCCCCCATTAATTTTTATTGTGAATTTCAATAAATCAAAACAAAAACAAAATTAAAAAAATATTTATGAATATTTTATAAATATTGTAATTGTGTTTAATTGTTTTCAATTCTAATAGATATTTTAACCTCTTGTTCTGCAAATTGTAATTGTGTTCCATTGTGTTTGACTGTTTTAATTTTAATAGCTATTTAATTGCGTTTTAATTGTTTTTTACTATTACTAGTTTAATAGCTATTTTAATCGTTTTATTTGTTTTCCTGCTGGTCTATGACCGTAATAAACTGACTTTGACTTTTTCTCCCCCCCCCATTAATTTTTATTGTGAATTTCAATAAATCAAAACAAAAACAAAATTTAAAAATATTAAAAAATAAAAAGTATTACAGTTTTCTTACATGATTTTGAATAGATCCATGATAGATAGATATGCAATGTGTACCCCTATATATTTTATATATAGCAAGATATACTACTGTTCTTAGGCATAATTATACATATTCAACAAAGGCAGACCAAATACCATATATTTATCCATTTGTAGATTATTTATTTATTTATTTATTTATTAAATTTTTTAATCACCCATCTGGCCGGTCACCCAGCCACCCTGGGCGATGTACAATCAAGATAAAATACCATTAAAACACCATTAAGACACCTTTAAACACAATTAAAACACAATTAAAACACAATTAATACAATATAAGAGTTTTTAAAAATCCTAACCCACCCCATATTCCTGCCTGAAAAGCCAAGTTTTTAAAGCCCAGTAGAAGTTCATCAGAGAGGGGGCATGGCGAAGGTCACTGGGAAGGGAGTTCCATAACTTGGGGGCTGCCACAGAAAAGGCCCTCTTCCTAGTCCCCACCAGCCTGGCTGCTCTGGCTGATGGGACAAGGAGAAGGCCGTCTGTGGCAGATCTTGTTGAGCGGCCTACTTGATGTTGCTGGAGGCGCTCCTCGAGATAAGCTGGACCAGAGCCATATAGGGTTTTAAAGGTCAAAACCAACACCTTGTTGTGATGTGATCTCGTTGGCAGCTGCCTTTAACCAGGCGAGCCGCCACGTTCTGTACCAGCTGTAGCTTCCGAACCGTCTTCTTCCAGGGTAACCCCACGTAGAGCGCATTACAGTAGTCTAGGTGAGAGGAGACCAAGGCATGAACCACTGATGGAACTCATGGAAGCAGATGATTAGGAAGGTAGGGGCACAGCTGCCGTATCAGATGAAGTTGATACAGCGCTGCCCGGCTCACAGCTGACACTTGAGCTTCCATGGACAGCTGGGAGTCTAGAATGACTCCCAAGCTGGGGACCTGGTCTTTCAGGGGTAGATGTACCCCATTCAGCACCAGGTCAACATCCCCTAACCTCCCCTTGTCTCCCACCATCTCCCATTATGCCTTAAGACCACCTGTTCAAAAACTGAAAGCATTGTTAAGTCCTCAACTCATTGTGCTATTGAAGGTGGACATTTGTCCTTCCAATGTTGTAATAGTCTTTTAGCTGTCAAAAGGGCATAGAGAATCCATTTACATTGACCTTGAGTTAAGTTCCAAGAAGCAGGTAGATAGTTAAGATGAACATGCACTTCAGTAAATATTAAAGAGTTTTCCATCACAAAGTTTATCCATATTATTACCTCCTTCCCAAAAGAGGCAGCTATTGGACATTGCCAAAACATATGGGTAACATTAGCTGTATTACACCTCCAACAGTTAGCTGATTTAGACAAACCTTTATTAAAAAGACATTGCGGCATCCAATATACCTGACATAAGTTTTTGCTGAATTAGACATAACCTAAGATCCATTAACCCTTCTGAGATAGATGTCAATGCAGCAATCCATTGATTAGGCAAGATAGGACAATCCAATTTGTTATTCCATTCTTGATTAAGACCCTGTGTGTCATATTCATTCACTGATAATAGATATTTATAAACCTGGATCATGGGTCGATATAACTGCTCAGCCTCAATCAATACTTCCAATAGCAAAGAAGAGTCTGAAGCTGTAAAAGCAGTGAGAATCTTGGGCCATCACTGCATTTGAGCAGTTGGTTATGTCTAGAGAACTTATAGAAGGGAACGTATCAGCTAGAGGTATTACAAAGATGATATATAAAATGATTCAGAAATCAGAAGAGAAAGCGGAAAATCTTAAGATAGTTTGGGATACAGAGTTTGAAGAGGAAATAGCAAAAGAAGAGTGGAATAAGATATGGGATAGGCGAATATTGAAAAATATGTCAATAAGGATAAAAGAGAATTTCTATAAATTAATTTGGAGATGGTACCTGACTCCGGTGAGAATAAACAAAATAGATAATAAATGTTCTTCAATGTGTTGGAGAGGTTGTCAGGAGCTGGGTACGTATGCTCATATGTGGTGGAGTTGTAAAAATTATTGGATTTTTGGAAAATGATTTTTGAAAGAAATATTGGTATTGTTGGTATTGATTTAGAGGTTTGTCCTAAATTAGCATTGTTATCAATAACCGAAAAGGTGGCTGGTCCTCAGAATGTTAAAGAATTAATTGTAAATTTGTTAACAGCGGGTAGATTAATGATAGCAAGAAAATGGAAAGTTCAGCAAGTTTTCTCTATTACTGACTGGTATAAAGAAGTGTGGGATATGGCTTTAAATTATATGCTAACTTGTAATATCAAATGTAAAAGGGGACAATTAAAGAAAAACAATTTTAAGGATATTTGGGGGATATGTGGAGAAGAGGCCTGCCCACACACGCGCACACCTCCTCATGTGTGAACCGGGATGGCTAGAGGCTGGGGGGAGCGGGGTGTACATAGTTCCTCTGGATGGCGCCTCAATGTCTGCTAGGCCTTTTTGGTATGCAAATGTAGTTCAAGCCCTGTAGTCATGAGTCACCTCCCCCCTGCCTGGCCAGGTGAAGTTCATCCTGATTGGCTAGAGGCAGCAGAGCTACAGAAAGGAGGAGGGGAGGGGGAAAGGTATATTGCCAAGGTGGGGCTTTTGTCTGTCGTCGTCGTGTCGTTGTTGTGGATCATGGCAGCAAGCTGCGCGGAGGTCCAAGCCTTCGGGCTGGCCTCAGGATCCGGCCCCAAGTAGCTCCTGGTGAAATTAGCTGAATGAGGGCTTTGGCCAAAGGCAAGCCCAGAGGAGGGCTACTCATCTCGGACCTTAGGGTAGGTGTGGTAATCTCCTCGGTGGCAGGGCTGTGCTGAAACCAACCCTGAAGGGAACCGGCCCCCAAGTAACTAGTGTGTGCCTGGGATATATAAAGAATCAGATTTTGTTATTTTGCAGCTTTACTGTGTGTACCAAAGTGTCTCTCTATTTTTGTGTCCTTGCCTCATTTCCACCTTTTGTTGTAATATGCTATCTGAATAAACCTTCTTGGTTTTTACCCCACATGGTGTTTGTGGTTGCTCTGTGGTTTCAGCTAAATCCAGGTTATAGTCAAAGGCAAGTCCCTGAACAGAGATTCAAGTAGAGCTGAAGCTGGCAGTCTGGCACCTTGAGATCTCTGGGGGTCTTTTGGGTAGGAAAGGGTAGGTTGTGGCGGGCCAGCCAGCCCCCCTTCCTCCACAGTTTATTTTTTGGATTTTGTGTTAAATAAGGGGAATGGGAGCATGCCATGTCAAGATATGTTGTATTTTTGGAATAGTGAATAACAATAGATTATAGAGATAGAATGTATCCTTTGGTCCCATGGTGATGGGAGCACTATATAAGTTGTATGTATGTTATTTAGTTGTTTTATATATTGTTTGAAAAACTTTAATTAAAATTTTATATATATATAAAAAAGAGAGAATCTTGGGTCATATTTTTTTTTAAAAAAATGCACAGTATGCAAAGCTTGCAAGCCTAGATTTTCTTTTATTTTTAATTCAGTTCAGGCTGAGCTCTGTTCCACAGATTACAGTCAGGGCTTATGCCCAGAGCAGGACTTGGAATAATGGTTAGAAGAATTTCTGGTATGGATTCAGCCTGTGATTGACCATTCAGCTCTGAGCAAAAGAAGGAAACACAGTGATACCAGCCAGAGCAGTCAAGGAAGCTCCTTGCACCAATGAGCCTGTTGGGATGCTGCTATATCAGCTTCCCAGGTGCCAGGGATGTTGAGAAACGTAGTTTTTCCAGATGCACAGGAAAAACTACATTTCTCAGCATTCCTGGCATCTGGGAAGCTGTCATAGCAATGTTCTAAACATTGTGGGAGGGAGGGAGAGAGAAAGAGATGTCTTCTTCCCAGCTGTTGCCATCATCACTGCTGCAGCCAGGTAAGTGAGTGAATCGGTGAGAGGGAGTTCATCTCTGGCTCAGATTACAATCTAATTGGAGAAGAACAATCAGAGGTGTGTGTGGCCAAGTCTGGAATACTGGCATGCTTTACAATGGAGGCGGGCAGAAAGTAGATCTCCAGATATTTGGAACTTCAACTCCCAGCAATCCTGACTGTTGACCATGCTGGAAGGGGCTTCTGGGAATTGAATCCCAAAACATCTGGAGATCTATCTCCTGCCATTCTCTGCTTTAGCTAGCACACCAAAGTGTATCCTGCGTCAGGCTGTTATAAAGTTTGGTGACAACAACACCATAGAAGATTGCTCTTCCAGGCTTGCATGTCAGCTAGGCCTTGCTCCTCATCTCCATTTGTCTCACCCCACTCTCAACTGGGTCTGATAATCTCTCTCTCTCTCTCACACACACACACACACACACACACACACACACACCTACCCATATCTCTCACCTTTGGTGGCCTCCTGTCTTCAAAATTCTCCCAAGGCTCTGGTTTTGATCTTGCTGCTGCCAAATCTTGGCCAACCGAAGGGAAAGTTCTGATGTCAGGTTTGAATCCTACTTCACTGTCTACCCTGTTTTCTGATTTCTGCCTAAAGATGTTGACAGCCTCTTTTTCGACCTTGGAGACAACAATCCCACATACAGAGAGAGACACAGAGAGAAACACACAAGTGTCAGTGTTTTTCCCAACAGTGAAGTGACTTATTGTACAAAAACACTGAGGTCCCAACCAAGAGAAAATTAGTTAAGCTTCCATTAAATTCAATGGGACAAGTTTGTCAATATTAATCTTGTTACTGATTTATACACTGACATAAATGTGCACAGCACTTGACTTTATAGAGCAGCCTTCCCCAACCTAATTCCACCCGGATGTGTTGGGCTACAACTCCCATAATCCCCAGCCAGCATATCCAACACATCAGGAGGGTACCAAGTTGGGCAAGGCTGTTACAGAGTTTCATAAGAAAAGGTGGGGTAAGAGACAGTTTTCTGTCCCCCAGGAAATGACAATTTGAATTTGGATACCATGGAAGGCAAGGCAGGAAGGAAGAGAGGGGAGGAAGGGAGAGAAAAGCATAGGAAGTCCTATTATTCTAAACAGGACATAAGAGTAGCTAACCTTTCCGCACTGGGGCCAAATAGTTGAATTTCTCAACACAAAGGAAGCCTTCCTAATATGATGCTGATCTGCTGTGAAGAAGTCTGAATTTCTGAATCCATGGGTCAAGAAATGCCATTTTTGATAGTCTTCCAAAGGCCTTTTATGATGACTCCCCACCCTTTCCCCCACCTTTTTGCCATTCTATTGTAAAATAGTGTCATCTGGGTATATATAACAGAAGGTATCCAAGATCACCAAACATGGTTTAATTTACCTTTAACCAACCATTGGCTTAAAACAGTGATGCAACAGCCTTTTCATCCTGTATGTTGTTTTTGCTATTTTTGTTTTCATCACCATTTATTTATGTATTTATTATTACATTTGTATCCCACCTTCCCCCCCCCCAATCTTGTGAGGAACCCAAAACCGCTTACATAGCCCACCTCCTCTCCATTTTATCCTCACAACAACCCTATGAGGTAGGTTAGGCTGAGAGTCAGTGACTGGCCCAAAGTCACCCAGTGAGCTTCATCGCTGAGTGGGGACTAGAACTTGAATTTTCCAAGTCCAACATTCTAACCACTACTACGCCACACTGGCTCTCCAGTTCTTATGGTTCTTTATCTGTAAACCGGACTTGGACTGGACAACCTTTCAAATAGAAGACATCTTCAAATAGAGGATGGTCCTCTAGCAGCCCTTCAAAGAGAGGGCTGTCCTCTGTAAAAGTTCACTGGGTGACTTTGGGCCAGTTGCTGACTCTCAGCCCAACCTACCCTCACAGAGTTGTAAAGATAAAATGGAGGGGGGTAGATCATGTACACCACCTTAGGTTCCTGGGAGAAAAGGGGGGCTGTAAATGTAACAAATTAAAAAAACAAACATGAATGACTGAGATTTAGCAAAATACTCCCCACCAGCTGAGAAGAAACCTTTAGCTTTTAAATAAAAAAGTGCAAACTTTCTTGCAAAATAAGTGTTACTATTTAAACAGCTACCGTGCGTGAAGTATATCCTCATCCACTTGCCAGAGCAAGGAAGATCTGTCTGTTACCCTGGCTCTCCAGCAGATGATGTCATCACTCCTGCTCCAGAAAAAAGCCCCGGATCCTTTGCACACACCCCTACGTTACCCCTCCACTACACCAATGGCAGCTTCCTATATCCCTGCTCTAGCAAGGTAGGGCAGTGCACATCCATCACCAGAGGCGGTGCTAGGTACCGAAAAGATCATATAAAAATATATATGCTAATTTAAATATCCTCTAAAGTGTCTCTCTCTCTCTCTCTCTCTCTCTCTCTCTGTGTGTGTGTATTTGAAGGACCCTGTCTCCTAAGGACATGCCTATTTGTAAAAAGGGATGTATGGACAGGGGAGAGGAGAGGGCATTTGATTTCATAAAAAAACCTCAGGCAGAAGGATTCAAGGGGGGCAGCAGGAGGTGAAGCACATGTGGACAAAAAGCCAGCTAATCCAGGGGGATCAGGTGCAACAGAGATCCTCAGGGCCCCTGGACCTTTCTTTCAGCAAGTGCCCATGGACAGCAGGGTGTGGGGCAGATGGCCTCCCAGAGATTTGGGGCTCCAGATGAAAGATCTGGGGCTGCAACCCTGGTGGGCCATCCCCTAACTCTGCCTCTGGTGCACACCAATCTCTACTGTTGACTAAAAGTGCAATATACAAGACTATACACACAGTCTAATACAGTCTAATACACAGTCCTTATACACCAGGATCTTGTTGTTACTCCTTTGTGCTGGTTCAGGTGCCTTCTCAAGCAGGCTGCATCATCTGGAACTTCAGCATGGCCCTGGTCATTACACTCACCTTCTTCAGCCAATGTACCAATACGGGTACTACTTCTTGTTCCACTGCATCATCCTTAAAGGAGAGAAAGAAAAGGGGTGGGGAGAATTCAATAGTGTCAGTCTCATGATAACTATCCCTCTCCCAACTTGCCTCATAGATTTCATAGAGTTCATAGATCATAGAGTTGGAAGGAGCCTACTACAAGGCTATGGAGTCCAACCCCCTGCTCAATGCAGGAAACTAGAGGAGGGGTCTCCCATCCAAGTAATAACCAGGCTTGACCCTGCTTAGCTTTCCACGCTCAGACAAGCTGAGCCAGCGTAATGATGGTCCCTTCTGGGCCCAAACAGAAGCTCAGTGAGCCAGCAGCATCTCTGCCCTTACCAGAGTCTTGTCAGGCGGGAAAGGCTGTCTCGCAGCCTTGCAGAATAAGATAAATGCTGTCCATGTGGTGATGATCATCCTAAAGCAGGCATATAAGCCCAGGGAGTTGGAGCCCACGCCCCCACCCCTGAATTAACCACAGTTCCTATCTGCTCTAAAAAGTCTGTGGATGCTTCAAGTGAGAAGTCCAGTACAGTGTGAGTGTTTGTGGCTGGGAGACATTATTGGATAACTAAGCACAAAACATTGCCTAGGTAACCATGATGTCACAATGAGATGGGGAAAGCAGGCTAAGGATTGGCTGGATTAAGGGTTGGACCTTGGGGCCAGTGTTCAGGTTCCCACAGCCTGGGGGAGACCAAAATGACCACCGAGAGAGCTGGGGCGGTATCAACACCTGGGCCAGCATGGGCCGGGGCCCACCAGGGCTGACGCTGTCCACCGCAGCATCCTTTCTTGTTACTTTTAAAAGGGTGTGGATACTGGCACGTGCATGGTCACAAATGATCCCCTTATTATGTTTACCTTAAATACGTATTATCCTTTTCTACAACAAAATGGAATGGTGCTTATTCCAAATGTTCAGGGCAGCAGACGCAAACTCTATTTTATTCCTGTAGTCATGACGGTGCCATGATTTAAGTGAGTTTAAAATCAAAACTACACATGCTCAGAGTATTTCGTTGAAACAACAAAACAAAAAACAAAACCCAGGGTTGGTATACAGGGTGTTTTGTTATTTAGTTTTGTAGTAAGGTCTGTTGGCTGAATTAATAAATTGATTGATTGATTGATTAGTTTTTGCTCCAACATATCAGAAATGATGTTGTTCTGGTTTTTTGCTGCAACATATCAGGAATTTAGGAGCAGTTTGTAAAGCATGATTCCACAGTGTGTGTGTGAGGGGGGAGGAGAATAGAGAATAGAAATGTTAGTTGCGTCCCTCACAACTGAAAAAAAAATACACATGGTCACCTAAAGGGCGCCCTGAAAGACCATTAAGTTCAGGGTTTACAATTACCTTGTTGCAGCACTGCTGGATTTGATCACAGACAGGAGAATTGCTTGTTCTTTAGAATTTGGATGTACGGCTTGCCATATCACTTCAGAGATTTGAGATGTTTATACAGTACATGGTGCAAAGTTCACTTTTGATACATGGTACAAAATTAACTTTTGCACATGAGAACTTGCACCCACAAGGCCTTCCCCCTTAAAGTCTAGTTGAATACACTGTTCCACGCATACAAAGGGAAGCGGGCATAGTGCTGCTCCTTCCCTTCATCGAAGTGAATAGGGAAACCCAGTAGAACTGGATGTTGGAATACCCATTGGGTGCTGTGCCTGCCTGCTCTATGGAGGTAGTTCATGAAATGCCTAGTCAAATCCTCAAAAATATTTTTTGTTGTAGTTCTGCATTTTTGTTTGGTCATCCCTTCTACATTTGCATGTGCATATCCAAATGGATCTCAGATTTTGGATTGTATGTACCACACACACGCATGTGTACCTACCTAGGATTGACTCGTGTTACCTTGGGGGCCATGGCCACCACCAAAATTCTTTTCTTCCTTGTGGTCAGACTCCCATGTTGTAGTGATAACTAAGCACAGGAACACAGGAAGCTGCCTTACACTGAAGTCAGATCATTGGTCCATCTAGCCCAGTATTGTCAACACTGACTGGCAGCAGTGGGACACACCTATTTGTAAAAAGGGATCTATGAACTGGGGAGAGGAGGGCACTTGATTTCAGAAAAAAAACTCAAGAAGGAAAGATTCAAGGGGGTGGGCAGCAGGAGGTGAAGCACATGTGGGCAAAAATCCAGCTAATCCAGGGGGATCAGATGCAACCGAGACAATCAGGGCCCCTGTAACTTTATTTCAGCAAGTGCCCATGGACAGCAGGGAGGTGGGGCAGATGGCTTCCCAGAGATTCGGGGCTCCAAATGAAAGATTCTGTGCTCTAGCCCTAGTGAGCCACTCCCTAACACCGCCTCTGCAAATAATTAACTGGAACCTTGTGGGAGAAAACCCAGTTGGGGAGCAATTGGAAGAATGATGGATGGGGAAAGGGGTGAAATATCCCCTCCCCTCTGACGTTCCTCTGCTGTAAATGCCTGTCTTCCAATGCCTCATTAAAAAAAAGAAGAAGCCAATATCAGGCTTTCTTACAGGAGGTTATGTGAAATGTGTAGTTAGCTCCTGAGTGGAGATTTGAAAGGACAGGTTGCTTACCTGTAACTGTGGTTCTTCGAGTGGTCATCTGTGCAGTCACACATATGTGCTCTGCGCCTGCACTGAGACCGTTCCGGAAAATTCTAAAGCTGAGGTAGACTGGGCGGGAGCCCCTCCCCCTCGCACGTGCTCCTTAGTGCGGCTCCCGCCCATTCCCTCAGTTCCTCTGAGACCGCCTATTGCGGCCCCATGAACCGAGAGATACTCGCTGTTGGTATTGACATTCCCTTTTATAGTAATACCAAAAAAACATTATCATTTAGAAATGACATGAATTGGAGCAATACACACCCAGTCTCCACTGGCAGGTCCATTGAAACGATAATGACGCCAAGCGGGGATGGATGGGTGGGTTGTGTGACTGCACAGATGACCACTCGAAGAACCACAGTTACAGGTAAGCAACCTGTCCTTCTTCTTCGTGGTCTCTGTGCATCACACATATGGGCAGAGTAACAAGCTGATCCACCCGGTGGTGGGATGGCGGCATTGGTCACTGCAATACCGATGATAGAACCACCCTTCCAAAGGTGTTCACAGCCCGAGCTCAAATATCAAGTCTGCAATGCTTGATGAATGTCGATGGAGCGGCCCTGGTTGCTGCTCTATAGAGCTTTGGCCTTTCCCAAACACCACGGATGTTGACTGTGTTCGGGTAGAATGTGCCCTTACTGGGCCTGGCAACTGCTTGCATGAAAGCTGGTATACCAATGTAATAACTTCTATCTATTTGGCAAATTTCTGTCTTGAAACAGAAAGACCTGGGGATTTGCCACCATAACATACAAATGGTTGATTTGTTTGTCGAAAAGAAGCTGTTCGCTCTTTATAAAATGCTAGGGCATGTCGGACATTCAGTGTATGCATTTTCCGCTCTATGTCAGAAGACGGGTTTTGGAAAAACGCTGGCAACACTATGTCCTGCCCTGTATGAAAAGTCTGAAACCACTTTTGGTAGTAAATTGAGATCTGGACGGATGACTATTATGTCCTTATGCAACACCATATAAGGTGAGTCTACTGTGAGTGCACAGAGTTCGCCAGATCTTCTTGTCTTTCATGTGAGAAACCTGTGATCAATAGTCGCTAGTGGTTCAAAAGCCTTCTGAGTCAGTGCATGCTGCATCAGAGGCAGATTCCAGCCTGGCACCAAATTCCTGATTGGAGGAATGATGTTCTTCAAGCCTTTCAAAATTAAGGTTTCACCAACGGATGTGTGAAGATTGACCCCGAGGTAACATAAGGCTTAATGGCTGAAATTGCTGCCAAGTATACCCTTATGGAGGATGATTTTAAACCTCACACCATCAGAGCATGCAAATATTCTAGTACAGTTTGTACTGTGCAGGATTTAAGATTTTGTTTACATTTCCTAGCATAAGATGCTCTCGTGTACGGCTTGTAGGCAGCTTGCAGGACAGTTTGTAACGGTGACGGTAAGTCTTGGGCTAGAATCATCGAATCTGCCATGCCATTAATGCTAGGCTATCCAAATCTGGGTGCTGGGTGTTGCTTTGAGCTTGAGTTAGCAGTGTTGGCACTATCGGGAGCAACTGTATTCTCCTTTGGAAAGGTGCAGGAGCTGGGGGAACCATGGTTGCCGTGGCCACCACAGTGTTACAAGAATGCAGTCTGCTCTGTCCCTCCAGATTTTTGAGATGACTCACATCAACAGAGGAAGAGGTGGAAACATGTAATACAGATGACCCGCCCATTTCATCATGAAGGCATCTGTGATGAGGTTGGGATCCGATGTTGCCCTGCTGCAAAAAAGATGGTAGGCCATGTTTTTGGAAGTGACAAAAAGATCTACTTCCGGTTGACCCCAGATTGAGAAAATCCAACTGCGAATCTCTGCATCCAGTTGCCACTCGTGTGACTGCATGGAGACTCTGCTTAGAGTATCTGCTAGCGTGTTGTTTTTTCCTGTGATGCGAAGCACCATGAGAGACATGGGTCTTGGAATTCTCCAGTTGAAAATTCTGAGGGTCAGCCTAGTGAGTTGCATCGACCTCGTTCCACCCTCTTTGTTGAGGTAGGCTACAATGGTCATGTTTTCTGAGACAACCTGGATGTGTTGGCTGCGAAGAAGAGACTTTAGTGCCTTCATGGCATTCCACTCTGCCATCAACTCCAACATACTGATGTGCATCTTGCACTCAACAGAGTTCCACGTGCCCTGAGCTACGTGGCCTGCACAATGCGCTCCGCATTTCAGGAGGGAGGCGTCTGTTGTCAGAACTCTCGGAGTTAGTGGATGAAAAGGCACTCCTTTGATGAGAATGCTTTTGCTCATCCGCCACAACAAAGATGTTTCGGTGTTCCGTGGAATGGTGAGGCGAGTGGAAGGTGCCTGTCTTTGCAGGTCAAAGGAGCGGATAAGCCAGTTTTGAAGAGTTCTCATGTGAAGGTGGGCATAATGCATTACTTGCACAGTTGATGCCATATGGCCGAGAAGACGTTGGATCAACCTTACTGAGGACAAAGGAGCTCGGTACAGGCATTCCGAGATGGTAAGTATTTTGTCTACTCTGTCTTGAGGTAGAAATGCCCAGCCATCCTTTGGATTGAGAACTGTTCCTATGAAATTCAGTTCCTTTGCAGGATCGAGGACTGACTTTTTGATGTTTAGACATAAGCCGAGATCATCGAGCATGGACAAGGTTGTCTGAAGTGCAGACTGAAGACGTAGTCTGGATGAATCGACGACCAGCCAGTCGTCGTGTCCTGTGTATTTGTCAAGGCCAATGTAGTCGCCAAGTCCTCTAAAATTCGAGAGGAGTCAAGAAACTCCGTTTCACGGAAGACTTGGCTTTCTTAGGGCCTTGGTAATGAAACTGCGGGAAGCATTCCTTAGTCCTGCAGACTGACTATCATGTGAACATGCATCTTGTCCTCCCATTTAAAAAGAGGTTGAAAAGGAGCTGAGGAAGATGTGAACCTATTCCACTGTCACGGCTTGTACTGCCTATGCCTTAGCAGTGTACTGAAACTCATCTTCTGGGCATTGACCTTAGCCTTTTGGACTGCATCCAAAGAATCATCCATATTCTCATGGAATAGACCTTCCTCATCAAACAGAAGGTCTTCTATGTGAGCTTTAACATTTGATGTTAGCCATACATGACGTCCAAGTGAGATGGTACTAATCAGAGACCTGACATGGCAATCAGTTTGGTGTCTGGCGTTATTCATCTGCAGGGTTGCCATACTGATGACCTCCGCTTGTAGTACCCTTGCCAAGTCTCTCTTTTCCTCTGGGAGGTAATCACAGATGTTCCCTAACTTTCCAGTTAGGGATAACTGATCTCACCATAATTGCCTGGTAGTTGCTACCGTTAGTAGAATAGATGTTGCTGTACACTGGGTCTTCTATCTCAGGTGTCTCGACATTAGTTTCTATGCCTAAGGCTGCCATCATCTTCATCACATGGTCTGTAAATGTATCTAGGTCTTCAGTTGGTAAAGTGGACAGTTTATATTCCACCTGCAAATCAGGAGAAGAGCCTAGTAATTTGTACACTGCAGAAACTTAGTCAGAATAAGGCAGGTTCTCATCAATGTCGAGAGCGATGTTCGATGTAGACAGAGACCGCTGGATGTCAAGAGCGAAGTCGTTGACAATCTGGTCTCCTCGATGTTGAGAGCGATGCTCAATGTCGACAGAGGCCGCTTGATGTCGAGAGCGATGTTTGATGTTGATGGGTTCTCTTTGATGTCGAGAGTGATGCCCGATGTCGAGATTGATGCTCGATGTCGATGGAGCCCGCTCGATGTCAAGAGCGATGTTCGATGTCGACAGAGTCCCGCTCGATGTCAAGAGCGATGTTCGATGTCGACAGGCTGTGCTCGATGGCAAGAGCAATGTTCGATGTCGACAGAGCCTCTCGATGTCAAGAGCAAAGTCAACAGGCTTTCCTCGATGTCAGGAGCAACGTTCGATGTCAACAGAGCCCTCTCGATGTCGAGAGTGATGTTCGATGTCGACAGGCTCTCCTCGATGTCGAGAGCAATGTTCGATGTCGACAGAGTCCACTCGATGTCAGAGCGATGTCGACAGGTTCTCCTCGATGTCAAGAGCAACGTTCGATGTCGACAGAGCCCTCTCGATGTTGAGAGCAACGTTCGATGTCGACAGGCTGTGCTCGATGTCAAGAGCAATGTTCGATGTCGACAGAGCCTCTCAATGTCAAGAGCACTGTTGACAGGCTCTCCTCGATGTCAAGAACAATGTCCGATGTCGACAGAGCCTCTCGATGTCAAGAGCAATGTCGACAGGCTGTGCTCGATGTCAAGAGCAATGTTCGATGTCGACAAAGCCACTCGATGTCAAGAGCACTGTTGACAGGCTCTCCTCGATGTCAAGAACAATGTTCGATGTCGACAGAGCCTCTCGATGTCAAGAGCAATGTCGACAGGCTGTGCTCGATGTCAAGAGCAATGTTCGATGTCGACAGAGCCTCTCGATGTCAAGAGCAATGTCGACAGGCTGTGCTCGATGTCAAGAGCAATGTTCGATGTCGACAAAGCCACTCGATGTCAAGAGCACTGTTGACAGGCTCTCCTCGATGTCAAGAACAATGTTCGATGTCGACAGAGCCTCTCGATGTCAAGAGCACTGTTGACAGGCTCTCCTCGATGTCAAGAACAATGTTCGATGTCGACAGAGCCTCTCGATGTCAAGAGCGATGTCGACAGGCTGTGCTCGATGTCAAGAGCAATGTTCGATGTCGACAGAGTCCGCTCGATGTCAAGAGCGATGTCGACAGATTCTCCTCGATGTTGAGAGCCTTGTTCGATGTCGACAGAGCCCTCTCGATGTCGAGAGCTATGTCGACAGGTTCTCCTCGATGTCGAGAGCGCCGCTTGATGTTGACAGAGCCCTCTCAATGTTGAGAGTGGTGTTCGATGTCGAGAGAGCCTGCTCCATGTCGAGAGCGAGATGTTTGATGTCGACAGAGCCTGCTCGATGTCGAGAGCGATGTTTGATGTCGACAGGCTCTCCTCGATGTCGAGAGCAATGTTCGATGTCAACAGAGCCCTCTTGATGTCAAGAGCGATGTCGACCGATTCGCCTCGATGTCCAGAGCTTGTTTCATGTCGAAAGAGCCCCCCCTCGATGTCAGAGTAGCGATGTCGACAGGTTTCTCCTCGATGTCCGAGAGTTGCGCGCCGATGTCGAGAGCGTGTTCGATGTCGACAGAGACCACTCGATTTCAAGATCGGTGTTCGCTCCGAGCGGCGGAGGAAGAGTTTTCTCCATTGAGGAGTATACGTCTCCTCTAAGGTGTTGGCTGCATATATTAGTAAGCCGAGCCACGAGTAAGGTGATCCCATAATTTTCGCATCGAAGTGAGGCTACTTGCACTCCGGACCAGAGGCACGCTTTGCAGGCGTGGATGGGACTTCTCGGTGTGTAAGACTCGATCTGTTCGGGATCGAAACCAGCTTTTACCTTGGTGTCGCGTCAAGCCGTGAAACTCACAGTCTAATAGGACTGGAGTGACAGCCTTATAAGAGAGACTTTCATTCCTTGATTTTTCTTGGACACAGTCTCTTTCTTTTTTGCTCTTCCTTAGAGCATTTGTGGGCTTTTTTGCTTTCTCTTAATGGGATTACACATTCCGATTTGCCGCCCTGGTAGTATGAGACGTCGCTGATCTTGACTTGAATGCCGTGCATTGGATGCATATAGAGGGCACTCCATGGATAATTTGCTGCCGGGAGCCATTTGAGCTTTAAAGCTCGGTGTTTTTCACATCGGCCTAATGAATGCTTAACAGTGGTGCATATTTCTACTACATGCCCCCACTCTCAACGTACAGGCACAAGAGTGGCCAGAAGCCGGAGGTAATTTTTTTTTTTTTTTTAATCACAATAGAGGCACTTTTGAAAAGCCTCAACAGCCGTCCTCAGAAAGAGGAAAGAATTTCATTTTTTAAAAAAAAATTATTTATTTTAATTTCACTGGGGGGGGATTTCCGATGAAATTAGGATGATAAAAGGTTTATGAGGAAAAAATTTTTGAAAATACAATTTTAAAGTACTCAGCTGATTGAGTTTTTTGAAGACCTCCGTAGACGACTAGCCGCAATAGGCGGTCTCAGAGGACTGAGGGAATGGAGGGAGCCGCACTAAGGAGCACGTGCGAGGGGGAGGGGCTCCCGCCCAGTCTACCTCAGCTTTAGAATTTTCCGGAACGGTCTCAGTGCAGGCGCAGAGCCCATATGTGTGATGCACAGAGACCACGAAGAAGAACCATATCTGTCTTGCTCAAAGCCAGCATGCTCACCACTATGTCCCCTTGCTGTCAATTTTTTAAAAAAGATCCACAAAGACATACAAAATTTCACATGCCAGAACTTTTTTTTTTTTGCAAATGTTTATTTATATCAAAATACAAAACATTTTTGAAGCAGAGTAATGTTACATGTGGAGCAATTAAATGTTGTTGTTGTTTTTAAAATCAATCTCAAAGTCCATCATTCTCCTACAGAATGGCTAGTTTTACGTAACATTGCAACACTGCCATAGTTTTCTTTACTGGGTACATTTTTAAAAAAATAAAATAAACAAGAAAAAGGAGGGGGTGAAAGTAAATGAACATGCAATGTTACTGGGAGGTGATTGGTTTAGTTGGCTTTCAAAATACCAGCAGGTAAAAGGGTTACGGGCATGCCATTCACATTTAAGGCAGGGGCTACACAGTTCAACTAACTGGCAACATTCCAAATGCCTAAGGGGGCCAACCTCATTGGCAGACAGAGTGGGTTTATTGCTTAAGAGTTCCCAAACCAGATGTGGCCAGGTAAAAGCCAGTGGGGTAGCTCTTTGAGGGAGGACAAAGTCAGCAGAAGGGTCCAACAGGGACTCAGCAGAAGGCATGGTCTGCATTTGCTTTGGCCACATGAGGGACACTACCAGTCTGGCCATGTTGGAAGATTTTAGACCAAACAAGCAAGGTTGCTGGATTTCGATAAGCCTTTACTGGGTCTTGCACTTCTCAGAACCAACATTTATTTCTGTCAGACCTATTACGGTACTCCACAGGCTCCTGGAGCAGCCATTGAGCTTGGGTATATCAACACTATGTTTTTAAACCAATTTGAAACTAGCTCAACTGTTAAGATATCCGGCAATCACCCCTGTAACTGTATTCTTTCTTGTGGGGCATTCTGTGGTCTCTTTATAGAGCTGCACTTCCCAAGAATACCTTTGCTGTGAGTCATAACAGTTAAACAGGCTTCAAATTGGTTCATATTTGTAGTGCAGAGATGCCACACTTTCTGATTTCTTCCTGCTCAATCACCTTCTTGGAAAAGAAAAGCAAGAAGGAAGTGGAGCGTTGACCCCAAACTTGTGACATTTTCTTTACTTGCCCCCCACCCCCGCAAACAAAATTAATTAGCACCCAGTTGTGGGGGAAATTCCCTTTGCACCTTTCTCTATATACTTGGGCAGGAGAAAGAGAGGGGAAGAAAGAGATGAGACTGAAGTCTGTGTGATGTTCAGTCCTTTGCCTTGAAACTCAAGCTGCTTGGATTCTTCCAAAAGAAATGTCAGCAGAGGCTGCAACCTATTTCACCCCTTAGAGCTACTTTAGTGACAAGAGAGGAAGTGGAAGTGTGTGTGATTCCATTCCCTACACTTTTGGGGCTTGTCTGATGAGGGGAGGAGATATATGCATCCTCCCAACTTATGTGCAGAAAAATGAATCTTCTCACTTCTGGCGAGCCTCTGAAGTGTGGAGAGGGGAAATATGCACATCACTTGTTTTTCCTATCTCCGGACTTCCTGTTAATGGCTGAAATGGCTCCTTGTTCCCAAGAGGCAGGGCAGCACTGTTGGCAAAAGTCCCAAGGTCAGCTCCTAGTCCAAATTCCTCTCCTGCTGGTATTTTATAGGCCTTTACAAAATGGAGGCAGAGAGCAACAATGCAGATACAGAGAGATTATATAAATCTCGCAGAATAAGTCTCGTATAAGGCTTTGGTACAGCACCATTGTATCTTGGATTTTATTCTGAAATTGTTTACAGAAAAAAAGACGTACTGAAAAATAGTTTTTTTCTTCTACTACTTTGTAAATTTTTATCCTTCTGAGTTATTTGAAGTTC
Organism: Shinisaurus crocodilurus; assembly: GCA_021292165.1. Classification (NCBI taxonomy): domain Eukaryota; kingdom Metazoa; phylum Chordata; class Lepidosauria; order Squamata; family Shinisauridae; genus Shinisaurus; species Shinisaurus crocodilurus. Next base: position 9,083,667 of record CM037884.1, on the reverse strand, counting down.
AAAATTAACCCTCTAGATGCCACCTTGGCTCGAAGTGAATCTTTTTGCTGCATATACTTGTGCAATTTTTAAAATCTTAATAATTATTTTTTTAAAAAAAAATCAACCTACCATTGTACTGTTTACACACTAGTCCCATAGCTAAGAGCTAAATAGGTTGAAGTGTGCCAATCAGGAACCAACAATGCCATTTTTCTTTTCAGTAGTGGTCACTACTAGTCAGTATTTTCAAAACCCAAGAACAAAAACACAATGATAAACATGAAGGAACTAGTGGGGGGAAATAGTTTCCCTCTTATTGGTTTCATTTATTTATATTTTAAGTTACCCTCCCCCCCCCACTGGCTACCTTTGAAACAGCACCAAAAAGCACCTTAACATGAGTTATACATTGTAATACTCAACATTCAAGAAATGTAATCGAGGTTGAATGGTCTTCAAGGGTTAAAGTCAGTTTAATTCAGTAGGCAAGACTTTAAAGAAAAAAAAATACATTTTTAATGATTCAAAGAAAATCTCAAAAATGCAATAGCACCTTATGGAAAAGTCCCATGGATTTGACACAGAGGAAACCAAAGGGGTTCTGTAGAACTTTATGAGATGTGTAGAAACCCCGCAGACTGATATGACAGTGATAAATTATTTTGAGCATAGCTTTTCTTTTCTTTTTAAAATCATAATAGGGATATATAGCTTTTCTCTTCCAATCCTGTATCTGGATGCAAATTACGTACAGAAAAGGTCTCATCTACAAATACAGTTCTATAGAATTTTCTGTATGGGAAAGATCAAGTTGATGTTGATCAGGTCCAAGTCTTGGTTTCAGTAGTTGGGATGGAGAGTTCTAATGTAACTCTTCCTGCAAAACAAGGTAGATCCTAAAGAGAAGTCTCTGCGTTCATATGGATGGGCTCAGGAATTCTCCTTAGTCTCACTGGGAAACCAAGGGAACGTTCCCACAGGATCACCAACCTCTCTCCATCAGCAATGGGGGCGGGCCTTGATGGAACATGAGGCAGAACACTCAGAAGTGACAAAGGCTCAAATTTGGGAAGAGTTGTCAGTACACCTGATTCCTGTATCCGACTGCAGACATTATGAGTACAGTACATTATTTATGAATAACTGGATGTTTTATGTCTGGCCCATTCTGGACCATTTTTAACTTCATTTTCCACCTCAGGCAATGTTGTATCAGTAAAGTTCATTTAAAATGTATGATCTAATCTCATGTGAATCAACAACACCGCCTGGACAGTCATAAGAGGAATGTGTATGGAGATGCAGGTCTGCACAACAGATGGAAACCAGAAGTCTGGGCATCAGAAAGTCGGGCACCACCTCCAACATTATTATCTCAAATGCTAAGAGGATGGGTTGTATTTGGCATTAAAGAAGGACATTATTACTGCTGAAAGTGTGCTTTCTAAATGTTCTATGTCATATTTGTTTTCTTCCTATAAGTGATTGTGCGGGAAAGTAATGGAGACAAGAAATCAAAGTCCTGCTCCAATTCTGCTACACAATTTGAATGGAAGCCCCCTATACACACAAAGAGACAGAACTGGTTGGGAGGGGGATCTTTTTCCCCCCTAGTATGTTCTGCTCACTTACTGCTAATCAAGAGTCCTTGAGAAGAAGAAGCTGATACCAACACAAATCTGTTCTATTTTCATCTTAGCAACTTGTGCTGAACAAAGGATCAAACTGGAAAACGCTTGCCTTTCTGTGTGTGTGTGGGGGGGGGGCAGGTGGCAGGTAATGAAACAAACTAAATAATCATCACACTACTTAAGAGTGTTGGTGCTTGCAGCACTCTCATGCCTCCTGAACATATCACATACTTGCTTTAGCTTGGAAAGGTGGTCCAACAGTGTTCACATACAAAGCCACGTTCTACTGACTGTCTGCCTGTTCTTTGGTGATGACGGTGGGAATCTTTTTGTGTGGATACAAAAGTAATAAAAGTTATTAAATATAAAACACTGCCTTTCCTCAGATGCCAAGTTTTCCTAGCAGAGGAGACAGCACTTGGACAAGCTAGTAGAACCCACAGAATTTAAGGAGGTGCCCCCCCCCCCCGCAAGGAGGGGCAGCAGCAGACACTGCTTTCAAGATTCTTCTGCCTGGATGTACATTGGGAGGTGACATCCATGTGAAGGCGGTGTGGATGTGGGATGGGGTGGGGGATTGCTAGTGTGCTGAGACAACCTTCCTGAACTTGCCAGTCCAAGAGCAGCCGTTCAGCATCATAAGAACACTAGGCTACTTCAGATCTAAAATTCAGCACAAATGTTTAAGTGATGCGACAAGTTGGTCACAGAATGTATGCCCCCCCCACATACACACACTCACACACACACACACACACACACACAACAAGTGAACAGCAAACTAAGAACAAGAGCTCCTGGGCTCCTACCAAAGGCTAACTACTCACAACCTTTAGAAAGTTTTGTTAAATATTGCTTTGAATGCCAGTAACAATGTATTATTAGCCTTGTGGTTGTAACTCTGGGGCAACCCACCCCAAGCTCTCAGTTGCTATTTTGAACTGCAGCCTTGAAGCCTAAGTTACTTAATGCCATTCAGCCTACTTGGCAGACAGCAAAGCAGGCGTGAGCCTCTCCTTTAGCAGTATCCCCATCCCAGTTACAGAAAGAGGCAGAGTTTGCAGGCACCGGCAGAGGCTTCAAGTCTCGAGATCCATTTAATATAGTGCCCAGATAGATTTCCGCCTCCCTCTTCAGCTGAGACTGTGTAACAGAATCCCGTGATTTACTGGGAGAGCTACAGTTACTTCCCACATCATCATCTTACAGGAAATTTGGAGAATGACTCTTCTGACACTCAGCAGAGCAGTAACTTTCCTTCTTTCCTCAGTGCTAAGAAAAAGTAAGAGCCCTGGAACCTCCTTGGTAATTAGTAGAGGGGGGGAACAGTTGAAGATGGCCAACTCATCACATTTCATTTCCCAGATATTGACACATATGCTAGCTTCTGTTCCTGGATGCCCACTCCTTCCCAAATCCTTCCAAACAGAGTCAGCAAACATTCCTTCGGGGTTACATCTACCGCGCAGCTTAGGAGACCCCTCAGGTTGGAGGCGCAAAGGAGTCCTCTCCTTCAAGGATTCTACTGAATCAGGCACAGTAATGCTCCCTCAAGGCAGAGGCTTCTTTGGGTTCCCGGCATGCCCGCTAAGCACTCCTGCCACCCATAAAAAGTGACCACAAAGGGGAGGAGGTGAGAAAAAATGCCACCTTGGTGCTAGTGGGAACAAGCAGCTAGTCCAAACTGGTGTACCAGACACTAGCAGGATAAGCTTTTGCACCTTCTCTCTCTCTCTCTGACACTGCCCCCCCCCCATACACAGACTTCTACTTTAGCACCACAGTGTCAAACTAGCCATCGGGAGTTCCTGCCATCTCAACCAGCCTTTAGCTGGCTCTTCGGGGAGCCACGTTTCCATCTACAGTTACCGGTCCCTGTGGGCATTCCTAGCCTGTCCTTCTGATGCCAACAACACTGCCTTTGTGAGTGTCAAAGAACTGCTCCCTCCATTCACAGTTCTTACAAGTGGGGAGAGAAAGGTTTACATGCAGCTCTTGCCTAGTGATCTTTCTCTCCACTCCCCCAACCCCATCCCACATTAATAAGTATACCTAATTCCCTTCACTAAAAAAAAAAAAATTAAAAATCTTTGTAGCAATATTCACCTGTTTTGGTATTATTTGTTTTCAAACTGCAGCTGCTCCATATCGACATGAGCAGTACCAGTCTCCTCCCTTTTACAGAACAGGAGTGCCTGGTTAGAAGCAACTCTCATGCCAGTACATCATGTGATTAGGAGCACACAGTAGGACTGGATTATAATACTGAAGGTACCGGTAGATTACACGCTCTCGTCCAAACTATGCTTGGAAATTCTTTGCATCATGTTTCCAATGGATTCTTCCCACCACCCCTTAGAAATATCTTTCCCCATTCCCTCCCCAGCATTTTTCTACACTAGCATGATCACATTAAAAACAAGAAAGCAACAACTTAAAATGCACTTCATGAGATAGATAAGCTGCACCATAGGGTGGGCTGTGTGTACCACAAAACCTCTTCCAGAGCTCTGCATCTACCAACACTCTGCAAAAAGAAAGCAGAACTCCATGATCTGCCTATAATATTCAAATTGTGCACATGATTTTGCTGAATTTATTCTGCTGATCATGCAGGAGGGGCACATAGCTGAAAAGGATACTGGAGCCCCACCCTCTGACCGCTGGAAATTCTATATTCAGGAACTCCTCTGGCTGAGATTTCACCAGACACTGCAGGCACACTTTCAAGTTGATCATGCAACCATAAGGGCTAGAAACCTGGGTGTGTGTTTTTACTTTTTAAGCACACACACACAATGAAAACTGTGATTCCTAGGAAGCTCAAATGCCACATTCTGTGACTTCTTTGCACGTCTGTAGAATCACGGCACACTCAGCTCTGGCCATAAGAAGGGACAGCAATATCAAATGCTGACAGGCCATCCTGGTTTCCCAGCCCATCTTTCACAGCACTTCCAGCAAGAGGAAAAGAATTTCCACAAATCCCCCGGGGACCTGGATGATCCCTTAAGGATGTACCTTACGGTATTGATCTATTCTGGCCTCCAAGGAAGATGCCTTTAACTCAAAGCTCACAACTCATCATAGGAGGACGGATTGATCAGAACAAGTCTAAGTGCATGTACAAAAATAAAGTGAGTCATGTGGTTTAGGATATGCAGATAGATAGAGAAATGGAGAGTGCTAAGCACCAACACAATTTTAATTTATTTGGAGAAAAAAAAAACGTCTTCTGCTCCTGTTCTTTAGCTTCACTCCACTTCTAATAGCTTTGCTGAACTTCCAAACACCTATTTACTTGCTATTCTTTTAAATAGTTTTCTTCTTCTATTTATTACCACCCACCCCCCTTAAAATAGAAATCAATTCTGTATTTATATACTTTTATATACAATGCAGTTCTGGAATACACAGAGAGCACATATTCAAAGGTTTGTACAGAAACTGGGACACATCTCTAAAGTCCTTTGCCAGTTTCTCTGAGGTGTCATTTCAGATGCACAAGGAGATATACTTGCATATGGAGCAAGAGATGAACTCCCCCTCCCGCCCCCATGGGCCTCTTTTGACCCCAGGAAGCCTACAGGTACAGGTGCAGTAGAACAGGGCTCTCTTAGGCCTGGTATACACTATGCTTTTTTTGTAGGCCTTATCTACACTACATATTGTATACCACTTTAATTATTATAGCTTCTCCCAAACCACCCTGGGAACTGCAGTTTTAGTGAGGGTGCTGAGAATTCTGTTTAGAAACCACTCCCATGTAGGGAAGCCTGAAGAGTTCTGTTGCAGGGATGCCCTGCCTACAGTCCCAAAGAACCCCTTTGAACCCATCCTGAGCCCTGCTGTGGCTCCCCGCTCGCCTCCCTTGCCCCACGGCTCTCCAGAGCACAGGCAGTAGCAGTGTCGGTGGGGGGCTCGGAGTCATTGTTGGGGTGCCCACCTGGCCTCTAGAAGACTCTGTGTGCTCAGGACAGCTGGACCGGATGGACCGATGAGCTGACCCTAAGGCAGTTTCCAATGAAAGGCCAAGTTCTCCTCAAACCCAGCTCGATCTCAGAAGTGAAAGGAGACTTAGGGTGCAATCCTATGCATGTTTAGACAGGGGGGGGAGTCCAAGTTCTCCTCAAACCCAGCTCGATCTCAGAAGTGAAAGGAGACTTAGGGTGCAATCCTATGCATGTTTAGACAGGGGGGGGAGTCCTACAACTCCCAGCATTCCCCAGCTAGCCATGCTGGGGAATGCTGGGAGTTGTAGGACTTTTTTCTGATTAAACATACACAGGGTTGTGCCCTAAGGGATATATATTATATATATATTAATGTGAGCTTCTGTTGGCATTAAATTGGAAGCAGTTTAATTAACATGTTATCCAAATGGAGCACTCTCACTCCTTGCTGCATCAGGAGCCAAGAGTCTCACTAGACTGAACCTCTGACAGGGGCCCACACCAGCTCATGGCAGGAATTGCAACCCTGACTGGCCAAGCCAAACCTTAGTTGTCCAGCTTAGCCACACGACTTGTGCATAAAGCATCTCAAACATGTGGTGCTCCTAAAAGTTTGCCCTAAAAATATACAGTTGACAGTTTTGACTGCCAGCAAACAAGTTTCCGATCTGGGGGAGGGTGGGGGAGTTTCCAGAATCATCCCCTTCCAATTCCCCATTTTGATTCTTTCTTTCTTTTAAAGCCTTCCATGATATCACCATAAGTCATGCTTGCAATACTTGGTTCCCCCATCCCACCCCTCACAAACCGAACCAAATCCCTTTCCCCATCCTTTTTCTCCCATCTCTCCCCCCTCCCCCCCCCCACTGCTTACAATCCTCCTATACCATGCACATATCAAAACTACCAGAGCTCTCAAGATTTGGGGGGGTGGGGTGAGGATTGCTTCACCTGCATACGTCCTGAAATAAACTATAACACCTCCCCCTACCCCCCACCCCACCCCACCCTGTTAGATGCAGGTGGCTGAACACAAAACAAGTGGGAAAACAGCAGACTCCTAAAAAGCATGCAAAGGGTTGCCTTTTTTAAAATACCGGTAGTTGACTGCAGTTCCTTCCTGCTGTTGGACACAACAGCCAATATTCTGAAATCTGTATATAGGGTGCTATTTTGACTTCCACTTTAATCCCCTAATGGAATTATCTTCCCAAGAAATGCTGCAAAGTTAGTAGGGAAGTCCCCAATACAACCAATTTCTAAAGCAGTTATTATCACACCAGCCATCCCAGTTCATCCAGTCTCAGGAATCAGCTCAGTCCAATTAAAACTGCCACCTGAATTTCAACTCTTCTCTCCAATTCATCTTCTTTAATACATATTCAGGAAGAGTCGCCCATACCCTCTTCATCTGCAGGAAGTGCACTGGGAAAGTTTTACTGGACTGAACCAATTTTTCTTGGGACTCCTTGGTCTAAAAATTATGTCTTTAAAAGATTGGTTATATGGGGGAAGGGGACTTTTCTACCTGTTAGCTTTAACTTCAGAAACAAAAGTCTCAGGAAATGGAAGGGTTATCACTCCAGATAACCATATGGCTTGCATTTCTTTGTTTCTTTTCAAAAAGGGCTACATGATAACTCCTGCATGGTGGATACAGTATGGGAGTGTTTATCTTCAAAAATAAAGTTCAACATAGATCACAAAGTGGTATGGGCAGGGGGAGGAAGAGTTTTTCAACTCATCATCACTAGTGACGTTCAGCGGCACCATCCAAACAAGTCCCATGACACTTGTACAACTACGTTCTACACAGCAGCAAAAGTATAATCAGTCTTGCGCTGTCAAGAAAGAAAATGTATGTTAACAGTCTACTACCTAACTGATCTGTGGAAACAAGTAGTGAAGTCTTTAAGGTAAAGCTGTGGTCCCTCAGTTCAAGATTCAAGCCAGATTTTCCCAGCTCCTATCTCCCATCTCAGACAAGTCAAGAAAGATGACTGCACTGAGACTCTGTTTTGCTACCATCAGTTATTCTAAACACTCACTGGCTTTCTGTGATGAAAACTGTATTCATGCTCATCCGGTAGAACCTCCTACCACCAACATAAGTCAAAAGGCACTAAGTGAGTGGATATCATTTGGGTCAATAAACTCCTACAGCAAGATTTGGAATCCTGAGGAATTTGGAATCCACATGTCCAATAAAAATAAGCAAATGTTTTTGGCTCCAGAGAGCCACTTCATTCCAACCTGGAGGCAGACTATGTGGGAGATAGGCCACAGTTTTAAAAAAACCAAAACAATAAGAAAGTTGAAGGTAGAGTTGCTCCCTCAGGCAAAGTTTGAAGTAAAATAGGAGGATTTTTGAGGGAAGCCAAAACAGCTTAAATAAAACCAGCAAAACCATTCAGGGCTATTTTGCACAACAGTTGTATGACAGAAGCATCATTCCCATGTAGTGAACACATGGTTCCCTTTGTCCCTCTGTTATCTCCGGTTACTCAGGTTTTGCAAACATCTGAAGCGTTCCAGAAACCTGCAAAAAATATGAATGGAGAAGACAATGGGATGAGGGTGTACACTGCAGACCTCACTGAGTAATTGTCTCTCCTGTCACCTCCAACTTGCTGAAAAATCTGTTTCTCCAGCCTGATCTTCCCAGTAGACCAGCACAATGGGCTTGAGACCTCCCTGAAGTAGTCTACCCCTCCAAACACAGCCCCTGATAATCTCTAGAGTGAACCATGAGGGGCTTCCAAGTACATAGCAACGGAAGTGGTTCAGCTCCCACCATCTACCTTTGTACAGGTGTTTGAAGTATTTTCAGCATTTCTGCTTCGGAGGATTGATGGATCACTATCATTCTTATTCCGTAATGCAGCATTGTCAATGACGTGCAACTATGAAGATTTGTTTTTCTTGCCAGACTCTATGCAGATCATGGAGATGGCATCCATGTAATACAGAAAGACCCAAGAAAACTACCACAACATCTCTTCCCCAGCAGTCACCCTGGGCTCTTTTTGCTTTCACCACCACCCGCAGGTTCCCATCCCAACACTGCCTTCACCCCACCCCCTGCCAAGCCTTTAACATCCTCCCTACAAGTACCAAATGTTTTTACATGCAAATATATCAAGTTTCCTGCAAATACATCTACTTCTCTCCTATATTTTCTCTGTATATACTGTATCTATATAGTTCTTATATACATTCCTTTCTCTTTAAAAAAAACACACACATACATACACACAAGAGATCCACACTACCAAGTTATGGGTTGGGGCCTAGTGCTTGAGGAAGCCTGAAGAGGGTACAGGGAAATGTTATTCCCCCCACCCCAGTGCCCTAAACATATTCTTCAGGGTGTTTGGATGGTTGGGTTATAGCCCAAGCACAAATCACTAAAACAAAAGGGAACAACGCAAGTCACCTAACTTCGACTTCTAACTTCACATTCTTTACTACAGAGCTGTGTGCTCCAGAGGATATGGCAATGGGGGTTGGCCACTACTTTAGACGGCTTTATTAAAAAGGGTTTATACAAGTTCCTGGATGACAGGCTTATCAACAGCTCTAGGCCAGAATAGTTAAGTGGAACCTCTAGATTTGGAGGCAGTATGCCACCAAATACCATGTACTGGGGGTGAACTGTGGGGACAGGCTGCTGCTTTCAAGTCCTGCTTGTGGGCTTCTGGCATATATATCAGCACTCTGTGGTAAACAGGATGCAGGGCTAGATGGACTTTTGGTCTGAACCAGCAAGGGAGCCAGGGTGATGGTGGTAGGAGGCAATCAATCCCACCTTATTCTGCCTAGAACAGTGTTCTCCAGCCTTGGGTCCCCAGATGTTTTTGGCCTACAACTCCCAGCATGCCCCAGCCAGCTGGCTGGGGCATGCTGGGAGTTGTAGGCCAAAAACATCTGGGGACCCAAGGTTGGAGAACACTGGCCTGGAAGTACTGAACAGCTTTTGATCTGTGCAACCATACTAGGTGTCTTGCATTCTCAAGATGAGGTGGATGTGAAGAAATAATAATCCCATTTTCATTACTAATATTCATAGCACCAAAGGAGGCTACTACATCACTTTTAGGATGCACTAGGAGGCTACTAGTGGTGACAGAACTGCGAGCAGAAGGAACGTGTTACACACTGGCCATTATTATTTTTTTTCCGATTTTTGCAATCCCCATTTCCGGAATAGAATTACTGTTCTAAAGCAGCCCAGGCTAAGGGAGAAACATATTTTACTGACTAAAACTTGTATACAGTACTGAGTTAGAGTACATACTATACATCTAATTGCTAATGTAGTAAAGCAAAACAATGCAAGGTCAGAAGGAAACTAATGGCAGGAATGGGAGCAGGGGCACCTACAGTCTTAAAACAGAGCAGGGGTTTGAATGGCAGGCCTGGCCCAAGATGCACTACCAACTCGAGCAACGGCAACAAATAATCCAAGTGGTGCAACCTCAGGACACCTAGCAATGTCTCTGATGATGCATGCCTCTCGGATTGCATTGTGCTTCACAGACAATCCATATGCGTTGTGCAGCCCAGTGACCAGGGTGAGTGGTGAATGGTGTGGTTTCCTTCCCATGCTACCAGCACCCTCCCCAGAGGTTGGGCAACTTTTGTGTAGGAAGGCACCACACAACTCATGGTGCTCTTCACCCCACCCACATGATCCCTCCATCAGGATGGTACCAGAGCAATGTAGAACCAGACCACAGGGAAATGGCCTCCATGTCTGGCATTTTCCGAATCAAGCTTAAGTTCCATCAACTTCCATGGAATTTACTTCCACCTAAGTTGCAACCCCAAGTACGCTTAAGACATTGCCAACTGGGTATGAGATAAAGCCGCTTAATTAGATATAGCGGAGGTGTTCCTTATCTAAACCTGCAGGAGTTGGATAAGAAGAGCCCTGGGGAAAAGGGTGTGCTGACCCTCCCTAGTTTGCCAATGAATGTTACAGCGGGAATCTGTCTTGCCCTACCTGCCCCAAGTCTTTCGGAGGATGGAGGGTAGCAGGGATAAAGGGATGCAGCACACCACAGTAATATTTGGCTCTTGTGTGCATTTGCATTTCATTCTCTAGGGGCTCTGCACGGAAATGAATGAATCCACATTTATGCCTCTGTGAGGTAGGTGATTAAACATTGTTGTCTTATTTCACCAGCAGAGAAGTGGAGATAGACGTGAAATGAATTGCTCAAAGCCAGGATATAAAATCAATGTTAAAACTAGCGATGCTGCTGAATTTTGTAAATAGTCGGCTTGTTAGTCAAGATTAATTCTTCCATAATGCTCACCTTTGTAGCAAGCCTGGATCAATGTGTTTCAAATCTGCTATTAAGTTTGGAGCTGATCGTGAGCTTCGGAGCATGTGCAGTAAAGTAGTACACAGATCCCCCCCTAAATTTTTAGTCATCCTACCACCTAGCCCCCCCAAAAAACCTTACTCGAAGCAGTCTCCTTAGCTGCTTCCCTCATTGTTGTCACCACCGCATCTCTGGCTCCACAAGGAGGAGGAGGACTCTGCAGGTCCATCATCATACCAGCGCTTGGCAACGGCAAGCAAACACTACATGACATCATCATGGAGGCAGGCCACATGAAAATCACCAATCAGAAAGGGGGCATCATGTGGTGATGCATGACATCATGCCACACTATGTGATTCCAAACTGCGGGTCCCAAGATGCACCTTGATATTGCGCATACACAAAGGCTCAGATACATGGAATGAGATTTCGTATCAAAGGAGAACTCTCATCTGAGCTCATCTGGACAAATTTGTTACTTTCTGAATAAATAACGAATTCACTCGGGGTTAAGTTCGCCCATCACTAGACAAGGAAGAGAATTTGGGCACCTCTGGATCTGTGTTTTCATTTCAGGCCTCTGTCTCTCAATCTAAGCTTATTGAAAATCATTTCCTACTGATACTGAGACGAGAAGTAAGGGCAAACAAGTTTCCCTGATTGATGGCTGGCCCAACACTATGTGCCTTTCCCTGCAACGTGCCAGTCAATTGTCCCATATGAATGTTGTGTGTGCCTGGGAATGTGCCCCAGAATGCTCTGCTATGCACAGGACTCCCACTGCAGACACAAAGGAGGACAACAAGTTGAAAGCTGCTTCATTAGTCTTTCATCCTTTCATTTATAGATTGCTTTTGCATTGTAAATTGATAATTAGGTCTTTAAAAATATTTTCCTTCCCCCTTCAGTTGTTTTTCCTCTCTACAAATATAACCTGCACATATCTGCAGTAAAATACAGTGATACACCATTCCACCTACACCCCCGCAAATGCTAAGATCACTTTCACCTTCACATCATAATTGCATTAGATCACACAGAACACACAGAAAGCCTTCGTGCAATCGCTTCAAGAACTTTTCAACGTGAAATGCCTTGCTCCAAGCCTGTGCAACTTGTATCCACCAAACCCAAAGCATATCACCAGCTCACTGGGTGCTTGGCAAACTCCCCCCTGCCCCCCCCCATTTTATTTATTTGGGTTTTTTGTTTTGTTTTTTGCATTCCCAGGCAAGCAAGTGAGGGGACAACACATGAGGGTTATTGAGCCCCTGGTGGTCCCCCATGCATGATTGGTGAACTGCATTTTGCTTGATGAGTTACAAGTTGTGTAAGCCATATAAACTGTACAAATATTTAAGGACGGGGAAGTCATGATATAACTGTGTTCTCATTTACATTCTCAAAAAGATTGGGGGATACAGAAGCCTTTGTAGACCACAGTGAAAGACATTCTCGCTGCCGGTGTTCAGACATGTTTTTCATAATACTTTTTTTTTTTTGCTGTACCTCCCTGGGATTTTCAGAAAATACTATCAGGGGTATTTTCAGAAAATAGTATAAGGGGTATTATGATAGGGAGAAAAGTATGATACCCCTGATAATTCCTCAAAATAAAACAAGTATTTTTGTCTAGCACAGATCTAAAAAATTAAAGACAAAACAAAACCCCAACCTTGACAATGACCTCCAGTACAGAAAAGTGATTTTACGCAAGAGTAGGAGATGGGGGGGGGGGGGACCATCTAGCATAGCTTGGCAAAGATTAAAAATCCCAAGGATACTTTCCTGAAAAAGTTTGTGAAAGGCCATTCTCAAAAGACCACAAAATGGGAAGAAGTATTTGTGATCGAGTGCACACAAGTAGGTTATTTTTCACTAGAAATAAACACACACATGCGTGTGTTTCATACCCCTGAAGAAGACCTCCCACAGTGATCATCTGGCGAGTTACCACCTAGCCTGGCCTTCTGCAACCCAGGCTGCTATCCTATACATACTTCCTTGGAAGTGAGCTCTGTAGGAATCAACAGAGCTTACTCCTAATAACATGTACAACAGATCGGGCTGTTTCACATGCTTAACCCTAACACAGTTTTAAAAGCGTTAGGCAAATGGGTAAGTTTAACATTTCCACACACACACACACGTATTCAAATGAACATCTTTCAATAAACCCAGATTAAATTAGCAGCAGAGGAAACCATAAATCCTCTTTCAGAACAAAATGGCAGCCTCCATGTTTCAACACCCATAAGAACACAAGGGAAGGCCTCCTGAAAATCAAGTACTCTTCTCTCAATTTATATATATATTTATAAGAATTATTCCTGGGGCTGAGATTGTGGAGATGGACATAGGTAAAGAAACATTCCCTATGTTTGTTTGTTTGAAAAAGTCTTTAGCACCAATGTCATTTAGCTGAAGTAACGGTTTCAGTTTTTCCCTAAGTCCGTTACACAACTAACATTAGTATCAGTCCAGTGCTTAGCTGGCAATAAACACACTAAAACCAAGGTGGTGTACATTTTAGCTGAATTTGCATTGAAAGTATTATTGGAGGAACCACTGTCACCAATTCTGGAGGGATTAAATAAGTTCCTGCTATAAGATCCAAAAGGTGGTTCTCCCAGTAGGGTCATAATGAGATGGCCAACTCTGGAATGCAGAGGCCAGGATCCAAGGGCTTGCACTGCACATGCCCACTGGGATTTTTACTCCTTTTCTCCCACCTCCCACTACTTGGAACAACTAACCCTCCAAGCCCTATCAGTTTCAAACAACCATTTGCAATGTGGCACAGAGGCCAGCTTACTGAGAAATGAAATTCCTAAGCCTCCCCTTGAAATAGTTGCATGATTCTTTGGATCCTGGCCAGAACTATTATTTTATTCACTACAGTTCTACCACAGCCACCATGCATGGAGGTTTCAGGTCTCCCATCCAGGCAATGACAAGACCCAAACCTGCTGACATTTACCCAAGATGTCTACATCATGTGCCTGCAGACTGCCCCCAAAGTACTTCAGCAGAGCATCCTTTCCTTCTGTGACATTTTCCATGCCCCTCTTACAGGGAGACACTAATAATATTTTTGCCTCAGCATAATGGTCTTGCCAAGGGAAAACCTGGTTACAGACATGATGAGCAGTTAAATCTCCATGGAACGTAGTATGGAAGAGGCTCTCAAAGGAGTCTCTGATGTAATTCACAGCTGTGTTTATATCTAAGAAATGAAGAATGAAAGGGTTCTGTCATTATCATCTTTTTAAACTGGCTGTGCGCTTCTGAATACAGAATGAGTGGGATGGGGGACTCCCAAAACAGAATATGCTCAGTATATTTCTCAGTATATTTCTAACTGGAAGAAATGTGGGAAATTAATCTTAAGCGCTCAAACAACTGGGCAGTGATATTTCTAGAGAAAAAGATGATGGGCATTTTCACACATGTGCCTTTAAGCATGTTGTTGGCTAAATCACTTTCTAATGTGAATATAAAACCTACGTTGACCAGAATACTTGTTAGCATTACAAATGCCTCTCTTCCCACTCTCTACTTCACATTAAAAAGGATCAGATGTTCATATAAATAGCTCAACAAAGGCTCAACAGGACAAACTGAATCATCATGTGTGAAAACAACCTATTTGTCTTGGTTCTACACACACCTTAAGATATCATGGTGTTCCCAGGTCCAAATAAAAGGATACCGCATGCTGTTGGGGCTGGGGAAAGAAGACCTCTACCTGAGACATTAGTGAACTGCTGCCGGTCAGAGGACACAATACTGGGCTAGAGAGATCAGTGTTCTGACTTGGTATAAGGCAGCTTGATATGTCCAAAATATCCATAAGCTTAACAACACTGGCAATAATGACCAGGCCTCTTCATTTGAAATGAATCAAAAGAATCTTGGGAAGTACAGCAGGAAGACTTCCTGTGCAAATAAGTGCAAAAATCATTCTAGGGCTTACTTTGCTCCCCATATTTCCTGAATCTGACATAAAACAAAGTACTACATTAATAAAGAAAACCTGACAAACAGAGGACTTGGGCTGTGAATCCAAAACACACTTCCTTGGAAGATAGTTCCACCAAAGTTAGTGGAACCTCTGAGTAGAGCTTGCACAGGATTGGTCAGCAACCATCCTGTCATATGGGGAAGAACCTGGAAGTAGTATTTGCTCTTGTCCCTTTGGAAGAAGGTGTGTGTGTGTGTGTGTGTGTTTTACAATATAAATATATTATTCTACAACTGATATTGATAATACTCAGCATTTGCAGCTTTCATCAGCAGTCTCTGAAAATAGACTCTGAAAGGATTTTACAAAGTGCTTACTATTACCCCTACTTTACAGGTGGGAACACTGAGGCATGGAGTGGGTGAGCAGCTTGCCTTGCTGCATGACTTCAGGCATTGAGCAGCACCAGGAAAGGGAATCTGTATATCTCAACTTGCCCCTCCTAACTTTGCACTGACTTCATTAGACCATAGCTGCCTTTCTAACAGGGGCATGTGCAGCCTACATAAGGTATCTTGAATCTCACTGCATAACGTTGTGAAGGAGAGCATACCCTGATAAACCCAGATGTGATCAGCAAAACAGAGGATAATATATTGCTCCTGATGATTACAGCAGTTGGTTAAAAGCCTATGGGCAGTATCCTATACTCCCGCTGCACTTCTGCTAGTTCTGTTGCGCTAGCAAAATGGACCACTACACAACTAGCAGTTCCTAAAATAAGAACGGAAATGAATGGCAACGTTAATTCTTAGAATGGGGCAGATGAATGGAGCTCCCTTCCGTGAGCTCTGCTGACCTGCCCCATTCCAGAAACTAGTGTTGCTCCTTGGTTTCTGTTTTTTTCAGGAACTTCTAGTTCCTCTTGCCCTGGCAGTTGATCTGCAGTATCCATCATATCCAGACTAAGTGTGCCTTTAGATTGACACATGAGGATTTTACAGTCGATATCACAAACAAATCTGTATTTCTGCTCTACACGTTGTCTTTTCCACCCACCCCTCTCAAATCTCATACTGCATTAGAGAGGTACAAGCTTTTCTGTAAATGCCCTGGATGAAAGACAAAGGGTATATCTACATTACAAACTTGTATTGATTTTATACTGTTTGAATTGTCATAAGCTTCCCCTATAGCCTGGTGCGGGTGTTTGAGACCTCCTAGCGCAGTGATGGTGAACCTATGGCACGGGTGCCACAGCTGGCACGCCGCCCGGGACCTCTCTGTGGGCACCCGAGCCATTGGTCACCAGATTGCGAAAAGACTGTCCCCTTTTGCAAAACACTAATGATTTTGTTCTTAATCACAGTGTGGAACAGAATGATTTTATTCTAGAATTCCTGTTACAGAATTCTTTTCTACATTGTTATCACATTTAAAAGATTTTGAAGAATGATTAGTTCGGACAACTGTATGAGTTGTTTTTCTAAAACTAAAACCTCGGTATTCAGGTTTAATTGCAGTGTTGGCACTTTGAAATAAATAAGTTGGTTTTGTGTTGCAGTTTGGGCACTCGGGCTCAAAAAGGTTCGCCATCACTGTCCTAGCGCCCCTCACAGCACTACAGTTCCAGGGGAAGGGGGAATTATTCTTAAATCAGTCTGCAGTGTGGGTGCACCCTAAGGCTCTCCCCTCCTTCCAGGTCATTATCACACATTCCTCCTCTGTTATCATTGCAGGCCAGGATTCAAAGAACTTAGTTCTGCACACCCAGTGACACTCGGGGTTTCTGTCTCTTGATTTTTGTAGGCCCTGGGATGCCTAGCAAGAGACTCTTAAAAGGGAGCAGGGAGAAGGGGTTCAAAATCAATTTGACTGAAGAAGTAAAAAAATAAATAAAAAATCCAACCAGGTGTATGCAAGCCTGCAGGCATGCCTAAAGCAGCTCTTTGCATCCTGCCCCCCACACACACACTGATGTGCACCATTGCTCCTGTTCACCCACTTACACAGACACTTTGTTCGTTTTTGCAGAGGTCTGCACAAAGACTTGTGATCCACCAAGCCAAACACAATCTTCTCTGCTAGCCACTCGTTGTGTGAGCCTGCCAAGTACTTGACTATCCTCCTGGTTTCTGCGGTTCCAGGCAGGCAGCAAGAACGGGAGGTTAATTGACCTCTGGGTGGGTCTGTATTTATTTCATTTTTTTAATCCTGCCTTTCTTCCAAGGAGTTTAGGGTGGGATATATGGCCCTCCTCCTCCTCACCAGTACCCACTTTATCCACACAACAACAACCCCATGAGGCCGGCTAGGCTGAGAGAAGTGACCGGTCCAAGACCACCCAGTGAGCTTTGTGACAGAGTGAGGTTTAGGGATGCTTGAAGAATTCCGTCTTTGCACATTCTTGTAAGACAAGACCTGCTTAGCACCTCTTGGACTATAGTGCAGATTGGAACTTAGTTTTCTGACAGATTTCAAATGTGTCAAAATATGCATTAAAATGTATATTTTGATAGGTATTTTTCTTCAAAGAGTAGCTAAATGCATAAATAGAACAGAATAGAATAATGGTTTAAAAACATGCAAATGTGACAGGGACTGGAAAGAGGCAGATCCTGATCCTAGTCTGCCACCCTAACCGTACCACCACACTGGCTCTCAGTGGGTTTCCGTACATGGCTGGTAGTCTGAGTTTTGCTTGGTAGGTCACAAGTTGCACAGGCTTGTTAGCAGTTCGAAACTTGGCTATTTCGCAGCCCTAGAGCCCAAAAACCATTTCACCACACCGCTGCAATACCCCATACTTCCCCCACACTTTTATTCCATTTCCCAAGGGCAGACTGTTTCATCTGTGTGTGGCCAGTGTATGGGCACAATTGCAACATTCGGGGGAAAAGAAACAAACTTACCGGTAGGCCCGCTATTCTAGAGGAAGAATAGCGTGTCTACACCTGGGTGGAATTATTTCTTCTAGAAGAGGCAAAATTGAAATGAAACAAAATATGAGAAGACTGCTGGCCCAGATACACTTTTAAGAATTAAAATGAAGAAGAATTACGGAGAAGAAGGAGAAAGGGAAAATCAGAAATGAAGTTAGATACCGAGATGCATACAATGCTGGACACAGGCATATGGAATTTGGTTTCACTCATTGCCACTCAAAATAAGCTTTGTACTTGGCAATGTGAGATAAAAAGTTACATTCCAAATCCAAAAATCGTTTCTAGGATTGCTGCTGTGTGTTTGCCACTTGTCTACACTGGCCTACACTTGCAATACAGTGAGGTGGTAGAGTCCTGAGGTGGCAGAATGGGCTGTACTACTTCATACTGCAGGTGGGAGGAGATACCATTTTGAATGTTCCCAAGGGTTTTTTGTTTTTGTTTTTTAAAGGAACACCTTTGCATTTTTTTAAAAAAGTAGCATGTCAGAGAAAAAGGGTTCTAGCCTGACACTCACATGCACTGAGCTCATTTTGTACTTGTAGTTAATTCAAACATTCAAATAGGTGATCCGACAACCTGTCATCTGAGTGTACAGTCTATTCTATCACCCTGGGATCCTGCCACTTCACTCTGAGGCAGTTGTACACCACATCCTATTTAGTGTCTGGACAAAAAAAAAGACTGGAAGTGACAGAAGTCACAGCAGAACCTTGCTGAGTTACACGTACACACAGAGTTTAAACAACTTCTCACTTCAGCAGAGTTCATGTGAATGGAGGCACTGATGCAGTGAGGTTTGTAGTACAAAGACTATTTTTTTTCATAACATACTACAGTACAGATACTAGCATATCATGATCAGCATCTTAAAATTAGCCAGTCTAAGCCTACAATTTGCCAGAAAGTACAACTGAGGTTGCAGATACCTGGCATTTTGAACAAACTGCTGTCATCTTTTCTAGACTGGAAAAGGAAGTCTTCCAGCCTTTCTAGTGTAATTTAAGAAGTTTTCCGTGTATGTACGCTGATTCAACTGTGAAAAACACAATACATACTCTAATCCTAGGTCTTGATTTGACAGATAAAAAAGTAAACTATAATTTGCATTTTCACTTAGAATATTCAGACATCAAAAAGGTGTGACAATTGAAACAAGCAGATTTCTTTTGTGCTGGTAAGTTTTCCATTATGACCTTTGCAACTCTTTAATAAAATTGATTCATTGGGTCATAAATATCAGCTTGAAATATTTGTTATTTGACTGCATCCTATGATATCCCAAACTGCTCCCTGTATTAGGGTAGCTTGTTTTCTTCCCCCAGTGTTTCCTACCTAAATTAAACACACACTGTATAAATATACATTTTATCCTGCATCTATGTTTTTTTTCTTTTAAAAACCCACTCTATATATAATTTCAGAAACCAGGTTGTAAAATCTTATCCCCTTTCCAGGATGCATAAAACTGAAGCTACAGCACAGAGAAGAAGGTTTGAGGCTCATGAGATTTGTAACAAGGTGGTCACTTTAAAGATCTTTCTCTATCTCTCTCTGCCTTAGAACTTCATGCTCCTAGCTCTTTCATTTTCTGATCCTCTGCAGGAGATCCAAAGTTAAGCAAGTTTAAGCTGGGATATATATTCTTTCTCCCTCCTGCCCTCTCATTTAGGATATTTCCTAACCTCATGGATTGCATTGCAACTGAAGATGCTGTATGGAGAAGTAAACCTCTCCCTGCAATGGTCAAAGACATGATGCTGGGTTTTCTTCTATCAAATACCACACAAGAGGCATGCGCATTGGTATGTGATATTAATTGCTTGTTAGGCACATTCCCCCCTGCTGGTACCCAAAGACAACACTGTAGCCCGCATCCCCAAATATATTAGCCACACACACCTGTGCTTCAGCTTCTTCTCTCCCCACCGTTCCACCAAGCATTCTGCCAGATAACAAGATACTTGCACCCTTTCCCCCTCCCCGCTTCCTCCTTGTCCTTTCTCTGGCTGGTGCTACTCTAAAGTAAGGTTGCATGCCCACTGGAATCATCATGGTCCACACAGTTGAGAATGGCTGTCTGGTCTTCAGGAACCTGCCGGTGGCAGAGGTCATCCTTCAGTGCTGAGAGGCGGGCAAAGGGGTCCTGACGAGGGTGTCTCTTCTTCTTACGGAGACAGACAGCTTCGTCGGGCCACAGTACCTGAGAGTTAGGATGTTGCTGAACCTGGGAGGCAGAACCATCTGAAGAGGAAAGTGAAACGGACAGAGGAAGAGGATGGGTTAATCATCTGTATGGACATTATGAGCGGACACATGACAATAAATAGGGTTTTTTTTAAGCCAACAATGAAAAGCAAAACAAAAATAAAATCAATATATGACCTAAGATATAACCAAGGTGCACAGGTATTAATTTTAGCATATGAAAAGTTTTGAGTGATTTGTAGGGGGGAAAAGTAATGCCTGGAAAAAAGGAAGGTTTGCTCTATGCAGAGAAGAGAACATGGAGGAAGATGTCGCTCATGGGATTGGTGTGAGGATGGATGAGCCTTAGGAATAAGGCAGGCTTTCATCTAAATAAAGACATAATCAAGAGGAAAATAAAAGGAGGAGGAGTTAGGAGAGATTATTGAGGAACTGGGGTAGAAGGAAGGAGGAAATGAGAAAGACGTAGGGTTTGAGCTTAAAGACGGATAGGGAGGGTTGGAAGAAATCCACTGGGAAACAGTGGGAAATACCAGCTCAGGGGCTACTCAAATTGAGGTTAGGGCTATAAACTACCTTTGGCCTAAGGGATAGAGGCAAATATCACAATGGGGGGAAACACCCTAGCAGGCAGACCTTTTGCTTCTGAAGATCCGAGGAACAGGGCAACCCAGTGACCTCTTACACAGGTCAAAACCAGGACAGAGTAGCAAGCTCTGGGCCCAGAGACAGAATCAATTCCCATTACAAGTCGTCGACTTCAATGAGTATTGTGCTGGGCCCAGAGTTGAGGAAGAGGCAGGGGGAGATTAGCCGGGAGTCTCATGTTCCTCACACTCACTGATTTGTTTTTTGGATTTCGAGGAGCCCTTGGATGACTTTTTGGGCTTCTTTATCCGCTGGTATTTCAGAGCTTCGAGCCTCTCAGGTGCAGCAGCGTTCCGGGTTGGAGATGGACGTTTTCTAGAAAGACAAAGCAGACAAGCGCCATCAGTGGCCCCCTGCCATATTCTGTCTCAAGGGAGGTCTCTCTGCTGGGAAGAGAACATTCAACCTCCACCAGGTCTGCCATGGAAAAGGAAAAGATGAGGAGGCCCTAGGATGGTGGAATAAGGGTCCACCCCACCACACTGGTGATGGAGGTGATACCATTCTCTCACCTCATCATCAATAAACGAAAATGGTCTCTCCTCACCCCCAATCCCCCATAACAACCCCAACCAACCCTGCCATCTCTTTTTTCAGAGATTTTCACTTTTCTATCCTATGATAAATGCTGCTCAGGTCGAACCAGGCAAAGGTAATAGAAAGACAGTAGGACTCCAATCCCTGGCCATTCCTGTGAATAGAATCAAACTCCTGAAAATGGTGGAATCACACTGGAAAAAATATTAAAATTGGCACCAAGGCTCTTGGCTTAAAATTATCTGCAATCTTCAAAAAAAGAAAGAAAGAAAGAAAAAAGAAGAAGCACCATTAAAGTGGAAAATCTTATGTCTGATAAGGCACTTTTTAGAATTAAAAGGGAGAAAACCCACAAAAGGCACAAACAGGTGTTCACAGTGGTGGGGCAGATTACCAAATCTAAGAGCAAGGGATGCACCCCGAGTCCACAACACAAAAAGAGAAAGTCAGGGGAGAAATATGGTGGAGTTGGCAGATGCAATGAAGGAGGGTCCTTATACTTCAAAGTATTTCCAATATACATTAATATTCTTCATGCTTCCAAGGGTTGACCTACAAGTTCTATAAATTCATAACAAACACACACACAAGCACACCACAGCACACAGGTCAAAGGGAGGGACTCTTGCAAATTGTCTTGGAAGATACAGCAGAAACTTGTAGGGATGTGGGAGACATTCGTTTGGTTTGCATTTTAATGCAAACTTACCTAATTTGCACTTCCCAAACCAATATGCAAACTGAAATGCATTTATACTTATTCATAATTTACCAAATTTTGCTATAGAGTTCTCCAGTCAAAACATGTGTACAAAAATATGTACATTAGCAAAAGGTGTGCACAAAATGCATATATTAATTAAAAATATAATGTACAAAAACGTATCGGGGAAGTGCTGGCAAAAATGCATATATTAGGAATAATGTGCCTATACTTGGGAAGTTTTCACTTATGTTAATTCTTTTGGCAGATTTCCCAGGGGCTGGGAACAAAGTATTGTGGTCCCGATCTTTAAGAAGGGGGATAATTCGCTCCCAGTTAATTACCATCCAATTAGTTTACTGGATGTTTCCTCCAAACTTTACATGCATTATTTTTTTGTTTAAGTCTGAGGATTGATCAAATAAAAACAACATCACTGAGGATGAGCAAGCAGGCTTCCATCATGGGCAGTCTGTCATAGATCAGTGCATTGTTTTAAATCATCTAAGGTAGGGATGTATGAGACTTTTGTTATTATTTGCAAATCATGCAAACATGTCATATTAGCAACCCCAAATGTGAACATGAGCAAGAATGCAATTCTCAGGAAAATGTTACAATTTCCCAAACTTGGGTTTACATTCAAAAATGCACACTTGCACATGTGTGCACTCAATTGGGGAAATTTGCACTTTAAAAAATGCACACTTTTTCTGTTTGGAAATGGGCATTTTACCTGATTGGGGGGAAAAAGACACTTGCTTTTGGGAATGCAAAGTAGGTGAAACGAGCTTCGAGGAAGAAATCAGAGAACCTCAACAAACATTGCATGTTCATCCATCCCTAAGAGAAAAATATGCAGGTACCCCTAAGAAGTACTTATATGCTGCTTTTGTAGATCTGACTTCAGCCTTTGACAGGATTAACAGAGAAATACTTTGGTACAAACTATAGATGCCTGGGATAGAACGGCACTTGCTAATTCTGATTACGAACCTGCATACAGGCACTTCAATGCAAATAACAGTAGGCAGGGAAAGTCAGTCGTTAGAAGAAATTCAAGCAACAAAAGGTGTAATACAAGGGTGTCTGTTGGGTCTTCTTTTGGTTTGTTTATAATATATATGTGAAAGGTATTATTGCCCAACTATCTGACAAATCCAAATTCCCAGTGGCTGTAGGCATGCAGAAATTGAATATATTGCTATATGCAGATGATATGGTCCTGCTATCCCAGACCCAAATTAGTATGAGATCATTGAAACTGGGGAAGTATGCACCAAGGAACAGCTCTATGTGAATTATTCTAAGACCAAAGCTGTGGCTATTGGTAGTCGCTCCCTAAAACACAAATAGCTACTGGATGGGCACCAACTGGAACAGACTAACAAATTTAACTACTTGAGGGTCTGCTTTGCCCAAAATGGCTCATGGAATAGTAATTGGTCAGCCAGTAAATTAAAATTCAGAAATCTATGTATTCAGTTCTAAAATTTGGTAGAATTAAGGTGGAAACCTAGTTGTACTGGCCTTAAAAGTCTCTGCTGCAAACGTTATTCCTCAGGTGACATATGGGGCTGAGATTTGGGGCATCTTAGAGCCAAATCCTCTGGAGTCGATATAGATTCATGCAGATCCTACTGGGCCTACTGCTAGGCCCTCCTGCCACTTACATTTGGCAGAAGCGGGCCTAAAGCCGATATGATACTGTATTCTAAGGGCTATCTTCTTTTATTTTATAAAATTGAAATATACAGTAAACAAACCAGTGAAGCCATGCATTTCCAAGCAGATTTGTTTAGTCTCTGAAAACACCTGGACAAATAGTTATGAATTAATTTTGAGGAAATTTTGTTTCATGATATACAGTCTAGCCAGGAAGTCATTAAAGAGCGGCTTCTGGAATTATTTTTTAGTCTGGACTTTGAAGCAATTGGGGCATCTAGATTTTCTAGTAGCTTTCTCATTCTAAAAATCCAGCATAGGGAAGATATTTATTCAAGCTTGCTTCACTTCAGCCTTCTTCAACAAGGCTTTTATAGCCCTCTATTTTCATACAATGAATATCAACTTTTTGGAATTAGATTAAGTGAACATAACAATGGAAAAATGAGAAGCTGAGCAAAACCAAAATTGACAGATTCATCCATCCCTAGACTGACCTTCTATAATACAGTAGACCTTCTAGAATACCAAGAAGAACCTCTCATGCAGTTCAAGGATGTATCTGGACCATTATATTGTCACACTTCAAATGGATATGGACAACCGCAGCCCAAGTTGATTGGTTTTGCCATAGGCAACACTATGCAGTTTGTGTGGCCAGACCAAACATTCACTAGAGACCAGAGCTACAACTCAAAACAAGCTCATTCCATCAATATCTATGGGACTTTATTTGGGATCTGCTCCATGTGCCTCCTGTGTTGGAGGAGGCTAGGTTTATGGCTTCTTAGAGCAAAGCCTTCCCCTTAATGCACATATGGGCAAATCATAGCCCGCATAAGGCCCGTGGATACCTCTAATGCAGCCAGCCAGTGCCCTCCTGCTACCATTGCCATAATATGCTGGCTGCTGCAGAAATCGTGCTCCCTGAGCCTGTTGAGCAGCATTTCAGTGGGCTAGGGCCTAGGGGACTGCAGTCTATATGGGAAGAACACCACAGAACACCACACAGGGAGGGTTATTCTTCATGCCCCCTGCCCCCCATCACAATCATGCTCCACCCCAGCCCACTAAACAGCTGCCATCCCCACAAGTCATCCTTCCTATTTAAATCATGCATCCACATATACCTTTTATGGGGGCTGGGAAAAGCTGAGGAGTCTGCTGTGCAGAGTGCTTCTTTGGCTATTCCCAAGTGCCAATCAACTGGGAGGAGGGGGAGGTGCAATGGGATCTTAGAATGCAGGGAGGGGAGGTTTAAACCAGGCATCAGACACAGGTTCCAGTGTGCCTGAGGGCAGGCTTGTGCCACCTTGAGCCCTCATCCCACCACCTGAAAAAGGATCAGGTGAAGGATTTGGGCAGATGACATCTCTCCTGCTAAAATGAACTCTGCTCTCACAACCCCCATGCCTCTCAGCCAAGCAACATAGCATGATGAATACTATTTGGTCTGAGATTTCCCAGTAAATCTCATACCTCTGTGAGGTATTTGGTCCATGGGGCCAGGAAGGTGGGGCTTCAACTACTTTGGAAGTGAAAAGGGATAGGAAGTAAGGGTGGTTTTTTTTGCTAAAGCTACTGCTGAGACAACAGTTCAATCTTCCACACCATGTGGCAGGGAAAAGCCAGCATAGTCTGCTTTGGTTTGGAGATACCTGCCAACTTCAAGGACTAGGAGAATCTTGATTGTGAACTGCTAATTCTTGCCAATTAGCAGTGTTCCAAAGTAACACTCATTCATTTTCTCTCTCTCTCTCTCTCTCTCTCTCTCTCTCTCTCTCTCTCACTCACACACACACACACACACACACACACTATTGCCAGACCTTATGCAGTTACCATAAACCACTGGCCAATTTCATCTTGTTCTGAGCTTTGTACCTCAATCATTGTTCACAACCTTTAGGCCAGACCAGTTCTTAAATTATGAGAGGAAGCTTAATGTAATCCATAACACTGACTCTCTCCAATTTCAGTCAAATAATACCCCCTGCAGCCTTTTCAAAAATAGCAGCTAAGTGAGCAGCACAAAAAAATTGAGCATATGTGAAGAGTTTTATGAAGGGGACAGAATATACAAGGCTAACTGTGTTCCCTGAAAACCCAGGTGAGTCCAGTGATTGAAAGATATTATCTGACCTTCTAGTGAAAATGCAATGAAAGTCAGCATTATAGAATAGGAATACATATTTATCAAACCTAATACTCCTGGTATGGAGACTAGGAAGGAGGTTTCTTAATAATTATTATTGTAGAACAGGTAGTAGAAAAATGTTATATTTCCAGTTTCTCATGTTATGAATTCTTGAAATATTATTCAAATGCCCATCCACCTCCATTCTTCTGTTTTGCTATATTGCAAACAAAATGACTTATGTTTTCACAACATTTTTAAAAAGGCTCCAGGAACAAGATAATAACATATAGTTAGTTCTTTCAGCTTTGAACAGGTAGATAGCGAAAAAGCAATGTAGCATATATTCCCAGTTCCTTGACTTGAGATTACAAAGTATCAAAGAACGATCCAAAACATAAAGTCCTCAACGGCAGAACAGGCGGAAGATAATTAAACCTAAATTACAACGGCTGTGAAGGCGGATGAAGGCTGCAGCAGAGAATGGTTTTCCAATCGTCAGGGTAACCGTGCCATTGGATCTCTGCCGTACTCTGTCAAGTTTGTGTGGTGATTCGTTGTGCACCGATCTCCCCACATAAAACAGTTTCACGCACAGGCGTCTTCCAACCCAACCCACCCAACCCAACCCAACCCAACCAAACAAACAAACAAAAAGAAAAAAAGTCCCATGGCGACTGGCGAATGGCAACGGGGGCAGGACTGTGAATCTGGAAGCCCCTAGTCATGGACCAGCACATGGGCGGTGGATGCAGACTCAGTCGCCCTGTTCAAGGAACGAGGTAGTCGAGCAGCTCGGCAGCTGTATCCATGACTGAGCAGCCCTATTTAGGATCCACTCTGCTCACCCCGTATGGGGAGGGGGCTAGAAAAGGTGCCCTAAACATAGTCTACCTCTTTCTCCCCTGACTGGATTACCGCGTCCAGTGGGGTCACCATTTTAGCGGTCGAAAAAGACATTTGAATTTTGGAACATGGAATATACGGACATTGCTGGATAACATAGATAGTGAACGCCCTGAGCGTAGGACTGCTATTATTGCAAGGGAGCTGAGACGGTTTAAAATTGACATAGCAGCACTTCAAGAAACTCGAAGGGCAGGAGAGGGACAGCTGAAAGAAGAAAAAGGAGGTTATACCTTCTTCTGGAAAGGACTACCTGAGCAGGACCGACGAATACATGGTGTAGGCTTTGCCATCAAAAATGAACTAGTGAACTCTTTGTCAGAAGTTCCTACTGGCATTAACGAACGCCTGATAACTCTTCGATTAAAGCTCGCCAATAACCAACAGGTAACTATTTTGAGCGCTTATGCACCAACATTAGATGCTGATGATGACATCAAGGAAAGTTTTTACAGCCAGTTGGACACTCTCCTGTCAGAGATACCTAAGGAGGATAAAATTATCCTCCTAGGCGATTTTAACGCAAGAGTCAGGCGTGACTTTGATTTATGGCCAGAAACTATTGGAAAAGACGGAGTTGGTAATAGCAACCCGAACGGACTCTTACTTTTGTCTATATGTGCAGAGCATAATCTCACTATCACAAACACGCTCTTTCGACAAAAGAATAAGTTTAAAACATCATGGCAGCACCCACGGTCAAAGCACTGGCATCTTCTGGATTATGTAATTGTCCGTGCTAGAGATCGCCGCGATGTACTTCTTACTAGGGCCATGGTGAGTGCCGACGACTGCTGGACAGACCACCGACTAATCCGGTCCACTATGGTTATCAACATTGCTCCCCAACGTAGGCTTCAAGGAAGGAAACCAAGGCGTAAAATGAACATCCAAGTCCTTCAAGATCCTATTAAGCAAACTCACCTTCAATCACTTCTTAAGGAACATCTACCTACGGAACCTCCTGACAACATTGAGGACCATTGGTCTAAGCTGAAAACCTCCATTACTGCAGCTTGTGAACAAACTATTGGATATGAAACTAAGAAACATCAGGATTGGTTTGATGAAAATGACAATGAGATTAAATATATAATTGACCAAAAAAGGAAAGCCTTCCAAATATGGCAAAATGATATTAACTGCGCTGCCAAGAAAAAAACCTACGCTAGCGCAAAGGCTGAGGTCCAAAGAAGAACAAGAGAACTTAAGAACGCTTGGTGGAAAAAGAAAGCTGAAGAAATTCAACAACTTGCAGAATCTCATGATGCACTGGGCTTTTTTAAGGCCACAAGGGCCATTTATGGACCAAAAACCTATGGTACAAACCCTTTACAATCAAAAGATGGCACCAAACTCTTAAAAGACAAAGAGTCTATTGCACTGCGTTGGAAAGAGCATTATTATGACCTTTTAAATCGTAAGTCTAAGGTGGATAATGAGATTTTTTCGCAAATCCCGCAAAAACAAATTAAAGAGGAACTTGCAATACTCCCCACTTTGGATGAAGTAAAAAAAGCCATTAATCAAATGAAGAACAACAAAGCTAGTGGACCAGATGGGATTCCTGCTGAAATCTTTAAAGAAGGGGGGCCCGAACTTGTACAACATCTTCATAAACTCATCGAAAAAATCTGGATAAGAGAAGAGATCCCAGAAGACTTCAGGGATGCCATAATTATCACCCTCTTTAAGAAGGGTGATAGAACAGACTGTGGAAACTATCGGGGCATTTCTCTCTTAGCAACCGCAGGTAAAATATTTGCTAGGATTCTCGCAAACCGTCTTCTATCTATTTCAGAAGAGATCCTCCCTGAAACTCAATATGGTTTCCGCCCCTCTAGAGGGACAGTAGACATGATTTTTACTGCACGTCAGCTCCAAGAAAAATGCCGGGAGCAAAATCAACCCCTTTATATGGCATTTATCGATTTGGCTAAGGCCTTTGATACTGTAGACCGTACAGCTCTCTGGACTATCCTTATGAAAATTGGATGCCCCAATAAATTTGTGAATATCTTGCGACTTCTCCATGACAACATGACGGCAACGGTTTTGGACAACAACGGCTCTCATGGTGCTCCATTTAAAGTGGGATCAGGTGTTAAACAGGGATGTGTTATCGCCCCAACATTATTTGCCATTTTCATCGCCATGGTTTTACATCTTGTCGAGGGGAAACTTCCCACCGGTGTGGGAATTATATATCGAACAGATGGAAAGCTTTTTAATCTCAGCAGGCTGAAAGCAAAAAGTAAGGTAATTACAACCTCCGTTGTGGAACTTCAGTATGCTGATGATAATGTGGTCTCCGCACATTCAGAGGATGATCTCCAAGCTATCCTAAATGCTTTTGCAGAAGCATACGAAAAACTTGGTCTCTCACTTAACATCAAAAAAACCAAAGTGCTTCATCAGCAAGTGCAAGCCAATCCTTTGGTGATGCCATCTATCCAGCTTGGCGGGACAATACTGGAAAATGTCGATCATTTTCTCTATCTTGGCAGCTATCTTTCTGTTACAGCTAACATCGACAGTGAAATCCAGCATCGTCTGAGCTCCGCAAGTGCCGCATTTTCTCGAATGAAACATAGAGTGTTCGAGGATCGGGATATTTGTAAGAAGACCAAAACACTGGTTTATGAAGCCATTGTATTACCAACTTTATTGTATGCCTGCGAAACATGGACTATCTATAAACGTCACTTCCACCTCCTTGAAAGGTTTCATCAACGTTGCCTCCGGAAAATCCTGCAAATTACTTGGGAAGATAGGCGAACAAATGTCAGTGTACTGGAAGAAGCAAAGACTACTAGCATTGAAAAAATGATCCTTCAACGCCAACTTCAGTGGACCGGTCATGTTGTTCGAATGCCTGACTGCCGTCTCCCAAAGCAGTTACTTTACTCCCAACTCAAGGATGGAAAGCGGAATATCGGTGGTCAATATAAGAGGTTTAAAGATGTTCTTAAGGCTAATCTAAAAAAATGCAATATAAACATCGAAAACTGGGAAGCTCTGGCCCATGAACGATCTAAATGGAGGTTGGCCTTTCACAAAGGTTCCATGGACTTTGAAGAAGCCCGAGTGCAAGGTGAAAGGGAGAAACGTGCTAAGCGAAAAGCACGTCAAATGAATCCTTTACAGGACCATCTTCTATCTGGTAACCTGTGTCCTCACTGTGGGAAGCTGTGTGGATCTAGAATTGGCCTCCACAGTCACTTACGGACCCATCGCTAGAGTCTACACAATCTTCTTTAGAATCTCCTCCTTTTATCCCGGAAGACAATCTTACTCGGTCACGAGTGATCGCCTGATGATGATGATCAGGGATGGCTCAACTGTATCCCTGGACCTTCCCTGCCTCCGATCATAACCCAGCTATCCCATGTTGGAACTTGTGGTACAACTGAAGAAATAGATGGTGTGTGTGATGGCGGGAGAATGTGCTTTAAAAAGATATGCTCCCTTTTAACACATCTCCTACATATCCAGCCAGTGCCATACCATTCAAGACAATTATGTAAATACAATTGTAGGCCAAAAAAAAAAAGGTTAGTAACAAGTTGGGACAAGAGCAGCAGGAGCATGAAAAACCTGACAAAAAAAGGCATTAGGAACCCCCATTCGTCACCAGGAGATGTAAGCAGATGGATGGAAATCCAGTTATTCTGCAAAATGGAAAACTAATCTTCGCTTATGGCAGGATTTTCCAAATGGTTATCTAGTAGGCGATCACTCGTGACTGAGTAAGATTGTCTTCCAGGATAAATTACAAAAAGAAAATTAAATTCTAAAGAAAAATTGTGTAGACTCTAGCAATGGGTCCGTAAGTGACTGTGGAGGCCAATTCTAGATCCAAACAGCTTCCCACAGTGAGGACACAGGTTGCCAGATGGAAGATGGTCCTGTAAAGGATTCGTTTGATGTGCTTTTTTCACTTAGCATGTTTCTCCCTTTCACCTTCCACTTGGGGCTCGGGCTTCTTCAAAGTCCATAGAACCTTTGTGAAAGGCCGACCTCCAGTTAGATCGTTCATGGGCCAGAGTTTCCCAGTTTTTGATGTTTATATTGCATTTTTTTAGATTAGCCTTAAGAACATCTTTAACTTCTTTTTCCAAATGGTTATATCACATGCTAGTTTGAATCCTATCTAGAATAAACTGACTGGCTTGTTATTGAACATTATTATTGTTGTTGCTCATCATGCATTCCCATTCCGATAGTTGGCATGCTTGCCACTCACTCCATATATCGTTCAGCTATTGCTCAGCACTATTCCCCATTTAAATGCTGACTGGCTTGCTACTGGCACTGCCCATGGTGCCAAGCCACTTGGAATCCTTTCACATTCTGTGCAATTGGTTCAATTGTGAAACATCATTTTAATTTCCCCCTCATTATGTTACATAGATCCAGGATACCCAATCAGAAATCTATTGCTGTGTTTGGGACATTTGTCTGCAATTATGAATGTGTGATTATTTGCTTCAACAAATATAGTAGTTCAGTAAAAAAGAAAAGAAAAGAAGAAGAACATGTTTTCCCTTGTTAATGTTAGATGAAAAGGGAAGTCAAGTCACTAATCAAAAGCACTTTCATAATAAGGCTTCAAAAGTTAAGATCCTCGCTATTTTTATCAGATATTTGTTGCATCCCTGCTTACGATCATGAAACTGAAATCACATATAAGCCTTTGTTTGTTCTACCTTCCTAGCTTTGACCCTTTCTGGGGAAGAAAAGGGGAATGATGATGGTTTTATAACATTCAAACATTCCTGTTAGTTAAGGATGAAGAAAGAATACATTAATTTGTTGTCTAAACTAAACAGGATTTTCAAGAAAAAAATAACAGTATTATTGTGAGGCAATCAGGATGAAGATTTAGAACATAAGAAATGCCTTTATGGATGAGACTATGGACTCTCTAGCACCCAGCAGTCTTCTCCCAAACGTTTTCTATCAGCTGCTACTGATAGATGTTCACAGACAAACCTTGAAGGTGATGGTTGTTTGTAAACGGTTTCTGCAGCGGAGGTTTCATTTTTAAGTTTTGGGACCTCTAGCTATCTTCCATGCGTTTGTCTAATTTAATGTTAATGGAGTAAAAGTCACTCATCAATTGTAACAGCGATATCGTAAATCAGCTTTTGCTTCTTAATGAAGCTACAGCTTTCCTATTGTAATAACTTCCAGGGGGGTAACCGTGTTAGTTTGTTGCGGCAAGCACAACGAAAAGTCTTACAGCACCTTAAAGACAGGCAGTGCAATCCAATGTGGCTGTCGGTAGCCCTCCAGACTTGGAGGATTACGGGCAACCTATGGAGGGCAGGAGGAGCCCAGAGGCAAAGGTTGCTTGCTTCCATGCTTCTCCCACCCTGCAAAAGACTTAGACGGCGTGTGAGGGGAGGCTGAGGCACCGCCAGGATACTACGTATGCTGGTGGCACTTGGCTCCTCCCCTCCCCACCTCCCAGAACACCCACAGAACTCCGGCTCCAAAGTCGGCCTTACGACCTCGGAGCTGTAGCCGGCATGGTTCTGTCCGTGCTGGCTGCGAGGGTGGAGGGAGGGTGCTCCGAGGTCAGAATCCCAGCTCCAACCTTGGAGTGCCTTTCCAAGGTCAGAGCTGGGACTCTGACTTCTCCTATGGCCATCTAGACTCTGTCTAGCAGCCATAGGATTGCACCCTAACACATTTACCCTGGCATATGCTTCTGTGGACTAAAGTCCACTTCATCAGAGGCAATCTCTCTAGCCAATATTTCATTCTTCCTGCTCCCTAAAATTAGGTATTATGGACGTTTTTTTTAAATGAAATTGCCTAGATAGAGAAAATTTCTAGAAATACTGAATACACATCAAATACGGTGTGTGTGTGTGCGCGCGCACGTGTATACATACATACACACACACACACACACACACACACACACACACGTACAACTTTCTAACAAAGGGCTAAAGACTACCATACTGAGTTAAACTGATAGCCCATCTCATCCAGTATTCTGTCTGTCTGTGGTCAGAAATAATCATTTTGAAAGAAACTCTTACGGTAATTAAGGAAATTCCCAATCCATAGCTGTTCATTCCCTGCTTCACAAGAGATGGAATATTTGGGGATGGATGTGAAGGCACCCTTTACTATTAAACATTATGTTTTATCCTCCATTATTCTGTCATTTTGCAAAAACAAACATACACATCCCACTCAGTGTATACATCATTCCATCCCCTGGTAGCATGTTTCACAGGTCATATGTCAAGACCCCAAATAAACTATGAACCCAGAGTCTGTATAATTGGGGCTGAGAACTTTTCAAAATGGTATGTTATACTGGAGCCATCAAGTTTACAATCATTCAGCATAGGTAATAACTAGGCTATAGCAAGAGAAGACTAATATGGCATGTCATACATAGCTCCTGTGGCTCACTTCCAGTGCATCCAGACAAAGGAAGAGAAAACACCTAGAAGAGATGCACGATTTGCCCATTCTCTCTGAGGAATTGTTACAGTATTCTTGAAAGCTGACAACAAAGGACGACTGAAATAAACAGCTCTACTAGTTTGCAATGGCAGAAACCAGGGGATATTCTTTCTTTGCATCTTCTTTTCAGACTGAAGGTTGGAACAACAGAGGAAGAAAGGTAAGGGAAATGTGCAGGCCCTTTGCCCCAGGATGAGACATCATGTTGGAAGGGTGCAATGAGTGCGGTATTATCGCAATGAGAAAGCTCTCCCAACATACTGGATCAAAGCCCCTCATAT
The DNA here is from genome assembly GCA_021292165.1 of Shinisaurus crocodilurus. Classification (NCBI taxonomy): domain Eukaryota; kingdom Metazoa; phylum Chordata; class Lepidosauria; order Squamata; family Shinisauridae; genus Shinisaurus; species Shinisaurus crocodilurus. Next base: position 9,050,282 of record CM037884.1, on the reverse strand, counting down.
TTTGGAGTATAGAAACACCCTCCCTTGTAGAGGACAGACAGTCACCTCAAAACTCCAGGAAGCAGCTATAGTTGAGTGGTGCTTGTGTATAGCAATTTGCAAGCTGAGCCAATGAAGATGTTAGGGAAACAGCAAGGAGAGCTCCCTTCCCAACCCCAAGCATTTCGCTACCGCCGTGCCAGCTCCACCACCACCACCACCAGCAGCAGCAGTGCAATGAGATAACAGGGAAGCTGATAAAGAGCAGGGCACACACCAGAGAAAGGCATCCCTTCACCAGGTTTGCGGGTACAGCACAACTGGTCTACACAACGGATTTTCACCATGCTGACAGGAAAGGGGTGGAACAGGGGGAACTGGGTGAGGAAACACAGGTTGGGAAGAGAGGAGAGAGGGAAAAGAAGGGGGAGGAGAGGCAGGGGAGGAAAGAGGAGGAGAAATAGTAACAATGGAGTGAGAAAATAGAGAGAAAGCAAAACATAAGAAATAAATAATGATAAAAATTAAAAGAGAAAAAGCACTCAGACAAGAGGACTCACAACTTCTCCAAGCCAGAGCGAGTGTGAAATGCATGCAGAGGACCAGCACATGGACAGCCTTTAAAGGGGAAAACTGTTTTCTTCCAAAAAAGAGAGACAGACAGACAAGAGTCCTCGTACTCCAAAGAAATACACCGGAGTGACAACTGTGCAGGGCACATACAAGTCCTTGCCAGCCCCACCTAGGCACATCTAAGGCTATGAGCAGAAGGCCCTGTCCCAGTGAAGGGAAGAGCACGCAGGACAGAATGTACTGGTGAGATACAGTGAGTGCTCACCAACTTGCTTTGTGGTTTTTGGGTTTCCCACTGCAGTGACGCGATTAATGGCAAGAAAAAAAGGCCTCTTCCGGGTTAACAGACATTGACAGCAAACTGGGCACAAGTAGGTTTTGCGTATCCTAAGATTCCGCATGGATAAAACACAGAATGTGGAACTGGCCCCAGAATTCAGCTTCCTGAGAATCACAGCTTTCAGTTTTAAGGGGGAAATGTTTATAGCCCTTATGGATGCAAATATAAGCTTTAAAACTGCAATGTCTACTGAGTTCCCAGAAGCCAGACTGGGGGAGACATGTAATGTTTCCAGTGGTTAGAGGCAGAATAATGCTCCCTGCATAGCTTTTTGTCGCTCCCCATTACTAGCAAAACCAGAATACATACGAATTATGCAAACTTTTGTTAACTTTGCATAATTTGGTCAGGTCATGGAATCCAGCTTTTCCTGGTCCAGAATGTCGGTTTTAGTGTTTTTTAATGTATAAACCACCCTTCATTCACAGGTTATCCCAAGCAGTGTACACAACGTTTAAGCACAAACAAAACAAATCCAATAGAATTACATAAAACCACAGAATTACAAAGTAAAAGGCAAAAACAAAGTTGAATTACATAGGTGCAGAATTGTGTGTGCGTTGTACACACTGGTCTGAGTAAAAGTTTAAAATTTTTAAAAAATGTGTGTGCATGTACGTGTGTGTTTAGGGGAGTATAACATTGAATGCAGTGATGACACAAATCAAACCAGGTCATAGCTCAGCAGTAGAGCACATGATTTGCACACAGAAAGTTCCAGGTTCAATCCCCAGCACCCCCAATTTAAAAGAATCAGGTAGCTGGTGATGGAGTAGACCTTTGTTTGAGATCCTGCCATTCAGAGTAGACAATACTGGGCTAGATGGACAAATAGTCTGACCAGGTATAAGGGCAGCTTCTTATTTTTTTTTATTCCTTCCTGTCTTGTGATCCACTAAACTGAAAACAGTCTGCCAACCTGGTATGGCAACCCACCAGACACTTAGATAACTCTCTATGTTTTTGCAGTCCTTGGCAGGCTGCCATACATGGTGAGCCCCATTGGGCCTACTGGGTCGTAAACTGGGGAGATCTGGCATAAATTATCCAGGGTACTGCAGGGCTCAGTCCTGGGCCCAGTGCTCTTCAACATTTTTATTAATGACTTGGATGAGGAGGTGCAGGGAATACTTATCAACTTTGCAGATGACACTAAATTGGGTGGAATAGCTAATACCCTGGAAGACAGAAACAAAATTCAAAGTGATCTCAATAGGCTGGAGCACTGGGCTGAAAACAACCGAATGAAATTTAATAGGGATAAATGCCAAATTCTGTATGTAGGAAAAAGAAACCAAATGCACAGTTATAGAATGGGGGATACTTGGCTCAAGAATACTACAAGTGAGAAAGATCTTGGAATTGTTGTAGATCACAAGCTGAATATGAGCCAGCAATGTGATGTGGCTGCAAAGAAGACAAATGCTATTTTGGGCTGCATTAATAGAAGTATAGCTTCCAAATCGCATGAAGTACTAGTTCCCCTCAGCATTGGTTAAACCTCATCTTCAGTACTGCATCCAGTTCTGGGCACCACACTTTAAGAAGGATGCAGACAAACTGGAAAAGGTTCAGAGGAGGGCAACAAAGATGATCAGGGGACTGGAAACAAAGCCCTATGAGGAGACTGATGGAACTGGGCATGTTTAGCCTTCAAAAGAGAAGACTGAGGGGAGATATGATAGCATTCTTCAAGTACTTGAAAGGTTGTCACACAGAGGAGGGCCAGGATTTCTTCTCGATCATCCCAGAGTGCAGGACACGGAATAATGGGCTCAAGTTACAGGAAGCCAGATTCCAGCTGAACATCAGGAAAAACTTCCTGACTGTTAGAGCAGTATGATAATGGACCCAATTACCTAAGGAGGTGGTGGGCTCTCCCACACTGGAGGTATTCAAGAGGCAGCTGGACAGCCATCTGTCAGGGATGCTTTGACTTGGATTCCTGCATTGAGCAGGGGGGCTGGACTCGATGGCCTTATAGTCCCCTTCCAACTCTACAATTCTTCTGTTTTTATGGTTCCATAAAACAGGGGTTGAGCAGGTGGGGTGATTCTTACTGGCCTGGTCATAAAGCAACCACCACCCTTCACCCACAGACAACTTTACAACCCCATATCATAAAGCAATCACTTGGCTCTGTTCTTTATGGAGCCAGTTAAAACAAAAACAAAACAAAACAAACCAAAAAACAACCCAGGGTATACAACTGTTTTTCACCTCACTGGTCTTCATGTACATTAAAGCTACCCACCCCCTCTTGTTTAAGGAGAGGCTACTAGTACATCAACATTACAAGCTATAAATCAGGGCCTGCACCAGCCATTTATGGAGCACCACTAATGATAAAGCCCCTGTTTTTGCATGCCTGCTTAGAAGAACTGCAAGAACAAGAGCTGTCATCAAACTCTCCTCAAGCTTCCATACAAGACCTGTGGTCCAGAATTCTATCAATGGGTCATACTCATAGGACACACAGACCTGCCATATGTTCTGCATTAATGGTTTCACAAACAAACATAATTCAGATGATAGGAGAAATGTGGGATCACATTTCACACGTCTTAAAAAAAAATAAAAAAAAATAGCAAGGGTGGCAGTCAGGATCACAGCTCCAGCCTGCACTACGGGGGAGGAGGGGTGTAACTTTTCCCTTATGCTGTTGTCATGGGGAGATTTTTTTCCCCCATTGGGGCACTTCTATTTCCCCCAGAAGGGAAGCTTCCATTAGTACCATTGGCAGCATCCCTTCTGGAGCAAATAGCAGCTGGAGAGGGAAGAGATTCTCACAAGGATGTGGCATAGGGGAAAGCCCAACCCCATCCCATTCCCAACCCCCTTTCTGTGTACCATAGACCCCCATCTTCATCAGGCTACCCAGTGGCTGCTTCTTATAAAAAAATTTTTAATATAATGCATTAGCAAATTATGCATTTAACATAACATGTAGCTTCGCCCTTTGACTGGATATATGCATGCAGCAGAATTAGGCAGAAATGAGGAAGAAGATCCTGGTGGTGGAACACAGAGTCAAGACCATTGGTCCACTTAGCTCAATATTGTCTACTGCAACGTTCTCCAACCTGGGGGTCGGGACCCCCAAGGGGGTCGCGACATGCTTTCTGGGGGGTCGCCAGCTATACTGGAAGGAGGGAGGGAGGGGGAGGTATTTTCCTACAGCACCAGGCGCTTGCAATCCAATTGCTGGAGAAGGAGAGAGCGCACGCGCGCGCCTACACTGGTGCTTTAAGGGTAACAGGCGCGTGAGCCTTGAGAAGGAGCCGCTGCCTGCAGTTGCCGCCAAGCACCTCCTTCGCCTCGTGCTTCTCTCCTTGTGCTGGAGTGAGTGAGTGAGTGAGTGAGTCGCTGCCTGCAGTTGCCGCCAACATCTCGCCTCTCCTCCTCATGCTGGTGTGTGTGTGTGTGTGTGTGTGTGTGAGAGAGAGAGAGAGAGAGAGAGGAGACGACGCTGCCTGCAGTTGCCGCCAACACGCGCTTCTTCCTCCTCCTGCTGCTGCTGCTGCTGTTGAAGATCTCTGTAAGAACGAGTTGGAGGAGGGGGCAGATTGAGCTGTTGTTGGGCTGGAAAGGGGAGGTGGTCGCGGCAGCGTCCAGGGGTGAGGGGAGGGTGGGGGGCATTCCACCCAGCCCTTCCTTCTCAGACGCAGCCAGCTGGGGGAGGGGGAGCGGCAGCACGAGGACGACCTGGGCGACTTGATTATTTGCACAAAGGCAAGTGTGCTTACTTCCTCCTTAGCCCTTCGAGATTTTGGCAGCCCCAATGCAAAGCAGTGAGGCGTGCTGCTGGCTATAATTCTGTTGGGAGAAGGTACTTAACACCACTTGGAGAGCTCACGTTATGGTATTTTTTGACACACTCATTGGGAAGAGTTTCACTGAACTATGGCTTCTTCTGAGTGAAAATGAAGTGTGTGTGTGAGAGAGAGAGAGAGAGAGACTGTGTGAATGAATTTCATTTCACTTGCTTCTGTGGCTATTGCAGAACTATTTTTAGCTGTCTCCAGCAGAACAGAGAGCCAGTGTGGCGTAATTGTGAGAGTGTTGGACTGGGACTTGGGATATCCGGGTTCTAGTCCCCACTTGGCCATGAAACTCACTGGGTTACTTTGAGCCAGTCATTTACTCTCAGCCTAACCTACCTCACAGGGTTGTTGTGAGGATAAAGTGGAGAGGAGGAGGAGGATTATGTAAGCCCCCTTGGGTTCCTTGCAGGAAAAAAGGTGGGGTATAAATATAACAAATAAAATTAATAAATAAACAAATAAACATGTCTTCTCCTTTCTGATACAAAGCTGGCTGCTAGTCAAATAAATCCGCTCACTTGCCTGCTCCCTGTTGGGCCCTATTTCCACTAACATCCAGAGTCCAAAGAGAGGAAGGGCAGGTGAGCAAGTACAACAATAGAAATACAAAAAGAAATTGTTTTTCCTCAAAAAGATTTTTTATTTATATTTTCGGAAATCTGTACCCATGGAGAAAAAAACGGAAATATTCAGAAGATTACCTTAAATTTGGCTTTACCACCTTTAATGAATATTAGGTTAAATTAAATTATATTCTGAAAAATCTATTTTTCATGTGTTTTCTTTACCCCACCAAAATGCAAATTTATGCAAATGTGGTGAGGGGTCCCCAGTTACTTTGCCATTACAAAAGGGGGTCGCGACTCGAAAAAGGTTGGGGACCACTGGTCTACTGTAATGACTGGCAGTGGCTCTCCAGGGCTTCAGTCATCATCATCATCAGGCGATCACTCGTGACCGAGTAAGATTGTCTTCCGGGATAAAAGGAGGAAATTCTAAAGAAGATTGTGTAGACTCTAGCGATGGGTCCGTAAGTGACTGTGGAGGCCAATTCTAGATCCACACAGCTTCCCACAGTGAGGACACAGGTTACCAGATAGAAGATGGTCCTGTAAAGGATTCATTTGACATGCTTTTCGCTTAGCACGTTTCTCCCTTTCACCTTGCACTCGGGCTTCTTCAAAGTCCATAAACCTTGTAAAGACCCCATTGATCGTTCATGGCCAGAGCTTCAGTTTCGATGTTTAAACCTTTTTTAGATTAGCCTATGAACATCTTAACCTCTAAGTGACACCATATTCCGTTTCCATCCTGAGGGAGTAAAGTTGCTTGGGAACGCGTCATGCATCGAACAACTCCCCACTGAGTTGGAGTCATTTTTCAATGCTAGTAGCCTTTTCCAGCCCTACCTGGAAATGCCTGGAATTAAATCAAGTACCCTCCACAGGTTGGAATGTATGACGAGAACATGCCAACTCTGAAGGGAGGGTTTTTAAGATGACTGCCCATTAAAGGGTTCAGGCAGACTGTGTATAGTGAAGTCTGGTTGAAGGGCAGGGGGCAGTGGACTGAACCACTTGATTGAATCAGGGGAGGGAATGCTGAATATTGCTTATCAACAGATTTGAATTCCATTCTAACACTCCTCTGACAGTTAGACTAGTCTGGTGTTAACTGACTTAACTGATGCTTGCTAGGGTTAAGCAAGGAGGATTGACCTATTTATTTATTTATTTATTTATTTATTATATTTTTGAATCGCCCATCTGGCCAGTCATCTGGCCACTCTGAGCAATGTACAGTCCAATAAAATACAAGAAAAAAGACCTGTGTGTGTCTTCTTTACCTCACAGAAAGAGTAACGTTTAAGAAACTGCACTTCTGTACCATCAGGCTTTAGTACCTGAGTAACCTTATGTTACAGTTGTTTATCTTTTGAAAAGCATCTACTTACAAACAAGTCCTGTGTGTGTGTGTGTGTTTGTCTGAGAGAACTCTTTTGTTCTCTCTTTTTGCGCTCTGCCATCACCACATGCAAAGCATGTGCTCTTTCAATGAGCTATGGAGCTTTCCCAATGGATGTACCACTTCAGATTGAAGGTGAGGTACTACTTTAAAAAAAAAATGCTCCTCAGTGTAAAATCTCCCTGCAAGTAGAAAATTGGAATAGCAGGGAGAGGGCTCAGCTAAACTGATACAGCAGTTTACATATATATATATGTTGTGTGAACTTGTAAAAAATTGTATTCCCCACCTACAATCTGAAGTGCTATAATCCATTCTACCACCTCAGTTCACTGCATGTGTAAACCAGGCCTTACTCTGGAAAATCCCACAAGTCACAAACCTGCTCTAAAATAAGAGGGCCTTGTGAAATGCAGCCTAGTAACCCGGACCCCAACTATATATCCAACTGCCCCAGTGCATGAAATTTCACTGCAATGGTGGATGGCCATACCATGTTGGTCCAGTGGTCAATGCTGTCCCATCCTAAGCATTGACTACTGTTGCTTGAAATCACCCTTCCACATCCTGGTACCCTCCAAATGTTTTGGATGTCAACTCCCATCAGCCCCAGCCAGTGTGGTCAGTAGTCAAGAATGCTGGGAATTGTGGTCCAAAACATCTCAAGGGACACCAGTTTGGGGAACGCTGCTCTAAATCTTATAAGGCTGGGTAATACATGCCTGCACATCATTTGATTAGTGGCAGCTGGAGGTGTGAGCCAGCCAACCCGGTTGTACAGCACTGCCTTTGAGCGGATGTGAAAGTTCCATCTGTAATATTTGATCTGTGATGGCTCATTCACACATGCATGTTACCTTGATGCTGCAGAAATTAAGCAAGAAAGATGCGTAGGTAAATGAGATTAGATTGCTACACTACAATGCATTCTGGAGTGTGCATTTGGAAACTTCAATTGGTGCAGAATGTGGCAGCTTAGCTATAGGCTGAGCTTGCTGTTTCAATCAGAAGACAGTTTAAGACAGACAAACAAACAAACCTCTGTTCCAAGGGGCTTGGGGAATGTATGTGAGCTGATTTAATATTGCATCTCATAATGGATGCTAAGGCCACTAGTTGGTGGATGTTAAGGCCACTATTATTTTGTTTTGTTTTTTGGCTATTACAGCATTTTAAATTGTGGGGGAGAGGTTGTTTCTTTTAAATCAATTCTTGTATATTTGAATGCTATTTGATATTATGGTTGATGTAATATTTGTTAGCCACTTTTAAGTGTCTTGTAAATAAAAAAGTAGGATTAAAGTATTTTGACATCATCATAGTGGGGAGGGGCTGCGGCACAGTGGCAGAACCCATGCTTGGCATGCAAAAGGTCCCCAGCTTCAATCCTCAGATCCCCAGGTAGGGTTGGAAAGAATCCTGCCTGAAACCCCGGAGAGCCGCTGCCAGTCACAGTGTTGACAATACTGGGCTAGATGGACCCATGGTCTGACTCAGGATAAAGCACCTTCCTGTGTTCCGATGATGATGATGGTGATGATGATTACAGCTGATCAAGGTGAATTCTGCAGTAAAGCACACCCTGGCCTTGTGAATGGTCCAGCAAGGGTTAAAGTCAGAGGCTAACTTAATCTGAAAATCCCCCCCCCCCTCAAAAAACAGGCACCAGAGACCAAAAAGAATGGTCTTGACTGGTTTTGTTAAACTGCTCTTGTCAAAAGAGCCAAAACAGCATAACTGTGCTGACTGTGGGGAAAATGGCACCTGAAAAGGGGGGAAACTGGCAAATATGTCATATTCGCTCCCCTGGTGGTTGCCTCATTCTGCCCCTCTCCTCTGCTTTTGAGCATTCACCAGCCCCTCACAACACCCCGGCGTATTTTCTTGAGCCCATTAGTGAGAGGTGAGCACCCCTTGGCTTGCATCAGACCAGGGAAGATGCTGAGCAACTTCCCAAAAACTCAGAAGGAGGTCCCCCTTGAGTCCCCAACTCCCTTCCACCCACCCACCCACCCACCCAATTTACAATACTGCAATAGCAGCAGTGCTAAGCTGCAGAGAGAAGGAAGAAACAGTGGGGGGCAAGGGTGTTGCTAGGTCTGGGCCCATGAGGTCCTTGCCCCAATTCAATTTACCAGTGGCCCAGATCTTTTCGCCAGAGCCCTGAGTGTCTATTGGTGCCAATGGAAGGTGTTGCTGTTTTTTCTTTAGCTTGACTGCTACACAAGGTGCAGTTTTCAAGGAGGATCACAGCTGCAACACCCCCACCCCCCAAATCCTCCTCTGGAATGGCAATTAAGCTTACAGGGTTGGGGGATTGTATCCATTGGTGCCTGTAGAAGCTTCCCCCCCCCCCAAGCTTAATTGAATGTGGGTGTGTGAAAGGGATCATGAAAAAACTTACCAGCCACTCTTTTGGGGGCACTTTTTCACACCTGTTCACAGCTCATTCAGAGTAATCTTAACTGAAGAGGAACTACTTATTTAGGATGATCTGGGGGTGAGATGCAAATTAATTAAAGAATGTATTTAATTTGGTGTGATTTGGATGGGAAATTGGCAGGCTTGGTCTTCTGTGAAATTTAAATAAATCCCAGTAATTTTCTAAATTCGCATCTACAGATATACATTATCATACGTACAATTTATACGGGTTAATGTCCTATGGACCTGGGCCCCAAATCTTTTAAATGCCTAACAATGCGCTTGGAGGGAAGTCTCCCCCCACCCCGCACCCCCTTAGATGCCTGGCATGCTGCATCGCTGGGTGGGAGGTCAAATCCATCTTGTAGTAGAATTTGTGGAGGGGGTTGTAATATTCACGTCATACTGAAACTCATACCTCCAAGCCCAAATTATACATGAGCTCGAGGACATCATTAAAACCCCTCACACATTTCTCTGGAATCAATTAACCATTTCCCGAAGGACTAGTTCACACAAGCTGCAGATGAGGTGGCAAACTGTTCCAAGACTGCATCACTTCAAACAACAGGCAAGAGGGATTCCTTCGCAGCAGACAGATCTAGCATACAGAAGGGAGAAGATGTGGCTAGAACACTTTCTCCCTGACAGCTCGGTTTTCTCTATGCAGGGAGGCTGAATGCTTTCCCCAAGTTAAATAATAATAATAATAATAATAATAATAATAATAATAATAATAATAATAATAATAAATACCACCACCACATGATGCCCCACCTGCAGTCTGAAAAGTCCAGGGACAATGTTACCATTCCAGCTGTTCTTTGTGTGAACTAGACGGAAGATTTCCCAGATTTCTCTCTCTCTCTCTCTCTCTCTCTCTCTCTCTCTTTCTCTTTCTCTCAGCCAAAGTACCAACCAGTGCTAGTTACTATGCAGAGTGCAATCCCAGGTGCTGTTAACTGATTCTACCCCACCCCCATCTCACTGACCATTTTTGTTTTTTGTGTGGTTTTGTTTTTGTTTTGTTTTGCTTCCTGGACTCCTTTCTTAAAACACGTAGTGAGCTCTTGAATGGCTAAGCTTTTTTTATTTCTCTCTTTCTCTTCTCTCTCTCCCTCTCCCCTGGGGTTGACAGACAATGAACACCACCTGAGCAAGATTTGAAGGGCCAGTCTGACACACACACACACACACACACACACACACACACACACAGCTCAGTTGCTCACTCAGGCCTGTGGCTTACGCTGGCTCAGCTTGTCTGAGCGTGGAAAGCTAAGCAGGGTCAGGCCTGGTTATTACTTGGATGGGAGACCCCCTCCTCTAGTTTCTTGCATTGAGCAGGGGGTTGGACTCATGGCCTTGTAGGCTCCTTCCGACTCTATGATCTATGAAATCCTATTTAACTGAGTCTTGCCTTATGCATGAAAGTCAGAAGCTGAGATGCATAAGAAGAGAACTCTGAAAACACCCTTTGACACACACTGAGTTGTAGGTGTACACATTGTGACAAAGAGCCCTTTACCTGTGTCTTTACACCTCAGCCACTTTCTCCCATGTCAGCCTAGTTGGGGGCTGGGGTTCAGGATTGAGGAGTTACTCAGAGTCAGATGCCCTTGGGACATCACAGTGCTGGTCCAGGTTTGGGCAGGCAGGCAAAATGCTCTCAGTGGAGTCCTCCACGAGTTGTTGGCCCACCCTACATTGCTGCCTCCACTGCTCATTCACTTCCCCTCTCCCACTTTGGGTCCACTCTGCATAGCTGCCCAGAGGGAGAAAGCAAGGCAAGCAGAGGCTGTGGCTTTTTTTGCTTGCTCCTGTCACTTCTCGCTTGCTTTGAGAGAACAACTGAATAGGCAGTGACAGCAAGAAAGAGGAAAAGCAGGGACAGAGAGCTCCAGGGATCAGCACCAGTGGTCCCCTTGCTGGGGTGTGGGCTTTGGCAGGTGCCCAATGATGCCAACCCTAAATACCAGCCTTGGGGCACCAGTTGGCTATCCCTTTTGTATACAAAGAGAGGAAGGATGTTTCACACTCTCTCTTCTGAAGATTCCATCACACACACACACACACACACACACACGGGCACCAAGTTCCTAAGCAACAGCTTGAGTGAGCAACTGTCAACAGTCAACTGGGAGGGTGACGAAGAGCACCCAGGTGGCTCCCCCTCCCCTATGTTGGGAAACAAGCCAATTCCTGAGGCACAAGCCACATCTCAAGAAGGCTTTCTTCATCTCCTGTTAATGCAAGCCAGCTTTAAGAGAACCAGCTGGCTACCATTTATTCTCTTCTTCCCCACCCCATTCCATTGCGGTGGGAAAGGCATCACGTTTCTGAAGCACAAGCCATGAAGTGTCTTTCTTCTCTTCCATCCACCAACCCATGAAGGAACAAGCCATCCTCAGTTCAAAGTTTTCCTGTTCTCTCCCCATCCCATTTTTGGTTAGGTTCCACTAGACTGCAACCCATTATTTTACATTTTAAGAAACCAAAAGCGGTGGTTTATAAATGTAATAAGTAAATAATAAAGTTAGTATGGGAACTCATAACCTAACAATGCTTAGCTACGCCATTACCCTCTCCAGTTAACAGCCAGCCATCTCCTTGACTATTCCTGCAACAGTTACAGCGGCATCTTAATATTTTCATTTGTGTCTCTACAGAAATACATTTCTGCATGAACCAAAGAGAAATGTACTGCAGAATGGGGAAACCCAAAAGCCACAGAGACTAGGTGTACAAAGGCTTGTCCTGGATTTTGCAATACCTTATTCCCCTTTAAAGGAAAAAAAAAAGTATGTTATTGAAAAAAGCCCCTTTGGTCTCCCCTCCCATGCCCCTCTCCCCAGCCACACCCCACAGCCCCAGCACCATCCTTTCAGACATTGATCACCCTTACCTATTGAGCTGAGGAGTAGCTTGTCTTGACAACACTGCCCAGATAGCTGAGATTAATCAAAAACAAAGCAGTTATCAACACCCGCAAGGAGCCAAGCTCCACAAGACATCAGCAAGTCAAAAGGGGGGAAAAAAATCCAAAGGAAGAGTGAGGGGAAAGAAATCAAAACACAACAAACAAACAAACAATGCTGGAAAAAGAAAAAGGGAAAGAAACAGAAACAAAAGAAAGGATGTCTAGAGCTTAGAGAAGGCATGGCTTCAAAGCACAGACAACAGGGTGCTATCACCAAGGGCATAGCTACACTACAGACTTAAACTGGTTCAATACTCATTTCCTCTTCCCAGGGAATCCTGGAAATTGTAGTTCCATGAGGAGGGTAGGGCCAGCCCCACCATTAAGCAAGGTGATATATGTCTTGCAGTACCATTAAAGGGCAGGAAATTGTCGATTATTTGGTTTCATTATGACATTTTTACCACCAGGGGAGGGGCCAGCTGGATTTTCAACTTGGGGCACTAAAATGTCTGGAGCCAACTGTGATAGGGTGGGGGTAGGCAAAGGATCTCTAACAGAAAGTATTCAGCATTTCAAAAACTACAATTCCCAGTTCTTTGCGAAAAACTGGTATTTTTTTTTGTTGTGTAGACATGCCTCTGGGCTTTTTTTTTTAATGTGCCTTGGATCCATTAGGTTGGAAACTATCCAAGTAATCAAGGTTGCTTTCATTTTGTTAGTAGTTATGGTCTCCTCAGCTCTTTAGTGCAAATACATCTCTCTTGTCCTATGGGTCCAATCTCCTGAAAGCAGCAACCAATAATCATGTTCAATCGGTTTCTAAAGAGTTAAGAGCTTCCAGGTACCAGAGAGTGTAGGTGAAATGCAAGGGGGCATTGCAAGGGGTGTGTGTGAAAGCTAGCCTCCCACACTACACTGAAATGTCGCAGCTCTTTCTAGAGCAGGGCTCCCCAACCTTGGGTCCCCAGATGTTGCTGGACTACAGCTCCCAGAATCCCTTGCCATTAGCCATGCTGGCTGGGTATGCTGGGAGCTGTAGGCCAGCAACATCTGGGGACCCAAGGTTGGAGAGCCCTGCTCTAGAGTGACCCTAGCAGCAGCAACCAGCACTGGCTCACATACTAGGCTGACCACACATTCTGACACCCTGCCCTATCAATTCCCCGCTCTCAATCCAAATTGATCTACATGTGTTCACATCAAGCCATTAATCACTCTTTGATCTACACATGTTTGCATCAAGCCATTGATGATCACTCATTTCCACACGGTCAGGGTTCAAAAGGGCCCAAGCTCAACTACATGGAGAACAAAAAAAATTGTTTCAACAAAGACAAAAGGATGGAAGGAGAGAACACGCCTACAGGTGCTGTGAAAAGCAGAGGTGTGGGGAAAAGAAGGAAGAGACAGAAAGAAAGAGACGCTTTGCCTGGTGCAACCCTGGTACCTGGAAAACCAGCTTCTGGAGAAAAGGCCAGCTGCAATCTCTTTCATGGACAGGATCCGAAAATGCTGGCAGCTTCCTGATTTGACTTCTGTGTGTTTGGGGTGGATTTTGTTTTTTGTCCTCTCCTTACAAGTTGTTCATGTGGCTAATGTCTTGTTCTCTTGCCATGCCCAAGTCTTGGGGGGCTGCAGCACCCCTTTTGGAGATGGTGTGGAAAAAGGCAGCTTGTGTGGCCATGTTTCATTCATGGTGGATGACAAACCCTCTCAAGGGAGAAAGGATGTGAAGAAGGCAAAGAGCAGCCCCAAGGCCTTAATGTCCAAGGAAAGTAAACAGCCAGGAACTGGAAGAGGAAAATACTGGTAATTTCTGGGGTTCATTTACCCAGCACAAAAAAACAAAACAAAAACCCCACCTGAACCTGTAATCTGTAGACAGTTGGACCCTCTTCGTTCATCCCAGCACACAACTCTCAAACCAAAAGCAAGCCTTGATTTTCATTTCTTCTGAGGGGGGAAAGTGGACCCTTGTGCTAATGAACAAAACACAATCGCAAACCATCCTAATGGTAAGGTACTCCATCGATCTAACCTACTGAGGTGAGCGGTGACACATTGGTAGGGGGTGGCCCAACAATACAAACTTGACTGGGGGGGGGAAAGCCTAGAAATGGCAACTGGAGGTCATCTCCAAAAAGGATGCTGCAGTGTGCCTAGACAAACCCTAAGGATAAAGTTGATGGTGGCAGGGGAAGAACTTATGGGAAGGGGTGGGAGCAGGTGAGGTGGGGAGGGAAAGGAGGGCGGGGTAAAAGGGAAGCAGGCGATTTCCACACAAAGACTTACCCTGAACTGGTTGTCGGTGTTGGCTCCGGCCTAAGAATCTCCTCCCCAGACCTCCTCGGTGAGGGAATTTCTCCGAAGACGTCCATGGGCTCCACAGGCAGGGAGGGGCACTGAGAGGGGGGGTAGCCAGTGGCCAAAGAGGTGAAAGCCATGGCAGGTCGGAAGCTGGGACTTCCTCCCCGGCTACTCTGGGCAGGAGATCCTGTTGATGGAGTGGACTTGCGGGAGAAGCTGACCGCCGCCGGAGGTTGCAGGGTGATCTCGGACATCTCCGCCTGCTGGATGAGGCCTGGCCGCGGTCTGGCACGTGCTGTCAGCTCTGGTGAGCTGGTGCGGGAGCTGAGGGGGCTTTGGGTCAGGGGGGAAAGCCTCGAAGGTTGTAGCACCACCTGATGTAAACTGGGCTCAGCCCTCCTGATTTGCCGAGGGCTGGGCCGAGGTCTAGGTTGGGGGTCGTACCACCTGGTGTCCAGGCCGAATGTGCTTGTGCCGCTGTGGCTGACTGACTCGGACGGCCCATGGTAAGGCAACACAGGTATGCCCATGCCTTGACTGGTATGTCTTAGCTGCCCTTGACTCACCATTGGTTGCATAGGTTTGTCCTGCCATTTGGGCACAGAAGGTTGGCTCCTGCTCGGTGACTTGCCAGTCCAACTCTTTGGTGCCTCCAGGGCCAGAATGCCAGGGTAGGATGCAGGGACCTGGAGAGAGGAAGGTGGTGGTCCCCTAGGAAGACTGGCCTTTGGCTGCATGCTCTCAGCCATTTCGCACTGGTGGAGCTGGTGAGGAAACATAATGGGTGAAGACTCCAGGCCGCTGAAAGGGAACTCAGCCCTGCCCCATGGTTCAGGGGACCGGCCCCCTGTTGGAGTCTGGGTCAGAGGCAGTGTGCTGTTGGAAGCATTCTCTCCATTCTCCTCTGGGATAGTGGGATGGCCAAAGGGCCCTTCAGGGTGTAGAGGAGGAGAGGACATGACAGAACTGAGAGGGCTGACCTCTGGCATGTAGAAAGGTGGAGGGTCCATCTCCCCGGGGCTGCTGCTGCTGAGGTAACCATAATATGGGCCATGGTGGAATGGCCTGGGAGCTGGAGGCCTGGCCTGACCAGTGGCTTGGAGGCGGCTCTCCAGGGCGCCTGTCCCTTCCAGGCCCCGATGGAATCTGGGACTGTATGCTGGTGGCTGAAGGTAAGACTCCTGGCTGGAGGAAAGAGGTGTCAGTTGAGACTTGAGGGCTGCCACAGAGGCAGGCATCACAGGGTCATCGTTTTCTTCATCAGACTGGCGGAACTCTGGGTACATGTCAGTCTCCTCCACAAAGGGGAAGCCCTCTATCCGGCGGGTCTTGAGCGAGGGCTCCATCTCTGAAGGGTCCATAACAAACCGGCCATCTGGCCCACGGCTGATGAGTTCAATGGGGGTGGTCGCCTCTGCTTCAGCCTCAGCCTTGGAAACACTGTATTTTTTGCTGCTGATGGCCCTCTTGGTCTTCTTATAAAGAGACAGCTCCTTCTCCTTGCTGGGGCTCAACATCCGCTTGCCAGGTGGACCTTGGTCATCGGAGGATTCGGAAGGGGGCCGAAGCGTGCGGATGCTCTCGGGACTCACCTTGCCGGAGGACAACCTGGATCACAGGAATGAAAAGAAAGGTGGATGGGTCATAAAGAGGGAGCCCACCATATGAAATTTCCTTAGCACCACAGCTGGAACAGAAGCTGGCTGGGCACAAAAGATCACAAAATGTTAACTACGAATAAAAAGAATAAGCAAGCCTCAGGAAAAATAAGGGGTTTTTAAATTATTATTATATTTGTTACAAAGTCAAAACAGCCTCAACAATGACCTCGTTCACAGCACAGGTAATAGCAACGTACTTGTCATGAATGAGATTGCTTCTGCTGTGAGCTGGGGCAGCTAAACAACCAATGGATGTTCCGCGCCTGGGCTGTTTGCTATGACGTGCGAACCAGGAACTCTGGCTTGTCTCTTCCCTGACAACCAAGAGAAATAACCCATTGTTTGTTATTCGGTTATTTCTCTGGCTTGTCAGGGGAGAGACAGGCCAGAGTTCTTGGTTTGCACATCACAGCAAACAGCCCAAGGTTGGAAGATCCATGGTTTGTTTAGCTGCTTCTGCTTGTGCAGGAGTGATTGGGCAGCAGTGTATTAGTATGTTGCCTCATTCACAACACCCCAGATTTTTTAAAAAAGAAAAATGTGGCTTGTTGTTATGTGCAAACTGGCCCAGTGTGTGATCCCTTTCTATTAATAGCTTCCTGGATCTGCATAACACTTGTAGAAAACTGCTTTAAAAATGTGATCAAGTGAAAGAGAGCTCCCCTGAAATAGGAAGGAGTTACTCCCCAAAATGTATTGATTGTTGGGGAAGGGAGAGCAAATAGTGTAATTAAATACATGTGCAACAAAATCATGTGATAGAGTCTTCTAACGATGGCTTGGGTGGAACTTATAATGCAGATACTTACGGAGATTCTAGACTCTTCCTGCAGTGGGTTATTGAGAGAGGAGGGTCTGGAAAAGAATAAAAAGGGCAGGGGGAAGAGATCACTAGGAGTGCAAGGGCAACTTTGAACGAGGCACCATATTTTCTATATCAAACTAGGTGTGAGAGAGGGAGATCCTCAATGGATCCATGCCATGCCAGACAGTTTCCTAAACCAAATGGACCCTGGCCAGGAGCTGCTATTTGCCTGTGAAGCAAAACATACTGTTACACATATGCCATGAGGATAATTGAGATCAGGAAAAAGGCACAAGGAGGAAAAGGTTAACACACACACATATGGCCTGATGGCCTGATTTGAATGCTCCACCCCCACACCATGGTTGCAGATTTGCTGCCATCATGTCTAGATGTTCCAAGGGATGCCGCTGCAACTCAAAATTAAGCAGCTCATCGGTAGAATCTGTTATGGTTACAATGCCCATATGTGGCATAGATGGCTATCTAACAAACTTTAATCAAACCAAGTTGTATAGCTAGGTTCTGTGCCTTCACAGTCTGCATGACTAAGCATCTAAACTCCGCCATTTATGCACATGCCCTGATGTTGGTTGGTTGAGAGCCCTTTACTTTACTGATGGAAATGGAAACATCCCATTTGCAATGCTCATTCCTGTGGAATGATGTCTCTTTAACCCTTTAGTTACTGTTTTCCAAACCAATCAGTGCAAAAGTTTGGATTTGACCAACAGAATAATGTTTGAAGAAACACCCATGTAGGATAGTATCCAGCCCTTGTTCAACATTTCTTTTTCACTTGTGGCTTGACTTCCTTCCTGTACCCAGCTAGTCAACTGAGGCTGTTTCTCTCGAATATTGGAAAGAGGGTTTTGTTTTGTTTTTCTTGTTCTGTTTACTTTAGATCTGGGTGCTGATGGTTGGCACTATGGGAGGATACTGGAAGGGAATCCAAAGAGGAGGAGGTTGGAAGCAGAATAGTACAGCCTGGGGCAACTGGCGGGCGAGGAGGAGATCTGGGCTTTGGCAGATAGAGGTGCCTCTTCCACAGCTCCTGCTCCTGCTGCTTGCACACCCCACCTGGTCACACTGCAGCCTCTCAGACCTGCTCCTGCAGCAATATACCAACTGTAGGGCAAACAGTCGGGTACATTAAAACAGCCAGAGAGGGGAACACCATGTAGTGACACATGTCACAGCACATAGCATACTACAGTTCCCAAGATGCACTTTGTTGATGTCTGTGTGCAACAGTTCATATCAACAGAATCAGATCTCGAAAGAATGGAGAACTTTTGTCTGAGACTGGACTGAGGAATCCATAACTTGACGGGCAAATTACAATTTCTGTTGGGGTAAACTCACTCATCACTTTGTCCCCAGGGACAAAGCAGGCAAGTGGGAGTGTCGACAGATAGACATCCTAAAGGGTGGTAGAAAAGTGAGATTTGAACACACATTCTCTGCCCTGAAAAACAAATGCCTCGGAATGCAATGTATTTACTCTAGAACTACTTCCATCATGCTTTAGAATGTCTGTCCCTCTTAACCCCAAGATGGTTATCACCAAAATTGGCCAAGATGGGCTCACCTTTTTTGCGCTTAAGTTTCCGTTTGCGTTGCTTGTTGACGAAGCAGGCAGCTAGAGTGCTGAACAGAATGGCAGCAGCGAGGAAGCAAATGGTGGCAACTATCCCTGCCAGCACAGGCCGGGCCAAACCCTCATCTGTCAGGTCTGGCTGTGGAAATATGTCTGAGAGAGATGGAGAACAGGAGCACCTGTTAGGATGTGGCTCTAGATATGGGCATTGTAACCCCTCTCTGTTGTGCTTTGACGAAAGCGCTGAAGGGAAACTGCCAGTCTGCCACTTCAGCTAGAATAAATGAGTGAAACTCGTCTCATGATACCTTCAGCATCCTCATCTGAGGAGGTCTCAAGTGAAAAGGACCAATGTTGCCATGCTGCTGCACTACTTTTGGAGGGTTTTATATGACTTGGGACAATATTCACAATTTCAAACAATTCTCCATGTGAAAAAATGAGAAAGAGTGTTGTGGCCCCTTTATAATGGCATAAACCTTCATGAACTAGAGGCCACTCCATCAGATGCATGAAATGTTATCTTCAGTTGGCAGCTCTCTCCCCCCCCCTCTCTGTATATATATACATAGGTATATAACATTCCATTAAGGGCTGCATACCCTCAGAGGTAATCCCCTGGTGGACTGTGAGCCAGCAGTAGATGGGCCAGAACCACCCCTCTCTGACACTCAATATAAAATCTCTCTCTCTCTCTCTCTCTCTCTCTCTCTCTGTGTGTGTGTGTGTGTGTATGTGTGTGTGTGTAAGAGAGAGAGAGAGAGAGAGAGAGAGAGAGAGAGTTCTCTCTCTTTAGGAACATAGAAAGCTGCCAGACCATATTGACACTGACTGTCAGTGGCTCTCCAAGGTTTCAGAAAGGATTCCTCGCCCTACCTGGAAATGGCAGGGATTGACCTTCTGCATGCAAAACATGTGCACTGGGCTATGGCCCCTCCCTTAAGAAATCTTGAGATATTTTTTTTTTAAATCTAAAGAGAGAGAGAGAGAGAGAGTACATGTGTGGCAAGAGGGAGTGATGACCTTAAGTTACACTGTAGAAGAAAAAAAAGTACTAATGCTGAGGTCAGATGGAAATGAAATGCAAAAAAAAAAATTAAGAGCCAGTGTGGCGTAGTGGTGAGAGTGTTGGACTGAGACTTGGGAGATCCGGGTTCTATTCCCCGCTCGGCCATGAAACTCACTGGGTGACTTTGCGCCAGTCACTGCCTCTCAGCCTAACATACCTCACAGGGTTGTTGTGAGGATAAAATGGAGAGGAGGAGGAGGACTGTGTAAGCCGCCTTGGGTTCCTTGCAGGAAAAACGGCAGGGTATAAATATAATAAATAAATATATTTAATAAATAGTCTGTGACAATAACATTAGAGCTGAAATGTATGCAAAATAAGTACAGTGACCATTCACAACAGCAGTTCAACTACCTTGTGTAAAAGATTAGGAAAATGATCAAGCAAGGACCCTTACTACCTTAGATTTTGTATAGCCTACATACAGACCTGGAATTAATATAGAATCATCACTAGAACAGGTCAAGAGCCATTCTGCCAGTTATGCAGACTGAGATATAGAATTCTGGACTATACCACTTCTGGACTACAGGTAGTGGGGTCATATATTTGGATGCTTCCCTGTGCAAAACTCCCTCCCTGCATCTAGTAAACTAGCACACAGAGAAAAGTTTAGTTCAGCTATGCTAGATTGCTGGATACAGGGAGCTTTTCATGTGGCGGAGCATTCAAGCGTATGGCGCCCTCCTACACATATACACACGCCAATGAGGCAGTTCAGAATTCTGCATCTCAGTCTGCATAAAGTGCAGAACTGCTCTGGATCTTTTTATCACAGCACAGCAAGCCACATTACTTGTATTTTTGGACTCATATTATTAATTTGATTTAAACTGTACTGACTGCCTTCCTATAGAAGGCGGAGTACAAGCAAAACAAATATTTGAAAAAGCACAGTAGAGAAAACCTCACTATGTGCTTACAGACCTAAAACACTAGAAATCCTGATCAAACAGCAGAGACTTCACTTGGCACATACGGCTGTATAAGTAAAAAGCCTAGATTCAAGCTGCTCATGTTTAATGAGGGAGAGAAAAACTAGTGTAGAATATCTCTCTATATTAATATTTATAAACCACCTTTCCATACAGGTTCACAAGGTGGAGTACAAAACACATCCAATTAAAACAATGTTAATAAGGGCACAATCCTAGAGTGATGCCTATAACCCTTCAAACTTGGAGGATTACAGGCTCATGTTTAAAGAGGGAGAGAAAAACTAGTGTAGAATACCTGTCTATATTAACAATATTTATAAACCACCTTTCCATATAGGTTCACAAGGTGGAGTACATTTAAAAAAAAAAAAACCCACATCCAATTAAAACAATGTTAATAAGGGGACAATCCTATGGTGATGCACGTGACGTAACCCTTTGAACTCAGAGGATTACGGGCATCCTATGCATGGCGGGAGGAACACAGAGGTCATAGAATCATAGAAAAGAAGAGTTGGAAGGGGCCTATAAGGCCATCGAGTCCAACCCCCTGCTCAATGCAGGAATCCAGGTCAAAGCATCCCTGACAGATGGCTGTCCAGCTGCCTCAAGTGTGGGAGGGCCCACCACCTCCCTAGGCAGTTGGTTCCATTGTCTTATTGCTCTAACAGTCAGGAAATTTTTCCTGATGTCCAGGTGGAATCTGGGTTCCTGTAACTTGAGTCCATTATTCCGTGTCCTGCATACTGGGATGATCGAGAAGAGATCCTGGCCCTCCTCTGTGTGACAACACTTCAAGTACTGGAAGAGTGCTATCATATCTCCCCTCAGTCTCCTCTTCTGAAGGCTAAACATGCCCAGTTCTTTCAGTCTCTCCTCATAGGGCCTTGTTTCCAGTCCCTTTATCATCTTTGTTGTCCTCCTCTGAACCCTCTCCAGTTTGTCTACGTCCTTCTTAAAGTGTGGTGCCCAGAACTGGACGCAGTACTCAAGATGAGGCCTAACCAGTGCTGAGTAAAGGGGAATTATCACTTCACATGATTTGGAATCTATACTGCTATTAATGCAGCCCAAAATAGCATTTGCTTTCTTTGCAGCCACATCGCATTGCTGGCTCATATTCACCTCCATGCTCCTCCCACCATGCAAAACATTTAGATGGCTGAATTTGGCCATCTAAGTGTCGCACCCCAGAGAGGGTGGGAAGGAGCACGAGGTGCAACAAGGATACTTCGTATGCTGGCGGAGCCTGTCTCCTCCATTCCCCGCCCCCTCCCTGCCCCCAAAAGCCCGTCTCTGAGGTCGCTCTTCTGATTTCAGAGCTGCAGCCAGTGTGGTTCTTTGCGTGCTGGCTGTGAGGGCAGGGGGAGTGCACTCTGAGTTCAGAGTCCCAGCTCTGTCCTCAGAGCAAGTTTCTGAGGCCAGAGCGTGGACTCCGAAAAAGTCCTATGGCCGTCCTGACTCTGTCTAATTGCATTGTAAGTGACTAATGAAATAAAAATTGACAATAAGAGCAACAGCAAAACATTCTCAATTTCGAAATACCTGGCAGAATATCTTAATCAGTTTCTGAAAAGAGACCAGGGAAAACAACAAACGAGCTTCACAAGGGAGAGTATTCTGAAGCTCTGGAGTCACAACACTAAGGCCCTGTTCCTTGTGGTAATGTTACCTCACAAGAGAATGGAACCTGGAATAGGGCCTCATTGCCAGCTTGCCTTTGCATAGATTAGATTTCGTTGATGAAAAAGCTTGATGGGAGGTGGGGGAAACCCTTACCTGTGCTGGACACACCAGCAATGTTGCTGGGTTCGCTGATGAGGTCTTGCATGACAGCCAGAACCCGGAACTCATACCACGTGTCCTACAGCATAAAACATGAGTGTCATCAATCACAGCCAGCTGCCACCAGTTCCAACATTCCAAATGAAAAAGAAATGCCATCACCAATCATGGTAACAGCTGGCCCCAGTTTTAATTTAGAAATATTATCATTTCCCTGTGGAGGCAAAGAAATTGCCTTTATGTATGTAGGGAGATTAGCCAGCTGTAGTAAGTTGGGTCATCAGGTTGCTGCATTTGTGGTCAAGCCAGGAAAAAAAAGATTAATAAGTCTGGTCCAGAATCTAGGATCATAGAGAAGGTAACGGGTGGAGCAATAGGTGCCCCAGAATGGACTTAGTGAGTTTCCCTAGGGTCCAGTTCATACATATATACACATCACTTGATTATTTAACACTTCATTAATTTTTTTTAATATAACATTATAACCCACGTTTCAGGCCTCAAAGGGTCTTCCAAAGCAGCTTCTACCATTAAAGATACATAATATACAAAAACAAACGTCATCATAAAGGAGAGCAGAGCATTAAAACACATCCACAGCAGGGAGGAATTTAAAACAAAACGGAAGCCTGGCAAAATAAACAAGTCATAACCACCCACCAGTACTTGTTTTGAAGCCAAATGGATGAAAAAGCATTCCACATGAAAGTTTCATTTGGCATTTGATCTGGGATGCCTGATTCACACATATGAGTCACATATTAATTTTGTGACAAACATACATGTGTGAACCAGTCTTCCCTTTCATGTTGAAGATTCATGGTTGGATTTTCTAGCAGGGATGACCATCTGTGCAGGAAGAGATGCTGCGTCTGCGTGTTAGCTTTTTTTGCCCAAGAGTTGATAAAGGTACTGCATTGAAGGGATAGCAAAATATTAACCTTGGCATCTCACACACTTCCAGGATTCCTCCCTGAATACAGGACAGTTATTTATAAGTTATACTGTGAAAATATGGCACAGATACATCAAAAACATTAAGTGATATCATGTCTGGAGTTCTGTACAAAGATGAACAGATCTCCTCTATGCCATGCCTTTATTGTGCCATGGGTTTGTTCTGCCCTGCATTCCACTCCTTAATTCCAGTTAAATTAGAATTTCTAAAATGAATTATAATGCTGGAGCATGCACACTGCTTGCCACAGCTTCCAGTTCATTAGTGTATTTCTCCCACCTATGTTACTGCCATATGTGACCAAAGCACATCTGCACACTCACTACAAAAATGCAATCCTTGACTGCATCAAGTTTCTTTCTGTGTAATGTTTGCTGAAGCACACATGCACTCCTGCACATTGGTAGGACAACACACAAAAGACTCTTGATACACATATAAGTCACATTAAGGTTGCTTTTTTATCAATGTACACAGGCACATCAGTAATACAAGTTGGGGGTTGGGGAGGAAGGCACAGCTCTCCACACAGAATTCTAGATATGTAAGAAAAGGAACGCTAGAGGATTATTAATACTTTGGAAACAAGAATAGGTAATCTGGAGTTCCAAAATCCAGGGAGAAATTTGGATGAGGAAAATTTCAGAAGTATCCCTAGTTCTGAGAGGAGGAACTAGGATCAACCACTCTTCTCAAAAGAATGGACAGTGTCATCATTTTCAGCCTTTTCACACAATTTGCAAAGGAACCCTAGTTCTACATAAGATTAGGGGGCACATCCTAGGAAGATTTGGGGGCATGTCAGTTCATGTGGCAGGTCAGACTTCATTGTTGTCCTCAGAGAGAACCCCGGAGCACACCCAATGCTCCCCACTATGACTGCACATTGCAGAGGAAGACCAGTAATTAGGGAGACAAGCAGTCTTTCAGGGAAGCTTCTCTTCCATTACTGAGCTTCTCACTGAGGAACCCTTATTAAGCTCTAAGCTTTTCCCAAACGGGATCCTACATGTTGTTAGACTATAACTCCCATCATCCCCAACCATTGCCCATGCTGGCTGGGGATGATGGAGCTGTAGTCAAACC
The DNA here is from genome assembly GCA_021292165.1 of Shinisaurus crocodilurus. Classification (NCBI taxonomy): domain Eukaryota; kingdom Metazoa; phylum Chordata; class Lepidosauria; order Squamata; family Shinisauridae; genus Shinisaurus; species Shinisaurus crocodilurus. Next base: position 9,026,045 of record CM037884.1, on the reverse strand, counting down.
CTATCTAGGGATCTAAGGTTGGGAAAGGCTATGAGGCTAAGCAAGCCCAAGTTTCCAGAAGACAGTTTGAAGACCACTATGTGGTAAGTCCAACATCCTCTTACCTGAGTCAAATCCTTGGCAAAAAAGTCACTGTCACTCCCCAAGATGGCATCATCTAAAATCTCCCATCTTTCTCCTACCCGAAACTCCATGATATATCGGTCAATCGGAAAGCTATGATTGCCTGGAGGAAGCCATGACAACAGGACTCCTTGCTGTGTCCGATTGGCTGTTAGGCACCTCGGTGGAGTAACCAGCACCAGGGGTTCTGGAGTTGTGACAGGGAATGCTGAAAATAAAAAGGGGGTGGGGGAGGAGGAGGACAGGCAGACATTTTAAGAACGGATGCAAGAAGAATGGCTTGGGGGTGGAGAAGGACTCCATATGTTCTAGAGTAGCACTAATCACATGCTCAGAACTTGATGTGTAGCATCAAGAGGTTGGCTGCTACTCCTTAAAATGGCTCCACCCTTTCACCCTCACTCTCTCCTATGCCTGGTACTCCCTCCCAGAGCTTTATCAGGGCTGGCCCAAGACATTTTGCTACTGAAGGACAAGAAGGCACCCCCTCCCATTCCAGGTACAAATGCCAACTGGATTGGCAGTTGGATCATTCTTCAACACTGACAATAGGATAGCATCCTTCACCACACCTCAAGGCATTGGGATAGCTCAGGGGCTGGAGGCAGGCTATTCTCTCCTCCAACACCTTGCTGCAGCCTCCCAGCATTTGCCACCTGAGACAACCACTCCACTTTGCCTAATAGTAGGGAGGTGGCCCTGTGTTTTGTGCCACTTCCCCTTTTTCCTTCAAGCCCTTCCTCAAAACTCATTTCTTTCATAACAATTTTGGCATAACCACTTAGTGTTCACCCTCAATTGAAATTAAGCATGTCACCACATTTCCATGTCTCCCTTTCCTCCCTGTTACCTCCTGCAGTTTCAAGATTCACATTGTAAGTTGCTCTTAAAAATTACTCTGTAATGTGTCATGCACATTAAAGTGCGGCATATTACATTTATAAATAATAATTTGGCAATGGAGAAGAGAGAAGTTGCTTCATTTCAAAGAGGCACACACACATCCTTCCCCAATCTGGTGCCCTCCAGATGTTTTGGACTATAAATCCCATCATCCCTGAGCATTGGCCAAGCTGGCTGGGGTGATGGGAGTTATAGTCCAAAACATCTGCATGGCCCCAGGTTGTACAAAGGCTTGTCAATCAGTTTACCCTGGATTACCAGGTTCCATTGCTCTGGGGCTCACCTAAAGTATTCACAGTGACCACCTCACTGAAGGAACTTGTGCCCAGCTTGTTTTGGGCCAAGACACTGAACTGATAGGCAGTCTCCGGTTCTAGGTTATCCATGAGAAGCCAACTGGGGCCAGTCGGTACTGGAAGAGAGAGCCAGTCATGAGGTCCAAACTGTGCCCGCTTCATCCTGGAGAGATAGAAGAAAGACAATCCAAGGGGTGGGTTCTTTGGGGGGAAGGAATCAAAGAGAACAAGAGAACAAGAAAGAAAGAAAGAAAGAAAGAAAGAAAGAATCCCTTAATGAACAATGGAGCTGCTTGGGGGATGGGCCCAATGACACCCAAGACTGGGCTAAAAAATACATACATGTGTAAAAATTCTGCAGGAATGTAACCCAAATTACATGACAAGGAAAGCTGAATTCTGTAACCTGAATAAATCCACCAAATTCCTCTTTATAATTTATTCTGCTCCTGCTAGTTACAAAGAGGAGCAAAGGAGTCCTGAATCCCACACCCTCTCCCCCCCATACATTTTATTTTGCAGTTCCTTTGGCTCCTGCAATTTCAGCAGGTGCTGCCCACCCACATTCAAGTGTATTTTCCTGAAAATATGTAATTATTTTTAATATAAGCTGAAATGTGTAGGAAGCTGAATTCGGTGACCGATACACTTGTTTGCGGCTTTTCTGCACTCGTGCGGCTCACCCATTCATACATCCTGTTCTTTCATACCAAAAGGACTATGTGCCAAGATTCTAAAGGCTGCTGTTCTGCAATGGGAGCAAAAGCGAAGAGACTGAATCCAATTTCTGCTTGTCATTGAAAGGGACATAATTAATGAAATTATGAAAGCCCCAAACAGTTCAATAATGATTAGAAATTATATGTTTTCAACCAGCAATCCTGCTGCCCATGGGTATTTCACTGCATCGGACTCTAGCCATTTATTACTGATGACACAACACTGGCTCAGCTAACAGACATGCAGGTGGAGTCTAGGCTGACTCATATGTCAATGCTGGGACTGCCAAATTAACCACGGAGCTGAATTTCGCCTTCAGCTAGGCTCACCTGTGCAGCAGCCTGAGCAAAGGACATGTCCAAATTATGATTTCATTCACTCTGGCTACATTCCAGACCCTGCTGCTGATGACAACGCAACTGAAGGCAGAGCACTGGTACAACGAAATGGGGATTGCCATGCCAATTTACATGAAGACTCTCTTTTGCACCACTAATGCTATATAATGCTTCATATAGGTAATGCAACAAAAGCTGGGCAATGAAACAGTTTGGGCAGCAGCATGTAAAGCAACAGTGCCAACACCTGTCAGGTCCATCAGCCATGGATGGACTCAAGCCGCAGTCCTTCTAGGAGTGTGGTTGCAGCCCTGTCCTCTGAGGCACTTCAGCTCTTTTGAAAACCAACCACAGGTCTTTTCTAGGCCCAAGTACCATGCCTTGCAGAAGTTTGTTTTTTAACTTAACTTTTGTGCCACACTAAAAATATTTTGCACCTTCACAGTGTTGAGTATCTTGTGTACATCAAGTGGTCACCATGCCAATTAAATCCACTTCAATTCCAGGTTATAACACAACAAAATGGGGAAAAGTCAAATGGGGGCGAATACTTCTGCAAGGCACTGTAGCTTTATGGGCTGTCTGACTTGCTCTACACCTCGTCTCAGTGACTGGTCCCTCTTCCTATCAGCAGAGCTTGCTTGTGCGACAAATCACCTATCCTATTGCATGCACAAACTCTGCTCCTTACTCTGTCTCTTCATACTGCGCGTCTCTGATTCTGCAAGCTTGTCCAGCTTCCCTTGCCCTACCGGCCCTGCTCTACTCCCTTCTCCTGGACAGTCTTCTGGGAACTGACCTTAGCTGCCCACTCTGGCCAATGATTTTGCCTCGCCCAGAACTATTCCAGGGCATGTCACCACCAGCTATTTGAACAAACGAGTAGACACTATTTGAACAAACGAGTAGATGCTATTTGAACAAACAAGTAGAGGAACCTACAAGGATGCCTGTGAAGGTGGATGAGAGCCTGGGGGTAGGGTGAGCAACCTTCTGAATGTTCAAGCAGCAAAAAGAAACAAACAAAAAACAACCCACAATTCACTTGGGCAAATGAATAAAACTCCACCAAACAAGAGAACCCCAGGTTGTCAATAAAAAGGGGAGGAGGAGTTCGGTATGGCATCAGTAAGTATGGCATCTCACCACACTGAAAGCCAGTGTGGCGTAGTGGTGAGAGTGTTGGACTGGGACTCAGGAGATCTGGGTTCTAATCCCCGCTCAGCCATGAAGCTCACTGGGTGACTTTGGGCCAGTCACTGATTCTCAGCCTAGCCAACGTCACAAGGTTGTTGTGAGGACACAATGGAGAGGAGGAGGAGGATTATGTAAGCCGCCTTGGGTTCCTTGCCGGAAAAAAGGTGGGATGTAAATATAATAAATAAATAAATAAGTGGCCAACTGGCAATAGATTATGGCTCTTCGCCAAGCATAGAAGCAAAAGATATCTTAGGGCAGTGGCTTTCAAACCATGTTCTGGAGCACTCTGGGCTTCCTCAAAGCCCAGTTAGGGGGTCCTCAATGAGAAAGTCAGTAATGGTGGAGAATCCTGACAACTTGTCTGTCACTATCAGTCTTCCCCTGCAATCATCATCATCATCTGAAAATATCACTGTTTCTCAAGGGTGTGGCATGGGGGGGGGTACCAAGAAAGCTGGCAGCAAGCAGGACGAGCAGCCGGATATTCCCCTCCAAGGTGAGACGTGGCTCATGGAAGGAAAGCAATTTAATCATTCCTTCTCAAGGATATTTTAATCACAGAGGCAGCTGTGTGAATTTTGTTCTCTAAGCCTATTCCCTCAGTTGGTCTGGGCTTTCCCCTTCTCCTCTCCCTCCTGCCCCCAATTCCCTCTCATCCCTTCCTTCCTTCTGCCTCTCCTCTTGTCTTTATACACAATCACATAACCCTCCACTTCCCCAGCTCCATCAGTATCCTCCTCCTGAAACCAAACAGATTTTTTATTATGAGAAGCATGTATCCAATCTATACTCTATCAGTAGACTCCATCTGGTCAAATTAAAGGTTGGGGCAGGCGGGAGAGGAGAAAAAGAAAGGAAGGAAAGAAAGAAAGTAAACAAAAAAGAAGCCCCAAGGATCTGAGAGGAGAGACATGACTGAAATGTAGTAGGTCACTGTCACCTCTACATTTCTAACAGAGTCAATGGAGGGACAGAATGTCAAATGGCTCAGAAGCAGAGTGGAAGGCCAGCCCTTTTTGCACGGCCAGAAATGTGCTGCTGCAGCAGCATTTCAGAGTCTTCCCAAGGACTTGAAATGGTAGCAGAGTAAGCCACCTTGTACCATTTAGCCCAGTACTGTCTGCTCCTCGGACTGGCAGTTGTTCTCCAGAGTCACAGGCAGAGAGGGGTCTTTCCTATCACCTGCTACCTAACCCTTAAAAAATAAGAACACCTGCCAGATGCCAGGGATCCAAACTGGGACCTTCTGCATGCAAAGCATGTGCTCTACCATTGAGCTATGCCATCTCCCACTGGATCTGTCTCTGTAGGCGAGCACTCCTGCCACGCGAGGCGAGCCTCCAGCGAGCACCAGCTGAGGCGTTTGCTGTGCTTCTGGGTTCCCCAGCTCTACGTCATTTACGTAGAGTATAGTGTAGTATACGTAAAAACCAGCCGCGATTTGAATAAATGCAGCTGTTTTTAATGTATACTACGCTATGCTCTACGTAAACGGCGTATCTTACGCCGTTTTCTACATAAACGACGTAGTGCCGGAAGCTGGAAGTCACTTTCCCTGGCTTGGATTGCGAGAACATGAGTTGAGCCAGGGAAAGGTAGGTGGAGCGGAGCTCAGGTGGGTTGAGCCCGGCGAGTTTGCCGAGCTTTCCCACACACACCATCAAGCACCATCAAGCTCCATCCTACATTGTAGGCAGCATCCAAATCTGTGTTTGGTCTGGAAGGTGGAACTGGGTAAATCCTGAGCGAAATCAAACTGAAATGAATTTCTCATATACCCCTAAGTTTGAAACACATAGACACTTTCCTGAATTGTACCCCTAGAGGCTGTTCACACATTTTGTTGCAAGTCATTTCATGCTGAATAATCACGTGATTTATATGCATGAATGAACAATCTTCACAGTAGCTGGGCAGGAGTGGGGGATGGATCATTCCCAGCAACAATATATTGTTGTGAGCTACCCCTGTTGTAATACACAGTATTTTGGAGTGGCTTGTCCTGGAATGGGTAATTAAGACCCATTAGCTTTACAAAAGACCTATAAAAAACATCACACACACACACACACACACACACAGGGAGAGAGAGAGAGATCAATACAGTTGCCTGTATTTTGGGACTCTCTTTGAGGAGTGGCTATGGGAATTATCACGATGAGCACCTGAGCTTCAAAATTTACCATGACACCATTGAGTAGCAGCTGCCAGGAAGTGGAGGATCTGGATCAGAATTTCAGTGTGGCAGAAGAGGGGATTTAACCCTTTGCCTCCTCATCGGCTCCAGTAAAAATATTCCCTCCCAGGGCTGCTACTTGCCCAGGGAGGGATGTTGCCATTGACAAATAGCAAACAGCAGCTGGGGGGATAGATATCTGAATCAGGACAGTGGTGGGGCAAGAAATTAACCCCCCTCCCTAAATGCCACAGTCCCAATTCAGATCATCCCCCTCCACCTGTGGCTGCTATTTAACCAAAAAACCAAGCATACAAAAAACCAAGCATGCCAATAAAGCACTTCATGTCACATCTCATTGGGCTGTAAGCAGGCCTGGGACTGGTCAGTGCCTGGGTGGGAGACTATCTGGAAATCCCATCCCATGTATGCCACCTTGAGTTCCATCATTGAAGAAAGGCAAGATATAAATGTAATGAATAAAACCGGCGATCAGCCTCTCTATGGTAGATGGAGGGAGGCCCCGTAGGAAAGGGTGGAGTCCTGTTCTGTACCATTAATGCAAACAGATCAGGAGCCAGGGTGCAAAATCCTCCCCAGAAGAGGACTTTGTGAACAACTCCTCCCTTCCTCACTCCCCATGGACACGACCAACATTCAACCGGGAACTCAGCCTGAGAACAACTATGCCCCATGCCTATTCCATGCTCTGGCCAAGTGGGAAAGAAAAGAAGCAGAGAGCAAAGCATGCTGGGATGACTCACAGAGGCCGTACCAAACTGAGAATGTCTGTTCATATCCGCCATCATAGCCAGGCTCCCAGGAAACATTGGCAGAGGTCATGGAAACGGCGACGCGCACATTGCCCGGAGCGTGGGGGCTTGTGCCTGAAAGCAGAGGAAAACAAAGAGCATAGCGGTCAGCACTGACATTAAATTGCTTAAGTTACTGAGGGAAAATGGTTAGAAAATCTGTTGGATTTCAACCTTATACAGATGCCAGATTTTTGTTATTCTCAGTTTTTTCCCCTTGGTTTTGAGAGCTTTAGTATCTTTAATAATGCTTATTAATTTCATTTCCTCTATTCCCTCATTCAGGTTGGGAGTGATCTTGCTTATGTAGCCAAAATGGCAGCATGCCCACATAAGAGGGGTGTATCAGTGGGCTTGCTAAAGTGAAAAGCACGTCAAACGAATCCTTTACAGGACCATCTTCCATCTGGTAACCTGTGTCCTCACTGTGGGAAGCTGTGTGGATCTAGAATTGGCCTCCACAGTCACTTACGGACCCATCGCTAGAGTCTACACATTTTTTTTAGAATTCTCTCCTTTTATAATTTTCTTTTTGTAATTTTATCCTGGAAGACAATCTTACTCGGTCACTGAGTGATCGCCTACTACTACTACTATCAGCGGGCTTGCTAAAGTACAAAAAAACTGGGGGGAAAGCCTAATGGGGGGACCCCAAAAAACACCCCAATGAGAACTGAGCATGCTCAGTGGTCACTAAAGGCTGACTAACTGTGTGTGGGGGGATGGAAAACTAGAAGGCAAGGGGAATAGAATGGAGTATCATAGAAGAGGGCATGGCAGGCTGGCCAGATGGAACCCTGAACAGAATCACTCCACACATTGCAACATTTTGTTATAGGTGTCACTTATATACCAACATTTTATATTCAATAGCTGTGTGTTTATTATATTATAAAATAAAAAAGAGAGCTTAGCTGTTAAGAAGTGCATGGACAGAGATGCAGAAATGACCAGGCTAAGCAACTAGGATGTCACTTGGCTGGTTTAAAGCTAACTAAGTTGTTTTGGGGAAGGGCTTTCTTTAAAAATAACAGCTCAACTTCAATATTAGTCGGTGGGCAGTTAGAAGCACTGGCCCTGGCCCTTGACTGAATACTCTCTCAGCTGACCCCCAAGGGCCCATCTCTGTCCACCAGGCCCTATAAAACCCTAGCCCAGCCTTCTCCAACCTGGTGCCCTCCAGATGGTTTGGACTACAACTCACAGCATCCCTCACCATTGCCTATGCTGACTGGGGCAGGTGGAAATTGAGGTCCAAAACATCTGGAGGGCATCGGGTTGGGAGAAGCTGCCCTAGCCTCAGAACCTGTTTCCCAATCTGAGAAACTCATCAGATTAGAGTCTGCCTGCCAAGCACAGCTTCCTCCTTCTGTACTGCTGCCATTTCTTGCACCAGATTGTCTCTGTGCCTTGCATTGTTCTCTGCCTGTCTCTTGCCATTGGACCTTCGGTTGTTACCTCTGGAACCTGACCTCTTTGGCTGTCTTGGGCAACATTCTCTGCTGAAGGCCTCTAGAACTCAACCCATGCCTGCCCCCTTCAGATTGATGACCGGTACTCCCCCAGACCCCCAAAATGTGACAGCTTAGGGGCCTGTCCCTGTAGGGCCCTGACAAACATTGAAGCTGAAACAAAATCTATCTCTAGCTACACCCTTTACAGGGAGAGAAATGTGCTCGGTCCTGCAAGAAAATAAGCTTTTATTTTCAATCCATCTAGAGACATGGCCAAAAAACAAACAAAACAAAAAATGACAGATTTTAGCAGCAGGTTCACTGGAGCATGAAATTAAAGGAAAACGTTGCTCTTCTCTTTCTGGGAACCATCCCCAACTTGTGCCTTTCAGACACAGCATTTGCCAAAGATGTCATCCAAGAAATATGAGCTTCCTTCAGCACACAGGAACACATTGCCTCCTCCACTTATCCCTTAGCCACTCTACTGGCCCATGGGCTCAAGCAGCTGACTCCTAGAGTAGTTGGAAGGGCCAGCCACTGAAATGTAAGGAATCCTCGAAACAAAGGCAGAGAGATGTGGAGAGAACAGTGCCCGAGTCATCCATCCAGGGTGATGGACTGGGGAGTGTGTTTTTGTGCAAGGTGACAACACAGCATCTTCTTTCTCTACTCTCACTTCCAATGAAGTCTCTATGATCCCTCCCTGCTTCTGTTCTGATAATTTTTTTTCCTGGATCAATTACGAATCAGCTAGGAATTTGATGGTGCCATCAGACCTCACTTATTTTGGCTGTTTTCAGGACAGTATCGATGTCTGGGGATTTTACTTGTCCCCCAATATAGGTCCAAAAATGGAGATCTCCCCCATCTCCTTCCTCCTAACTCAATAATTGTGGTGATCAGTACCATCACTATTCCCACAAGCACTCTCACTTTCCAAAACATCCTTCATTACCAATATTAATTCTCTTCCTAGTCTATTCTTCTCCTGTTCCCTATATACCATCAGTTGCATTCTAATAAACTATCATCAGCCACTAACTCCTTGGTGCCTTGATACTTTCATCTTCTCCGACTTCACTATCAGACTCCACATTCAGTCCTCTTTGGTCTCCACTCTCTCTTTAGGATTTCATTGGACATTTCTGTTCCTGCCTTTTTCAACTATAATCATCAAGAGGGATGTGTATTCCTTTCCCCAAATGTCTATAGTTTAAGAAGCATGGACCAGACTATTGCACTTCATTCCTCATTTGAACGCAGTGCTCAAGTAATGGGGGGAAGGGTAGGGAGCCCTTAATGAAATCTACAATGTCCACTCCTCAACTTCCCCATAATTTTAGCCAAATCAGACCCCCACAAACAGCCTTCCAAAAACTATAGCTTAGGGCAGTGTTCTCTGCTGGCTGGGGCATGCTGGGAGTTGTAGGCCAAAAACATCTGGGGACCCAAGGTTGGAGAACAGTTTGAGCTGTGTAATTTGAGCACTGTTTAAAAATTGAAACCATGCTATTGCACATTGTGAGCAGACTGTTTCTCAATTGTCATTCTTAATCTACTGTTGCACAACTGGCTGAACAGAGCAACACTGTGTGCTTTTTGTTGTTGCTCACAGCTCCATGAGAAGTATTTGTGAATGGCTGCTTGTGCAAGACACTTATCTGCAATAGCAAACAGAGAGTGTTCACTTCAGGAGTAGAAAAAGCAGTGACTTCACAGCAGCCCCAACAGTTGGTCATGCCAGCAAAACTTCCAAAGCTTCCCATACCTACCGATGACTGTCAGATGAGTGCTAGCAGTTATGCTTGTGACTATGTTGGTAGCGATGCATTCCCACTCTCCAGTGGTCATCCTTACTGAGAGATCGGAATTGGAGGCTGCCACTTGGAAGGGTGTTGTGCTTGCTTCTACTGGGCTTCCCTACCTTGGTCAAAGAACAGAGGAAGCACAGGGGAAGGAAGGAGAGAGAAAAACACAACTCAGAGGCATGTTGCAAGGCCTTGGGAATGAAGGCAACATTATGCCAACAGGGCTGTTACACACTGGAGGGGTCCTGGGCCCTTCTGCAAGGACACTCCATGGCATCTAGACAAAGGGTGAGGCAAAATCATTGGCCAGAGGAAGCAGGATAAGGTCAACTCCCAGAAGGCAGTATGGACAGGTAAGGCAGGTGTGGAGAGAATAGCACAAAGCAAGGCTGGCAAGCCCAGAGAACCAGCAAAAAAGGCTTGCAGGTTTAAGGGAACAGGCAGGGGCAGAGCAAGGAATGGGTAAACAGGTGCTGTTGTTGCACAGATAAACAGGACCTTGGGCAGGCAAGGGCAGGACAAGTAGCCGCATGGAGGGGAAGAACAAGACAGAGAGCCCATCGCTCTACTAGGCCCAAAGAGGTTGGGGTGGGAGGTGGGTGACTGTCTTCAGCCTTGCATGGGCTAGTATTATGTTTTAAATTAGAATGCCTGTAGTCCACCAGTGTAAATTTACTACAAACATAAGCATTCAAACTCAAGATCTCTTAACAGTGAAGGCATAACTAATCAGTCTTTAGTGGTTTTAAGTATGCTCTCTTGTGGAAGGACACAGGTACCACATTGCTGATCAGACCTAGGTACACCTGGTCTCACATTCTTTGCAAGAATCCAGTAATGAGCAGGCAGTAGGTGGTCCCACCAGTGGACTATGAGCTACCTTCTAGCAGCCTATTGCTTTCCGATGAGATGCAGTGGTCCAAGAAAATGGCTCACAAGGTCTGCAGTTAAGGGGCTCTGTTTCCAAAACCCCGGGTCTGTCACGGAATAGCAAAGAATCTAGATGTTCAAACAGGCAGGTAAAAACTTAAGAACAGCCTTAGAACAGCAGGTGTGTTGACTTTTCAAGTAAATCTTTTGAAAACAAGTGTTGTCATTTCAACCCCCAAAGAAGAGGAAATGCCACAAAATATTTTATTGGATACTGAATTATTTTGCTGCATAAGCCTTGGAGGGCACAACGCGTATCCAATGCATGGCGTGAGGCACAGCGGCAGCGACCTTCGCAGCTGCCATGCCTCGTGCCCTGCAATTCATCTAGACAGCCATTTTCGGATGTCTAGGTGAAGCTCTTCGGAGAGCGGGAGAAGGAGGCCGGGGTGCCGTTTGGATATGGCATAAGCCGTCGGCCCCAGCCTCCTCCCCTCCCCACCCCCTGGCATGCCCCCTTTCCTCCTCTCCGAGGCTGATTTGCCACCTTCCACACCAGCTGCAAGCGGGGTGGGTGGGGGCTCGGCATTCAGAGAACCAGCTCCAACTTTCTCACAGGACCTTGGAGCTGGGACTCTGAATAGTCCTATGGTTCCCCAGGCAAGCTTGGGAGGCCATAGAATTGTGCCCTAAATTACGCAGAACTCCTTACCAGGCAGCAATAAGATGAAGAGCTCCGTGTGACTTGAATGCCTGCATACTTCTAAATCAATGAAAAGTGACCCAATGAAAAGGCAGAAACATTACATACTTTATATTTTGATGAGTAAGCCATGGTAAGGGCACACACTTGAGCGAAAATGAGTGCTTATATGAAAGCATAATGCATGTATTCATATAAAGACCATAATTTCTGGGAGCCAGAGCAGCAGATAGGATAATTCATTCTGGCACATGAAGCACTCAATGTGCACAATATTACAGGATTATTTGCACTAGAAAGTTAAACCAGTTCTAGAGACCATAGCTCCCAACCCAAGGAATGCTGGGAGTTGCAGTTTTACAAAGGGACTAATAATCTCTAACAAGGAATTCTCCTGAACCTCACAAAGGTAGTTACTAGTGTTCTTGGTGGGGGTAGCAGGAAGAGGTCATGATGATGATACCTCACTGGGTTGCCAGTGAGTTAAACTCTTACTTAGTTTACTACTTTAGGCCAGTAGAGGGAGCAACAGTTCCATGGATTTTGCCTGCCTTCATGAGAATATTCCTCCGTTTGCGTGATGAGGCAACCACACTACTACTCTTGGGTTTCAGGCAGTGCCCTTTCCACTAGAAGACAGCCCTAGGCTGATGTCTAGGGCTACACTATTGCCTGGGGCAGCAGTTTTGCTGCAGCCACAGATGGAAGATATCTTTTCCCTTCCCACCACTGACTGCATGCTGCTTCTGTGGCTCAGCAACAAAAGAAAGAAAGGGCCAATTCTGAGAAGAGGTGCAGATGGGCCATGCAGCCATCAAGGGAACCCAGAGGATGTGAGCGGATGAAGACTCCAGTGGGCCCAGGGCTGAACGTGGAGTATATATAGGTGAACAGTGGTAGACTGGGACTCTGGCGAGGGAGCCCACTGAGAAGCACAGAGGGGAGAATGCAAACCGGGAAGCACAGAAAAAGAAGAAGAGGTAGGCTGGCATCTGAACCCAGATTCAGGTTCAAGCCCCTGCTCCGCCATGAAGCTCACTGGGTGACTTTGGGCCTGTCATGATCTCATACAGGCCTGTGGCTTACGCTGGCTCAGCTTGTCTGAGCGTGGAAAGCTAAGCAGGGTCAAGCCTGGTTATTACTTGGATGGGAGACCCCTCCTCTAGTTCCCTGCATTGAGCAGGGGGTTGGACTCAATGGCCTTGTAGGCTCCTTCAACTCCATGATCTATGAAATATATGAAATCTCTCCTGGTTTAATCTCTCTCATGGGATAGGTGAGTATAAAAGGAGAGAAACCCCCATGGATGTCAGGCAGAACAAGAGAGAGAGAGAGAGAATAAAACAGCTGGGTAATCCAAACGTGCCAAGATTCACAGCCTGCTGCAGATGAAAGCCAGTGTGGATAGGGGTTAGAGTGCTGCACTAGGACTTGGGAGACCTAAGTTCAAATCCCCACTCAGCCATGAAGCACACTGCGTTCCCCCGGGCCTCTCCCTCCCTCCCTCTCTGTCTGCCTAACAGTACACAGCTGGTGCTCATTCAAGTGGTGAAAGGCAGCGGCAGCAGCAGTTAACTGTGGGCAGAGCTAGGCATCACTATAAACTAGGTGGCAACAGCACCTAGTTCAACTTCTCTTGTCTCCCAGACTCATCACACAATGTGTTCCTCCACACCTGCAGGAGGCAGCCCCTGACCTGTAATGGGGGCGTGGAAACACATGTGCACCAGGATGTGGGAAAAGTTGAACTAGATGTTACGGGGGCAGTGGGGACAGCTGGACTCGGCACAGCCCTGCGACTTCTAATGTTGACTTTCACCAATTAATTGAAAACGAGCTCCTGCCTGTGCTGCAACACATCATGGTTTGGCAAAATCTCAGCGCAGTGTGACAAAGAGGCTAGTCTGCTTTCCGCACGGCACAGGGCAACTGTAGCACAGGGGGAAAGGAAGCCTGAGTGGGGAGGGGGACTGTGGTAGATACTGGCACAGAGGAGCAAGAACAGGGAGGGGGAATAGACAGAGCGGCTCATTTTGCGGACGCTGCTGCTGCTGCTGCTGCTGCTGCTAAGGTTTCTGCAGTGTCGAATGCTTTCTTGCGAGGAGCTGGGTTTCCCCCACCCACCTGCGGGACGGGGCGGCAGTGGTACAGCCCAAAGCGAAGCAGCTGAACCTGCAGTTTGCTCTTACCGGGACAGAGTGTGGCTTCTCTGTCTGTAATATTCATCAAAAGCCAAAGGCACTGCAGATTTTTCTGGCAGGCCGGGTACCTTTCTCCAGGCGATGACGGGAAAGGGGTCTCCTGCAGCAGCACAGGGTATCAACAGCTCCCTCCCTGCCTCTTGTCTGTACTCCCAGCCTGGTAGCACCGTGAAATAGGGCGGGTCCTGGGGGTGGGAGGTGGAGAAAGGGGAAATAGATGAATGAAATTGAACCACTCTCATTGAGCATGCAGCATTAAAAACAGAGCTGCCAACCAATTACAGGACTTTTAGCCAATTAATGAATATGCCAAAAGCCAGATGGTTAAGAGATTATGTTGACATACATATGAGCATTGACCCATGTAAATTCATGGATGGGGGAGGGGTGCAATACCTTCTTTTGTGTTCGTTCTCTCTTCACTTTCACACACTTCCCCACTCATGCAGCCACTAGTAATGAACACACAATTCGCTCCCATGATTTACATGCCTCTCATGCACACAAAAACACCCACAAACACGCAGTATAGCAATTAACCAACACTGATGGAGTTACCAACTTCCTTCCCTGCTGAATGCCTCCCCATCAGGCAAAACTATACTAAATACTAAATAAGCTTGTGTGCTGACTTTTTATACTTCTGAGAAATTGGAATCTTCCTAAGCATTCCATATCATGTCAGCAGCAAAGGTAACAGCTAAAGGAGAGCTTATTTCAACAAACTGGATCCAAAATTCTCTCAGCCAGTAGCTGTGGAGGTTTTTTTTTTAAATGCAGCCTATGTTTTCCTTAGTTTAGTTGAGCTGAGTGGATTTGGGCCCTGGGAGGGCCTTTCAATATACCAGCCTTACCATCACAACTGGCATTTGGTGTGTGTGTGTGTGTGTGTGTGTGAGAGAGAGAGAGAGAGAGAGAGAGAGAGTTCACAAGCTACTCAGAACAGGAATATATCAACAGGTGAGATACCTTCAGTACCAGTCGGGCAGGGGGGGACTGGCCCATTGTACCCAGGGCGTTATAAGGCACGCAGGTGTATGTGCCGAGAGCTTCTTCCGTTGCCTCTTCTATTCGAATTGAGCCATCTTCCATCAGGCTCCAGCCAGAATACTGCACAGGCAAGAGGGGAGACTCGATATATTGCAGCTTTGAGTTCCACAGAATCAATATATTGTGCATAACTATTTTTTCCCTCTGCCTTAATTACCTGGTTTGAGGTACATCTATTTAAGTGTGGGTGCTGTCTGGATTAGAACGGCCTCCTCCCCTTCAGCTGGCTTTTAAAATATGATTTTTCTCACTGCTTTTCATTTTTTGTCAGTAGGTGCCTCTATATCAGGGCCGTGGCATGGGCCCCCAGCTGAAAGTTCTCTTTCTCACATACACACACATATGTGGCACTTACCACTTCAAGGGATGCAGGTGCCTATGGGGATTTCACCTGTGGACCCATGTACAGCGCCACAGCCCCGATCTGGCCAAAGGAAGGAACTACAGGCAAAACAGCCAGACCAGCAGGGAGGCCTCTTGGACAGCAATAGGCCAGAGCAGATAATATGGTAATGACTGGCTCCTATACAAGTTAGTTTCATTTAGTTTGGTTTAGTTTACTACATTTATGTATCGCTTCACACAGCCGAAAGGAGTCTGAAGCGATTTACAAAGAAATCATAAAACCAAAATGGAAAAAAAACCAACCAAATACAATATACAATGACATATTCGTTAAAGCCATACAAATTTACAAAGGTATCCATTAAAAAGATCACCCAAAGGACAAAAACCATCCCCCATCCAGCACAGGAATGAAACATCAAAAATAGCCACCAAAGCTGGGCCGTTAAAGCTATCCAAATGCCTGAGGAAAGAGGAACGTCCTCGCCAGACATCTAAAAGTTGACAAAGTTGGTGAGAGCAATACATAATTGGGGGGCTACCACTGAAAAGGGCTGTTCTCTCATTGCTGCCCTACAAACATCTCTTGGAGGAGGCATGGAAAGAAGCACCTCAGATGTCGATCTCAGGGTTCAGGCAAGTTCATATGAGGAAAGGTAGTTCTTGGTGGGTTCCTGAGCTGTGTAAGGCCTTTTAGGTCAAAACCAGCACTTGCAGTTTAGATTCACTCACCAGTCCATGCAGTGGAGGAACTCTGCCTCAATGCAACACATCAGCCAGCAGAAGCTGGGTCTGAAAGCTACCCCAAACTTGCTAATAGAGCACACTAAAAATAGGGATGAGGACCAAGTTTGCCCCAAGCAGAAGCCTAGGTGCAGGTTGGGCTTAATGATTCCCAGATTGGTAGTGGATCACACCACATTCCACCAGGTTCTGGCCCCAGTGCCCTCTACAAACACAGAGACTTCCACTGTAGCGAGGGGGGTTGGCGCATGCAAAGTATGGCCTGGTGATGCCGCCCACCACCACCGGATGCCCAAGGCTTCTCAATACACCCCTGGTACGAACTGTAGAATCCATTCCAGATTCCACAATCCTCTCCAGAGTTCTTTCAGAGTGGGATCAATCAATTCCCTGGATCTGCCAAAACTTTCCAGGGTAGAACCACACTGGTTCTGCTCAGCCCTATTGGACATATTCCATCCACTGCCCATTCCATCTTGTTCTCACAGCATGCTGTGAAGGAGAGACCAAATCACAGCCCTTGCATATGGCTTAAGAAACGGCTCAGTCAGTCCTGCTCCCGTCCCAACTTCTTTTCTTGTTAGAAAAGTTGCAGCCAGAAAAATCAAGCATGATGCACCTAGTGAGCACCGAGAAGAAACAAACAGAATGGTGGCTCCTTGGATTTGATGGGGATTCATAAACTCAAATCCCTTGTCAACATTTTGGATTGCATTTGCAATCCTTTCATTGCTGTCATCTGGGAGATGGTCAGTTATCATAATTGGCCTACTTGGATGGCACAGATGTATTGCTTCAGGGAAACATGTTGACACAGAGCCCTGCTAATGAGATGTAGACAATTTCTCCTCTTGGCATCGGTTTAAATCTAGTTCAGGTCAGTAGTGCTCAATAGCCACACAACTATCTAATGGCTGTGTGTGGGCTTCTCTAACAAAAGACAAACAATCCCACAAAATGAAGATCTCCAATTATTCCCATTATCATTATAGTCAGGATACAAAATCATCTGAAGCAAACTGGAGTACCGGCCCTGGTTCCAACATACAATACTTTACTCCAGAGGTAAGTTGCCCTGGACTGCAGACATGATGTGGCACATGCTCTCTCCACCATAGACCAACAGGGGTGTGTTTCCAGGCCAAATTTAAGGTGCTGGTTTTGACCTATACAGCCTCAAATGGTGTGGGACCAGATGACGTGAAAAGCTGCCTACACGCCTATACAGATCTGCCTAGCATTAAGATCTGCTTCAGCGACCCTGCTCACAGGTTTCTCAGTAAGGTTAGTTTGGCTGGTGGACAGGAGAGACAGGGCCCTTTCAGTGGTGGCCCCCAGGTTTTGGAACTACTACTCCTCCTCCACTGAAGTGTATACGGCCTCAACATTCAAATAGGTTTTAAAAACTGATTTCACTTCAAGCTGCTTTTTCTTGAATGGGTTTTTTTAAAAAATCTCTGCAGCTTTTAA
This sequence comes from Shinisaurus crocodilurus, assembly GCA_021292165.1. Classification (NCBI taxonomy): domain Eukaryota; kingdom Metazoa; phylum Chordata; class Lepidosauria; order Squamata; family Shinisauridae; genus Shinisaurus; species Shinisaurus crocodilurus. Next base: position 9,008,829 of record CM037884.1, on the reverse strand, counting down.
AACTAAGCAATCACTTATAGGTTTAGCATTTTTATTTAGTAGGTTTGCTATTTTATCTATCTATTTTAAATGACCTATGTTTTAAAGTGATTTTTACGCCACCATCTGGTTATTTGTAATTTTGTTTGATTGTATTTTATATGGTTGTTTTTGTGAGCTGCCTACAACCTAAAAGACAGCCTATAAACAAGCATATAAATAAATAATAAAATTCACCCCCTTTGTGCCAGCCCCACTTCAAGAAAGCTGCCTATGCTGGATCAGACCAAGGGTCCATCTAGTCTCGAATTCTTTTTCCAACAGTGGCCAGCCAGATGCCTCTTGGATGCTCGCAAACAAAGCGAGATGGAGGCATCTCTCCTCTGTTGCTTGCTTCCCAGCATCTGTTAAATGGGGATTTACAACTCCCATCATTCCTGATCATTGGCTGTACCAGCTGGGGTTGATAGGAGTTGGAGTCCAAGAACACCACAGGTTGCCCAACCCAGACATGCATCCTCCCCAGAACCTTCATTAACAGACACTGATAAAAGTCTCCCCCACGACCTTGTATACTTCTCCACCAAAAACTTCTTGGAAGAAACAATCCTTAGCACAGATGAACGGAGAGCTGATCCATTTGTTTGCTTGTTTGTGAGTAAGTAAATCTAGAGTTCTCACTACAGAAATTTATTCTGCAGTCCTCTTATAGAAAAAAGGGGTTGTGATCATGCCAAATGTTGAGGCACTGTAAACTCTTCAATGGGTGAGTTAGGCATGTGCAGAAATCTGTCTGCTGGAAATTAATGGGGCTCAGCTTTGGCGGGATTGTTCCTCTGATTAGCAGCAGCATCACCACTGCTAAACTCCAAAGCCACATTAGCAGACAACCCACATTTGAAACCGTCAGAATATAATCTTTAAACTGTTAATATTTAAAGAAAACTCTAAATATTGAGTAATTTGTTTTAAATATTTAAAAGAATGAAGTCCTTGATAGGATTTTAAAACCAAGGTAATCGCAGGATGGAGACTTGTTAAAGAGGATCTTTTGAGCACCAAGTTCCCATTTATACTAATATCTTCAGGATGACACTTTATAGTTTCACCGGTGTTAGATTAATGATGCTTATCTCCCGCAGTGACAGGAGAAATGAACTCCCTACGAGACCCTAGATGGGAAGATTGCAGTTGATTAGATTGAAGAATCCAAAATATAGGGCACATTTCATTGTCTTCTTAAAGTCAAGAGCCTTCCTCATGGTGAGAGTGGGTGATGGGAAGCAGCAACAGAGCAGCCTGCAATTCTCTCCCCCTCCTTTGTCAGACCATTCTTTCCCTGTGAAAACGGGGAGGGGAGGCCTTTGAAGACTTTCACGGGTGTGTGTGTGTGTGTGTGTGTGTGTGAAAGTCATATGACTTTTCAGGTTGGTAGGCACAAAGCGGCCAAGATTGCCCCTAGGATCCTGTTTGAGCATTGTCGTTTCCTGTTTAACCTTTTAAAGTTCTAAGCTGAGCTCAGCAATGCTGCTGCCACATGCTTTGAAAATGGAGGCTATGCCCCTTGGAAATACGTTAAGTCAGCCTTCCCCAACCTGATGCTCTGCAGATGTCTGGGAATGCAGCTCCCACTATCCCCGACCATTAGCCATGCAGGCTGGGGATGATGGGAATTGTAGTCCCAAACATCTAGAAGGCACTGGGTTAGGGAAGGATAAGATAATATCATTCCGACGGCATCCCCACAGCATTCAGTCCTCATTTTCAAAACACACGGCACTTTAAATGGTTAAAAAAATGGGGGGGGGACTTCAGTCACCTTGTCTAAGGTGTACTTTACTATGGTAAGCAGTAAAGTAATCACCCTACCAGAATGTTCACCTCCACCCAGCCAAATGTTTCACGCCTTTCCCCGGATCTTCTGGGAAGGTTTTTACCTCTCCACCAGCTGAAGGCTGGTGGCTTCAATGTCGGCGTGGCTGTGTATGTGCTCCGGATTGTACTGTGAACTTTTGAGGGGATATCCATGGTGCTGAACCCTACCACCACCACCCCAAAAAAGCTATGTATAGCACCACGGATAGCTCCTTAAAGGTTCAGAGTGAAATCCGGAGCAGATACACAGCCCCGCTCACGTGGGGAGCCACCAGCCTCCATTGCATCCCCACCCCAAATGTTGTGAAAAAGGTGTCCACCTGAGTGACCTTGCGCCCACCTTGGCCTGTGATGAGCCTGCCCAGCCTAACTCGACACAGACCATATGGGAGAGGGAGGGCAATGTGTCGCTCATAGGGCTCTCTCCTGATCCAAGGCACCTTATAGTGCAATCCTATACATGTTTACTCAGAAGTAGGCCTCACTGTGTCTATCAGAGTTTCCTCCTAGGTGAGCAGAGGACTGCAACCTGAACGAATTAGTTGTATGAATTAGTGTTGATTAATTAACATTTGCATACAAGGGCAAATTAGTTTTAAAGAGGGGGGGAAAGCATGCATCATTTGGGGGGGGGGGAAAACAATGCAAGCAAATGCCATGGCAAGCATCTTACAGGTCTCCCTTCTCCTTCACAGAGGTGCTTTTTTATAGGTACCTGTATTAAAAAGGTTTTTTTCCAAATTAAATCTGATGACCAACTAATTGGGGGCATCTTTTTAGTTGATTAACTGATTAATGGACTGACAATACAATATTGTGCATTCCTCCATAGACATAAGTCCCATTGAGTTCAAGGAAGATTACTACCCATTGATTACTACCCATTGAGTTCAAGGAAGATTGCACTCTAAATGTCCCATTGAGTCCCATTGAGTTCAAGGAAGATTGCACTCTAAATGTTGCAGCCCTGGTCTCTCAACCATTGTAATTAATCCAGTGTAGTTTAGTAGTTAAGAGTGTGTCAGACTAGGTCTGGGGAGACTCCAGTTCAAATCCCCGCTCAGGCACAAAGCTCCCTAGGGGACTTTGGGCCAATCATTTTCCCTCAGCCTAAACTACCTCACAGAGTTGTTTTGAGGAGAAAATGAGGAGAGAGAATCTTGTACACCACCCTGAACTCATTGGAGGAAGGGCAGGATAAAAATTCAACCCACACACTTGCAATCCTTAAAAAAACCCCACCTCTAACAACTCATTTTACCTTTTCTATGTGCAGAGTGCGTCCATCTTTGTTCCACTTGACCAGGGTAACTGGAGGTTCTGCCTCAATTGGGCAGCGGATATATCCATGTATCCCCACAGGAACGTATATGATGGGTGGCATGTTTACCACCCGGGCAGGATCTGGGTTGGAAGCAGTAAGAAGTTATGAAGAGTTTTGTTATTGTTTTAATCTGACCATTTATTTTAGCTTCCAGATAAGTGCAAACAGGGTCAGTCACATTTTTATAATGGAGTTCAAAGCCAACATGCTAATTCACTAACATTCATAAAACTCCTGCCTCCAAAGACCATTATCTTTGTGCTCATTATCTCCTCCAGATCCATTAGAACAACACTAACCATTTACATGGAGCTTTAGTCATTGGAATAATTCTATCTACCGGTAGATCTCTCTCTGCTAAGCTTTAGAAACATGATGTATATTTGGGGTGGGGTGGTGAAGGACAGGTAAGTACACACACACTGGTTTATCTTTTTTCCTCCATGATCAGTATTAAAATACTTCACCTTGCTATAAAAATAAAAATAAAAAGTATCCCATTCAGTATTTAGCAGGACCTACAACTTTTCTAACTCCTTCTGTGTAAAGAGGAGCAATAGGATTCATTCTGCTGGAGTGACTTGTCAGTTCTCTCGCTCCAGGATCACTGGCCAAGGTCCTGAAATCTGCCCAAAGCTCCAGAGGTGACCCAGCCATCTGGAGTGGACCACACTGAGCCTCCTCCTCCAAGCCATCACCCAGGACAGGTGATGGATTCCTAATGGATCTTGACATTGATGTTCTTCTGGGTCTCTGGCAGATGCCTTTCATACCACCTGCTACCTGATCCTTCCTTAAGTGGAGATGCCAAGGATTGAACCAGAGACCTTCTGCATATAGAGCAGGCTCTATACCTACTGAGCTATAGTAGCTGATGATGGTGATATGATATGGACCCTAAAAGATACCCAGTCATCTAGTAAACTAGCATCTCCATCTTGTGACATGGCAGACCCTTTTTGTGGCTGGTTTGGGACCCACATTAGTTTTCCACAAACAGCACAGAAACCACACATCTAAATCTATGTTTTATCCCTTTATCCTTGGTTATTTAAAATTAAAGACCACATCCACACCACAGACTTAACTTTAACTGATTTTAAAAACAGCCATGCCCTCTCCCCGAGGGAACTGTGGAGGTTGTCGTTCTGTGAAGGGTGACCAAGAGACCTCTAGCACCCTCACCAGACGGTGGTTTGCAGGATTCTTTGCTGAAGCTATAACAACTAAACTTGCATAAAACTGGATGTATGATTGTAGGGTAGATATGCAGAGAGAGGGATTATGTGAAAATGGGAATGATTTCTCAACTTGTCTACCTGAAAGGAAAGAAGATTCTGGCATCCTAGGGAGGAAATATAACATATATAAAAATCTATATGAAAATGGCCACAATTGGAGGACTCTCCAGTGAATGGGGAAGAGAGAGGAATCAATTTCCAGCCTCATTATTTAAAACCAATTTGCTTTTTAGTTGTAGCTGTTGTTGCTAACCCAAAGGTCTCACTATTGCTCAGAATAAAGGAGTTGCCTGTAATAGATAGAACATGCAGTGAGCCGATGGGGAAGGAAATAAACAATGCTAACTAGACAGTCCTTCTATTAAAAAATAAAAAGGCAAGAAAGGCAGCGTGGAAACCAACCTACAACAATATGCTTTGAGCTCTCTGCTGTAGCAGGCACACTTCACAATAGCTGAAGCCCATAGTTTGGGGGTCGGAACGGGATAGGAAACACCATTAAAGCCTTATCACTTTAGACAGATTGCCAAGCAAAGGAGACTATTTTAGAACAAATCTGTAGTGGGATCAGGGGTCGTGTGGGCAAAAGGGTGGTGGTGGGGGAAACACTGAGAAATAGATAGGAATGCAGCTGCCTTATAGCAAGTCAGGTTTTTGGCCCCTCTAGTTCAGTATTGTGTGTACACTGAGCGGCAGCAGTTCTCCAGGGTTTCACACAAGAGACTTTCCAAGCCCTCCCTGGACGTGTTGGGGATTGAACCTGCAACCTTCTGCATGCTTGAAGCACTCTTCCCCAGGAGCCGAGACCAAACAAGTGAAATAGGCGTGCTGCCTAACTCACCACATAGTAGTGGGTCTCGAACTCAAGCAGCCACATTTGTAGCTTGAAGAAGTTCTGGCCCTTTTCTTTTCTTCTCCCCTCCCTACGTACTACTGTTCTTCCTGCAATTTGTCACAGTAGCTGCCAAAGGCCTTGCTTTCAATCCCTTATTATGTGGGCCATTGCAGCCCCCACACAAGCACCTCAGGCTAGTGCAGCAGTGCTGGAATAAGGTGGAGAAGAGAGCAGGCAGAAGGGATGGGGAAACAGGAGACTAGAGTGAGGGAACGGCAAGCTCACTACTTTGAGTAAGGCTGGGGAACCACACAAGCAAGGGCCAAGGTCAGGCTATTCCCAAGGCAACAACCCAGGCCTCACTCGGAAGTATTTACAGCCAGTTCAGGTCAGAGGGAATCAAACTGGGACCCAGGGACCCAGGAAAGCAATAATGCCCTTCCTTCCTTCCTCAGCTTTGACTGGTTCCTCATAAGGGCCCCCCAGTGGACAGGCCAGGAGGTTCTCAGTTCAAATCCTGGCTGATCCTGACATCCTATTTGGGTCCACATCACAGTCCCATAACTCAGCCCTTAAAAACCCGCTCCTTTATGCCACCCTCTTCAGCTTTAGCATCCATCCACTTGTACTATTTAGCAATGCCAATGCCCTTTCAAATTAACAGCACTAGAGAACATAGACCAGGGCTCTCCAACCTTGGGTCCTCAGATGTTGCTGGACTACAGCTCCCAGAATCCCTTGCCATTAGCCATGCTGGCTGGGTATACTGGGAGCTGTAGGCCAGCAACATCTGGGGACCCAAGGTTGGAGAGCCCTGACATAGACTATCAACTTCCCTTATGTCCTCCTCTTTCTAGTCCAGTGGCTATACTGAAATCCCACATTCATTTGCTTTCATTTCTCTCCTCCCAACTTCCCTGGGGCGGGGGGTTGTGGGGGGGGGAGCTAAAAAGGCAGCAGTAATTCCCACAGTCAAACTAAGAGTGATTGAGTGATGCCACCATTGTCAGGGATTTTGGAACTCTCTGTTCTGTGATTGATGGGAACATAAACAAGTCAAAAAGAGTGGGAAAATAATCCTTATTATTCTGGCTTTCGAGGGTTTTGTGTTTGTTTCTTTTCTTTTTGTTTTCTAGATATGATGGCCTGCCAGGTACAAAATTTTAAAAGGAAAAGGAAAGCACTACAGAGGCATTAAAGATTAAAAACAGAATGATTAAAATGCATAAAAGAGCCAAAGATATTCCCTCACAGCAATGTTCCAGTGGCATTCAGCGTATAACTTCTGAACATGGATAATTGCAGAATGCTGAGGAAGGAGAGGGATTTTTCAATCATAGTTTTTATTTTTCTCTAACTGTGCTTTATCCAAACACATGCACACTCCAGCAGCCCATCACACTTTGCAAACAGCTGACAGCCACCAAGGAGCAAACATATATCAAGGTCACCCAATGCCGACTGTGGCATCATAACCCAGATTCGCATCTAGAGCATAATGAAGAACTTGATTTGTATAGTATACACAGTTTAGTGCCGTGTCTTGGGAAATGTAATCAACATAGGCTCAAGGGATTGATAACGGGGCACTGAGCTTTTTCACTTCTAGGTCACTGGACGGCATCCAACTCGGTTGATTAATGGCTGGCCAAAAGCCGTCGCCATCTGACAGATACTTGGGCGACATTGAACGAGATAGCTTTCCATCCAGACAAGCCAGAGAAAAAAAAGAAGTGACCAGGAACATTAGGACCTAAAAATGTTCCTTCCCCTCTAGGTTTACAGATTCATATGCTGGCAAAGAACAAATGGCAAACCCAGAACAAGGAAGAGGTTCTAATACTGGACAAAGATATAGGCCCCTCGTCTTGTAGCCATGATTAGGAGATCAGGAGCACGCTGCAGACTCACTCAACCTCCATCCTCCACCTCACCTCTCTGCAATGAAATCCTCCTCCTCTCTTCCTTAGTTTAGTTTTTAAATCACGGGTTAGTGTTGCACTGAGGTTAATGCTAACCATTGTCAGCTTTAACCAAGTTTAAACCCTGCTTGCAAGCAAATCATGGCTCGCACTAACCTCTGGGCAGATGCAACACGAGAGCGTGGTTAAAGTACAACATGGAAGGGAAAGGGGGATTTATATAAGGGAGAGAAAAATGAACTTGCAGCTTGCTGTCAAACCCCCAGCCACAGTCAGGGGATCAGGAACATTCTGCACTGGGACTTAATGATATGGTGTGAAAAATACATCATCATCATCATCATCATCATCATCATCATCATCAGGCTCCAATGCTCGGTGCTTGAAAAGAAGTCAAATTTGTCCATGTAGAAATGCCCAAAATGAATCACCCCCACCCTGATACACACACACACCCAAAATTAAAAAAAAACATATCTGACGTACCTTTGTGTCATTTGATCACCTTTCCTTACCTGAGATACATACACTCTGCTGCCTACTGAGATTATCTTACAAGGCCCTGCTCTGTTCTCTCAGTACAGGAACCGCTGGGTCAGAGTGTAGGGCCCTGATCCCCATAGCTGTAGGACTATGGAACCAGCTCTCAGAGGGGTCACCAGTCTAAAGGATGGTTTGGGCATGACAACCAAACCACGGTTTGGTGGCCAGGTCCAAACCTTGGGCTCACGTGATTCCTCATCTCCTTCCTGTGCACCCGAAGCTTGGACCCATAGTTTGGCCTTCATGACCAAATCAGCCCTACATCTCTTCTGATATTCTGGAAAAGTTGCAAGACCTTGCAATTTATTAAGATGCCTGTGGTGTTAGGCCTGTTAAGCCTGTTTGCAGTTATGCTGGGATATTTCCTTTTGTTGGAGCTTTAAAAAAAAGGTTTTAAGTTTTAAATTTATTAGCTTCCTCAGACTCAAGGTGAGGCAGCCACAGAGTAAAAATGTTTTTAAATAAAGTTTCAAAATGGTCTTTCCCATAAAGAGAGATGGCTTGACAGAGCAGGACATTCAAGCAGCTGCTCTTATTTTCCCCTTTCTTGCCTTACATCCACTATATACAGTCTCAAGAACAAAACTCAAATCCCAAAAGCAGTTCTAGTTGGCTCATCCTGGTTCAAGTTACTTGCCAATTTTATTTTATTTTTAGACAAGGCAGCAAGTTGCTGTTTAGACACACATTGCTGCGATCTAGACACATGTTGAAGCATTCACATGACCGGGTTCAGGGGTGGTGGTGGGGAAATCCACTGAAAAAGCTGAACCAGATTGCCTTCAGAATAGAAGAATGGTGGCACAATGAGCTCTTAAGGTCCATCAATGCCTAAACATAACAGGTTTATACCAATTAGACTGTCATGGCTTACCCTCCCTAAGAACCCTGGGAATTGTACTACGGTGTGTGTGTGCTACATTACAGTTCTGTTAAGAGACCCATTATTCCCCTTAAAGAACTAAAATTCCCAGAAGAGTGGGTATCACAAAATGAGTTTATGTCTATGGTGCAGGTATGCCCATTGGGTTTCAGGCCAAAGCACGGTCTCTTGCAGGAACCACACATAAGCCATCATGAAGATTCACCTCTAAAGCATAGCCCCATCCTGGCCCAAACTGTTGGGTGGCCTGAATCCCTTATCTCTACCCATTCCAGCAGGGAGAGGCTCACCTCATCATCATAGGAGATGGCTCACCTCACCTGTGGTCAAGGTGTGTGGTAATGACCCACGGGCCTATAAAAGTGTCCCTTAAGGGAGCTGGGGATGCTGTCTGCTGGATATTGTTGTTGGATTACGGCTTTGGGTTCTGCCTCAAAGGCAACAGCCTGCCTCTTCCGAGTTGCACGTCAGGCTGCAGACTCCCCACTTCCCTCAGGGGCTTGTCACTTATGTGCATAGCAGATCACCCACTGCGTCCCTTCCAGCTCAGCCCATCTGACTAGGCCTGGGAGCCACTGGAAGGCTATCTGTGGCACAGTTCCCAAGAGCCGCTTCAAGCTAAAACAGGATCTAAAGTGTGACCAAGATCTAAAACTATTATGCTTGATGCAGGCAGACAATCTGTATGGCAAAGCTTTTGCAGAACTGAGTTTGCAAGCATTTCTTACGGTTTCTCATCTATGGTCCGGCTTCTGCAAAAGTAAGGGTTGAACTGCACGCTGTTGTGGGAAGGGGCGGGCTGAGAGAAGCAGTTTTCGAAGAGTGCTTAGCAGATTGGAAGCACCGGTATAATACAAATAATAAAATAAAGGCTGATGGGCATGCATCCTGCCTGAGCGAGGAGTGGCAGATTAACCCTCCCCTGAGACATCTAATACGGACATGATACTCCACTCTGAAGCATCTGCTGCTTGATTCAATATGGCATTGCTAGGTAGCATTGCATTAAACAAAGCAATTAACCCAGCAACTGTACCAATCAGCCTACGTCTCGTAAGTCCCTGTAATTTAGGCGCGATTTATTCTCCATTCTCTGGACAACTGCCGTGCCAGCCCAGTTATTGCTGTGCCCATAAAAAGTTACAGGGAGGCTGCACAGAGATGCCGCCAGTCACATTTCATGTAACAATGAGATCTATCCTCAGCTGTCATCATGTATTTGTTAACTCATCGCCTAAGCCTTCTCCGTTCACCTCGGAGAAACGCACTCACATTGCACCGTCAGGTAGGCAGAGGCGGATGGTGAGCGGCCAAGGCTGTTGCTTGGAATGCAGGTGTATTTGCCAGCATCTTCAGGCTTGACTCGGAAGATGATCAGTGTCCCATCAATCAAGATCCGGACCCTAAGCTTCAGGTCGCTGCAAAATGGTATGAAAGCAAGGAGAGGAGAAGTGGGCAAAGAGAGCTCAGAGAGGAGTGACAGGGAGCAGAAGGCATCAAATAATGGATGATTTAACATCACGTTTTTCCGTGGACTGGTAGTCCACTATGGGCAGCCCACTATGGCAGCCCTCTTCGGACTATACTCACTGTGGTGGAGTGGATTTAGGGCCATACTAGAGCCATGCTACTCATCTCCTATGGCATGCAAAACAATTAACAGCTGCTACTGGGAAGGGGGAGCAAATCCAGTCAGGACCACAGTGCTGGGAAAGGGGATTTACCCTTTCCCACTGCTGTTTTCCTGATCAAAATCCCCTCTCAACGGTGCTGTTTGCCCTGCAAAGGAAGACATACATACAAGTATCATATGGGTACTCATCAGTTTTCCCCATGGGGCAAGTAGCAATTTTGGAGGAGGATCCTGATCAGATTCACACATACACACATGCACAGGGACATGGCTGCTGTTCATTTTTTAAAGAAACCATGGGAGATCCTGATCACAGACCTCCTGTGTCACGTCTAGCACCAAGGAGATATAGGTTTAAGTCCCCACTTAGTCATGAAGCTTGCTGAGCAGCCAGTCATACACTCTCACCCTAACCCACCTCACGAAGCCATTGTAAGGATAAATGGGGGGGGGGGTTACCTTGCCAAATTGAAGCATGGGGTGGGAATAAAAATACAAATCAAAACACCAGATCAATCCATGCTGGGTCACACATTCCAGCTATCTGGGCAAACAGGAGTCTGGTGCACAGGGCTGTAGTGTTAGCTCTCAGGAGTGCAAAGTGTGGCCAGAAGGTAGCGCACCTCTCATTCAAAGTGCCCCACATGTTTGCGAGAAAGCTAGTGCTTAATCATTCATGTGCAGCAGTCTGATTCTGGGTCAGGGTTTCAGAACTCAGTGGAGCAGCTCCCTTGTTGCTCATATTTTACAATAGCTGCACAAAGTATGAAGACCTTCTTGATATGTGTCCTTGCTGTAGAGCAGAGGTGAAGAACCTCTGGCCCTCAGGCTGGATCCAGCCTGTCAGGCATCTCAATCTGGCCCACGGAGCCTCTAGGGGTTCCTCCAGGGGGTGGGGCTTAGGCTCTATGTCCCATTCCCTGGAGGAATTGGGGGTTGTTGTTTTTTGGGGGGTGTTTTTTGTAGTATCTCTTTCATACTCCTGCAAGGGTATTCTTCATGGAGGAATAATGTTACATCTGAACTGGACTGAAAAGGAAGTCCCAGTGGGAACATCTGCACTTAACTGCCTGAATAATTTTTAAAAAGGAACACTATGGGTCTTTTCAGGACAACAGGTCCTCCCAGAGGGGCCAGATTAACTAGTATGCTAAGTACTCCAAAGAGTAGAGGAGCTCAGTCTCATTGAGGTTCCTGCTGTGCTTTAATTATTTGAGTTTCCCCAATTTGAAAAGCAGGCTCTCGTTGTTCCCTGAAGTGGGCTTCTTGAACATTCCCCACTGTTCATCATATGATGCTTGTTCCCTTATCGCAAGGCAAAGAAGCAGTGATCATGTTCCCAGCTGGGGGAAATCATAAACAAAACTAATAATCCTAACCAGAATAAAAGGTGGAATATCCCCTAGACTGCAAAATATTTTACAGCTGTGTTAGTCTGTTGTAGCAAGAACAACAGTCCTGAAGCACCTTAAAGATTAGCACATTTATTGCAGCATAAGCCTTCATGGACTGAAGCCCACTTTACCAAATGCATAAACTGGTTTTGCTAAATTGGTAGGTATACACACACACACACACACACACACACAGAGTATAGTAAATGTCAAAAACATGGTCAATGTTGATATTTACTGGAAAATGTTAAGATTATATGAGGCCAAGTGGAAAGTGTCAGAAATCTTTGGTTCAGTGCAAATGTAATGATGGCTCCCAAGAAACTTGGGAGCCAGCCTTGGAAACACTCACACTCTTCCTGCCTCTTCTTTCTCTTGTCATTGTTAACCATGATGTAGCATTACATATACATCAACAGTAATAATCATGGTTAACACTAGCCATGGTTCCCACATAAACCAGAATTTCAAAGCATGGTCTGAAGTGGGTATGCAAATGAGGAAACCTGGCAAGAATATATCATGGTTAGCATCAACAAAGGAAGGGATAGAGAAATTTACTCCAGAGAAAGGAGGAAAAGGGGGGGGGGGAGATAGCATAAATCCAAGTACTGCTTCCTATTTACAAGCTGTTATTTCCAGGAAGCTGCATCTGCACCAGACCTTTGCATCCTGAACTTGCATTTTTACATTTGTGGCATGGTACAATGTCCTTTATCTATAAATGATGGAAAAGAAGATGGCATTGAGACATTTACTGAACATTCATAGCTTTGACTTTTACTTGTAAAAATCAGAATTTCTGAGACGCTTCTCTCTGGGCGTAATAAAAAAAAAAAACCTTTAAGACTTACCAGTAAAGTCAGCATTCACCCAGTTTCTGAAATTTGCCATTATATAGAGATCTCTACCAACTTAGATGACCACTACAGGCATCTGATCAACAAATGGGCTGGAGTTATCATGGATGCTTGTGCCACGATAAATGTGCTAGTCTATAAGGAGACACGAGACTCTGCTGTCAAAACAAATTATGTAGTTGTTTTGAACTATCCACTCTTTAACAAGATGAGGCGTATTCTTTATATATGACCATTACTTCATCTTAAAGTGTATGCATGAATGTTTATTTTGTAGTGCCTTTGATAGAGAGCAGAAAGCTCGAAACACATTGGGTAAGTTTCATGAAATGAACAAAATGAACAATTTTTCTACAGCATTTTTGGATGTTTCCTTCCATTCCTTCCATTTTCGGTAAACTAGTGCAGCTCTCTTGTCATCTCTGGGCCAAAACATTTTAGCTAGAGAGGTAGGATGGAGAACATGGGAGGTTAGGTTCAAATGGCTGCCATTCCTATGTCCAGTTTTGTATATCAATAGTGCCCATGGAAACGCATGGCTTATGGGCCCAGGAAAAAGGAGAACCAGAATGTCATTCAACACCCCCCTGTCCCCAGCCCCCTGTTCCAAACAATTTCTTTCTGCAGGGCCAGAATGCAAGGATGGGAAAAAAGACCCAACAACTGGGTCTGAACTCACTTCTTAAAGTAGACATTCTCTTCTTCCCAGTACCAAGTATAGGTCAGGTTGCCTGGATATGCCTCGGCCTGGCAGGTGAACATTGCATCCTGGGAGATGTTAACTGTGATGTTCTCTGGAGGGGAAACGATGAAAGGGGGTCCTGTGGGACAGTGAGAGACAAACAGTTACCTCAGCAGCTGAAAAGGAGAAGATGAGCTCACAGCCAAGAGCGCATGGCCAACAAGGCAGGGAACAGGGATAAGCAGAGATGCAGCTATCACGGAACGAGGAAGCACCTGTCTAACAAAGGCAAGCTCTTAGCATTTTGCTAGGGTGGCCACTTACCAAAAAAGAGGACACACAAAAAGGACGTAAATTTACATAAAATTTGCATATGCTAATTTATATGTAGAGATGCAACGTTAGAAATAATCACTATAATGTACATAGAAGTGCAATACATCTGACCATAGTGGACAAGACTGTGACCTGGTGACCTATGTACCTTCCTGTTCAGCCTGATATTCCTGTAACTTCAAGTCTCCTGCACTCCCTTCTCTTTGTACAGTTCCATATCTTTAAACAGGCTTTGGAGTGGACAGCCCTTATTATTATTACCATTATTATTATTACATTTATATCCTGCCTTCCCCCCCCCCTCTTGCAAGGAACCCAAGGCAGCTTACATAATCCTCCTCCTCTCCATTTTATCCTCACAACAAGCCTGTGAGGTAGGTTAGGCTGAGAGTCAGTGACTGGCCCAAAGTCACCCAGTGAGCTTCATGGCCGAGTGGGGACTAGAACCCGGATCTCTTGAGTCCCAGTCCAACACTCTAGCCACTACACTACACTGGCTCTCTAATAAACTAAAGGATACCTTAACATAGAAGACTGTCCTCCATAAAGGAGGACACATGGCCACTCTACAGTTTGGCCAGATCATGTGATTGAGCACAGCCACTCCCATGACCCTCCTTCATAGTGTAAACATTATTAATAGGAGATGAGAGCCAAAATCTGGCTCATCGAAAACAAGGGGCCAGAGCTCAGTGACAGATATATGAACTTGCATATGCCAATTCCATGCAAATTTGGGCTATCTATTTGGGTGATGCATCAGAGTAGATCAGTGTTCTCCAACGTTGGCTAGGGCATGCTGGGCGTTGTAGGCCAAACACATCTGGGGACCCAACGTTGGAGAACACTGGAGTAGATGGACAAATAGTCTGACCTTGTTTCCTAGGAAGCTTTCAAGAGTGTAGATAGCTTTCTTTGCTATGTGTAGTACCCAATAAACTCACCAGGCTTTTTACACAAATAGACATAACCTAGTGGCAAAGAGGGGAGTTGCCAATCGAGAAGTCAGCCTAACCTACCTCACAGGGTTGTTGTGAGGATGAAATGGAGAAGAGGAAGATCATATGCGCCACCTGGGAGGACAGGTGTAACAAATACAAATAAAGTCACTAGTACAAATTTCTCAGATGTTACATTAGGCAGGTCATTCTTTCTTTCCCAGCCCCAACCTCCCCACAGCTCCACCCCAAATTTACAATACTGTGACAATGCCGACCTACTAGATAGGCTTGTGGCCATGATTACTGAGATGCTATATGCAAAGTGCTTTGAACCTTCTGAAGTACTACATAAGTGTTGTTGTTGTTGTTGTTTTCTACTTTCTGAATTGCTATTATTATTTACAACTGAATTTCAGTGTTTAGCAAGAAGCAATTTTAAAACATAAAATATTATTATAGTAATGCAAAAAACAAAGTGTGGGGGAGGCCAGATTTTGTCCTCAGAGCCAGATAGCAAACTTAAGGCTCAAAGATTTATCAGCAAGGCTGCCAATTTACTGCAGTTCAATTGTAGATTCCTGAAAGTCTCTACTTTTCTTACCAAATATAAAAAGAAAAAAAATGTGCTTCTAGTCCTCATGGCTGTATTCTTTTACATGTTCACCATCTTGAGCAGTCTTTAGAAAAAGCAGTACATCCATTTATATATAAATACATTTAGGGTAGAATGCTATGCATGTTTACACAGAAAAAAAGTCCTACAACTCCCAGCACTCCCCGGATTGCACCCTTAAAGATTTGTGAGACTAGCAATTCAGCAGGTGAAGCTCTTCACAACCTGCAGCTAGGGAAAGCATCACCTGTGGAATTTTCTTCTCTAGCACAGCTGCTACAGGCACAGAAGGGTTTCCAGAAATAAAATAAAATAAAATTTGGCAATGTGATTAAAAGTATAGTGTGTAAAAACACACACATTATATGCAGATTTTTAAAAAATGGCAGGTGGGATAACAATATCAACCCTGCAAGGGATGCTAAGAAAGAATTAGCTAAAATCATGACAGCAAACCTTTATGAGGATGTAAACACTGTGTACAAATAACTGTATTATTTTCACAGAACAGCATTTCTGCTCTTAGGAGGGGATACATTCCAATCCACACACCCCTCTCCAAGGACATACCGTAAGTTGCCCAGATAGATATGTTTCATATTGGGTGCTTCATTAAATAAAAAGGCACAGCTTTTTGCTTTCCATACCGTATTTCACATTTTGTTTAAGTCTCTCCAGACACTGGGGGTGGGGCGGCGGGGGGGGGGGGAGAAGAAGGGGGATAAAATGAATGGCAGGAAGCCTGTAAATCAGGATGACTGTTTAATCAGGATGACAGGGCCGTCCACAAGGGTGTTCCAATTAAATGGATTTTTGTATAATACTAATGGGATGCAGAGCTATTAACTGCCACTGCGACAGACGTCTACCATACATACACATTCACCATGGGTGAAATGACCCGGGAACGTTTTGCAGGGCATGCTCAGTCTCCCCCACATGCACAGCCTGACCCCACATTCGCCAAGGGCAAGGGGTCTCACCTCTCATTTCCATCTCTCTCTCTCTCTCTCTCTCTCTCTCTCTCTCTCAAACACACACACACACTGAAAATTCAACCCATCTACCCCTAATATTCCTTCACATTGGTGTCACCAAAGGACAGGATGCAGGAACTGCTCACTGTTCTTTTGCAATGCTGCTGCTGCAAAAAAATAACAAAAAAGTAGCCCTCGCTATCCTGGGTCTGTTTGCAGGGTGGGGCTCTGCAAATGAAGAGGGGTGGGGCGATGCAGATTAGAAAAGGTTCCAGTCTCAGTGGTGGACTGGGAGCACACAGCCACCATTTAGCTTCCACTCCAGTATCATCCCTGACTGAATTTTCTCAACTTTCTCCCATACGGAAAGCTAAATTAACTCCTATAGAAAAAAGTCACGTGCTGCACTTTTTGTGGGGGAGGGCCAAACCTACCTGCTGCCCGCTGACAGCAGGTAGCCCGTCCGTCTCTTACTGAGATCCCCTATGAGGTGCCCTGTGTCTCTGTAGCCTGAATGGACAGTGACACATTGCTTCCCTCAAGGCATATTATTAGTTATTAACAATGAAGCAGAGCTCCTGTGCAGGAAAACCTTCCTATCATTAACATCCCACAGGACACACAAGCTGTCTCTCTCCCTACAGCAGTGTTCTCCAACCTTGGGTCCCCAGATGTTTTTGGCCTACAACTCCCAGCATGCCCCAGCCAGCATAGCTGGCTGGGGCATGCTGGGAGTTGTAGGCCAAAAACATCTGGGGACCCAAGGTTGGAAAACACTGCCCTACAGGCTCCCCATTCCTGCAACTTATCCCTTCAAACCAACGGTGTTCATCACACTCATGGCATTAAATAAAAGTGAGAACCCTCCACCCGTAGGGCAAAAGGACTGGATTACCCATAGGAATTAACCATTGATAGGGTGGTTATGTGTCCTGTTTTACAGAGGACAGTCCTTTATTTGAAGGTGTCCTCTGTTTGAAGGACTGTCTAGTCCACATCCAGTTTAAAGAGAAAGAACCACAAGAAAGGAGAGCAGGGGGCATGAGTTTATTTATTTATATATTTATTACATTTCTATACCACCCGATAGGCTCTCTGTTGCCCATCAAGAGTTGTTGGCACAGAGCAGCAGACTGAGTAGGAACATTGGTCACCGGGACACAGTGGGCCTGTTCGCATGATCTTGCAGCCCACCGTGGCTTATTTAAGCCACAGTGGGCTGTAGCAGCATGTGGGTGGCCATTTTGAATATTCAAGCCGAAACTACAGCATTGTCATGTTGTGCAAACCCGGCAAGGGTGGGTTCTTGGCATGGTTAATGAACACCCACAACCCTAAAACAGCTGATCATGGGTTCTTCTGGGTGGTTGTTAACTGTGCCAACAACCCACCCTCATCAGCCTAGCAACACCCCTGGTGTGGCCCCACATGCTGGCACAGAGGACTGACAGCTGCTGGGAGCTTATGTCCCCTCACTTGTGAAGGGGACTCCAGTCGGAACTGCTCACTGTTCTTTTGCAATGCTGCTGCTGCAAAAAAATAACAAAAAAGTAGCCCTCGCTATCCTGGGTCTGTTTGCAGAATGATTTCTTCATTCAGTTTCTTCATTCATTCATTCATTCATTCCATTCTCATTCCTTCCCCCTGCCACCCGCTGCCACCCTAATTGCTAAAATGTGACACCGTAAATTCTAACTGCAAGCTGCCCCATATCTTAAGGACTAGGTGGGACAGAACAATCAAATCAATACAGAAATAAGCACAGCTCACAGAACACCTGCTAAACAAACAGGGTGGAGGTGGAGGGGAGGCAGATTTTTTTTATTATAGATGCAGACACTGCCAATCAATCTGGAATGTCTTTTCCTTAAGGCAGGGCAAGGCCAGGACTGCCCCACTTTTGGCTTAGCCTTACTTCCACAAAACAGTTTGTCTCCAGCATGAGACGAGGGTGCATCAAGCCTCCCCCTCCCTCCCTCCCTCTCTCGCCCTGCACCGTCCTTTGCATTCCGTGGAGTGTTCAGCTGAGCTGGCAAATGTCACCATTATTTAAATGTCTGGGGTTTGGACTTTATTCTCTTGTTTATTGATTGATGGCATTTTGGAGTTCGTTTCTTTTTAATGGAAGGTTGGAAAGAGGCCCATCTTACTGGCTGGAGGTTACATGGTCACCTTCAATAGTTCCACGCTATGAACTTTCCTTTAGTGGGAGGCTCAAAGTAAAGCCTGTAGGGCAGCCTGTCCCAACTCAGTGTCCTCCAGATATGTCAGACTACAGCTCCCAGCATCCCCCAGCCAGCAGCTAGGTGTTGTAGTCCAAAACATCTGGAGGGCACCAGGTTGGGGCAGGCTGTCATCATAGGGAGTTGGGGTGGACAATGCAATCTACATGTAAAATGTCCCTTATTATAACTGGCAAAGTTCGTTGCAGAGACCCTTGAGGGTGTAGCATGGCTCCATGCTCTCTAAGCCCAAAAAGACCAATGCACACTTGTGCGTGTGCACACACACACACACACACACACACGGTTTAGCACAGCACATAGTTAAAAGATAGAATAGGATATGGTGATTGCCACCAATTTGGATGGCTTTAAAAGGGGATTGGACAAATTCATGGAGCATATGGCTTCTAGTCTTGATGGCTCTATGCTACCTCCAGTATCAGAGGCACTATGCCTCTGTGCACCAGTTGCTGGGGAACATGGGTGGGAGGGTGCTGTTGCACTCATGTCCTGCTTGTGGGTTTCCCGTGGAAAGCTGGTTGACCACTGTGTGAACAGAATGCTGGACAAGATGGACCCTTGGTCTGATCCAGCAGGGCTCTTCTTGTGTTCTTATGGATACCAGTTACTGGAGAACAACAGTGGGAGAGGGATGTTCTGCTTCTGGAGTTTCCATGGGAATCTGGTTGGCCACTGTATGAAACAGGATGCTGGATTAGGCATTCGGTCTCATCCAGCACATTCACCTTATGTTCTTATGACCCCTGTCAGAGAGCACCAGGGTCACACAGAATCTACATGGGAGTAAGTGGCCACCATCCATATATAGGCAAAAGTAAAAGGATACACATGGAAATATAATTGGGTTCGTGGTGAGGAGTGGGGGATTATCTTCTCTCTGTCACCCATGATTTTCCTAGCCCTGCTTTTTCATCTACATAACCCCAACCTGAGTTTGGATCCTCAGTCACGCTACAGTGTGACAGAATGCTGGATATTGGCTTTTCATAGATAGATGCTTAATAGAAATACAGAATGAGATTTTTTAAAAAGAAAAAAAAGGTGCTCTATCAACACCTTTTTGGACAAGGCGAGGTGTAAAATTTAATAAGATTAACATTTTTGTAAATCAATTTTCCCTTGGTATTGCACTACTTTTGCAGAGGATTGTGCTACAGAGGGAGAACAATTTTGTGAGTATGGTTCTACACTTCCCACATTTCTTTCTCATATTATATTCCACCTATACAGGGAAGCTTAAAGAGGATCACAATCCATTCCAAAGGAAGAAGCCATCATGCATTAGGGATGAACATATCTGTCAATCTGGGTCTGGCCAAGATTGTCAGTATTTTGCAGTTGAGAACATTCCATCCCATTTCTGCACGAGCTTGTAATTTTTAAAAGAAAAAAATCTATATGGAAATTCATACTTTTTCGTGCACATTTTTTATTATGTATACATTACTATATGCATTTTTGTTTGCATGTTTAAATGTATGCATTTTTCCACGTAGTTTACATTGCCGAAAGCTGTTTTCTGCACACTTTTCTGAAATATATGCATTTTGTGAGGATCTCCCCCATCCAAAATGAAAGCTCAGAAAGCTCACAAAAAGGCAGGATTTCGGAATACAACTGCGTCTCAGCTCGCTGAAAGGCTCAGGCAATAAGAATTGGGTAAATCTGTTTTTTTAAAAAAAAAAAAAAACTTGATGGAGCAAATTTCTCAACCATCCTTATTGCAATAAAGTGAAAAAAACCATATTATAAAGTTTGCCAAAGCCAAAGGAACAGTCATCTATCAGTCACTAACACATTTCTCTTAGTCACTTCGATCATATAGTAAGTCAACATCTCCTAAGCAACTCCATTTTCACTTGTTTCCTAAGAATATAAAATGCAACAATCATATATTTTATTTATTTATTTCATTTGTACCCCACCTTTCTACCAAAAAATGGCACTCAAGGCAGCTGAAGTAAATGTTGGTAACCACACTAGGAGGATGCTCTGTTCTCTACCCACATTTCTTGCATTGCCTTTGGCCCAAAGATGATCACTGCTAAGAATAAGCCACTTCTAGGGAATCCACTAGGACTCTCCAGTCACAGGAATTACCTTGGACGAGCAAGCGGGTGGTGTGCACAGCCTCTCCCTGGATACTGTAAGCCCGGCAGGTATAAGCACCTCGGTCATCACGACTGATGGATACAACAGTCAGACTCCCATCACTAACCTGAGAAGAAGAAAGAGGAGGAGGAGGAGGAGAATGAAAGTTAAGCACATAAAATCATTGCAGCTATAAATGCACACAAATTACACATACACAGAGGTCCATGCAATTAACTGCATCTTTGCATTTCCTCCCCAAGCAAACAGCAGCTTCGTAAGAGCAATTTTTTTGTCAGGAAAATGTATTTAAGAATTTTGGTTGGCCAAATAGTATAGGTCAGCCTTTGCCAACCTGGCTCCCTCCAGATGTGTTGTGTGACTGACAACTCCCCTCTTATCCTCAGCCACCAATGCATTCTGGCTGGGGATGATGGGGGTTATAGTCCAACACATCTGGAAAAAGCCAGGTTGGCGACGGCAGCTGTAGGCTAATTATTCATTTTGTCAGTGGAGGAAAGGGTTAAACACCCCTTCCTGCCTACTGCAGTTGTAAGAATGATCAAACCACCCCATCGATGGCTATTTGCATTTTAAAAATGCACATGTTAAATGCAAAGATGCATTTAAACGGCATGTCTAGTTTGGTGCATGCACACACTGAAGATACAGCTGCATTGCATTCCATGCTACAGAACAGAATCATACATCATAAGGCACTCAGGGATGCGGGTGAAAAAACAAGGGACACACACAGGGGTCTCTAGGCTGGACCATTTCCAGGGCATCACACAGAAGCCCTGTTCAGGCAATGGGGCTCATCCTCCACACATACAATAAACACACATATAGGGGGATGTGGTGAGCTCCCCAACCTGCCCGCCCCGCCCCCACCACACACATACACAAACTGCTTCTCCAGGTTGCGAATCACACAGTGCGCTGCCTCTGCGCATAAGGCAAGGTGCGGATGTGCACCTGAACCTGCATTAATTGCATGCGCTAGAGGGGATGAGCCGTGCCTGAGCAGGGCTAATGAGCTGTGAACATCTGCCCCCCACCCACCTCGCTACAAAGCAGGCCCACTAATGGTAAGCTGGGCCAATGGCACTCGCAGGGCAATTCACATTGCGGTACAGAGCCGTGACCTCAGCGGGTTTTATTTCCCTATCCTACGCTTAGCATGTGTGAAAAATGGCTGCAGGAGACTGGGCGGGAGCACAGAGGGGGGACAAAGTCCTAGGAGGGTTGATGTTTCAGGTTGGAGTACCTTAGAGGCAACACATACATTCCTTTCTCACCTTCTATCCATCTTCTCATCTCTCTCTCACACACACACACCAGCACCACCACCACCACCACTCCACCTGCTGCCAATAATGATGCTCATTTCATTTCATCCTTCCATTGCAATTTGTAACAAATGACTCCTAATTATTCTCATTGGTGCCAGTGCCAATTCCCATGCCTGATTTACCAATTACAATTCATATGGAGTTCCATCTGACCGAGTGGAGGACAGAGGCTTTATGAGGGAGGGGGAGAAAACAGGAGCCTTTAAGGGAAACAACAAAACAGGATCCATATCCCAAGGGATGAACCTGGCAGCTCAAGACACTGCTGGAAAGAGAATGTAGGTTTAAAAAATAAAATATAAAAGACACGGTCACTCATGAAAGGGTGTTGAGCCTAAATTTGATTGATGAATCATGAGCCTATAGCAGCCTTTGCCAAAGACAACTCCCATCATCCCTGACCAGAGCCCACTGGTGGCAGAGGATGATGGAAGTTGTAGTCCAACACATCTGGAGGCAGCCAGATTGGCAAACACTGGCCTATGCTATTTGGCCAACTGAAATTCTTAAATACATTCAAAACCATGGAAGGAAGGAAGCACTCAATTCTAGTATAAGTTCATGACTGACAAGGCAGTCTAGCTATGGATGGTCACCTACAAGAAGCTCAATACATTGAATGCTTGGAATGACAGGAACAGGAGGGCTATGAAGCACCCAGTGGGCTTCCATATATGGCTGGGAACTTTTTCTTCCTTAGATGACAAAATTTGTCATCATTTCCTCTACTGAACATGGCCCATTCTGTGCCTATCAGTTTGGAAGGAAAATTGCCCCCCCCCAAAACTAAGATGCACCACACACACACACACACACACACTTTCCTACCCCACAGATACATAGACACACTTACACACACAAACACACACACACACTTCCCCGCCCCCCACACAGGCACACATTCTCCCCTCCCTCCCCCACAAGACGGGGTTTCCCTTGCCAGTGCTAGTGCTTCCAAGGGAATCCCATATCTCAGATATGAAATTGGAGGTAAGGGAAGGGTTACCCTACATAGTACTAACAAGGGAAACCTTGCCCTTATTTTTGATCTCTGGACAGGGTCCCCACAGCTCTGTGGGCCACACTGGGAGCATCCAAGGGCTGTGGGTTGTGCACCCCTGTTGTATATACTTGTGGGATTCCCTAGATATGCAGAAGTATGTATGTTTGTAAATTAAAAAGAAAAGGAAACATGCAATACTGCCCCGCCCCTCTCCAAAAACAAACATACAAAAAACTAGCCCAGTGAGATCAGGACCTGTGAGCTTCCAGAAGCTCCGGCATCTTGAGGGCATAATTGTTCACACTGATCATAAACAATATGAAGTTACCTATTACCATCAGATTGATCATGCACCTAGCCTGGTATTGTGCACTCTGATCAGCAGGAACTCTCCAAGGTCTCAGGCTGCGTTCTTTCCCAGCCTTCCTACCCAAAATCCATAAACTAGAGATGCCGGGCATTGGACCTGGTACATTATGCATGCAAAGCATGTGTCTGCCACTGAGCTATGAACTCTGCTGAGCAGGATCTTACCTGATATTTGTTCTTATCACCCAAGAGGTCCCCCTCTTTTAACCAGGTAACCGTCGGCTTAGGGTTCCCAAAAGCCATGCATGTCAGGGTAATGCTGCTGCCTTCTTTCGCCTCTACGTATTGGGGGGGAGTTTCTGTGAAAGTGGGAGGAGCTGCCAAGGAGATTGAAAAAGAGACAGAGATGAAAAGGAGGATGTATTGCAGTGCCATGCTGTATGGTCAAAGGATACAACCATGAATTCAGTTAGAATCTTCTTGAACTTGAGCACTACTGGGACTACATATTCTTTGCTCATGGACAATGGTTCCATTCTGTTCAAACAAACAGGGGGAACCAAAAGGCCAAGAGATACAAGAAGCAGATGGTGGCATTTTTAGGTAACGCTCATGTGTATACAAGTAAGCACAGTGATCATTTGCAGTAACACCATCTTCCTAGCTTTGCTATGCTATTTTTAAAAACTGTGGTTGGACACAAAACCTTGGTCTTGATTGAGTCCTACACCCATGGAATCAAACTTGCAGATACATTCTAGTTTGGCGGTTGCACGACAGAGGCTCCCTATGAAATTCTTTTGCTGCAGAATGATGGTGTCATTGCCATGGAGGGAATGCAATGGGAAAAGGAAGAGTAAATTGTCTTCTTCTCAAAGAATCTTTTTGGATAAATTGATTAGGGAGTGAAAGAAAACTTCTTCCCTAGCAAAAGAAGAAGAAAAAGAAGAGTCTCCCTATCCCCATTTACCCTACCATTACAGCATAACTGTCAAAACACACAGAGGCACTGCAGTGCAGATACTAATCTGCCTTTTGATTAAACAGGCTCTTGCAGAATTATAATATAGGCCTAATCATAAATAGCTGTTAAGTCCAATTTTCTAGGAAGACATTTCAGCAATTTCAATCGACTCTGAAAAGAACTGATTTCGGGTGGCTGCCCTCACAAAGCAGGATTTATTTTCTTAAAAGAAAAAGAAAAATTAACCAAGCTAATGTGCTCGGGCAGGAGGAGGAGGGTGGAGAGAGATTCCCAGTGCAATCCTTCGGAATATGATTGTGTTCATGTTGCGCTGTTGGAACTAGAGGATTAAGTTTTCAATACGGTTATTAAAAACACAAAAGAAAAGTGGTTAACATCATAAGCAGAGGGAAATCAGATTCCTTGGGACTAAGGCAGCCTTCCCTGACTTGATGAAGTCCAAAACATCTGGAGGGCAACTCCCATCATCCCCATCCAGCATGGCCAATGGTCAAGAATGCTGTGAAGGGAGTTGTAGTTCAAAAACATCTGGAGGGCACCAGGCTGGGAGAAGGCTGGACTAGGGGCTTCTCATGATGTGAAGGAAGGAGGCTGCCAAATTTCCCCCTAGCTGGCATTGAGGGCAGAAGACTGGGTTCTGGCTGTGTGGAAGCATTTTCTCAATAGAAATGAAGAAGAAGAAGAAGAAGAAAGAAGAAGAAGAAGAAGAAGAAGAAGAAGAAGAAGAAGAAGAAGAAGAAGAAGATTTACTCTTCCTTTTCCCATTGCTACCTCCATGGCAATTGCACCATCATTCTTCAGCAAAAGAACTTCATAGGGAGGCTTTTTTGTGCCACTGCTGAATTGAGGGAGGTTGTGGGCCCATTCTTGGGACAGCATCTGACATAGCAAATTAAACGTTTCCCCAGCCCCTTGCCATGCCAGAGCATTCATGCAAGGTGGGAATCTAAACGAGAGCCCTGCCTCCCATGCTGAAAAGCAGCCTTCCCGAACTTGGTGCCCTCCAGATGTTTTGGACTCCAAGTTCCATCAGCCCCGCCCAGCACAGCCAATTGTTAGGAATACCAGGAGTTGTAGTCAAAAACATCTGGAGGGTACCATGTTGGGAGAAGCCTGCTCTAAAGTCTCTGACTGGTGAGCAGGCAGCAAAGACACTGCCACCTCGCTATGTCCAAGGCCTCTAGGTATGTGTGCAACAAGGATTAACCATGCTAGGCTTCTCAGAGGATGACCAAAGCAGAGAGAAGAATCCATACCAGTTTCTGCAGTCCACTCAGGTTTGCAGAACAAAACAGTTCCAGAACTTTACAGAGCAGAACCAAGTCAATCTACCCATCCTTAATACGAATGCTGCATATCCAGTAATGCAATGTCATGTGGGACAATGTTCCATAGATGTTCCAGCAACATTACACTGGGATCAAAGGCAGTGGACATTTAGGAATGGGCAAATGAGCCATGTTCGAGATCGCTAGGATTCTCCAAATAACATCTTGCCGCTCGCCTCATGCCTGATTCCTGTTTGTGTTTGTGATCACTCCTCACTCTGCATGAACAGGAAAAGTGCGCTAACCAAACAGTGATTCAAGATGAAATTTGCACAACTTTCCTCCATAGACTAAACTGGGGCTGATTCAGTCTACAAGGAAAGTTGTGCAAAATCAAACTGGGAAATTTGCGCAAATCAAATGCAAGCCAGCAATTTGCAAACATTTTCAGTGGACATGTGTTTGTGATCAGATTTGGGGCTTCGAACACGGCATGCCCGCATGTTTTGCAAGCAAAAAAAACAAAATTCTCATATGGAGGGCATTGTAACACCTGAGACTTTGAGCTTCTCTCATGCCTGATTTGTTTCCTGGCAAAATATGAAGTGCTGGTTCTTACCTTTAAAGCCCTACATGGTCTGGGTCCAAGGTACCTTAGGGAACGCCTCCTCCCCTATGTTCCACCATGCCACTTAAGGTCCTCTGAGGGTCAGCTGTTGCAGCTGCCCAATGTGAGACTGGCAGCTGCACCTCGAAGAACTTTTTCCTTTGCTGCCCCTCAGTTGTGGAAAGATCTGCCGATTGAAATGAGTCTTCTGACCTCATTGAATGTTTTTAAGCAGGCACTGAAGACTTTATTATTCTGGGAGGCCTTCCTTTTATAGTATTTTATTACAATTTTATGGAATTTTTATCAATTTTTAAGGAATGTTATGGTACTTTTATCAATTTTTATGGATTTTTATTCTGTTTTTATGTTTAATTGTATTGGTTGGTTTTGGTTGTGTGTTATTGTATATTTGTTTTGTTTGATTGTGATTTTGTATGCTGTCTAGGGCATTTATGTATAGGCGGGATATAAATTGAATTAATTAATTAATTAATTAATTTCTGTTATTCTCTAATAGCTAATGCAGGAGGGGGAAAGGCAGGGGAACAGCAGTTGTAATGCCAACGAGCATTCTGGCAACTGTAGGTTTTCCATTACAAGCTTTATGTGTGAAAATGCCCTGAGATTTTAGCCCCCAATTATTTTTTTATCTGAGTGGGGAAAAGGAAAGGTGTGTATGGGGGGGGGGGAGCCCTCCATGTGGACTCCAGGCAACCATTAGAAACCTCATTAGTTCTTAAATAATGCTGTAGAATCCCAGCTTCCCCCAGCCCTGGGGCAACTGAACCAGACACAAGTTAGTTTATTTCTCCCGATTCATTAAGTTTCCACAATGCAGCTAGACTGGTGGGTTTCACTTCCTCCAGCCTACAATGCTGCAGTGTTTGAGGTGCCTGCTACAAGGCCCAGGAAGTGTTGAACAAAACAAAATTCCGGTCGCGCTGAACATGGTTTGAGCATTTTGTTCTCTTAAACACATGCACACAGAGGCAGAAAGCTGTAAAGCGAAAACCTCAAGCTCATGGCTTATGCACAAAAAGGTTCTCTCTCATACCCGCTCTGAATACTGTTAAAAGCTATTTATGTATGTATTTATTTATTCTAGTGGTTAGAGTGTTGGACTGGGACTCGGGAGATCTGGGTTCTAGTCCCTGCTCGGCATGAAGCTCACTGGGTGACTTTGGGCCAGTCACTGACTCTCAGCCTAACCTACCTCACAGGGTTGTTGTGAGGATAAAATGGAGAGGAGGAGGAGGATTACCGTATGTAAGCCGCCTTGGGTTCCTTGAAGGAAAAAAGGTGAGGTATAAATATAATAAATATAATAAATAAATAAATAAATAAATAAATTATACCCCACCTTTTTTCCTCCAAGGAACCCAAGGCGGCTTACATAATAATCCTCCTCTCCATTTTATCCTTACAACAACCCTGTGAGGTAGGTTAGGCTGAAATATACCCCACAGCCCTATAAGGGTCGTGTTCCTATTTAGGCTGAGCTGGAAGTTCTGTCAGCCACGGGCGAGGAGATGAAACAGGCTTACACCTTTTGTAGTTTTTTGCTGCATCATTTTTGCAGCAGCAATGCTCTTCCCAGTGGCTTTTAGCTACCCAAAAGAAGCCCCCCTGCAAAAATACAGTGTTGTTGGGAGGGGAGATGGGAGTACCACTGGTACGCCCAGCATTGGTAACTAGTTTTTCCCTATTTTGCACCCATTCAGGACCCTCCACCAAAAAAAAAGGTCACCAAAATAAACCCTCCCCATTCTACCATCCACAAATGGGACGCTGAAATACGGGGTATGATGGCTCTTTTAATTGCTTTTAACTAGAAATCCAATCATTTTATTTAAGAAACTTAGTATCTTAATCTTCTTCCTTGCTGTGTAATAGTTTTAAATTTAGTCGGATTAATGGTTTTAAATTCAGTTGTACTAGTTGTTTTATGGTTTTAAACTTCAGTTGCATTGGTTGTACAAGGGTTTTACTACCTTAACTTTTTGTTCTCAATTTGTGAGGACAAGCTCCAATACATTTACTTGTACAATTGCACTTTATATATTGTCTTCTCTGTGGGCTCTTTGTATGCAGATAATGTTTTAATATGTGCTGGTCTATGACCGTAATAAAGTATTGTTGTTGTTGTTGTTGTTGTTGATGATGGCTCTGTCCTAATTCCTATAACCTGGTTTTACACTGAGCTTCTGATCTCCTTTGCAGGCCATATTTATAAGGATATATAAGCATCTGCCTTATACCAATGGTTCATCTACCCCAGTTCTGGTTTCACGCCGTTTCAGAGATGGCCTTCCCCTGCTATCTGAGATCCTTTTAACTGGAGATTCCAGGAAGCAAACCTTATACATGCCAGGCATGTGCTCTGCCATGGAGAGATAGCTCCTCCCCACAAATACATATGGGTCCTCACTGGCTCCTGGAATAGGAGAACATGCTAATCTGAGTGCATGAGCCCACTGGGTGCGCCCCCCAGTAAAAGCTGGTGATAGGGTGTATTGGGATCAATAACCGGAAGACATTGGGATGAGGAGTTAGTGAAGTGTTCACAGTGTCCAGCACAGGCATTTAGTGTAGCCAGAAAAGCAGCAGATATGTGTCAAGCTTAATTGCTGTGAGAAACCTGCAGGGTAGCCAGGGGCCTCGTGAAGGCAAGAGAGGTGTGAACTCTTTACCACATCCTTGAGATAAGGATGTTTACACACCCTTCTGCAGAAGTTAATTGGGATAGCTGGGTCTTCTCTCCCCCTCCCTCCTTTCCCCATAAACTTCTGGCAGTTTCTAGAATTTAGGGAGGCATCTATAAAATCCTTAGCTTGCTAGTTTGCCCTTCGGCTTTTTGCTTAGAATAAGGAGTGTGTAAGGGTGCATGCAGCTTAGCGCCCTGAGGTGACATCCCTTGTATCAGGAATCTCTGTGACAGGAGAGACATGTGTGAGCTTTTCTTTTGCTTGTTTATTGATAATCCAGATCCATATTTCATCATTGTGTTCTATAAACTGCATTTTATCTTTCATACAAGTGGTTTTATTTCTTCCTGATTATCCTCGAATCTAAAGTGAGGTGGCTTGGCCGGACCAGCCCCCGGGGTAATACATAGGAAGACATTCACAATTGGAAGAGTTGCTAGCTCAGTACTTGCCAGTGGAGCAGGACATGCTTTGCGGGTCTCTGCTTATTTATTTATTTTAATTTCACAATTTTATGTACCGCTAACCAAAAAAATCATTGAAGCGGTGAACATAGTGACAACATCAACACTAAAATACCTGATGGAGCCACTTGTCCCCAATGTATCTGCCCGGATGTTAAGATCTAGTGGGGATTCCCTCTTGACTGTGGTGCATTTATTTATTTATCTATTTTATACCCCACCTTTTTTCCTGCAAGGAACCCAAAACCGGTTACATAGCCCACCTCCTCTCCATTTTATCCTCACAACAACCCTGTGAGGTAGGTTAGGCTGAGAGTCAGTGACTGGCCCAAAGTCACCCAGTGAGTTTCATGGCCAAGCGGGGAATAGAACCCGGATCTCCTGAGGTCCCGGTCCAACACTCTAACCACTATGCCACACTGGCTCTTTACCAGGGTTCAAAATGCAGCAACCCAAGAGAAAGCATTCTCAATTCAGGCACCCAGATTGTAGAACTCATTCCCCCCTCATATATGGACGGAGCTGGGTCTTAAAACCCTATTTGTTCATTCAGGCTTTTGATTGAGTTTGTGTTGCTGCACCTTGTAAACTTATCTGTGTTTCTGTTCTCCCCTGTTTTACTGTTTTATTAGTTGATTTTATTGTGTTTTATTGGTTACTACCCAGCTTTGGAATTAGTTTATAATTAAAATTGAGTAATAAATTCTATAAGGGCACAATCCAGTTGGGATGCCTATAGCCCTCCAAACTCGGAGGATTATGGGCATCCTACTGCAAGGTGGGAGGAGCATGGAGGCGAAAGTTGCCTCCATCATGCTCCTCCCACCCTGCAGCTCAGCTAGACAGTCGATTTTGGCCATCTAACGGAGGTTCCTGGGCGGGGGAGGAGGCTGAGGCACTGCCAGGATGCTCCACAGTGAGTCGGTGCCTGTCTCCTCCCCTCCCTGCCCCGCTCCCTGCCCCCTAAACCCCATCTCCGAGGTCGCATTTGCAACCGCGGAACCACAGCCAGCATGGTTCTTTCCACATTGGCTGCAGGGGGGAGGGAGGGAGCTCTGAGTTCAGAGTCCCAGCTCTGACCTTGCAACGATTTTTCCAAGATCAGAGCTGGGACTCCAAAAAATCCTATGGCGGACCAGATGCTGTCTAGTGGCTATGGGATTGTACTGTAAATAGATGAAATAAAACCAGAAATGACGCTTCATGTTTTCCTGCTGGGGTTCATGGGATTGTAGATTTCAAGCTCAGTTCGATTCAGTCGCATTGACTTGCTCTTTACAGTTCTTCAACACTTGTAAAAATATAGATCTCACCTCATTCAGAGCATAGGGGAGAAGATATTTCAACCACTGACCCCACAGACACACTCTAGGGAAAGCAGCCGGGTGACCGGCCAGATGGGCGATTAATAAATATAAGAAATAAATAAATAAGTCAGTGAGCCACTCATCTAACAGTGGAAACCATCCAATTCCAGTTCATGTCCCATACCAAAAACCATTCTAAATACTGATGGGATGATTCAACCCTGGCTAGTCCCTCCTCAAAGCATCTCAGGACTTTGAAGCCAGTGCTGATGATCCCCAAGTCAGAATCCCTCTTTTCAGTTAGCCAGGATGGAACTACAATGTCACATTGCCCCAAGTTCTCTCCACCTGCTTTTCTAAGGCAGCCTTCCCCAACCTGGTGCTCTCCAGATGTGTTGGACCACAACTCACCATTATTCCCAACTTCCAACAACATCTGGAGGGCAGCATGTTCCCTGCCTACTACAAGTTAAACCGCTGAGTGTGCAGTGGATGCACCAAGTTGTGGAAAGCTGTTCTAAGAGGCACAGAACAGCTGTCTGTTGTCAGTGAAGAAGAAGATGGTGAGGATGAGGGGAAAAAAACTCAGAAAAATCAGGCCTGATCAAATTATAGTGAAGTGTAAGAATTCCAAAAAAGAGTAGCTTTTGAACACAGTGACCTACTCAGTGTGGAAGTAGCATCTGCATTAAATCTGGCACAAGCGGTAGGTCAAAATGAATAGGCCCCAATCCTATCCATACTTCTCCCAGAGTAAGCCCCATTGAACGCAGTGGGAATTACTCTTGAGTAGACATGCAGAGGATCGCACTGTAAGGGTAGTATCTAATGTTAGTCCTCCATAGAGTAGACCCATTGAAATTAATGGGACCTACATTAATACTGACTAACTTAAATCCCATTTATTTCTATGGGTCTACTCTATGTAGAACAAAGGATATACTACCCTAAGGGCACAATCCTATGCATGTTTAGACAGAAAAAAAGTCCCACAACTCCCAGCATTCCCCAGCAAGCATAGCTGGCTGGGGAATGCTAGGAGTTGTAGGACTTTTTTCTGTCCAAACATGCATAGGATTGCACCCTAAGTGGTCAAAATGAAAAATCAGAGATATTCTTTCTGCTACATTGGTTCACTAGGAGATCTTCCACATGTTCCAGGGGCCTAACACTTCCCAGAAGTTGTATCCAGTAATCCCGATGCTAGAATATTTAAGCATCCTATTGAGGCAGCTAAAGATTTGAAGAAGTTCCCCAAGAATGGGAGGGGGGAGAGAGATGAGGAGAAAGGTACCCCTACACACACAAAAGGGGCTGTCATTTTCACACAGCAGTCCCTGTGTCATTCTCTTTTCACCTCTGAAATTAGATGTGACAATATTCCATATTTTTGAGAGACGATTCAGAGACTCAGCTCATCAGAGCAAAAAATTAATAAATAAAAAAATAAAAATAAGAAGTCTCTGATGTCCTTGAGAGCCAAACTTTAAAGCAAAACCCCCTCCTGCAGCTTCACCCTGGCAGCGCCCCTGAGCTCTGCGACTGCTTAAAGATTGTGCAGCTGCAACAAGCAGCAGCATCTGCCTCAGTGAGCATGCCTAATACTTCAAGAAATGCACATTAAAGGATGCTCAGTTGAGTGCAAAGCTCTTATTAAAAGTTAACGAGGCCAAGCTGCTCAGTCTCCTGAAGGTCTCTTCCTCCCATCTCCCAGGCAGCGTCTTAAGTTAGAAACAGAGTGGAGCCATTTAACGAGACCCGCTTTCTCCTCGTTGCTCACACGTTGCCCCTTTTTAGCATCGCTGATCTCCCCCATCAAACGCCGGTACAGCATATTAAGAAGTCACCCCTGACCAATCGCAAGAGTTAAAAGCCGATGCCTGAAAAGGTGTTGAAAAATGCCTCTGATTTGAGCTGGCAGGTAAGATGCAAGGGGTCGACATCCAGGCACACCTCTAAGTCCTTCCCTGGTGAACAACTCATTTTCCTAGAGGACCACTTTGAAAGACCTGTGAGTGGCAAAGCACCAGCAGTGTAAACTTCACCCACAGAACTGGGCTCCCAGAAAATGAGGCAGCATTCCTCCGGGAGGCTGCTGGTTGCTCACCTCCAGTGCATGTTAAGCCTGCTTCATCTCTTTCTTCTGGCATTCTGCAATTTCCTTCTCCTGTAAGCGGTCTGGTGTGGACAGCGTTACTTCTGCCTTGCACTGAACCCCACTGCAAAATCACATACACCCATGTGGAGATGGCAGTATCAAAACCCTGGCTCATGTATCTCTATTTTGTTTCTTTTACAGAGATTTGCCAAAAGAGTTAGTTACTCCACTATTATCTCTCTCAGAGTGTGCCTCTGATTTTTATGTGTCCTTTCTCCTCCCAGATAGAGACAATCTGCTGACAGTAAAGTCCTCAACATTTTTATCAGCTGCTATTAAGATAAGGTCCTCTATGGCGCTTAGAGTTCCTTAATTAGTTATAACATTTAATTTGGTAATTTTATCTGTTTATCTGTATACTTATATTCTGTATATATTAACTGCAATGGTGGCTGGCTGATGCACTTAAATTTCTATCTGTCTATTCAATTATATGGCTTGCTGTCTTTACAAGGCCAACTTTAGGCAAAGTGATTAATAAAATGCCAAGTTGTCTCCCCCTATCATTGGATCCAGGAGATCCAGAGTCTCGCAGCTCCTTATCACCACTTTGCAGTTTCCCAAACTAACATGAAATGCCTTTTCATCAGATCACTGTCTCACCTCCACATATTTATCTGAGGTCTTCTTCTCCTTTCCACATCCCACCCCTGCCACTGACAGGCCGTTGTTACTCACCTGCCCATACCTCATCATCATTGCTACTTCAAACTCTAAGACTTCCTGTTCACCAACAACTTCCACTAGGATCCCTTGCTTTCTCAGAACATCTCAAGGCATTTAAATCCCTGCTCCTCCTTGGGAAGTTGCTCCGGGAAGACGGAGACTTCTCCATGTGTTGCTGGAGCAAATAAACACACCCCAAAAAAACCTTGCCCATGGTTGCCCATTTTGACCCAGACCTTGGACCCCTCTAGTAGAGATCTCAGATCAGAAACATCTGTGTTTTAGGACCACTAGACTCTGAATGTGTTGTCCATAGAATCAATGAGAAACTCCATTCATGGAAGAGGATGATGACAAAATATTGCCACACTTTGAACCCAAGCCAGGCTCTCCTGCTGGGAAGTCTGAATCAACACACAATGTACTCAGGGTGTTTATTCCTCTGAATATCTTCATCAGAGGCCCTACAAAAATGGTCCCTTTCCTGGCTCAAGCAACTTTATTCCACACAACATCAAGTTGCAGTACTTCTGCAGCCACCAGTCAGGCCTTTGGCCTTCATCAGAATAAATTGTCTGCTGCCAATGAGCTGTCCATGGTCCTGCAGATCTTGCTTTGAGTCCTAACCATCACTCTGTACCTACCTTCTAAACTGCCCACCCACTCAATCTGCAGTCATAGTCTCTGCCACTTGGATGAAGACCATCCAAGGCCCAGGCTGGTACCAAGGATCTGCACATGACCACAGCCACCTAAGGTTGCCTGCTAGGTCGGTCTCATAGAAAAATGCCAAGGAACAAAAATGCAGAAGACAAAAATTTGTACAAGAAAGCCAGTTTTCTACACAGAAAGAAATCCTGAATGTTTGTACTCATGAATACATCTCTGGTCACTTGAGCAGGAGAAAAGGGAATTTAGTAGCTGGGTTACAGGAAAATTACTGCCTCCCATGATTTACTCTATAAATGTCAATTTGATTCAGTGTTTAGGTACCCATGCAGCATTATGGAACAGACATTTCACCGGGAGGGAGTGTGTTTCAACAGTGAGCACAGAAATCCATGCTGTGTTTACAACTGATCTTTATGGTTTCTATCTTCCACCATCTTCCCAGAGAAGCCTTGACAGTTGAGTTGGCCCTTTTAAACACCCACTCCTTCTTCTGATGCCATGTTACCTTGTTCCACTATGCCTCACTCAGTAGCTACCTTGAAAATATTGAAATTTAGAATATTCCTGCACCCTTGTGAGTGTTGGTTGCTACAAGTTCTGTCAGATAGTGGGAGAGGGTGGAACCCAGATG
Source organism: Shinisaurus crocodilurus (assembly GCA_021292165.1). NCBI lineage: Eukaryota > Metazoa > Chordata > Lepidosauria > Squamata > Shinisauridae > Shinisaurus > Shinisaurus crocodilurus. The sequence goes on along the minus strand of CM037884.1, from coordinate 8,974,321 downwards.
GAGCCTTGACCCAGACGTTCTCAGCAGATGGTTCCCGGACATATAACCAGGTGGTGGGGGAGAGAGATCATGGACGCCCCTAGCAATGAAGTGCAAGGGAGGAATTGTGCTTGTGAAATACCCAGGTAGGATGGAGAGGAGTGTACTTACATTGTCTTCTTATGCAAGTACATTCTTAAAAGGTAAAGCAAGGCTGAGAAGACGCAGAGGAACTGATACAATCTGGCTACATGGTTGGGCCCATTTCAGGAAATAGAGGACACCAGAATCCCATCATGCACCTGCTGAAACCCCATGGCAATGAATGTATTGCAGGCCAGAGCATGGTGTGTGTGCGGCGGATATTTAGGTGGATAACTGTTTTTAGCTGTTTTAACTTATGCATGTCTTAACTTTGTTGTTAGGCTTTTCTGAGAAAGACAGCTAAGAAATCTAGATGATGATGATGACGACGACAAGTGTTTGGCAAAAGAGGCTAGCAGCCCAGAGGCTGGCCTGGGCAAGGGAGCCACCAAACTTACCATTGACGGTGAGATGCACCCAGCTGCCGTTGTGGAAGGTGTCGTACTGCTGATCCAGCATGAGCACTTTGCACTCATACCAACCCTGGTCCTCAGAGCGAACCTGCTCAATGCGCAGAGATGCCTTGTCATGAAGGCTGGCACGGCCTGGAAGAAAGCAGCAAGGCGGGGTTCAGCAGAGATTAAAGGGGAGCAGGCATTTATCCTGTGGCACTTGCCAACTGTACCCGATGTAATGTGGGCAATACAGGCTGTTCAGAGTGACTATGGTCCCAGACTCTGCCAGCCAGAGGGAGCATGGAGAGCATGAAAACCATTACAGTGGAATGAGTTCAACACATACATTTTCCTCAGCAGGAATCTGCAATTCGGCTAACACAAGATCTTCAAACTGGCAATTCAAGCACACAAACACACACACACACACACACACACACCAGATGTGTCCATCACACACCAGACTGCACCACTGTTCCTATTTTATCACTACTTTTACCCTTTGGGGTAGCTTGTTAAAATTTTGCTGGTGTGGGTTCTAGAGCTGCCCTTCTTCAGGGTTCAACTCCCTTCTCAAAGTCTCTAAAGAAAGGGTGGGGCACTGCCTGCGCTCTTCCAGATGTTGGACTACAACTCTCATCAGCCCCAAGCAGTGTGGCCAATGCTCACGAACAATGGGAGTTGCAATCCAATGACATCTGGAAGTTGCAACATCTGGGAGTTGCAATCCAACGACATCTGGAACTTGTTGCCTGCCACATAGAATAGGTAGCAGGCAACAGGTTCCCCGCCACCTACTCTACGAGCTGAATCTCCAAGTGGGTAGTGGATACTGTGCACCTTGTCTCTAGTGAATGCTTTATACAGAGTCAGTCCATTGCTCCATCTAGCTCAATATTGTCTGCATTGACTGGCAGCAGCTTTCAGACAGGATTCTTTCCCTGCCCTACCTGGAGATGTTTGGAACTGAACATGGGACCTTCTGCATGCAAAGCTTGTGCTCTACCACTGTGCTGCAATCCTCCTGCAATCATTATGAGTAAGAACATTTGTCCATCTAGCCCAATATTGTACACTCTGACTGGTAGCAGCTCTCCAAGATTTCACACAAGGGTCTTTCTGAGCCCTAACTGGAGATGCCAGGGACTGGAACTGGGACCTTCTGCATGCAAAGCACTAAGCTATGGAACCGAGATGGGTTTTGAACCCTTGGTATCCTTTTGTAAGACAACTGCATTTTTCAAGCATCTCTTTGACCAAAAGAACACCCACCCTCAGCTTTCAAATCTGTGGAGGGGTGGACTATTGAAGAGCAAATGGATGCAGCAGCCTGAGTAGAGCACTCAGCAATGTGAGCGGCAGTCTTGGGCAGGGATTCTGCATATGAAAATGTGAGTGCTACAAGCATTTTCATTGGTAAAACATTAGAGGGCAAGAACGACTGACTGGTCAAACTAGACATAACGGGATCATCATTCTCATCTCTTTGCTTCCGCGTGTACTGCAGGGGTTTTCGCTTGCAGTAAAAGGAGTGTGCAGGAGAGAGGTGCTGACTGCATGCAGACCTCCCCCCCCGACACACACACACACACACACACACCATTGCTCCAAGCAGTTTTATCCCTTCCCAGCTTAGATTTCAAATGTGTCTGGAGCAACCGACTGAGGGGAGGCAGGTCATGTGTGTGTTTGGGTTGGGCAGGGAGGGGGAAGGTTAGGACTATCGGTTGCTGCCTTTTACTGAGTCGGGCCCTGGGTCCATCTACCCAGTATTGGGTTTCAGGCAGGATTACTTCCTAGCCCTACCTGGAGACACCGGGGATTGAACCTGGGACCTTCTGCATGCAAAGCAGGCACTCTGCCCACTGAACTACAGTGCCTCCCTATTCGGGCAGCCTTCTCCTCCATGTTCCTTTCACTGTTAAAGTAAGACGCACAGAAACACATACAGTCCCCTCATCTCTTCTTTATATATGAACAGGGCAGATGCATGTGGGGGGGGGGATGAGGGTCTACCACGGTTGCATTTAGTTTGACCCTAAGAGCCCTTAACATCTGGGAAAGGGGGATCAGGGAAATTCCCGCATCTCAACACAGCATCAAGCCAGACACAGAGAGACAGAGAAGGCAGAAAGCCAATGCATCCGGTTTATATTCTTCTCAGAGGCCACAGCAGAGCTTGGCGGATTAGAATATTATCATCACAGGTGGTTCCCTCTTCCCTGTGTCTTCAGGGCCAGCAAAAACCCCCGGCCCCCAGAAGCAGACAATCAAGGACAGGAGAAAGGAGGAGGGGAACAAGGCCTAGGTAGGCAGGGTGATCAGCAACTTACACATCCCCAAAAAAGAGGAAACGCTTTGCACTCAAAAAGGACAGTGATATGCATAAGATAGCACATGTCAATCGATACGTATACAGTAGATGCAAATTAAGAAATAATTACTAGAATTTAAAATAGAAATACAATACATCTCACCGTAGTGGGGAACACTGAGCAGGTGAGCTGTGTGCCTACCTGGTTAGTCTGCTGCCCAAGTAGGTGCTCACTGTCACTGGGCAAATTTGTCCCCTGCTCTCCCTTCTGATGGTTCTTTATCTTTAAACCAGACTTGGGCTGGACAGTCCAAGAGGATGCCTTCAAATAGAGGAGTGTCCTCTGAATGCCCTTGAAATAGAGGGCTGACCTCTGTAAATAGGATGCATGGCCACCCTAGGCCTAAGTTGAGGGATGCAGTACTGCTCCTCCTCAAAAGACATTTTCCCCATGTAGTGTCAGTTTAACCCTTTCATCCTTGTCTCCAACAAGATCTAACAAAATGTAATTGTGTTTTCTCACACTTGTTCCTCAATTCCCTGGCCTCTGTTTCTTCCTTTACACTCCCTCCCACTGTCAAAATTAATAATTGTAAGCATCCCGAAGTCAGGGACATGAAAATCGACTCCCCTTGTGTGTCCCCCTACATTCTAAGCCAGGGTGGGGAACCTCGGACTCAGGGGACAAATTTGACCCACCTGGGGTCCCAATCCAGCCCTCTGAGGCTCATCTGGGGCCCCAATTTGGTCCCAAATAGCCATGTCCCACTTCCCCCTGATCATCAATCATTTGGTGATTTCCCAGTTTGTGGCAGCTTTTCCCCCCATTCTAAAAGGTTGAAATGCCTCTCCTAAGGCTTACTTACTGGCAGTGAGAGCTTTAAGCTACAGTATGCTGATATTTCAGCCCCACCCTCCAATGGGATGCAGTCCCCCCCCCCAAGCTTCTCCCAAATGAAATTGGGCCCTCTGGCTGAAAGAAGTTCCCCACCGCTGTTCAATGTATTATTGGAGAAAGGGGAGAAGAAACAAACTCACCCTACTCTCTGCATACTGCTCATTATTTTGTATGCCTCTATCATTTCCCTCCTTAGCCATATTTTAGCCCAGTGTTCTTCAACCTTGAGTCCCCAGATGTTTTTGGCCTACAACTCCCAGCATGCCCCAGTTATTTTAGCCAAATCACACCCATGCATACACACACTCCCACAGTCTTCCCCCCCCCCAAAAAAAAGTTGCTAAGGGGTCTGGTGCAAAAGGTAATAGGCTAGGCCTCCTCTGCCCCCTTTATAATTTGAGCAACGTGCTGGAGACAAAAACAAACAAAAAACAAAAAAACAGGGGGGAGAGGCTTTTGCCTTCATGGTGCTGCTTGTAGGCTGTTCACCATTGGAAACAGGGATCTGGGCTAGATGACCTCTTGGTGCGATCTAGCAGCAGGGCTCTTCTTACAGCCTAAGGTCAGCGAGAAAGAAAGCCCAGTCGACACCCCACATTGGTTTCTGCTAGTGCCGGGGGGGGGGGGGGCTGGGGCAGCCCAGCTGAAGCCTGCACTAGTGTCCATGCCCTCAGCTGCATCCCCTCTCCGAACCTGCCACTCAAGCATGGGGAAAGCTGCAGTGCTTCAAGAGCTGACCTAATAGGCTAATCAGCATTCCTGGACAGGAGTCCGGGATGGTCCCGACAGCTTGTGGCTGCAGCGCAGAGTCAGTCAAGCACGTGGAGGGGCAGATGCCCACAGCAGGACCGGGAGGCAGCCAGCAAACAACCCCCAGCTTTGGGGATATCAGCATACTAAGCTGGGGGCTTCTGAACCGCAGCCTGCCCATCCTCCTTCGCTGTCAGGGCCTAGCAGGATCAGAGGCAAATGATGCGGCCCAGGGCAGTGACAGGCCAAATCCAAAAGCAGCAACCACCAAGAGGCAGGTAATGTGGTCCAGGATAGGCTGGTGGTCAGCTTCTGAAAGGTAAGGCATAGTAATCTATATAGCTACTCAAGTGACGTGTTTCTCAAATTGGGAAGCCAAGGCTAGGACAGAGACTTATATAAGGCCAGCAGGGCTTCTATTGCCCCCTCCCCAAATCACCTTATTCCTCTGAGCTAGCCACTCTCAGGGTAGTGCTGTGCTGTAGCCGAACTCAGGTGAGCTATTTCCACCGACACGTTGCCCCAGTAGTCCAGAGTGTAAAGTGCATGGGCCCTGCTGCCAGCATTCCCCAGTTCGAGACCACGGGCACTTTACACTCCCCTCTCACCTCACTTATCATCTCACTTTGGGTGGTGGGATGGGGGAGAGAGAGGGGGAAGGAACTGCTTCATGTCACATCAATCCTCTAGAACAGGCTTTCCCAGTCTGGTGACCTCCAGATGTATTGCACTGCAAGCTGAACTCCAAGGGCCAATCCCTGTCCACCAGGCCCTAGAAAGCCTAGAAACCATGGGCTTTCTGGGTGCCGGTTTGCACAAATTCCATTGGCGGTTTAAAAAAAAATACACAAATTGCAGTCCACCTAACAGATGGAAGTCCACAGGAAAAAATTCAACTGAGCCCACTTCTGATAATTGGATCAGAAGTGGGCAGGAAATCCGTCGAGCTCAAATGAGCCAGATTTCCCTGTTTCGGTACATCCCTAGGCCACGTCTCAGCAAAAGTTTGCTCCTCAGTTCATGCAACTTGTCTCTAGTGGGAGACATTGCTGAGGCTCCTGACCACTTGATCCAGTTGGTATCTTGACCACTACCTGGACCCTGACTTCTGCTTCTCTTGGACCACACACCTGTTTCCAACAATTTGAAGATATTTTTCCTTCCTCCATACTGGCTGCTCAAAGAAAACCTTTTTTTAAAAAAATTGTACCTCAGTTAGCTGTTGATATGGCCCACAACCCCCCTACCCTAAAAAGAAAAAAGTAGGCTAATTTAGAGTCCATTTCACCATGTAACAAACAGTTAGGTGGATTGACCTTCAGGCCTAATCAAAGAACAACAAAACCACAGGGAGATATTTATAATGCAGTGTGCCAGCTGCTTGACCTCTCTTCCACCAGACCATGTCACCCAAGCCTCTCTTTACCACAGTAATGCCTCAGTCTGCCTTCTCCCAGTCCCACATGTGGCTCTTAAAGTTTCCAAACCCCATATGAGCTCTTGGAAATTTAGGGAGATGGCACAGCAGAGACATAGGAGTCTCCCAGTGTTTGTCAAGCAGCCTGGTCTTCGGATCCATTCAGAGATGGCCATGAACTCAAGCCCTCTGGGCCATGCAGGAGCTTGGAACAAGGATGTGGCAAGGTGGTCCCATTCCCCCACTATGTCCTTTCTGATTCCCTCCTCCCAGGCTCCGCTGGAATGCATCCGTCCAAAGAGGTTTAGAGCACAAGCGTGAGCGAGCGGCAGCAGCTTCCCCTTTCGAGGATGTCACAAAAGGTTTTCAGTGCACAGTACCCAAAAGCATCACTCGGAGCTTTATGCTGCTACAGGGAGGCACCGGCAATGGGCACAAGAGACCGTCCGTTTCACTGCCTCGGCTTCTCTTGGCCCAGGCAGCCCAGCTGGCTTCTCTCTGCCGCTGCTTAATTAAAACCAACCAAGCGGAAAAAATGGAATGAAAAAAGAACAAGAGGGGGAAAGAGATGGAGAGAGCGAGTGAGCTTCCTGGAAAAAGAAAAAAGGAGGGAGGGAAGGAAGGAAATGTAAGCTTGGCCTGATCTGTGTATTAACCAGCCAGCCCAAATTGGACTTAGTGTAAAGACAGATGTAACATTTGACTTGTGGCAGGGGTCATTTGAAAGCATCATCACCACCCTGAAAGGTATGTATTTTTTTCTGCGCTATAGCAAGTTTGGGGTGGGGGTGTTGGGAGTTTCCTTAGCAAACTGTGGGATTTGCAGTTCTGAGAAGGAGTCGGGGTGGGGGTAGGATGGCCAGAGATCTTCAACAAAGAGTTCCAAGCCCCAGACCCAGCCCAGGATTCTTTGAGGGAAGCCTTAACAGTTAAATGGGCATAAAACAGATCCACGATTTTAGCATACATGGGCAATTCCTCCATGTGTTTTTTTAAAAACAAAACAAAAACAGCACCAACAACTCACCGGCATATTCTGGGTCCACATGGGGAGGGTAGAACCCAAACTTGATGAAAATGGGGATAGGCACTCCAAACTTGAACCACTCTACCACATAAGGAGGGGGCTGGCCCGTCAGCGGATGGATTACGTCGCATCCCAGGATCACACTCTCCCCGGCACGAGCTGTCACAAACTCGGGTTCCTCCCTTAAGCCGTGGGCACCTGGAAAAAAAGAAGGAGCGAGGAGGGGGGAGATTAGTGGCCTCACATAAGGTTGAAAGACCTTTCCAATCCAATAGTGTAGTGCAGTGTTCTCCAACCCTGTGTCCCCAGATGACAAAAACATCTGAGGACCCAGGGTTGGAGAACACTGGTGTAGTGGTAAATTTTGAAGTGCGGGCGCTCATTATGACAGTCCCTGTAGCCACGCCCCCCAGAAGAGCCCCAAAACTCAGGCAGCTGTGTTGATCCATATCAACAAACCAGTTCTACTGGTCTTATCTCCACCAAGAGCAGGTCTTTTCCAAAGTTCATGAGTCTCAATTGCCTATGCCCTATTCTAGATGAAGCCACCTCAAAATATGATCTATGTTATGTTTTTATTTCAATGTGTTTCATTGTTCTAATCTATTTTAAATTGTTTTTGTGAGCCACCTTGAGTGCCATTTTCAGTAGAAAGTTGGGGTACAAATCAAATCAATAAATAAAATACTTTCATTAAAACCGGGAACAATATATTGTTGCTGGAGAAATTCATTTCCCCCCACCAAATTGAAGCTAAGCTCAGAGGAACAGGGAATCCTGGGGGGGGGGGAGGGGAGATGACATCAGCATCCCAGCTAACAAGTGTTGGCACTACGTCTCTGCAAACCCTGGCTCTACTACACTACTGTTCAAATCACCAAAATGCTTAAAGCCGGGGAGCTGGGAGAGGAATTGCAGGAACCAATTTAGCAAAGGGTAGTGTTAGCTGGGCTTGGCAGAGAACCCAGGTCAGTAACTCTTGTTCTCAGCAGGAACCAGCTCTTCATTTGATGAAGGATTGAATGACGCAGAAACGTTGGCTCCACCTGCCGACTCACTCCCAAAACTGTCCCGAGTCATAGGTCAAAGGGCTCCTTAATGCCTTCCTCCTGAGCGGAAACAGTAACAGAGGTTTTGGTGGAGCCCCCTCATTGTGTCATCCTGCAGCACCACTCATTCCCCTGCAATCGCTGAAGCAAAAGCAAATGGGATCTCAAAGGAAGAACTCGGTCCAGGCTCTGTTAGTGCTCATATGGTGGGCAGGGCAGGCGGTTCAAGGAGCCTTTAACTAGGGTCTTGGCTCACAGAGAGAAAGTAGCAGAGGTGTGCAATGGGGAGGGAGAAGCTCTTAGGAATGTGGAATATCTTAGGAGCCCAATGGGAAAACCCTTGTGGGTCAGACCACTGGTTGCCTGCCCCTAGCATTGTAAGGGGAAGGGAGTCTCGACTCTCAAACCACGGCTCTAGCACTGCTATGTCAATCACTGATCACACAAGTCTGGCAGACTGAGCACTGTGCTCAGGGGTGCCACCTAGTCTGCAGTACCAGCCCTGGGCTGTACTGTACTATCCTGTCAGCTGACCCCCAAGGGCCAATCCCTGCTTTCCAAGTGCTAAAAAGCCCTAACCCCAGACTGCATTTCTCAGTCTGAGCAACTTGCCTCATCAGAAGAGACCTTGCCTCTGCAAGTGCCTGCCCCTCCTGAGCTGCTGCTTATTTCATAGATTTCATAGATCATAAGAGTTGGAAGGAGCCTACAAGGCCATTGAGTCCAACCCCCTGCTCAATGCAGGAAACTAGAGGAGGGGTCTCCCATCCACGTAATAACCAGGCCTGACCCTGCTTAGCTTTCCACATATAGACAAGCCGCCTTGAGTTAACTGCCTCTCATCATTCACACCTTTGGCCAGGTCCCCAACATGGGCAAGAGGCCAGGTTGGGGACCTGGCCTCTTGCCCATCACTGCTGTCACTGGAAATCAACCTGTTCCTGCCCTGGACTGTGATACTTGCCTCTGGCCCCTTGGATCGACAACCAGTTGCCCAGGTGAACTCCAAAACTTGGCTGCTGGAGGGGAGGGAGCTGGCCCCTGGCAAGTATATGAAGACAGTGCCTCACATACCAGAGCACCCTACATCATGGGGAAAGTACCAAGAGGTCTCTCTCTCCCCTTGACAGGTTTTGTGTCGCAAAGCCAATGTTGATGATGGCTGAGTGTTTAGTTAAAACGTAGGAAACTGACTTATACCAAGTTGGACCATTGGTCCATCAAGCTCAGTAATGTCTCGACTGCCTGGTAGCAGCTCTCCAGGGTCCCAGATAGGGGACTTTCCCAGCCCCATTTGGAGATGCCATGGATTGAACCTGGGACCTTTTGCATGCAAGGCATGTGCTCTACCGCTGAGTTACAGCCTTTCGCCTCGATACCATTTAGGAGCGGAGGGGGGAAATTCCATCTGCTGAATTCTTTCTCATTGCAAGCACCTTGGGAATACTGTTTTGCTCCTTATCAAGGTCAACACCAAACATGCACTTGGAATGCTCTGTGTGTCCCACATCCTTTCAAATGCTCCTCTCACTTTTGGCTGCCCAGTGAAGAGGGCCAGGCTCCCAGGATGAAAGTGTGGGTCAAGCAAAGAGCATAGGTCGCCAACATTTTGGAATAAAAACATTGGGCATCTCTCCAAAAGGCTCCAAGGTGAAGTTGACTACTCAGGAATGGAAGCAGGAAAGAGAGAGAGAGAGAGAGAGAGAGAGATAGAAGTGGAGAAACACCTGTACAGTCATAGGAAAATGCACCTATTTGTGCAGAAGGCTAGTTTCTAAGGTAGCAAGGTAAGGATGTTGCTCTGTACCACCCCTTCGAGGTACATGGGCCAGCATCCTCTAAAAAGGTCCCCTGCCCAAATGGGATTTACCTCCAGCCTACAAAAGGCAGAGTCAGGCATTTGCCAAATCAGCCTCTCAGCATTGCGCCAAGGTGACCTTCCTGCAGGGGATCCCCACCCCCACAACACACATCTCTCAGCCTCTCGTTCCAGAGAAGGGGAAAGAGGGGGGAGTGAACTGGCAAGAACCATATGGCATTTTATTTCATTTTTTCCCCTTTTTCGTTGTTAAGCCTCTCTGCATCGCCTAATAATACCTGCAGGGAATGTCTCTTCTCCTTGTAGCAGGAGAAGCATCCATTCATAAACCAATTTGCCCTTCCAGCCAATAAAGCACTCCAAAAAATCCCTGGAACAGGGCCTCCGATGGGGAAACCGCTGACACAGCCCGGGCTGCAGTACAAGCAGTGACAGCGTTGTTAAAATAGCAACACGATAAATTACAGTTGCTGCTACACCCGGTGACAGAAAGCGAACCCAATATCCATTACACACATGCACACCCTCTCCAGCATGCACACACCTTCCTAGGGCCTGGAATTACACCTCCACCCAACGTGTAAGCCAAAATCCATAGTCAGATGTATGCACCCATTTACACACCCAACTCTAAGTCCAGAGCACTTGAAGAATGTGTGAATGCACAGAGACATCCAAAGCATCAGAAGGTCTGGCTGGTAGTTTCAAGGTGTTTTGCTGACGGAATCTATCATCCTTCCCTAGTGTCACTGACCCCCAATCTCTCTCTCTCACACACACACGCACGCACGCACGCACGCACGCACGCACGCACGCATGCACACACAGAGTGGTGTAGGAGTAAGTTCTGAAGAGCAAGCACCCATCCTGACAGTCCCTACGGCCATACCCCCAAGGCAAGTCCAAAAATGCAGGCAGCTGTGTTGATCCAGATCTCTGTGTGTGTTTAATATATCTGTATGTATATACATATAAGAGCGGGGGAGCGAGAGAGAGCAAGCTCACAATATATTGTTGCTGGGGAAAATCCATCCACCCCCACTCAGCTGCTGGGAGGATTGCAGCTAAGCTCAAAGGGAACAGGGAAGCCTGAGCGGGGTGTGGGAGCGGGGAGGGCTGTTGGCAGATGAGGTCACCAACTCTGCTGGGCACTCCGAGCCCGAGCCCGTGAGCCCTGGCTCCCCTACACTGCACGCGCTCACACATGCACACTAAAGCTGCCCTGGGTTCAATTCCCACACTAACCCCACCTCCGGGGAAGAGAGGCCATACCTTTGCCTGCTGGCTTAAATGCCTTTTAAAGAGAGATTAGATTAATGTACAGAAGAGATGTGCCAACAGAGGGCCCCTGGTGCTACCAGTCCAAAGGCATTCTGCAGCTATTACGTTTTGCCATCCTTAACAGGATGTGTGTGTGTGTGTGTGTGTGTGTGTGTGTGTGTGTGCGTTAAGAAAAAAAGACAGAAGAAGTGGTGGGAAAACATGAGAGGATTACAAATTGAAGGTGTCATTTGGAACTCTCCCCCCCCCCCCACTTTACAATTCTGCATGTGATAGCACAATACAATCCTAATCTGGAAGCATCCCAGGTTCAGAAGCAGTTACCTCTGAATCACAGTTGTGCCAGGGGGGGGGGGGGAGAACAGCAGGGAAGGACCACTGCATTTATGCCCTGCTTGTGTGAACCTCCAGTGCAGCATGCTGGTCTCAGAGGACCTTTGATCAGCTCCAGCAGGGCTCTTCTTGTGTGTAAAGAGCATTGTAAGCAAATTCATGGATCACCCCTCCAGTCAATGAGAGCTTTTATTAAAGCTAATAAAAAGTATATCAGAACGAAAGCCAGCCTACGCCTTGGTTCCTACAGTGGGCAGCCAGATGCCCCAACAGGAAGGCCAGAAGCATGGCATGCATGAGCCCAATGGCACCTACTCACTCGTGTCTCCCAGCAGCTGGTATTCCGAGGCATACTGCTTCTGATACAGATGGTAACATAGTAACTATTGATAGCTATTCTCAATGAATTTGCCTGATTCCCCTTTCTAAGGTTGGTGGCCATCACCAAACAAATATAGCATATAGCACACTGAGTAGAAGATTCAGCAATGCATAATGGGGAGACGGATGCCTCAGACAATTGTCCTTAATATTATTTATTTAGCAAATTTATGGATCACCCCTCTGGTCAATGAGCGCTTTTATTAAAGCTAATAAAAACTATATATCAAATTATAACAAAAAGACAGAAGCAAAAAAAAACCCAAAAAACAGCTTCCAATGTAATAAGAGCAGACAGTGACATTAACCATTAAAAGCTCAGCAGAACCATATCTTCTTCACCAAGCATCTGAAGGAGCCTCCTTGGGGAAGGAGTTCCATAACCAGGGAGTATCCACTAACCTCACTTGTCTGGGTTGTGGGACATGGAGTACAGCCTCAGATGATGAACACAAATTAGAGGCAGGCTCATGTGGGAGAAAGTGGTCTCTCTCTCGGATATCCTGGCCCCAAGTTGTTTAGGGCTTTGTAAGTAAAAACAAACAAACTTCAGTATCTTGAAATGGACTCAGAAACAAACTCAAAGCCAGTGATGCTGATTCAAGACTGGGATTACATGGTCTGCAAAGCGCACACCAATAGCAGTGACTTCCTAGCACTTTTGAAGGGCAGCACCATATAAAGCAAGTGACTATAGTCACTATAACCAGATTTGCCTCCCCCAGGAAGGGGAACAGCTGGCAAAATGCACAAAGCTGGGTGTCCGGACTAGGTGTGAAGCCCAGGGGAAGCAGACTGCAACTCGGCACTCACTGCCCGTTCTGGGTCTCCTCAGGCAAGGCATGATATGAGTCACAACAGGACCTTGGATAGCACACTACTGGCTGAAGTATTCACCCATAAGGGGCTGTTGTCCCAGCAAAGGACTGCCATCAACTGAGGTAGATAATGAGTTCACTATTAGCATACACTGTTAGTTCACTATTAGTATACAGGATCGCAGTGTTACCAGTCCCTGTTTTCATCTGTGAAAATGTTGGAGGGTATGTAGTTCTGTGGGGAGTGGGGCTGCTAAGGATTTAATTTGTTTGTTTGTTTGTTTGTTTTATTACATTTATATCCTATGTTTTTCCCTCTTGCAAGGAACCCAAGGTGACTTACATAGTCCTCCTCCTCCTTTCCATTTTATCCTCACTACAACCCCATGTGAGGTAGGTCAGGCTGAGAGTCAGTGACTGGCCCAAAGTCACCCAGTGAGCTCCGTGGCCGAGTAGAGACTAGAGCCCTGATCTCCCGAGGCCCAGTCCAACACTCTCACCACTACACCACTCTGGCCCTCATCTGAACAAAGAACCATCAGTGCCTTCACCAAACTACAGCTCCCAGAATTCTTGTGGGGGTGGGGGCAGGAAAGCAGTAACAAATAACAATCTAATAGAACAAAGAGGTGAGCAGAAAGCAGATCTCCAATGTTTTGGATATCAGTTCCCAGCATTGACTATTGGCCATGCTGGCAAGGGCTTCTGAGAGTTGAAGTCCAAAACATCTGGAGATCTAGATTCTGCTCACTCCTGTAACAGAAAACAGATAGACATCTGTAGAGCAGGTAGCCAGTCAGTGTTGAAACATGCAGGGGGTGAGGGAGACAGAGGGAGGAAGCCCAGTCTGCTTCCACGAAATGAGAATTTCAGCACTAATAAACACAGACCTGATGAATCGGTGGTGATTCTTGCAAAGATATCCTTGATGCCAATGACTAGAAGATTATTTTGAAATGGAAAGAGAGGGAGGGGGAGGGAGGGAGGAGCTAAAATGTTCAGGAAGCTATATTCTGTGCCCAGTTTAGTACTACATTCTGCAATCTTAACAAAACAGATCATACACCCAGCACCGGTTACAGAATCAAACACTGCAATCCTATACATGTCTACTCAGAAGTAAACCCCACTGAGTTCAATAGGGCTTACTATCAGTTAAGTATGTATAAGATTGCAGCCTTAGAACTGCATTAATTAACACTTGGGGGGGGAACACTACAGAACCACATCAGAGCAACCCTGAAAGTTAGAAATTAGTGGCTAAAGTAATTGCTTGGCCATCCATTCATACTTCATTAATGAAGACTGGCCCTTTTAAGTAAAGCCCGTCACTCCCTTGGGGGTGGAAAAACAAAGTCTAAGCCCATCTCTCAAAATACTACCTGGATTTAGAAAGTATATTAAAATGTGGACTTAATTTTAAATCACTAGATTCACTGATATGTTAGTCAAAATCAGGGCAAGCAGCAGCAGCAAAATCTTGGCGATTAGGAATAAGGGTCATTGCAGAACTGTGATGGTCTGGAACCAAGAAAAAGGCATTTTGTTAAAATACAAAACATCCAAGCCTCATTTTTTGGGGTGTGGAGAGCTATTTGGCAACTTGGCATAGGAAAGAGTTACTAAATCCAGCCCTGCTTCTTGCAGTGGGAAACGTGACCCTACAAAGCACGTTTTGCAGCTCCATGTTGTGATTTCTTCTCATTAGTGTTATCAAGTGAAACTTGACGGAGTATCTGCAGAGAGGGATGAAGGGGAGGGGTCTCAATCCAGGGATTAGTATCTACATCAGTCTTCCCCAATTCTGGTTTGCGTCAGGTGTTTTGGACTACAGCTCCCATCAGCTCCAGCCAGCATAGCCAATGGTCAGGAATGCTGGGAGTTTTAGTCCAAAACATCAGGAGGGCACAGGGCTGAGGAAGGCTGCATTTTTTTGATGCATGGGCATGCTGGCTGGGGCTGATGGGAGTTGTAGTCCCAAACTACAGGTCTGGGGAAGGCTGCTGTAGATATTATTAATCCCTTGATGGAGACCCCTCCCCTTCGTCCCTGTCTGCAGACGCTCAGTCAAGTTCAATTTGACAAGTTGGGGGAGGCCAAGATACAAAGGCATTAATTAGAAGCAAAACTGTTCTGGCTTGGCAGTCCCTTTTCCCTCCCCCTACCCACCCCGGATCCCAGATGTGTGGGGTGCAGACTGTAGTGAATCAGTGATGAGGGAATTGCGTTCTGCCCAAAAGATGCCCTTAATTATCCAAAAGTTTGACAGGCAAGGGGAGAAGAGAGGAAAAAGGCAAATTGGCACAGATGGGGGTATGTGTTCTTGTTGCGGGGGGGCAACTCTGCTTTTCCAAGCCAGTCCCCAAACTGAATGCAGAACAGAACAAGAAGCACTGTTCCTTCTTCCCAAACCTGACTCCTTGTTTAGACTGGGGTGTGTGTGTGAAGGAAGAACTGGAAACATTTTGGGCCCCCTTTCCACCACAAACCCCGAGATCATACACACACACACACTGAAATGGTGTCCCTATCAACTGCGAAAGGAGGGTCAGATTTTGCCTTCATTGAAACAGTCTACCCTCACCCCATATAAATGAATGGCAGCCATTACATGGAAGAAATTATAGGGGTGCACTACTGGGATGGCGGTGGTGGTGTGCGGGGAGGTAATCCTGCCTCTCCCAGTCCCAGCAGATCCAGCCTTCCAAAGAAATCAAGCCAGATCGTATCTGCATAGTCCCCACTCTGGCTTCTGTTTTTTGATCATGCACAATGAGGTATGATGGAACGCCATGCGGAGCTAGCATTTAGCCACGCAGAAGATTCTAAGATCCCAGGGCCGCACCTCGGCTCGGGGAGCTCTGAGTCAAAAATCAGCTTTGCCTCCCTTCACTTCTCCCTTTCCCACAGCCTGTAGTAGAGGACCACAGCTGCCGCCGCCGCCGCTGCTACTGACTGCTGCCTCCTCCTCCTGTGAGGTATCTTCGGAAAGATGGAAAAGCTTTAACTCCTCCCAGCTGCTCTGCTCTGCTCTGCAGGGCTGGTGCTGATTGGCCTAGGATGACATCACTGTTTTTTCCACAACAGGAGTCTCGTATGCTGGCAGGTCTATTTTTGGCACCCAGGAGAAAGAGGCATTAACCAGCAAGTGGCCCCAGCGGGGCCCCAGACAGGCTTACGAGGAAGGTCCCTCTGGGACAGAGGTGGGACAAGCGATCTTGATGCAGCAGTTTGCAGGAGCTGGCTGGATACCTGGGGATGCTCTGGGAAGCAGCAGCACCTACAGCCGCCAACCTACACACACACACACACACACACACACACACAGCATTTCCTCCTTCCTGCTGGGAAAGGTGATATGTATATATGGAGGTTACCAGAAGGGAGCAGGGACATTTTTTTGGTGGGGGGGGGGGAGATGGGAGAAGAAGGATATATGAGGTTTAAATGCAGATGGCACTGCATAAAAATCTAGTCCATGGGACTACAGATAAGGAGGTGGGTGAAGTCACCTGCCAGATGTCCCTTTTTGAAGGCACTGCCACTTTTAAAAATAGAGTGGAGTGTGTGTGTGTGTGTGTGTGTGTGTGTCCACGTGCGTGTGTCACAGGGAGGGAGGGAGGAGGGGAGAGAGAGAGAGATCCATCACAGTTCAGGAGATGGAGGACAGCTCTCAAATGTCCCCCACCCCAATCGCAAAAGCAGCTTATAGGAAGCAGGTACTGAAAGCTCCTCCCTCCCACCCACCCTCCATGCAAAGCCTGACTCTCCCCGCCCCCCCATGCACATGCTTTGTTTGTTCACACCTTGATGCGCCTCATTATCGCTGCATTTCCAATGTGGCTGAGGCTTTCGCAAGCCCTCAGCAGAGGAGATGACTTCTTCAGCTGCCTTCTTTCCCCCTCTCCCTCCTCCTCATCTCCCCCAACCTTCTAAGAAAGCTCTCTTGATGTACAAATGCAGAAGGATCAGGAAGCTGCCATCTCCCACACTGAAGACCAAGGAAAATGGGGAGGGGAGGGGAGGGGGTCCCTAATTTTTATTGCAGCCAACATGCAAAATGTTGCAAGGAACAAGCAGGCAGCTCTCAAACTGGCAGCCCCAAAATTTGTTCCCCAGCCTGTCTGGAGCAGGTTCTATTTTTCCCTGACCTGGTGGTATTATCTGCAAATGCTATTCAAAAACCAGTTGAATACCCATCACTTTCTTTGCAGTTCTTCAGCATAGATGGCATTTGCTTTTAAGGGTTCGACAAAAACATCAACAGAGGATACTCATGACATTCTAACTGAACCTCCATAAACAGAGGCAGTGCTCCTCTAAATACCAGATGCTAGGGACAAGCCAAAAGAGGGACAGACATTACATTCATGCAGGCTGGCTGCTGTTGGAAACAGAATGTAGAACTAGTGGTTTGTTCCAGCAAGGCAATTTATCTTGTTCACTTCAGAAAAGAAGATACAGCTGGATTCAGACACTAGGAAGGAAACTAGAGCTGTGATAACTTTCACACCATCCCAAATTATATCTATGCCACCAGCAAACTGTACCTTATGACAAGGGTGGGCAGAAGGTGGATCAGGATATTTGAAGTGGATCGGCAGGGTGCTTCCAGACCAGGCTTTTGTTGTACAATTGCCCTGCTGCATTCACAGAACCTTCCCATGATTTCCCACCACTTCTTCAGATTTTATTTTATTTTTTCTCTTTTAAGGAGGGGCTTAAAAGTACATCAATCACTACAGCTAGTCCATTACTCAGATCTGCAACTGGGAGGAAGGGGAGTAAACACACCAATCTCACAACTTCAGGTTGTGACTCAGCTGCCAACATGGTGAAAATTCACAATTTCTCATTTAGAAGGTAAGGGGTGGGGTGGTATGTGTGGATCTTGTCCTTTTATTTCCGCAGATTTTTCTGCTCCTCTACCCCATGGTGCCACATATCCATGGAGTGTTTAGGGCCTGCACAGAGTTTCAAATGAGTTGTGTGTCCCACCCAGGGCTTTTTTTCTGGTGGAACTCACCAGAACTGAGTTCCAGCACCTTTTCTTCTATTAATTGCATTACAATTTAATCGCCATCTACGCCCGAGGAACTGTAAGCCAAGAGTTCCGGTACCCTTTTCTCCAGAAAAAAAGCACTGGTCCCACCCCTTCACACCCCAAAAGAGTGTTTTCCTTCCTCCCCACTTGCATTGCTCACTCATGCAACAGTTTGCACATCCAGCCACCTGAGACATTCGGTGCTAACTGTGCCTTCTTTGGGCTCTGTGGAAATGCCACAAAAAGGCGGCAGTGGGATTGAAAGTCCCCCTGTCATCCCCTGCAGAACAAGCAGCCCCTTCACTGTAAAAAAGGTGGCATGGGGTTTGAACCCCCTTGCCAGTTTCACTTCTAAAGTGGAGGGAGTGGGACTACTTTCAGACTTTCAGCAGAGGTTGTGGGGAGGCATTTCAATTTCACTCCTGCTTTCCCCCCCAGGCATCTCCCCCCCCCAAACAGCAAAGGCAAAGTTTGCACACACAGCTCCCAGTATATTTATTTTGTCAACTGAAAATAAATCTGAACAAACTAGAAATAAGGCGGATCCTGGAAACTTGTCCAAACCAGCAGAACTACTACAATATGCCCAAAATTGGACCGGGGGTGGGTGGGGGGGACGGGATGTTCTTGCTCTCACTGTTGCAAAGGGAAAACCTCAAAAACCTTAACCACAATAAGTGCGTTTTCATAAAATATTTTAAAACCTCTGACTTTAGGAGCCAGTGTCTCATGCAAACACACACACACAAACACACAGCTGGAGTTAGCAAGAGCTCATGTAATGCAGTGGCTGAAGAGTAAGATGGGAAGTTGATGGCTTACATCAGGGCTCTCCAACCTTGATGTTGCTGGACTACAGCTCCCAGAATCCCTTGCCATTAGGCCAGCAACATCTGGGGACCCAAGGTTGGAGAGCCCTGGTTTACATCTTACTCCATCAATGAACCAGCTGATCAGATGCTGGAACATGAATAAAGTTAAGTATCAGCTTGACCAGTGCCTGGATGAGTGACTGCAGGGAACTCACTGCAGACCGCTCTGAGCTCCTCAAAAAGGAAGAGCACGGGTAAAAATACAGCAAATAAAATTCCAGATACATTGTTCTGATCTCCTTTGAGGAAGGGCAGTGCATACCTAAGACAATGGATTGGCTGGATTACAGTCCCTTCCCCATCCTCCTTTAGGGCCAAGCAAAGGATTGCTACCTGAACTAGGCTTTCGGTTTGGTGCTTGGAACAACAGCAGTGCCCTGAACTGCATTTCTGGCACCTCCCAAAGCAAGTTCCCTGCACCCCTTGGCCAGCCCCACATTCCTCAGCTAGTAGTTTTATCTAGCATGGAAACTCAGAGCTAGTCCAAGCCATCTCCAATACCAAGCAATTGCAGTGTCTCCCCAACACACTGCTGGAGGCCTGCCAGCCAGCGGAGGACTTGACGAGCCTTGGCACAGTCCACTGAACTCTCTTCTCTCGCAGTCAGCACCAGGGCCACTCATTCACCTGTAGGGCTTTCCCATTTCAGTGTAGCCAGCAAGACAGACAGAAGTGCAAAGCAGACAGATGGGACCAGGCCATGGATAGCAGGAGAGTCAAGAGAAGGGCACCCAGCTGAGGCTGGGAATCTACTCCAGGCTGCTATGGCTGGGACCCAACCCAACCATCTGTGATGGACTGTGTGTGTGCCAAGTTGCTTTCGGGCCTAAAGGAAGTATTAGTGAACAATAGGCAGTGTGAAGCTTCTATTTTGATTAGACCTGGCAGAAATGCTACAGGCCTGGCCCTTGCCTGATCAGGCAATCAAGACTTCTGCTAGTCTTTGCTGCACTTCAGGCTCAAGGTCAGCTCCCAGGTCTAGCCACTAGTCATAGGGTTGTGAAACTGGAGGATACACCCTGCAAACCTAGTTTCAGGTATGGCCCTGAATCAGTCTGGCTTGACAAAATGGGAACATGATACTCATAACAGGCAGGCAATGATACTCATAACAGGCAGGCAAATGAATGCAGCATCTGTATACAGCACGGACACACAAACAGCTCATTTTGCCAAATATTCTCGTGTGTGTGTGTGTGTGTGTGTGTGTGTGTGTGTTGTGGCCATCATTTAACCCCACAATGAACCAGAATGAAACTAGGCCCAGGACATTGTGAGGGATGCAAAATGACAGCCAGGTCACTAATACAGTTGCAGTAGCATTAAAAAAATATAGGGAAAAAGAAAAGAAGAACTGCTACCACCACCACTGAATCCCACCCCTGTGAGAAAGTTGGAAAATTTCTCCTCTTCCCATTCCAGAAAATTTCAGCCAAGTAGCCCCTGCAATTTTGTCAGCTCAGCAATGCGACTCCTCACCATTTGTTAGGATTATACAGAGAGCCCATAACGATGGCCTAGCTACACCATGGGAAGGCAGGATTGAACTCTTCATCAAGTGCAGATTGAGATCAGATGTGCAATCAATGCATGTCTGTATCCACTCAGACCTAACAAGCAGTCACATCCATACCAGAGTAAGCTATCACTTGGCGAAGGGGCACTTCTGTTCACCCTCCATCCCAGCAGGTCAAAGCAATTTCATTGGTGATAATGCAAAGAGCAGAGGATGGAGAGGTGCCAGGCTCACTGCCCAAATCTGATCCAACCCGAGGAAGAAGTCCGGAGATGAAGCTGGAGACACCATTTCTCAGCACACTCCTCAGGTAGACAGACTCCTGATTGATCCCTCATCTCAGTCCTCAGCCAGCTTCCCGATCCTGCCACACTACTAGCAAATTTGAAATTTGCTCTTGTCTGGATTGTGTTTCGAGACCCTTCCTCGTGGGCCCCGCTGACAGGAAGGAAGCCAGTAATTCAATCTCAGTGCAATCCTTTAATGGTTTCTCAGCACAAAAAGGCATAACCACAGCAACTCCACGTCTGCATGGAGATTGACAAGAAAACCGACAGCTAGACTAGCTCGTCACCTGGGAATATGCCCAGCAGTCTTCCTTCCCTAAGTGTCTCAAGCAAAACATCCATTCTAGTATCGGAATAATCCTGTGCCCTTTATTCCATTTCTTGCTGGGGAGGATTTGGCTGCCTGCAGTCACTTTGCAGAATACATGAGCACTTGTTGCCAGCTACTCCATCCTTTCCACTGTCTCCCTCACCAAAATGACAGTTCAGCCTATCTATTCCCAGTCCATGTCAGTTTTACATGTGTTCATTCATAAGTCTGTTCTATTCTATCCCATTTCCGCATTATTTAGAGAATGCTTTAAACAAAAATCTGCACCAAAAAAATCATATTTCAATTCTTATTTCTGCATGTTTTCTCACAAAATACACTTTTCTAAATCTATTTTCTCTCAAAGAACACATTTCTAAATGTATTTTGTCCTAAAAGAACAGATCTTTATATGCATTTTTGAATGCATTTACTGGGCCAGGAACTGTGTCACACAATTTGGAGAAGTGCAAAATCCAAAGAATATGTAACCGTATTCCAATCCACATATTATTTCGGGAAGCATGTAACAGGCAGGCTCACTTCAAAATGTGGAATGAATGAAAACCTCAGTCATCCAGAACTCTTCTGCATCCCCTATCATGGTTAACAGCCTGTGATCGACCTCTCATCCTCCATGAATTCATCCAAATCCCTGCCTTTAAAAAGCCATCTAAGCAGTGGTGTAGTGGTAGATTCTGAAGTACATGCACTCAGCATGACGTTCTCCATAGCCACACCCCCAAGGAGGGGCCATAAATGCAGGCAGTTGTGCTGATCCAGATCAACAAGGCACTTTTAGCCCTTTTCATCTCCACAAGGAGCAGGTCTTTTATAAAGCTATTGGGTCTTCTTAATTGCCCATTCAAGACCAAGCACCCCCAAAATACTTCGCATTCAAACACGACTAGATATTGTTGTTGAGAAAATTCATCCCTCCACCCCCAGCTACTGTGAGGATTGCAGCTAAGCTCAGAGGAAACAGGAAAGTGTGACCGGGGGTGGGGTGGGGTGGGGTGGGGTGGCAGATGACATTATTGTCCCTGCTAATCAAAAACTGCTGACGCTGCACTCCTGGGAGCATTACATCAGTGCATCGAACTGATCGAAGTCAGTGGGTATATCACCCACCTTGTGGCAGTACATTCCATATATTTGTTGCCCCTTGTGTTGAGAAGTTCATTTTGTCTGTCCAGCAACTGCTGCCTATCAATTTCACTGGCTAAACCTGCATTCTTATATTAGGGAGGCAGGGAGGATTTTCTCTGCTTTCTCCACATCGTGCGTCATTTTATAAAACCTCGGTCATGCACCCCCTCCCCCAGCGGACCGTTCCCTAAACTAAAAAAGCCCCAAACGCTTTAGCTTTCCCTGCGTTCCTCCCATTTAGGCAGTTGCCTTTTCCAGCCTCTATGACATCGCTCCTGCTAACTGCAATTTATAGCCCCCTGCCAATGTTTGGGATATTTCCCCCTAGAGGCCATTCACATGAAGGAGGCAGCCTTCTAAGCAAACGCTGATTTCATATGCTACTCAGCATCTCCTCCCGTTAAAAGGAGGGAGTGGGAGAAAGAATAGATGCGGCACGGGGCTTCGTTTGTTCCGGGCTCATCCGCGGAAGCTATTTTTAATACCAGGGCGGTGTCCCGGAATATGTGTCATAATAAAGATGAGTGCGTGTCTCTCATTGCTGCACAGCAGAGGCCTGTCCTGCAGACTCAGGGTTAAGGAGCAAGGCTTCTGGGGCAGATGGCATGGCTTCCAGCAGGCCTAAGCCCCAGCACCTCTTCTGAGAAATTAAAACATCAGATTGTGCCATGTGCCAAAAGGCGCCATCAGGACAGGACTTTGGGGCAGATGCTCATGGCCCCACTCAGCAGAATGAGCAGGAGGGCCCCCAAACACAACAGGGCTGGCTTAGCCCATTTTGAGGTGAGCAAAGTAATACATATTGCCATCTAAAGAGAGACCCATTCTTGGACGTCCCATTCAGGGCTGTGCTTGAAGCACCACTTCTGCAGGCACGGGCACAGGCTCAGCCACGCTGCTTCAAAGGCAGCTCTGAATGGGGCATCTGAGAGTCCCAAAGCCCTATCCTCCTCCCCCTCCTCCCCATCTTGCTGCTTTCCCATCATGCCAGACTCATCTTAGCTCAGGGCTTTCCCTTGCAAAGATATGAAGTCACCTTCTCTCTCCTCCCTCCTGTCTCTGCCACTCTGGCCTTATTTGCATGCCGCATGCCTATTGGTTGGGGGGGAAAAAGAGGATGGGATGGCCCTCCCTTGATCTCTTTGCCTGCTGCAAGCTCATGGGTAGAAGCATGAGCCAGAACCGGAGCACATGCATGTCACGTACTGCCAAAGAGAAAAGAGATGTTTCCTTTTCTTCCTCTTCTCAATGCCACCCTCCCCTTCCTACCTCCCCCCCCCCAGC
Organism: Shinisaurus crocodilurus; assembly: GCA_021292165.1. Taxonomy (NCBI): domain Eukaryota; kingdom Metazoa; phylum Chordata; class Lepidosauria; order Squamata; family Shinisauridae; genus Shinisaurus; species Shinisaurus crocodilurus. The sequence goes on along the minus strand of CM037884.1, from coordinate 8,951,254 downwards.
AAATACTCACTACTGTCTGCCAGGTGCAGAATGCAAGCCTTACAAGTAATTGCTCTGGCAACTGCTAAAAGAACGATTGAGTTGTAGGGATGGGGGAGGTTGTCTCTGGGACAGTTTCTTGGGGAGCATCGGCATGTTTTTTGTAGGGCCAGCTCCTTCCACCTGCCACCGTACAGATCTGTCACTGTCAGTGCTGGGCCATCGGCAGCCAAGCAAGCAGGCAGCTAAAGTGCAAGCCACGGCAGCAGGAGGGCCAGAGTCAGAAGGAGCACTCACACAAATCCACAGAAGCAGCACCAGTGTAGAAAAAGCAGGGTCAGGCGCAAGGCTCAAGCCTAGCCAAGACACCAACTAAACCAATGATGCACGTGGGTAGAAGCACAGGCAAACTGGCCAACCAGGAGCAAAGTCGCTAGAAAGAGAGGAAAGGAGGTTAAGCAGAAACACCTGGAGCAAACTTGGGAGCTGCACAAAAGCAACCAGCAGCTGACAGCTGCCTGGAAAGAAAAAGAAAAGACCCAGGCCTAACCTGGCAGTATTTATAGCCAGCCAGGAAGATTAGGGTGGCCACGTACACTTCTCCAAAAAAAGAGAGGAAATGCATCACCAAAAAAGAGGACACTGATTTGCATCACATTTGCACATGTTAGTTGATCGATGACAAAGTAGAAATCATTACCATAGTTGAAACAGAAATGTGATACATCCCAGCCTAGTGGGGAAGACTGTGACCAGGTGATCTGTGTGGTTCCTGCTCAGCCTGCTACCCGGGACCAGGTGCTAACTGTTGATGGACAACTTCAAGGTTCCTGCTGCTCTCCCTTTCTATAGTACTTTATCTTTAAAAAGAAAGACTTGGACTGGACTTGAACTGTTCTCTGACAGCCCCAAACAGAGGACTGTCCTAGGTAAAGTAGGACACATGGCTACCCTAAGGAAGAACCAATGGGCTGCCAGGACATGGTGATCCATGCTGGGACAAGGGAGCATGATACTGTTCCTCCTTCCACCCATCAGTACCCTTGAGCATCACAGGAATATAAGAATCAGACTTATTCAGGTGGACTATTTACTCATCTAACCCCCTATTGTCCACTGTGACTGGCAGCAGCTTCTCCAGAGTCTCAGGCAGATGGTCTTTCCCATCACTTGCTACCTGATTTTTTTACACACACCCCTGGAGATGCCAGGGATCGAACCTGGGACCTTCCTCATGCAAAGCACAGGCTATACCATGGAGGTGTGGTCCCTCCCCATGTGGTGTGTCTCACCACAAGGGGCACTAGTATCTAAAAAGGAAGCTCCTACTTCGAAGCTCAGCCAATCCAGTCAGCCTCTGGGTGCCTGCATCTATGGAAAGAGTTTCTGCTATCTTCTAACTAACTCATCACTATTCCCAGCATACACACATGGTCCACTTTCCTTATACTCCTTATACAGGCCTGTGGCTTACGCTGGCTCAGCTTGTCTGAGCGTGGAAAGCTAAGCAGGGTCAAGCCTGGTTATTACTTGGATGGGAGACCCCCTCCTCTAGTTTCCTGCATTGAGCAGGGGGTTGGACTCGATGGCCTTGTAGGCTCCTTCCAACTCTATGATCTACGAAATCCTTATTTTTTCCTTCTTTGTTGCTTCCATCCAGAGGTGGTGTTAGGGATGGGCCACTAGGACTGGAGCCCCGAATCTTTCATTTGGAGCCCCGAAATCTCTGGGAGGTCCTCTGCCCCACCACCCTGCTATCCATGGCATTTGCTGAAATAAAGGTACAGGGGCTCTGAGGATCTCTGTTGTACCTGATCCCCCTGGATTAGCTGGCTTTTGGCCCACATGTGCTTCACCTCCTGCTGCCCCCCCCCGCCTTGAATCTTTCTGCCTGAGGTTTTTTTCTGACATCAAATGCCCTCCTCTCTCCTGTCCATACATCCCTTTTTATAAATAGGGCTGTCCTTAGGAGGCAGGGTCCTTTAAAGACACAAACACAGAGAGAGAAACTTTAGAGCATATGTAAATTAGCATATGCAAATGTGTGCATTATTTTTGTCCAGTGGGCCTAAGCCCCAGATCTTTTTGGTACCTTGCACCGCCCCTGCTTCCATCCACTCAATGATAGATCAGATAGAAAATCCTGCCCACATATGGGGAGAAGAACTCCCTCCCTCATTTTATTATGTTTCCACAAGGTTAGAGTCCTAAAAAAAAGAGAGGAAGAAACCACTAGACATAAAGAAAGAAAGAGAAAACAGATCTTCAGGGGTTTAAAAAGAAAAGAAGGAAACATCTATCACACTGCTTCTAGAGAGACACGAAGCTATCACCAATCCTTCCCATCTTCCAGAGACTACAGTAAGTATCTTATTGTATTATTTCTGTGTAATAGCAAAGAAGTAGAAATACACATTAGCGTCACTTTGAAGCTATTCTTCGGTGGGGGTGGGGGGAGAGACAACATAATGGCAATAAATGGATCTTAATAGATGCAAATTGTACAAGCTTTCCTGGCCTTCATGTGAGAAAGTCAACCTTCTTTCCCCTGCCTAGGGTGATTTTGACCTGTTTAGTCAGGGTAATTTTTGTTTTGTTTTTAAACCCATGATCAGACTTTTTCAAAAAACTGTTCTTGAGCACCAGGGACCTGTTTTTACTTCCCATTCCGCAAACATGATAAATGTTGTTACATGGGGGGGGGGGGGGGACAGGGAACTCTATCTGTCCCAAACAGTCATGCAGATGCAAGTTTTGGGGCCAATGTTGGAGCCAAACTAGAGCAGTGAATAGTTGTATCCTCAAAACAGACCCAGAGTTAAGTGTTCACAAAGAGTATCCATGGCCAGTCCCTATGGAAAAATCTAAGCAAAGGAACTTGAAAGTGAATGCTCGAAAAGGAGGTCATAAATTCTAGCCTAACTTTCTGGCTCTTCAAACTAAGTAACAGTGTGTTAAAAAAACAACCCAGATGGCTCAAGCAAATGAGCCAAACAACCTCCAAAGTCACTAGTCAATATGACCTTGACAGAAGAGCGTACTTGATTGTGGGCCCTCAACCACTTTCCAACATTGGCGGATATAAGGGATGTAACTACCCAAACAATAATAGACTTTCTTCCTTCTAAGGCAAATGAACAGTGTATAACTAATGCTAAATTCACAGACTTGCATCCAACATCTGATAACTTGGAGTTGCACTTGCTTGTGTGAACTGACACCAATGCAAAAAGTGGCCATTTTTAGGAGATCTGAAAGTTCTGTCTGGGTTGTTCATTCACACATAGAATCATAGAATCATAGAAAAGTAGAGTTGGAAGGGGCCTACAAGGCCATCGAGTCCAACCCCCTGCTCAATGCAGGAATCTAGGTCAAAGCATCCCTGACAGATGGCCGTCCAGCTGCACCTTGAATGCCTCCTGAGTGGGAGAGCCCACCACCTCCCTAGGTAGTTGGTTCCATTGTCTTATTGCTCTAACAGTCAGGAAATTTTTCCTGATGTTTAGGTGGAATCTGGGTTCCTGTAACTTGAGCCCATTATTCCGTGTCCTGCAAACTGGGATGATCAAGAAGGATCACTCAGTGCTGCTATCATGAAGCAATGAACATGCAAACATGGAAAGGCTGACAGGAGGAAAGTCTCACTCCACTTCTTGCACTCCAAGGTGAATTGATTTAAAAATCAATGCAATTTAAATCATGGGCGGGAGGGGAAGAGATGTAAATAATTGATTCAGATCTAGTTTACTATTTTGTAATTCATGTATTTCCTGAACAAGAGCACATACTAATTGGCTGCTATAAACATTTAAAACCTATTGATTTTCAAATGCAGTCTTTACATTACCTACACTGCAATCCTATGCATGTTTACTGAGAAGTATATAAGATTAGGAGCATAATCTGTAACATCTGGTCATGCATAATTCCCTATGCAGTTATATCTGCTTATGCATAAAGGAAACCATTTCTGAAATGTATGGATTTCTGCACACATGCAAGGACACCGAGTAAGATAGTTTATTTGCTACTGCCATTCATGCCTTGGTGACTTCCAAGTTAGATTACCACAGTGTGCTCTGTGTGGGGCTGCCCTTGAAAATGGTCCAGAAACTTCAACTGGTAAAAGATGGTGGCACCCTTCTATTGACAAGTGCTGTTGCCACCTCACACACGTATTCTAACACTGTAACACATCTACATGGGTAGCCAGTTTCCAAGTCAAGCTGAAAGTGCTAGTTTTGCACTTTACAACCCTAAGGGTACAATCCCATCACCCTCCAACCTTGCCTGGGGGGACCATAGGATTATTTGGAGTTCCAGCTCCAAGTTCCTGTGAACATGGAGCTGGGACTCTGAATGCGGAGCTCCCGCCCCACCGCACCCCCCTCGCAGCCGGCACAGAAGGAATTGCGCAAGCTGCCTCCCCGAGGTCGGAGAGGAGGAAAGGGGCATGCCAGGGGGCAGGGAGGGGAGGAGGCTGGGGCTGACGGCTTATGTCATATCCAAACAACCCCCCAGGCTCCTTCCCTCCCACTCCAAAGAGCTTCATCTTGACATCCGAAAATGGCCATCTATGAAATGCAGAGCACAAGGCATGGCAGCTGTGAAGGTCACTGCCGCTGTGCCTTGCACCGTGCATTGGATACTCGTAAGCCTCTGAGATCAGAGGTTTACATGTGTCGAGGGTGGGGGCAGTAGGATCGTGCTCTAAATGGTCTGAACGCTGATTATCATAAGCAATGCCTTCTCCAGTACAATCCCTCAAGTTTTAATCAGTCAACGAAGCCAGGTTCCAGCCTCTTGTGAGGCAAAGTTATCACCTGACAGCAGCACCTTCTTTGTTGTGGCCCCAGAGCTCAGCCATCTGTCTATTTCCCTGGCCTATTTTTCTGACAGGTTAGGATAGTATACGTATCCTATCTGGCATTTGGAAGTTGAGATTAATGTTTTGCTGCTATTTTATAGTTAAATGTTTAATTAATTACGTACGTGTTGACACTCCTTTAAATTATATATTTTATTTTATTATGTTGAAAAGTGAGTTAATAACACAGGTGAAAAGTGGTTAATAATAATATGAATATTTTTGTTTTAATATGTGGTACCTGTGTTGAAAAGGTGGTGGTGGTGGTGGTGGTGGTGGTGGTGATGATGAGGATGAATCATCATCATCATCATCATCATCATCATCATCATCATGATCATCATCATCATCATCTGGCACAGTCCAGTAAAGAGTTAGGTATGCTGCTCCATGAGCTAAATGTCAAGAACCTTCCAGCTGCAAGGCTGATAATTACTGGGCAAAACTGTGTTTCTCCATGAGGTGGAAAGTGTCCATGCTGTTTGGTCAATAGAGTCATAAATATTCATAATTTGCCACAACAACAAATACAATGCATGACCTATTATAGTATCATTTATAATGCTTGACCCAGAAGTCAAGCATTTTACCTCATGGATTTCTATTTTACCTAGGAAAAAACAGGCTTTAATTCAGAGTATTTAATAAGAAGGTCACCAGTCCATTTTTGAGAGAGGTGTAGAATTCCGCATGCTTGTGTGTACTGAATTCAGATTTCATTTTGAATCCGGTTTCTTTTGAAGTGACAATTGATTTTTATTAATAAGATTTTTCTAAAAGCTCTGATAGTTTTCTATCCTGTTGAACTCACCAACATAAACGGTTGTGGGAAGGTCTGGAAAATTATATTGCAAAATATAAGTAGGTTCCAGGCAGGAGAATGGAGGAGAAGAGAGATACCCATCTTGTATAACCCTTAGATAGAAGAGAATGAAGAGGCATTATTTTTGCTTCTGTTCGGTCTTTTGGGTGCCTGTTTTCTCCCTTTTCCCCTCTGAGAAGTCAGCTGAATTAGTCCATTCTGCCTGAACAAGCAGCAGCATCCAAAACCTCCTCTCCATCCCCTTGGTACCCTAGGAAGCTGCCTTCCCTGGCATGCCTTGCACACAGAAGCGACCACGCTTGTCTGTATAATCTGGAGGGTTCACTCAAGGCCACGGGAAAAGCTTAGAGGATGTTAAAAACCATCTCACCATAGGCAGTGTGTCCAAAGCATGGGGCTTTCTGCCATCCACAGGTAATCAAAGGGTTCAGTGGACCGCTCCACCAGTTTATGAACCCAGCTGCCTGGCATTCCAAGCAGGCTTGAGATACACATCCTGAACCAATCAGAGACTGCGGAACTGGGAATGCATAGGACTCTTCACCAATCACAGCACTGCCTCCCTAACTGCCTTTGCCTAACTGTGCCTCCAGTGACTGCACAGTTGTCTCGGGCAATGCCTGATCCATAAATGGAAGGGAAAACAGGCCAGATCAGGGCTAGGGAACAGCCCACTAGGGCTGGTGCCACGAATCTCTGGAAGGCCCTCTGCCCCACCACCCTGCTGTCCATGGGCACTTGCTGAAATAAAGGGACGGGGCCCTGATGATCTCTGTTGCATCTGATCCCCCTGGATTAGCTGTCTTTTTGCCTATATGTGCTTCACCTCCAGCTGCCCCCCTCCTTGAATCTTTCTTCCTGAGGTTTTTTTCTGAAATCAAATGCCCTCCTCTCCCCTTTCCATATATCCCGTTTTACAATAGGGGTGTCCTTAGGAGACAGGGTCCTTGAAAGATAACACAGAGAGAGAGAGAGAGAGAGAGAGAGAGAGAGAGAGAGACTTTAAAGCATATGTAAATTAGCATATGCAAATTTGTGCATTTTTTTGTCCAGTGGGCCTGAGTGCTGGATCTTTTCAGTACCTAGCACTGCCTCTGCACCAGATAGTCTTCTCACACTCCTTTTTGCCTTTCTTTTCTTGTGGCCTCTTCCACTGCTGCCAGGTAGAAATCTTTTTTCTCTCTGGCTCTTCCACTAAACCAGCCTTAAAACTCCTTGGGTCTCAGGCATCCAATTTTAGGTGGGCATTGGCTATTAGATTTGGGGTGGGTAACCGGAAAAGAAAAGATATTGCAATTTTTCAAATAACAATGTTGGAAATTTTACTGAGGAAAATATGCAAATAGGGAAGTTTTAAAATCTGACTGGATACACACATATATACACAGCAAACAACAACAACAACAACAACAACAACAACAACAAAACCCATATGTGCAAGAGGTTATTAAAACAGCCAGAGATAGATTCCACCAGCTAACCTCACTAGACTGCATCCCTATTTTATCCAGGTCCCTTATCCAAGCAATACTTTACTGTCATTGGTCCAATCAACCAGTTTTCCATGTTCCAGCAGCTCTGACTCTTTCTTTTTCCTAGGACTCTTCTGGCCTTCTTTCTCTCTCCTTCTCTCTCTCTCTCTCTCTCTCTCTCTCTCTCTGCCCCTCTGCATTTCTCCCTCTGGTTTATATCTCTAAATCCTCATCCTCCTCCTCATCTCTCCCCAGTTCCAATTAATCAGAAGAATAGTTCCTTGTTCATTTCTGCAAACCAGGTTTCTATTTCCTGAGTTAATGCCTGGTGTTGTTTTCTCTCTCTATCTTCCTCTGACCTTCTGCTGAACTTTATAACCTCTTCGCTTTATAATCTCTACACTATAAACCTTTTGTCTGAAACTAAAACACATACATACACACAAGATTTAACCCCATAATATCATAAAACTAAACTAAATACAAAAATGGAGGACAATTCTTTTCCTTCATCATCTCCCTGGGCTCTCCCCAAACCAATCACAATTAAAATATTAACAGTGTCCAGGGAGAAGCATATCAACTTGACAATGGCAAACTGTGAGGTAGTGAGCCTCTACCTCCTCCACTTGGAACCTATCCTACTGAGACAACGCAATGAGTGAGCCCCACTTTAAACTCTTGAGGAGAGCAGGGGAACGTGGACAGCATTCTTCTCCATTCAACCTTGGGGAAAGGGGAAAAAAGAAGAAAGAAGAGCCCAGCAAATCCAATGAGCTCCCATCATTTCCCAAACTAGATCTCATCTCAATGAGAGAAAACCACCAAAGGTATAATAAGCAAAATGTGGTGATGCACAAGAGGCAACGTGAACATAAGAAGAGCTTTGCTGGATCACAGCAAGGGTTCATCTAAACCAGCATCCAGTTTCCAACAGTGGCCAACCAGAAGCACATATACTGCCACTGAAATTGCAGGTTCCACAGCTAACAGCAGTTGATGGAGGTGCCACAAGACTCTTCGCTGTTTTTTTTTGGTTTTTTTTATTTTTTTAAGTCATCTAAGCGACTGGCCATCACCCCAATTCAAAGCAGCTGAATTCTATAAGTGAATTATATGCTTTGTGAAGTACTTTCAATCATCCATCATAAACAAAGAGTGAGAAGGGGAACCATCAAAGCTAAGCAGGAAGGAGCTGGTGAATTGGAGGCTTTGCGCTCTCTGGATCACACATCACATCGCTAGTCAAACCCGACAGGAGCCAGCATCTCTGGCTGAGCTGTGGGGGTTTTGCTCAGCCGGTTAGAAACTGCACATGACAGAAAGCTGCAATTAGCTGCTCAATCATCTAAGAAACTTCCGAGGAAGATGCCCTGATTCTGCAGGCCTTCCCCACCCTGACCCCATGCCTGCTACCCACCACTGTAAAAAACAAACAAAAAAGGATGTTTAATTGCTGAGGGGTGGGTGTATCCATGCCACACCACAGGAGGATCTCCCTCTCTGGCCACCTCTGGCGACATCCATCACCAAAGATCACCAGCTTTGTTTGCAACTCCATGATCAATGACCTTTTTTCCTCCCCATTTTGCTTCTCTGGCTCTGTTACAAAGCAGCATCTGGAGCGGGGAGGGGGGGGAGTTAGGTCGGGCCTTTGAAGCTACGTTCTTGCTTGTAAACCCTGATTTTCCAGATGGAATGACTGAGATACATGGAGGTCAAGCAACTTGCTTCAAGGTCATACTGCAAGAGGCGTGGTGAGAATAAAGGGGAAGGGACTACAAGACACAAAAAAAACTGAATTGTTGGAAAGGGGGAGCCTAACAGTTTGGGCATCATCCTGTTCGGATGAACCGAGCTCCCTGCAGCCAAAATGTTCAGAGAAATTCCCTCCTCTGGAAGTGGACAAATGGATAATCTATGCTAGAGGGCTTTTCCCCCCATTACAGCAGTGCCTGGCTCATTCACGTGGCACATGATGCCCTCCCCAAATCATTCTCTATTTCTGCCCTCACGGACTAGATTTTTATTTATTTTTCATGCAATGGTGAGTGTTGAAAGCCTCTTACATTCTTCTGGTGTGCCAGATCACTTATGTTGACAATAGGAAGAGACAGTGGGGGCTGGTCAAGAGATCCACACCCTCCCCTTTCCCCACCTCTCCTGCTTTATGAGTGAAAAAGTGCCAAGAGTTCAAAGACTTGGGTCCACATGGAAGAGAAGGACCCTGTGACCAGGAAACCTTGCCCCATTTATGCTTTGGAAGCTGAGACAGCAAGAGGACCAGGGCCAGCCGGTTTGCTCAGCCGGTTAGAAACTGCACATGACAGAAAGCTGCAATTAGCTGCTCAATCATCTAAGAAACTTCCGAGGAAGATGCCTGATTCTGCATCCGGCAGCTGATTTTGGCTGTCGTGAAAGGGCAACACATTGTTAGATCATTAAGGGCACAATCCCACGCGTATGTCTAGACAGAAAAAAGCCCTACAACTCCCAGCATGCCCTAGCTAGTCATGCTGGCTGGGGCATGCTGGAAGCTATAGGGCTTTTTTTCTGTCTAAACATGTGTAAGATTGCGCCTTAATTCATTATAATTGTTGCATTTTTATGGCTAGGGAGAGGGAGAGGTGCTTAATGGGCTTGGAACCAGGCGTGTAGCCAGGGGTGGGCTGGGGGGGCTGCCCCCCTAAATTTTCTATGCCCCCCTAATTTTTTTTTTACAAATAAATAATTTAAAAAACAGCTTACAATTTTGTCTTTCACAGGCCTGCGAACCAGATGAACTGCCCCCCCTACTTTTGGGGCACCCCTCAGATCATTTAGGTTGACTACGGGCCTGCTTGGAATTGGGGTCCCCTTGGCACTAGTCTGACACTCTAACCCAGGGGTGCAGAATCCTTCCCCTTGCCCCACCCCCTTTCCCCCAACCATCAATCGTTCAAAAATGTTGAAATGCCTCCCCCAAGGCTTCATTACTGGCAGGAAGAGCTTGAAGCTACAAGGCATTACTATTTTTGGTATTCTGGCCATGCTCCTTTTGCCTTCCTCCCCGCTGACCACTGGAATGCAGCCCCTGAGAGCTTTCCCAAAATTGAATTCGGTCCTGGACTGAAGATGTTCCCCACCCTTGCTCTAACCACTATGCCACGTTGGCTTTTCCATACCGGAATGGTTTAAAGCAGCCGCCACTGGCAAGTAGCCTTGCCACCAAGCTTGGATGAATACGCTCACCCCTGTGTGTCGTTCCCCCCCCCCCGCCGCCTTTTGATTGGGGCCTAGGAAGTAATCACGAGGAATCAGATTAATCTTTGCCTGCCTAGTGAGACTGGAGGATTACAGCTCTCACTCTCCTCCCAAGAGCTAGAAGCCAACAGGACCACACAGTGGGGAGGAAGGGCAGGGAAAGTTCCCCCAAGTCTCAGCCAAGATTAAAAGGGATAAGACAGGAAGGCAACCAAGCTACCCGCGGCCAGGCACCTCCTAGCCCAACGCTACCGACTCAAAAGCCTGGGGGGGGGGGTGAGAGAATATTCGATGCTGGAGTCACATTTGCCACTGTACTAGAGCAAACAGGACTTCAGTCACAAGATGCAGGTGAGGGGGGAAAAAACTATCCAAAATCCACAGCTGGGCAATACTTTTATTAGGACCAACTAAATGTCACAAACGCTTTGAGTTCTGCAGAAGTCTGCATCGCGCTAGGTGGTACAAAAAGCAGGGGGTGCGGGAAAGAAACAAAAAAACATCCAAAAATTAGGCCATATGTTGTGGCCATGTGGTCTGCATTTTGGACCCAGTCTCAAGATTGAATTAATCACTGCTAGGTGCTGCAGGTATCCAGTGAGACCTAGAATTCTAAGACAAGAAACACCATTGCTTCTTGAACCCAACAGGGCTTCCCATGCATGTTTACTGGGAAACATGTGCCATGAGACCCAATACATACTGCAGACTCTACTTTAAGAGAGAATTGATGGTGGCATGATAAGACAGTTGTTGACAGTCTGGTATACTCAAGGCTGGTGTCAAAGTTTCGGCATGGCTGGGCACCTGTCGAGGACCGACAGCCCAGCAGGGGGCACACTGACAAGAGTCCCCATCTCTTCCTCAACCTTGCAACATGCTTGTTCACCCACCTCTTGTTCCAGCCCAGAAGGACTGAGCAAGAAAACAGCAGTGGTGGTGAGAAGGAGGGCCAATGGCTCTCCAACTGGCCAGCAAGCAGGTGGTAACAATGATGAAGAAGAGGAGGAGCAATAGTTGGCGATAATGACGATGAGGAGTGAGACTCACAGAGGGATGGGGCCCTCTGAGGGTGTGTTGCCCAAGAGCCCTCCAAAACCTGGCGCCAGCACTGGGTATATGGTACAGACTCATTCCTATTGTCCCACTGTCATCTCCAACAGGGTTTTGAAGCACTACCAAAGCCTAACTCTGGGAAGTGGGGAGGAATCACAACTGTGAGGGGCCGTGGCTCAGTGGCAGAGCACCTGCTTCGCATGCAGAAGGTCCCAGGTTCAATCTTCGGCATCTCCAGGGAAGGCTGGAAAAAGTCCTGCCAGAAACCCTGAAGAGCCGATGACAGTCAGTGTTGACAATACTGGGCTAGATGGACCAAGGGTCTGACTCAGTATAAAGCAGCTTCCAATGTTCCTCCTATGTACTGTTTGTGTCATATCAATTCCTTGCCAACCCCTTTTGGGGTGGTGGTGGAAAGAAACCTGATGAAACTTAACCACAGCACACCAGACCTATTGATTAAATGTTACTTATTACTTGTTACTGAGAGCCAGTGTGGCGTAGTGGTGAGAGTGTTGGACTGGGACTTGGGAGATCCGGGTTCTAGTCCCCGCTCAGCCGTGAAACTCACTGGGTGACTTTGGGCCAGTCACTGACTTTCAGCCTAACCTACCTCACAGGGCTGTTGTGAGGATAAAATGGAGGAGGAGGAGGAGGAGGAGGAGGATTATGTAAGCCGCCTTGGGTTCCTTGCAGGAAAAAAGGTGGGGTATAAATATAATAAATTAAAAAATATATTATGTTACATGTATGTCCTTCCCATACATGATTCCCTCCCGCTTCCACCACACAACAGTACAACCAAAAATACCATTTGGAATCCCCTCCTGCAAGAAGATGCTCTGCCTTCCTCTCAGCTGTCCTCCCCCCCCACACACATTATGCCTTTAGAAGCCACATCTGCTAGAACATTTTCCCGCTGTTCTGTTCTCATGTCTAAATATTTGATTTCATTTGTATTATATATATTTTGAGGTTTGTTTCAATCGTTTTAGAAAATGATTAGAAACACACAAGTAGAACAAAGTGAGGCATATGTGTGCCATACACACACACACACTGGAAGGTGATATTAAAATCCCATAAATGAACGCATTTCTGTGCAAGTACTGCTGGTCCCTTGTCTCCTCTGCAGCTGCTCACCCTAATGTTGAGGAGAAAGAACAGGTGTGCCTGTCGCTGTCTCCATCAGTCTCCTATGGTAGGAGCTCCTGAGGACCAGATAGCACAGCTCCCAAGTGTTTGGAGGTGGGGGGAGCCCCCTCCCATCTGTTTTGCATTGATTTGGATCAAGTGCTGCCTTGAAGTATCCAAACCAGAAAGTCAGGAGGACCAGCAGATGAGATTGATCAGATGCCCCCTTAAGATTCCTTTCAGTATGCATGGTGTATTTGCAAAGAAAAAGAGTCAGCAGTTTCGGCAACAAAATCCAGGCAAGCAAGAACTATCCCTTCCGGTGGTCTGGCAGAATGTCTTTGCATTTATTTATTTATTTATTTATTTATTGACCGTGTGTGTGTGTGTGTGTGTGTACGCGCGTGCGCGCGCGCGCGCACGCACACACACAGATACACACCATGACCACATATATGAAACAATATAAGCATAGATTTACTATATCATACGTTGGACCAGGTTGACACAGGCTAAAGACTATCCTAAAGACTTTGTAGAGCTCCTTAACATATGCAAAAGTTTTCTCCTCTCCACCCCTCAGACATGTAGCACTATATATGTACCCTGGAGATATGTGCTTGAACATACAAGCATATTTACTAGGGTGAGTCACTGGAGTGATTTACTTCAATGAGTCACTGTTTCAACAAAATCAGGGGCATTACCTACCTGACACACCCACCCCAATGATAATATAATTGGGAAGGAGGCAAAACAGTTTGCCTTGTTTCAGGGGTGAGGGAAGGGATGATTAAGGGGGCTTACCATGGTAGCCACTGATTTACAATGCCCCCCCCACCAAACCTCTGCTGCCTGAAGCAGTTGACTCACACTGCCTTATGGTTTGGCCAGCCCTGCTCAGCACCCAGAATCGACATCACGGGGGGGGGGGGGAGAGAGAAATACCAGGGCAGGAGGATAGCCACAGTTGACTTCAGTAAGAGCTCTCCTCACTGGGTACTAGTGCCTTCAAGGCTGGCCCAAGTTATTTTAGTACCCAAGGCAGAAAACCCAGATGGCAACACATAGGAACATGGGATGGGACACACTCCACTGGGGAAGTTCTCTTGGAGAAGTTGTGTTGAAATGAATGGAAGCTGTGTAGGAGCACAGCAGAGGCTTCTGCAGAGAATGTCTTGGCAGACTGTGCCCCATGAATCAGATCTGAGGGGCCATGAGCACTCTGGCACCCTTAACAGCACCTAAAGACTGTCACCCACCTTCCCTTGTAGTTGGGCCACCAGGGAGAACTTGCTACTAGATGCCATGCTGGCACCAGAATACCCATCACCCACAGGGGCAGTGCTGGTTACCAGAAAGATCTGGAGCTCAGGCCCACAGGACCAAAAAAAAAGAGCAGACATTTGCATATGCTAATTTACACAACACTAACGTCTAGTAAAGGACCCTATCTCCTAAGGATACCCCTATTTGTAAAAGGGGATGTATGGTCAGGGGAGAGGAGAGCATTTGATTTCAGAATAAAGCCTCAGGCAGAAAGTTTCAAGGGGGTGGGGCAGGAGGAGGTGAAGCACATGTGGGGAGATCTGATTCAGGCAGATCAGATGCAACAAAGATCATCAGGGCCCCTGTCCCTTTATTTCAGCAAGTGCCCATGGACAGCAGGGTGGTGGAGCAGAGGGCCTCCCAAAGATACAGGGCTCCAAATGAAAGATTCAGAGCTCCAGCTTTAGTGGGTCACCCCCTAATACCACCTCTGATCACCCACAAAGTCACTGAAGTGGAACAGCCTTAGCAAACCCAAAGCATCATGTCCTCAGGAAAGACCTTGGCAGATATCAGTTTCCCACTCTTGACAAGAAACCACATTCACTTCAAATCTTTTAGCTTTTGCCAACATCCCCACCACGACCACACAGGAATTTGAGGGCTGGTTGGAGAGAGACAGCAAAAACAGCCGCAGCAATAGGACAGAATGAAACATTGGGCTTTTCCCATTCTGCCTGTTAGTAGCCTCGCGGGGACAACCTCCACTCTTCACGTTGGCAAGACTCAAAGATTAACTCTACCCACTCACTTTCTTTGGCAGCTCATTGCAGGAAGCTGAGCGGCAAGATGGTCAGGTTATGCAGAAAGAGTTGCCTGGTATCACATTGCCTCCAAATACACAGGGGAAACCCTTCAACTGAGACAGAGTTGGGAGAATCTCCTATATCCCATGGCTGGAGGCAGTTTCACTCCAACAGGGTGATGAAATAAACAGGGTTCATCTCTCAGGTGGTAGAGCACATGTTTTGCATGCAGAAGGTTCCCAGGTTCGGACCCTAAGATCTCCCATTTAAAAGGATCCAGAGACCTCAGAGAGCTTCTGCTGGTCAGAAACAACTATACTGGGATGGATGGAGCAGTGGTCTGATTCAGCATAACTCTGCTTTGTATATTCATATGGCAGGGATCTAGAGGTACCCTTAAGAGTTGTGCTTTTAGTTGGTGCTGCTTCTCTCATCTGTGCATGACAAGCTGCACTTCCCTCTTCTGCAAAAGTGTTTAAAAGGTACAGGAGCCCCTTCCTCTTTTGCATCTGATCTCTCCTGAGCATAAATTCCAGAATAAAATGTGGCGATGGACACTAGCTTGGATAGGTTTTTCAGAAGGATTTCAGGGAGGATAGACCTACTGATAGCTAAAACCCAGAACCACTGGTGGCTCCAGGATTTTGCAGGCCCTTGGGCAAGACACCCTTAATGGACCCCCTCCCTCATTGAGTCTACCTTCTCACTGTCATTGTCACCAGCTGCTCTTGCTCCTCCTCATTCTCATCATTGCTACCACTTGCTTGCTTGACGGGCAGCCAGCCAGTGGCATCTCCTGCTTCTCCTTCTCACCACCTCCATTGTCTGGGCCAGAATGAGAGGCCGGGGAATAAGCAGGTTGCCATGGTGAAGAGGAGGAACCACTCCAGGGGATTCTTGTTGGTTGGCCTCTGCTGCAGTGTGGGCCTTCAGCAGGTACCTAACCATGCCTACCCTTGATGCTGGCCCCGCCCAGAACAGCTAGATGGAACCTTCATGTTTGCAGGGTGTATACCAGTTGCCAAGGACTAGGGGGGAGAGGGAGAGGAGGAAGGCTGTTGCCTTCATGTCCCACCATGGGAATCTTGAAGGTCACTGTTGGCAATAGGATGCAGGACTAGGTGCACCCTTGTGGCAGTATCCAACTGTGTCATTCCATTAGCACAAATAACGCCGCACTAGTGAAAACTAGGTTCCAAATTATGCCCAAGAGGAAGATCAAACTAACATTTGCACAAGCACAGTTGTGCAACTGGTTGTGCATAACGTTCGCACAACCCCATTCTGCACCCAGTTGCACTTGTCCAACCCACTGTGTGACTGGCTGCATATTATGCTTGCACAACCCGTCCAATCGGTTGCACAAGCATAATGCACAACCAGTTGCACTGTGGAAAGGTTCTGCAGAGCTCCTCTAGCACTAATTGAGTTTGTGGAATGACACTGTTGGATACTGTCCTTGGTTGGATCTGATCCTGTATATGCACTAATGTTTAGGTTCCTCAGCATCCTTCCATAAAGGAGATCTGAACTCAGTCTTTGTAGGTGGGCAACTAATTTGCCTGGTGCATCCAAGAACCAAGTACAACCCACATTTTGTCTCCCAAGCCTCTCGTGCCGCACATACTGGGGATAAACAGATACATACACACACCCTCGGGTGAACCATAAATCTGTTCATGGCAGCTGGCGTTCAGCATGCTGCACATTCCACCTACAGTTCTTGTATCTGCTACCTGGGCAGACACCCACCTGCACAACCTCTCCAAGTGCATGCTCACATGTGATGTCACCAACTCTCTGCGTGCAGCACACAGTCCTTGCTACACTTGCAGAGTACTCTCAACCCACACCCACGCACTGATCAGAGTATATAGCCATCATTCTTCACTCATTTCTGATGCATGCACTCATTTACTATACACACACACACAACATCAGACAGACAAGCTCATCATAATAGCTCAGCACCCACCTCCTCTTCTTCCTTTACACTCAAACAAGCTCTGATTTCCCTTTTTAAACCCAGCATATTTTTCTCTCTCTCATTGTGCCAGTGCTGGGCTTATGGCGGGGGTGGGGGAACTCTTGTTTCTCCAACATTTATGGAGCTTTTAAACAAAATGAAAAAGACACCCCTTTCTGTACAGAAGGCAGCAGCAAAGCCCTCCTATCCAACTCTGCATTTCAGTAGGGCATTCAGGATTGGGGAGAGCTACAAACTAGGCTCACACTCAAATGCTTCAGCTGGCCTGAAGTGGCTGGAGCAGTGCTTTTAGAGAGCCAGGGTGGAATTGTCATTAAGAGTGCTGGATCAGAACAGGCCCAACAGGGTGTCAAAGGTAGGCATGGTCAGGCACCTGCCAAGCCAAGGGCCTACATCCCACAGGGGGGCTACTGACAAGAGCCCTCTGTAGTTGTTCCTCTTCTTCATCCTTGCAACCTGCTTGTTCACCTACCACTCAAGGAAGTGGGCATGTTTAGCCTGGAGAAGAGAACAATGAAGGTGAACTTGATTGCATTTTCGGATACCTGAAGGGCTCTCATGAAGAACAGGACAAAGACTTCTTCTCTGGTGCACCAGAAAACATGTCGAAAACTAATGGCTTTACATTACAGGAGGGTTGGCCAAAAATATACACTTCTTTCCCCACTCTGGTAGACAATATATCAAACTACTCACCTAGGTTGACTGTGGCAAATAAAAATCACCCTTAGGTGACCAGGCACATCACTTTTTGAGAAAATGGGAAAGGGTGTGAATATATGCCAAATTAAAACAGGGTTGTGTTTCACAAATATTCACTGCCTACAAAAAGCACCACTCTCCTTTTTTTTTTTTTTTTTTTTGTATCTTTGCACCCCTTTGTGAAAGGGTGCAAAAATATTCACCAGAAAGTGGAGGCCAGGGAAGAAGGGCCAGACTGCTCCTACCTTATCCCAGTCCAGTCACAGGGAGCTGACTAAAATGTGTGCAGGGATGTGCACCTAAATTAGGATGTCACCCATCCACACAACTGCATTGCCTTCAATACAATACACGTTCAGACATGCACCTAAGTGTGAATCCCCATCCACAGTCTGCATCAACTACTCCTGCAGCTAGTGCTGGATCAGGGCAGAAGCCCTGCAGCACGCTCAGGCAAAACCACCAATATGGCAAGGCCGGGAGCATTGGCCCCCGCTGCCGTCACCTGAGCAATGGAGATGCAAGCCTTCTCTCTCCGCCCCCATTCACGAGAGGATTCCTTTTCCCTCTGTGACATCATTGCATAGACAATCCCGATAGGCAGTGTCTGATGGGCAGAGAAGAAACCATTTTCAATTAAGAATTGGCACCAAAACAGCAGCACATATAGGAACATAGGAAGCTGCTTTATACCAGACCATACTATATTTGTCCATTGAGCCAGGGATCATCTACTCTCTAGGGGTGTTGGAGAAATCCGAAACAGATTCCAATGACTTCGGATTCCTGTGGATCTAACTCAGAGATTTTGCAGCAGACCGGCATCTTCCAAGTCACATGGATTCCATGGACTTGCAGACTTTTTTTCTTTTTCTTTTTTACTTTTCGGAGTTGTACACAAATTTAGTCGTACAAAAGTTACTGGGAAATTCGCTAATGTCTACATTATTAAAAAAAACCCAGCAACAACGTTGTAAACATCTCTGTCAGCCTCCACTTCGTAGCACTCTTTTTTTGCCCACTCTGCTCAATGATTGTATGCTGAGCATAGGAAAGTATTCAAAGTGTTAAGAGCCAGCAAAAGTTACGTAAGGGTGCAGTCCTATGCATGTTTAGAAAGAAAAAAGGCCTACATTTCCCAGCATGCCCCAGCCAGTCATGCTGGCTGGGGCATGCTGGGAGTTTTAGGACTTTTTGTCTGTCTAAACATGCATAGGATTATGCCCTAAGTTGCAGCAGACTTTTGTGTGTACTTTTCCAAGGGGGGAAAGATTCAAATTCCATCAATGGGCAGATGATAGAATAAAAGATTCACAAAACACAATTGACAATTTGCAAACCACAGAACGAATGGATTAAATAAAATCCGTACATCCCTAAGACTGGCTGCTTCTCTTCAAGAGTCTCAGGCAGAGGTCTTCCCACCACCTGCAAGCTTAACTGAAGACCACAGGGATTGAACCTGGGATCTTCTCAGTGGAGGCTGATGGCTCCAATATCATTGGGGCAGTGTGTCAACTTCAGGTTGTATTCTGAACTTTTAAGGAGCTATCCATTGTGCTGAACCTATTTTAGGGACAGGGTTCAACACCATGGATAGCCCCTTTAAAGTTCAGACTAAAACCCAGACTGGATACACCACCTCCACTGGATTTGCTGCATCCAAAACATGTGCTCTGATCTCCAATGAGCCACAGTCCAGCTCTCCCTTTGTGAAGTGTGTCACCTCACTGGTACCAAGGTGGAAAGTCTTGGTTTAAAGCCCAGCTGGAACCAACATCCACATCCCGCCAGGAGGCTGCATCTACAGAGAGGGATTCTGCTGTTTTCTAACAACCCATCACTCTTTCCAGCACACACACACACACACACACAGTCCATCACCCCACCCCCCACTTTCTCTTGTCCAAGGTTAGAATACTGTGGCCCCAAGTGTGTGTGTATGTTGGGAGGTGGGGTGGGTTATGGGATGAAATTACACCAAAAATGGCAAGGTCAAACCACCCAAAATTCAGTGCAGTACTATTAATCCTCTCCACTCCCTTTCAAGCTGCTGATGTGGCATGTGATGTGATTACTATAACAGGTATGCAGAAACTGGTACCCTAATAAAAAAAACAAAGTGATGTGCATTTTCAAGGCTTGCTTATTCCACTGCAGAGTAAATCTTGTCATTAGAATCACCCACTTTCCCCAGCTTTATTTTAAACCTTTGCATACCACCACCAATGTATTTAGTATTTACAGTGCAATAAGAAAAAGAGACACACAGAACTCAGCCCCAAGGAGCTTGCTTGCAGTCCAGAGTACCATCATCACTAATTCTGCATACAACTCAGCACCGTGGATAGCTCCTTTAAAGTTCAGAGGAAGACCCAGAGTGGATACACACACTGCCCCACTGACATTGGAGCCTCCTCCAGCCTCCACTGGCCCAGGTTCAATCCCTGGCATCTGCGGTTAGATCAGGTAGCAGCTGACGGGGAAACAACCCTACCTGAGAACCTGGAGAACTGCTGACAGTCAGAATAGAAAATACTGGCCTCCGTGGACAAACAGTGTGAACTGGTTGTAAGGCAGCTTCCTATGTAACCAAGGCACTGAGCACCGCAGAATGGGAACCTAACTTGGAGCTGCCTTGTTTGATTCTCTACTCTTTATCCCGCTGGCCTGGTATTGACTGACAGCAGCTCTTCAGGGTCTTTCTCATTGCCCCCTGATCCTTTTAACTGGAGATGCCAATCATGCATGCAAATCCTGTGATCTGCCAGCCACTGAGCTCTGTCGCCTCCCTACTAGTTTCAGCCACAAAGCCTTAAATGTTTAGAATTATGGGAGCGGCAGCCCAACGCATCTGGATGGTGCCCGGTCGGGGAAGGCTGTTTTAGGAAAAGCATCATCAGGTTCAATTGATCATTAGCCTTACATCACAGCAACTCAAGTGCCATCATGTAGACCGGGGATGGAGAAGCAGTGCCCAGACATTGCTGGACCTATAATCACTGACCATGCTAGATGGGGACTGATAGGAGATGAAGTCCAAAAAGAGCTGGAGGGCCCCAAGTCCCACACCTCTGATTTAAACTGAACCCCACTGCCAGGTGAAATAATATGACAGCAAAAAGGACAGTGTGGGAATCAGGACTTTTGATTTTCATTTGTAGCTCCCGGAAGGTTAAAAAAAATCTAGAACATCAAGGAGAAAGCCCAGCCCATTCCCTATTGTGCTAGTGTTCTGCTTGCAGGGAGTTTTCCCAAACAGGTGAGCATTCAAAAATGTGATTCCTACCACCACCACCTGCAGTCTGGAGAGTTTCAATGCAATCTACCTCAAACCTCATTTTACCGCACGTGTAGATCAGACCTGTAATGCAGCGGTAGCAATACTAGCCTTAGAAGGATGGTTCCCACTCCACACACAAATGTAAGGTGCTTAGCAACCAGAAAATAAACGACACTGGAGAAATGCAATTAAACTAATGGAATGTGAACATTGTTGCAGGAAATTTGTTCCATGAGCGAAATACGCTAATCCTGGAAATGTATGCCTGACACCATCACTTATGCACAGCCACGCTTTACTAAAATCATTTTAAGGAAATCCTTTCCCCCAACAAAAAAGGGAGAGCTGCCAAGAGGTCCTTGGCTCAAAGCAACACAGAATTTATATTTGACAGGTGAAGAGCCACACCTGTTTGCCCGTGGTGAGTAGAGTCACTTCCAAGTGACCAGGCAGAAAAGCTCCTGTGAACAGAAAGGAGTTTTGTGTCCCAGTTTCCAGATGGGAATACAGCACAAGAGACATGTATGTGTAAGGCAAGTTGAAGAAGAAGAAGAAGAAGAAGAAGAAGAAGAAGAAGAAGAAGAAGCTACTAGCTACTTGTGGACTTAGTTTGCAAAGCTGGTTTATATACAAACTTTGACAAGGAAGAAAATCCCTAAGGAGTGCTCATTCTGCTGGTCAGCTCTCTGCCTGCCTCCTGAGAATGGAGGAGAATAGATGAGCATGCAGTCAGGAATCACAGCCACAGCCCGCCCTGCTTCCTAGAAGCAGCTCTCCCTCCCTCCCTCCCTCCCCCCACCCCCCACCCCACCTCTTTCTCTCTCTGGTTAACTTATTGAAAGAAAAATCTCAGGAAACACCCCCCCCCCCCGTAATTGCTGGCAGCATTCAAATGCCTTCCATGCTGAGAATACAATGCACAGTCACCCGTTTGAGAGCTAATGTTTCATACACTTCATGAGTTTTGGTCAACTGCCCTCTGGGAAGTCATTTAAAAAATGATTAGCATTTTCATAAGATGCTCCAGGCAGTTCTAGCTTCCACACACATGCGCGCGCGCGCGCGTGCCTCCCCTATATATTTCTTTAAAGGAATTTTTTTCCCTTAAAGCCTTGCTTGGCCAGATGTTGTTTGGAACCATTTAAATATTTAACTGCCATACATAACCAATGCAGATGTGCCTGGCTAGAAATAAGACACATTCTATGTTCCGAACATGAAGGTGTGCAGTAGCAAGAAGCATATATTTGATCAGAACTGGCATCACAGCACAGCAGGAATCGCCTTCGGAACATCCCACCCACCTCTCCGAAGGCACGCAGGAAACCCACTTCTTAAGTAAAGTTGGGATCCTTCTATTGCCAGCAAGTGCCTACAGATAAAATGAGTAAGCCCTCCCTGACTTGCTACTTAACTAGCTGTGCTCAGATTTAAACAAGCCATGTGAGATGTGTTCCCAAATAACATTTGAAACTAGAAATTTTGCTTTCAGAAAACCACCTCTCCCTATATAGGAAGAATATAGTAGGCAGCTAGCTGCTGACAATCACACACACGCACACACACACACAAGTGACAGAGGTTCACAACACTTCGCTACTGAACTAGAATCTCTACCTTCTCCCTCCCCGCTTCTTTGGGACAGGTTAAAAAGATTGCTTACTTGCATACAGCTCGCTTCGCTTCTATGTATGGCCTGGAGTAGCCTTACAGAGTTGGCACTTACACAGTGGTTAGTGTGCATAGGACTGCAGTTGTAAGGGGATTACTTTGTAAAGCAACTTCAGTGTTAGCCACACAGACCAAAAATAAGAAATAAATCTTGCTGGACAACAAAACTGTCCTTGATATGGATAAAATGTATTGGTCAACCTCTTGCATTTCTACTTGGTATCCTGACATACTTTCTGCAAAAGCTTACTCTGAAAGCATTACATAAACCAGGCAGCAAGAAAATTTAATTTAAAAAAAGAGTACAAGAATAAGCTGTGCTACACCCCAGTGTTTCAGGAAAGTCTGCAAAAGACTTCCTCAAGCCTTCCTCCTGCATCCCCCTACTGTTTTGTTTTATTAATTGGTTTTACTACATCTCAAACCGCATCACTTACACACATTCTTTCTCAAACCAATCCCTCTCCGAGAAAAGAAGGAAAGCATGCTGGATTTTAAAACCTTTGCAAGTTTCTACCATCCCCTCCCTCCCTGCGCTTCCCTACTTGGAGGGGAAACTCCTTACACACGAAGAGATGAGCCAGGCAAGGTAAAAAGCCTGACATCCTTGCGCAAATCAAGGGATACATACAGGTGAAAAGGGGGGAGGAAAGAGAGGGAGCGAGTGGTCCAGACAGGAAGCATCCGATCGGAGCGGTGCCCAAAGAGGCAAGCCAAGAGTGCAAAGGGAAGAGAGAAGCAGCCGCAGAGAGAGAGGGAGAGGGAGGGAGGGAAACGTTGTACTTCAACTCACCTTGAGCTGCTGTCAGTCCTCTGGTGCTGATCACACTTGCTATCAAAGTGGCCACATACCAAATCATAGTACTACCGACCAACGAACCGGAGCATCATCCTAGCTACGAAGCGCCCTTCGTGCTGGAGACCTTTTCATCGCCCAGCCCAGCCCAGCCCTGCCCGGGGTGAGTGCAAAAGGCGCGCTGCCTCCCCCTCGCCTCCTCTTCCTTCTCATGCCCTCATCAGCCCTCCTTCTGGCTGCCTCCCCGCCGCTCTCTCCATCCTTCCTCGCCCAGCGCAGCCCGCCCCCCCTCCGCCTCTCCCAGACATGCAGCACCCGGCACCTGCGCGGCTCGCGAAAGGCACCGCCAGAGAGAGAGAGAGAGAGCGAGGGGAGCGAGCGAGAGGGAGAGCTCAGCCAAAGTCCTCTCCGGGGCGCGCAGCCTAGCCTGGGCCATTTGAGCTTCCCTGGCGACGCCCCCGCCGGCCTCCTATTGGGTGGCAAGGAAGGAAGGTGGGCCCCGATTGGTTCGAGGAGTCACTGACAGCGAGGGTGGGAGGGAGGGGGAGGGCGGGAGAAAAAGAGAGGCGCCCCCCTTCCCTCCCTCCTGCCAAGGTGGGTTGGAGCGTGCAATGCACAGAGCCGCAGAATCATGCGCAATGCCATGGAGAAGGGACTGGTCCCCCCTTTCCCCCCCCCATCCCCTCCCTCTCTCCCTGCTCACACTGCATGGACAGTTCCCCAAGAGGAGGATGCTCCTGGACCAGGGTGAAGAAGAGAGTAAAGGGAGGGGGATGCAGCGGGGCAGGGGGGGGAGGAGGCAAGCTGGGAGGGGGCGGCTGGCTGGCTGCGGAGCGCTCACCGAGGGAGAGCTCCGCAGAGCTCCCCAATGCAGCTGGTGTCAAGGAGGAGGGAGGGGACGGGGAGATGCCCCTTTGCCGAGCTCTGAAGCGCTTCCTCTCGACTTCATGCGCTTCCCACACTCCCGATGACTCTCTGGTCCCGAGTGGGACGGGAGCGCTGTCAGCTTTTTCACCCACTCTCCCCTGCCTAGCTTTGCTCCCGCAGCTGAAGCTCCGTGCTCCCCCACCCCACCCCGGCTGCTGGCCTGCCTCCTTCCCTTGCCTCCAGCGAGCAAGATGGGAGAGAGGGATGCTGTGATGCATGCTAGAATTCATAGTACGCTACAAGGGAGGGGGAACCCTGGACTTGTAGGATGCCGTCATAAAGCATTTTCGTTGACTTTTAGGGGGCTGCAGTGAACACAGCCTAACGAAAATTCCCCTCAGTGTGGTGACAGACAGGGCTGGAAGGGAACTCTTGGGTCTTGTAAGGCCCACCTCTGGGGGTTGCAGTGCAGTGGGTCTATGCGTGCTCTTCAGCGCCCCCCCCCACACACACACACCCTCCTGTGGATTAAGCAACGTCAGAACTGGAAGGAAGATTTTGACCCCAACTATCCTCAAGTGCAGTGCTAGGCTTTCTCCCCTGTGATTCGAAAGGCAACTACACAGTTCAAGGGGTGCCTTTGGAAACACCATTAGGCAGGGCCGGCCCCACAATTAGGCAGAGTGAGGCAGCTGATTGTAGGTGTCATGAAAGGGGAGGAAATGCTTAGTTGTTTAATTTATTAATATTGTGATTTTTAATTATTATTTTATTTATTTATTTTACTCCCAGGGAGTGATGCTTTGGGGGGGGTTCTGCCTCAGGTGCCAAAACAACTTGGCCAGCTTTGTGTACTTTGCACCTTGATTTGGCATTGCAGGGGATGGGGGGGGCATCCTTGACTGTTCTGCTTCAGACAGCAAAAAAATCATGGACCGGCCCTTCTGTTAGGGCTGGCTAAACTAGGGAGGGCCCATAGCTCAGTGGCAGAGCACCTGCTTTGCATGCAGAAGGTCCCAGGTTCAATCCCCCCCCCCCGCATCTCCAGGTAGGGCTGGAAAGAATCCTGCCTGAAACTCAGGAGAGCTGCCACCAGTCAGCAGCATTGGCAATACTGGGCTAGATGGACCCATGGTCTGACTCAGTAGAAGGCAGCCTCCTATGTTCCTAGGTACCAGCCCAATGATCCAGCAACACTCCGTCTATAGGGAGATGGAAGGAAGGCGATCTCTCCACCTCTGCAGTGTCCAGTGCACTACACAGCGGTAGGTCAGTTTCCTACGTTCCTAGCTCCATGCTCTTGGTGACCCCAGCCAACAAACCACTAGGAAGTGGGGTTTATATGAGTAAAATGAGTCCCCAGTGTGCATTGTGCTAGAAGGAAGGCATGGGGGATGGGGATATCTATCAGCAGTGGAGAAATAGCTCTACTGCCTTTTCAGAATGCTACTGGGGTGTGCCAAAGCAACCCACACCTCTTCCAAACCCCATCGGGCTCCAATCATGTGCGGTTCTTACAAACCTCCCCGTGACGGGGGGGGGGGGATGCCCTTGAAGCAGAGGACAATGTGCAGCTGCTGGTGCTGAGCAGGGCCAGAAGCAGAGTCCAGCCAACACATGGAGGGGCTGCAGATTGCTCCCCCACACCCTAAATTCACCTGCAGGGATAGGGGAGGCTGAGCCCTTCCCCTTTAGGAATTGGAAAGGGGAGGAAGAATTTCGCTTAGAGACTGCGGGTTCTTTGGCACATGCCGTCTCTTACCCTAAATCCCTTGAGCGGAGGGGAGAAAGGGGAAATTTAGAGGAAAGGAGATAGAGGAAGCCCCATAGTCCAACCCCTAGCTAATTTCGCATGCCCTTTGTGTGTGTGTATAATTTTTTAAAAAAAAAATAATAAAAGAGCCTGGAAGAGCATTTAGAATGAACAGCTGCAGGGGACAACAAGGCTCCTGTACCAATAATAGTTGCATAGAAGAGAGAATTTTGGCCAGGGAAGCTTTGATCCCCTGTGCATAACACCCTAATAGGACTTCATGTGCAAAAGGCAAGGGGATTATTCATACAGGAGAAGGCTATCAGTGGCTACTAGTCCTGATTGGCTATATGCCATCTCCAGTATCAGAGGCAGTATGCCTGTGTACACCAGTTGCTGGGGAACATGGGCAGGAGGGTGGTGTTGCACTCATGCCCTGCCTGTGGTGTCCCGTGGGCAGCTGGTTGTCCACTGCGTGAATAGAATGCTGGACTAGATGGACCCTTGGTCTGATCCAGCAGGGCACTTCCTATGTTCTAACCCTTTCCTCCCCCACTGCAGTCCTGACAACCCCAGGCACCAACCAGTGCTGTTAATAACTCCAGAAATAAGGTCCTGTTTGGTGCCAATGGGAGCTAATTTTCAGGAGCTAATAGCAGAAAGGATGCTTTTTTCCTCTCTTTGGGACAGCCAGTGGGGAGGAAAAGTTTAAACCACCTCTCCCCACACACTCCAGTCCTGACAAAAATCACACACACCCACCCTGCTGCACTTGCTATTAATGGGTGGGTGGGTGGGAATGGACAGAGTTTCTAATGATGCATTTACCATGACATCTAGTTTGGCCTTTGAAAAGCAGGTGGGGGCGGATTTTACAGTTTGATGCACAGCAGAGGTTAAACTTTAATAATTTAGCCTTTCTGCATTCATGTCAAACTTCTTCCCCTAACAGAAGATATTTCACCAAGTCAGATAAATTAAGGATGGAATCCTAGGCATGTTTAGACAGAAAAAAGTCCTACAACTCCCAGCATTCCCCAGCCAGTGAATTTTCGGAGTTGTAGGACTTTTTTTTCTGTCTAAAGATGCCTGGGATTGCACCTTAAAGGAACTTCTTAGTACTGAAAAAACCACCAAGCTCCAGAGATGTCAGAAAAGGTTCTTGCTAAAAGTTTAACCAGACCTGTGAGCCTTCCACAGAAATATAGGAAGTTGCCTTCTACTGAGTCAGACCATAGGTCCATCTAGCCCAGTATTGTCAACGGCTCTCCTGAATTTCAGGCACGAATATTTCCAGCCCTACCTGGAGATGCCGGGAATCGAACCTGGGACATTCTGCATGCAAAGCAAGTACTCTACTACTGAATTACAGGCTCTCACTCTAAGACAATCCAAATCCAACACTGAGAAATGTTGAATTATATGACCTGTACGAAGGTACAGGTATGACCTATACCTGCAGTGCCAGGGCACAGGGGGGTGCCAGCTAACTATCCACTGAAGAGTTGGAACAAGCATCTTCCCTTAAAACTGACAAGGCAACACTGACTTGTGTGGCCAGAATTATATTAGTGTGTGTGAGAGAGTGTGTGTATGAGAAAGAGAGAAGATTCATAATGTCATTGCCTGTTCAACAAATGGTACGTGTGTGCCTGATTATGATCAGATCCTAATGTGCAAATTTATCATTTTATAGGACAAAGACAAATCATGCATGCAAATGAGCTTCAACGTCATGAAATGGGCTACAAATGCTGTTTTAAAAAAGGTTTTTGAAAGCTGAACAAATGAGGTGGGGCACAGAAGATGGTCCTCGACTCAACTGCCATTTGGTTTAGGGATGGCCCTGACTTCAAAGGGTGGCCCATCTCCTTGGAGTGGAACTATCATCCAAATCCATGCTCAGACATGGTTACATAGAAGCACAGAGAAATGTGGCGTGGCCTCAAGGACCAGCTTCTGATTCCTGCTACTAGTCCCCCACTGCCCCTCTTTTTCTGGCTGCATGGGTGACTGGTGGATATAGCTGTGACCCACATGCCGGAGATGGATCTTGCTACTGTCATGGCTAGGTAAGAGGATAGGGAAGGAAAAATTGGGTGGGTGGTATGAGTGAGCACAAGAAGGTGAGAAGAATTCTTTTCCAGCTTGGATTACAATCTGAGCTGGAGAGGAACTTGGGGGTATCATAATGCTCACCTCTGACTGGAGGTGATTCATTAAGGAGTCTTTGAGGTTCATATTCTGAGCTATGGGAATATGAACTTCAGCAGCATCAGGATTCATAGAAGGATCCATCCAAGGGGGCCCATCTGACCATCTGAGCTGTGCCGTAACATGGGCAGGAAACAAAGACAAAATGAGCTGGGTTCCAACAACCTTGTGAGAGATTCAGACCCTTCCACCTGATCCTTGGAGCTTGCATCCCTTCCAGTGGTGCAGCTTGGACATTTTAGACCTTGGACTCAAAGGTCTTATGCCCCCCCCTTTAGATAGCCATGTGTATTTCATTTGTGAAGCACATGACTCAAATGTCTATTCTCTTTTCCCCTCAATACACACAACATCACCTACTTTACAAGTGATTCTACATTCCTGATACATTGGTGCAAAAAAAAAAAAAAAAAAGACAAAACCCACCCTGTGCACCAAGAAATGAAAAGAGATCCTCTGAGCATGTGCAGTTTTGTATTTTAAATTCACTTAAATCATAGCACCATAATGACTACAGGAATAAAAGGAAATCTGATGCTGAACACATTTACCGTACTTACAAATAAGCACCATTTTGTTGCAGAAAATTATAATATATTTTAAAGGGGAAAATGAGATAAGCATGCCCAGTTGTCCACCCCTTCTATAAAATAAGAAACGAGGCCTCTGGCTAAGTTTTGCACTCCTTCTGAGTTCCTGTTTTTTCAAGCATTGTCTTTCCTGAGGGCTTGGGGTTTTCTCTGCCTCCACCTCTGAGATGGAGTCCTTGTCCTCCACAGGTGATGCCCTCATGGTAGTCACACCTGAGGGGGCCGAGCTCCTTCTGCTTTACTGGCAGATCCTGGGCATTGCTGGTGGTGGGTGGTTCCTCCTGGTCCTCCAGCTCTTTCTCCGGGGAGGAGTCTTCCAGCAGGGGCATGACAGAAGGTCAAATAAGTATCAAGATTTCATTTTAACCTCTTGTGTCTCCCCTTCCCTCCCCCCTTCCCTTGATGATCAATGGTTTGTCACTGACTAACTGTCACATCTGGGTTGAGGGAGGAAACTATTTTGATCCTCCAGTACCAGTCAGAATGATCCACCTGTGAGCATGATTCTTTTAAGGAGAAAAAAATAAAACGATGTGGTAACTCATGCAGAATGGGTCAATTGAAACATATTAGCAACTCTTCCTCCTGTTAGCACATTTCCCAACATATCGTATTAGTCATCAATCCCACTAATAGGCTCACTTGCACAACATTCACCTTATCAGATGACAACAGTTGTCTGCCGTGTCTTATTAACCTCCTATAAGGATTCAAGTTGGGTGTTGTGGTGGTGGTTGTGGTGGTGGTTGTTTTCAGTTCTATACCACCCAATAGACAAAGCTCTCTGGGAGGTTCACAACAATTCATAAAATTACAAACCACGAATACAAATAATAAAATACAAGATCACATTTCAATATACAAAATTTAGAACTATTTAAACAGCTAAACACAATTTCAATTAAAAAATACTAGACATGTTAAAAAAAGTCAGCTGACATAAATGATATGCCATTTATATCATGGCATCCCAATCTGTACTGTAGGCGATCACTCATGACTGAGTAAGATTGTCTTCCAGGATAAAAAATTACAAAAAGAAAATTTTAAAAGGAGGAAATTCTAAAGAAAAATATTGTGTAGACTCTAGCAATGGATCCATAAGTGACTGTGGAGGCCAATTCTAGATCCACACAGCTTCCCACAGTGAGGACACAGGTTACCAGATGGAAGATGGTCCTGTAAAGGATTCGTTTGACGTGCTTTTCGCTTAGCACGTTTCTCCCTTTCACCTTGCACTCGGGCTTCTTCAAAGTCCATAGAGCCTTTGTGAAAGGCCAACCTCCAGTTAGATCGTTCATGGGCCAGAGCTTCCCAGTTTTCAATGTTTATATTGCATTTTTTTATATTAGTCTTAAGAACATCTTTAAACCTCTTATGCTGACCACCGATATTCCACTTTCCATCCTTGAGTTGGGAATAAAGTAACTGCTTTGGGAGACGGCAGTCAGACATTCGAACAACATGACCGGTCCATTGAAGTTGGTGTTGAAGGATCATTTTTTCAACGCTAGTAGTCTTTGCTTCTTCCAGTACACTGACATTTGTTCGCCTATCTTCCCAAGTAATTTGCAGGATTTTCTGGAGGCAACGTTGATGAAATCTTTCAAGGAGGTGGAAATGACGTTTATAGATAGTCCATGTTTCGCAGGCATACAATAAAGTTGGTAATACAATGGCTTCATAAACCAGTGTTTTGGTCTTCTTACAAATATCCCGATCTTCAAACACTCTATGTTTCATTCGAGAAAATGCGGCACTTGCGGAGCTCAAATGACTGAAATCCATCCCAATCATATGCCATTAAATACCATTAAATGCCTGGGGGTAGAGGGTGGTCTTAACCTGCTGCTGAAAAGATGACAATGTTGGCCCCAGGTGGGCCTCAGTGGGGAGATCATTCCATAATCTGTGGGCCTTCTCCCTTGTTGCCACCTTCCAAGTCTCCCTCAGAGGTGGCACTTAGAAGAAGGCCTAAGATGTTGATCAGATGTTGATTGCAGTGTCTAGGTAGATTCAGGTCAGGAGAGGTGTTCCATCAGGTACTGCAGTCCCAAGCTGTGTAAGACTTTATAGGTTAAAACTAGCACCTTGAATCAGTCTCGGTAGCATACAGGCAGCCAATGCTAGTGGGCCAGAATTGGTGTTATATGTTCAGACCTTCTGGTCCCAGTTACTAATCTGGCTGCCGCATTTTGCACAAGCTGCAACTTCCAAACAGTCTTCAAGGGCAGCCCCATATAAAGTGCAGTAATCTAACTTGGAGGCTACCAGCACATAGATTACTGAAACCAGGTTATCCCTGTCCAGTGTAATTCCCCCAGTCTTACTTTGTCAATTGCTTGTCCAACAAAACCTTTGCTCAACACATCTCCCCTTCTCTCTCAGTACCTTCTGACTGGCTTGAACAGAAAGGGAAAAAATACCTTCTGGAGGCAAATTTCTAAGGAGGCTTTCAAAGTAGACGCTGGTCCCTACCTTACATGCCAGACTCCAAAAACCCAACATCAAAAGATGATTGAACAAAGAAGACCCCTGCTGGTTCAGACTGAGGTCTAGCTTCTTGTTTCCTTGCTGGCAACAATGGGGAAAGCATGAAGGCAATAGGCCTGCACACTGTTTTTCAAAGGAACACTGCCTTTGACCATGGAAGATCTAAGGAGACCATGGATTTGTCTGATCTCCTTTTTAAAGCCATCTAAGCTAGCGGATATCATTATATTTTGTAATGCATTGATGGCTATTGGCCATGCTGACTAATTGGAATCTCCATGTTTATGTATAGGTGGTAGGAACAAAAAACAAGAGATGGCAGGGTTCATGACTTCATGACTCATTGGTAGACTTCCTAGAAGCATCTGGCTAACCACTAATGGAAGTCAGATGCTGAACTAGATGAATCCATGGCCTGATCCATCAGGTTTCATATTCTCTGGCCTCAATCCCCCCCTCTGACTCAGAGGAGGACTCAGAGGTGGAAAAGGCATCATCCAGTGAGCAATTGTCTGTTACCCCAGGTCCTTCCAGGCCAGAGGATATGGCCTTACCTGGACTCAGAGAGTACCCCTTTGTGCATTCCTCACCACCCCCATGCCTGAGGAACCAGCAACTGAATAGCAGGCAATGACCTTTTAAGAGACAGACAGATCCTCAGAGGGGGTGGGGTTAAGAGCAGGCCCAGATCAGCCACCCCTCAGAAGGCCTCTGCATGTTACTGAAACAATGGCTCTTCTTGAATGCATTTCAGCCAGCATGGATCTGTCCAAGGTCCTGAAAGACCCTGATAGGCCTGGCCCATTGTGAACCTGCATAGCCTGACTTGATTCTGTTTCATTGGATGTGCCCCTGCCCTTCTCGCAAGTGTCACTGTTTTGGAGTGGCCTCCTTTGGGAACCTAGAGCTGAGCTAGGACAGAACAGTAGGAATCTTCTTATGCTCTTAATGATTGTTTCCTTTCATAAAGGGTTCCACTCTATTTTGTCTACTTTCTCCACTGTGAAGTCAGAGGATGGAGGCCATCACTACATTACATGTTATATTGCCAACCAACAAGAGAATCTACTTGGTTTCTTGGCCGCCAACCTCTATATCCTTGCTTGTCCCTCCATGTAAACTCAATCAGGTTTCCTGTGCTCCAAGAAGGTAGACAGTTTCAATATTACCCAGATAAAGTCCAGTCTTCAGAGTTCAGGGATACCATTCAAGGAGGGCTATCTTCCTAAAAAGCCAGGAAATAGCTTGATTATTTCTGAGGCCAATTTCCAGCTGTTCTTGCACCCAGTCATGCTCCCAGTGACATCATCAGGAACACAATGACACCTGAGTCCCTACTCCCAACCTCTCCAAACTTCTTTACCAGGTTCCTGATACTGGTCCCCCTTTCCCTTATCTAGCTGCAGGGGTGGAAGGTGGATATAGCAATGATCCCCATGCCAGAAATGGATCTCACTGCTGCCACAGCTAGGTAAGGGGGAGGAAATGTTAACTGAGTGGGTGAGGTGAGTTATTACAGGAGGATGGGGAAAAATTCTTTTTCCAGCTTGGTTTACAGTGTGAGCTGGAGAAGAACTTAGAAGGTGTAATGCTTACCTCTGAATGGGTTTCTAAGATACATATTTTGAGCAATGGGACAGCGCTGGTGTCAAAAGTAGGCATGTTTGGGCACCTATCAACGGCCAGCAGCCCACGCCCCGCCCCACTGACAAGAGCCCCCTGGACTTGCTCCTCCTCTCCACCATTGCAACCTGCTTGTTCACCTGCCTCTTGTTCTGGCCCAGACAGTGGTGGTGGTGAGAAGGAGGAGCAGGAGATGCCACTGCCTACTTGTCCACTGCCTCCCTGCCTGTCAAACAAGCAAGTGGTAGCAATGCTGAGAAAGAGGATGAGGAGCAGTAGCAGCTGGTGACAATGGCACTGAGAAGGTAGGCTCATTGAGGGAGGGGGACCACTGAGGCCCCAGGGGACCTCCAAAACCTGGAGCTGGCACTGCATGGGGATTCAGCAGCATCACTCCAGAATTCACAGAAGGATTTGTGCAAGGGAACCTTCCTTGAGCCAAGCTGAAAAATGGGCAGGAAACAAAAAATGGAGCAGTAGAGCTATTGGCCATTGCCAGTGTGTCACACGGGCCTCCAATACCCTTCCATGAGATGTGGAGCCTTCCTCCTGATCCCAGGAGCTGCTGCATCTACACAGTTAGAACAAAGCTGTTGGCCTGCCTACATTGGTGGCACCTATGCCTGGTGATGGAACAACGTCAGTGGGTTTCCAAAAAAAGGGCACCAGCTAAACAAAGTGATGTGATCAGTGACATCAGCTTATTCCCTCTCCCAGACATGCAAGACAAGGGGAAGTACATAACATTATCCAAAACTGCCATCTCATATCATAAGCTTTTTCAGCGACACCACCGTGCTACCTACATATGCAAAGTATGCAGCATGACATGAGGACTGTGGCAAATCCAAGTGCAGGTGCAAAGGAAACAAATAAGATGCATTGACATCATCTGCAGATTGGCTAAGCTTTAGGAATCTAAATATAAAAGTAGGCCTATTTCTTCCCCAGCTTATTCCTTAGGAACAAGGATAGGAATTAAAACTTCTAATATGTGTGTGGGCCCGGGGGAAATGAGTGGTTAATTAAATATCATATATGACGTTTATGTGGTATTTAACCAACCTTTACTTGAAGTTTATTTGGTATTTACTGATCGCTGGCATCTCCAGGTAGGGCAGGAAAAACTCCTGCCTGGAATGCTGGAGAGCCACTGCCAGTCAATGTTGACAGTACTGGGCTAGATGGACCAATGGTCTGACTCAGGAGAAGTCAGCTTCCCATGATGTTCCTAAGATCTTAGCCAAGGGATCAGGCTGATTCTAGGGGGCGGGGAGGAGAGGTGTGTGTGCATACACCTTTAATACATATGCTGAGTTGCAGTAGCTATAAGCAGGCTACTAGTAGTAAATCAGTATTTGTGAACTCATTTAAAGCTCCTCTTACTCCTAACTGCCCTGAGGGCTCCATGGAGCCATGTTTGGCAGGGTAGACATTTTTTACAATATCATCTCCACATTTGGGGGGAATATCTTTAGCACAGCAAAGTCTGCCTATGGAAGTATGAAATCATTCTCTCTAAGAGCAACAAGTCATGTCACGTGTCCTTCCCACCCATCAACACTGAGCACCAGAGGTGCAGCTAGGTAATTTATTTTAGACCCTGATCTTAATGGTTGGGGGGGGGGGTTGCTTTTAGATGGCCATGTGAATTTCTTCAGATGTGAAGCACAGAACTCATAATTCTATTCTCGTCTCCCCCACCTCCACCCCCATACCATGCTTTACAACTGCTTCTCCAGTCCTTGTATGTTAGAACAACAACACAAAACCCTTGCTTAAAAATAAATAAATCACATGGTCATCAATCCCCTAAACCCTGGTTTAAAAATAAACAAATACTTTGAGCAGGTGCAGTTTTGCATGTTAGAGTCACTGAACTCATAGCACCTGGCATCACTACAGGAACAAAAAGGAGTTTGCTTCTGATGCTCTGACACCCTCATCGCCTGTCATTCCCTGGCTGGTCATTTGGGGCTTCAGGGCCCTGGATTTTTGCCCCAAGGTCCAGACCTAGCTGCACCACGGTTATGACCACAAGCAGATCTAAACATCTACCAGAATCAAATGGTACAGCTTTTCCTAGACTGTGCCACATCAGACTCCGGGGAAAGGCTGAGTCTCACGTATGAATGCTCTTCCTTTTTAAAAAAGAAAAGAAAAGAAAAACATGCAGACATGCACAGAGAATATCAGGGAGAAGGCTAGTCTAGAGTTTAGCCTCTGCTTTTCTCTGTATGGAGCACTTTACATGGAGTAGCACTCAAATCGTGTGGTCCATACTACATCAGACAAAAGGAACAGGCACCAAGGTTGTTCCATTCTATAACTCGAGTGTAGCTATCTTCAGCATTCACCCCTCAACTATTTTGGAAAGAAGGTTTGATGACATTCCACATGGCACCCTTCCCCAACCTGGCACCCTGTGGGACTGCAACCCCATCACCCCCCAGCCAACATGGCCATTGGCCAGTCTGACGGGGGATGGTGGGAGCTGTAGTCCGACTCATCTGGAGGGCATTGAGTTGGACAAGGCTTGCCGTATGTGAATCATGTATGTCCATGAGATAGTGAAGGGTGAAGAACACATGTGATTGTTGTGTACTTCTTAAACAAGGAGATGCAAAAACAGGGCTTGCTTGTTCTTTGATTGCTCCCTTCCCAGGAAGGTCTTTAGAGTTGTGTTGTGTACAGTTTTCCTGGTCCTGGATACACAATTTTATGTAAGTGGAACTGTTACAAAGTTTGCATTCCAAGTGATAAAGATTTGTAAGCAGTTGCTGCAGACTTGTTAATTTTGTCCTAATCTTATTAAAAATGTTTAGTAATGAAAAACTTTTAGCAATGAAAAATATAGTGTTAGTGGGCTTCCTTGTTTGTTTGTTTGTTTGTTTTGTTGTTGTTGTTTTTAGATTTGCCTTCCCCCACCTCCCACCCCCATACTATGGAATCAAACATTTGTTTTTTCAGAATTTGAAGGCCTGTGGACTATGGACACTTGAACATTTAGGTCTAGGTCAGATAAGGGAAGACTTTGGGCTTGTCAGCGCTATTTGTTGGGGGGAGGGGCAGGTTGCTAGAAGATCTACCAACCAGAGGCTGGTGCAAAAGACATAGAATGGGATCAAACAACATGATAACCCCCACTTAAGGGTTGTTGTTGAGTGTTGGTTGTTGTTGAAATGTGGGTTATCGTGTTGTCTGAACCCAGCTGTGCTATCAAGCAAGCCATGGCTTGTTAACCATGAACAACCGATGAAGAGAAACGATGGTTTCTTGTTGGGTTGAGAACTGTGGGTTGTTCACCATGGTTTGTTACCTCGGCTGGGTTTAGAAAACATGCTAATCTAAGTTTTAACAATACCGCAGAACTCCCACAATACTCCTGCTGTGGCTTCGTAGTATGGGGGAAGATTGATAGCAACTGGCACCCTATCTTTCAGGGAAACTCACCCACCATGCTAAAGCTTCTTCTTGAGGAACCCGTGTTAAGCTCCCACGTAGGGCTGGACCTAACATTAGGCTGAGTGAGGAAGATGCTGTGGGCAGGGGGCAGCTGGAAGACATTGGAGGATAGAGTTGTGTGTGCCTCACAACCTGCCCTGCACACACACCCCAGCTAGCCTGCTGCCTTCAGAAGTGGTGGAGGACACTGCCCCATTGCCAGGGTTGAACTAAGTTTCAACTGTCAGTCCAGTTAGCTTTGTATGTGTAATGGTGTGTGGGGGTGTGGGGGTGGGTGTGCGTGGGTGCACCATTTTGTCCTTCACCTCAGGCAACAAAATGTCTCGAGCTGGCCTTCATGAAGTCCTGGAATATGGCTTGAAAACTACTGTTCTAACCACTTTGCCTTCCCTCCTCAATTTTGCCCTATATCAGGTGGTCATACAGCAAAAGGAGCCCACCACACTGACACATATTCCAGCCTCTGTTCCCTGGAGTTGTAAACCTCCCCCTTTTCTGCCTCCCATCAGAGAAGGCAGAAAAGTACCCTTAAGGTGCAATCCTACGCATGCTTAGACAGAAAAAAGGCTACAACTCCCAGCATGCCCCAGCCAAACGTGTTTTTCTGTTTAAACATGCATAGGATTGCGCCCTTGGGCAGGTGCCTGACTCCACCAGCTACTGTGGCTGAAGAGCATCAGGTTGGGTACAAATGAAGCTTTTAGATGGGGACCAGAGCCAAGAATTGGGCTTGGCATGGAGTGAATGGAAGCTGACAGAACAGGGTTTCTCTGAATGTTATCTCTCCCCTTAATGAAGCCCTGCAGATTCAAGGCAGACAGTGACAGAGAGGATATTTGGCAGGTGTCTTCCATTGTCCCAGTCAGTGAAATGCAGGGCTGGGATATGTGGCAGCCATCTTGTCAAGGCTTTAGATTCCCACCGCTATGCCACTAAGGGATATTGCACAGAAAGGCAGAGCTGGTATTGAAAGAGAAATGTGTACTCTCCTTCCCACAACATACGCACACATCATGGTGTAGTGTGTAGTGATAAGTGCAGGCATTCATCGTGACAGACCCCATAGCCATGCCTCCAAGGAGATGCCAAAAAGGCAGGCAGTGGTGTTGATCCAGATCAACAAACAAATCCTAACAGTTTTCATTTCAAGCAGGATCAGTTGTGTTGTTGTTGTTGTTGTTGTTGTTGTTGTTGTTATTATTATTATTATTATTATTATTATTTACAGTATTTGTATACCGCTCCACATCAAGCAGGTTCCAGAGCAGTGAACAATAAAAAGACGAAAACAGATAATAAAAGAAACAAAAACAATACATTGAAAACAAAGTAAAATTACATTGGTGGTTGAAGAGCAGAGAAGGCTTCCCAGAACAAGGAAGTCTTCATCAGGCACCGAAAGCAGCACAATGTCAGAGTCTGCCTGACCTCCAGAGGCAGGGATTTCCATAGAAATGGAGCCACCACACTGAAGGCTCTTCTCAGGGTGGACTCCAATCGGGCCAAAGGTCCATGAGGAGCCACCAGGAGCATGCCATCTGATGCCCTCAGTGACCGGGCAGGTTGGTATAGGAGGAGGTGCTTTCTCAGGTAACCTGGTCTCAAGTTGTTTTGGGCTTTGTATACAAGTACCAGGACCTTAAACCTGACCCGGTAGTGAATAGGTAGCCAGTGTAGTTCCTTCAGCAAGGGAGTTGCATGCTGAAAAGGGGCAGCAGCTCCCGACAATAGCTGAGCTGCTGCATTCTGCACTAGCTCCAGCTTCCAGAGCAGCCTCAAGGGCAGCCCCACATAGAGCGCATTGCAGTAATCCAGTCTTGAGGTTACTACCGCCTGTATCACTGTGGCCAAACTATCTCTGTCCAGGAGAGGCCGTAGCTGGCGAACCAAGCGAAGATGGCAAAAGGCACTCTGAGCCGTTGCAGCCACTTGGGACTCCAGCGACAATGATGGATCTAGAAGTGCCCCCAGACTACGAACCTGATCTTTCAAAGGGAGTGCAATCCCATCCAGAACAGGCAATGATCCTATCTCCCATATTCGGGAACCACTCACCCACAGGGCTTCCATCTCGCCAGGGTTCAGCCTTAGTTTATTGGCCCTCATCCAGCCCATCACTGAGTTCAGGCACTGATCCAGGACTTGCACAATAGTTTTGTAAAGCTATTGGGTCTTAATTGCCCATTCAAGACCAGGACTCCTCAAAATACTTTGCATTACAACAGGGATTGCTCAGGACTATACATTGTTGCTGAGAAAATTATTCCCGGCTCAGAAGGAATTGGGGGTGGGGGAGATGATGTCAGCATCCCCGCTAGTCGAACAGTGCCAGCACCGCATCCCTGGGAGCCTGGCTCCTCTACACCAGAGCACACACACTTGACCTGGAGCTAACCATAAGAAGGGCCTGTAGGACTTCATCCAAGCTTGGAGATGGGTCACAGTTGGGCATCCTGTTCCAGTGCAGGCAGACAGGGATGACTCCACATTTGAGGGAGCTCAGGGCAAAGTTGATATACTTCGGTTGTAGCTGCTTCAAAAACAACAACAACAAAATCAGAGTTAAATTTACTCAAGTGAATGGGTGGTAGTGAAGGAAACGAAATAGTTAAAAGAAAAACTTACAAGATTTTCTAGCCAGGCATGTGGACAGATTGCCAGGGTCCTGACTAATACTAAAAGAATGTAGTCAATGGCTGGTAATGACTGTGGCAATGACTGACAATGGCCGTCAATGGCTGTTGTGGATTCACAAAGGTTGAGGTGTTTTGCTGTCTCACCCTGCCTACATGACCAAGATAAGATAATACCTACCAGCTGCTTGATTGTAAGATCATCTTCCTGTCTCCTTGTAAGGAAATCCCCCTCCCCTAAAGCAAACGCCTCTTTTGTCTTGACCTTGCTGACCAATGTAAAGAACTGTTGCCAAATGACCAGACTTATGTATGCTATAAAAGTGGTTGTAAAAGCCCCGCCCGGGGTTCTGCTTTGCGACACAGTCCGCAGGACCTATTGTGCACAATGAACCTCTTTCCAATAACCCGAGTTGGTCCTCGTTGTCCTTATCTGAGTTAAAGGGTGACCACTTCAGTAGGCAGCATTGCTTGTCTAACAGAGATTTGGTGAATTTACTCAAGGAATAATGACATTTCTAAGTTGTTGTTGTTGTTGTCGTCATCATTATTACATTTATATCTCACCCTTTTTTCCTCTTGCAAGGAACCCAAGGCAGCTTACCTGGTCCTCCTCCTCTCCATTTTATCCTTCATTTTCCCCCCCCATCACTTCTCATTTGGTTGTTTCCCAGCATTTGTGCAGGCTTTTCCCCATTTCAAAAGGCTGAAATGCCTCTCCTAAGGCTTAGTTACTGGCCACTGGAGCTTTAAGCTAAAATATGCTGGTATTTTTGGTATTTTGGTCCTGCTGCCCCACCTCTTTTGCCTTTGGCTCAGCCCACCACTGGAATGCAGCCCCCCAAGAGCTTG
Organism: Shinisaurus crocodilurus; assembly: GCA_021292165.1. Classification (NCBI taxonomy): domain Eukaryota; kingdom Metazoa; phylum Chordata; class Lepidosauria; order Squamata; family Shinisauridae; genus Shinisaurus; species Shinisaurus crocodilurus. The sequence goes on along the minus strand of CM037884.1, from coordinate 8,911,676 downwards.
TCTGAAACAGAATTTGGGCCTCAGACAGAAAGACATTTTGAACCCCTGGTCTATTGTTTGCATCTCACTCTCACTCTCTTTTAATACAGAATCTGCAGCCAGCTCCTATCCATGTTTATTCCATGTTGAATGCAGTGAGACTTACTCCAAAATAAGTACAGAAAAGATGATTTCAGTCTTGCAGCCCAATATATAAGTGTGGCGAAAAAGCGTCAGAGTTTCCTGCACCACACACACACACCTCCTCACGTGTAAACAAGCAAATGTACCTAGGGCAGAGTCTGTGCCACAGCCATTTGCATGCAAATGTGGCACAAGCCCTCTAGTCATGAGCCACCCCTCCCCTCTGCCTGGGCCATAGAATCATAGAAAAGTAGAGTTGGAAGGGGCCTACAAGGCCATCAAGTCCAACCCCCTGCCAGATGAAGTTCATCATGATTGGCTAAAGACACCTGGGCTATTGAAAGGAGGGGGGGAAGAATCTATACTGCCTGCCGTGGCATTTGGTTTTGGTTGTTGTTGTCTGCACGCTTTCGCGGGAGGAGGGCTTTTGCTGAGGGAAGCCCCGAAGAGGACAAAAACCCCAGGTAAAGAGAGTGCCTGGGTAGTTATGTGGTAAAGGAACTAGCTTTGTTATTTTGTAGCTCTACTGTGTATGTACCAACAGTACATACCTCTCCACCTTTCTCCCTCTTCCCTTATTTCCCACCTTCGGTTGTAATATGTTTAGCTTAAATAAACTTTCCTGGTTTTGCCCCACAGGGAGTGTGTGGTTCCTCTGTGGTTCAGTGCTAAATCCAGTGTATAGACAAGGGCAAGGCCCTGAGAGAATCAGTGTCAAGACGGCAGAGCTAAGGCTGGCAGTTTTGCACCTTTGATCTCTAGTCTTGAGTAAAGGACCGGTTGGCAGTCCTTTTCACAATAAGTTTCAGTAGGACTCCTCCAAGAAGTAAGTATGCATGGCAGTGCTGTCTTAATATTCTTTTCAAATCCTTGCTGCCCCACCACCAAGCTCCCCTGCCCTCACCCAACACTGTGCTACAACCACACCAGCTGTTCATGACCTCCGTGTTAACATACAAACACAAGAAGAGCCCTGCCGGATCAGGGCAAGGGTCCATCTAATCCAGCCTTCTGTTCACACAGTGGCCAACCAGCTGCCCATGGAAAACCCACAAGCAGGACATCAGTGCAACAGCACCCTCCTGCCCATGTTCCTCAGCAACTGGTGTACACAGGCATACTGCCTCTGATACTGGAGGGAGCATGTAGCCATCACGACTAGTAGCCACTGATAGCCTTATTGTCCATGAATTTGTCTAATCCCCTTTTCAAGCCATTCAAACTGGTGGCCATCACTACATCTTGTGGTAATGACATGCATATTTGAACTATGTGCTATGTGAAGAAGTCCTTCCTTTTATCTGTCCTGAATCTCCCACCAATCAACTTCATGGGATGACCCCCAGGTTCCAGTATTATGAGAGTGATGAGTCTTCTGTTATGAAAACTCTCTTGCCCTTCTCCCCTGTAGTATGATTGTCTGATGAACTCAATATCCACTTGTAATAGAATTGTTTTCAGTATGATCAAGTTACCATCAGTACAAGAACATGCATATTAAGAAGGAAGGAACAGGAGGGGATATATGGGGTGGAAAAGACAGCCAGGGAGGGTTATTTACCCCTCCTTCCCAAAAAGTGTAATCCTTTTTTTAAAAAAATGTTGGAATATGGAATGACAAGGAAATTCCTTAAAGTCCAGATGTGAGCATCTTTGCTGAGCCTCTAATAGGTTTTCAGATACCAAAATGATTATTTTTCAACTTTAACTTCAACCACTGTAGTACAGGGGCTAGAGATGTGTTGGACTACAAATCCCATAATTCCCAGCCAGCATGGCCATCTGGAGGGCACCAGGTTGGGGGAAGCTGCATTAGAGTGTCAGACAAGGGCTAGAAAGATCTGGGTTCAAATCCTCAGTCAGCCATGAAATTCACTGGATGACATTGGACTAGTTACTGTCTCTCATCCTAGCCTACCTCACAGGGTTGCTATGGGGATAAATTAGATCACCGTGTATGCAGTCTTGAGCTTCTTAGATGAAGGGCAGAATAATCATATAATAAATTAATCAAAACAATCCCCCCAGTAATAGAAAATATCCTTAGCCCTTGATCAACCTCTTCATTCTTTTAAGTCCTACCTTTGCACTACTTCATACACATCTTTTTATTCCTGTGCAGTTATTGGATATAATAACACTTAACATATGTGTAGTCATTTTACTGCTTTCTGCTTGTTCAGACTGCAGGATCACATACATTGTCTCAGTAATCCATACAACAATCCTGTAAGTTAGCTCAGTATTATTGCAGGCAAACCAAATGACAAGGGTTTTAAAAAGACAAAATAGGTTAACAGTCAGCAAGCCATGAAAATCTCCTGCTACTTATTGCTGGCTTGTAACCTGCAATCTCATTCCTATTTTTCTGTGCCAGTGAGCCTTGTGGAACTCACGAGAACTTGCTTTGGAGTAAACAATTCATGCCAGAATACAAGGTCTTAGCATCACTGCTGGTTGAAATGTGGAGCTGACTGACATGCACCCTTACTTGGGAACATATCCACTGAACTCCCTGGAGCGGATTTCTCTTTCAACAGCTGTAGAATAGGCAATCCTTTTGCAATCCTAAGCAAACTTCCTTAGAACATGGATAAAGTTGGACTGTACCTCGATCACTTGTTTACTTCCTACTATCCAAGGTATCGTGCAACACAGTAACTCCAGTGGTGACCTCCCTCCCTATGCGGTGACTTCCATCAGTTTCAGAACACTAATCTAAAGTTGCTTAGCATAAAGCATACCTTATTAATCATTACAATTATTTAAACATGTATGTGGGCACAAAGGATCAGCAAGTGTAGGTTGTGTGGGTAGAATTATTTAATGAATTCATACCTATGAAACAGAAACACTGACATAGTCAATATCCCCTGAGCTGCTGCTATCATCTTCATCATCATCATCATCATCATCATCATCATCATCATCATCATGTATGGGGGCTTGAGCCTTAAGCAATGATCCCATAAAAGCTGAGCCACACTATAGGGTATATTTCATCTGGGGCTGTTAATTCTATTTAAACTATCTACAGACTTTCACTCTTTTTTTATATCTAGAGTCAATCTGAGAGACCTAAGGATGGGTGTTGTATCCAGAAAGACCTTCTTTGCTTGCTAGCACGAAGCATCGTGGGACAGCAGGTGGCGCCAGCAGAAATCTCATATAGCTAATAGATTTTTTAAAATGGAAAATTGAAAAACCATGCAAGGAAATTGAATGACCTCTTCCTTTTCTGGCTGTTGAGAGACCATCTTGTGCTCCAATTTCTCAAGGAACACAAAGCAACATATGAAAAGCATATACCATTATCCATCAACAAGTTGACAATATCCATCAAATCCAGGGTCCATGGATGCACTGGGATCTGCAGATGGCAGATTGGCCGTTGCAGCAGGCATAGCTCAGTGGTAGAGCACATGCTTGGCATACAGAGGGTGCCTGGTTCAATCCTGGCTATCTCCAGGTAAGTCTGGTAAGCCTGCCTGAAACCCTGGAGAGTCATTACTGGTCATCTTAGACATTACTGAGCTAGATACACCAATGCTCTGACTCAATATAAGGCAACTTCATGTTCCTGACTTAAGCTGCAATATGAAGCAAGTGAACACAACACAAATTGCTCTGAGAGTTACTTGAGGGCCGCTTCACCACACTGGACTACTATGTCAGGCATTTTAACATAGCTCTGTGGCAAAGCACATGCTTCGCATGCAAAAAAGTTATATCCCTGACATCTCTAGGTAGAGCTAGAAAAGACCAATGACTGAAAGCTGTGGACAGTCCTTACCAAGCAGTGTAGATTGAGCTAGCTCAGGGCTCTCCAACCTTGAGTCCCCAGATGTTGCTGGCCTGCAGTTCCCAGCACACCCAGCCAGCATGGCTAATGGCAAGGGATTCTGGGAGCTGTAGTCCAGCAATATCTGGGGACCCAAGGTTGGAGAGCCCTGAGCTAGATGGACCAATGATATTGAGATACTGAGCTAGATGGACCAACGGTCTGACTCTGTGGGTACAGTGCCTTGCAGAAGTATTCACCCTCCTTTGACTTTCCCACATTTTGTTGTGTTGCAACCTGGAATTGAAATGGATTTAATTGGCATGGTGACCACTTGATGTACACAAGATACTCAACACTGCGAAGGTGCAAAATATTTTTTATTGTGGCACAAAGTTAAGTAAACAAAAAAGACAATGGCTGCAGTGGCTAAGTTAACAGAATTTGTAAGGATGAGAGATGGGAAAAGAGTTAAACCAAATTTTAGGGAAAACTGGGCTAAGTTTTTAACATATAGTTCTGTAAATGATGGTTTAAACATGAATGGAGATTAAATGAAATGTTATATATTGAAGGATGATTGAAAAAATTACTATATTTACCATATTGTTTACTTTATTTCCTATTTTTACTATATTGTTTACTATATATTAAAGCTTGAATAATGATGATGATGATGATGATTGATGATGATGATAATAATTTTAAAAATGCAGTACTTCAGATGAGATATTGCCACTCAGATATATTGATACTCTGAACTCCAGAGTACAAGATCCATTGCTCCTTTAATTCTGCCTAATATGGTATTAGCCTTTTCTGAAGAAGCACCATGTATTTATTCATCTTCTGTTAGTAGAACCCCTAGATGTTTCTCTGCAGTGTTAGCCCATTATCTCCGAACTCACATTGGCAACATCTGGTTTTGATGTCCCACAAAGCAAAGCAGTCCATGGTGGTGCTTTCCATCATGATGGTCCTATGCTATAATTAACCCAGCCATTTCAAGCATCACAAAGTCTGTCCTGCTCTGTATCCTCTCTGCCTGGGATGCAGGAGCATGGACAGTTCGTGGCAGACTTTTCAGAACCTGAGGTAAGAAATGACTTCTCTAGAAGAACAGTCACGTCTCAAGTGACTCTTGAGTAAAATAATATATTTATTAAGGGTGGCTGTCATTTACAATACAGTATGCAAGCTTTTGAGTTACACAGAGAGCTTCCTTATTCTTATGGAATAATTCCTTATGTATAATTTCCCGCCATTCCTATATTTTAATTAAGATTATTTTTTTTAACAATACATAGCACCTATCAACAGTTAGCAATTGCATAACATCACACTGCTTTAGCCCTTCCCAAGTTCTCTATTCCACAGTCTTAAATTACATCACAGTGATCTGGATGGGTGGGGGGAGGCAGATTCAGTGCTGTAAAAGATAGATAGATAGATTGATTGATTGATTAAGGGTGCAATCCTATGCATGTTTAGGAGAGAGCCAATGTGGCGTAGTGGTGAGAGTGCTGGATTGGGACTCAGGAGATCCGGGTTCTAGTCCCTGCTTGGCCATGAAACTCACTGGGTGACTTTGAGCCAGTCACTGACTCTCAGCCTAACTTACCTCACAGGGTTGTTGTGAGGATAAAATGGAGAAGAGGAGGAGGATTATGTAAGCCGCCTTGGGTTCCTTGCAAAAGGAAAACAGGCAAGATATAAATGTAATAAAAATAATAATTAAAAATGTTTAGATGGTGGGAGGAACCCTACAACTTCCAGCATTTCCCAGCCAGCCATGCTAGCTGGAGAATGCTGGGAGTTGTAGGACTTTTTCTTTCTTTCTAAACATGCATAAGATTTGCCTTTAAAAATTTTTAAAGGAAACAAATAACTGTTTCTGGATATTAAGACTTTTTATTTATGTTTATACCCTCCCCTTCTTCAAGAGATCAGCACAAGGTACATGTTCCTCCTCCTTTTGCTCACAACAACCCTGTGAAGTAGGCTTGGCTGAGGGGGAGACTGGCCCGTTACCACCCAGTGAGCTTTACAGCTGAGCAGGGAATTGAACCTTGGTCCTCCTGCTCCTAGCCTAGCACTCTAACCACTACCACTACTCACTCCACTCACCACTGTTATCCTTGCCTGCAGATTATTCCAGGGCGAAGATGAAATGGAGGAAGTCCATGGAGACCAAATTAGGTCACAGCTATGCCAGGTGAGATGCTCTCAGGATACATAGAGGCATACCATGATGGAGTGATACCTACAAAAATAATAATGTATTCATCACACTTTAGGGAGCTCAGGACAATGTGCATGGTGCTCCCCTCTCCCATTTTTAAGCACACAACAATTCTATGAGGTCGGATAAAATGAGAGCCCAAGGTTACCCAGTAAGTTCCAGAGCCGCATCTCAGTTGATTTGGGATGACATGGAATCAGTGGAGCTATTTCCCAGTTTCTCTTGGGGAGAGGGAATTAATGCAGCTTCTTCTGAACTGAGCTTGGGAAGCCTTGACTGTCATGACTTAACATACCCAGCTGTAGAGAGTGATCAGCAGTGAAGTTAGGAAATCTCCCATTCATGTTGCCATTGGATGCATGCTCTCTGGCTTGCCCAGTGGCCCTTAGTTGTCTGGGAGTGGCTGTTGAGTTGTTTGTTTGTTCCTTGGGTTGCTGTAAGCCTGGGGCAGAAAGTGGAACAAGGGAGCCAGCTTGATGTTTTAAAAGGAACAGAGAGACTGAAGCCTTCGGGCTGTTTGGAGCTCAAGAATCTGATCCCAAAACAGGAAATGTTGCTTAGGAAAACAAACAGGGTTGTCTGAGAAAATGACTGTGCACTGCCACTTCTCTCCTAAAAAGTTGCAGGGGGAGGACACATTTTGCAAGAGAGATGCAGCCGTTGGGGGGGGGGGTGCTTAGCCCTTTCCCCTCTCTCTGCTTTTCTCTGCCTGTGGGGTGCTTTCCCCCCATGTGATGTGGCAAACACATCTCTGCGAAACTTAGCTGGGGTGAGGGGAGTGCCTGTGGGGGAAGGGGTTGCAGAGTAAAGGCAGCATCAGGCAAGGGGAGAAGCAAGCACAACCAAATGACCCCCTGCTTTCCCCTGAAACATCACCCCGCTGCTTTGCTGGAGAGAAGGATCAGCCTAGGATTCTCAGGCCTATGTTGGTCACCAAAAGTGTAAGTTGGCTCATACTTGGGGCATGAAGCAGGCCAGTGGAAAAGAAGGCTTATGAGATGGGAGAGTGAACCTGTTAAATCCCTAGATGTGTGGTTTGATTAGTAAGGAGCTGCATGGGCCCTTCATTTTATCGATCTTTCCATATCCATTGCATTATACTGCAACATACAGGCCTGTGGCTCATGCTGGCTCAGCTTGTCTGAGTGTGGAAAGCTAAGCAGGGTCAGGCCTGGTTATTACCTGGATGGGAGACCCCTCCTCTAGTTTCCTGCATTGAGCAGGGGTTTGGACTCGATGGCCTTGTAGGCCCCTTCCAACTCTATGATCTATGAATCTATGAAAGATGAAGAGTTGCATAGTAAAGATGCACTCTTGCTCTCAGCAGCATTGGAAGAACTCCAGTCTGTGAAATGCAAGAAGCAAGCCTGGTGCCAAAGTCCAGCATCCTTGGGCAGCTGCCAGGGGCCCTGGGGCACTGACAGCTGTGCCAGATTGAGCCCACCTTCTTCCCCCCAATCCCAGCTCCGTTTTTACCTGGCAGAAGGCAGCTGCAACCTGCCCATCATTTTAAATGCCCTGCAATGCCTCTGAGTGACATTACAGATTGCAGTGCTGTGAAAGGCCACTGCCACTGGCAAGCCCTCCAGGAAGGGCCACAGGCACTTGTGGCCCAGCAGGCGGGACTTTGCCAGAGAGACCCTCAAACCTGGAACCACATTTGACCTGCAATGGAATACACGTATTAAATACCAGAGATGGTATAATGTTCACTTATATTATTCTTTGGGGTTTCTATTCTGGCTTTGAGACTTTTTAAACAAGGTGCAGAATGAGGTGACAGAATTCTGGACTGTACCATTTCAGACAACAGGTATGGGGATCATATTTTTGAATATTACACACACACACACACACACACACACTATCCCTGCATGTAGTAAGCTAACACATCAGGCAGGCATTTAGCACAGCTAGTTATCTGGGGAGGGGGAATACCAACCCTTGAGGCCTAGTATCATAGCTTGTAAATAAGTTACTAGGCTACAGTAAAAGTGATTAATTCACTCTATATAATGTGAAAATGAAGTCATAAAGAAGGGAATGGCTTTCTCTATAAGTTCACTGGCAAGATAACATTCATCATTCCAATCAAGCATCATGCTGGCTTTTGTCTGGTGATCCCATCCACCAGTGGAGCAGCAATTGGGCAGGAGTAGGGGTTGCTGAGCAACACCTTGTAATTAATTGTGAATCAATATTTAGTTATCATGGATGCAGAGCAGTCTCTTGGCTCTTCAACAGTGGTGTAGTGGAGCAGGAATGTGCGGTCGCTGAGCTCTGGCACTTTGTTCAGCTGATCCTAATAAATTGGGCATTGTTATGGCCTGTACTGCTGCTCTTTGGGGGGTTTACGTATGTGATAAATGAGCACCGCTGCTTGCTTTCATTCTTGGACTCTCCTCGGGGGTGTGGCTATGGGGACCCTCACTATGAGCTTCTGCACTTCACGATTTACCATCACACCACTGCACCTGAATTCCACAGCCTTTCTGCGCAGCAGGTATTGTGTATATCAGTGTTCTCCAACCTTGGGCCCCCAGATGTTTTTGGCCTACAACTCCCAGCATATCCCAGCCAGCATAGCTGGGAGTTGTAGGCCAAAAACATCTGGGGGCCCAAGGTTAGAGAACACTGGTGTATATAGAGCCATTGTGTTCTTTTACAGAATAACATAAGCAAAGTCAAACAAATGGTTCCTGCACCCACAGAGCTTACAGTCTATGTCTTCTTGTGGATAGAGATGACCAGCAGAAAAAGGACAGGGATGGGAGAGAGGCATGAGTAACATATTATTAGAGAACTATTGCAACTGTCTATGGCAAACAAACATAGTCATTTTCCAAGCTGCCTACGGCTTGTTTTCTTTGATGTAGAACAGCTTTCCCCAACCTGGTGCCCTCTCGAGGTGTGTGACTATGACTCCCAGCATTCCTCTAGGGGATGCTTGGAGTTGTAGTCCAACACATCTGGAGGGGAAGGCTGCTGTACAGCCAATTGTCTCTACACCCAGCAGAACGATCAAAACCTAGTTCCTGCATTAGCCGTGGCATTGTATCCTGAGATCCAATGGAGAGAGAGGCCAAAGAGGGCTAAAATTCTTGCCCGTTGTTCTAAAAAGAGCAACTCTGTGCTTTTCTTCTCTCTGCCTTCCTCCTATCCCCTAGGAATGCATGGCCTAGAAAATAAATGCCACAGAAATACAGGGAGCAAATCCTGATGGCCTTTCCTGTTCTGTCTTTTCCCTACCTTGTCACTCCCCTCACATGCCCTTTCCTAGGATGGGGAACACTGAAAGCACGTGAGATTCCATTTTACAATGCTGTGGTGTTTTTGTTTTGTTTTTCCTCTCAGTCAGTAGTGGTGATGGAAGAAGACCTAGGGAGCTGTGGGGGAAAGAGAGGGGGAAGCAAGGCAACATCCACCACCCTCAATGAAATCACTTTTAAGCCAGCTTACCCAGGCCTTCAGTAATTCTGTGAATTGTGGGGGTTTGAACACATTTCTAGTGGGGGCACTGTTTTGGTTCTACTGTGTTTCTGACCTCATTTCTTTTTCCTTCTCTCTCTCTCTCTCTCTCTCTCTCTCTGAGCAGTAAGCTTTGAATGTAAAGGGATGATCAGCTGGAGGGATTTTCTGAGAGAACCAGGTCTTTTGTTTTAATATTCTATAGCCATTAAGGTTAGGCCACATGTTCTCTGATTTTCAGGTCAGAAAGCACTATTTTTTGTGGGGAAGTGCAAAATATTTCCTGGAAAATCCCACCACAACTGAATATGCAGGCTTGAGGGGTGGGGTAAGAGAGCTGTTCCCTGCCACTGACTGGGTTCACACAACACGATAAGCCATAAACCACCGTGGCTTGTCGTGTTGTGTGAACCCAGTCATTGTTTCCCCCGCCACACACACTTTTCTCTGCTTTTGCTTTGTGATATTTCTCCTTTCAAGAGTGATCACCTAGTGAACATGGTGATGTCATGACTGCTTGTAGCCAATGAGATTAGGTTACATAATGACATCGCTGAGGGCAAATGGACCTCAAGTAGAGCATTGGGTTGGGTGACCCATCTGGTTGATTCCTGCTCCTGGCCAGGTAGCTGGTTCTCCACATTGCAAATGACCAAATGCCTCTCTCTCTCTCTCTCTCTCTCTCTCCTCTTCCGCTTCTTTTGAGAAAGGCAGTATCCAGAAGCTAAGGGTAAGAAACCTTGCCATGGCCTTCTCATTCTCCCCTCACCTTCCAACCACCATTTGGGGTGCCCACCTACATATCACCAAAAAAGAGGCCAAAGGAGATTTGCATAAATTAGAATAATAGAATCATAGAAAAGCAGAGTTGGAAGGGGCCTACAAGGCCATTGAGTCCAACCCCCTGCTCAATGCAGGAATCCAGGTCAAAGCATCCCTGACAGATGGCCGTCCAGCTTCACGTTGAATGCCTCCAGAGTGGGAGAACTCACCACCTCCCTAGGTAATTGGTTCCATTGTCTTATTGCTCTAACAGTCAGGAAATTTATCCTGATGTTTAGGTGGAATCTGGGTTCCTGTAACTTGAGCCCATTATTCCGTGTCCTGCAAACTGGGATGATCGAGAAGAGATCCTGGCCCTCCTCTGTGTGACAACCCTTCAAGTACTGGAAGAGTGCGATCATATCTTCCCTCAGTCTCCTCTTCCGAAGGCTAAACATGCCCAGTTCTTTCAGTCTCTCCTCATAGGGCCTTGTTTCCAGTCCCTTTATCATCTTTGTTGCCCTCCTTTGAACCCTCTCCTGTTTGTCTACATCCTTCTTAAAGTGTGGTGCCCAGAACTGGATGCAGTACTCAAGATGAGGCCTAACCAGTGCTGAGTAAAGGGGAATTATCACTTCCCGCGATTTGGAAGCTATACTTCTATTAATGCAACCCAAATAGCATTTGCCTTCTTTGCAGCCACATCGCATTGCTGGCTCATATTCAGTTTGTGATCTACAACAATTCCAAGATCCTTCTCACTTGTAGTATTGTTGAGCCAAGTGTCTCCCATTCTGTAACTCTGCATTTGGTTTCCTTTCCCTAGGTGTAGCACTTGGCATTTATCCCTATTAAATTTCATTCTGTTGTTTTTGGCCCAGCGCTCCAGCCTACTGAGATCGCTTTGAATTTTGTTTCTGTACTTCCAGGGTATTAGCTGTTCCACCCAACTTTGTGTCATCTGCAAATTTGATAAGCATTCCCTGCACCTCCTCATCCAAGTCATTAATAAAAATGTTGAATAGCACTGGGCCCAGGACCGAGCCCTGTGGTACCCCGCTCGTTACCTCGCCCCAGTTTGAGAAGGTACCATTGATAAGCACTCTTTGAGTCCGATTCTGTAGCCAATTGTGGATCCACCTGATAGTTCTTCATATACATTGTACATATACAAATTTATATGGATTGTTGCAAGTTTACAAATAGATGATGATGATGATGATGATGATGATGATGATTGTATTGTAAAATTTCAACAAAGCAGAGGGGAAAAAGTGTAGCTACATAGATACACATTTCATATGCATGACATTGAAATTGACTATGTAGCTACAGCATTTTTTTCCTTTTCTTCTTTGTTTTGTTTTGTTGAAATTTTACAATATATGAAAATACGACTTTGTAAGTATTATACATAAACTTCAACAAAAGCAGACCAACTATCCATATAAGCATCCATTTGCAAGTGGCATCTATATACCACCTGTTCAGATGTTGAAAGCATTGTTGTTATAACTGTGTCCTGCTTAAGGCTGGCCAGCAGCCAGCAGCTGGCTTTCCTTCTGGGAGCACTGCCAAATGTCCAGCTGAGATAAGATAAGGGAGCTGCAGCGGGATGAGTAACAGAAGTGTGGTCTTACAATCCTAGGAGTCAAGCCGAGAGTGTTGTTCAAAAGTCCAGGGGTCGAGCAGAGGCAGTGTCAGTGTCAGTCCGAAGTCGGGTTCAAGAGTCCGGGAAGCAAGGCAAGGTTCTGGAGCAAGGTCAGGGATCAGGAACACGAATCAAGGAGGACGTTGTTTCCCAATACCCAGGCTCCAGTGAGTGAGTGCTTTTCTACTGCCTGCTGCCGGGCACGCCCGTCCCACAGCTGGAGCTCCTCAGCAGCAGGCTGATTATAAAAGCCTCACAAGGCTGACGTTCCTGGTTTGCAGCCGGACGCTGCGTCGAGGGGCCTGCATCTGTTCCTGCCTTTTCATAGTCCTGCCTTTGTCTGGGACTTGGGGCCTGCACTATCTCCGGCTCTGATTCTGACTCCTCCCGGGCTGGGGAACTCCCACGGGTCATGCCAGAGGGGCCTGCCAGCTCTTCAGCTGCCCGGTCGGCCCCGTCTGGAGCAGCAGTGTCTGAACTCTGCTCCTGAGGAGTGTCCAGGGCCCTGGGTGAGTCACACTCGTCTTCAGAGGAGGATTCCTGGAGGGGGGTCATGACATCATTCCCCTCCCCAGGAGCCCCTCCCGGGGAATCGGGGGCCCCGGGTTTCCTGGGATATCGGCGGTGGAACCGGCGTGCAAGAGCCGGGGCGTGGACATGAGAGGCGTCCTCCCAAGAGCGTTCTTCAGGTCCATAACCTGCCCAGTCCACGAGGTACTGCAGACGGCCCCGACGGGTGCGAGAGTCCAGGATCTTGGCTACCTCATATTCCTCCTCCCCTTCCACTAGCACTGGCGGTGGGGGCGTCGGAACCGGACGGGCAGGATCGTTAGGCGTGACCGGAGCGAGGAGGGAGCGGTGGAAGACGGGGTGGATACGCAGAGAAGGCGGCAATTGCAACCGGAAGGCCACGGGGTTGATCTGCGCCGTGATAGGGAAAGGACCGATGAACCGAGCATCCAACTTCTGGCTTGGGCGTTGCAGCGGTAGATGCTTGGTGGACAACCAGACTTGATCCCCGACTTTCAGAGCAGGCCCAGACTGCCATTTGGTGTCCACAAAGTGTTTGTACATGTCCTTGGCCCGGGTTAGCTGCTCTTGCAGCAGGGAATGTACCGCCTGAAGTTCCTGGAGGAGCTCATCGGCCGCGGGAACCATGGAGGAGGTTGCCGTGGCCGGGAAGAATTGCGGGTGGTAACCATGATTGACAAAGAATGGAGTCTGTTGTGTTGAGGCATGGGGAGAGTTATTGTAGGCGAATTCAGCCAAGGGTAACAAGTCCACCCAGTTGTCTTGCTGGTAATTAACGTAACAGCGGATGTATTGCTCCAGGGTCGCATTCGTGCGCTCCATCTGGCCGTCTGATTGCGGGTGGTACGCCGAGGAGAGATGTAGTTTCACATCTAACAGGCTAAACAGGGCCTGCCAAAAGCGAGACGTGAACTGAGGGCCCCGGTCGGAGACCAAGCCCTGTGGCAGCCCATGTAACTGGAGGATGTGCTGGATGAACAACTCCGCCGTCCCTTTGGCTGACGGGGTACCGGAGCAGGGTACAAAGTGGGCCATCTTGGTCAACAGGTCGACTACCACCAAGATGGTGGTATGTCCTTTGGAGGAGGGCAGGTCGGTAATGAAATCCAAGGACACCAGTTTCCAAGGTCCGGTAGGTGTGGGTAAGGGATGCAAAAGCCCTGCTGGCTTTCCCACCTGGTGCTTGGCCCGGCGACAGGTCTCACAGGAGCCCACATAACGTTCCACATCAGCGTGGACCCTGGGCCACCAGAAGTCCCAGGTCAGCAGGTGTAAAGTTTTGAATACGCCAAAATGTCCCGCAGGCCGACTGTCATGGCACTGCTGAAGTATCTCCATCCGAGTGGGTCCCAGAGGAACATACAGATGTTGGTGGTGGCGCAGGAGTCCATCGTGGGCATTAAAGGGAGACGGTCCCGCCGGCCCTGGAGTCTCCAGCTCCTGCCTCCTGGCCCTCGCAAAGGGGTCTCGGCCCTGTTGTTCTCGTAGCTGGGCGAGCATGGTAGGGGGCAGGAGGACTGCGACAAAATTCTCGGGATGCAGGATCGTGGACAAGGTTTCCTCTGGTTTGGGGAAGGCGTATTCGGGCTTCCGGGAGAGGGCATCTGCCTGTCGGTTCCGGGACTGGGGAATGTATGTGACCGTGAAGTGGAACCGGGAAAAGAATAGTGCCCACCGGATTTGCCGCTGATTTAGCTTCCGGGCGGTCTGCAGGAATTCCAGGTTCCGGTGGTCCGTCTGGACTTCCGCGGGGTGTAGGGCGCCTTCCAGTAGATGCCGCCAAGTCTCGAAGGCTGCCTTGATTGCCAGCAGCTCCTTCTCCCAGATGGTATAATTGTGCTCTGCGGGGTTGAGGTTACGGGAGTGGAACGCGCATGGCAGCAAGGTCTCTCCGGTCTCCGCAGGTTGGAGCAAGACGGCACCGATGGCGACATCAGAGGCATCGGTTTCAACCACAAACGGAGTTTGCGGGTTCGGGTGTTGCAGGATAGGCTCTGACACAAAGAGCTCCTTGAGTTTCTGGAAGGCTCCTTGAGCCTCAGGCCCCCACTGGAAAAGTTTACTGGCCCGGAGCAGGTTGGTCAGGGGCGCAGTGACCTCCGCAAAGTTGGTGATGAAGCGCTGGTAATAGTTCGCGAACCCCAAAAACCTTTGGACGTCCTTGACCGTCCTGGGGGGTTGCCAAGACAGCACTGCTGCCACCTTTGCTGGCTCCATCTCTATGCCCCTGGTAGAGATCCGGTGTCCCAAGAAGTCTACGGATTCCAGGTCAAAGGCGCATTTCTCCAATTTAGCATACAGATGGTGCTCCCGTAACCTCTGCAGCACAGCACGGACATGGGCCTGGTGCACCTGGGGTGTAGGGGAGTAGATCAAAATGTCGTCCAGGTAGATGACGACAAACCGGTCTAGGTAGTCCCGGAAGATGTCATTCATGAAGTGCTGGAAGACTGCAGGAGCGTTACAGAGCCCAAATGGCATGACCATGTACTCGAAATGCCCATAGCGGGTCTGAAACGCGGTCTTACATTCGTCACCGGCCCGGATGCGCACCAGGTTGTACGTCCCCCGCAGGTAAAAATGGTAGCCTGGTGGAGACGCTCCAACAATTCTGGGATGAGGGGCAGGGGGTACCGATTGCGTCGGGTTATCTGGTTCAGGGCCCGGTAGTCGTTGCAGAGGCGTAGCTCCCCACACTTCTTTTTTACGAAGAGCACCGGAGTGGCTGCAGGGGATTTTGAGGCTCGGATGAATCTCCTCTTTAGGTTATTTTCCAGAAAATCCCATAAGGCCGCAAGCTCAGGCCCAGAAAGAGAATAGATCCGCCCGGTAGGGATCCAGGACCCAGACAACAGGTCAATTGGACAGTCATAGGGTCGGTGTGGTGGTAAGTGATCAGCTTCCTTCTTGTCGAACACGTCCTGAAAATCCTGGTACTTGCCAGGCAGGAACGTTGGGGTTGGCTGGGGATCCAGAGCTGGTCCAGTGGCCGCGCTGGCCTTTCTGGGCCAGCAATGGGAGCTACAATAATCCGAAGCAAACACTACCTCCCCCCGGGGCCAGTTGATGCAAGGGTCATGGAGGGTTAGCCAGGCCATTCCAAACACGAGGGGGAAGTGTGACACGGTGACCAGCAGGATGCGAAGTTGTTCCCAGTGCCCCTGGATCTCCATGGTCAGGGGATCGGTTTCCAGAGATAATGGACTGGATGTCAAGGGCCGCCCATCAATGGTTTTGATGGCAATCAGGGATGCCAGAGGGGTCAGTGGGACTCCATGTTGCTGGGCAAAGCCCACGTCAATGAAGTTGCTAGACGCCCCCGAATCAATCATGGCTGTGGTCTGAATCGTGGTCTGGTCGGGGAGGCACATGGTCACGACCACTGCCAATGGTGGGTGGAGGCGTTTGGCTGGGGTCACTGTGGTGGTGTGGGATTCCTGGCCCAGTCCTACGACCCCAACTAGGACTGGGGCTGGGCGTTTCCCGAGGGTGGTGGTGGTCTTTTGGCGGGACACTGGCTGGCATAATGTCCTGCTGCCCCACAATACAGGCAAAGTCCATTTTGTCGCCACCGTTCCTTTTCTCTGGTGGTGAGCCAGGGTCGAGCCCCCCCGATCTGCATTGGTTCCTCAGTCGCTATGGGAGGACCTGTCCTGGGACCCGAAGCCCAGGTTCGGCTGTGCTGGGCTGGTCTCTCGGCGTGAGGCTGGGGCTCTACAGGATGATACGGCGGCCCTCTAGGCGTCCATCGATCCGGAGACAGAGCTGGATTAAATTCTGCAGGGTTGTAGGTCGTTCTGCCCTGGGCCAGCTCATCACAAATCTCATCCGTTACCCCCTCCTGGTATTGGTCCATCAGGGCGGACTCGTTCCAGGTAAGGTCTTGGGCCAGCAGCCGGAACGAACTGGTATAAGTGGCTACTGAGTCTTTGCCCTGTCGGAGTCGGCATATCCACCTGTTGGCAGTCTCTGCCTTCTGTGGGTCCTCATAGGCAGCCTTAAAATCCGCCAGGAAGCCCGCATAGTTGTCCAGCAGGGGGCTAGGTTGCAGGAGATAAGGGGTAGCCCATTTGGCAGCCAGCCCAGTGAGTAGACTAATCACAAAGCTGACTTTCACTCAGTCAGTGGGGAAGTCCTCTATCCATAGTTGCATATACAACTCACATTGAGCCACAAACCCTAGAAACTTGCCTGGTGTTCCATCAAATTTCTCAGGGGGTGCTATAGGGCACTTACGTTTGGGTGTCCTTGGTGCAGCCTGTGGCTGTGCCCCAAGCTGGTGGACTTGGTTCTGCAGGGTCCCCAGCCCTGGCATAGATTGTGGGGCTTGAACCCGGAACCCAGTGGGTCAGAATCCCAAAGGGGGTTGAATGCCAAAGGGGCAGGGCCAAAAATACCCTCATATTTTAGCTTAAAGCTCATACAGCCAGTAACTAAGCCTCAGGAGAGGCATTTCAACCTTTTAGAAGGGGGAGGAAAGATGTGCAAAAGCCAGGAAAGCACCAAATAATTGGCAGTTGGGGGAAAGGGGGTGGAGCCATGGAAGGGGTGTGGCCCTTCCTGTAGAACCCTGGAGGGCATCAGGCAGGCTAAATTTGGACTGTGGGCCTGATGTTCAACACCCTTGCATTAGCACACAACAGGTGTTGATGTCCTCTAGTTTAGCTGGCTTTAAAAGGAGGGGGGATTAGATAGATCTATGGAAAATAGGTGTATCAATGGCTGATAGCCATGTCAGATGTAATGCTATACTGAGGAATCTGCTTACCAGATGCTAGAAGCCAGCAACAGGGGATTGCGCTCTCTCTCTCTCTCTCTCTCTCTCTCTCTCTCTCTCTCCCTTCCTCCCTCTCTCTCTCTCTCTCTCTCTCTCATGCTCTGATCAGAAATTTTCAAGAGCATTTGGGAGGCATCCACTATTGGGGACATGATGGGCCCTTGTTCTGATCCAGAATTGGCTGTTCTTATGTTCTCTTTACTGCTTCTCACTCAGAGCAGTGCCAAGCGCTTGAGGAAGCTTCGGGTTTCTGCTGTGTGGGTGGCTGGAATTTACCAGGGAATCGGAGATAGCTAAAAATGATTTGAGCTGCTCTGGATGGCTGCTTTGTTATATTTCATTGCTGCAATGAAGTGTCCCCCCCCTGCGTGCCCTGCCCCCCCTTGCCCACAGGCCTTCCACAAAGGCTCATCACCACTTCCTCCAAAATCTCACTGTCATTTCCACGCTCCTCTTCTTCTTTTTCTTTTGACCATGTCTGCAAAAAAAAGGGGGGGGTGTATAGCAATTTCACATCCCTTTACTGAAGTCTTTTGTTTGGCTCTGGGGAAGATGAGGATGGGATATTACTTGGGGGGGGGAGGTGAGAGGGGAAATAACAGTGTTGGGTTTTTTTTAAAAAGAGAAGTTGGATCTTGTGGATCATGAGGAGAGGGAAAGTCTTCTCTAAAGCCAGAACTTCAACAGAAATTTCACAATGCAGATTTTATTGTTGAAACATCAAAATTTGGCATCTGCATTTCAGAATCCACATTTGACACTGAAATTCAATTGTTTGGCCTGATTGACTGACTGACCGAAGTTAATTTTTAAATATATATATTTTGCAAGTCATGTACCAGAAACTGTTCTGTGCTGACTGCTACTTCATGGTGGTTATGAGATACAGAGGCCAGGATCCAAAGAGCTGTGAGCAGAAGAAAATGCATTGGTGTTGTCTATGAACTCTTGCCCAAGAACTAGGAGCCTAGGAAGCTTCCTTAGAGTAAGCCGTTGCTCCATGTAACTCAGTATTGTTTATACCAGTAGCAGGCAAACTTTGGCCACCGACCAAATATCCTCAGCCTAATTCCAAAAGATCCCTGTGTGCAATCAGTTCATATGATGTGGACTGATGTGTCCTTTCCCTGGCAGGGAAGGAGAGAGAGAGAGAGAGAGAGAGAGAGAGAGAGAGAGAGAGAGGAAGGGACTGGCAGAAAGAGAGATGCACCGAAAACGGGGTGGCAGAGAAAGAGAGAGAGGAAATAGAGAAACAGTCTTCTATCCTTTATTTGAAGGGCTGTCCAGTCCAAGTGTGATATAAAGATAAAGAACCATCATAAGGAAGACCAAAAGGGCCTTGATCTCTTGCCCATCAATAGCACCTGGACAGCGGACTGAGCAAGGTACACAGGTCACCTGGTCAGTGGTCACAGTCTTTCACACTATGGTGAGATGGACTGTATTTCTACTTAAATTATAATATTAGTAGTAGTAGTAGTAGTAGTAGTAGTAATAATAATAATAATAATAATAATAATAATAATAATAATAATATCTAAATTTGCATCTATACATATAAATTAGCAGGTGCAAATTTTATGCAAATCAGTGTCCCCCCCCCCCATTTTTGGCGATTCATAAGTGGCCACCCTACTTCCTGCCCCCAGACACAACCATGCCCTTCACAACATGTGTGTCAACCCACAGTTGCAGGAAAACCCAGAGTAACAGGACTCAACATGAGAAGCAGGTATATTGCAAAGGTATGGGAAGACCAGAGGTAGAAATTCAGTTATGCCCAGAAACAATATCCCACTCTGACTTCACTGACAAACACACACACACACACACACACAGAGGAAGCCCCCTTTCCCCCAAATTAATAACAATCCAGTTGGCTGCTGACTTCATTAACGAGACCATAACATAGACAGAGGGTCGGAAAAGGCCCCCCATTCGCAACATCTTTTGCCCTTCTAATTACTCAGTGCTTGCTATGGCAGCAGCCCCGTCAACCAAATTACCATTGATTCATCACTCCTGCTGGATCGATTTCATTGACCCAGGCATCAGGAAGACAAATTCGCATCCACACCCTCCCAAGTAGCCTACGGTCTCTGCTTTCAGTGATCGCGTGCAAATAGCCCCCATTGTCACTAGCACTGGGAGAGTTGCAGAAGGAGGTATGGATGGGTGGAGGCCGGGTTGGCCTTGAGTCCGAGAGACTGTCCTGCACAGTCGTCTTGCTTGGTGGCCTTGGGAAAACTGGATTTCTCTAGGGATGCTGATGGAATCTGCCTCTTCTGGATTTTGAGGTTCTACCTTACCAGATATCTGTAATTCTTCTGGAAGTACTTTTCTAGAGTTTTGCATACTATGGGGTGGGGAGACAAATTCCTGCTCTTTTTTATGCCTCTTTTTAATGCAAACATACCAAATATAAATTAAAATGAACTCTTCCCCTCCAAAAGGCACCCCCCCCAATACAGATGGATGGATGGATAGATAGAGATGCAGAAACAATTTTCAAACTGTGTGTGTGTGTGTGTGTGGTGTACATACATACATACATATTTTAAAGAAAACTGGGAATAGCATTTCATTGATTTTTTTTTTCTATATTTCTTTATAGTTTCCCCCCAGTTTCAGGTGCATGAGCAAAACCCATTGAGAAATCCCCAAGTCTTAATGAACAGGATGTCAGACTCCTGGAACAATTACAGAACAGAGCTGAGTGAATCCGTTCAGAGCCAGTTTTCTCAGCCAGTGTTCCTCATCTATAAGCTGGAAAAGAAAACAACCTACTATACAAGATGGTCTCAAAACCCCAGTCTCTTTACAAATTAAAAGTGTGCTAGAAAGGAGGAAACAGGTTGCTCAGAAGTTCCATCTCCTGACCAGTGGGATTTCAAGCCAGATCCCTTCTAAATATTTATTAGGAATTACTAGAGCTGAAATGAAATGAAGATTGACTGGGCTTTCATTTTGTGTTTTGTTTTTTGTTGTTGTTTTGTGGTGATGGGAAGTTGCAACAAAATAAAAGTTAACAGGACTGTTATCAGGACCAACTAAAATACACAAACTAAAATGTCATGTCACAAACGTTCGAGTTCACCAGGACACTGCATCAAACCAGATATTGAGCAAAGCAAAAAAGAAAAGCTGGGGGAAAGGAAAAGTGTTAATAGGCATGATGCAAAGCCCAGTTTGCATTTTCTAATAGTCTTAAAATGGAATCAGGGAAGAGTTCTGTAGACTTAATTAGGTTAGACCGTGCTAGATGCAAAAAAGGAGCTCAAGTTGCACCAAATGCTACTGGGGACACAGAAGCAAAGCCTGCTTTCCCTTGGAAGATATGAGTCAGCAGCTATTTTGATCTATATCTCTTGTACTAATCAGTACCCACAGGTCCCTTGTATGACAGAGAGCAGTGGTACTTGGGAATTAATTGTGGGTTAGAGGAAAAAGTCAATAGAAGTCAAATTGAGTAGTGATGCCTAGTGGTTGGAAAGCATGTTCCCTGTACCATCTACCACATTGGCAAAAATCCAATCACTGAATGGTAGAAGCTCAGCAAGTGACTCTGGGAGTTTAAGTCAGAGCTGGATTCCCTGCCATGGAGAGGCAAGGCTGGGTGTATGCCACAAGTCTGCACCAATGCAAAAAGAAAGAAAAAGGCACAGGACTGCAGAATCCAGCTTCTTGAGAACCTCAGCTTTCATTTTAAAAAGCAAGTTTCTAGCCCTCAGGGCTATGCTGTGACACTTGAAAAGGACAAATTAGAGAGATGGCAGAAATCCATAATCAGATCTCCCATCTCTTTAAACAGAGCAGCTGTAGGGAAGTGGTGCTTTTTGGATTGAGACCATGGTGGTGGGCATGGGTGGGTTTAACCCTTTCCCCTCCACACCATTTTCCTGATTAATATATTGCCTTTCCCTCCAAATCTGCTATTTGACCAGCTAAGGAAAAAGTACATGCACACAAAAATGTAAAAGAGACTGGAGAGATCCAATCATAAATCTCTGTAGTTTGGGCCCAAAGTTTGTGAGCAAGGCATGCACAAATATGGGGAGCGACAGAGATAGCTGAGTAAGATTTTCAGTCTTCAGGTTGCAATGCTATACTCAAGATCTGATGGCTATGGGGCTATAGGATTCGGTGACAGCTCTGCTACACTAGTGGAAGACATAAGATGCACTGCCTGCCACCACAAAATACTTTCCTGTATTTTTCTGCCCTTATGTGCCACTTTCTGCATCTATGGTAATGTGTATTCATTTGGCCTCCCCCCTCCCAATGCTTTGCTCATACCCAACCCCTTCTACCATGGAGGGGGAAGAAACATGCTCCTGTGTGCTTTCTTGTCAATATCTGGGTGTGGAGTGTGTGTGAAATGCTTTCACTTTGGGGCATTTGAACCAGTGGCCCTGAGAGCATGTGCTCATTTGTTTGCATGCCTGTGCAACTGCATGGTCATCCTCTTTTCAATAAGCAGTAGCTACCAGGAAAGTTCCCTTGCTTGTTGCTGCTGCCAGGTTTTCTGTCTTTCTTCCTTTGAGGGTTGGGGGGGAGGGGCGTAAAATGTCTTACCCACAGGGGGATTTGAACCAGCAACCTCCTGGGCATGTTCATAGCTGCTTTGCAGACTGTGCCACAGGATTCCATGGTTTGGTGTTACTGCCAGTTTGATGTGTCTCTTTCTTCAGGAAGGTGCAGGTGAGGTAAACTGTTTTGCCCATGGGGGTCGGGGGGGGCAGATTTGAACCAGCACAGCATGTTTGTGGATCCTGAACTACAAACTCAGGAGCCACAAACCTCTTCCTGGGCACGTTTGTGGCTGTTTAGCAGACAGAGCCACAGAGTTGCTCTGGCTGTGCCTGTGACCGTCGCTTGGTGTCCTCTGTTTCCTCCATGCCTGGGCAGGGCCAGCCCTCTCATGGAGGCAGAGTGAATCCCTACCTCAGCTGGTGGATCTGGAATGGTGGCAAACTGCCACTGCCACCAGAGGTGGAGAGAAGAGAAGGTGGTGGCACATCCTTGAGAGCCTCGGGAGGTGGGAGGTATTTTGCCAGCCCAGTGCTGGGGCAATTGGAGGCTGGTGACTCCAATGTTGGTGGGGCAGTTTATCCACTCTGGGTTTCAGGTTGAACTTTAAAGGAGCTATCCATGGTGCTGAACCTTATCCCCAAGCTAGCTTCAGCACCATGGATAGCTCCTTAAAAGTTCGGACTGCGACCCAGAGTGGATAAACTGCCCCACTGACATTGGATCCACCAGCTTCCACCAGCTGGGGCATTGAGACACGATGGGACTGCCTCCATCTTGGTCTGAATGACTTTGCTCCCTCCATGTGTGGGAGCATGTAGGCATCATTGCCACCAAAGTCTTCCTATTGGTGGTCACAGATGATGTTTCCAGGATCCTGGGGGCATGTATTTTATTTTTATACTGTTTTTGTATTCTGTGTGTGTGTGTGTTGTGTCTTTTTCCCCTCACAAACTGAGCACACATAGGTTACTGGAGTAGCAGCGACCTATCTTCCCCCTCAATCCCTCCCACCCCATGAAGTATAGAGTTGCTTGGTCAGTATCCTTTCCCCTCCCATGGCTCTCAAACACAGACTAAGTTGTGCAAAATAGCATAAAATGAAGAATAAATTATGCAGAATGAAGGGCTTTATGCAAATTTGTTCAATTTGCATAATTTAAACAGGGAATAGAATTCAGCTCTCTTGGTGCAGAGTTTGGATTGCTTGGTAGCGTAATTGTTATTTTTAATATGGGGTACATACCATCCTGCATGTGTCACACAGATACCTTCCTGTGCAGCAGCGCCTAGGTAACAGCAGAGATTGGCGATTTGGGCTTAGTTTTTGCAATCAGCAGAGGAGGTGGCAAGTCTGTGTCTGGACTGTACCACTTCAGCTTGCATGTGAGGACTCAGTTATTTGCTTCATTATACTCCACAAAATGTATGGGTTGGATCCAGATTTAATCAGAATAGATCTATTGAATACCATGGAACTTAAGTTAGTCCTGAGTAACATACAGTAAGTCCCATTGATTTCAGTGGATCTACTCTAATTATGACTAAATCTGGATCCAACCATATATATATATATATATATATATATATATATATATATATCCCACATATACACAGGAAACTAGCATTTCAGGGAGAAGACTAGGCTAAAATCCTTCCTGAGAAGACAGTGATCAACATCTGGAGCTGAAATGCAGTTTTCACAACTCTTGGTAGCAGAGCCAGGGTGGCCGGTGGTGCCCCACCCTAAAAAAAATTGGGGGTAGCACACATACATATCCCACAACCCTACTAAGCTTCTCCCATTGAGCCCCACACACAAAGCTTCTCCTGCTTGCTCCATCCCAATACTGCTCAAGGATACATCCCTCCTTTCAGCCAGATAAATCACGAATCCTCCATGTATACCCTGATGTCTAGTTTTCTCTGTGGAAGGATTTTTGTTTGATTGATAGAATGGTTGGTTGGATGAGCATTGAGTTATGTGATCTCCCACCTGCAGCCTAAAGTGGTACAGTCTAAGCATGGATTTGCCACCTCATCTGGGCATTGTGAGAACTTGACCAGAATTTCTCACCACAGTTACATCACGACTTTACTTCCACCGCAGCCGCCCTTGCAAGGAAAAAAATCAAGTGCACCGCCTGATCCACTGACCCTGACTAGAAATATAGAACCAGCCTTCACACCTCTTCCAACTTAGTTTAAATGCTCTGTTCTGGGAGGGTTTACTGGCAGCTCCCAGCAATGGGAGAGGACATTTCCACACCTACGTCTGGAGACAGCTGGAAGCTGTTAACAAGATGCTTCTGTGTGAACGCTGGTGGTGATGTGGCACTTGTTCCTGAGAAGACAGTGATCAACATCTGGAGCTGAAATGCAGTTTTCACAACTCTTGGTAGCAGAGCCAGGGTGGCCGGTGGTGCCCCACCCTAAAAAAAATTGGGGGTAGCACACATACATATCCCACAACCCTACTAAGCTTCTCCCATTGAGCCCCACACACAAAGCTTCTCCTGCTTGCTCCATCCCAATACTGCTCAAGGATACATCCCTCCTTTCAGCCAGATAAATCACGAATCCTCCATGTATACCTCTGAATGCCAGATGGTGATGACAACCAAGGGGAGGAGCTGTTCCCACTGTTGGAAACAGAATGCTGAGCTAAGGAGGATACTTTCCTGAGCCAGTTTACAGAGTGCATGGCAGAGGTGAGGTCCACTAGTGTAGGAATGGAGAGGTGGAGCTCCAGGATTTTTTTTTTCTGAGCAGGAGCAAGTGAATGAGGTGATAACAAGGCTTTCAAGTTTTACTATCATTTGTGACAGATTGGCATAGAGCAGCCTTCCACAGCCTGTGTCCTTCCAGATGTTTTGGACTGCAGCTCCCATCTTCCCCAGTGAGCATGGCCAATGGCCAGGAAGATGGGCATTGTGGTCCAAAACATCGGGAGGTTGGGTTGGGAAAGCTGCCATAGAGGAAGTCAGAAGATGAGGAAAATAATCAAGCAGAGACGGGACACTTCTTTCCTTTTCTTTAATGGGGCTCCTACTTCTAGCAGTTTGAGAAGCAGTAACACTTCTTACACGATTGTTTGCATTTCCAACTGAAAGCCAAAAGTCGCATTTCAGCTGCCATCAGTTAAAGCTCAATTTATTTTACAAGTTGAACCTATACAATCAGGAGTAAGCACCACCGAGTTCAAAGGACTTTACTCTCAGGTAACTATGCATAAGATTGCAGTTATGCTAATAAATTGGGTATTATGCTTGGTACTGCTGCTCTTTCATTTCTATGTATGTGCGCATATACAATGTCATACTAAGCACCTGCACTTACTTACCACTACACCACTACTGAGGTCTGTGCCTCAACCACTACACTACTCCTTTGACCCCACATTTTCTGCTGCAATACCCATTTTACAGAAGGCAAACTAGAGAGGCTGAGACTGAGGCAAGGCCACAAACTGAGTACAGGAACATAAGAAGAGCCATGCTGGATCAGACCAAGGCTCCATCTTTTCCACAGTTCACACAGTGGCCAACCAGCTGCCTGTGGGAAACCAACAAGTAGGACAGGAGTGCAACAGCACCCTCCCGCCCATGTGCCCCAGCAACTGGTGTACATAGGCATACTGTCTCTGATACTGGAAGTAGCATATAGCCATCATGACTAGTAGCCATTGATAGCTTTATCCTGCATGAATTTGTCCAATCCCCTTTTCAAGCCATCCAGATTGGTGGCCATCGCTACATCTTGTGGTAGTGAATTCCATAGTTGAACTATGTGCTGTGTGAAGAAGGACTTCCTTTGCTTTGTCCTGAATCAATCTCCCACCAATCAGCTTTATGGGATGACCCCATTGGGTTCTATTATTATATCATGTGCCTGACCCTTCAACCACACACTCTGGCATAGATTTCATAGATTTCATAGATCATAGAGTTGGAAGGAGCCTACAAGGCTATCAAGTCCAACCCCCTGCACAATGCAGGAAACTAGAGGAGGGGGTCTCCCATCCAAGTAATAACCAGGCCTGACCCTGCTTAGCTTTCCCTAACACAGGACACACCAAATCAGTGAGACTTTTTTATTGCAGCAAAACCCACAGTAAAAGCTAAATGGTTACACTTTTTAGAAATGATATCGCTGATGACAATAAGCTCTAGCGTCCATAAGTAATTCCAAAACAATCCAAAGCTATAACTATAACCATGTCAGAAATCTAGACAACGTAGTTTCCCTATTGTAATCTCTACAGCTCAGAATACAGAGCAAGCGGCTGAATGATTCCTGAGGTGCAACCTTCCCAGGCAATGAAAGACAAGAGTTCTAGAACAAGACCTAAACAAAGCCACACATGCAGAGGTTTAGTCCAACCTGGGAATCTTTGTTGGAGCCTCCACGTTACATGGGTCAAGGCCTATCACATTGAAGAGTCAAAACTGGTTCACAAGTAAGTCCAGGGTAATCCCACACATGCAGAGACTCCAACAACCATGGCTTCCAGCTTGGTATCTCCATGCTACATGGGTCCAGGCATAGAAAAGTCCTGGAGACAGGATCAGTCCAAGTCAACTGGCAGCTCTGGGCTATCAACAATGAAGCTCCACAATCAATCACAAACAAGAAATCACGTTCTGTGAAAAGTATAGTAGTGCTTTTCATGGCAGGTTCTTAACAATACAAAGTTCAAGAGACAAGAGTCCAAATTGGAAGGAGAGTCCATGTGAAGAGTGCCTCAAGATGGTCATAAATCCCAAAAGAGAGGATTTGGGGTAATAAAGATGAGAATGTTCCTTGCCAAGGCTCCCAGCCTGGGCACCAGCTTAAAAGCGAAGGTTGGCTGCAAAAGCCCTTCTCCTAAACAGCTAACTGACAAGGGATTGTAGCCCATCAATGAGGTCCCTGGCCCAAACAGGGTGTCTCCTTTCTGCCCTTCAGGGGAGATGCTTCAACCTGTGTGGCACCTCCGAAAACCACTCCTTCTTCTGTTGGGTTCCCACAGAGAAGCTGCCAGCTTCCTTTCCTGCCAAGGGAGAGCTAGCAGCTGGATGGAAGTATGTTGCCTACTTCCTGCTTTCCCCTGAGAATGCTGACAGGGATAAGCTTACACTGCTTCTGACATTCCACAGGCTGAATAGGCCCAAACCCTTTCGGACCACTCCTGATCAGATTCCAGCTACAAACAATAAGGGCCACTGCAGCATTGGAGCTGAGCCCCAACAATTATGAGAAAAGGAGAAAAATGTCTCCCTATCCACTTTCTCCCCACCATGCATAATGCTGTACACCTCCATCATGTCTCCCCTTACTTGCCTTTTTTCTACGCTAAACAGTCCCAGATGTTGTGACCTTTCCTCATGAGAGAGTTGCTCCAGCCCCTTGATCATTTCAGTTGCCCTTTTATGCACTTTTCCAACTCTACAATATCCTTCTTTAGGCGTGATGGCCAGAACTGTACATAGTATTCCAAGTGGAATCACACCATAGATTTGCATACAGGCAGAGCGAGAGACTGGGGGCCAACCAACTGCCACCCCTTTGCCCCGACATATCCTGCAGTGCCATGCGCTGACTTTGCAGAGACCAAAATGGTGGTGACAGGGGAAGACACCAATGCAGGCAGCCCAAGAATCAATGTTGCATGCATTACTTCTTCACACTATGCACGATCAATTTACAGGAGATTGTGGTTAAAGTGATTAAAAGAGTGGGAGAAAGACTCGTAGGGTTGGGGTTAGGATTGTGAAGGAAGGAGAGAAACGGAGGAGACTGTCTCGATGATGATGATGATGATGATGATGATGATGATGATGATGATGATGATGAGTGTGCACATCAGCCAAAAAGCAAGAAGGAGGCCTTCAGTTGCTATAAGCTGCTTGGGCAGGTGCCTGTCTCTTTTACTTATACCGTAAGGCACACTTGTACATTGATGGCGCTATCATAATATTAATGTTACCCGTCTGCCCGTCTGCCCGTTGGCATCGAACAAATGTTGGAAGGTCCACGTCCTCTACTGCAATTTGATTCCACACATCTGGCTGCCCCCTCTATCTCTCCCCCCTCCTCATAATCGGACCCGTTTAATCAACAATTCCACTTGATAATGAAAATGTTTCCCCAGGCAGTGAATTAAGCTTTAATGATCCTTAATGGTGAGGGTCGCTGATTAACTGGGATGACAATACCACTAAACTGGGAGATGCAGAGGTGATTAAGAGAGACTTTGAGAGGGTGAGCTGGCATCTGCGTGTGCCTCGGGAGGCAGCAGGGGGGCAGGGGGAGGCCTGTGATAGCATTTTTAAAAGCCTCTTTCTAACTATGCTTCAGAGACTGTTATCAGATCAAAGGGGGGGAACATGCAAACTGGGAGCTGAGAAATCACAAGGCATTTGATACCCCCCAGCCATGATTTCATCATGTGTTCCCTTGGTGCATATCCAGGGCTGCCTTTTTGAAATGTTGTTCCCTGACAGTAGTAGCCAGCTAGACTTGCCATTCATCAGGATTCAGACCCATCTTCCCTAGAAGTGAAATCTCCAGCAGAGGGTGGGGGGGGATGATCTTGCCTGCAGCACCATTAAGCGGGCAGTCCTCTTGCAAACACCGTGCTTGGCCTGTTCCATTCTGAGCAGTTGATTATGGGCCAATTATGTCTCACACTCACTAGTTTCTCTTTAACCAACAGAGTGTAACTAGCGATGGACGAGACATCTGTGACTTCATGCACCAAGATCTAAAAGGAGCTCAGCTTATTTCCAGGCCAAAGCTGAATTTGTCTCCCCACCACCCATACCACCCATGAAGCCCTAACTCTGGGGATGGGCCAAGACATGTTGCTGCCTGAGGTGAAGAAACAAATACTCCCCACCCCAAAGTCAAGGTGCAGAGTACACAAGGCTGCTTATTTCGGTACCTGAAACAGAAAATCTCACATGTGCCTCTCCCCATCCCCCTGGCAGTAAACAAACAAACAAACAAACAAAGCTAAAAAATAAAAATAAAAAAGCCCAACTACAATAATAAATTAAGTAGACAATAATTTGCTGCCCTTTTGTGACACTTAGAATCAACTGCTTTAGATGGCCAACTCATTGTGCCTACTGGAAAGACCAGCCTTTCCTAACACACTGCAAATGTCAGTAGCTCTTGGGGAGACAACATGGCAGGAGGTTTGGGGAACATGGCCCAGAAAGTGAATGGCTGTGCGATGTTCCAGCCCTCCCCCCCACCTGCAGGTTTGGTGGTTGCCCTGTCAGCCTGCCCTTGAGTCTCCAGATGCTGCACTTAAATGCCAGATCAGTTCAAAATAAGACCTCCCTTATCCATGATTTAATAGTGAATGAGGCAGCCAATCTGGCATGCATAACCAATACCTGGGTGGGTGAGCAGAGAGGAGTTAGTCTCTCCCAGCTCCAAGCACCGGGGTACTTGGTTCAGCATCAGGAGAGAGTTGAGGGTCAAGGAGGATGGGGTGCTGTGGTCTACAGGAATTCTGTCTCCCTCTGCAGGCTCCCTGTCCATGTGACCACTGGTCAGGAGTATTTGCACCTTGTGTTGGGTCAGTGGGACAGATTGGGTGGGATTGTGTTGGTGTACTGCCCACCCTGATGCTCGACAGTCTCCTTCCCTGAGCTGATGGAGATGGTCTCAGTCAGGTGTGCTGTTGAGGGCCCCCAGACTGTTGGTTCTGCTGGATGTCAACATTCATGCCAAGGGCACCTTGTCTGGGATGGCTCAGGATTTCATGGTCTCCATGTCAACCATGGGACTGTCCCAACATGTCATTGGCCCAACAACACATGTAGCAGCAAGGCATACTTTCTTCACCTGGACATGGAGATGGTGATCTGAAGGTGGCGGACTTTGAATCCATCATGGTCAGATCATCCTTTGTCATGGTCAGATCACCACCTGCTGAGGTTAAGACTTATGGCAGCTTTTCTCCTCTGCAGGGGTGGAGGGACCTATCAAGATGGTCCAGCTCCAGAGGCTAATGGATACAAATGGCTTCCAGAAGGCTTGAGGGGAGGGGGCTTCCGGCTGATATGGTGGGTTCTCCTCTTGAAAACCTCTGGCGGTCCCACCCACTTTTGACCCCGGTGCTGCTCAACACTGACATATGCCCCCAAGAGATCATTTCCCCCAAGGGATGTGGCCCTTGATAGAGAATAGATTCCCCACCCCTGCTTTAAAGGTAGAGCCAGCACTTTGAACTGGGCTCGAAAATGGCAACAAGTGAATAAGTGATACATTGGCCCATACCTGTCAACAGAAGGAGGGCCCTACAGCCTGGCCTGTAATTTACACAGGTTATCCCAGGACTTGCTCTGACATACCCATGACTATAATGAAGTGGGGGGGGGACACACACACACGACCCACAACCAGAGCAGGCTGAAAAGGCATTCACCTGCTAGGAAAATCTAATTACACCTATTGTCTGACAGTCCCTACTGGACTCTAGTTCAAGTCCCAGACAAGGTCATGGTACCAAATAGCTCTTCCGGTTCCAATCAAGGCTGCAGGGAGGGGCTGCCCTTGGCTCTGAAATCTGAAAGGAGGTAGCAAACTCATCCCCCATCCCCCAGAGTAATTAATGTGACCCACAGATGCCAGAACAGCCCCCCTGCTGGAATCAATGCTTAAGATTATTGAGCTGGGGACAGGCGCTGGTTATTACCCAGAGCAGGGGATTAGATTCCAAGCCCAGCTGTCAGAGGGAGAAGAGAGTGGTATTTGTCTGCTGGCAGAACTTTGCTTTCTCATTCTCTCTTCCTCAATTCCTCTCTCTCCACTTCATCTTTCATGGGGACTGAACCCTCTCGCCCATCCTTCTCTGCCAACGAGAATGAACCAGTGAGGAGCTACAACATAATCAGCAGCCAGACATGAAAGGGAGACAGGAAAGGGAGACAGAAAGGGGGCTATAAGATGTGAACTCAAGCATTCAGCCAGCTCCACGCAAGAAGAAAAGATGAGATATGCAAGAAGGGGCGGGGGGGGCAGCAACTCTGGCCCTGTCCTCATGACAATGCTGCACAGAGCCAGATGCTTTCTTTTCCCCAGCCTTTGCAAGATTCTATCACAATTACAGCAAACTGATAATCCAAGGGCTGTTTCACATGTGGCATTCCCCCCCCACCTCCCACCCAGAAGGAACTTCCATGTGTGAAAAGCTGCGTGTAGAACATGGTCTATGATTGTGCATCTGTGCATTTGTTCTATGTGCCCATGTGCCCCAATCTAACAAGGGAGATCTTCATGTGCAAACAACTTTCTGTGCATGTCACTGATACAGTTGGTGTCATTCATATACAAGCCCCATTGAATTGGCTGGATGCAATTGTGTGGGGGGGGTGTTACACATGGATGCTCATCCCCATCTGGGATCACCCCTTTTATGCAAAGCTAGTGGTAATGCCCACCACTAAAGCTGAAGAGGCCACAGAGCAGGGATGGGCATCTTGTGACCCTCCAGAGGTTTTAGCCTACAACTCCCATCATCCCTCGCCAGCATAGCCAATGGTGAGTGATCAGGGGAGTTGTAGGCCAAAACATCTGGAGGGCCACAAGTTGCTCACCCGTGCCACAGAGTATACCCAATGGGAATCCACAGCCCACCATAGTTTTCATTGCATGTTCCACAGAAGGGTTGGAGTGCCACAGAGGAGGAAGATAAAGGAATGGAGACTGAGAATAAATGGTCAATAAGGTTCAGAGGTGTAACCGTGGGAAAGAGATGAGCAGAATCATAAAGCAATAGCGGCCTGTCCCTCCTTCTCTTTCTGGAGGATGAAAGGAAAGGAGTTCAAGAGCCATCATATGCTCCCTTCAGGCTTACGTCTTCATTCTGGCCTAGGGATGGGAGAACCAGGGATTGCGTGAGCTTGCCAAGGTTCTCTGAACTTCACTTCAAAGCTCTGCTTGGCTCACTACCATTCTCACTGTTTTTTCAGTTTGTTCAAATAGGGAAAGTGTGCCTTTTTCAAAAGTGCGCACTTCCCCCCCCCCATTGACAAAAATTGTGCATTTTGAGTTTTTTGCAAAGTGAAATGAAATTCTCATACACACCTCCTGATAGGTACAAAAATGGAGATTCATCAGCTACTGTATGAAAAAGATGTAGGTAACTGTGATTAAAAGTCACTAGCAGAGCAATCCTATGGCTGCTAGACAGCGTCTAGATGGCCACAGGACTGCTCATATCCCCAGCTACAGGATCGGAAAAGCACTCCAGAATCTTGTAGTCTCTTCTTCTTACAGCCCAGTGCCAGTTGACTTCACAAGAGCTCCCCCAACAAGTCTGATTCCCCCCCCCCCAAAGATACATTGGAAACCATGTACAGTATTTGGGATTTATTCTGATGATCCCTATAATCCTCAGCCCAAGCCTCCGAAATCCCATTAACATTTTTGATTTTATATTAATCCCATTTTGATGATCTCACATTTATTGTATTATGTCTTATCTTGAGAATATGGGACAGGTGAAGTGCAAAGACTGAGGGCAAATTGATCTTCAAAAGGGCAGAGGAGACCTGGGAACTATAGCAGTCGTCTGACATCAACCCTGGGAGATTTTTGAGCAGATTATAAAATCAGTCTGCAAACCTTGAACAATGCATGATACTAGAACCACTGGATTGCAAGAACATCCTGTCAGACTATCTGATCTCATTTTGATCGGTAACCTCCCTTGTGGACTGTGGGAATGCTGTGGACATTATATATCTGGACTTCAGCAAAGCTTTCGACAAAGTGCCTCATGATATCCTGATTAGTAAGCTAGCTAAGAGTGGGCTAGATGGAACAACTATCAGGTGGATCCACAATTGGCTACAGAATCGGACTCAAAGAGTGCTTATCAATGGTTCCTTCTCAAACTGGGGAGAGGTAACGAGCGGGGTACCACAGGGCTCGGTCCTGGGCCCGGTGCTCTTCAACATTTTTATTAATGACTTGGATCAGGAGGTACAGGGAATGCTTATCAAATTTGCAGATGACACAAAGTTGGGTGGAACAGCTAATACTCTGGAAGACAGAAACAAAATTCAAAGTGACCTCGATAGGCTGGAGCGCTGGGCCGAAAACAACAGAATGAAATTTAATAGGGATAAATGCCAAGTGCTGCACCTAGGGAGAGGAAACCAAATGCAGAGTTACAGAATGGGGGACACTTGGCTCAACAATACTACAAGTGAGAAGGATCTTGGAATTGTGGTAGATCACAAACTGAATATGAGCCAGCAATGCGATGTGGCTGCAAAGAAGGCAAATGCTATTTTGGGCTGTATTAATAGAAGTATAGCTTCCAAATCGCGGGAAGTGATAATTCCCCTTTACTCGGCACTGGTTAGGCCTCATCTTGAGTACTGCGTCCAGTTCTGGGCACCTCACTTTAAGAAGGACATAGACAAACTGGAGAGGGTTCAGAGGAGGGCAACAAGGATGATAAAGGGACTGGAAACAAGGCCCTATGAGGAGAGACTGAAAGAACTGGGCATGTTTAGCCTTCAGAAGAGGAGACTGAGGGGAGATATGATCGCACTCTTCCAGTATTTGAAGGGATGTCACACAGAGGAGGGCAAAGATCTCTTCTCATTCATCCCAGTTTGCAGGACACGGAATAATGGGCTCAAATTACAGGAACCCAGATTCCACCTAAACATCAGGAAAAATTTCCTGACTGTCAGAGCAATAAGACAATGGAATCAACTACCTAGGGAGGTGGTGGGCTCTCCCAGTCTGGAGGCATTCAAGGTGCAGCTGGACAGACATCTGTCAGATATGCTTTGACCTGGATTCCTGCATTGAGCAGGGGGTTGGACTCGATGGCCTTGTAGGCCCCTTCCAACTCTACTTTTCTATGATTCTATGATTGTTTTGTGTGTGTGTTTTTAACTTCCATTTTATACCCTAAGAGGTGCAAAGGGAACCCCCCACAACACACACACACACACACACACCATTCTCTAGACTCAGACTGCGATTTGTAAGACTGGAGCATGCACCATTATCCCCAGGGGTTTGCCGAGCCCATGTGGGTTCCAAGTGGGTCTCATGCATTGGCAATGCTACAAAATCTTCAGAGAATCCACTGCAAGGTGGATTAGATACGTTGCCCATAATCCTTCCATGCACCAAAAAATTCACATGGACTCTGACTCTTTTTGCCGGAAATTGAGAATCCAAAAATGCCAGAGCCAGCTGACATGAATCTGTTCACTTGGTTGTTACCAGTCGATAAGCCACGGGCAGCGCCATCCAATGTGGCAGCTCGTAGCCCTCTGAACTCGGGAGGATTACGGGCATCCAATGGAAGGCGGGAGGAGCATGGAGGCAATCTTTGCCTCCATGCTTCCCCCACCCTCCAAAACACTTAGCCGGACGGTTTAGACGATTTCAGCTGCCTAGGTGTTTTACCCCTGCTCGCAAGGAGGAGGGGCTGAAGCACCACTGGGATTCCTCGTATCCCAGTGGAGCCTCACTCCTCCCCTCCCTGCCACCTGGACCCCCCGCCCAAGGACTGACTCTGAAGTCAGTCTTCTGTCTTCAGACTCAGAGCCACAGCTGGTGCAGAAAGAACTGTGCCAGCTGCAAGGGCAGAGGGAGGGTGTTCCGAAGTCAGAGTCCCAGCTCCGACCTTGGAGTGCTTTTCCAAGGTCGGAGCTGGGCCTCTGAATTTTCCTATGGCCATCTAGACAGCATCTAGCAGCCATAGGATTGTGCCCTAAATTAATTTCCCTTCTGCTTTCACAGATATAAAAGTCTTGCCCACGGCACCATCCCTTTATTATGACAAACTTGATAAGCCAGAGTGAGGTTATGAATATAGTTGATTGAGGGTTGGACTAAATGACCTCTTGGGATTCCTTCCAACTCAGTGACTCTATGACTGTAAGGTTAGGGTCTGCTAACTAGTTGGACTGCTGGAGATTAGCCCCAGCAAATATCTCGTTTGTTACAAATATTGCAGGTAAATAGCCCACAATTATTAGGAATGGGCAGAGGCTGCTCTGGAAAAGGGAATGGCTTTTAAGGATGGGGGCAAAATTAGTTCAGTTCACATTTTATTGTGAATTTATCTACTGTCACACTTTCAAACTCAAGTTATCCTTCAAAATTCGCACTTCTCTGAATGTTGCAATGAAGTTCGACAACTTTAAAAAATGCACAGAAAAAATGGGTATATTGGGGGAGAGTGCACACAAAAATGCATGTATTGGTGAAGGTAACATTAAAAAAAAATACATTATATTAGGAAAATTGTTTGCAAAAATGTGCAAAATTAGTGCTATAGGGCTGTAATCCTATACTGACTTATCTGGGGATAAGTCCCACCGAACTCAGTGGGGCTTAATTCTGAGTGGGCATGTAAGAATTGTGCTGCTGTTCTTATAAAACATGGGTGGGCAACCTTTGGGCATAGGGCTACATGCAGATCTCACCCTAATTCCAAAAACGGTCTGCAGCCATTAATCCAGAACTCTGGCAAGACTGACCTGTCCCTCCCCTGGCAGTCCCTGAAGAGAGAGGGGGCGGGGCATAAAGAGAGAGGGCTGGTCACAGGATGTCTATCCCTGCATTAGCAGGACTGTTGGGATATCTATGCTTAGTGGCCATCTTTTTCCTAGGCAAGGGGAAGTGCTTACTTTCTCGTCAGATCATCTCTCAGTTTGCAAGTATGGGTTGCTCAGCTGCAGCTCTTGGAGGTTTTAAAAAAAGAAGAAGCCATTAACACCCAGTCAAAACACTTCTCTTTAAATAAATAATATTTAAAAAAAAAAAAAAGCTCTGGCAAAAATGTCACATTGGACGTGTTTCTTTTTTTCTTTTTATTTTTAAAAAGAAGAAGAAGAAGAAGAAGAAGGGAACGGGCACAATTTCACACATTTGAAAACTTTACATCATTTTGACAGCCCACATTATGACAGTACCAAACACCTCTGCAAGATTACCTCAGAGTTTAAACAGAAGCTGCAGCAAAAGAAACTGAATTCAAGGTGAGAGAGACAGCTTGCCTAAGGTGGTGTAAGGAAGGAACCAGGAGGGTCTCAACCTGGGGGGCTCAGCTGGCTCAGGTGTCTCTCTTCCGGTGTACTCTTTTTCCATCACAAGACTGGCAGGCTGACCTCTGTGCATTGAAGATACCATCTAGGCCAGGGGTAGTCAGAAAGTAGATCTCCAAATGTTTTGGATTTCAACTCCCAGCATTCCTGACTATTGACCATGCTGGCAGGGGCAACTGGGAGCTGAAGTGCAAAACATCTGGAGATCTAACTTCTGCACACCTCTGATCTAGGCTGAAGTACCAGCCTGCCTCTAGCACTAGCAGTCAGCTGATTTCAAGGGCCACTCCCTGTCCACCAGAACCTACAGTACAAAGCATCCAGAGCTTGCTTCTTGGTCTAAGCAAGTCAACTGCTTATCCCTGATTGCTA
This sequence comes from Shinisaurus crocodilurus, assembly GCA_021292165.1. NCBI lineage: Eukaryota > Metazoa > Chordata > Lepidosauria > Squamata > Shinisauridae > Shinisaurus > Shinisaurus crocodilurus. Next base: position 8,875,358 of record CM037884.1, on the reverse strand, counting down.
CTCTGGAATGTTACCTCTTTTTGAGGTTGACCACACACCTGCTTCTGGCTCCAGTCAGCCGGCAGGGGTCATGTTGCTGACTCAGAACATGACCCCTGCCTGCTTTGCACCAGCATCCATTTGCAACCCACTTGGATTGGTAGTAGCTCACCCTGGGTCCCAGAACATGATTTCCTGGAGACTGACCCTTTCTATGGCCTGATGGGAGGGTCCCCCTTATTGGAGCCATCACCCATGAGGGCAGCCCCAAAAGGACTCAATGGTACAGAATGCTAAGGAACCAAGAAGGGAAAAAATAGATAACCAGGTAGGAGAGGGAGTGGAATGAAATGGCGGGAAAGGAAGGAGGAGGCACTTACCGGTAGATATTTAAAAAAGGGTAGAAAGAACAATCCCATTGTCTTGATAGGTTACTTTGTAAGTATAAGAATTCATGCTTGAGTTTGCTTCCCCCCCCCCCACCTTCCTGCCAATCCTTTTTCCTTTCGTATCATGTCTTTTGGATTGTAAGCCTGATGGCAAGGACAGTATTACTATTGATATTAGTAAGCCACTCTGGAAGCCTTTTTTTTCTACTGAAGAGTGGACTTAAAATGCTTCAAATAAATAAATACATAATAGTTTCCATTGGTAAACATTAATAAAAGCTCTTTTAAAATGTCCCCAGGGATGGAACAGACAGCTGCCTATAGAGATCAATGAGAGAAATCCAAGACTTTATTGTAGATGGGATTGGGTATAAATGTGCCTTCTCCACTCCACCCTGCACAAGAAGGAGGAGGAGGAGGAGGAGGGCATGTTCAGTGTGCCTGGAATGCTGGCTGACTGGGGCTGGGGGAGGAAAATGGGGGTGGAGGTGGAATGCAGTGGCTGGAACCCGAACCCTGAATAGAAACACTTCACGCTGCAACAATTTTGTTGCAAGGCCTCACTTGTTCACCATTCAAAAGCATAGACGATGGTATAAAAATGCAGGTCTGAATCTATGCTGCATATTACATGCACACATAGATTGGATTGATGGGGGGGCATACAAAAAGCCCAATCCAATGCATGATGTGACCTGCAAACAGCTGGCTTGCCATCGACAGGGAGTTCATTTTGGAGGGATTCCCAAAGCATTTCCAGTACCTGCCATTTGCCTCAAAGGCAAGTAAACTGGCTCTTTGACCAATGCTTGGCTCACCAAGCATACCCAATAGAAGCCTTCCCCAACCTGGTGCCTTCTAGATGTGTTGGACTACAACTCCCCAAATCCTCCAACACATCTGGAGAGCACCAGGTTGGGGAAGGCTGCCCCATAGGATGGTAAATGGCAGGATTTTTCCTACTCTTCAGTGCACTGTTTAACGGGTATAGTGATTCATTTTATTTTTTAAAAAATAAAATAAACCTTAAATAAGAGAATACAAAATGATGATGGATCTGGAGACTGGCTGGTTATGGATTCAACAGTAATATTACTGGGGGACTTACAAAAAATGAAGCAAGGATGAAACATGATTATTCCTCTGCAGGTATGCATTTATCCACAGAGGAAACTGAGCTATTCCTAGCTTTCCGGGCTACACTGGAGATGACTGGGGTGTATACTGGAGGGCATCTTGAGAACCAGAGGCCTGGCAGTGAGAGTACTACTGACTAATGGGAAGCTGTCCAGCAGTAACAGTTGGGAGTGGGTGGGGGGATCATGTGTCTTAGTCCCCCTCCATTTAAACAAGCTCCCTGCTTATAGAAAACCAGCACGTCAGAGAGAAAGGTTTATCATACTTTTCTCCTTGATGTGTTAGTTGACTACATGTGAAGAGCTCTTTGAGGCAGGGCAGATTAAATACACACACACACACACACACACTACACACACACCTCACCTGCAGCCTGTGACGGTACAATCCAGAATTCTACCACCTCATTCTGCATAGTGTATAGAAGGGCTCCGAGTAACTCTGGAAAAATCAATTCAGCAGGCCGTTGTCTTTCCAGATTGAACATACGTCAAACCCCAAGGGCTGATACGTTTCGACTCCAAAACGCTGTGGGAATGAATTTGCAACTGAATCCTCTAATCACTGTTATTTTAATATATTTTTTATTATTAAATGAATAATAAGCTAAAGTAATAATCATAATATTAACGTGATCCAGGCAGTTCCGCTTGCCAGGGCAGTGTGTGCCTTCATTTTATAGGTAGGGGTTCTTTGTGTGAGTTCCCCTTAGCTGTACAACTAGCATTTGCAAGCACAGGCTAATGGTTAAGTGGTGGGGCTGAAGGGTCTTTACTTTAGCCACACAGAATCCGTTAGACTGCAAAAATGGAAACCGCCTGTTCCATTGTCATGCAGTTGGCTGCTCTCATGATGCATTTGCCTCCAGTTTGCCAAGTGGCTCCTTTCCCATTATTAACTAATGGCTACTTATTTGGCACTTCTCTGGCCCTTTTGCTAGAAGGCCATGCAAAGACACACAGCCCACAGTCACTCTCTCCCATGAGAAGTAGTAGCTATTGGGGAGTGGGGAGGGGTTACACAATTTTTATCAGGACTGTCATGTAGGAAGAAATGCCTGCTATTTACAGTTTAAAAAAAAAAAGTTCGAAGCAACTCCAAGGGGTTTCGGAGTTCAACCCCTCATAATTTGGGACATAAGTCCCCTGGTTGAACACTCCAGCTACCTTACAGTTGATGAATACAACAACTACACTTGGTACAGTTCTGGTCACCGCACCTTTAAAAAATGGTTATTGTAGAGTTGGAAAAGGGGCAGAAAAGGGCAACCAAAATGATCAAGGAGCTGGAACAATTCCCCTATGAGAAAAGGTTACAACATCTGGGACTGTCTTGCTTAGAAATTGGGTGAGTAATGGGTGACATGATAGAGGTATGCAAAATTATGCATGTGAAAGTGGATAGGGGGACATTTTTCTCCGTCTCTCATAATACTATAACCCAATGGGGTCATCTCATGAAGTTGATTAGTGGGAGATTCAGGAGTGATAAAAGGAAAGTACATCTATACACAGAGCATAGTTAAACTGTGGAATTCACTACAAGAAGATGTAATGATGGCTGCCGACTTGGATGGCTTTAAATGGGGATTAGACAAATTCATGAATGAAGATAAGGCTATCATCAGTGGTTACTGGTCATCATGACGGCTATACATTACCTCCAGTATTGTAGGCAGTGCACCTCTGTATAGCCATTACTGGGAAACATGAGTGGCAGGGTGCTGTTGCACTTGTGTCCTACTTGTGGACTTCCCACAGACAGATGGTTGGCCATTGTGTGAACAGCATGCTGGACTTGATAGGCCTTTGGTCTGATTCAGCATGGCTCTTCTTATATTCACTTCTATTCGTGTCTAGCAGTTATGAATTTACTTTTAGTTGCATGAGATGCTTTAAAGACAAGTGGGATTATTGTATAGCAACTTGGGAGTTTGAAAAACAAACCCCTATTGCATACCATGCATGAGCTAGTAGACAGCGACTCTCTATCTTTAGTCAAGCATAAATGTATTCAACAACAACTAAAATCTAATTTTTTGGCACAGAGGACTTTGAATATTGCAAAACAAAATGTGTTGTTTTTATGATGTTTTTATAACCCAAGTAATTTGTCTCTCACACTTGGAGGCTAGAAAACAGGAGCTGTCCTATTGTTGAGTACAGGCAGTCTGCAATTACCACGTCCCCACCAAACTCTGAAATAATATGATGCAAAGCTTTGGCAGAAAAATGCAACTGCTAGTGCAATCCATCAGGCCAATCTTTCCTGTGCAAAGCCAATTGAAATGAATGGGATCTGGTCAAAAGCTTTTTAGTTTAGGGGAAAGGTGTTGGAAGAATGGGTATGATAGAGCAGGGTTGTTGAACCTCTGGCCCATGAGCAAAGTCTGGCCTGCCTGGGGCCCAATCCAATTCCCAAGATGGCCACACCCCTTCCACTGGCAGGCCACTTCAGGGGGCTGGAGTGGACAGACCCTTCCCTCAGGGGACTATTGGCAGCACCATGGCAGAGGCCATACCTAAGAATGCCAGTTCACTAAGACAGGGTGGGTACAATGTGCCTATTATTATTATTATTATTATTATTATTATTATTATTAATTTTCATTTAATTTCATTTCATTTCTATACCACCCGATAGCCAAAGTGGTTCACAACAATTCATTAAACAAAACAAAAAAAAACAGCCCAGAAACCACAATACAATAAAAACAACATAAAAATGTCAATATGCAAAATTTAAAATAGAATCTAAAACAATTTTCAATACAGCTATACTGGTATAAAAGCCCACCCATATGCCATTAAGTGCCATTGAATGCCTTGTAGAAGCGGGCAGTCTTAACCTGGCACCAGAAAGTTGACAGAGTTGACACCAGGTGGGCCTCAGTGGGGAGATCATTCCATAATTGGGTCACCACTGAGAAGGCCCTTCCCCTTGTTGCCACCCTCCAAGCATCCCTCAGAGAAGGCACTCAGAAGAAGGCCTCAGAGGTTGGTTGAAGTGTCCGGGTAGATTCAGGTTGGGAGAGGTGCTCCATCGAAATCTGACAGCTGTGTCAGTTTGCTTGAAGCCTTTGTTCTATCAAACTAAGGGCGAGTGCAACCCGTGTGAAGCCAGGTCTGTTACCTAGAATAAATAAACGATACATCATCCCTGGGTATACCGGAGGTCAATAAGGAACTACGGTATTACACCACCACCCTTTGGGGTCGTGCAGAAATCAGCTATTCCATTGGAACAGGCCTGACATGGTAGCTTGGGAAGTAAATAATATTACTTCACACTTTCCCAAGCAGTAGGATGCTTCATGGCAGAGTCGGCAGACAGGCTTCTACATGGCCAGATTCCTCAGGACAACCTCCAGAGCAGTGTTCTCCAACCTTGGGTCCCCAGATGTTTTTGGCCTACAACTCCCAGCTTGAGTCCTTAGGAGACAAGGGTCCACACAGAGGCTTTAGAGCAGTGTTCTCCAACCTTGGGTCCCCAGATGTTTTTGGCCTACAACTCGCTGGGGTATGCTGGGAGTTGTAGGCCAAAAACATCTGGGGACCCAAGGTTGGAGAACACTGCTCCAGAGACTTACAGTAATTTTTGTAATATCTGCTTCTTTACAATACTATGTAACAAGCTGAACATGTTGAAGCAAGCAGGTAGCCAAACTAACAGACCAAATCCTCAAAACGGCATCAGTTCCCCCTGAAAGCAAAACAGCATGATGATCCCTTTCTGCACTCGCAGGTGATGTCTTCCAGCCACCTGAAAAACTTTGCTGTCTTCTTTGCTGGATGCATTCCAACTCCAAAACATTTTGCTCCAATCCGTATCCAAACAGATTGGGTGTGTCTAGTAGCCACCACCCAGCAAGGCCCATCATCAAGATATTAGTGATATTAGCGAGCAGCACATTAAAATGAAACAAAATACTAGGGGGGAAAGGTGGATCTCTTCAACTGAAGCAGTAAAAATATATTTCTCCCACTCACCCACCCACTCCTCCTCCATCCCCATCTCCATCTCCACATTCAAATCTAACTCATATATATATATATATATATATATATATCTAAGTTGCTCTAAAGACTATTCATGTCCATCCTTCACATATATAAATATAGCCCCAGGGTTTTTGTTTATTTCTTTCTCTTGCATCTAAAGTGACTAAATGCACAGGAGGAGCAGGGTTAGACTGAAGCAGATGTGATTTTGGCAGGTGTAGCGCATTGTGCTGGGGTGAGAAGTGGCATCTCCTAAAATGCTCTCTTCTCTGCAGTGATTAAAGGGACATGAATCCTCTCCTCCTTTGCATCTAATCAGGTGAGTAGCACCTGTAAGGATCCCAGGCAGCAGGCTAGGGAAGACTTGAGACCGTAGGAACATAGGAAACTGCTTTATACTGAGTCTGACCATGGGTCCATCTAGCCCAGTATTGTCGGCATTGACTAGCAGTGGCTCTCCAGGGTTTTAGGCAGGATTCTTTCCTAGCCCTACCTGGAGATGCCAAGAACTGAACCTGGGACCTTCCGCATGCAAAGCAGGTGTCCTCTCACACTGAGCCACGGCCCCTCCCTTGCAGAGTCAGTGTTAGTTAATCCAGTCAAAAGAATGAGGGCCCAGGAGTCTGCTGGGCTGCCTGGGTTAAAAGGCAGCTTCTTCTGCTATTATAACGGATGCAGTCTTATTGCAATCCCAGCATGGGGGTAAAAGAGAGAGAGAAATAATAATCACTCCTCAGTTGACAGATGGTACAAATTTGGATTCCCGCAATACAGAGAGGAGTTGGCGTCTAGGGCCTTGCTGCATTCCAAACGGCTGCACAATATATATGCAACTGATTTTTCATTTTTATTTTTATTTTTGTGCAGCTTAGAAATGAAACCTGTCCTCTGAAAGATCCCTCTTATGCGGAAGGAGCCCAGCTGCCTGAGCCCTGCCGTCATTCAGACATACATATATGCAGTGAATGCACACAAGTGGTCTTCTGAAGGCACAGGGCAAAAGGTCCATTGACAGAGCTAAAGAGGTCCAGGCCTGTAAAATGCCCGGAGAAGCAAATTCTGTGTGACCTGCTCTGGCTCCAAGCTCCTTGGAAGAAGAGTGAACTGTATTTAAAATTAAATTATATATGTGAAGATGCTCTGACTTGGAAGCCTGGAATTTGGAGCATGGGCAATCTAATCTCCACCTACCCTGCTTATCTAAAAACTGGACATTTTTTTACCATTCTCACCTGAAATGGTGGGCTCAAAATGTACCCCACCTCAAAATAGTTAATCAAAGGCTACTTTGATATGTTGATCGGTGCAGAGTGTGGTGGCTAGATTGGAACATCTCACTAGCTTCCTGTTCATTTCTGAGCACAATTTCAAGGGCTGATCTTAACCTCTGAAGCCCTATACGGCTGAAGAATGGGGTCACTGAGGGACTCTCATTCCACACAAATCTGTCCTGAGAGCTGTGGTCTCCATCAAAGGCCCTTCTCTGTTGCTTCCCACCTTACCTCTAAAGCAGTGTTCTCCAACCTTGGGTCCCCAGATGTTTTTGGCCTACAACTCCCAGCATGCCCCAGCCAGAGAACACTGCTCTAAAGGCAGGAGCACATGGAGAAAAGGGCCTTGATTATAGTGATGCCTACGGAATGCCCTGCCTAGAAATATTCACCTGGCACCCTTGTTTTTCAGTTTCAGATGCCAAGTCAAGACATTTTTTTTTAATTTGCCCCGATATATTAGTCAGTTTTACTTTTCACCATCCAGAAGGTTGAAATGAGTTTATTCTCCTGTTTTATTAACAGTGCAATCCTATGCATACCCGCTCAGAAATAAATCCCATTGAGTTCAGTGGGGCCAGCTCCCAGGTAAGTGGGTACAGGATCACTGCCTTCTGTTGGCAGGGGAGTCTGGTGGGTCCATTGTCAGTGGGGCAGTTTATCCACTCTGGGTTTTTATCCTGAACTTTAAAGGCACTATCCACGCTGCTGGACCCCAGCCCCCACAATAAATTCAGCACTAAGGATAGCTCCTTTAAAGTTCAGATGGAAACCCAAAGTGGATGAACCACCCCAGTGACATTGGAGCCAACAGCCTCTACTGCCAGTTGATCCAAAACACTGCTATGGTGGTCGTGGGAACATGGCTATGTGAGCCTACTATGTTCATTTTTAAACATCTGCACCGGTCATCCATATGAGACTCCATTCAATGAGCTGGTTATTACCTATAAAAGCCTAAACAGCTTGGGTCCAGGATACCTAAAGGACTGCTTTAACCTATATCATCCTGCCCACACCCAAAGATGTGCTATGGAAGCCTTTTCTGCATCCAAACATAGATGCCACATGCAGGGAGAGGCCATAGGTTCATGGCAAAGAGCACATGCTTTGCATGCAGAAGGTCCCAGGTATAATCCCTGACATCTTTGGGTAGGGCTGGGAAAGAATCCTGCCTGAAACCTGGGAGAGCTACTGCTAGTCAGTGTTAACAATACTTGGCTAGATGGACCCATGGTCTGACTCAGTAGAAGGCAGCTTCCTATGTTCCTATGCAGCCCATGATTTGCGTGTTAGAAGGAGGAGGAGGAGATCATTCCCAGAATTCCACACAATGTTGCAAGGGACTCTGGGTAGCACTATCACTTGGCCCAGGACTGGGCCTAATTACATGCAAGCCGTCACTCTGTGCCAAGTGAAAGCCACAATGCCATCATGGGATGATTAAAAACCATTCAGCAGTTTAGACTCACCATGGTAATGATCAAATCCTCAGTCAGATCTCTCTCAGCACCTGGAAAGCATTTCTGAAGTACAGAAGAACAGAAGGGGAAAACATGATGAGTAAAGCTTCTAAATGCAGAATGATATCCATCTACGGAACTGTCAGATGCTGAAGTAAATTCTAAGAAGGATGCAAGTGGGATCACGAAGAAGGCAATAGATGAGTAAAGCCATACTGCTGACACTATGCCAGTCTGGCATCACTATGGCCGGGTTCGCACGTCACTTTAAACCCACAGAGGTTCTGAAACCACCATGTCTCTTCTAAAGCACCCTGCAGGGCTCAGACGACACGCTAAACCACAGTAGCACTAACCTACTGAGGTTTAGTGTGTCATGCGAACCCAGTCTATGTGTCATGCTTTGGACAGCTGCTGGGGCTGCAGGGCCCACCACCAATGTCTGCCCTGAGCCCCCTTAAAAAATAATGCCAACCCTCAGCATTGGGTGAACAAGAAAAGGCGCAGAAAAGGTCAACCAAAATGATTAAGGGGCCGGAGCAACTCCTCTATGAGGAACGATTACAATGTCTGGGACAGTTTAGCTTAGAAAAAAGGAGAGTAAGTAAGGGAAGACATGATAGAAGTGCACAGAAGTATGTACAGAAGTATGCATGGTGTGGAGAAAGTGGATACAGATCTCTCTCTCTCTCTCTCTCTCTCTCTCTCTCTCTCTCTCTCTCTCTCTCTCTCTCATAATACTAGAACCCAAAGGGGTCATCCCATGAAGCTGATTGGTGGGAGATTCAGGATAGATAAAAGGAAGGACTTCTTCATGCAGTGCATAGTTAAACTGTGGAATTTGTTACCACAAGATGTAGTGATGGCCACCAACTTGGATGGCTTTAAAGGGGGATTGGACAAATACCTGGAGGAGAAAGCTATTGATGGCTACTAGTCCTGATGGCTATATGCTACTTCCAGTATCAGAGATAGTAGTATGCCTGTGTACACCAGTTGCTGGGGAACATGAGTGGGAAGCTGCTATGCACTCATGTCCTACTTGTGGGTTTCCCACAGGCAGCTGGTTGGCCACTGTGTGAACTGTGGAAAAGATGGAGCCTTGGTCTGATCCAGCCTGGCTCTTCTTATGTTTACGGTGTGCCATTTTAATTTCCCACAATGCCCTGGAGCAATGCTATTTCATTGTGGGAAATTAAAACAGTGGCCACTTAGCAGCAATTGGAGAATCACCACTGCTCTCACCAGATATGGCCACTGTGGGGAGAAGGTGGAAGTGGGGTAAGAGGGGACACTCCACATGGCACTATGCTATCTGAGGGGGCCCTCAAGCTGGGAGCCAGCCCTGACCAGCAGTGGCAGCCTACTTGTTTCTTGTCAACATGGCGGTTCGCTCCATGTTTTCCAGGCTCTACACCAGGCTCTCTCTTCAGCCCTGGACAGATAGCAGTGGGTTAGGAATGATGGGAGTTGTAGTTCAGCATTGCCTGGAGAGCCACAGGTTCCCAACCCCTGCCTGACACAAGTATCTCTGAAGCGAGCTCTCCAACTCAGCTCTCCTCCACTCTGCATCCTTTCCCTGCCATGTGCTCTATGCCAAATTGGTGCGTGGTGCAAATTTAATTGATCGACTGATGGATTGATTGTATGAACCTTAACTAATCAATCAACTGAGATTTCTTCATCTGAGTGATGGTCCTGATTAAAGAATCTAAAACAAGCCATGCTTAGTTGGAACAAATCTGCACCAGCAACAGGCAATGGAGGCTCTCCTGGAAGCCCTTTTCCTCCCCATGGTCTGTCTCCTTCCCAGCATGATGGGACCAAGAAGCGAACAAGCTTTTGGCTCTGCTCTATCAAGCTCCTCTGTAGCAAAATTATGGGGTTAGGGAGGCATCTCTAAAGTGCTTTTTGAATGCTCTCTCTGATACTCCAGGGGCGACCCCATGCCTACCACGAGCGTTTCCGAATCCACTTCCTGTCACACATGCATTTTCTGACCTGTCATTTCCCTGCTCGGAATGGCAGCCATGTGTCTGCAATTATCTCAGAAGCCCTAGAAGCAGGGGATAGGGAAGCTTCTCTCTCCATCTCTCCCCCCCTCCCTACCCCCCAACCCCTGCCATGCTGTGAGAATCATATTGCTATGAGGCACTTGGAAGGCAGCTCTGGCTATATTGCTGGGATGTTAGTAAAAGCTGGGTTTTTGTGCTGGTCCAGAGGCCTGGATAGAGCCTAGGATCAGCACAGAGAGAGCAGTCAAACAAGACACCCTGAGCACTGCATTTGAGCATGCTGTCTCATTTGAAAGGGATTTGACCACCATCTTACAGTTAAACTTCAAGTTAGAGTTAGGTTTAGCGTTAGTAAAACCTGGGTCCCTAATCAGGTCCAGGGGCCTAGATCTAGCCTAGACTTAGGTGCGAGTGGTCAACCAAGACACCTTGAGTTCTGCGTTGGCACATACGTTCTAGATGGAGAGGGATTTTAGTTGTGTGTAAGCGTTAGGTTTAAGTTTCAGGTTAGGGTTAGTAGTTCCTGGTTCCCTGTGCAGGTCCAGGGGCCTGGAACTAGCCCTGATTGGGCAGAGCAAGCAGTCAACAAGATACTCTGAAGGCTGCCTTTGGCTCTCCCTTCCTATGGGTCTTTATTTTTAAACCAAACATGGACCTAACAGCCCTTCAAAAAGAGGATGCCCTCAAATAGAGGACTGTCCTCTGTGAAGCAGGACACATGGCCACTCTATGGCAACAGCCTACTCCCACTTGCCCCCTACCCAGGGCAGGGTCCTTGTCTTTACAACTTGTGAGATCTGCTAGCCCTTCCCTTCAGATTCCAGGGAATAGAAGTTACTTGCCCCCCTACAATCTATTCCTTCCCCTGGAAACTAAGGGAATCAAGTCATGGACCACCTGTCTCTTTGTGGTCTCCTGGATGATTCTAGTGGAGCCCCTCTCAACCCCATAACTATCCCATGCACCTCTGCCAGCACCTTGTTTATGCTACTGGCATTGGCGCATTATGAGGTTGGCATATGACATTGTTTCTTTTTTATTAGGTTGCCTTTGGTTTTATTTCATTGTGTGGCGCCAGGGGCACCTTTGCAAGCTGTATTAATAAAAGTGCTATTGTTCTTAATCATTATTTATGTCTCTTTGGAGCAGAGTGCAGCCTGGGTGTTTAAATAAATAATAGCCGCATCTTCCCCACTTCTATGCACTTTGGGTAGGCAGAGATATATGAGGAGGACAAAGAAGAGCTTGGAAATATTCAGCAGCCTTTGATGTTCCTAGTTTGCTTCTCCCAGGTCCGAGTCAGCTGTACAAAACAGAGGTGGCAAAAAGGATGACACACATTTGTCTGCTGTGCATGGGAACACTGAAGGCAGGGGGGCCGTGCTAGGTAAGAAAAAGATCTAGAAGGTCCACAGGACAAAAAAAGAAAAAAATGCACACATTTGCATATGCTAATTTACATATGCTCTAAAGTCTCTCTCTGTGTGTCTTTAAAGGACCATGTTTCCTAAGGACACCCCTCTTTGTAAAAAGGGATGTATGGACAGGGAAGAAGAGGGCATTTGATTTCAGAGAAAAACCTCGGGCAGAAAGTTTCAAGGGGAGGGGGCAGCAGGAGGGGAAGTACATGTGGGCAAAAAGACAGCTAATCCAGGGGGATCAGATGCAACAGAGATCCTCAGGGCCCCTGTCCTTTTATTTCAGCCAGTGCCCATGGCCAGCAGCGTGGTGGGGCAGATGGCTTCTCAGAGATTCGGGACTCCAAGTGAAAGATTCGGGGCTCCAACCCTAGTGGGCCATCACCTAACACCGCCTCTGACCAAAGGAATCTTTGGTGTGGTGTAGCACTGTTAATTACAAGAGGACTTTTTGATGAAAGAAATTCCATTGTGACAAGCAACAGGAGTGGTTATCTGGGCAATGTCTCTTGAGACAATCCCACAAGCCAGGGACACAGACTAGAATGGCTGTAGGCGTTCATAGCTCTTCCTAGCCACCTCAGCCCATCCTCAGAAACATGCATACGCGGAAGCAGCTTGGTGTGTAATTTTGAGCAGAAAAGCTGTCACCATGAAAAGGAGTTAGGTGGCTGTATCTTCCCTCCCAGCCCCACTGCTTCTCTACTCAGAATCGCAGCCTCCTGATCCTGCTTTTTCATGATTTTTTTTTTTTAAATGTGTTGGGACGTTCTTTTACACATTTGCAGTGAGTGAAGCCTCACCACATGCCACAAGTTTCTTTGTTCATTATTAATTTACTGGACGTTTCATCCTGTTTTTCAACCAGAGGCTGCAAAGCAGGCAGCTCACCGCATTCATAAAATACAAGTAAACAAACACAACAGCTCGCGCACACATGGGGAATGTTTGGTCCTCCTGCTCAACAAAGGGAAGAAGAGCTGGTGGAGTAATACTGCCTGAATCAGGAGCAGGAGTGTGATGGTACCTCCGCCTGCCTGTCTGTCAGAACTGGGGTCAGAGGCAGTTCTCCAGGATGACTCAGGAGGCAGAAAGACCAACAAAGCTGATGAGCAAGTCACAATACATGCAGAAACACAACAGAGCTTGGGAAGGCGTTGTTTCTCAAGCAAGGCCTATGCCAACAGGAAGCCCTTTGATGGTCCTACCCATCCTGGAGGCTTAGATGCTAGGATGGCTATGTGCCCTCTTTTATTTGAAGGGCTGTCAGTCCTCTGTTTTGAAGGCATCCTCTATTTGAAGGGTTGTCCTGTTTGGGTCCTCTTTAAAGATAAAGAACCATCAGAAGAAAGAGCTGGGTCTTGAAGTTACCCATCAACAGTACCTGGAGAGCTGACTGAGCAAGGCACACAGGTCCTCTGGTCACAGTCTTCTGCACTATGGTGAGATGTACTGTATTTCTACTGAAATTATAATAATGATATCTAACTTTGCACCTATACATAAATATTAGCCTACGCAAATTTTATGCAAATCAATGTCCTCTTTTGTCCTCTTTTTTGGTGATGCATTTCTTCTTTTTCATAAGTGGCCACCCTAATGGGTGGGAAGGGCTGGTCCAAAGCCTGAAGGTACTACTTATATACCTAGATCAGGGATGGGGAACATGTGGCCCTCCAGATGTTGTTGGATTGGCATCATCCCTCACCATTGGCTAGTCTAGCTAGGGAGTTGGTGGGAGTTGCAGTCGAACAACATCTGGAGGGCCACACTTTCTCCAGCCCATAGATAGATATGCCAATCTGCACTTCTACTGCTCACTACACAGGGCAGTGGCACAGTGGTCTGAAGGTTACCAGTAAGAACCCTGGCAGCTCCGACACTCCCTCTGCATGAATATGCAACAGGATAGAAGCAAAAGAGAGAAGGTGTGGTGAGGGGAGAGAGTAAGCTCTAGTTCCCATCCTAGCTGTAGGGTGGCCATGTATCCTATTTTACAGAAGGCAGTCTATTACAAAGGACAGTCCTCTATTGGAAGGGCTGTCTGAGGATTGTCCTCTATTTTTAACATGTCCCCTACCTCAGGGCTGGGCAGAAAGCAGATCTCCAGATGTTTTGGACTTCAATTCCCAGCATTTCTGACCATTGGCCATACTGGCAAGGGCTTCTGGGGGCTGAAGTTCAGAACATCCTCTAGATCTACCTTCTGCCCACCCCTGCTCTATCTGAGGGGCGGTCTAGTCCAAGTCCAGTTTAAAAATAAAGGATCCTAAGAAGGGAGAGCCCCAGGGGACTTGAAGTTGCCCATCATCACTTAGCAGACTAAGTAGGCACACAGCTCACCAGCTCACTATCTCCTCTACTATTTAAATTATTATAGCTTTCATTTCTAAATCTGAATTTCTCTCTATCAATTAGCATATATGAATTTTATGCAAATCTGTGTGCTCTATTATCCTTTTGAATCGGGGGTGATGCATAAGTCACCACCACACTACCCAGCAGTGGCTACCTTCTATTCTCCAGCTTCCCCTTCAAGAATGTGAGTGCCTAGACCAGGTGCTCTTCCACCCACAACACTGGCATATGCAGAAGTCCTGCTCCTGCAATTTCTCCCCATCAAAGTAGGCGGGGGAAGAAATCACAGAGATGAATCCTCTGTGCAATCGGTCTCTCCATGGAGTGCATAGCTCATACATCAGGCTGCATCAGTAAAATACTGGGTGGTTGGTAATGCTAATTTCATCTGGGTACCTGAAAGAGTGTAATGGTAGGATGAGTTCCTGGATTCTCACGTTGAAATCCAAACTATAGAGGAGCAACATGGAATCACCCCAAAGCCTGCTGCTTAGATACTGGTTCATGGGTTCCTTTATAGCAGGGGTGCAGAACCTCAAGCTCAGGGGCCAGATCTGGCCCCTAGAAGGTCATCATGCCCCCTTCCTTGGCCATGCCCCATTTCCCCCAACCACCAATCGTTTGGTGGTTTCTCAGTTTCTGTGCAGTTTTTTCCTCCATTCCAAAAAGTTAAAATGCCTCACCTAAAGCTTCGTTACTGACCGTAAGAGATTTAAGCTAAAATACAGTATTTTTCCATGTATAAGACTATACTTTTTCCTAAAATTGTTAGACTAAAAACTGAGGGTCTTATACACAGGAAGTAAGCGGAGGAGAGAACCGCGCGGTTGCAAAACTGCCCAGTGGGGGGCGTCTTATACATGGGGGCGTCTTATACATGGAAAAATACGTGTATGCTGGTATTTTTGGTATTTTGGGCCCTTTACTTGTCTTTGCCCTGCTTACCTCTGGAATATGCCCCTGAGAGCTTCTGTGCAATGGAATTTGGCCCTCAGACTAAAGGTTCTGCAGCCCTGCTCTGTCATGGCCCCTACCCTGTGCCTTCACTGGCTGCACGAGGAGCAGAAACTGCAGGTGGCATTTTCTCTACCACTCGGTCCCATGGCAGGCAAATGTTGCACCTGCCACCAGAGGCATGAACTGGCAGGTGCCTTACTGGGTCTACAATCATTCCCATCAGCCATGGGGAGGCAAACCTCCCCCCCCCCGAAAATGTGACGGTTGCAGGGATCACATGTGCTGCCAAGAGCATCAGGGCACATGCAAAATCTGTTTCCATGAGAATCAGTTCCTGCAAAGTGCAAATGTTTGTTGAGATACAATGGAGATTGTATGGGCTCCAGCTTACAGAGCCAGGTATTCTTCCCTAGTGGTTGTTAGTTGTTGTTTTCTCAAATGACCACTGGTTATTTCTTTCCATTTTTAAATGGGGTTTCATTCTGCAAGCTTCCCCCAGTTCTTCTCTTGAGTTCTGTCCCATTAATATCTCAATCTATACATTGATGATAACTGATGCCGCTGATCTCCCTGAATTTGTTTAAATTTGTTTGCACAGATTGAATTGAATTGAAAATTGAATTTGTTTGCACAGAGTTTGTTTAAAAGGACTCTTTTTTTTAAGCCTAAAGCAAATGCCTAGAGGGGCCTTTTGATCTGGAGGATCTTGTCAAAGCATGAGAGCATCCCCAGCAGAGAAAGGATCTAAAGAAACTGTGATATAAGCTGGGCTACATGTGTATTCTGCTATTCCACAATTGTGCCCTACAAATGTGGAAGATGGGAGCACAAGCTGGCAACCAGAGAACCACTTTTCATTGTGTGTGTGTGTGTGTGTGTGTGTTTAAAGCAAGCTGCTAGTCCTTAAGACTGTGAGTATAAGCTTAAAAGTGTGAGGCGCGTAACTCCTGACAGGCTGGGCTAAATTTCTATCTTGAAGGCCTCCTCTTCACCACCCCACATGCGTACATGGGGCCCAGCATATGGATATGGGCTGAGTGGCACAGACAGACGGGATTTGTGGCAGTTCTGGGAGGGGAGGACAGAACGTCACATGGAGCTAGCAATGGCATAGCCAGTCCCCCACCCGACCCCTCCCAGCTGCCTGTCCACCACTGCACAGGTGCTTGTAGTCCAGCTTGGGTTGGGAGGCAAAACCACCACAAGGCAGGAAGGGAGAGGCTGCGGATGTCTGTGTTATACAGCCTGCACCAGGATGGCTTTGCCTCATAATCTGGAACTGACTTGAGGAGACACCCTTGACAAAATCATCTACTCCCCAATGGAGCAGGGAGCCTCTGCTGCTCCATCTTCCAGACACTACAGTCAATAAATTACGGGCCAAACCAGATTGCTTCATTAAATTCATGATTGCATGCCTTGTGTCATGACATCACACAACTACCTGATACCAATACCTGGAAGGTGCAAGTAATAGGCAATAAACATGGCCCCACTGCCCAGGCCTTGGCTGGAAGATGCACCACCCAATAGGGATCCACTCCCCCCCAGAGCAGACAGCCACAACCCTCCAAGGAGTCCTTACACCAACTACCCAGGATCCCGCATTCACTCAGTCCTCTTTGCTTGAGATGCTGGAGGCCCCACCAATAATCCACAAACTGCTAAGGAACCCAGGCCAGGTTGTAGCCAACAGTGATGTCGCACTAAATTTTGTAGTGCAGTCACTCATTGTGACAGTCGCCATAGTCACAACCCCAATTTTTGGCTAGTCCAAAAATCCAGGCAACTGTATGGATCCGTATCAACAAACCAGTTCTAGTTGTTTTCATCTGCACCAGGAGCAGCTCTTTTGTAAAGCTATTGGTCTTAAATGCCCATTCAAGATGAAGCCACTACATAATACTTTGCTTTACAAGAGGGAACAATAATTATTGCTGAGGAAATTCTGTTCCCCTGGCTACTGTGGGAATTGCAGCTAAGGTCAAAGGGAACAGGGAAGTCTGAGCGGGTGGCAGATGATGTCAGAGTAAAAAGGGGGGCCAGTGCCACATCCCTATGAGCCCTGGCACCACTACATCACGGTGAACTTTGAGCTGTAGGCAGCAGGCAGGTGTCTGCCAGCCTGTCCCACATCCAACTCAGCTGCCTATACGAAGCCTTCAGAGTTGAGATGGGAGGGGGTTGAAGTCCCTGCTGCCCACCCCCTCACTCAAGGGGAGGCTGGTGACTCCTGTGTCAGTGGGGCTCCTCATCCATTGCAGCTTGTATTCTGAGCTTCATAGGACCTATCCATGGTGCTGTACTGCATCCCCAAAATAGCTTCACCGTCATGGAGAGCTCCTGTAAAGCCCAGAATAAAAGCTGCAATGGAATGAGGAGCCCCACTGACATAGGGGTCAGCAGGCTCCCCTGTCCTCACTCCAAGCTACCAGAGAGGAATGGGTCCCATCTGCCCTAGCCTGTACCCAGATGGCTTTTAAATAGATGTCTACAGGTTTGACAGCATCCCCACCCTCCCCTGGCAGGACATCCAAGTCTTCAGGTAGAGGAAGCCTCCCAGTGGCCTACGAAATGGATCCACACCTCTCTGCCACCTCTGCCTTCCACCATACCCCCATTGCTGATTCATTGCCAAGGCACAGCTGAGTAGTTCAGTGCCTTGCTTCCAGCTGGGCCGAGGGGGTGAGGCTATCCTGTGCCAGTTCTTCAGCAGTAAACAGGGCATCAGCAGAGGCTGCTCCTGCATGAAGGGTCTCCTTCTCACAACCTGAATGCAGAGCTTGGTTCATTCATCGGAGCCTGCATAGGTATATAAGGGCCTGGTTTGGCTCTGCAGTGCTTGGAGCATTGTCTACCTGGGAGTAGTCCATCATCCTATAGACCAGGGGATGCAAAACCTGTGGCTCTGAGGATGCATGCAGCCCTTGGCCACTCCCTGTGTGGCTCCTGAAGCTGCCACCAACTTTTCCCCACAACCCAACTCACCAGCTGTTCCCTGTCTTCTGATTTCACGGTTTTCCCACTGCTAGTAGTGGCAGAGAAACAGAGGCCTTGGTAGCGATTGCTGGGGGATGGGAGAGGCCTTTACCTCCACCCTACCCACAGCAATCCCTAGATCTCAGCGGGCAGGGAGAGGAGGAGGGGGTGCATGCAATGATCAGGAAGTCACCAGGTTGGGGAAGAATGGTATAGAGCCTATGGTCACATGCGCGTGTGTGTGGAAAGGCAAGATATTATGACATTGCTAAGTTCTATTAAACCAGGGGGATGGGGAACCTGCAGCCCTCCAGATGCTGATAGACTCCATGTCTTATCACCCACAGACAGTATGACTAATGTTCAAGGATGGTGGGAGTTGTAGTCCAACATTATCTTGAGGGTCATAGCTTCCCCACCTGTATTAAGCCTTACAGAGAAGGAGGGAGCATTGAGCGTAATACCTATAGCTTGGCCCACAATTATCCACCTGTTAACATTCACACATAAGGTTGGGCATAAGTAACTGCATATATATATATATATATATATATATATATATATATATATGATGCACAAACTTTTCATCAACACTGTTTTGATTTTTCCACCAGCTAAACGCCCATCCTTGACTTCAAACAGATGAGTCGTTCTAAGGACTGTTCGAAACCTTAGTCAGCACTGGTTGCAGGAGTGTTTCCTCTGTAGATTAATCATCACCTCCAATTAGCATTTCTAATGAGAAGCTAGGGAGCATGCCAAGCTGCTGCCCCCCTACTCTCTTGACTGACTGACGGGTGCTGGGCCCCACACACACACCCACGGCCCTCCCACAGGCCCATGCTTGCTACGCACGCACAAAGTGCTTCGTCACCACTCGGCCCCCCTCACCTTGCTCAAGAGCCCAAGGAAAGTTGACTCAGCCGCTTTCCTCCCCCTCCCCAATCTCTCTTGGTACAGCAGACTTCTTTGTCACATGCACAAAGACCCTGAGAGTGGGAAAGATGGGGGGGAATGGGTACGGTGATCCATTGGCAGCCGTAAGAACATTTAGAGTGTCACTGTCACACAGAATAGATGTTTGACTAAGCAGATTTGGTAATCGACAGCTGTATTACCCCCCCCCCCCCAGCAATGACTAAGACAGCCTTTTCGTTGTAGATTCTAAGCGAAATGACATGGGACTGTTACAGGGGAGATCGGTGCTATACAGTCATGCTGACATCATTCCGAAGGCACAGAATAGAAAGAACAAGCCTGACGTGCTGTTAAAAGGTTAGGGTGGGGAAGGGATTCTGATATGATTCAGCTCTCTCTGAGGCTCAACACAGCAGACCTATGTTGTCTCGAGCTGGGGGGAGATCAAAAAGTTGTCACCAGCTCAAGGAACAGCAGCAGAAAGAGCAAAGTTCACTGCACAGACCAGTCAACAGGCCTGAATTGTGAAAGCTTTAATACAGGATATCACCATGTGACCTGTGCTGGGCTATTGAGGCTTCTTTACTGAGCTAGCTGGCTGGCCGGCCTCTGCCTTGCAGTTTCTGTTTTGATCCATCCACAGCAGAGATACCCAGAACTTAAGGTGGCAGCACCACGGAAAGCTCAGAAGGAGCTACTTGCTCCAACAACGGCTGGAGGTGAACGAGGCCCTTAGGACAGAGGTAGGCAGAAGGTAGATCTCCAGATGTTTTGGACTTTAACTCCCAGAAGCCCCTGCCAGCATGGCCAATAATCATGAATGCTGAGAGCTGAAGTGCAGAACATCTGGACTTTCTGCCCACCCCTGCCTTAGAGGTCCCTCCATCCAGCCTACGCTTACCAAGTCCTCCTCTAGGTGAATCAGGCTCATGTGAAAGCATCTCTGAGGGCCCTGACTCTAATTCTACAGGTGCTGACTATGGCGTCAGGAACCCGGTCTGGTTCCCCAGCTGGTGGTACAGCAGCCCTGGTCTCAGCTGACTCATCCTCCTCTGACTCTCAGCTTCATGCTGGGACCGTGACAGTTTCCTCCTTTTGCCAGAGCTCAAGGGTGGTGTTCAGACTGAATCTGTGCCTGACATCCCCTGGGTTCTAGACCTGTTGTGATCTTGAGCCCAGACTTGTCATGCTGCAAAAACCCATAATTAGCCCACCTGTATGGATCTAGCCTGTTTGTAATTCCCCTATGTATAATAGCCCTGAATCCAATGCACTGAAATCATATGATGCTTGGAATTAAAAATGAGATTTGTTATGAGAACTTCTCTTTTTGTGCCTGTGAAGTCTGCACGGTTGGCATAACTAAGCGGCCAAAGTTGTATGGTACCCATCCGCTACCTTTGTGCATTCTCAAATGTGGCTTACTTTAGTTGCCCCATTTCTATTGAGTCAGTCTGGAAACAAAACACATTCAACAACAGGCAGAGAACAAATGCTTCCTGACTCAAGATGCCATGATGCACAGGGACAGGAAAGAAGCATCATGCCACATTCCCAAGATGCAATTTGGTACTGTGTGTGCACTATAATTTGGCCGTGATTCAAAAGCTCAGAGTATAGGAAAACTTACTTCTGGATCTTCATTCAGCAAGGCTGATTTTAATCACAACAGCTCACAGATCACAAAATTAGATTCTATATGAGATATGCAACCATGTTGGCCCAGTGCTGTTATGGGGAAGCCACTATTTCCATGTTCATGAGCTAGCACATGTGCTGTGATAGCTTTGGCTTGCATGTAGGGATGTAGGTGTATCTGTAGGCTTGTGTATGCATGTTTTTTCATGTACTATTATGCACAGAGCTGTGTGCAAGGAGAAGAGCAAGTATGTTGCATGTACTGCCAAGAGCACAGTACATGCAACATACTGTGTGTAGCTCTACTGATTTTACAGGCATGGGAAGGCGTTAATGAACCTATGTGCCAGAATATGAGTATACACCAGGGCATGTCCCAGTTTGTACATGTGTGGCAACGGAGGGAGAAAGTTGTCTCAGGTCAACCTTCTATGAGCGTTGATTGCTGGGAATCAACCAGCTCATGGAAACACTTCTGCCGACCGGGTGCCATGGAAACACCATTCCTACAAAAATATTCAATAGCACTTCCTTTAAAAAGTAACTAATTGAGGCGCGAAGGGTTGACACCAGTCAGAATTTATTCCCCGTGAGCTGCTGACAAGGGCAGCAAGGGCTTCTGGGTAATTAGAGATGAAGCATTGGCGGTTAGTGGACATTGGCAAGCTGTGTGGGTTTTTTTTTTTTAGGGAAAAGGAATTTTATTGTGCTGGTTCAAATGTGTGTCTCTATAGATGGATGAAAGGATGCAGAATCATCACATTTGTTCACATTCATCCATTATTAACCTTGCTTCTCCCTTTCCTCCCTTCCCATCTCTCCCCCTTTGTTGTTTTCCCTACAGTTGACATTTATACCGGCAACTGCCTTGGAATAGGCACCTTTCTTCTTTGCAATTGGTACTCTTGTTACATTGATGACACTATATTAGAGATGCAAGATCTAGTCAACTAACTGATTTGATTAATCAGTCAACAACATTTTAATCAACTGATAACTAACCCTTGACTAATTGGGCAGCAGAGTTTAATGTGGGGTTGGGGGTTGTTATGGAAACCTATTCACCTATTTATTTGCACATCACACTAACCCATCCTGGCAATAAGCCACGGTTGATGCGAACATCCCATGGTGAGCCCAACAGATGGGTGTTTGAGGCTCCACCCCACTTTCTAAGCCCCATTTTTAAAGTGGGATTTAGAAGGGGTTACAAATTTTCTGTTTTGAAGGGAAATGCACTGGTAGCTACACTGGTGGTAGGGAGGGGGGAGTCAATGCCAGCTGCCCCAAGTGCTGCTTGGGCACTTTGGGGGCAGCTGGCACTGACATTCTCCCAGGAGCCCTATGGCAAGAGCAGCAAGGGTATTTTGCTGCTCTTGCCATGGGGCTCACTAGCTGATTCCCTGTACCCATAATGGGGTCGATCACCCAGATTCAGATGACACAACAACCCATTGTTGGTACAACAACCCTGTGGCTTGTTGCCCATGCACAAGCCACCCTGGGGAAATCAGGCAGGTTCGCATGACAGAGACAGGCAGGCAGGCACACACACACACACACACACACACACAAGACATTGACTTGGTTCGCACGACACAACAACCCATCATGGGTAGCTATCCACAATAGGTTGTTGTGATGTGCAAACTCAGGCAGTGTCTTCTCTGCCTGCCTGCCTGCCTGTCTCTTTCTCTCGTCTGTGTCTCTCTGTCTCTATGAAACTGCCTTATACCAAGTCATGGGACTGGTCCATCTAGTTCAGTATTTTCTACTGACTGGCAGCAGCTCTCCGGGGCTTTAAACTGGTGTCTTTCCAAGGCCTACCTGGAGATGCTGGGGGGGACTGAACTTGACGCCTGCATGCAAAGCACGTGCTCTTCCATTATGCCCCCCCTCCCTCAGTTGGTTTCATTGACACTCAGTGGTGTCACCATGAAGCCAAATCTGATGTGATCTCTAGTGTAATGATGTTATACTATTCACTACATCAGCTTTACCCAACTTGGTGCCCTCCAGATGTTTTGAACTTCAACTCCCATAAGCCCCAGTTGGCATCGCCAATGGCCAGGAATGCTTGGAGTTGTAGTCCAAGACATCTCGAGGGCACCAGGTTGGGGAAGGTGGCACTACATGATTGCCAATTGGCTGGATTGGCCATGTGACCAGTCTAGGAAATAGTGGGGGTTAGGGTTATCATTTCAATGTATTGGGGTGCTGTTAAAGACAAAGGAGATGGACCAGTTAAAAAAAAAAAAAAGCAATCCGACCTCCCTGAGTTGGTTTGGTCATGTCACATTTTGAATTTTCATGGACCTCTGACTAGGGCACACAATGCAGAAATTCATAATAATGAAATTAAACAACCTACACTTTGCCATCTGTTGATGGCACCTCAAATTCAGCTTCCTCTCTCTGTCCAATGGCAGGGCCAGCCTAGGCCTCCGACAAAGCCATTATCACGTGCTGCTCTGTACTACCAGCCCAACCATGAAACACAGGCTGCTCTGGGGACAGAAGGAAAGAAATGAGGCTGCCATGGACACCTCTTCTGCCCCTCCTCACAAGAACTGGTTCTGTCATGCTTCTGCCATGGAGACGGGGTGAATAATGAAGCCCAAAGATGAGACATCTTGAGGGAGAGCCCCGCCTCCCATTGCTGACACCTTTTAGTCACTTGGCAGAGAAAAATATTGCAGAACCCTCATTTCAACAGTGGGGAGAGAGTGAGTGTGCGTCTCGTGCTCCCCCGCCCACACAGCAGATGGCAGCCTATCACTTTTTAGATATATATAAAAATGTGTGTGTGTGTGTGTGTGTGTGTAACACACACACACACACGCCACATTCTGTTGTTATTTTTATTAATTGTCTTCCCCCATCCCAGCATGAGGAGATAACAGCTTGTGGTGAGTTATAACAGGAGAGGAGGGAAAACGTTAACCATCTACCTGAGAGAGTCACAGGAATGATGCATAGTAAAACCAGCAGCTCCCACTCAATGGTCTCTGGGAGAACACGGGGCCCATCGGCAGGTTCACCACCTTACCAGGACTCTGTGAAGGGTCATATATGAACTGGCATTTCCACATTTGCAGGTGGGGAGAGGGAGAGAAACATGTGGCCACCATGTACATGATGACAGTGGCATTTGCTCGCTCTCTTTTTTGGTTTCCATGGCTGTCCATGAACGAACAAATTGCAGTGTCCAGTCTGTCAATTGTGGAGGGACTGGTTCACACACCTGCATGCTCCTGTCTGGATCACAAGCCCACCACCATACCTGAACACATATGGTGGCCATGGAATGGGGAGTGAGGGGACACACCACGGATGTCTCAACTGACCCAAAGTGTCACTCACTCCTTTACAAAGAAGAGGTCTGGGAGCTTAAGCACACGTGGAAGTTGTGCTCCTCCAGCCCGGGAGCTCCATCATGATAAATTCTGACACTGATTCAGGGGCAGTGCTCAGAGGCGGTGCTAGGTACCGAAAACATCTGAGGCTCAGACCCAGGGGGGGAGGTACAAATTTGCATATGCTAATTTGTGTATGTTCTAAAGTGTGTGTGTGTGTGTGTGTGTGTTTAAAGGACCCTGTCTCCTAAGAACACCCTTATTTGTAAAAAGGGATGTAGTGGGCTGCCTCAGTGCTTCTGCACTGATTGTTGGCATGCAATGCTTTGCATGCAGAAGGCCCCAGGCTCCATCACTACCTGGAATGGCCAAGAGTGCAGCTAGATAATTTTAGACCCTAGACTGAATGGTCTTATGTGGGAAGTGAGGATGGAGTGACTTTAGATGGCCACCTGTATTATTTCAGCTCTGAAGCACACCAATGCAGGTCTTCTCTCTCCACCACCACTGCCATTCTGTGCTTTACAACTACTTCTGCATTCCTGATATGTTAGAGCAAAAACAGAACCCCTGTTTACCAACCCTGGTGTAAAGAAAAGAAATATTCTGAGCATGTGCTGTTTTGCATTTTAAACTTGCTTCAATCATGGCACCGTCATGACTGCAGGAATAAAATGGAGTTTGCTTCTGCTGCCCTGATGCTAAACACGTTTACCTTGGGAATAAGCACCATTTTATTGTAGAAAGGGATAATATATTAAACCCCGGTGGGCCCCAGCATGGCTGTGCCAGCCTAGCTGCAGATGCCCGGCATGTTTGCCACTGCCCCATCACCTGCTGTTGTCTGTGATGGTCATTTGGTGCCAGCTGGGCCCCAGATCTTGGCCCCAAAGTCCAGTCCTAGCAGTACCACTGAGCATGGCAAGGAAGGGCCTCTGCTGAGATCCCAAAGAGCCGCTGTCCCTCAGCTTCATCTATTTGTAATGATGATATTTAGCATCTGACCATATAAACACTATTTGCTTTTACACTGCAGTCGCTGTTTATGAGTGCTTCAGTGCTGAAATTCTCAGCCTTGCAGCATTTGTTTGTTTTGTACTGATTTCAGCAATGTTGTGACTCTTGTGAGCATTCAAGGAGAGGTGCTTCCTTAAGCAAGCATCCCTCCTCGAATGATCATGAGCAAAATCGGGGTGAATGATGCAGTGGTGCTGGCAGCCTGCTGTGCACATAACCGTGTCTGCCCGGATCCTGCAAACCCGCCTCCTTCTCTGTGGCACTGGCAGAACGTAAATTGTGGGATTCCTTGCTTCAGGAGGCTCAGCTGGCTCCCTCAGTTATGGTGTTTCATCCTATGGCAAAAAGTTTCCTGTGTAGGTAGACATTTGTAGGCTAGCAACTTGTAGGTAGGATAGTTAAGTTTTTACCTGATGCCTCTTGTTTTATCTGCTGCACCACTCTCTGTTTTCATTATATTGTTTTGGTTTGGTTTTGGAATTTAAATTATGATCAGCTTTAATTGTCATTAGTTACACTGAGTGATGCATAAGCACCAGAAGGGTGGGAGATATAGATAGATAGATAGATAGATAGATAGATAGATAAAAATAAGCTTGGCGGGGCAGATTCAGAGTGAAGACTAATATGATATTTAAAGAGATGGCACAAAAAGTGCCACATGAATGTTTGTATGTGTTTGTCTTTCACTAAATTAAAAAAATAATTAAATAGTTGCAAGACTGCTCTGGGGATTGAGGGATGCCCTGATGACATCACAGGAACTAGCCAACTGTTGCTGTCCTCAGCCAGCTTTTGCTGTTGAGTCACCAAATTCTTGTTGCTGTTGTTGTTTTTCCAGAGCTCAGTTCTGGACATAAAGGTATGTTTGTACCGAATGAACTGAGGGCACTTCTAAACTGACCCCAGGTGTCATACAAATGCAATGTCTCAGCTTTCATCTCAAAAAGAGCTGAGCTTTATGACAGCTGCATCTTCCCCATGCGTGCTGCAGACCATAGCGAATCATGTGCCTTTGGGCCACACTTAAACTGCCCAATGGTCTGGAAAGGACTCAACACAAACACTGGCTTTGACTCACTGGGGAAATGGGCCAAGGAGGCAGAAATCACCCAAGGACTGCTTGGCTGATGGAATGGCAAATACCAACGTGCCTCAGATCCCCACATGGGCAGCAGGCATGCAGGAATCTCTCCGACGGCACTTAATGAAATCATTAACATGCTTGAATGGGAGCCAGGGAAATGGCTTCTGAGTTGCAATGCGCAGCAGCAGAGCCTTTTCATGCTTGGTGGACAGAGCAGCGGAAACAGTTCCAGTGATTCCTGGTAAGCATTTGCCCTTGCAGGAAAGATAGGCACAGTGCAGGAAGATGAGCCCAGGAAAGAGTCTACCTCCGGCTCAATATACCTCTTCCTGATCGTAATGTATGTTATACACCCAGATAATGTCACCTGGCTTTGGGACAGATCCTAGAATCAAATTAGGAAGGAATGGGGGACGGGGGGCTCAGAATCTGCACAGCTGCAATCAGTCCCACACTGTGTAAGGCGGGCATGACAGACAAGCTGCCCCAGGTCCCCAAATCCCCCTTTGTTTCAACCACGACCAATACATTCTGCAGAAAGAGGTGGTTGAATTCTGGACTATTCCACCTTCAGATTGCAGGTGGGGAGTCAGCTTTCTTTCTTTTTTTAATGCATTGGCATTTTAGTGGAGGTGGGGAATCTGCATATAGTAAATTTGTGTATCAGGGAGAAATGTTTAGTGTTGCCTTCCCCTTGATGTCCTACATTATGACTTGCCCCAGAGGTTTCTACATACGGGAGTGCCTTTCACACACATCTCTGTCCTGTGAAGTGGCAGAGTCCAAAATTTAGCACCTCGTTCTGTGTAATGTGTAGAACAGTTCAGCAGTCTCGACTAGTGATATTGCATCTGGGCCAAGGGGTCTCAGATTTCATTTCATCTGGAAATGCCAGCATGACCCTAATGAGTTACAGAAGCTACCCTGGAGCAGGCAAGCCCAGTGTCTCTGCTTAAGCCACAATTGTGGAAATAGCTTTGGGGAATAGAAGCAGGATGCTTGTGCCTTTCTCAAAGTAGAAGGAATAAGACCCTGCCGAAATCTGATATCTGCTATGAATTCACTAGTTAGCCATAAATTCCAGGGGAGGGGGCTGTTGCAGTAGAAACAACAACTGTGGCGTGGCTCCTTAAAGCCCCAGTTCTCTGAGTCTCAGTTCCCCATTGGCAAGATGGGTTGATTGTAGTATTGATTTAATCTTACTCAGTTCTTGGATGATTCAGATAATGGCCATGTTTGCAGTGAATCCTGGCTTACCGTGAATGAGGTAGTGCACATAGCTCATTTGCTCCTGCTCAGCTCCACCTACTAGCAGAAGTGGCGAAACAAACCAAAAATGGTTTGTTTAGCATGTCATCTAAACCTGGAATCCTGGATCATTGCTCCCAAACAAGCTAGGATTCGTAACCCAAGAGAAAAACCTGGTTTATGATCATGGCTTGTAAAAGGAGCAAACAGCCAAGATTCTGGGTTCAGACACAATAAACATTTCAGGCTTTGTTTAGCCACTTATGCTAGTGGGAGGGGCCAAGCAGAAGTAACTGGGCTGTGTGCGCCAGCATGCCACAGCATGATAAGCCAGGATATGCCAGAATCCCGACTTACTGGTCCACGTAAATGCACCCAATGTTCTTACCTCACAGCCAAGGAGGTTTATGTTGGGGGTATTTTGGGGAGAACCCTGTTAGAAGTTCTCTGTTAGCAGAGTGAGCACATTGGAATTGCCTGGTGGGTCCTTGAATCTCATGTTTGGTGTGTCTTAGTTTCAGGGGACAAAGGACTCGGGCAACTGCTGCAGGGGAAAAGCAGGGCCACCGAGGCATCTGCTGTTGTGCCAGGCAGGAGCTCCAGAGAGTCCTATCAGCTCGACTCTCCTGCTGTGGTAAATACCATGGTAGGAGAGTGGCTGGCAGGGCTCCCCAGAGCACCTGCCTGCCCAGCAGTAGTCACCCAGCAGCACCTGCGAGGGAGCCTCCTGGTGGCAGGGAGCACATGATTTGCTGCTCTGCCACCTGAGGCAGGCACATCATCCCACTTCATGGGAAGGCAGGCCCTGTATAGCCATCATAACGAGTAGCCATCAATAGCCTTATCCTCCATGACTTTGTCTAATACCCTTTTTAATGCCATCCAAGATGTCTGCTTGAGACCCTGCTTGAGCCGTTGCCAGTCAGAGTGCAGACAACACCAGGCAGGATGGACAAAT
Source organism: Shinisaurus crocodilurus (assembly GCA_021292165.1). Classification (NCBI taxonomy): domain Eukaryota; kingdom Metazoa; phylum Chordata; class Lepidosauria; order Squamata; family Shinisauridae; genus Shinisaurus; species Shinisaurus crocodilurus. The sequence continues at coordinate 8,847,169 of CM037884.1, read as the reverse complement.
TGTGATCTCTGGCAGGATGCAGAGATGGGGAAATAGGAATGAAAGCTGGGAAGTGCAGCTAGAGAGTCATAGAGAGAGGGGAACCAATGGGCCAACTCGGTGGGTGGAGCCATGTTTGAACCTGGGTAGATCATGCCACTGGTTTTCTGCCTTCACTCTGTAGCCTCTTGAGTGGCTTGCTACACAAGGCAGCACAAGGCAGCTCAGGAAGCCCCTGGCCCTATTCCCATTCCCTCCTTAAGCAGCCCACTCAGTCAGTAGGACAAGACCTGAATTACTGAGGGCGCAATCCCAGGCATATTTAGACCGAAAAAATGTCATACAACTCCCAGCATTCCCCAGCCAGCCATGCTGCCTGGGGAATTCTGGGAGTTGTAGGACTTTTTTCTGTCTAAACATGCATAGGATTGTACCCTGAGTCAACGAAGTCAAAAATGCAACCGTTGGGCAAGAGTATAGTGTCCACTCTCACTCCCTTTTGTGGGGCAGTCCACAGAGAATGGCTCCAAAGAGAGGCTTCAGCTATGAGCCCACATTCCAACTGGCTTCCCGATTTCCCACACCTTATGGCAACTGAGTGTGTGTGTGTGTGTGTGTGTTTCATCACTCCAATTCTTTCCATTAACTTGCAGGCAGGCAGTTATTTATCAGTATGATCCTCATTGCTGTAACAAGTCTCCCAGTGACAGCAGTACTTCTTCCAATATCCTCATTACGCCTCCCATCTGATCTTAATAAAGTGCCAGCATAATCAAACTTCTTGACCTTTTCAATTTCGACAGCGGCTCAATGGATCTTGGTGCTCAGCACACGTCCGGTGCCTCCTAATGTGTGTTCTCCCCCACCCCCATTCTTGTGTTCCTTCCCTTCATTTCTATTTTTAGACAATATCTATTATTATTATTATTATTATTATTATTATTATTATTATTATTATTATTTCCTTTCTGTATGCAACCATGAGACCTTTTTTTAAAAAAAAAAAACACCCCACCAAGCATAGTACTAATGTCTAGTCCATTTTATTTATTTATTACATTCATATCCTGCTTTATTTAATTTATCTTCACAACCAGCCTGTGAGGTAGTTCAGCTGAGAGTGATTGGCCCAAGGTCATCCGGTGAGCTTCCTGAGAGAGTGGGGATTTGAACGTGAGTCTCCCAGCTTGTCCCAACCTGGTGCCCTCAGAATATGTTGGACTGCACCTCCCATCATTCCCAGCCAGGCTGCTCTAACCACTAAAGCACATGTCTTCACAGCAATTCCCCAAGCATATTCAGTGTGCATAGATTCTCAAGGGACATCCTTTCAAATCCCTCCTCAAAACCCACCTTTTCTGCCAGGCCATCTGCTTAATAACCACCACCCACAGAGACAGAATGGTGAACCACCTCAAGGCACTTTGAGGGTACAGGGCCCTTTCTGGGAATCTTTTTTTTGGGGGGGGGAGAAGCAGATCTGCAGCCTTGTAGGAATGGCTGCTGTTTTCCTCCACTTATGTTCTGCCCGTATGCTTACAAATAAAGCAAATATTACATGGTCTTCAGTCTTCAGTGCTCTCACCTCCATAGGAAACCAGACCAGGAACTTGTCAAAGCTTGGGGAAATTGGGGAGTGCATAATAACAACAACATATGAATTACTTGCTGGACCAGACCACACGTTCCACCCAGTCCAGCATTCCCTTCGAAACAAAAGCCAACAGCATGCCTTTGAAAGCCCACAATTGCCTCCCCCTATCGGTTGGAAGTGCATGGACACAGTGCCTGACCAATCTCAGAAGCAAACTTGGCATCAGCACATGGCATCTTCAAGCATTTGCTGGGGTCTCAGCACCCCAGCAGAGCCCACAGCTGATGCTTCCCCCAGGCTCCCTTGGGCTACTTTGGAAAGGTTATTTTGATAACACAAAGCCAGTCTGGCGTAGTGGTTAGGGCGTTGGACTGGGACTCGGGAGATCCGGGTTCTAGTCCCTGCTCGGCCATGAAACTCACTGGGTGACTTTGGGCCAGTCACTGCCTCTCAGCCTAACCTACCTCACAGGGTTGTTGTGAGGATAAAATGGAGAGGAGGAGGAGGATTATGTAAGCCGCCTTGAGTTCCTTGTAGGAAAAAAGGCGGGGTATAAATGTAATAAATAAATAAAATAAATAAATGCACACGGTAAATGCTCACAATCTTGGCCCATTCATTCACATACTACAGGACCGGAGTCAAGGGTAGGCATGGCTGGGCACCTGCCAAGGGCCCAGCAGGGGCCCACTGACAAAAGCCCCCTGGAGTTGCTCCTCCTCTTCATCATTGCAACCTGCTTGTTCACTTGCCTTTTGCTCTGGCCCAGACAACAGTGGTGGTGAGAAGGAGGAGCAGGAGAGGCCACTGCCTACTTGCTCCCTGGCTCTCTGCCTGCCAAGCAAGCAAGTGGTCACAATGCTGGGAAGGAGGATGAGGAGCAATAGCAGCTGGTGACACTGGTGGTGAAAAGGTAGACTCTTTGAAGGAGGGAGCCTACTGAAGGTGCCTTACCCAAGGGCACTCAAAATCCAAGAGACAGCACTGCATGATACCATGCCAGGTTGACCAGAGTGGAAATTCCATTGCTAGTCTCTGGTGAATGACACAAGCAGGCACCTCTGGACATGACGAATGATGCAGAAAAGGGGAGACTTTTCAAACTCCTGGGATGGTTTTCTGGAAAAGAAAAGAAAAACCCTCTTCCCTTCACAATGCTCCACATGTAGCTGAGCCAACAACAAAGATGCCTTGCCAAGATATTAAGAGTTCAGCTGCTCAGCTGTGCTGGGAAGAAAGTGCGGGCGAGGCTATAAATAAAACCTCTAGAAGAGGAAGGCGGCTGCCACAAAGGACTTTGTGAGCCAGCAAAAGAAGGTGCTTTGGGGCGGGGGGGGTTGGACATGGGGCTCAGAGAGGTTTGATTTGACAGAGATAGAGGGTATCCCTAAGAATGAGACCTAACACTTAGGCTCAAAGGTTGATGGTGGCAATGAGAGAAGGGTCACACTGCTCTCCCACTCTTGATGGCTTAGGATTAAAAGAGAAATCCTGAATGCAAGCATTGCACACAAGAGATGGAAGGATTTCTAAAGTTGAGTGAACAGAGGGAATTGAGAGGGGGGAGGGGGAGAGAGGAGAGTGCTGGGGGGGCTTCTGAAACATTTAACAAACAAACACAACAAGATGTAGGAAAATGCACTGAGCTGGGGAAAATGCCAATATTAACACTGCACATCAGTGGGACTTGGGAGGGAGAGAGAGAGAGAGAGAGAGAGAGAGAGAGAGAGGAAAATACCACTTTTCTTTCCATTTTGAAAAAGAAATCCCAGTGGCTAATTCAGAATCCCTATGAATAACTGAAGAATATGATATGCAGGCAAGTTTAGGCAAAGGTTGACCAACTTGGATGCCCATTCCTGCTACATGTGACCTCTCATCTGATTTTTTGTGGCTTCCAGAGGAGTCAGTTTTAGGGGGCAGGATACTGGGATATCAGCTCTGGCTTGCCCCATATTGATCTTCAGATCAAAGTGGAGTGAAACAACCTTGGCCGGTTAAGTAGTATAGTGGTTACAGCGGCCTTCCGCAGCCTGGTGCCATCCAGATGTGTTGAACTGGGAAGGAATGTGTTGGCTGGATGAGAATGATAAGAGTTGCAGTCCAACATCTGGAGGGCACTAGGTTAGTGATGGCTGGGTTACCGACTTACCGTGCAAGAATAGGACCCAGGAGGACTGTGTTCAAATCTTCACTCAGCCATGAAGCTCAATGGTTGACCTTGAGCTGGGCACTTATCTCTCAGCCTAACCTACCTCACAGGGTTGTTGTGAGGATAAAATGACATGAGGGGGCTGAGAACTGTAGACACCACCCTGAGCTCCCTGGAGGAAATACAAAATAAATAATATATAATATAATATAATATAATATAATATAATATAATAATTCCAGTAGCATAATACTAGTGATAGACCAATCAAGCTACAGCCAGATACCTTATGGGCTCAGTCAAGATGAAGCTGGCTGTACCTAACACAGCCTGATCTTCTGCATGTCTACACTGAAGTAGGTCCCACTGATTGCTATAGGGTCTACTCCTACATAAGGGTATTCTGGACTGTAGCCTAAATCTCATGGAAATCAATGGGATTTCAGCTCTTACTGTGCATTCATGTCCACTCTTTTGATTTCTCCCCCTAGTATTATTAAGTCAACAATGTTCTCTCATCCCAAGTCAAGGCAATGGTCCATCCATTGTCTTTTCAGATTTGCAACATATTTTCAGAGTTGTAGGCAGAAGAGGCATTCCCTGACTGCCTTAGAATCTTTAAGTGAAGTTGCCAAGGATTGAGCATGCGATTTTGGATATGCAAAGTGTTTGCTCTTGGACAGAGCAATGATGGCCCCTCCCTGGGGAACTCTACCCCTGCAGTGCCAGCAGACATACACATGACACAATTAGAGTAAAAGGAGAAGAGACTGCACAAAATATCAGAATCCACCTAAACTCCCAGGCTGCTGCCAACAATGGGAGCCAGTTCTAGAATTCAGTAGTGCTGGTAGTACAGGGAGGGCAGCATAGGAAGGAGGCAAAATGCTTGTTGAGTTGCTATCTGATTACTGTGGATAAGGATCTCAGTAAGGTTTTGCCTTGAAAGAAAGACAATGTCTGGGTTCAGACAACATGATAACCCACATTCAAGGGTTGAGCATGGGTTGAGTGTGGGTTGTTGTTGAACCGTGGGTTGTTGTTGAACCATGGGTTATCATATTGTCTGAACCCGGCTGTGCTAACAAACCATGGCTTGTTAACCACGAACAACCAATGAAGGGAACCCATGGTTTGTTCTTGGGTTGTGAATTGTGGGTTGTTTGTGAAGTAGAATTAGCCCTGCAGCAGGGAAAATGTCATTGAGAAGAAGCTCTTATTCAAAAGCTTGGCAATATTCCCCTGGAGGCTCTTTTGCAAGATCTATGGAACCACAAGATATGGCAAAGACCACCAATTATAGAGGTGAGAGCTATCTGTGGGATCTCCATGTTTAGATACAGTATAAGAACAATATAAGAAGATAAGAAGAGCCACACAGGATCAAGCCAGAGACCTATCTATATCTAATCAAGAAGTCTGTTCTGGTCAATCAGATGCCTATGGGAAGCCCACAAGGAGGACATGAGTGCAAAGGCACTCTCCCACCCACGTTCCCCAGCAACCAATATTCAGAGGTAGTTTGCTGGAGGTAACATAGTTATTATTTATTTGTTAAATTTATATCTGCCTTTCCTCCAAGGAGCCTAGGGCAGTGTACATTATCTTCCTCCTCCTCTTCTCCATTTTATCTTCTCAACAACCCTGTGAGGTAGATAAGGCTGACTGTCAGTCACTGGCCCAAAGTCACCCATTGAACTTCATGGCCAAGTGGGGACCAGAACCCAAGTCTCCTGAGTCCCAGTCCAAGACTCTAACCACTACACCATACTGGCTCTCTATATATGTCCATATATATATATATATATATATATATATATGGTCTTTATATGTGGACATGTATAGCCATAATGACTAGTATTAGCCTTATCCTCCATAGCCTAATCCGCTTTTAAAGACATCCAAATTGGTGGGCATTACTACATCCTGTGGAAATCAGTTCCATAGTGTGACTATATGCTGTGCAAAGAAGTCTGTCCTGAATCTCCCACCACTCAACTTCTCTCACTTAACCACTTAGGAATTTTATTATATTAAGTGGTATAGAAGTATCACAAACAAACACATAAAATGGGATGACCCTGTGTTCTCGTATTACAAGAGAGGAAGAAAAACTTTGCCCTATCCATAGATTCATAGATAGAGTTGGAAGGGACCTACAAGGCCATTGAGTCCAACCCCCTGTTCAATGCAGGAAACTAGAGGAGGGGTCTCCCATCCAAGTAATAACCAGGCCTGACCCTGCTTAGCTTTCCACGTTCAGACAAGCTGAGCCAGTGTGAGCCACAGGCCTGTATATCCACTTTCTCTACACCATGGATAATTTTATGCACATCTTTCATGATCCCTCTTACTCATCATTTTTCGTAAGGTAAAACACCCCAAGCGTTGTAACCTTTCCTCAAAGGGGAGATGCTACACCAGCCCCTTGATCATTTTGCTTGCCCTTTTCTGCTGAATGCCAGGTGCCAGGGGGCAAACTCTGGAGGGAATAGCCATCACCTTAATGGCTTGCCCTGAGTGTGGAGAGACAACTGGCTGGCTCCTGGACGAGATGGGCCAGAAGGGCAATTCTTAATGTCCTTATGGTCAGGGGATATCTTACGGGGAATCTATGAATGCTGAACCAGATGCACGTGAAGACACAGCTTTAGGCAGATGCAGAATTAAGTTATGGCATCCACTGCTGCAACTGCAGGATGTGATGGTGATGGCCATGAACTCAGGTGGCTTTTGAAAAAATGGATAGAGAGTAGGTCTTTCAATGGCTATTAGCTATGGTAGGTAAACATGGAGCCCCATGGACAGAGGCACCATACCAGTGAACTGCAGGTGCTGGGGACATGACAATAAAAGAGAGCAATTGCCTTCACACCCTGCTTGTGAGGCACGCACATGCACACACGCACGCACGCACACGCACACACATGCACACACCAAGGCATCTGGCTGGCCGCTTTTGGGAAGTGAACAGTCAACTAGATAGAACCTTGATCTGGTCCACCAAGACAATCACTTACAACCTTTTCTGATCACTGCTCCTAAGCAGGCCGAATATGACCAGGCTTTTTCATCATTGTTGACAACTGATGCGCTTCCCTCTGGAAAAGAGATAATTAATTAGATAGATAGATAGATAGATAGATAGATAGATAGATAGATAGATGATAGATAGAGGGGGGCCCCTCCTCCAAGATACTGGTGCTCACTCACTTGCCCTCTCCCTCTGGACCCAATCCGTGCAACTGCCCCCAGGGAGATCACACAGGAAGTGGAGGCTAGTGCTACTCCATCTCCTCGCTTGCTCTGGGAGGGCAGATGAACAGGCAGTGATGAAAAGGAAGTGGAGGAAGAACAGGGACTGGAGGTTCTGGAGGGAAGGCTGTGCCTTCCCCCCACACATACACACAGCGGTGTGGGCCTCAGCAGGTGCCCCATGATGCCCCCCATGATAGAAAGGGAGACAATCAAATAGGTTTGGACACATAGCAGCCAGTCTGTGGAGCAGAGCCAGGTACCTGCAACCAAGTCTGAGAGAGAGTGAATGAGGCTGGCTTGCATATCTGAATTCCAGGCCTGAGCTCCAAGCAGCTCTCAGAGCTATAAATCTCTCTACATGTAAATGTATTAGCCACTGAGAGTCCCACTAAACCTGCATCTGCAACTGAGAGGGGCTGCCATTAAACCCCCTCCAGGAAGCCATTATTTTGATTAGTGGAAGGGAGAACTGGAGTACAGCAGGGACAGAGATACCATTAAGATTCAGTGCAGCAAAGTGTCCCCTGAAAGGGCAAATGGTGACTCTCTGGGGTTGCCCTCTTTTCCCCTGCTTCCTCTTCCCATATCTACAACAGCAGCTTCTTGATCATTAGGAGGTGATGAACATTCTCACTTTGCCTTGGAAGTCTCCACCTAGTGATTTCTGCAGATCAGGTTGAAGTGAAAGGCATAGGAGCAAGCCAGGCTGGTCAGTTGGCAACCCTACCAGCAGGTGGCAGGACAAAAAGCCTGCGGGAGGAAGGGGATGGGAAGGGAATCAATTGGAGAAACCATAAACTACTTCATCTTCAGAATTCAGGTTATCACCATGTTGAGAAAGACTGCCTGTCATGCAACTGTCGAGAGCACAGGAGCCTGACCAGGAAGAAAAGGTGGCAACGTTATCCTGGGCTAATCTTTCATGAAGACTTAAACCCTGGGCCTTTTGCTCTCTAAGATCAAGAACTGCTGCAGCATTCACAACACAGTGGCAGGGAGGATAACCCAGATGCAAGAGGGCCCTTTTCCCTTTCACGTTTGGGCTGAAGAAAGAACCAGTTTGGGCTGGTTCGGTTTCTTGTACAGAGCTGAGAAGAGCCAAAATTCTCCCTTCTGCACAACCATTCAGGCTCCATGGGGCTTTTCCTGTTTTACATCCAGGTGCCCCAACTGCAGGGAACAGACATGGGAATTCCTGCCTTCTTGTAAGCCAAGAGCGAAAGGATATAATAAGCACCGCCACCAAAAAAAAAAGAGAAGGGGAAAAAAGGTGAGAGATGGAAGAGGACTAGCTAAAGAGACAGATGGGCAGGAATGGGAACATAAGTTAACTGTGAGGAATCGGATAAGCAGCAGGCATGGAGCAGACAGACGCGCATATGTTCCAGAACAGACAGCCAAGCACGTGGAAGGGCTTCTCTCTGTCTCCGCTATTCGGTCTGTCTGCTTCCATTGCTCTTCCCGGGTCCCATGAGAGAATCCTGCTCAAGCCACCATCAGCCACATATTCCTGGCCTGCCAGGCTATTGACAACTTCTTCCCCCTGTTCCCTTTTTTTCCTTTTTCTTTGCACAGTTGCAGGAAAGCACCAGTTGCAGGAAAGCTTCTCTGCAAGGTGGTGAACCATGGCTGGCAGTTGGTGTGTGGCTCAGCAGGTCATCCCAAGCTGTGCAGGCTTGTCTTTGCAGTCGGACTCAGCGAAGCATGCAGCAGCGAGCGTCGATAAAGCAACGGGGAAAGTTTGCCCTCCTTCATCTCCTCATCTCAAGCTGCTGTTGAAATGCACAAGAACAGAGTCTGGTGGTTGCCAACTAGCCAGAAAAGAACAACAGCAACCACCACCACCACCACCACCACAGCAACAAAATTCGGATTGCTCTTGTGCCCTCAGCAACAGCTTGCGCTACAGGAACTTTTTGTGGTGCGGATATAAATGCCATCAGCCACTATACTCATTCCTGCACATCAAGCGGTTGTCAAAGGCGGGGGCTAGTTTGAAAGCTGGCAGCCCGAGCACAGCCAGTGAAATAATAAAAACAGCCACCCTCTGGGCAAGGTCTCGTGACATCACACTAGGAACCTAGAAAGCTGCCTTCTGCCAGGTCAGAATCCTTGCCCATTTAGCCCAGTTCTGTTTACTGCAGGGGTGGGGAACTTCTTTCAGCCAGAAGCCAAATTCAATGTGTCTCGGGGGCCACATTCCAGTGGTGGGCAGGGCCAAAGGAAAAAGGGGTGGGACAGGACCAAAATATCAAAAATACCAGCACTTTTTTTTTTATCTTAAAGCTCTTACTGCCAGTAGCTAAGCCTTAGGAGAGGCATTTCAACCTTACAGAATGGGGGGGAAACCGTGCATAAGCTTGGAGACCATCAGACAATCTGCGGTCAGAGAAAAGGGGGTGTAGCTATCTGGGGAATGCCAGATTTGGACCCAAGGAGGGCTGGAGTTGGCCCAAGACCTGAGCTTTCCCATCCCTGATCTACTGGATTGTATCTTTCAAGGGTTCCAGGCAGGCAGAGGCCTTTCCTGTCATGTCCTGTCTGACCATTTACATCTGGAGTGTTGAACCTCTTTCAGCCGGAGAGCCAGGTTCCATTTTGGAGAAGCTCTTGTCTTGGGGGCCACAAATAAAAGGGGTGAGGCCAATGGGGCAGGCCAAAATGACCAAAAATACCAGCATAATTTTAGCTTGAAGCTCTTATTGCCAGTAATTAAGCCTTAGGAGAAGCATTTCAACTTTTCTTCTAATGGGGAAGAAACAGCACCAATGCCAGGAAATCACTCAAACAATTGGTGGCGGTGGGGGCCTTCTGGGGAACCTCAGAGGGCCAGATTGGGAGCATAGGCAGGCTGGGTTCGGCCCCTAGGCCTGAGGTTGCATGGAGATGCCGGGGATTGAACTGGGACCTTGTGCATGGAAAGCAGGTGCTCCAGCACTGTGCTAAAGTCCTTCCCAATGCTGGGATGCTAAGAATTGCCATGCAGACCCCCCACTTCTTTTGCTCCCGCTCATTTAGTATGCTGCTGCCACCTTTTTCTGATAGGCTGCAGTGATAGGATTTCCGGTGGGCACGATGGGCAAATTTAATTTGCCAACTTTCCCACAGGCCTTTGCAGCTCTGACTTTTAGCTATGTGATGCACAGGATGTAGAGCTTCACAGAGTATGGAGATCAACATTATCACCCCATAAATTGCTGCTGTTTAAAGGCTCACTTGCAGTAAAAAAATAAAAAAAAAAGGGTGGGGGCAAACCCATCCAGACCACCTTCAGTCTTCTACATGGCCCTTGCATCTCCACTAGGCATGATGAGATATAGCTGATGGCTTTAAGCTGAATGACCAATGCCAATTTGAGGTTGTTGGCTCCAATGTCAGTGGGGTGGTGTATCCACTGTGGGTTTCAGTCTGAACTTTAAAGGAGCTATCCATGGTGCTGAACTTGTTTAGGGGCTAGGGTTCAGTCCCATGCATAGTTCCTTAAATGTTCAGACTAAAACCCAGCGTGGATACACTGCTCCACTGACATTGGAGTCACCAGTCTCCACTGAGTGCAGGTTGCAGAATTCTGGTTTTCTGGGCATAAAATTTGGGTTACCTTGCAACACAATCTTTGTTTTCTTTTAAGTGTGATGTATATGCAGCTCTACCAACTGGGCTGCTCATCCTGTTTGGCCTCTGTTAGATTTAAAATAAGAGCAACAGAATTATCTTGGCACTGCTGGTAAGCTTAACCCTTGTTAAAACATAGGAACATAGGAAGCTGCTTTACACTGAGTCAGACAATTGGTCCATCAAGCCCAGTGTTGTCAACACTGACTGGCAGCAGCTCTCCAGGGTTCCAGGCAGGATTCTTTCCTAGCCCAACCTGGAGATACCCAGGATTGAACCAGCAACCTTCTGCATGCAAAACATGTGTTCTGAGCTATGGCATGCTTCATTAATCAGATCCTGTGACCAAATACAGCCCAAATTAGTAATAGATGCACACACACAAACACCCACACACACTAAACCATGGGATCTGTTTGACAGGAGTTTGTTTAATGTAAAAATATAACATTGTGATCATTAAAGATTAATAATAATTAAGAATGTGTGTTTATAGCGCAGTAGGCAGAGGAATGGGGGGGTGAAGTGGTGGATAGTCCTCCACTTCCAATGTCCCTCAGGCTCACGCCTGCCAGGGCACATTGTGGGAGGGTGGTCTTACCTTTTCTCCTTCTCCTTCTCCTTCTCTGGTTCTTTTTAAAAATTTGCCTCCCATTGGTTTCAACAGGAAGGAAATGTCATGACCCCAGGTCTGGAGCATCAGCATCACCCCAAAGAGGATTCTGAGCCCAATGAGACACTGGTCTACTTAACTACTGTACTCAGTTGCTACTTCGCCCTTTCAGGAGGAGCTATCCCAGCCTAGCAGCTCCTGCACAGCACTGTCCAAGGTGCTGATTGCCTCTGCCTTGCTGTGCTCCTGTTGACCTGGCAGAGTAACTGCTGACCGAGCGTGAGTGACCCTTGCCTCTCCAGCCATAGCTTCCTGCTACCAGAGCCTTCTCAAGCAGCCAGTTGACCAGCCACTTCCCCCAGGGCCCAAGCCAGAACAGCATGCTACTTGTGCCAATTCTGGGCTGGCATAGGTGAGAGGCCTGATGCTGGGGCCACTTGGGGAGTGGGGGACAAAGCAGCCTTGAATCCAGAGGACTCAGAGGACTCAGAGGCTCTGCCCTACCTGCAGAGCTTTGCATGGCCATGCTGAGCAGACATGCCCTCGCAGCACTGGGTGGGAGGGAACTTCCACCTCCTCCTAACCTCATCCCTGGACAGGGTGTTTGAAGGGCTGCCTTCTCATTCATGATCCTGCCTATTTAGGTCAGGAGTGGGCAGAAAGTAGATCTTCGGATGTTTGGGACTTCAACTCCCAGCATTCCTGACCACTGGCCATGCTGGCAGGTGCTTCTGGGACTTGAAGTCCAAAACATCTGGAGAGCTACCTTCTGCCCACCTTTGATTTAGATCATCTACAGGCAGCCTGCTCTGTGTCCCACCATCATCAGATGTGCTTGGTGAGTATGCAGGCCAGGGTCTTTGTTGTTGTGGCACCCAGATTGTGGAATTCCTTACCTCAAGAAGCTCTTTTGGCTTCCTCCACGTTGATATTTCAGCATCTAATTCAGACTACTCCATTTCATAATATTCTTGGTCTTGAATAAGTCCTCCCCAGAATGTTCTGCTACTATATTCTGTTTCATGCTCTTTTTAGCTGTGATTATTTCTGTTCGCTTTGTCATTATTTCTGTACGTTATTTGTATTTTTAACTGCTCTTGTTGTTAGCTGCCTTGGGGAAATATTGGGGACTGAAAGGCTGGGTATAGATATTTAAGTAAAATACATTTTAAAAAAAAAACAGTTGTGAAAGGGTGGCATCTGGAGTATGTAATGTTAATTCCTACGGGGTGTCTGATGCACCTTTCCCTTCAACTCAAAATCTCTCGGAGATATGGATGAAAAAAAGTTGTTATGCTGTTAAATAAGAGGTTTTGCTGTCTTGGGGTCATTTAGATCCCCAGTACCTTGAAGCAATGCAATTGCATCATTTTAGCCTCTGGATTTAATGGTCTTACTGGCAGGTGTGTGTGTGTGTGTGTGTGTGTGTGTGTACTCTTTAGATGGCAATCTATATTGCTTCACTTACTTCAAAATGTGGTAAACCAGACCTGCCACATTTGGGGGCCCTCCTGCTCACTCTGCAGGTGTGGGGGCCTGCCCCAAAGTCCTACCCTAATGGTGCCATTAGTACTTTGGGTGTACAGCATTTCATTCCCCTCCCCCCCCCATTCACTTTCAGTGAAACCCTGAAACGGAAAAGAGGGGGAAATACACATGCAAAGGGAGATTATTCTGTAGTCTTTCAGTGCAGGAGAAAACAAGTGGAACAGCTGAGAGGGATTATTAAAACATAATTGTATTCCTTTATGGCGTGAGTTATGACTCTGAATTCACAGGAGAGATTTTTTTTTAAAAGAAAAGAATATAGCAGCACAATATAAACACTTTTCAGAGGCAGGCGTGCCACACGGTGCCTCCCCTTCAAAGCCTGGGCTAGACCAGACTGCAGATGTAGGTTATCTCAAGCAGCTAATGACAAAAAAGACAACCGACAAACCATTCTCGGAGAGCTCGAGAGACCCTCAAAAGTCCTTGAATTCTGCAATGCAGCGCTTCCCTGCTAATTAAACACAATCCAATTCGGAGCCCCTCGAAAGCTGTGATGTCATCCCTGAGACTGGCTGATAAGCCAGGGGGGGAAGGCGGGGTGGTGGTGGTGGAGGAGGAGGATTTGCCAGCAAACAGATTGCAGCCCATATTCCATCCTCTCCTGGCTTCACACCTGCTCTGTCTCAATAAGCTTACTCACCGATCCTGGTGGCCTGCTGTAACTCTGATGCAAGATTGGGAGAAAGAAGGAACGTTAGATGTATACACACACCTGGAAGCCAGACACTAATGCAACGAGGAGGAGGAAATTTGACTTGGATGGAGAAGATGGTACTTAAAACAAAACATTTCCACACTGCTGGGGGGTGAGGACTCGCACAGCCGGTCACTCGAAGGGCCTGTTTGCACAGGCACGTCATTCACTTGATTTCTCATCAATGATGCTCCAAAGAAGAGAGTCTGCTCTGATCCAGTGAGGCAAATCTATGCCTGGAAGCAGCTTTGTTCATACAGCAGGAGGGAGCCAGGATGGTGTCATGGTTAGCATATTGGGCTAGGAGTTCGGAGTTCCAGGTTCAAATCCACACTTGGCCACAACGCTCACTGGGTGAACTTGAGCTAGTCTCTCAGCCTAATCCACTTCACAAGGTCGTTGTGAGGATAAAAAGGGGAGAGCTATGTATGCTGTCCTGAGCTCCTTAGAGCAAGGTCGGGATAAGAATGGAATAGATGATAATACAGATACACACCCATCTTATTGTAATGCTCATCCGGACCTGTACTGAAGTGGCTCAGTGCATCTTCTTCTTAAGTGCATCTCCAATCAAGGCCGCCAGTCATCATGTGCACCTAGCTCATCTAGGCAAGATATTATTCTCTCAGCCAAAAAAACTCCTCATCCCACCCCCAATATGGGGAAAGGGGATGATAATATTGGCCTACTTTACAGGGCTGTTGTAAGGATTACTGAGATAAGGTATGCAAGCAAATTAAGCTTCCTTCAGCTGAGTCAGACCCTTGGTCCAATATTGTCTACACTGACTGACAGAGGATCTCAGGCAGAGGGTTCCCCCCAGTCTCTTGCAAGCCAAGATTCTCATAAGGAGAGATGCCAGGGATCGAACCTGCCTGCAAGGCTGAGCACTGAGCTAATGGCTCTTCTCCTCACGGAGTCCTCAGAGATACTTCCCAGACACTCAAAAAGCACTATATAAATGCTAACAACATCCAGAGGGATAGCTGTGTTGGTCTGCTGCAGCAAAAACAACCAAGAATCCTGTGGGGCCTTAAAGGCTAGCAGATTTATTGCATCATAAGCTTTTGATGCATGAAACATCGCCCTCAGTTTTATTAGCAGGATCCAGCACAAAATTGGTACTCTTTTAAGGACGTTCTCACATCGTACTACCACGACTGCTGAAAATTCACCCTTTTGCCGCTGCTATTGAAGAGGAGGAAACCGGTCATGCATTAAATCTAGGGGATTACAATCCCCAGGGGTTATGTTGGGCTCTGGAAAGAGGAGACACAGGCCTTGTCCTCAGTTACAATATGCTAACCCGAAGGGCTCCTGCACCTTGATGTATTCCTGATAGGAAATCTTTTGTCCGCCTGCCCGGTCAACATCTGCCTAGTGCGTCTTGGCCATGCTGCAAATAACTCTCACTAGTTCCACTTCAGTCCAGCAAGCAGCTCTTCATAGGCAACACTGCTTCTGCAGCATGCAAACACATGTAAAAATTGCCCATTGCTGAGCTCCAAAGCAGATAATAAATATTCAGCTGCAGGTAGGCAGCAGGATGGGGCCGGGTGCTGAGGTGTGGGAGGGAGAAGAGAAGAGAAGAAATCAGCTGAGGCTAGTTTTAAAATGCATCGCCAAACAGGTGGTACACTCAGGTTTTGGACTGTGAGCTGGCAAAGTTGCTGAGCACAACCTATGTTCTGTCTGAAGGGTAAGTTTCTTGTGCCGCAGTATGTAGATCTTGTGCACTGAGCCTTACTTGCCCAGAATAATAAGCAGGGTGAATGGAGGGAGCAAGAAAAGGAGGGAGGCAGACACGCACACGCACGCACCACACACATACACAAATACACACTGTGTTTCTCTCCAACTTCATCATTCCTGGTGCTAAATGAGACTCGACTTTCGGCTCTTCCCAGTGAATGTCATGACCTAGATTAATTGGGTTTCTTAAAAAAATAATGATGAAAGGTCCCTGGGCCCCGTTGTATAAACAAGGGAGCCTGTATTCCCTATGCTGAGCTCCCCCACAGGGATGCTCAGCACTGATCCCTCGCCAGTTTGACTGCCTTCTAGACAGAGGCTGTGGCTTCCATCCATCCCAGCTGCAGGCAGGAGGCAGAAGGAGGGTCTCGCAGCGGAGGTCAGGGCAGGGAGCCATTTTCTGTCACACAAGTGCAAGCCTTCTCAATAGTGGCATCTCTTCCCGCTGGAGGGTGATGCAGTTGCCGTGGTTGCCAGGAACAACCTGCATTTCAGTACAGGAGGCATGGCTACGTTTAGGCAAGATAAGACAATAAGGGGGAAGAGAGACAGGGACAGTGTCTTTCCACTCTCTCATGGGCATTGGTTCATTTTTTTCCCCCAGAAGCCCCCTCTAAACCATGTTATATGGTGGCATAGCATCCTTCTGAGGGGGGATTGTGGAAAACACAAATGGCAGGCACTGTAGGCTTCCCACAGGCATCTAGTTGGCCACTATGGGAACAGAAAGCTGGACTAAATAGGAATAGAGGTGGAAGGGACCTACAAGGCCATTGAGTCCAACCCCCTGCTCAATGCAGGAAACTAGAGGAGGGGTCTCCCATCCAAGTAATAACCAGGCCTGACCCTGCTTAGCTTTCCACACTCAGACAAGCTGAGCCAGCATGAGCCACAGGCCTAGAGTAGAAGGCCTTTGGTCTGATCCAGCATAGCTGTTCTGATGTTCTGATGTTCTATGTGCATCAAAAAGCACTTTCTCCTTTTGGTTCTTGTTGCAAACATGCATTCTTCTCAGCCCTGTTTTCCTCCTTCTTTGGCCTCATTGTGCACAGCATCATTTGCTCTCACTGCTATCTAAATTGACTGGCTGTAATGATACATTTGATCTTGTTGATGCTGTAATGCTATATCCACCACGTTCATTTCACAGGTGCGCATAGAGAAAACCACATGGGTGGACACAGCCAATGGGATTAAACCTCAGTAGGCAGAGGTCAAAGGCAATGAGGGCAAAGAAGAAAGGAAATGGAAGAAGCAGCTATGGGAACAAAATGGCATCAAACAACCTCACATCTGCTTAAAGAGTTTATTAAATTAAGTGGTGTATACGTATTATTAATAAATAAATAATAACAAAACATCAAGACCATGTCTACTCAGAAGTAGATCCCAGTTATTTCAGTACAACCTATTTCAGGGGGCGATAGGAAAGACACAACCCTATAACTGGAAATCATCCAAAACATCACAGTCTAGTATGTCACTGTAAGGGCTGGTTCACACATGCATGTTGTTGGAAACCTCAAGGGTTGACATGCACAAATGAATGGGCCACCAACATCTAACACCAACAACAGACCGTTCATTTCATGCCCTGTCACTTCAAAATGCAATGCTTTTCAGGGCACTCATTCTGCTACCAATCATCAAGTGTGCAAGTAACCAAGTGCATATGTGAACTGGGCCCAAACGTACAGTAATCAAGTGTAGAAAAATCAAGCAACATACATGCATGTGTGAACCAACTGAATATCATGTCCCTTTAAATAAACTGGCTGATGCCTTCCCAGATTTTTTCTTGAGAACCCCAAAGCAGGAAGATTCAAAGCATGCACAAGTTCATAATATGCTCAGATGTACTCATGCACACCCTTACACACTTGCATAATCCTTGAATTGCTCAGGGCTGGGATATTGATCCCCTTTGAGCAAGTGGAGCAAGGAACTTGGCAGGCAAACAATGTTCCCGGATATGATCCTGACATGCTAAGGGAGATCTATGCCACCCTCTCCTCCTACATCCTTTAGTAGCAGACTTTTTGGCCCTCCCTTGCCAATCTGTAGAGTAAAATCACTGGGCCAGCTGCCATTGGCCAACTTCCAGTGCTTTCAGAGGAGGAGGAAAGTCGGTCTCAAATTGCACAAACAGGCAGCTGTATCAGGGCCACTTTCAGAGCAGATGTATGGAGGGTGACGACCTCCGGTAAGCCACAAGGCCAAGAAAAAAAGAGGCTGCTGAGACAAGAAGATCTAGGTTCAGCACAGCGGGGGACTTTTCAGATATTTCACCCAACCCAAGGTACCAAAAGGGAGTTGCTAAGCGTGGATTTCCTAAATATAGTTGCTTCCTCCCTTAATTAATTAATACAGGTAAATTTCTATACCGCTACTCAGCTGAGATGACTCCCTAGATCAAGGGTGGGGACACTTTTTCAGCCTGCGGGCCAGATTCAGTTTTGGAGAAGCTCTTGGGGGCTGCATTCCAGTAGTGGGCAGGGCAGAAGGCAAAGGCAGTGGGGTGAAAAATACCAAAAATACCAAAAATTGTAGCTTACAGCACTTCCTGCCAATAAGAGAGACAGTGTGGTGTAGTGGTTAGTGTGTTTGACCGGGACTCGGGAGATCCGGGTTCTAGTCTCCACTGGCCCATGAAGCTCACTGGGTGACTTTGGGCCAATCACTGACTCCTAGCCTGACTTACCTCACAGGGTTGTTGTGAGAATAAAAGGGAGAGGAGGAGGACCATGTAAGCCACCTTGGGTTCCTTGCAAGAGGGAAAAGGTGTGATATAAATGCAATAAAAAAATAACTAAGCCTTAGAAGAGGCATTCCAAACTTTTAGAATGGGGGGAAAACTGCACAAAACTTGGAAACCATCAAACGACCAGTGGCTGGGGGAAAGGGCGAGGCCTTCTGGGGAATACCAGGAGGGCTGGATTTTGCCCCCCCCCCGCCGCCTCAGGTTCCCCAGCACTGCCCCAGGTGGAGCCAGAAAGAAGGGCCAGGGAGAACTTGCAAGTCAGTGGCAGATCCAGCGTACAGTGAGCAAGCAAGAACTCCAGGTTTTGCCCTTCCAGATCCTGCCCTGGTTACCTGACAGAATAAGGTATGAGCTGGTTGCTCGAGTAAGATTCTGGCAGGGTGGTGAACCTATCCCGAAATATCTAAGAACAAAAAAATTAAAGGCCAGCAGGTCAGGCAGGCTTTCATTCGCTGACCACACTTTGTACCCACCTTTGCATCAGCAACAGAGCTGTCAAGGTGGGCTTGTCCACCAGAACTGGCCATAGGCATTGTTTAAAGCACAGCTGCCTCCTCATTCACCCTGCAGCTTGTTAGGCCAGAATGGGACCCTTCTTACACACTGTTGGTGCCCCCTTTCTACTACCAGCAGCAGCAGCAGCAGCAGGCCTGTGGCTTATGCTGGCTCAGCTTGTCTGAGCGTGGAAAGCTAAGCAGGGTCAGGCCTGGTTATTACTTGGATGGGAGACCCCTCCTCTAGTTCCCTGCATTGAGCAGGGGGTTGGACTCGATAGCCTTGTAGGCTCCTTCCAACTCTATGATCTATGAATCTATGGATCTGAAGGCTGAGGGGAAGATTTCTCCCATCCACGGCTGCAGCCAAAGCACTGCTTCTTGCAAAATGCCACCCTAGGCAGAGCCGGCATTAAGGGTAGGCATGATAGGGCACCTGCCAAGGGCCCACACCCCAGCAGGGGCCTGCTGAGAAGATGCCTGCTGGAGTTGCTCCTCCTCTTCACCCTTGCAACCTGTGTGTTCACCTGCCTCTCACTCTGGACCAGACAGTGGTGCTGTTGGCAGGGAGGAGGAGCAGCAGCTGCCACTGCCTGCTTGCTTGCTTGCTTGCTCACTGGTTCTTTCTGCCTGCCAAGCAAGGAAGAGGTAGCAATGATGTGAAAGAGGATGAGGACCAATAGCAACTGGTGACAATGATGGAGAGAAGGTCAACTCGCTGAGGGAGGCGCCCCGTTGAGGGAGTCTTGCCCAAGGGCCCTCCAAAACCCGGAGCCGGCACTAGCCCTGTCTAGCAGCCTGGGGTTTTGTAAAAAGTACTTGCTTCTCCTCGAGATCCAGCAGAAGAAGCAAAGGCTGCTGGTGCTGCAGTAGCTCGTGTTCCTCGGGAGCCGCTTGGCTCCCAGTCTCAGCTGCTGCCCTACAAGTGCCCTCCCTGGCGGAGCATTTCATCCAGCTGCTGGGCTAGAATGGGGAGCATGTGCCTTGACGGGGGAGGAAGCTGCCAAAGGAGCAGCAGACAATGGAGAACAGTGTCAGGGATTAGCTTCCCCAGCCAAGTGCTTCGCTTTGGCCTTTTGTCAGGCTTATAAATAGACGCGCTGCTGGTGTTGGGTCTATTGACTGAAACTGAGACGCCCCTGGCTCCTCAATGGAGCACTTCAGGGGAGCACAGCCACTTGGCCCACCGGCCTTGCCCACGGCACCTCCTGCTGTTCCGGGGCTCAGCTCCCCATCTCTTCTCCACGAGTCCCGTGCCAAAGGCTGCAGCAGCCGTAGTTTGTTTGCTGCCCTCTCACAAGTCTGCTGCTAGCCCCCTTCAGCCATAACCCTAATCTCTCCCTACACACACTCACTATTCAGGGCCGGTTAGAAGGAGCCCTTGGCAAAGTGCCAGCTGGTGAGCCTCCTCCTATGTCGGTGCCACGTCCCAGCGTGCTTACCTCGCTGTGGTAGTGGCAGCAGCAGGGTTTCCATTTTTGCTGGGCAGCCCACCGTGGGGGAGCCTGGGAGGTCTGACATTTTTATTTCCCAGAATGGACCTGATCCAGGGCTTTGTGGGAAATGCAACCACTGGCTCCCAGACCCAGCGCTGGAGCTGCTGGAGAAAAAAATATTGTTTAAAGGGGACTTCCATCTGTACCAGTTCCCTGAACATGAGGAAACGAGAAGGCTAAAACAATATCCTCTGACATGCTAGTTAGTTAGTTAGCTTTATGTGCAGGGATTTTTATGTTTTATTTTTTTCAAATAAGAGCATTCCAATATGTAAGTCACCCCACCCCACCACAGTCTGAACTGGTACAGCCCAGATACAGATTTGCCACCTTAATGAGGACTAGGGCTTTAGTTCCTTCAAATCCTAACACTATTGTTATATCTCCCCAGTCCTAGTCCAACCCCTACACCTGGCTTTTGCCTCCATGTCCTCCTTGTGACTTTCCCAGAAGCCTCTGGTTGGCCATTGTAGGAAGATGAAGGATGGTCAACTAGATGGACCTTCGCTTTGATCCAGCAGGGGTCTTTTTGTGTCCTTTAGCAAATTCTCCCAGAGATTATGCCGAAATCATTCCATTTCTTCCTATATCTCCTTTCTTACTTCCTTACTTCAATTTCTATCCCAGGCTCTGCCTAAAGCTATGTCTGCCCTTCCCACTTTTCCAAATCAGATAAAGGGCGAGCCCTCCGGGGGCGGGGTTAGATCCCCTGGACAGGAAGACCTTGGGCAGGGCCGGCCCTTCCATCAGGTAGAGTGAGGCAGTTTCCTCAGGTGACAAACGCTAGAGGGGGGTGGCAATGTATTGGAAGACAGAGCTGTGTGTGCCACATGGCCTGCTCTACTGCTGCCCTCAGGTGCGTTGGAGGACACTGTCTTGTTACCAGTGTTGACAATAGATTCAGTTGTCAGTGTGGTCAGCTTCTGTACATGGAAAAGGGGGGGGGAGCACTATCTTATCCCTTGCCTCAGGCAGCAAAATATCTTGGGCTGGCTCTGGCCCTGGACATGCATCCCTCCCTCTCTGGGGGAAAGAGACTTTCCTCTTGCATGCCATTTGCTTACTTCTACCATGCTTAATCCATCCCTTCCCACTGGCATCCTAACTCTGGGAAATCAGTACAGAAGAGGCAGGATTAGTGTGCGCACTCTGGTGCAAGGTGGAGCTTGGTGAGCCCTCCAAATATGGACAGGTCCTGGGCACCTGCCCCACTACACCAGGTTCTGGCGCCAATCAAGGAAGTGATATACCGGGTCACTTTTATTCTCCTTCTTTTCACTAGAAAGAGAGGGGATGCATTTCCCAATCTCTCTACCACACCACAGTAACATTGACCCAAAGGTGATCTATTAAGACATGCTGGGGGGGGGGGATCCAAAAACTCCAGGCAGGACTTGTCCCTTCCCACCCTGCAGCTACATTTGCAGGAGAAATACAGCTTACTACAAGCCAGTCAATTACTGCTAATAACATTAGCATTTTCGCAAGTCAAGGGGGTTGTGGAGAAGAAAAAAATGCAAAAGGTGGAATGGATTACAAAGGAGCTGGATTTTATATCTGGGTTTTGTATCTGGGTTCTGCTTCTAGCCAGAGTAAGCTTCAGATGGTTTGACTGCCAGATGGAAGGCTGTCTCAGTTAGCCCTTATTGTTGCCTTACAATTGGTGGATCCAAAACCAGAGCCGTGCAGGTTGATTGATACACCAAATAGACCCTTCTCATTCTCATGCACAGCACTGGAGGCGGAATTAAGAGGAAGAAGGTAATACTACAAAGAGGCAAATGAGGCTTTCATCATCAAGGTCCCTTTAAGAATATATAATCTAATGCCATATGCAGAATCAAGAAAATCTCCATTGAAACTGTAAAACCTAGCAAGTTTCTAGTCCTCAATGGGTCTGGCCACATGGAGGGCTCTGTTCTGGCACAGAATTTCCATACTGTGTGTTCCCTCCATGCCTCTAAACTCCTAAACTCTTAATTCTGTAACAGACCCCTAGCAACTGTGATTAACCAAGCAAGTTATCAAATGTGTTCAGCTATCATAATCCAAGGTCCCTTCCAGCTCTATGATTCTGGGGGGGAAGATGGGGGCCCTTAATGAAAACTCCTTCCCCCCCTTCAATTTTAGCCAAATCATGTTCACTGTAGGTTTCCACAGGTTTCTCTGTAGGTCTGCACGGTGTAGAGAAAGTGAACACAGAAACATTTTTTCACCTTATCGCCTAATCCTGAACCCAATGGGGTCATCCCATGTAGCTGATTGTTGCGAGCTTCACAACAGATAAAAGGAAGGACTTCTTCATGCAGTGCATAAACTATGGAATTCACTCCCACAAGATGTAGTGATGGCCACCAATTTCGAGGGCTTTAAAGGGGGATTGGACAAATCAAAGGAGGAGAAGGCTATCAATGGCTACTAGTCCTGATGGCTATATGCTACCTCCAGTCTCAGAGGGATACTGCCTCTATACTATACACCAGTGCAGGGGAGCATGGGCTGTTGCACTCCTGTCCTACTTCTGGGTTTCCCATTGTGGTTGGCCACTCTGTGAACAGAATGCTAGACTAGATGGACCCTTGGTCTGATCCAGCATGGCTCTTCTTATGTTCTTATGCTTTTATGTTCTATAAACAGCAGCTAAGGAGGCTGTCATACAAAAGATAGGAGGGGGGATCCTCACCCCAGCCCCAGGCCATAATCTGGTCATTGGTTCAGTTCCTGCTAAGTTATATGAATGGCTGGATGGAAAGTTCTGTTGTCTTAGTCTACCCTACCTCATAGGGTTGTTCTTGTTGTGATATAAAATGGAGGGGAGAACCCCTTGTCTGCCACCCTCAGTTTCTTGCAGGAAGGGTGACACACAAATATGGTAAGTAGGGCATTCCTTACAGTGAGACACAGGCCTGTGGCTTACACTGGTTCAGCTTGTCTGAGTGTGGAAAGCTAAGCAGGGTCAGGCCTGGTTATTACTTGGATGGGAGACCCCTCCTCCAGTTTCCTGCATTGAGCAGGGGGTTGGACTCAATAGCCTTGTAGGCTCCTTCCAACTCATTCATAATCTATGAAATCTATACCTGCATAATATCTCCTCAATGGCTGTTCACCTTGAGACACAAAGTCCATGCAAGCAGAACACGCAATGCCTGTTCCAGATCATGCAAACAGGGGTTAAGTTCCTAAGCAAGAGACATTGCTGACACCTGCTTACTCCACATTTTGCAAGCCTGGGCCCTGGCATTCAAAGCAATGCCTGGGGCTGAGCTACAGAGAGCCTGTGTTCTTTTTCCAGGTCCAGGTATTGGCTTTCCAGAGCTTTACCAAGCTACTAGGGAAGGAAGGAACCATTCATGCCCCCCTCTGGTTGGAGTGATTGATATGCCCCTAGTGTATGTAACAGATAATGACCATTTTGGATTGGAAAAGAACACCCCAGAGAGCAGTGAATCTGGGGGAGGGAGGAAGCCAATGGGAGATCCATACTAGGGAGAAAACTGAACTATACAATATCACCTAGCACTTTAATCAGCAGGATGGTGTCTCTCTGTATCCCAGTCCTTCAACTCAGCCCTGGAGTGAACCCAGAAAAGACACTACACATACACACACACCATTTCAAATGCAAGGAGCTAGAAATACTTTCGGGGGGGGGGGTGCCAAGTGCAGAGAGGACCATTTCTAGGTTTTTGTTTAGCTGAGAGAATAAAGATGTTCGTCTGCAGCCAATGGAGCCTTTTTTTTTTAATGACCCTTAATGGCTGGTGGCTGCTAGTTATTAACTCCCACCACCACCAATTTGGGTGAATGCTGGAGAGAAACAGTTTTGCAGCTCAATTACAGGCAGTGGAAGAGACATGGCTGGCATTCCTTCAAGAAAGAGCCTTGGGATACCAGATTCCTGCTTGAGTAGGCACTGGAAGTGCCAAACCAGGACATTTTGCTGCCTGGGCTGAAGGACATTATGGTCAGGGCTGGCATCAAGGGTAGGCATGGTCGGACATGTGCCAAGGGCCCACACCCCAGCAGGGGCCCACTGACAACAAGAGCCCCCTGGAGCTGCTCCTCCCCTTCACAATTGCAACCTGCTTGTCCACCTGCCTCTCGCTCTGGCCCAGACAACAGTGGTGAGGAGGAGGAGGAGGAGGAAGAGGAGCAGCAGCAGCAGCAGCAGCAGCAGATGCCACTGCCAGCTTGCTCCCTGGCTCCCTGCTGGTCAAGCAAGCAAGTGGTAGCGATGATGAGAAAAAGGATGAGCAGCAAAAGCAGCTCATGTGACAATGGCAGTGAAAAGATAAACTCACTGAGGAAGGGGGTCCAATGAGGGTGTCTTGCCCAAGGATCCGCCAAATCCTGGAGATGATGATGATGATGATGATGATGATGATGATGATGATGATGATGGGCACCCCGCTCCCATTGCACGTACAAAACCTAACCAGACTGGAAGCGGACTCTTACTTCAACACTGGCAATGGGGCGACATCCTCCACCACACCTGAGGGCAGCAGGCTAGCTCAAGGGTGCAGGGCAGACTGCACGGCGCACGCGCGCAGCTCTGTCCTCCCCATACAATACCTCACTGCAGCTGCCTGCCTCCTCGCAGCACCGGCTGCCTCAGGCAGCTGCCTCACTGGAACTACCAAAAATAAAATAAAAAAGGGAATGATGAAACTGCTGCAGCACTGTCTTAATTTTTCAACTTATGTTACATACATCACCTCAGTCACCCTTAACCTGGAAGATAGGCCATCACCCAGATAGCAAGAGGAGGCAAGGACTATGGCCTGCATTCACTGCTAGTGGGCATCCCAGAACAGTCTGCTTGGCCACTGTAGGAAACAGGATGCCGAATTAGATGGAATTTTAGAGGCATAGAATTTTAGAGTTGGAAGGTACATTGGAGGTCATCTAGCCCATCCCTTGCAAAGTTCAGGAATCTTGTGACTAGCATCTTGTGACAGATGACTGGCTGAGCCTCTACTTAAATACTACCTCCAGTGAGAGAGAGACTACCACCTCGCAACGCAATCTGTTCTACTGTTGAACAGCTCTTACTGTTAGAAAGTTTCTCCGAATGTTTAGCTGACATCAGCTTCCCTGCAGTTCCCACATGTTGGTGCTGCTAGTCCTGCTCTCTGGAGCAAATGAGAAGAGTTCTACGCAGGGGCAGTGCTAGGTACTGAAAAGATCCAGGGCTCAGGCCCACAGGACGAAAAAGAAATGCACAACTTTGCATATGCTAATTTATATATGCTCTAAAGCCTGTGTGTGTGTGTGTGTGTGTGTGTGTGTGTAGGACCCTGTTTCCTAAGGACACCCCTATTTGTAAAAGGGGATGCATGGACAGGGAAGAGGAGAGCATGTTGATTCAGGGGAAAAAACCTCAGGCAGAAAAATTCAAGGGGAGGGGGCAGCAGGAGGTGAAGCACATGTGGGCAGAAAGCCAGCTAATCAGATGCAACAGATGGATCAGATGCAACAGAGATCCTCAGGGCCCCGTGCTTTTATTTCAACAAGTGTCCATGGACAGCAGGGTGGTGGGGCAAATGGCTTCCCAGAGATTCAGGGCTCCAAATGAAAGATTCGGGGCTCCAGGCCTGGTGGGCCACCCCCTAACACCACCTCTGAGTCTGCTCCACTTTCTGCATGACAGTTACCGGTATGTCTGTGCCCTTTACATGGTGGCTGAAGGTTGCCCCCCAACACACACCTGCGTGTGTGCACACATACATACACACCACAGTTGTACTCTTGCTCAGCCTCAGAAGGATTCTCCTGCCTGAGTAAAACCAGGACTAGGCCCTTATTCTGATGGCATTCCACATCTCCCAAGGACTTGGCTAAGCATTGATTGGATAATCCTCCTCACTGATGACTGCAGCCAAACTAGAGTGATGCCTGGAGAAGTTCAATGGGGAGAGGCGGCTGACTCAGCTTATGGTTCCTTGAGGGCAACGTGGGCAGAAAGGAGAAGGAGGCGTGTAAACGGAACATAAGAAGTGACCTTATGTGGAGCCTGGTCACTGGTCCACCTAGCACTGTCCTGTCTTTCAGCAGTAGTCTTTGTACTTTTCAGATCCAGAATCCATCTTTGAGCCCAAAATGCCTTCAATTCCACTTCTTAATATAGTTCTCCAGGGTCTCAGGCCGAGGTCTTTCCCAGCTGGACCTGGAGTTTCCAGGGTTTGAACCTGGGGATGTTTGCATGCAATGCAGATGCTCTACCTCTGAGCTACAGCCTTTCCTCCCAAATGTTGCCTGTGGAAAAGCAGAATATATCCTGGCAGACAGCAGTGCTACATGCCTTGGATTGAGAGCATAATTCGTTCCGGAAACGTGCTTGTAATCCAAAACACTCTTATATCAAAACGAAATCCCCCCCAAAAAAATTGTACAGAGATTTTTAATTTAAGCCGTACTACAGTACTTGTATTGCAAGACGTCGCTTGTATATCAAGTAAAAAAAAAAAATTAAATAAATATTTAAAAATTTGCTTGTCTTGCAAAACGCTCTCAAACCAAGTTACTTGCAATCCAAGGTATTACTGTAGTTTCATGTCCAGCAGGTGGGTTTGCTGGCTATCTCACTGGCAAATCAAGGCATTACACGAGACACTGCTCCCTTATAAAATCCTTTTTAAACTTCCCTGGAGCTCACCTTTTCAGCTTCTCTTTGCTCATTAGAATCACGTTGCCTGATTTTTTTTAAAAAAAATAAAAATTTCCATGTGCAAAACCTGCAGTCCGCAACAAAATCAAGTTTCTTTATTTCTCTTGACCACTCGTGTGCTGCTTCTCTCTACATATGCATCTTGCAAAACATAAATCTGCAGTCAAGGAATCAATTATACAGCAAGCTAAAAACAAACAAAATCATTATCTATCATTCAAAAATATCCCTCTAAGAGCAACATCCCACAGGTCAGGACAAAAGAAGAAGGTGGCAGCGGCTTGCCAGGTCTCCTAGAAGGCAAGCAAAGAAGGACAATTCTGCAGTTCCAAAAGGAAGTCATTCCACAGCCTCGGGGCCACAGCTGTGAAGGTCCTGTTTCTCTTACTGGCAAAAGGTTGTATCACAGAAATAGATGGAAGCTGTAACAGGGCCTGACTGGAGGAACAAAGGTGGTGTGGGAGCATTGACATTGAGAGAACACAGACTCTGTGATAATGTTCACATCTTTTTGTATCTCTCATTCCACCAGGAAGACTCATTGGAGCCGAGCCTGAAAGAGTCTCCGCAGATCGCGACTGTGCGCAGTGCCCTCTTTGGCATGAAGCCTACAGGAGTTCCACTTGGCTCGTAGCCCAGGAGATTTCTTTTGGCCCACAGCCTGGGGTATTCCTTTGGGCAACTTGCCCAGCAAGACTCTCCTTACTCCCACAGGGTGGGGCGGACAGGAGGGGGCTCTAATTTCTTTTCATTGTGCATGGCCAGCTAGAGGAACAGAATCAACCTTGGTTCTCTAGATGGCAGCTCAGCCTTCCCCAACCTGGTGCCCTCCAGATGTGTTGGACTACAACTCACCGCATGCTGGAAGTTGTAGTCTAACACATCTGCAGCAGGGCATCAGGTTGGGGGAACGCTGCTGTAGCTCATCACAAGTGCTCCCGCACCCCTGGAATTTGAAGAGACATTTCTCCAGAAAGGATACCCAATTTATATTGTGTGCAAACATAAGAAGAGCCTTGCAGGGTCATCCCAAAAGTCCATCTAGTCCAGCAGTGCCAGCTACAGTGTTGTTGTTGTTTTGAGGTTCCTTGGGCAAGACTCCCTCAATGGGCCCCCTCCTTCAGTGAGTTCCTCTTCATCCTTTCTCATCATTGCTACCACTTTCTTGCTCGGCAGGGAGCCAGTGAACACGTAGGCAGTGGCATCTATTGCTCTTCCTTCCCACCACCACCATTGTCTGGGCCAGAGTGAGAGGCAGGTGAACAAGCAGGTTGCAACGGTGAAGAGGAGGAGCAACTCCCAGGAGCTCTTGTCAGCAGGCCCCTTTCTGGGGTGTGGGC
Organism: Shinisaurus crocodilurus; assembly: GCA_021292165.1. NCBI lineage: Eukaryota > Metazoa > Chordata > Lepidosauria > Squamata > Shinisauridae > Shinisaurus > Shinisaurus crocodilurus. The sequence continues at coordinate 8,819,203 of CM037884.1, read as the reverse complement.
CCTTGGCAGGTACCCAACCTTGCCTACCCTTGGTGATTGCCCTGGACTCGAGTCTGGCTTCCTGTTCCCCACGCTGGACAGCCAGGCACCTCTGGGAAGGCCACAAGCAAAGTATACAAAGCGATGTTGTTGTTGTTTGCCAACACTTGGCATTCTCAGCTACAATGCCTCTGAGCATGGATGCTCTTAGTTGTCCTGACTTATAGTGACTGGTAGTCCTATTCTCTCAGAATTGGTCTTTCTATTAAAGCCATCTACTGTAGGTTAGTGTGGTGGAAGGAGGAAACATGGCCAGTCTCCTCCCCATGGATGGTGCAACAGCTAGGACAAAAGCACAGTGCGTGCAAACAGAAGATAGAGTAGCAGATTTCTTCCTTACACAGAAGGAGTAGAATTCTGTGTAGCAGAATCTCGTGAGAATGAGGCAATGATAAGAGTTCTAAGGTAGTGGGATGGACTATACCACTTTAGACCGAACGTGGGGGATCCCCTATTCATTAAATACCCCCTGTATGTATTTTTAATCTTCCTAGAAGTATAAAACCAGCATGTAGATAGCAAGTTGGACAAGAATTCATCCCTGATCTGCTGGCTTTTTACTTGCAGAGTTTTGTTTATTCTGTGGGTGGAGGAGGCGGTATTCAAAAGTGGCACAGGAATAAATTCTGTAAATAAACATAGGAAGCTGCCTTATACCAAGCTGGACCACTGGTGCATCTAGCGCAGTATTGTCTACACACTGGCCGGTGGCAGTTCTCCAGGTTTGTAGACAGGAAACTTTCCTGGCCAAGGTATGAACTTGGGACCTTTTGCATGCACAGCGTCTGCTCCGGCATTGAGCTCCAACCCCTCCCTTTCTTCCCACCTGCCCTATGAAGCAGTGCAGTCCTTTCTCTCAGCTCGTTCTCCATGTACAGACCAGGCCTTATTAGAAAGAGCGAAGAAAAGAACAGTTTAATGCCAAACAGCTCATCCTCCCCTGGTAGCCCCCCTACCACAGGTTGACAGCTTCCCTTGGCCACCTGGCAGCAGGTCGTGCTCTTCTTGCTCTGCTCGTAGTCATAATGCAGCCAAGTAGACACAGGCCAGGGCTGGAGGGCTCCTTCCCCATCTAACTTGAGACTTGGCCAGGGAGGGAACGACCCAGGCTTTGTCAGGCCGGATCAGATGGCTGCTCCATCATATCCTGGGCCCCGCCACCTGTAGCTTGCCTCATGGTTTGTCCTTCTGTCCTCACTCACCACTCAGTCCTCCTGACACCTGGCTGTTCCTGGTTCCCAGACCACCTCAGACTGCTGCTCACAGCCCAGTTCTGGCACCCTCTCAGCTCTGTTTTTTGCTCCCCTCTTGGCCACACACTCCATTCCCTCACTCTTTTTCTCCCCTGCTTCCCACCAACCCCTGTTATATAGAGGTTCTTGGATCACGTGGAGTTACCGCATGGCCCACAGAGGTGCAGCACCTCACACTGGTGGCTGGCCTCAACATTCCACCTCCACCAGCAGCAGCACCTCATGCCCAAGACAAATCACCCACTTCCTGGAAGAACAGATGGCCCAGCAAGAAAGAGTAGAGAGAAAGTGAAACAGCAAATGCTCCAAGGCCCTTTGTCAAGATGGTGGCAGCTCTGCCAGGAGGTATGTCTTTCTGATCTCCTCAGGAGGGGGGGGGGGAATTGGTGTCTGTGGTTTTTTTTATTTTAAAAAACGGTGTGAGTTTGATTTTCCAGTTATAGAAGTGATAAACTACTGAGCTTCCTCCCCCACAGGAAGAAAGGTGGGGAGCTATGTAGGAAAGCGAAGATGGGAGAAGAGAAGGTGAAAAAGAGGGTGGCTCTTTGGGCTAAAAATAAGTAGGTTCGTTCCTTGAATAGATGTTTATGGGAGAATCTGGTGGGCCCCAATGCAGCACATCCTAGGAAGCCACCTTATACCAACTCACATTATTTATTTCTCCATCTACCCCAGATAGCCCATTTGGACTTGCAGTGGCTCATCAGGGTCTTGGGCAGTGAAGGGGCTTTCCCATCACCTGCTACTTGATTCTTTTAACTGGAGAGCCAGTGTGCTGCAGTGCTTCCCAACTACTCCCACAGGTCTGAAATAGAAAGCCTTGCCTGAGCACTGTTTAAAAAATCCCAATAAAGGGGACCCAGAGTTTTGACAGCTAGCTGTCAAAACTCCTTTTCCCTAAAGGGGGATGGGTTGCACTTTTGCACTTTCCCAGGCAGCTAGAGCCTCAGGAAAAAGTGCAAAATGTGCATCACCCTAAGGACTTTCAGGGCAAATGGGGGGGATGGGGATCTCTCTGTGAGGGGGGTGTAAATCTCACCACCCTCTTTACACAAGCAAAGATCACTCACACCTTTGGTTTCCCTTGACAGCTCACCTTTTGACAGCTGTCAGCAGAAAGCAAAGTGAAAAATAAACCTGTTTGGAGCCTCTCTGGGTCAATGTCCAGGGTTGGTACCTGCTACACTTTGAGATTACCCAGGCAAGGCATCCTATTTTGGACCTGCAGAAGTGCACACCTCTGCACTTGTGCAAGTCTGAATAGAAATTTTCTTTTTAAAAAAATTGCACCCATTTGGAGTGCAAACTTTTTTTTAAAGGGGTGTGGCCAACCAGTGACAGCCCCTCCAATGTGCCACTTGGGCAGTTCAGAAAGGCTGTCACTGGCTGTCAAAAAAAAATGGGGGTAAAGGGGAAAAAAGCTGTGGCAAGCCCAAAAATGGCTTGTGATCACAGCGGGGCGAGGGAGACAAGTCAGTTCTGCCACAGTGTGCCCTGGGATACCAGCTGGAGGACCAAGGAAGAAGGAGAGGCCAAACAACCCGCAGTGAGCCTGATCATCTGTCAGGCACACTGTGGGTTGTTCGCAAAAGAACCAACACATCGTGGCTTATTGCCAGGGTGGGTTAGCATGATGTGCGAACCTGCCAACTGTTTCTCTCCCTCTCTCTCAACCAAAGCAACCTGACAAGGTTGTTGTGAGAATGAAATGTTTGAAATTATGTTCACCACCCTCTTTGGAAGGTTTGATTTGAATCTATGTTCACCACCCTGAGTGTCATATGAATGAATGAATGAATGAATGAATGCATGAATGATATGCCAGGGATTTGATTTTGGGACCTTCTGCATGAAAAATGTGGGGTCTACCACTGAGCTACAATCTCTTTGCTTACCTTGGCATGAACAGTCTACTCAGTTCTACTGGTCTTGATGGGAAACAGAGTTGTTCCAAGGCACTTGGTGTGTGATGCAAGGGGTATGGGGGAAATGTCACCAAACAGCGCTCCACCCCAATGGTGATGAAAAAATAATAAAGAATTGGTTTTCTTCCCTAATGGAAGTCTTAGCATGTCCATCTTCTCAAGGAGCCCCGGCATGTCTGCCCCCATGGGACCCTCAGGTTGCAAGGGATTCTGGGACATATTTCAGGGCACACCCAATGTATATGGGACACAAGCCAAGCCTGTTGGGTGTGAAGCAAGAGCACACCCTAAGCACACACAGAGGAATCCCTTTGTTTTCTGCAATTGGAGATGTTATTTCCAATTGGAGATAACTTGTGGGCTCCTCTCCCCCGGACAGGGGGTGGGGCTTGGGGTGGGGAGGGGCCTTGAAGAGGCTAGAGGTTGGATTAGACAACCCGTGGGTTGGAGTTTGCCCTCCCCTGCCCTAAGAGACAGCTCTGCCCTGGAGCTGTACTTTGCAGAGAAAGAAAAAAGCACCCAGTTAAATTATTGACAATTTGCTGCCCTTTAACCATATCCCCCAAATCTGTCACTTGTGGCAGGACCTACTTCCAGGTGAGTATATTAGGATTCAAGCTTAGAATATTATTCGTTCACATTGTGTTGTGTTGTTGCTTTTTCGAAACCCTCCGAAGATCTATAGATCATTAGCTTTCATCAAAGAAAGACAACTATATCATTCTGCCAACCACTCTCTGCTTTGCTCATTTAAGCTTTCCTTGATCAGTTACCATGATCTCCCCCCCCCTTTCCTATTCTCTCTCTTTTTAAGCATGTCTTTCTTCCCATTCTTCTCCTGAGCTTTTTTGATGCCTTTCTTGAGAACCAAGAGCTGGCCATAAATATTCCAGGAGTTTTATAGAGAGGGACAAATGACTGCCTGTCATCTGCTCATTAATTTCCTGGGGGCAACATTCAACGCCAACTGGCTGGTTCGTGTAGTTCTCCACTCTGGCTTTGATTAACACACACTGCTGTAGCTCCTGGTCTAATGGCCCTCACCAGACCAGTGATCATATTGTGTGTAATGGTATTTCTGCTCTGGGAGAGGCTGAGGGGGTTAGCTTCCAGAGGCGCAGATGAACCTGTGCGAACACGTGTTCGCAATTGCTAGTTGCACTCTTGGAAGTTTTTTCCTGCAATATGGCATTGAGATAATGGCCGCTTTGCTCCTTGAAAGTTCATTATAAATCGGAAATCTACATGAGTGCCGGCAACTCCTCCGCTCTCTCTCGTCACGGCTTATAACATGCAACCTCCCCCTGGTGCCACCTGGGCAAGGATCTCAAAGGCCGAATCTCAAGTTCTGAGCTCTTATGCCTTTTTTTTTTTCATCTGCAAACTAATTAAAAGGCCAATCATGTTGGCAAAACCTCAAAATCCCTCCTTAAAATTTACCTTTCCCACAAAGCCTTTGGAGCAATCCCCTAGATCCAATACCCATCTGTAGCTAAGGCTGCAATCCTATCCCCAGCCTTCCCCAATGTGCTGCCCTCCAGATGTTTTGGACTACAAATCCCATCATCCATGACCATTGGTCATGCTGGCTGGGGCTGATGGGAGTTGAAGTTCAAAACATCTGGAAGGTACCATGTTCAAAGGCTACTACACCCACTCACTTGAGAGGATCTCCCATTGAGCCCAATGGGATTTACCTCTGGCTAGACATGTATAGAGTTGCATGGTACATAGAGCCGATATACTCACATATTCCTCCATTTAGCCTTGCTTCCATTTCCCTTCCCTTCCTCTGCTTTCTCCCTTGTGTCTGTTTCTAGAATGTAAGCCTCTTGGGTCAGGGACACCCTCTTATTCTTTGTAAAGCACCATGTGAATAGATGGCACTACTTAATTATATCCATTATTGTTATTCAGGACTGGCCCTACCATTAGGCAGAGTGAAGAAGCCAGTGCCATTGAGATGGGGACTGGTGGTGGCAACAGTACAGAGCTGTGTGTGCCATGTGGCCTGTCCTGCACCCCTAACCTACCTGCTGCCTTCAGGTGCCATGGGAGTCGCTGGGTCATCGCCAGTGTCAACGTAAGATTTAGCTGCCAATCTGATCAGCTTCCGTACCCTGGAATGGGAAGGGGAGCCATCTTGTCCTTCACTTCAGGCAGCAAAATGTTTTGGGCCGGCCCTGTGGTTATTATTACTATGTAATGGGTGTGCATGGATGGATGTGGAGGGACAGATACTGTATGGGGCTGGTGTCTTTTCCTGAGGGAATGTGGTCCTCAGCAGTAAAAAAAAAGGGCGGGGGGGGAGAAGGTTCCCAGCCCAGCTCTAGCTCAAATTGCAATCTATATTCCTTTCACAAAGGGATACCTTGTCCCCTGCCCATGACTGATCTGGCTAAGTGATCTGAACATCACCTAGGCACCTTAGCTTCTGTGGACAGTGGTAAATTCTGAAGAGCAGATGTCCATCATGTCAGTCCCCATAGCCACACCCCCAAGGAGAGTCCAACCATCCAGGCAGCTGGGTTGATCCAGGTCAACAAGCCAGTTCTAGCAGTTTTCATCTCCACCGGGAGCAGGTCTGTTGTAAAGCTGATGGGGCTTAATTGCCCATTCAGGACCAAGCCACTGCAAAATACTTTGTATCCTGTATTGGATGGGCTCTACTGGAAGAATGGCGAGGAGCTTATTAGGGTTCAACAGGTAGTGTAGAGAACTTTCCCAGTGTCCAAAAGCCAGGATAGATTCTGGGAGCCATGCCAAGGCCTTACGTATGGCCTTCAGAAGATCACCAGAGATAGTTGCCTTGAAGCTGTTTTAGATAAGGCCTGCCTGAACTGAAACTATTTTGCTTTACTGAAACAGCTTTGTCTCTCAGGAAGGGGAGGGAGATTCACTTGTAGCTTACTGACAGCCTCTAAAACAGGGGAAGAGAAGAACCTACAAGATCCCTGGCAGAAGGCTTCTTCCTCTGTTCTTGGCTTGGGGAGAGGAATTGACGCGTCGCTCACCCAGGCACCTTTGGAGGCCCACAGAGCATCCCCTGGCCTATTCAGAGAACCAATATGGCCACAGATAAAGGGAATCTAAGCTTTCTTTTGCTTGTTTATTTTTCTGCATCCATATTTCATCATTGTATTCAATAAACTGTATATCATCTTTGGCACAAGTGGTTTCGTTTCATCCTGGGTATCCTCGAATCTGAAGGGAGGTGCCTTGGCTGGACCAGGCCCCTGGGTAAATTAATACACATGACAACAGGGAACAATATATTGTTGTTGGGAAAATTCATTCTGTGTGCCCCCCTCTGCGCCAGCTACTGTGAGAATTGCAGGTAAGTTCAGAGAGAACAGAGGATTCTGAGGGGGGTGGCAGATAATGACTGGGTTCAGAGAACACAATAAGCCACACTCAAGGGTTGATTATGGGTTATGTGGGTTGTTGTTGAACCATGGGTTATCATGTTGTCTGAACCCAGCTGTGCTAACAAGCCATGGCTTGTTACCATGAACAACCCATGAAGAGAACCCATGGTTTCTTGTTGGGTCGTGACTTGTGGGTTGTTCACCATGGTTTGTTATCTCGGCTGGGTTCAGACAACACAATGATCCATGTTTCAACAACAACCCATGGTTCAATGATCACCCACACTCAGCCCATACTCAACCCTTGAGTGTGGATTATCATGTTGTCCGAACCCAGTCAAAGTCAGTGTCTCTGCTAATAAAAAATAGTGATGGTGCTGAGTCCCTGTGAGCTCCAGCTCCACTACAGAACTGCCCATGCATACATATTGCCTGAATATCACTGGGCTCTCAATACTCTTTTGTGTTTTGTCAAGTCTAAGAGACTGGCCAGGTATTGCCTCAGGGCAACTCACGCTGACAGCCCTACCTCAAGGGTGGGTAGACTTCATTATGGGAACCCTGAGATTCACCAATCAGAGCCTGGCTCAAAAAACATACCATAGCCTTAGGATTAAAGAATTCTGAGCCTGGGAACTTGTTTTGCGTGCTGGAACCTAATGGAGCTCACAGTCCTTCCACACAAAACTCAACTCCTGGTTACCCCCAGCTCTTTAAAATTTCAGTAGTACAATTTGGGGCAGGATAGGAGTCATGTTGCTGCTGTTATTGTAAACAACTGAGAGTCAGAAATCATTGCCAATCTACTGCAAGTCACCCAGAGAATGACTAGTAGGTCCAGATCTACCTTCTGACCAGCCCTACCCTAGCACTCTCAGAAATCTGATGGGAAATCCATAAGAGAGAGAGGCTGTGGGAGAGAGAAACAAGTCAAAGATCAGAATAGAAACCTGTAAAAATGTGTTTCTGGGGAGCAGGAGCAGCGAAGACTCCCTAAACATATTACCAAATGTGGAGAAAATCATATGCTTGAAACTCTTGTCGCCTCCCGTTAGCTCTTCCTCTGATTCTGTGCTTTCCAACCTGGTGCTCAGCTGCTTAGTGCAACCCTTGAGTGGAGTGAGAAAGCCCCTAGCTTTGTTTGCCTGGTCAGGCGAATGGCCAGTTGTAGCGGTTAAGCGAATGAGCTGTGAGCCAGAAAATCCTGGGTTTGGCCGCAGGCCAGCCATGAGTCTACTACTGCCTCTTCACCATTGTCTCTTAGCTTCAGTCCCTCTTAGCTTCAAGGGAATCATCATAACGATAATGATAATAATGCTCTCCTACTGCACAGGGGTGGTATAAGGATTACTATGAGACAAAGTGTGCAAACAGCTGGTGTGCGCCTTGGACTTGTGGACGAATCAAAAAGCTGAAGTGACTCCTTCCAGCCTTACCCTTTCAATCCCTCCCTGCCTATACAGGGATGAAGTATCCCAGGAAGTTTTCAGGCACACAGCTTTGCTAAGTATCTCAGCAAATGGGGTCAGTTACAGGTCACTGCCTCTCCCTCTAGGGAACTCTGCGCACCACCCATCTCTGCTATCCATCATTGGGCCCTTAGAAGCAAGGCCTCGGTGGAATCCTCTGGATTTTATCCTGTGGATTGTAAAATACCCAAGCCAGCACCGCATGAGCACTCCCGATCGGCAGATCGCGTCCCGGACGGTTTCCCAGCCTCAGGAGCTCCAGTGTCATCAATTTGTCCTTTTATCGCCTGCGGCAAGTCCAGGTTAATTCCTCCCTTCCCCCTGCCGCCGCCAGCCAGCGCTTCAGTCCCTGCAAGCGCCGGAGCCCTTTGAAGGCTGCAAAAATGCAGCCACCCCACACCGAAGTGGAGGTGGAAGAAGACGACTCAGGGAATATAATGAGGAAGATCAGAGGAGGCGAGGAAGGAGAGAGAGGCTGCAGCAAAAGACAAGAACACAAGCAGCTGGAGGAAGTGGGGGGAGAGAACGGAGCATTTGTCCTTCAGGCCTACACACACGCGCGCGCGCGCGCGCGCACTCCCTTGCCGGATCCCCATTAGTCATAGAACAGCAGCTGGGATTCGTGAGCGAGCACACACACCCTCTTCTTCTCCCCAACACCATCACCACCCAAAAATTGTGACTCACCAAAAAAGATTTTTTAAAAAGGAGACCCCTGGTGCAGCTTGTCTGTAATGGGATATTTTTATCCCTTTGCTTTGGATTGTGCAGTACTCAGGGAACTTTTTATCAGAGAGAAAGAATCCAGCAAGCAATTCAGCAGGGAGGAAAAAGGGGGGGGGGAATAAAAACAGGGCAGGTTCATTGTCTGGGGCTGTAATTGGAAAAGCAACCTGCCTTTCTTTTCTATACACACACACACACCACAGCTCTCTGCTTTCTTGCCAGAGCTGGGGTTTGGCTCTCTATTCCGTCTCAGAGAGCCGGCCACACATCTATTTGAACGCCCCCCCCCCCGCGCCGGTTCCTCCTCCCCAGGATGGTCCCTTTGCAAGTCTTTTTCCCTGCATTCAATCCATTGAATCCTGGATGGCCCAGTTTGGTGCCCTAGCAAGATCAGTATGCGCCCCTCTTCCCCTCCCTCCTCTCAGCCTATCGGCCCCCCTTTACCCGCGCCCTCATCTTTGCCTAATGGTGCACCGGCCCTCTTTAGCAGCAATCGTTGTGGTGTATGCAGTGTGTGTTTTTCTTCTTCAGCAGGCCTATCGGCCTCGGGGGTTCAAAGAGTCTTGTCCTTCTCTCCCCCAGATACACAGACACACACACATGCACAGAGAGAGAGAGATTCTCCTAATTCACCCCTTAAGAGGAGGCGAAGCGGCTGCCCCGCGAGTGCCGCAAGGGGGCCGGGTGGCACGAGTCGAGTCGGCTTGCTCTGCAGCCCCTGCTTTCCGCGAGCAGAGTCGTGGCGGAGGCAAGGAAGATGACATCATCTCTCCTCCCACTTGAATGAGCTTTCCGCACAGTTCTGGCTGAAGCCGGCCTGACACTGGAACAGGCCAGCTGCTCCCGTATTCCGCTCAGCAGCCTTTGGGTTTTAAGCGGCGCTCTAGACCAGAGAATGAACAGTCCCTAAATCTGCCCATGCCTGGTCTAGAAGTCCAAACCTGGCAGCATTGGGTTTTTTGTTTTTGTTTTTTAGAAGGGATCTCAAGTCATCTCTCTCTCTCTCTCTCTCTCTCTCTCTCTCTCTCTCACCCACCCCCACCTGCTCTGTTGTTTCCCCTGTGTCACATTTTACATTGTAAGCTCCTTGGGGCAGAGATCTGTCCCCTTGTACTCTGTCTAGTGCTGTCCACACCGATGGCACTGTTTAAACCAGGGGGCAGAACTTTAGGCCCAGGGGTGAAATTTGGCCCACCTGGGGGACAAAACCATCCCTCTGGGGATTCCCCCAGATGGACAGGCCTCCTTTACCTGGACCAAACTCCTTTCTCCCAGCAGCTGATCATTTGGTGATTTCCTGGCCTTTGCATGGTTTTTTATTTGTTTGGGTTTTGCCCATTCTAGAAAGTTGAAATGCCTCTCCAAGGCTTAGTTATTGGCTGAAAGAGGTTCAACACCTCTGATATAAACAAACGAAGATTGTTTATATCAGAAGACAATAAGAAAGGCTTGCTTTCTTACTGCCTTTTCTAATGTTCACCTCACAGTCGCTCTTTCACCTGGGAAGAGCAGAGGTAGAAAGGGGAAATGGCTTAAAATATCAGAATGAATGGGAAAAGGCTGGAGATAAACTGGGGGGGGGTCAATTGCCCCCTTTCTTTCTCAGTCATCATTCTGAGATTTAACTCCTCTTGGTTACCTTAAAAGGAAAGCTAAAAGCATGGCACTTTGGGTCACATTCTGAGATCTGGCAACCCTAATTCCTTCTATCCATACGCCATGGCCAATGGTGGGTTTTGATTTAGTACAGGGTGGTATGGCTCTGGTATTTTCTTCCTTCTTTGAATATCACATGTGCTGGGAGGCTCAGATTGGCCATGGCCATAGGGTGCCCATGTGTTCTACTTTACAGAGGACAGTCTTCTATCTGAAGGTCTCCTAGAGGACAGTCGTCAGTCCTCTACTTGAAGTCATTCACTGTTCTGAAGGGCTGTTGAGTCCAAGTCCAGTTTAAAGATGAAAACCCATCGGAAGAGAGAGCTCAGGGGCCTTGTTGAAGTTGCCCATCAACAGTTAGCAGCTGAACAGCAGATGGAGCAGGCAGACAGGCCACAATCTCTCACACTATGGTGAGACGTGGTGTATTTCCATTTAAATTATAGTTATCATTTCTAAATGTGCATCTTTACATACAAATTAGCACATGCAAAATTTATGGAAATCTATTTCTCCTCTTTTTGGGGGGGGGTGATGTTTCTTCTATTTTGGTGATATGTAAGTGGCAACCTTACTTCCCACAGCATGTACAGATAGCAAATGGACACACACACACACACACACACACACACACACACACACTCTACCAATTGCTAACACCAATTGCATGCTTTTTCTTACACAGAAGAGCTTCCCACCTAGGAACATTGCTGTTTTTGAAGCGGACATCTTGCCTGGCATGATTCTCCACGTCTTCCTCCTGTCCTTCATTCTGAGGCGGAAACTTGGCAAGTGCAAAGACTTGTTTATAACAAGCCAGCTTGGAACCCATCACAACAAAAGGCGCAGGGCTGAGCTCTATTTATATCACTATGAACAGCACAGAAATATGGGCAAGAATTAGCTACATCCACATAACTGTATTATTTTCAGACTGCCCTTTTACTTTCCCACCAGAGCCTTGGGTGGCCAAGTGTCCCACTTTGCAGAGAACAGTCCTCTGTTTGAAGGGCTTATCAGAGGACACACCTCTATTAGAAGACACCCTCTATTTGAAGGGCTGTCCAGTCCAAGTGCAATTTAACCCTAAGAAGAGCGAGCAGGAACTGTGAAGTCCTCCATCAACAGTTAGCATCTGGTTGGCAGGCTGAACAAGGCACACAGGTCACCTGGTGAGATGTATTGTATTTCTATTTAAGTTACAGCAATTATTTCTGAATGTGCATCTATAATATGAATGAGCATATGCACATTTTGTGCAAGTCTGGGTCTCTTTTTTTAGGGGGGGCGGGAGAGCCAGGATGGAAAACACAGGTGCCAAGGACCATTCTGGCAATCTGGGGGTGAGGATCATGAACCTGTACACAGGACCGCTACACAGTCACAAGGTAAGTATATCTGCTCCAACTATCCCTATTTACCAGAGACGGACTATGTTTTCTGATACTTACGAAGAGGGTGGCCAGCTTTTCAACCAGCCACCTTTAACAGAACATTGATCCGCAGGCAGGGCCAGCCAGCATCAAGGGTAGACATGGTCAGGCACCTGCCGAGAACCCACATCCCAGCAGGGGCCCACTGACCAGAGAGCCCCCTGGAGTTGCTCCTCAACTGCAACCTGCTTGTTCACCTGCCTCTCACTCTGGCCAAGACAGTGGTGGTGGCGAGAAGGAGGAGCAGCAAATGCCACTGCCTACTTGCTCACTGGCTCTCTGTCTGGCAAGCAAGCAAGGGGCAGCAATGAGGGGAAGGGGGAGGAGGAGGAGGAGGAAGATCAGCTGGTGACAGTGGCAGTGAGAAGGTAGGCTCCCTGAGCAAGAGGGGGCATGGAAGTTGTCTTGCCCAAGGGCCCTCCAAAGCCTGCAGCCAGCACTGGCTTCTGGTAGAGCTGAAAACTGCTAGAACTGCTTTGTTGATATGGATTAACACCGCTCCCTGAATCTTCAGACTCTCCTGGGGGGGGGGGGTATGGAGAGTGTCATGATGATGGGTGCGTGCATTTCAAAATCTACCACTACACCACCGACTGCTAGTAGCTCATCTCAGGCAGGGTTCTTTCCCAGTCTTGCCCGTTTGAATGTGGACAATGTTTACTCTGACTGGCAGCACCTGCTCCAGGGTCTCCGGCAGAGGTTTTCTCCATCCCCTCTTTACCTGGTCCTTTTCACCACTGTTGGCAGGGATTGAACCTGGGACCTTCTGCATGCAAAGCATGTGCTCTGCCACTAGGCTACGATCCCTCCTACCACCACCTCCGGGCTGGATTCCACTACAGTATATCACAGATGGCTCTCAGAGAGTTACTAGTACTACACCTTTACAAACACACAGCCGGAGCAGGGGGGCGAATCCAACCCATGCCGCTGCGTTAATTCTCTCTGCACTTCCCATCCTGCGGCTGAATTTTTCTTTTGGGGGCGGTTAATAAATTCCCTGGGCAGCTGCCAAATTCCCTCATCACTGTCTATCTGGCCTGATCATGGCCAAACGGAGACGATTTTTCTGAGAGCAGCATTATCTTCTCTTTGCTGAATGCAAAGAGCGGTATCAGTTCCAGCATCTAAAGAGAACTGCAATAGCAAGAGGCTGCTGTAAGATGGATTTTTAATGTTTCAAGGAGATTGCTGTCAGGCCTCGATCTGGCATGAGGTTTTAAGCGGGGGGGGGGGAGGCAGGATCAGCGGCCTGCGCTCATGTCTAGCCAAGAGAAGGTCAAACTGTTTCGGTTGCTTTGGAAGGATATATATGGAATTCAATTGCTCCTTCTGTGCTGGCATTATTCAAAGCAGGGGTGGGGAACTTCTTCCAGCCAGAGGGATGAATTGGATTTCAGAGATGTTCTCTGGGATTGCATTCCAGTGCTGGATGGGGCTGAAGGCAAAGGGGGCAGGGCCAAAAAACAACAACCCACAAAAACCCCAACCCCCCAATATTTTGTAGCTTAACGCTCTTGCTGCTGGTAACTAAGCCTTTGGAGAGGCATTTCAACCTAGATCAGGGGGGAAACTGTACAAAAGCAGGGAAACCACCAAATGTTTGGTGGTTGGGAGAAGGGGGTGGGGCCAAGGGAGGGGGGACCCAGAGGGTGGGATTTGGTCCCCCAGCCTGAGGTTGCCCACCCTTGATTGAAAGGAAACCACCAAAGGTAGCCTTATCATGGGGTAGCCACCTCAGGGAGCACATTTGGGGTTGTGCAGCATTGCCAATTTTTTCGATAGGTCTCAATCCATTGCATTATAGGAGGTGAGCTTTTATCTTCCCAATGTTGTAGTATCATAGGATTACATAGGATCTTAGAGTTGAAAGGGGCCTACAAGGCCATCGAGTCCAACCCCCTGCTCAATGCAACTAGAGGAGGGGTCTCCCATCCAAGTAATAACCAGGCCTGACCCTGCTTAGCTTTCCACACTCAGACAAGCTGAGCCACAGGCCATGTAAAAGTATCACTCCTTTAGCTGTCAAATGGCACAGAAAATCCATTTACGTTGACCATGTGTTAACTTTCAGGAAGCAGGTAGATAATTTAAAAGAACCTATGCATCAGTAAATATTAAAGAGTGTTTCAGTACAAAGTTTATCCATATTATAACCTCCTCCCAGAAAGAGGCAATTACTGGACATTGCTAAAACATAAAATTAAAGGAAGCATTAGCAACATCACACCTCCAGAAGTTACCCGACTTAGACAAACCCTTATTGAAGAGATGTTGTGGCGGGGTTTTAAGTGGTCTTAACATTTGGTTGTTTAATGGCAGTGAGAATGACCCTAGAGAGCCGATGCCAGTCAAAGCAGCCTTCCCCAACCTAGTGGCCTCCAGATGTGTTGGACTGCAACTCACATCATCCACAGCCAGCATGGCCAACTCTCCATCATGGGAGTTGTAGTAGTCCAATGTGTTGTAGTCCAACACAACTGGGGGGGGGGGCACTAAGTTGGGGAAGGCTGTAGACCCAACAGAAATCCCATCAGCACTTGCCAGCATAGGCAAGGGTGGGGGATGATGGGAGTTGCAGTTCAAAACTGGTGGAGGCTGGTGGCTCCAATGTCAGTGGGGCAATATATCCACTCTGGGTTTTAACCTAAACTTTTAAGGATCGAACCCAAAATAGGTTCAGAACCATGGATAGCTCCTAAAGTCCAGGCTACATCTTGGAGTGGATGCCCCACTGACATTGGAGCCACCAGGCCAGCCACTGCTGCTAACAACATTTCGAGGGCTACACATTCACAATCCCTGCTGTACACAAATAGCTGGCCAGATGGACAACTACTACAGGAAGAAGAGAGAAAAGCACCTCATACTGAGGCAAAACCATTGGTCTGTCTAGCTCAGTATTGCCAACACTGGCCGGTACTGGCTCTCCAGAAGTTTCAGGTGAGTTTCTTTCCCAGATCTACCTGGAGATGCTCAGGTGGAAGAAAGTCAAAGGAGAAAGAAGCAGCCCCACCCTGCCCTTGCCAGCCCACCCTGTGATCAATTAGTCCTGGAGGACGCAGAGCGTTGCAAACAATGTCAAAGTCCCTTCTATACAGGAAGCGCTTGACTGCAGCACCAGCCCGCGCGGAGCGGTCGGAGGCAGAAAAGGGAGTGAATTGTCTGCAATCCAATCCATTTGTCCAGCCTGCACCATCAAGGTCACAAAGTCCCTCCCTCACTGTGTGCCACAGTTCACGGCAGAAGCTACTGCAATGCTGCAGGGGGTCCAGTCCAGAGAGCACAGTTTTGCCATGTTGCTGCCTCTGCCCCCGACACACACACACACACACAATACAAAATGTGCAAACGGGGAAAATACTATTTCCTATCGGACCCGATTCTGAATCTGTCAGGGTAGCAGTATTTGTATGCAAGCTTTGAAGTGTCACTATGGTTGGACAAGACGGAATCACAAGCAAAGCGCCAAAAGCTGAAGCGGCTCTGCACTCTGCTGCAGCTACATGTGGGCAGTTTGAAAGTGTGTCCGCGCAGCATCTTCCTGTGCTCCAGACTCAGGGTCAGCCCTACCATTAGGCCAGGGGTGTTGAACATATTGCAGCCTGAAAACCCAGTTCCACTTAGGAGAAGCTGGGGGGGGGGGTGAATTCCAGTGGGGGTGGGGCTGAAGGCAGAAGGGGCAGGGGCAAAAATACCTGCATATTTTCGCTTAAAGCTCTTACTGCCAGTAACTAAAAATTAGGACAGGCATTTCCTCCATTAGAGAATTGGCGGGGGGGGGAGAAGCTAGGGGAAGCAGCAAACGGTTGGTGGTTGGCGGAAGGGGACGTGGTCTTCTGGCAGTGGAGGCTGGAGACTCCAGTGTCAGTGGGGCTGCATATCCACTCTGGATTTCATTCTGAACTTCAAAAGGAGCTGTCCATGGTGCCAAAACCTCTCCCCAAAAGATTTGGCACCATGGATAGCGCCGTGAAAGTTCAAAGTAAAACTCGCAGTGGATATGCAGCCCTGCTGACATTGGCATCTCCAGCCTCCATTGCCTTCTGGAGAACCAGGAAGGGCCAGATTCAGCTCCCTAGCCTTGCGTGTTAAGCATCTTGCCTTTTGGGTTATCAGGCATCTTCCCAGTCACAGGTGGCCTCCAGGCAAGCTTGCACTCAACTGCCCCTCTTAATTTGGAATTAACCCTTGAATGTTTATCAGACATGCATCAGTTTGCCAACAGTTTTGCCAGTCCTGCTCTTATGCTTTTCATTTATTTATTTATTTATTTATTACATTTCATTCATTCATTTATTTATTTATTACATTTATATCCCACCTTTTTTTCCTATTGCAAGGACACCAAGGTGGCTTACATAGTCCTCCTCCTCTCCATTTCATCCTCACAACGACCCTGTGAGGTAGGTTAGGTTGAGAGGCAGTGACTGGCCCAAAGTCACCCAGTGGGCTTCATGGCCGAGTGGGGACTAGAACTCAGATCTCCCGAGTCGAAGTCCAACACTCTCACCACTATGCCACACAGGCTTTTGATAGCAGCTTGACACACAGAAATTAAAGAGGTAAAATTTCCCTATCCCCCTTGCTTTCTCTCTGTGCCAGGAAAAAAAGCTTACGAGGCAGCTGCTTCTTCAAGGTCAGGCTGCTGCTCAAGACACTGGAGCTGTCCTGGGCGGCGGGGGTGGGAGGAAGGTGTGGCAACCTTCACCACAGTCTCTGGTTCAATTGGCTTTTCTTCGTAGCACTTCAGGTTGCAAGTTAGGAAAAGCTGAAACCCAGAAGCTTAAGCAACCGGTCTTGCTGCAATGGAAGCCTGTACATTTTGGTATGCATGTAGACACACTCTGCTTGCTAGCCAATAAACGTGGGCTCCATCTAGTGGCTCAGGCCTTTTCCAGCATAGGTTTCGTCACCAGCCAGAATATTGGGAAGGAAATCTCACTAAATAGCAGAGGACCTTGTTCCATGATTGCTATGGGAACCGGAGGGGAGATGGCCAGAGAGAAGTTGAGCTAGCTTCGAGGAGTTAAACCAGCTCAGCAGTGAATGCTTTGTCACTTATACCATGTAGATCTTTTCAGGTGATCCAGTGCATGTTGTCAGTCCACCGCTGCATGACATTAAAGCTCCACCAAGGGTAAGGATTAAACCACAAGCTTCAATCTGAGTGCTGGCCTGGCTGAGGCTAAGCATCTCAGGGCCAGCCCTACCATTAGGCAGAAGGAGGCAACTGCCCCATTGACCATGCTGGCTGGGGATTATGGGAGTTGTGGACCCACACATCAGGTTGGGAAGGCTGGTGGCTCCAATGTCAGCAGAGATTCATAGATTCATAGATCATAGAGTTGGAAGGAGCCTGCTACAAGGCCATCGAGTCCAACCCCCTGCTCAATGCAGGAAACTAGAGGAGGGGTCTCCCATCCAAGTAATAACCAGGCCTGACCCTGCTTAGCTTTCCACGCTCGGACAAGCTGAGCCAGCATGAGCCACAGATGCAGAGCTGTGAATCCACTCCGAATTTTACTCTGAGCTTTAAAGGAGCTATCCATGATGCTGAGCCTAGGGTGGCCTCGGGTTCAGCACCATGGATAGCTCCTTTAAAGCTCAGAGTGAAATCCGGAGAGGATACACTGCCATTGGAGCCACCAGCCACCACAGTTCATAGGCTCAGGCGGCCTGCCTCTTGACTGCAAACATGCTTCCTTTGCTAGTGTGTCTGGTCCTCAGCTTTCTTTCTCCTTTGCCAGAACTGGTGGTAGCACATTGGCTGAACCCCCTGCATGACCTCATTAAGGTTGCAAGTTCAAGAGCTGCTGCGGGCAGCTTGACTCCTGACACCAGGTGAGTGCTTGGATCCCTCAATGTCTATTTTTACATCTTTAAAATATTTATTGTCCTGACTTTCCACTGGAAGAAGGAGAATCCAAGACAGCAAACACAATCCGTTCCAAACAATGATATGGTTGTCCTATGTGTACAGGTGACTCCTTAGGAGTTGTAGGCATGGGCAGATTTTCAGTTCAGTTCAGACTCTCGGTGACGAGTCACTCGTGCAATGCTCCTGTCGCATGGGGTTGCGGTGTGTGTGTGGAGGAGGGGGAGGGAAGGGGGTCAGATTTCAAAGCCTTTTGGATCCAGGGCAGCTGATACAAAATGTTATTAATAATACAAACACTAATTAGTGTGCTGCCGTGGTGACGAATGAGGGCATTGCTGTGAAGGGAGATATCCCGTAGCAAGGCCTCCTCGTCGCGGGGCATATTCTCGAAGCAGGAGGCCACAGATGGAGGGGCATGCTCCGGTGTTTCAGGAACACAGAAGAGCACCAGCAGCTCCCCTTCACTAAAGGGATGAACTGAAGGATGAAAGATGGCATAGATCAAGTGATGGATCGGTATCAGTTGTGGAGAGTGGGAATGCGGCGGGCGATCTTTCAGCCTCCGGCATGCTGCCCACACAGCTTCCATGGCAAAATGCATCCTCATCGCCAGGCATGTACCCTATGGGCTTGCTGCCAGAGCTCCTGTGCCTTTTTAACATGTGCCCAAATCAACAGGTGACCCTTTTGCCAAAATCAACGGGTGAGCCTTCTGCCCATTTGTGCTACATCTCTACATGCTGGAGTGGGAGTTGAGAAGAGAGACTAACCTATTGAATTTCTGCCTCTTATGTAACAGCTAACAAGAGCAGGGCCAGAGAGAGAGAGAAAAGATGGTGACTTGGCTGGCCTACTGTGGCTAGGGCAGGGGCTAGGGCGGCAACCTTTTTGCTGGCCCCGTTCCTCTGCCTGACATGCAAAAACCAGAAGAGGTTTCCTGGCATGGGGATACAAGGATGGAAAAAAGCCTTCCCTGCCAAATTTCTGCAAGTGCCGAGGAGTGGTGGAAACTGATGTCCCATGGTTGGAGGTGGAGCTTCAATATCCTGCCCCTCCCCCCAGCTAGCAAAACTAGCATAAATTATGCAAAGCGGTCAAAACTGCAGAATCAATGATGCATGGAAAATGACTCATACAGGTGGTGACAGAACTCAGGTTTTCCGGGGCATATTTATTAATAAGCATCCAGAAAGTGTCAGTTATTGGATGGTATAGAAATGTAAAAAATAAAAAATAAATGAATGAATTACAGTGGTAGCAGTAGGATGTTTGTGCAATCAGCAACAACTACACTGCAGAAGACCGTGGTTAATATTGTCACTGTCAGTCAGTACTTTCTCCATTAAACTTCCATCTGACCTCATCGTTTACTATTCTTTACACCCCACATGTACTGTATAGAAACCTGGAATTCTCCATAATACTCTACATGGACTGGGTTCACACAACACGATAAGCTATGGTGGCTGATAAGCCATGTTTGTTTCAGAGTGGCTTGTCAGTTGTCTGAACCCAGCTAGAGTGGCTTCTGTGTGGTTAACAAACCATGCTGCTGGGTTCAGAAAACACGGCAAGCCACTCTGAAGCAAACATGGTTTATAAGCCACCATGGCTTATCATGTTGTGTGAACCCAGTCACTCCTGGGATCACATAACACACTAACCCACAGGGGCTACCGTAAATCCTAGAACAAGTCATGGCTTTGAAGGGCTAGCCACTGTGGTTTATCATGTTGTGCAAACCCAGACAGTGTATCCAATGAAGTGGGCTATAGTCCAGGAAGGCTCATGCTGCAATATTTATTTATTTATTATTACATTTGTGAATCGCCCATCTGGCCAGTCACCCAGATCTAATAAATGTAATAGATTTATTAGCCTATAAAGTGCCACAAGACTCTTGGTTGTTTTAGCCGTGGTAGCATCAATAGTGCCAATTTTCAATCTTGCTAGCCAACGGAGCATATTGGATGGCTTGCTGGTGGGGCAAAATTTTCAAAATGAATAAATGAGTATGGCACAGGCATGCATTGCAGTCCAATTGACCTTGGGCTACCGTCTGCCATCTTAGCAACTCATAGGATCAAGCCATCAGGAGGCCCTGCCAACCAGCAGAGCAAGGAGGTCACAAAAGCAGCTGGGGGGGAGGAAGAGGAGGAGGAAGGAGGCCAGAGAGGGCGGGGGGGGGAATTTTTCAATTGGTGGAGAAGGACTCCTGCTTCGAGCCCCAGGCAGCCACTCTTGTGGGCTTGGCGATTCCATGAGGATACGGAGATGGGGAACAGGATCTGACAGAGGAAGAAAGAGATGCTGTAATTAAGCTGAATGAAGCTGTCACTTAAAGCATCAGTTTGGAGGCTGGGGACGGGATGACGGACGCAACCCAGTGTGCTTATCGAAGTGGTAATTTGCTTGCATGCTTGAAGGAGGAGAGCGGGCTGGGGGGCTGACTTGCTGACATGTTCTTGGCTGTTTGTTTCCTCCATGCTGGTCCCACCCTCACCCCAACATCACATAAGAATGTGATGGCGGCAGCTTTCCAGGGGCTTAGCAGCAGAAGTCTTTCTCAGCTCTGCTGCCTGATTCTTGCGCTGGAGATGCTGATCGTTGACTGTGAGACCTTCTGCATGCGCAACACGTGCTCGGACGGTGAGCTGTGGGCCCGGCCCGGCCCTGAATGGGAAGAATCTCACGTGTGTAGCACGTGGGGCTGGCTTGCACAGGAGCCCAATATGTACGGATGCTTCCCTTTGCTGTGACTTCCTTGATGCTATCCCTGATAGAGCTCCTCTCTAATGCTTGAAGAAGGCAGATGTTACCAAGGAAGATGAGCAGGCCATTGGTGGCAGCTTCTGGGAGGCCTGGAATAGGGCAGCAGGACTGCCTGTAGCAAGAACTACTTTTCTCAAAGCTCCAAAGACTCGACTTAAAACGCACTGAAATTATTTCAAAGAGATGCTTAATTAAAGCTTTGCGTGGAAGAGTTCTGCAACTTTTTTGCAGGTCAGACCTGTCAGGAGGGAGGCTCGCCCCCTGGTGGAATGCTCAGGAACTTGTCCGATGGACCACAAAAACCCTTTAACCCACCCACCCACCCACCCTTCATTCATCCTGGGACCTCTTCCATTCATTGCCTTCAGCAGCCTTCCCCAATCTGGTGCCCTCCAGATGTGTTGGACTACAACTCCCATCATTGCCATGCAGGTCGGATGGATCAAATTCACAGAAATCTGATCTCATTTAAATCCGTTGTGGCTTTCTCAGATATCCCTAGCTCTCAGGGCTTGAGGACTTCTTAAAAATGGTGGAAACAGAGAGATAATGTTAAGGAGGTTATTTTAAAATTACTTTTTCATTTCAAATCTCACGTACATTTTTTGGTGTCAAAGATATCTGTGCTGGAAAATCCTAATAGGATAAACAGTAAAAAGGATCTGAAGGAAGCTTTTCATCTGATGATCTAAAAGTGGGAAAGGGGAAATCCTACCTTTACAGGTGGCTGAAAAACACATATGTTGGCACAGAGTAAGGCATTTGCCAGGATGTGAGCAACGCTGGTGGTTCTGAGGTGTGGGCAGAGGTAAACCTACTGGGCTGAAGACTGTAGTAACTCAACATTCTTCACTCACTGTGTGTGAACTCAGTGTCGGTTGCAGCTTGCCTCGCATACACATTTCTTGTGCAAGTCAAATGCCAGATCAGGTCTCAACCCTGCCTTTCATTTTATACTTCACATGGACTCTCCACTTAAAAAATGGCATGTGTAAATTTGCTTACTTATTCATCCATCCTTCACCTTACACACACACATCCAAAGTTTCACAAATACTTTAAAAACAGTTGCAAAACTGCGCTGGAGATCAGGAGAGCTATGTTGATGATGGCACCAACACTAGCCAGTAGATACCTGCCACATACATATAAACATGATTGCTCATAGCTAAAGGCCACCAAAGCTCTTTCTGGAACAGAAGACTCTGTGTTTTTATAACACTGAAGCTGTGTTAGGGGGCAGCCACTAGGGCTTGGGCCCTGAATCTTTCATTTGGAGCCCCAAATCTCTGGGAAGCCATCTGCCCCACCACCCTGCTGTCCATGGGCACTTGCCGAAATAAAGCTAAAGGGGCCCTTATGATCTCTGTTGCATCTGATCCCCCTGCATTAGCTGGCTGTTTGCCCACATGTGCTTCACCTCCTGCTGCCCCCCCTCCCTTGAATCTTTCTGCCTGAGGTTTTTTTTTCTGAAATCAAGTGCTGTCCTCTCCCCTGTCCATACATCCTTTTTTTTTTTTTTTTTTTACAAATAGGGGTGTACCTGGGAGACAAGGGTTCTTTTACAGACTTTAGAGCATATGTAAATTAGCATATGCAAATTTGTGCACTTCTTTGTGTGTGTCCTCTGGGCCTGAGCCCCAGATCTTTTTGGTACCTAGCACCACCCCTGCATAAGGAGACTCATTAGTCTAGCACTAAAGGAAGACCATATTTATTCCACATGGCATCTGGAGATGTTTAAAGGGGGTTTAGATTACTATCTGATTGCTCTTGCCCTTATTATTCTGACCTTGTCTGTTGCTGATTTTATTACTTCTACTGCAGTGCTGTTTTTAATATTGCATTTAAAAAATATGTATTTGTATTATCAAGTGGCTAGGGAGTCCTTATAAGGTAGAAATGCAGTATATAAGTTTAAAAATAAAGTTGGGCATGATCAGAATGGGGGCAAACCAAGGGAGAACAGTAGGGCACATGGGGACAGACTAAAGAAAAGCTACACCTATTGAATTTCTAGCTGACATACCACTTGTAATAAGACAGATACTTTATTTGGGGGGGGGGGCATGGCTGCGGGATGTGGCAACCCAACATTTGTTGTGTAAAGGAGGAGGCTTCCAGACTAGTTTTAGCAATGAGGAGCAGCACACTAAGAGGCTCTGAATAGAAATCTTATTTGTCTTGTTTTGGGGCAGCTGGAGTTTGATGCAGGAGGAGACACAAGCAGGGCCCTGCCCTCCGCACCCTAAATGACTACCAATGCTTGTTCCAACCAGTTTCAGTGGAGCCACTGATTCTCTCTCTCTCCCCAAAATACCAACCCAGTGAAATGCTGCTATAGTCCTAGTCTGTGTTTTAGACAGCAACTCTGATTATTCGTGAGGAGGGGGCAGTACGCTCTACAGTGACACCTGATCCTGCTGTTACTGTAGAACTAAAAAGGAACAGTTGCCCAGCAGGTGCTTTTGAAGGCTTCCAAGGAAGGACACTTCCCCCAAATGCGGTGCGGCTCCTGCCCATGTGACAGCTGGAGAGGGTTCACATCCAGTTTGGTGACTAAGTGTCCTACCCAATATGGTTATTAGAATAAAGAGCTGCCCTCTTGGGGAAGGGAGGGGGGCACTGTGCCTGGTGCCCAAGCAGACCAGAGAAATCATGGATGGTTAAAGGGGGAAGGCACACTGGCTGCCGGGTTCAGGCAACTTGATAACCCCCACACGCAAGGGTTAAGTATGGGTTGAGTGTGGGTTGTCATTGAACAGTGGGTTGTTGTTGAAACCCGGGTTATCATGTTGTCTGAACCCATCCGCGAGGACCAACCATGGTTTGTTAACCACGAACAACCCACAGTCCACAACCCAACAACAAACCATGGGTTCTCTTCATGGGACTCACTCCATCTCTGCTGCTGTGATGTTTGCATTCCGCAGCCCTCAGTTGCCAGACATGGGAGCCAGGCTTCGGTGGGCCTGGTGCATTCACGGCATGCATCAACTCAGGGGGCCAGACGCACCAAGGAGGCTGCTTGACATCTCCCTGTGTGGCAGCTATGACCATGTTAGTGAGTGGTTTGGGTGTGGTAGCGGCTCACTGGCTCGATGGGGTTGCCACGTTCCCACCACCACCACCACCACCCATGTCTTAGGCTGTTGTAAGAGAAGCAAGTGGGTTTGTTTTCCTGGCAGAGAGATGCAGTTGCTGGAGGAAGCTGCCCCAGTTGAATTGCTGCCTCTCAGGCAGCCATTAAAGGCACAGAGGCGTGGAGGGGGAGAGAGATGGCAACCCTTCTGTGCAGCTTTGGCCAATTTTTCTTCATACCCCTGCAAACTTCTCTCTCTCTCTCTCTCTCTCTCTCTTTGTAGAACAGGGGTGGGCAACTCTGGATGGTCTGGGGTCTAATTGCCCCCAGAACCCACCTTGCCTTGGGCTGATACACCACCACCCCATCACCGCAGTAAAAGAAATGTTTAAAAATCAGCAGTCTACCACCAAAATTAACAGCAAGCCACTATGGGGCTTACTTATGATAAATTTAGCCTGTTTTCAAGTCAAGTTTATCCTTAGAAAACTTCTGTAGTGGTTTGCCACCAATTTAAAAAAAAAATCTTTTGAGGACAATGGGGCCAGTAAGGCTGCATGGGGGGGGCAGAGGGGGCCACATTCAGTCTACGGGCCACATGTTGCCCGTAGAGCTATAGAGTCACACTCAACATGGACCTCTCAATTGCATTAGCTGGAGAAGAAATTGCATTTTTCTCAGCCACTAATAAGATGGCCCAACGCGCAGGGCTCCTATATCCAAGATTGGCCTGCAGGCTTCCCTTCTTCTCTCCCTCTGTCATTTCCCAACTGCCTGTTATAGATTGTAAACTCCTTGCTAGCAGGGATCTTATTATGCAACTTATGCAATCCTGTAAGATGCCACGGACATTGCTCTTGTGAAGCAGAAACACCCAGAGAGGGAGACATTGGCTGCAATGCTAGGAACATTTTCCTGGAAGTAAGCTCCCATTGAACTCAAGCAGGGACTTGTTTCTGAATGAACATACATCTGGTGCTTGTATTGGTTGTATCTAGAGCAGCCTTCCCAAATCCGGTGTCCCCTAGATAGGTTGCACTACAGCTCCCATCATGCCCAGGCATCATCCCGACTGATGGAAGTTGTACTCCGACACCTCTGCAGAGCATCAGGTAGTGAGCAGGATGGTGTAGACAGTCAGCCCCCTTTGGGATGGATCGCCATTAGAGTTTCCAAATGCTGCTGAATTGCAAATAGTGTGTGTGGGGGGAGGTTTTTAAGAGGAGCGGATTGGTCTCTTATGCTTGTTCAGATCCAAGTGATAAGTAAAGATTAGGCAAGTCAGTCAGTGTTTATAATAAACACCGACTGACTTGCCTAATCTTTACTTATCACTTGTTTTATCTTGCCTGACTTGCCTAATCTTTACTTATCACTTATCACATTTCCTACCCAGCCACACTTTGGGTTTTGAAAAGGAAAAATAACTTTTTTACTGCTTTCAAAACAGGGAGGGTGAACTACAAGTGAATGACATGTCATGGCATAGCCACAAGGGGGAGCTATGGGGCTAGCAGAAATGGACTGTATTGAAATTTAAGTGACAAAGCTGGGATCTCTTCACAAGACAAGAGAGCGATGGGCGTCCTCAGACCCCGCAAGATCCTGACACTGACTTTCAGATAATGGCATCTGTTTCTGGTACGCTGACAAGGCAAGGGGTCTCAAAAGGCCTCTTGAGGGAGCCATTGATGGTTGCTGGGAGGGGTGGTGGCGTGCACCCTGATTTCTTCCCACCTAGTGGTTCTTCAGCGTGCTTAAGGATATACAGGCAGTCCCCGGTTACGAATGAGATCCTTCTGTCTTTAAGTTGAATGTGTACGTAAGATGGAACAGAAGCCATGCAATGTTTTCAAAGTGTTGCAAAGTATAGTGTGTTCGTTCGTAAGTATGAACCATTGTATTTAACTCAGAGTTTTACATATATGGCGGTCTGTTCTTAAGTACGAGTTGTCCGTAAGTCAGGACGTTCATAACCTGGGGACTGCCTGTACACAAAGCTGTGGATAAGCTGCAGTGCCAGGGGAATGCAGAAGGGGGAAAATGAACTACTCTGCATCCTGAAATTGTCACCTTTCACTTTAAAAATGCACTACAAGTTTCTAGCCCTTATGGATGCAAAGATATATTTGACAATGTGCAGGCAATGCCTGCTGGGCTCTCAAAAAACAGAGAGAGATTGACCAAATTAAGGTTTCCAGTGATGGGGGGCGGGGGCGGCGAGGTTTCATTGACAGAGCCATCTGATGTTTCCGAACCATCTTTCAAGAGTCTATCACGAACTAGGAGTGTCTATAACAAATCAAACGGTGCTGTGTTTTGGCTTTCGGCTCTGTCAATACATTGTGCAGAGAGGGCAGGATGGTCCAAGCAAAATAACCCCCTCTGAGCTTTCTTTGCTGATCCCTTGTTGTTCGGAGCTCAGTTTTCAGGGCTTATGGAGTGCTGTTATCTGCACCACTGTTGCCAAAGCTTTGAAGGCAAAGAGGCGTGGGTTAGGTGCACGTAACAGTGAAATCAAGCATCTGATTTGGGTCCATGGGTTCATGCTCGTGCGCATTCCTCCCCACAGGGCATCCATTCACAGGGAGGTTTCCCAGTATGGCCTCCACTCCACTGTTTCCACAACCTCTCTGAGAGCTAAGAGTGGAAGCTGGGAAAGCCATGTTTCAAATTTCAGCACACCATATCCCCCATCCACATCTGCAGAATGGAGATAATATGAATGCTCTTCTACCTTATAGACTGTTATAAGAATTCCTGATATGAAGAAGTGCTGTGTGAGCAACATTTGGGATCTGCACTCTCTATAAAGCAGGGGTGTTGAAACTCTTTCAGCCCAAGGGCCAATTTCTATCTCAGAGAAGGGGGGGCACATTCCATTGGTGGGTGAGGCCAAAGGCAAAAGGAGTGGGGCCAAATTCCAAAAATATCAGCCTATTTTAGCTTGAAGCTCTTACTGCTAATGTCAGGATCTGCTCTGCCAGCACAGCACCACAGCTCCATCTAGTGGCTGCTGCCTGGACAGCAGCCCAGCCTACTGCTGGCTTCGCAGAATCCTGCCCCAGACCTCCAGTTGCTCCCAGGTCTGCTAATGCAGGCCAGCTGGGAGCTGCTGGAAGCCCTATATAAAGACAGCCTCTGCACTGCAGTCTTTGCTGCAGTAACATATGCTTCTGTGTTGTCTGTAGTTGGTTCCTGCTTCTAGTGACCCGTCTTGATCCTTGCCTGGTGTTTGACCTGTAACCACTCTTGACCTATGCTTCTGGTCCTGCTCTGCCTGGTATGTGCTTGAACTCTGTTGCCTTCTTCCTCTGGCCCTTGTCTGGACTCTGCTTGCTCTTTGGACTTGCCTCTGGCCCTTGCTTGGACTCTGTGCTTGAACTCTGCCCCACTTGATGTGTGTCCTGACCTTGGTCTGTCTCCTGGATCCAGCTCACCCCTGACCTGCTCCTGTCCCTATCATCCCCTTGACCCTGGCATTCCGCTCTGAACTTTGTTGCCTATGCCATGGGCCATTACAACTAATGCCTTAGGAGAGGCATTTCAGCCTTTTAGAATGGGGGTGGGGGACTGTGAAAGTCGAGAAACTACCCAACTATTGGTGGTTGTGGGAAAGGGGGTGTGGCCAGGAGAGGGGGCATAGCCATCTGAGGAGTTCCAGAGGGCTGGATTGGAACCTCAGACCAGCATCCAGTGGGCCACTGTCATAAACAGAATGCTAAGTTATTTCAATGCACCTTTGGTCTGATCCAACAACTGGTCTTAAACTTGTGTTATTAATAACCCCATTCATTTCTAGTTATGTGTCTCCTGCTTTTAACCAAGTTATCAAAGTGGCTTGCATTAAAAGATTAAAAGACACCACCAATAAAATACACGAACAATAACACAGCAGTGTTAAATCCGGCAGAAATCAAATTATCTACTTCATGCTGCAATCCTATGGCTGCTAGACAGAGTCTAGGTGGCCATACAAAAGGTTGGAGTGCCAGTTCCAACCTCGGACATGTACTCCAAGATCGGAGCTGGGACACCGCCCTCAGAGCATCTGCCCTCGCAGCCGGTGTGTAAAGAACCGTGCCGGCCGGAAGATCAACCTTGGAGCTGGAGGTTTGGGGGGAGGGGAGGAGTAAGGCTCCTCCAGCATACGTAGTATCCTGGTGGCACCTCAGCCTCTCCTTCTCACACTCCAGGGCAAAACTCTCAGATGGCCGAAATCAGCCATCTAAGTCTTTTGCAGGGTGGGAGAAGTGCGGAGGCAATCTTCACCTCCATGATCCTTCTGCCTTCCGTTGGATGCCCATAATCCTCCAAGTTCAGAGGATTACAAGCAGCCACATTGGATTGTGCTGTAAGACTGCATATTAAGGTTTTTTTAAAGAAAGAAAAAGAAAGAAAGAAGGATATTCTTTGATCCAGGGCTCCTGACCTGATCTAAGACACCACAATGCTTAAGGAAAGAATGGGAGGGGGGATCTCTTTTCAGCTATGCTAGAGTGAGGGTTGGGAATGCTGTGTGATGCTTTGATTTTAAACAGGCCTGTGGCTCATGCTGGCTCAGCTTGTCTGAGCGTGGAAAGTTAAGCAGGGTCAGGCCTGGTTATTACTTGGATGGGAGACCCCTCCTCTAGTTTCCTGCATTAAGCAGGGGGTTGGACTCTATGGCCTTGTAGGCTCCTTCCAACTCTATCAGATCTATGAAATAAACCTAGGCCCCTGTTTAGATTGTGATACTGTAGTTTAATAGCTTCTTGCTCAAACCTGCAAAGAAATTGCATGTTGCGGCATTTAAACCAAGGGATACCTTTGCATAAACTCATTGTTTCATAAATCCAAAATAGTAATTGATAGCGAACCTGACCTTGTGTTTTTCAGAACGGTGATTGCAACATGAGCCCTGGGTCAACCCAAGGCTTTTTGCTGCCGCAGGTGAATTAAAGCT
The DNA here is from genome assembly GCA_021292165.1 of Shinisaurus crocodilurus. NCBI lineage: Eukaryota > Metazoa > Chordata > Lepidosauria > Squamata > Shinisauridae > Shinisaurus > Shinisaurus crocodilurus. Next base: position 8,790,654 of record CM037884.1, on the reverse strand, counting down.
TTGCCTCTCCACCTCTTTGTTGTCTTTATCATATGCTGAGCTGACTGGAATATTTTCCCATTTTAATTTTTAATGTCTGCCACTTCTTTGCTGTACATATACACTGAGGGGGATCTGAACTGTCAATGGCTAACCCCAGCAAAATAAATCTTGGGAGTTGTGATCAACAAAGTCAGCTCAGTGTACAGCAGCAGAAAAGGCAAACCCAATGTGGATTGAATGGGGATTGTTATGTTTTTATTATGTTGTATTTTTGGATTGTAATTTTTGTGACCTGACCAGATGGTGTTCACTATTGGGTGATATAGAAATGAAATTAGCAAAGGGATTGAAAATCAAGAGTGAGTGGTCAAAAGAACACCCTTACTGAGAGGTAATGAATTTGCATGTTAGGGTTACAGTTAAGCTTCAGGTTAGGGTTAATGTTTGGAAAACCTGGCTCCCTGTGCATTTTCTGGGAACTGGAACTAGCCTAGATTGGGCAGAAAGAGTATGTGGACAACAAGAACATAGGTATTTCATGTTTCCTTTGAGCATGCTGACTGAGTGGAGTGGGATGGGGTTAGTTAGGTTTACTGTTAGGGCTATGGTTAGTAAAACCTGAGGTCCTGTGCTGGTCCAGGGGCTTTGATTGAGTTTGAGCCTCAATTTAGGAGACTGACTGAGTGATCTACTGAGACTCACTGTCTGCTGCCTTTGGGCATGATGTCTGGATAGGGACAAGTTTAAGCTTTGTGTTCATTTTAAGGGGAAAACTGAGGTTCTGTACTTCTGTTTAGTGTTAGTAAAACATGGGTCCCTGTGCAGGTAAAGGAGCTTCAACTAACTTAGGCTATGCAAACAGAGTGTGCAGTCCATCAAGGCACCTGGGGTGCTGCGGATAACTCCTAAAGCTGATGGGCAGGAGATTCATGATAGGCAAAAGGAAGTAGGACTTCGCACAGCAGCACACGCTTAACTCATGGAACACAATGCCAGGAGATATAGTGGTGCCCATTTGCTTAGATGGCTTCAGAAGGAGATCAGAGAAATTCATGATGACAGAGAAGGAGGAGGTCTATTACACAACCTCCATATTCAAAGGAGGTACCAGGTGTCGAAGGGCAACAGCTACATAGCTGTCATGCCCTGTTTGTGGGCATCTGGTTGACATCTGTGGGAAACAGGATGCTGGTTAAGATGGACTTTTGGCCTGATCCAGCAGGGTTCTCCATTTTGTTCTGATGTTACTTTTGCACACACATCCTTTACAACCAAATGGCTCTTCGCATGCATGCCAAGCCCCACACTATAGGAGCATGCATGTGAATAATGCAACCACATAGGTAGGGTCAATCCCATTCAGTGGTGTAGTGGTAAATTTTGTTGTGCAGATGCTCATCTTGACAGTCCCCATAGCCACACCAAAGCATTTGTAGATTCCAAGCCTGCAGGCAGGGACAGTCTTGTCTTTGATTGTATGTGAGCCACTCCAGGAACCTTTTTGCCTGAGGAGCAGGATAAAAATGCTTTAAGTAAATTATACATATATACACACATGCACATACACACAAACTCAGGAGATTCAGTCACAGATTTCCCATATCAGGCCTCTTTTGCCCCCGAGTCTATTCCCTGGGTGGATGGTGAAGATCAGAAAATTGTTGATGTCCGTCATACTGTAGGGGAAGCCTCACAGCCAATGCTGTCTCTGCACCTCCTTCAGAAGCATAGGTCAGCCTTCCCCAACATGGTGTCTCCAGATGCTGTGGACTAAAGCTCCCATTAGCCAACATAACCAGTGGTAAGGGGTGCTGGGATTTGGGCCAAAACATCTAGGGGACATCACATTGGGGAAGGCAGGTGTAGGTAGTGATTATCTCCTTAAGAGATAATCTTAAGATATTTAAGATATCTTGGCTATTTAGATAGCCAAGGCCGGTGCCCCTGGAATTTTGGCATGCCAGGCAAGGGCCAAATTTGCCTTGATGGTTGGACCAGCCTTGCATCTGCTCCAGGTAAGACTGATCCTTGCTTCCTGTGGCGATGTGTGGAAGGAGCGATATGGCCCCATCATGAATTCGACACTGCTAAGCAATGAGAAGCAATGAAGGCAGTGAGTTCATCATAATCGCAAATGCTTATTAGGCTATTAGCTGCAGCTCTGTGGCTGTGCATTTGGAAAATAAGGCCCACCTTTGGAGTGCAAGCCAGTGTTTGGGTGGTAGGAGACCCTTGGTTGACCCTGGTGATACAGAATCAACAGCAGGAGGCCGCTTGGGAAATGAAGGGTTCATTTGGGGAGAAACAGAAATGTTTCTTTGGCTCGCAGGAGTGCCAGGAATAATAGCACAAAGAAAAGGAATGAAGGGGAAAGTGCCGGGAGGGGAGCAACTCTCTGGGCAGGGAGGGAATGCAGAGGTTGTTTGTTCTGGGAGATAATCACCCCCTAGATACCTCTGGTGGGGTTATTTAAAGAGTAGATGCCTGACTTTCTCTTTCTTCTCTCTCTTCCTTTCTCTACACTTAATTTAACATGTCCGAAGGCAACTTGGAACTACTATTTTAAAACAACACCAAAATAAATGTGAATAATGCAGCAGAGCACAAATCAAATTAGTATAGCATCACTAATCCAGTCTTCTCCAACCTGGTGTCTTCCAGATGTTTTGGACTACAACTCCCAGTATTCCTGACCATTGGCTATGCTGGCTGGGGACTGAAGGGAGTTGAAGTCCAAAAACATCTGGAGGCACCAGGTTGATATAACAATGCAATTAAAAAGCCTGGGTAATATATTTTGTATAAAAGGTCTTCACCTGGCCCCAGAAAGACAGCAAGACTCTTTGGGGATTCCGCAGATGGGGCACCAAAGAAATGGGAAGGACCTTTCTCTGGGTGTCACCTCTGAGGATGGTTTTGGGGGGCCCTTGGGCAAGACACTTTCAGTGAGCCCCTCTCTGTGAGTCTCCCTACTCACTGCCATTGGTCACCAGCTGTTCTTGCTCCTCCTCCTCTTTCCCATCAGTTGCTACCACTTGCTTGCTTGACAGGCAGAGAGCCAGTGAGCAAGCAGTCAGTGGCATCTCCTGCTCCTCTTTCTCACCACCACCGTTGTCTGGTCCAGAGTGAGAGGCAGGTGAACAAGCAGGTTGCAATGGGGAAGAGGAGGAGCAACTATAGAACTTGAGGTGAGTCTGGGGGGAGCAATTAATTTTAATGGGTTCAACATACCTCGTAATAAACTTATCCACCATGAGCTTGTCTGCTGTATCTCTTGAATTATGTCTACACCTTAACCCTGGACTTCTTGTCACTAATGATATTCTCTTCTATCAATGAACTAGTTCCCAAAGAACCTCTTGAAAGACCTAGGATTTTAGGTAGCATGGCCCTGGTTTGACTGTAGTCTTATCTGCAACACAGCATGTGAAGAAGTTCTGGATGGCTTAAAATTATTATTTCATTTAAATAAAATGAACCCTAGGACCCAGCAAATATGGGTTTGTTTGCCAGCAATCAACAGCATCTCACATCTTTCCTTTGTTCTTCCTTTTCTTCTTCCAGACTAGCTGTTGCCCGTGGCTGCAGCTCGTGTGGATTTTAGGATTTGGTATAATTGTTTTTAAAAGAAACATGTATGGAAAAAAAGCAGTGTTTCTGACTGAAAGTGTAACGTTTAGGCTGGGTGCTGGCAGCAGAAATCTTTTGTGACAGAAATACCTGTTCTTAAAGAAAAATCAGGTTAATCCTGAGAGTCTACAGGTGATGAAGAGTGAGCATGCCAAATTTGGGGTAGGTCCGTCTAAACAGTGATGGAGCCTATGCGACGATGCCCCCACACACAACAGTCAGTCATGTAAAAAGTTTCCCTCCCTTTTCACCCCCTCAGAGAACATTCTAAATGGCCTAGGAGAGATTTGCATACCCAGCCCTATTGGCCCTTGCAGCAGGAATTCATACAAACATTCTAAGTGGTGTATGCTGCTATTTGCATAACTGCTGCTATTGGCTCCTGCAGCAATTATGAGGTGAGGCCTATTTGCAGAACTGCAGATATGAGAGTGGGGCAATTTTGCCCCTTTTTTCACCCCCTTAGGGATGGAATTTCCCAAAAATCCTTCCTTAGTGGGGGTCTATGTCATAAAAGCAATGTCCCTTCAAAATTTCACGTTCCTAGATTAAACGGTTTGAGCTGGGCGTTGTTGAGTCAGTCAGTCAGGACACCTTCTTTTATAGATAGATAGATAGGCCATTTGTGCTCACCAAGGAGGCCAAATGACAAAGTTTACCAGCCTACTTTCAGTGTTCTTTTATCGCCAGTTTGGTAACAAATATTTCGTTGAATTAACCCAAGTATTTTAAATTGGGATGGGTGGGGGGGATAGATTTTCCTATTGACCCCATGACATGATCCTCTGCCCTGATAGGGTGGCCACTTATGGATCACCAAAAAAGAGGATAAAAGAGCACAGATTTGCATAAAATCTGCATAGGCTCATTCATAGGTATAGATGCAAAATTAGAAATAAACTATAATTTAAACAGAAATATAATGCATCTCCCCATAGTGGGAAAAACTGCGACCAAGTGAGCTCTGTGCCTGCTCTGACTGCTGTCCAGATGCTGTTGATGGATGGGCAACCTCAGGATTCTTGCTCTCCCTTCTTATGGTTCTTTATCAATAAACCAGATGTGGACTGGACAGCCCTTCAGATAGAAGTTGCCTTGAAATAGAGGATTGTCTTCTGTAAAGTAGGCCACAGGGCCACCCTAGGCCTGCAAAGGTGCCAAAATTTTGTTGTAGTCCAGAGCTTCCGTTGGAGAAAGATGTGATGATAGACAGATGATAGATATTAGACAGAATAGATGGATAGATGATGAGCACCCTTCTTATTTTTCTGTGGCTTCTTCTCCCTTCATATAATCCAGGGGTGGGCAGAAGGTAGGATAGAATTGACTGATAGATCCCTGGGTGATTTGCCCTACATCCCCAAGGGTTACTGACTCCCACTTTTTTTAACAGCAACAACAGAACGGCTCGCATCCAATTCCCCATTCTAGATTAGGATGCAGAGGTGGAAGGAGTCTTGGGGATCTAAGAACCAGGAGTGGATTTTTGTGAGACTGGAGCATGAGTTCAGTTCTGGTATTGTGCTCAATTCCTGCGCTGAGCCCTGGAAGGCACCCTGGTTCCTTAATTCTAAGAATATGTTCGTTCATACATACACACACATGCTCCAAAGTCATTTTGTTGCACCTGGCTTTGGTTGGTGGACCTCCAGATTCCAGCAAAAAAACAAAGTAAATCCCACAAGCCTGAAGTCTGCCCTGACCTGGCAGAATCTAATCAGGGCCTGGCACTCATCAGAAAGAAGCAGCATAATAGAAAGAGGCTGACTCATGTCAACCCCTAATCCCCACAGAGGCTCTTTCCCACAGAGGCTGGCTCTTTGCTCATATTTTATTCCAGTCACTTGTATCAGCATTAAGTAATGGAACAGAAGCTCCGTTTGTGTGTGAAAATCAATGTTTCACACAGCAGTGCTTTGGCATTGGGGCTGAAGCAAGACCGTCGTGGGCCCGTGTATAACGTTTATCACAAGAGGGCTTGCTTGTCTAGTTCCACATTTCAAATGGCTCCTCAGCAGGGGTGGCAGATTAAAAGGCAGAGTGTTTCTATAATGCGAACACAGCGGTTCACTTGGGTGCAAAAGGACATTTCTGAGACCTATGGTGAGACATCATTATGTAGGGGATATTTTAAGCAACTGCTAAAGCAGCCATTTTAGAGCCAACATATTTTTGGTTTGGCCTTTTTGTTCAGGGAAATGCAGCCATCTTCAGTACCTTATTATACAGATTAGCATGAATGGAGATATTTGTTTGCACATGAAGCAAAGGCAGACAGGGAAGGAGACTCAGGCTGTCTCAATAAACCTCAGCCATGAAAAGCTGATGGAGGGGGAACCCATCGGAATGCAAAGTATACAGCAAAACTTTTAAGGAAACTAGATTTGCCATTGTAAAGAGCTTCTCATATGGCCTTGTCAGTCAGAGTAAATTCCCTGTTAATGTCTGAAAGCAAGTACTTAAAGAAGGTTGACCAAATTAAACTCTATTTTTCTTATGGTATTCTCTGAATCTGGACTTGACTTTTATGTTTAGGATATAGTAGTAAGGAGAGACACCCAGCTTTTGCATAGATACTTTAAATGGGTTCTGTTGTACTATTTTCTCACACGTTGCTTTTCATTTTGCAGATGGAGTTGCAATGGACTCTGCCAGGTTTGCTCCTCACAACAAACCTGTGAGGTTGGCCACTGTTATTACCAGTTTGCAGATGGGGAGCAACTGAGGCCAAGGGTAGTGACTGGCCCAAGACCTCACAAGGAATAGATGGAAGAGGGAAGACTTGAAAACAGCTCTCCCAAATATAAATCCAGTTTTCTAACTCCTGTCTCAGATGTGCATCAGAGATGGCTCAGTATAACCAGGTGACCAGATAGAGATCAGCTCACTTCCCCCCTCATTTGTATTTCTGGTAAGTACCGTACTTCTTTTGTGCTGGGACAAAATCCAGGAATGTTGTTGTTCAGTCTGAGCTCTTCTGTTTAGATCCTGATCTTGTAAACATCAAGATCTGATGTGTTTACACTATCTCTGCTCAAAGGACTGGATCTTTAGGATGCAAATGCATTTAGGTATGCTGCTGCCTGTAACCTTAATGCTAGCCTTGCAAGGAACTAACTGCAGGTTAGAATTTTCTCTCCTCAAATAGCTAAAGCTGGTTGACCTTTGAGTTCTGTTCTACAGCTCCTAACTTTCCATGTTTGATGAGGCATCAAGAGCCAACATCACTTTCAAGCTTTTGTAATTTGGAGTCCTCCTTCACCTCTTCATCTATGGAAACTTTTAATCTATATTCACTTGATTGCATTTTTAAATACAGAACAAAGGCATCTACAGGCCTCAGACAATTGTCTAAAGCAGCCTTCCCCAATGTGGTGCCCTCCAGATGATATGGACTACAATTTCTATCTCATGCCTTGTTATGCTCCAAATTTAAGTCTGGTGTGGTTGATCAGGCCACTCCGGTATTGGGAATCTTATTGAGAGAGAAAGAATGAAACTAAGATGAAAATACCTTTTAAACAATTTATTAAGCAGCACGGTAACAACTTGCAAATATGTTAATGAACTTAAAATCCTCATTCAATCATGCTTATCCACCATGCAAGATTCATTGGCAAGGGGAATCTGTAGCTGTTGAATTGGCGAGGCAGGGACCTTGATGTGTGCACACGCTGCCTCTGGGTCTTCTTGCTGCTTCTAGGTTTTGGTCCATTATCATTATTATTATTATTATTATTATTATTATTATTATTATTATTATTATATTTGTATACTGCCCCATAGCCAAAGTTGTCTGGGTGGTTTACAGCCATTGATAAAATACAATAAAATACATTATAAAATACAAATAACAATAAAAACATCATAAAATTTTGTTACAGAAGTTTAAACACCGAATTTAAAAACCAAATTTAAAATAATTTAAATAACTAAAACAAGTTAATATAACTAGGCCTGCAGCTGACATACCCCCCCGCCATGTACTAATTAAGGCTGTTAAATGCCTCGGCATAGAGGGCAGTCTTAACCTGGCTTTGAGTAGATAGTAGAGTTGGTGCCAGCTGAGTCTCAGTGGGGAGCTTGTTCCATAATTGGGGGGCCACCACTGAGAAGGCCCTCTTCCTTGTTGCCACCAACCAAGCCTCCCTTGGAGGTGGCAGTTGCTGGAAGGCCCCAGATGTTCCATGTAGTGTCCAGGTAGATTGTGGTTGGGAGAGGTGTTCTGTCAAGTATTGTGGTCCCAAGCCATGTAAGGCTTTATAGGTTAAAACCAGCAACTTGAATTGGGCTCGGAAGCATATAGGCAGCCAATGCAAGTGGGCCAGAACTGGTGTTATGTGTTCAGACCTTCTGGTTCTGGTTATTAGTTCGGCTGCCACATTTTTCACAAGCTGTAGCTTCTGAACAGTCTTCAAGGACAGTCCCCACGTAGAGTGCATTGCAGTAGTCTATCTTAGAGATTACCAGAGTGTAGATTACTGAAACCAGGCTATCCCTGTCCAGATAGGGGCATAGGGATGCAGGCCATCTCTTCAGGACTTCTGGGTTAGGCTGAATTCATAGCAATATGTGGATCAAACAATATATTTTGAATCTTAAATTTCCTAAAGTGTTCTCTTACAAGGACCTAGTAACCCCTTTTCCTGTTGACAGTTTGTAGTTAGCACATACTGAGTTGCCCACTTTCTGTTTCTCTTCTTTGTTCCTTCATCTTGCTTCTTAGCGCAAGGTTCCTAACTTCCCAGTTTCAGTCACCTGCAAAGGACCCCCCCCCTTTGCACAGTCGGTACAAAAATAATAATAAGCGAAATACAAGAACATAAAAAATTTCATGATCATGGTTACATGTTTTTATGAATACAAGAATCAAACACCTTTCCATATCCCAACACCCTGACCATTGACCACACTGGCTGGGGCTGATAGGAGTTGTAGTCCAAAACATATGGAGAGTACTCAGTTGGGAAATGCGGGTCAAAAGTATGCTGTCATTGCTTTAGAGCAGGGGTGAGGAACCTTTTTCAACCTGGAGGCTGCATTCTCTCATGGGAATCTGCCCAGGGGCCACATGCCAGTGGTGGGTGAGGGCAGAACCAAAAGGGGCCAGAGCCACCCTACATGCACTCGCTTTCTCACACACCCATTCACTATCCCCATCCATCCATCCATCCATCCATCCATCGCACTATTTCTCCCCTCCCCCATTTCCTCAGTTTTCTCCCTTCTCTCCCCAGCTGCCTCCCCTCAACACATTCCCAAATGCAGCACATAAGCTTTAACAAAGCCTCCATTGGTACCAGCAGAGGCTTTTAAAAAGTCTGGGATGCATGGGGGATTGAGGGGGGGGCGCGGTACAGCATGTGGGGATAGGAGGGTTAGCTCTTCTTTCCTGATACGCTCTCCTTATCCATCGACAACATTATCTTCCACCCTGTCTGTTGAACAGGCACGTAACCTTGGCATTATATTCCCCCCCCCCTTTGTTCCCTGTATCCAGTCTGTTGCCAAGTCATGTCACTTCTCCCTTCACAACATTGCAAAAATACATTCCTCCCTCTTTCTCCCATCAGCTAAAACTCTAGTCTGTAGTACCTTGGAAATCTCTCCCCTCCTTGATTACTCCTTTCTGGTCTTCCATTACCTCACCGCAGCATCCCGTCACTATCCATAACTCTGCCACCTCACTCATTCACCTCCCATGTAGCTCTGGTCACATGCAGGAGCCAGGGCTGGTCCTGGATATTTTGCTGCCTGAGGCAAAAGACAAAATGGTGCTGCCCCCATTGTGTGTACAGGAGCTGAGCAGACTGGCAGTTGAATCTAAATCCTCCACTGGCAATGGGACAACATCCTCCACTACACCGGAGGGTAGCAGACTAGGTTAGGAGGTGGCAACATAACTCTGTTCCCTGACACCTCGCTGCCCCACCAGCATCTGCTGCCTGAGGCAGCTGCCTCATACAGGGCCAGCCCTGGCTGGAGCCTCATACATTCTTCCACTGGCTTTTGGGCTGCTCCCAGATTCCATATATAGCAATAGGCGTGGATTTTAGAATATTTGGGAAAGAAAGAGGGTATAAAACATAACCTGGCGTTAGCTATGGGATCTTCTTTCAGAAACCGAAACTGATAGTTTCCACAGCCCTAGATTAAGGATTCTTGAGGAAAGTATTCCTTTTCCGGTAAATATTTGTAAGTATGTACTACTTTTATCTTTATATTAAGGGTACATGATGTGTAAGTGTAAAATTATCTTTCTAATTAATAAAAGCAAGTTGTACTCCTTCTTTCCAGTTCTTTGATTGTGGTTCAGTACCTTCTAATGCCAAAGACAGGCCACACCCTAAAGCCAAACATAGCAGGCAGGGTGTAGGGACCCAACATAACTCTAAAGTAGCTTTTTCACTGAGCAAGGATAACCTAATTATCTTTTAAATTGTTATGTGTTATATTGGGCAAGGGATCCTTTTAAATTCCCTTTAAATTAAGTGACAATATTAATTGGGCAAGGATTCAAGTGTCCTTTAAATTATTCCCATTTATCCAACATTTCATGTCTTGGAATTTAACCTATACAGAATGAGCTCTTATCCTTACCTTCAAAACCACCTTGTTGTCCAGCCTGCTCTCTCAGTGCTTGTATATTCTTACTAGCAAACACACCTGGCTTGGCTTTGCACAGGTTCGAATAGCCCTTAATGCAGTGAAGCCTTCTGCCTTCCAGGACATATGCATAATGGTCTTACCTCCTTCAAATTCCTCTGCAAAACCCACCTTTTCTGTGAAATGTTAGTCACAAACCCTGCTAGTTCCCATACTAGAGCCAGTGTGGTGTAGTGGTTAGACCAGTGATGGCGAACCTATGGCACGGGTGCCACAGCTGGCACGCAGGGACCTCTCTGTGGGCACTCGAGCCATTAGTCACCAGATCGCGAAAAGACCGTCCCCTTCTGCAAAACACTCATGATCTTGTTCTTTCTCACAGTGTGGAACAGAATGATTTTATTCTAGAACTCCTGTTACAGAATTCTTTTCTACATTGTTATCACATTTAAAAGATTTTGAAGAATGATGCACAGAGCATGGCTTGGATGTAGAGCCCTAACAGTTGACCTGAGTGCTGCATGTGTTGCTCTCAAACTAACGGAGTATGAGCCAAGGTCTGACAAATTATCAGCATGCATGCAATAGCAAAAATCACATTAATTGTGCAAAAGCATGCCCAATGCAAACTTTTACCTAATGCAGTGTTTGCAGTCCAAGACATAAAGTGTTTAAAATGTGTTAAGCACCTTTAGTTTTCTTGTTTATCTTGCTCATCCTAGTACAGGTTGACTTTTACTTTTACTAATCTGACACCTGTAGAAGCAGGGAAAGGACCCGGGGAAAAGCTTGCCCCATACAATTTCAGTCTGGCATATAATCATATTACAAGTTGAGAATCCCTTATCCAAAAATACATGTGCCTAATTATTTAAAAAGTTTGTATAAATTCCCTTTAGGCTATGTGTACAATGTAGTACTATAATAATTTTTTGAGTTGATTTTTTTTCCAACAAAAAACTGTATCATTGAAAGCTCTGTTACTGTGCTTTTCTTTAAAGACAAAAGATGTTAATTAGTTCGGACAACTGTATGAGTTGTTTTTCTAAAACTAAAACCTCGGTATTCAGGTTTAATTGCAGTGTTGGCACTTTGAAATAAATAAGTTAGTTTTGTGTTGCAGTTTGGGCACTCGGGCTCAAAAAGGTTCGCCATCACTGGGTTAGACTGTTGGACTGGGACTCTGGAGATCTGGGTTGTAGTCCCCACTTAGCCATGAAGCTCACTGGGTGACTTTGGGCCAGTCACAGACTCTTGGCCTAACCTACCTCACAGGGTTGTTGTGAGGATAAAATGGAGAGGAGGAGGTCCATGTAATCTGCCTTGGGTTCCTTGCAAGAGGAAAAAAGGCAGGATATCAATATAATAATAATAATAATAATAATAATAATAATAATAATAATAATAATAATCCACTGCAACTAAGCCTGAAATGAAGCTTAAGTATATATGTAAGTCAAACAACTGCATGCACTTCCTCTGTTTGCAGCTGCCTCCCATTCCTCTGCTGTTTCACCTATGTAAAATTTTAGATCAGCCTTCCCCAACCTAGTATCCTCCAGATGTGTTGCACTGCAACACCCATCATTCCCAGCCAGCATGGGTTGTACAGGTGCATAAGGTCCTGTGTTCCTGGTGTGTTTAATTTCTAAAGCAAGATATGCTTAAGAACCTGGAGTCCTTAAGCCCAGATGTGTGAGGATTAGTGTGCTTTTTCCTACTAGGTGGTGGAAGACTAATGGAATGGCACTTTGCATATGGTTAAAAGCACTCTCTGTTATTGCTTTTCATATTGCAGAGCTGAGCTGTGACACAGAAAAACAGGTTCTATTTGAGGCCTGTTCCAAATGGGTGTGTCACATGTTTCTTAAGTGTGCACCTAAAATGATTTTTATGTGCCCGCTCAACCCCTCCAAAACACATGATCTGTGCATTTTACAGGGAGCCAGGATTAGCCACAGATCTCCCAGGATGTGTGCATTTGGTAGCAAACCTGCTGCTGACTTTGAGATTTCATCACTGTTTCATTAATGTTCTGCCTTCACCTCCCTCTTAAAAAAAAAGATGCATGGTTTTGTATCTTGGATTACTTATGGTTATTTATTTATTTATTAGTTCTCATTCTGTTTTGTTGTATGTGTTTTAGCTTCTGTTTTGTAAGCTGCTTTGGAATATTTGGAAAAGTGGCATAAAGTAATAAGGGAAACTATACACAAACCTGGGTTTGCTGCCACATAACATATGAAAGGGCCCAAACCAGCCCTCATTGGCCACTTTTCCTAAACTCCTGGACCTTAATATGCTTTTTCTCGTGGACTGGACCCAGCATCCCTTGTAGCCTGGATACGGTTTCCATGGGGCCTCATGTCGGGACACAGTTCCTTCCCTCGGCTCCAAAACGGCCACTTTTCCCGGCGGCCAGTCGTCCACCGCGCCTTCCATCCTCTCCGGGAGGTTCCAGCATCCCCGTGCGGCCGAGGATGCGGTTGCCGTGGCAACGCAGCCCCAGCATCTCTGGCCTCCTAGCAACCGTTGCCCGGGCAGCCGAGTCCTGCTACGGCGGCATCTCTCCCTCGCTCCCTCCCTTCCGCGCTCCCTGTCTCTCCTCCCACCCAGCGCTGGGACCCGGCCAGACGGGGAATGCGCAAACTCCGGCCCGGCCAGGCGGACGGCTTAGTTACATCCCCATCATGGCGCTGAGGCGGCGGGCGCTGCTTCTGCTGCTACTGTTTCCCATGCTCCGTAAGTCTCGTGCGGTTTTCGGGTGGGTGGCAGGCAGGCAGAGATCGGGCTTTGCGGTGTGGGGTGTTGCTCGGTTGGCGAGAGGCACAGGTCGCGATCTTTGCCAGGGTGCAAGGAGGGGTCGGGACTCGGGACCATGTTTGCGAGGCGGCGAGGCTTTGTTGCGGGGGGAGCAGTCATTCTTTCCATGCTTCGGGCAAGCCCCCCCCCCCCGTCATGGTTTTCAGCAGCCACGAGTTGGAAAATAGAGGGGGCGGGGATGTCTGGCTGCGTGCAGAGGGGGCATATGTGGGGGGCTTTTGTACCCATCCCATCACCATTGAGTTCCTGGGACAATAGAGGCTATTGATGCCCTGTGGCGCTTGGATTCACCAGTGCCTGGATTGTTTTTGGTGTGTGTGTGTGTGTGTGTGTGTAGAGCGGAGGGGGCGCTTACGACTGAAGAGAGGAGCGAAATTGATTCCTAGCATCAAGCAGGAGAAGCAGGGAGGGAAAGTTTTAGCCCTCTTTCAAAAAGGCTAGCTCCCCTTGGTGGGTGCCGAAATAAGATCCCTGCTGGGGCGGGGTTGTGTGTTTGTGAGGTCTTTCAGCTCCCCTGGAATAAAAGAAATCGAAACTATAAAATCTTTAAAAAGACTGTAGGGTCTCTGGAAGCATCTCCTTAACTAGGAGTTAGCTCTCCCAGAAAGCGTTACTACACTTTACAGTTGAGGTTCCTCCCGAGTATAGAATAAAGTCCTGGGACCTAATGGGTTTCTCCCCAGTCCATGCTAAGTAAACAGACTACTCATATGTGTCTGAACTATTGAGGAAAGAAGGGATGTATATCATGCATGCATTGTATTCTTTTGTGGGACTTCTCGCTCAACAATTTTGTGTGTCTTTGGGGGGGGGGGAGAGACAATGAAGACAAACTTGAAGAAACCCGTAAAAGCAGCCAGAGTGCCTCTCTCCTTCTGTACATGCTGCTGTTATAGGGCAGGGTACAGGGAATGGCAGAAGCAAGGACACTTTGTACAGTTAGGAAAAAGAAGGGGATCGTGGGGGCCCACTACAATAAAGGGGACGGCATCCCTTACTCCATCTGCATGAAATTTAGTAAATACACATACACCACACATCATGGTTGAATGAAGAGTGTGTGTGTGTGTGTGTGTGTGTCTGTCTGTCTGTCTGTCTTCCCAGTGGCTTACTTTTATTTTTCTTCATCACCTTTGAAGAATATGACAATAAGTCCCCCTTCCCAAAGTAATAAGGGGTCTTGGCTTCCTTCCAGCTTGCCCCATAATTCAAACAGCTCCCCCACCTTTCCAGAGGATGAGGGATTCAGGAATGTGGGCCTGGCAGGCAGAGTTGATACTGGATCCTATTCATTTGGCAACAGAGACATTCATTGTTCCAGGAGCCCCACGCAAATGTTTGCAGCTTTAATTGCAAAAACATTTGCTAATTCCATTCACGAATGTGTTGGGACTTGCTTGTCGTGTGGCTATTAATAAAAGCCCCTGAGAATGTGTGTGTGGGTGTGTGTGGGGGGGGTTGGAGAGTGGCTGTCATTGTTTGGTGTGTGTGTGACTTGAAACTCTTCTTGTCTCCACCCCAGGCAGACAGAAAACATAGTTGGGGAGTAACATGGTGTTTTGCATCCTACTTGTTACTTAGAAAGCATGAACATTTAGGAGATAGCATGAACTTCCTGCGTAGATTACTGCTTGTGTTCACCCCCCCCACACATACGTATTTCCTTGCAACTCTCAGCAAAATACACAAATGTATGCAATAAATGATGATCTTATCTGACAATCTCATACAGGTTCCTTTCTACACAGAAATGTTTTTCGGGTGTACAATTAGGAATTTTGTCATACTGGAAGCAGCTCTCAAAAAATCTTCAGATGTTACTTTTCCCAACTTGGACATCTTTTAAACATTTATTTCAGCTTCTAACACCCACCCACCCACACACACACACTAATCTCTTTCAGTCTGGGAGAGTAACAACAGTTTAAAAAACAGGGGTGCTTCCAGATGGAGAAACTTAGTGCTATTAGTCAAAATACACTGTGTAGCGATTGTCTTTTCTTCCTTAACCATTTTTTGTGGAAAGAAAAAAGACAAAGCGGTGGGGAAACATGAGAGGGTTACAAGTTGAGGACAGTGTCATCTGGGCCCGCCATTAAATTCTGTGAATGAGGCAAAGTGATTGCATGACAAAAACGTCATCTGGAAACTCCCTGGTCTGGACTTATTTCCAGGACTGTCATGTAAACAGTACCAAATTGTGTCTGTCTGTTAAAACTGTCCTAGTCTCCCAGGTTTTTGATGGTAAACGGTGCTGATCTGCTTATCAATTTTAATGGCTGCTGTTTTATATGCTTAGGTTTATATAGACTATACTGTTTTTGGTTTACAATCTGTGGTAGTTTAGGCTTTTGTAAAAACTGAGTTGAATATGAGCAATTAATTAATTAAAATATGTATATACCTGTTTTTCAGTTGCCAGTCTGCAAAAGCGGTGCACAGTAATAAAATAAATAACACAGAGAATCCTGAAAACCTATTAATAGGCACATGAGAGGGTTTTACCCTAAAGGCAGCCTAAAAATAATTTTAAATAAATCAGTAAAACAACAAAAGACAGTCAGCCGCAACAAAGCAGCTCCTATCATTTAAAAAATCTGAAGTCACAGGGTTGGAGCCAGATTTAGTCATGCTTAGAGTAGACCCACTGAAATCAATGGGACATAAGTGAGTCATGATGAACTTGCCTCATTGATTTCAGTGGGTCTGTCCCTAGGCATGAGATAGATAAGGATCCAGCCCACAGTCTTCATGCAAAGAAAACCAGGGTAAAATAAAGAAATAAAGTCAACCATTAAAAATAATTGATTAGATTAACCTGGCACATGAAGGATGCCTGTGTGGGTTCCTCCTTCACGTGTCTCGATAAGGCATTTCACAAGCGGAGGCTTCACTACCCAGAAATCACTACCTTTTTCCCTCTGAAGACAGGGGCATCAGGAAAATGTCCTCCATTTTGGATCTCAAACAAGGCACATGAAACTGAACTATATTTATTTATTATTACAGTGACATCCTGCTTTTTTTCCTCCAAGGAACACCCAAGGCGATTTACATAGTCCTCCTCCTCTCCATGTTATCCTCACAGCCCTATGAGGTAGGGTAGGTTTAGTAACTGACCCAAAGTCACCCAGTGAGCTTCATGGCCAAGTGGGGACTTGAACCCGGATTCCTAGAGTCCCAGTCCAACCCTCTAACCACTGTACCACTCTGGCTCTTAGTGTTGGGCTTTGTTTCAGTTTGTGACAAAAACAAGCTAAGCAGGGTCAGGCCTGGTTATTACTTGGATGGGAGACCCCTCCTGTAGTTTCCTGCACTGAGCAGGGGGTTGGACTCGATGGCCTTGTAGGCCACTTCCAACTCTATCTATGAATCTATGAGTCATAGAAAAGGTAGGTTTTGGGGAGGTATTTGAAGTAAGAGAGGGAGAGATGGTACTGTGTCGATGTTCTGGGAGGAAATTTCAAGTTATCAATTCTGTCTCTCCTCATGCAGATTTTTAAAAACCTGAAATGATGATGTTGATGCAATCCTACTATACACACTTATCTGAGAGTAATTTCCACTAAATACAATGAGACATATGTCCAAGTCAACATGCGTAGGATTGTTAGGTTGGCGTACAAAATGCTTTATAGCAGGGCTCTCTAACCTAGGGTCCCCAGATGTTGCTGGACTACAGCTCTCAGAATCCCTTGCCATTAGCCATGCTGGCTGGGTATGCTGGGAGCTGTAGGCCAGCAACATCTGGGGACCCAAGGTTGGAGAGCCCTGCTTTATAGTTATTAGCTTCTTTATAAAAACAAGGTGGATAATTTAGGCTGTAATCCAATACATGTTTAGGCAGAAAAAAGGCCTACAACTTCCAGCATGCTTGGAATTGTGGCCTTTTTTTCTGTCTAAACATGCATAGGATTGTGCCTTTAAGCTGAGTGACTTGCCCAAGACCCTCCATCCAGCATCAAGATGGAGTGGGGATTTGTACCCGGTCTCTCATGCTCAAACTCAATTTGTTCACTGCACCACATTCTTCATTTCTTACAACCCCACCTACTCCTCAAGACAACTTATTCTGGGACAGTCGTTGAGCAGGATTTGCATCCTATGTCTTGCTAAAATAGTTGGAAGTCATGGAATTCTCTGGAGTCAGAAATAGGTTTTGTGTCTACAAAGGCCTTTTTGTAGCATTGTAGTAAGAATATCTTTAGATCCCTCCCTCCCTCCACTCTTTTAAAGATATAACATCCAGCTGTCTTTCAAACAAGTGCTCCAAGCCAGCTGTCCAGGCCTGCAGTATACTAGTTTTTTTTCTGGAGTTGTGGTTTTTAGACTCATGGGCTCCTAAATTGGAAAGGGGAACTTCTGTGTAAAGAATGCCCTAAGTGCAAAAAGCTACATTAACCGTTCCATGATAACAAGGTGATCACATACAAGCTCACTGAATTGGGTGTTTCAAATGGCAAGTTCAGTAACATTCTTAGCCAGGGTTTGGAGTTTTTCATCCAGCACTAAATAACCAGTAACTTCGTCAAACCGTAAGAGAAGCATCTGTGCAGCCCTCCTGCGTGTCCACTTTACAGCTGTTGGCAAGGAACGTGTGATTCTAGCAAAATGCCTCTTGCTGTCGACACCAATTGCAACTGTTTTTTGTTGCTTAAATGCTTCTTGGTTCATGGAGAGGGGTGAGTGTGCTCATGCATGCCCGTGTCTCTGTACATGTGTTACAATGCAAGTAAAATGACCTGGTGTTGAACTCCTTTCTTTTCTCCACCTCTTTATTTCCATCACCCAAGATTAATGTTGTATTTCTGGAATCCCAGTCGTATCTTGCATACCACCTCAATGATCCCGTTGGTGTGCTTATTATTTGAACTATTAATAAGGGCTAGATGCTAACAACAACAAAAATGTCTGAGTTTCTGAAGTGTAATAGAATGCCCAGTTCTGTGTGGTTCATGTAGGACCGTTCTTCTATTCTCAGTTTAGTCCTCCCTTTTCTAAAAGGAAAGAAAAATGGCTTTCAGTCTTTGGGTACGGGTAATTCTTTCCAGGTTGTTGTCAGGAGCTGCCTGGGCTAGAACTAGAAACTCTCAGTTCTATGTACAACTGCCCCCATGTAGTGTAATACCAGGGCTAAGCGTGGGTGGGCAGCAAAGGGTTTCCACATATTGCAGTAGCTCTGCCCACCCATGCTGGCTAGGCTCTCCTCAGCAGGAAGGGCTACTATGAAGGCTTCCTGTTTAGGCAGGGATTTTGCCTGGGCAATCATAGTATTTCCTGGATCTTGTCTTATTCCGACTCTTGGCTTGTTTCCTGGTTCTGACCTCCTTGGCTCTGACTCCTAGCTCTCATTCCTGGCATCACTTCCTTGTTCCGGCTTCAACTCAATGGTTGCTGATGTCTCAGCCCTGACGATCAACTTGATTGTCATAGAACCCATTCCTGTTGCAGAGGATTCTGGGGCATGTTCCAGAGTGCACACTCCATGTTTGCAGGGCACTGGCCAAGCTTATTGGACCTCACCACTCTGTCTCCTCTGAACTGACGGAGCACAATAGAAAGTACCAAACATTTCAATGCCAGTTTGCGTATTGCAGGCCAGGATTGGTACTGATGAGCAGAAGCTGTCTTGTTCAGCAGTGGAAGAGTGTCCACTGCTTCTTGCTGAGTAACTCTCCCTAAGCTGCCAAAGAACACCAGGATTCCTTGGAACATGGTTTGAAAAACCACTGGCTTAGAACAGTGGCGAGTTGTTTGTGTGCTAACTTTTGCTCTTTAGCAAATTGGATCTCTTTCTTTGCAACCCCCCTTTGTTATTGTGCGTGTGTGTTGAGGCAGAAATGGATGCTGCCATAAATTTAGATGTAATGTTTCACAGTTGATTGCACCTATGCCTGTGTTGATCCAAGGAATGTCTGCAAACTTTTTTTTTTTTTTTTTTTTTTTCTAAAGCTGGGGTGAGCTCTGGCGTGGGGTGGGGGTGGGGATGGGGGAAGAGAAAGGGCAGACATTTCCCATTGGCCAAGGAGTGCTGATTCAGAATTCCCCACATCTTCTTGTTCCTATTAAGCAAAACACTCTAGTTTGTTGCAAAATGGTTCAGGGTAAACGAAATCTCTCTCTCCTCCTTGTACATTGAACATTTATAATGCTCTCTGGAGGCTTGTTTGGAAGTCGCAGCCCATAAAATGAGAGGGAGCAAAGAGGTGAAATTAATTAACATGGCTTACATTCTCAATCAGGAAGATGAAAAGTGTGAAGTATTTTTCTGCTGGAGGAAAACGAGCCCTCTGCGATTGTTTGGGTTGTGGGTAACCTATTTTCAGTAGAGTTTGCCACCATTTGCCCTATCAATGAAACAGTATAAGTAGTAGGAGAGCAAGCACCTTAATTGTGATGATAATTTAATCATAGGTATCTCATCTCATTGAAATAACTACTTTAATTATGTCGGTGTCTTTGCTTAAGGCTAAGCCAAGGTTTTCACAAGGACTTCTGGGGGGAAAAATATAACACCTTAGTACATAATAAAGATTGATTGATATAACACCTTAGTACTTTGTATCAAAAGTGATTTCATAGATCATAGAGTTGGAAGGAGCCTACAAGGCTATCGAGCCCAACCCCCTGCTCAATGCAGGGAACTAGAGGAGGGGTCTCCCATCCAAGTAATAACCAGGCCTGACCCTGCTTAGCTTTCCACACTCAGACAAGCTGAGCCAGCGTAAGCCACAGGCCTGTATGGGCTGATAGTGATGTAGATTGCACCATATTGAATGAGGATGTACTGATTAATTCAGGCTAGTAACGATCCTGTGGCTCCTAGATAGCATCTAGAGGGCCATAGGATTCTTGGGAGACCCAGCTCCGAGGTCGGAAAAGCGCTCTGACCTGGGAGCTGGGGATCCATGCTTAGACCCCTCCCCCCAGCTGCAGCTGGTGTAGATATAGATATAGCTCTGAATAGAGTTGGAAGGAGCCTACAAGGCTATGGAGTCCACCCCCCTGCTCAATGCAGGAAACTAGAGGAGGGATCTCCCATCCAAGTAATAACCAGGCCTGACCCTGCTTAGCTTTCCACGCTCAGACAAGCTGAGCCAGCGTAAGCCACAGAAAGAAGCCCACCGGCTGTGTCCCCGAGATTGTAAGAGCAATCTCACATGAGAGGAGCAGAAGGGGATATTTTAGGTGCATTCCTCTCAGCTCTGCATAACAAGTTGTACCTGCCAAAATTTCCTCTGTTGCACAGAAGGCCTGGTCTGCTTTACATCTGGTCACCGAGTTACCAGTTGAGATTACCCGAGATTGACCCGATTAAAAAGAATGCCTCCACATCCTCCGTGGCTGTGCTGCTGCTTTTGTGTCTGTCGTTTCATGACAACTAAAATAAATAAATTGTAAGCCTTGCTGAAGGTTCATTTAAACCTAATGGCAGGTATACATTTAATAATAGTATATTTGGGATGCCACGGAGAAGGTTTGCCTCAGATGTTTCTGTGATGTAAATCATGTCATGTCTAAGGGTCATAAAGGCATAAAGTGCATCAGGGCTTATACAGGTCACCAGTCGCAATGTGGTACCTCCAAATATTTGGGTCCCAGAGTAGTGAAAATGAGTGTTGGACTGTGCAACTTAGAATCCCACCGGGGGCAAGGTGCATCGGAAAGAAGGGAGTTGGAAAGCATTAGTTGGTTTTGTGAATACTGTACATCTTAAAACTCTTTTGTTTTTTTCACATTTGCTTCTGCTTGACAGAACTGTCCCTGGGCTTCCAAGAGAGCACCAACATTCATTTGAAAAGAGAGATGGGCCTTATTTTATATCTGGGAACAAAGCTTTCTTTTTCCACTGATTCAATGAAATAAAAACTTTTGCTTGTTTTCCTTATGGCTCTCAGGATTGATCAATTCTCTCCCTGAGTTTTTTCGGGGGATATGTGATGCTAGAAAATAACTGGCAGCCTTTTCTGTTGTGAATAAGATTAGGTGGTCCGAAGAACTAAAAGTAGGAGTGTCAAAATGTTTTCAACCTGAGAACCGTTCATGTAGAAAGTGAAGGACAAACACCATTTGAGGAAAAGACTACCCCCGCCCCTACAAGTCTCTAGGGCCGTGCGTTTCTAAACCGCTTGGTTTGCCCTAGTGGAGCCTCTGAAGGTACCATTCCTTGAAGCTACAAAAAGAGCGACAGGCTGCAAGACATTCCAAAATCAGACAAATGACTAGAGCAGAAGTTCTTAAGTTCTGCCAACAGCAGATGTAGGCACAAATTTGACCACTCCCCTCTACAGCTGGGACACTGATGTCAGGAAATAAAGACCCCGCTACCACCCTGCGACAGAGAGCATGCCAAAGTGGTTGTCCCTTCCTCCTGCTTGCTTCCTCTCTTCTCTCCCTATCCTTCTCCAGTGCAAATTAGTCTTCTTTAAAAATGCACACATGTTTGGGATGCTTCCAGATGAGGATTTTATTGTGTGATTGCCCTGCCTCAAACACAGGAGTTTTACAAGGGGCCTTCCGTTTTGTAACCCACCCATGTCTTCCCATTTCCGTTTCTTCCATCTTTTTTTTCTTACAACAACAAAGGGGGGGTAATCGGACAGAAAGATGGAATAGCTGCACCATGCCTTTGGACTGGTAGTGCTACAGATGTCAGTGTGGAAGCACGCTAAATCTCGAAGGCTCCCAAACAATTTGACTGGGTGACGATCTGGGTGGTGATATCACTATCAGTCTTATAAGACAGCTCAATCAGTCTCAGTAGATAAACTTGGGTTTTCAGGTACTACTTTTGCATTTGGCAATTGCAACTTCTCAGGAAGAGGAAGAAGATGACATTGATTTCTGTTAATTGCGCCAAATTGACTAGGTTCAAACAAAATGATTGTGGGTTGCCGTTGAAACGTGGGTTGTTGTTGAAACGTGGGTTGTGTTGTCTGAACCCAGCTGCGCTAACAAGCCATGGCTCATTAACCACAAACAACCCATGAAGAGAACACATGGTTTGCTGTTGGGTTGTGAACTGTGGGTTGTTCACCATGGTTCATTATCTCAGTTGGGTTCAGACAACACGGTAACCCACGGTTCAACAACAACCGACACTCAACCCATACTCAACCCTTGAGTGTGGGTCATCGTGTTGTCTGAACCCAGTCATTGGGTCTCAACAGAATGGGTGTTCCATTTTTTCTCTGTACAGTAGCTGGGATCTGCCAGGTCTTTCCCCCCACCAAGTTTGATATGAACTCTGTCTCCTGGCTCTGAATGTGTTAGTTCTCACACTGAAAGGTGCCAGTTATAGAAGAAATGCTCATAACTTCCTTTAGCATGGTAATCTGAACAGGCAACTTCTTTCAGGTCAGGACACTTTGGAATAGGGTTTTTCTTTTGGGTTAGAATGATTTTTTAGATTTGTTTTCCCATTACCAATTCTTCTGGCCAGCCATCAGTGGTGTTAACTTATAGCTTGAAAGAGCAGCATGTCGGTCATTCCATCTCAAGAGTTTCATTGCAGTCTGTACTGCTCTTTCTGCCTTCCCGTGTGCTGGAGGGTAGCGAGGGCTAACGGGAATATGGTGAAAGTTGTAAAAACGTCTGGAATGACTGGAATTCTGCTGCTATAAATTGAGTTGCATTGTCAGTCGTTAGTTCATCTGATATGCTAAAGCAAACATCCTAATCTTTTCCCCTTCCAAGCTGGGTTCAAGTGTTTAACAGCTTTGTGGCAGGCAGAAGTTCAACAGGTGCAGCTTTCACCCACCTGGAGCTGCAGTGATTTTATTTTATTTATGTGTTACATTTATATCCCACCTTTCACCTGGAGAGCTCAACACAGCTCTTCCAAATCGCATGAAGTGATAATTACCCTTTACTCAGCACTGGTTAGGCCTCATCTTGAGTACTGTGTCCAGTTCTGGGCACCACACTTTAAGAAGGATGTAGACAAACTGGAGAGGGTTCAGAGGAGGGCAACAAGGATGATAAAGGGACTGGAAACAAGGCCCTATGAGGAGAGACTGAAAGAACTGGGCATGTTTAACCTTCAGAAGAGGAGACTCAGGGGAGATATGATCGCACTCTTCCAGTACTTGAAGGGAGTCACACAGAGGAGGGCCAGGATCTCTTCTCGATCATCCCAGTTTTCAGGACACGGAATAATGGGCTCAAGTTACAGGAACCCAGATTCCACCTAAACATCAGGAAAAATTTCCTGACTGTCAGAGCAATAAGACAATGGAATCAACTACCTAGGGAGGTGGTGGGCTCTCCCAATCTGGAGGCATTCAAGGTGCAGCTGGACAGCCATCTGTTGGGGATGCTTTGACCTGGATTCCTGCATTGAGCAGGGGGTTGGACTCGATGGCCTTGTAGGCCCCTTCCAACTCTACTTTTCTATGATTCTACAGCATGCATGGGGTTCCCCAGAAGTCTCCCATCCAGATCTGCTTAGCTAAAGTGGCTGCATCATGTACCTTCAGACCATGCCCTAAATGTGAAATCCTGCAACCACTTAACAACATATACATATAACATCTTAAGTTATACATAAGGTTGCCAGCTTCTCTTTTCTTTTGTGGTGCAGCTCCTTTGTCTTTAGCAGCAGTGCAACATGCAGAAGAGTGATACTCTTCTTGTCGCTTCATCTTCACTGTCTGATGTTTCCAGTACTTGAGGGCAGCCATGAGTCTTTACTCAAGTGAATAGTTCCCTCTCTCTGTGATTATTTTGTATAACTAATTATGACATATGTTCTTAAGCAACCAAAGGATCAAGGTCTCATTTTCCTAGAGTTGACAGCCCAGCTATGACATCTTTCCCCAGGCTAACCTTGCTCTGAAATCTATAAACACAGCTTTGTTAATTTTAAAATACCTGTCTGCCTAGAGGATTTGTTGTTGTTGTCGTCTTTGTGTAGTAGTTTGGGGATTTAGAAAGGCAAATAAAATATAATTAGAATTATACGG
Organism: Shinisaurus crocodilurus; assembly: GCA_021292165.1. Taxonomy (NCBI): domain Eukaryota; kingdom Metazoa; phylum Chordata; class Lepidosauria; order Squamata; family Shinisauridae; genus Shinisaurus; species Shinisaurus crocodilurus. Next base: position 8,766,649 of record CM037884.1, on the reverse strand, counting down.
TCACTGCTGTGTCCTAGAATGGAACGTTACTCCAAGGAGCCGTTCTTTTGCAAGAGATAATAGGTGCTTCTACAGAGAGGGCTGCCAGCACTACCAAACAGAAGGCAATGTGCAGCTATTCCGTCTTTTAATCCTTAATGGATTTTCTGCAGTAAGAAGAGACGGAAGAAGCGGTGGGAAAACGTGGGAGGGTTACGAGCGGAAGATGATGAGATCTGGACCCCCTGTAAGATTCCGTGAATGGCACAGAGTGATGGCATGACAAAAGGCTCATCTGGAAGAACCCAATGAGGCTGAGATATTCTTAAAAAATTAAAAAAAGCCCCCCAAACAACCCCACACTCCACCATAAAGCCCTGTTACACTTTTAAAAAATTGCTTGTTCACACATTGCAGCTGGGGTGCGGAACCCTTTCCAGGCCTGTGTTACATCATGGATTACTTTCTGGGGGGCCACATGCCAGCAGTGAGTGGGGCCAAAGCCGAAAATGGGTAGCCAAAACCAGACACTTCCCCCCACCCCCACCCCCACCCCCACCCCATGCATAGCAAATAAACTTGGGAAAAGCCTCTCTTTGGCTGGCGTGGGAGGCTTTTTTCAAGCAGAAAAGGGAAGGGGCAAGGAGGAGTGCCACGGGCCAATCAAGAGGCCTCTGTGGGCCACATCTGAGCCACAGGCCACCAGTTCCCCACCCCTGCCTTGCTGGATCAGAACAAGATCCATCATTCTGTTTTCAACCATAGGTGACAGGTGCCTCTAGGTTCCCACAAGCAGGCCATGAAGGCAACAGCTCTCCCCTGTTGGTTTTCCCAGCACCTGATATTCAGAGCTAGGGTGCTACTGGATGTGGAAGCTCTATTTAGCTAGGTTTCAGTCACAAATATATAGGAATTTATACATTGGGATCTGAGTATGTTCTATAAGAAGTAGTATAAACACTGGATCTGAAAGAAAACAGCTTGGAGGCAATTATATGTTTGTTGAGAAAAGTTCCTAGGATTTGAAAAAAAAAGCCGCCACTGATTTGCAAGTGTTAAGGGAATGTTTATTTTAAAATGCTAATTTTAACCAGCATTGCAGATGCATTGCCAAAAAGCAGCAGCAACAACAGCCCAGCCAAAGGGAAATCTGATGAACGAATCAGGAGAGGTTAACACCCAGCTAGGGAACAACTCTTAATTAACTTAGGGATGAGCGACTGATTACCGGGAGCTACCAAATATTTCAGCAGCGCTGATATGTTTGTTTATTATTTTTTTAAAAAGTGTGCGGGAGGAGATGCCTGGAGTGTCATGATATAGTTTCGGTGGCATTGGACTTGATTTTATCCGGGTGGAGTCAGGCATTTCCTGTTACTATTCTGTTCTTGGTTGAGAGACAATAAAGTTCTTGTCTAGCTTCCTGACTGGTGTGCCTTCTAAGCCTTCCCTGTAATCTAGCCTTCCAGAGGGAGGCTGTTTATCTTCAGACAGTCTTGAGTTTACAACATAATGCTTTTCTTCTGCAGATTTAGGAGGTGTAGTAGAGGGATACCAGGGAATATTAGCTCACGTGGCTGCTGAGGTAGCATTCTGCGTGCTATCTCCCTGGGGCCAGGCTGTGCCTCCCATGTGTGTATTCTTGTGCATGTCTGTGTGCCTTTGATGCGAATGTGCATGTTTCATGCCGGTTGCTAACTTGTTCTTCTCTCTCTATAAGGATTCCTCTGATCTGTTGGACTCATGGCCAGTTGTCCTCACCCACATTTCCTGCATGATTTAATAAGCTGCTCTTCCACTTGGAGTGCGGGAGGTGGGGGGAGAGGGAAGATAAGCCCTTTGAAGTCCTCCTTTCTTTCTTTTGTAGCTGGAGATTATTTTCCAAAATGGGGAACAAAAAAACATGCACAGAGCTTCTGTTGCTCTGCATCTCATATAGAACATGTTGTACTACTTTTCCCTGAGCTCTGATATCTCTAAGGGGGCTTTTTCACACGCACACGCACCCTTATCTGCCTCCCCACCCCAACATGAGTAGCCAGCCAGCTACTTGACTGTAGCATTCCCACACTTTTCCTAGCAGGGCTCTTGTGTGTTTAACAACTGCACAACTCACAGAAATTCAGCAGCTGTCGCTTGCTTTCCCCATCACTGTATCTACATGGGGTGGTGGTGGTGGTGGTTTTTCAAAATAAAGAACCTTTCACCATCCATTTGTATATTTCCCCATTAATGATAAAATGCAGGATTTGTTTATGAACCCTTTGTGGCAATTCCTTGTTACGTTTACAGTGCCCTAATCCTGCTTTGTCCCATCTCAGCCAGGTGTTTTCTTTTATTTAGCAAAGTATTGCCACTAGCTCTGTTGCACTAGCTTGCAGTTATATTCTGCAGTGAGAACGCAACTATTTTGAAATGATTTTTGTATTGCACTAGAAAGATATCATGGGCTGGTGAAGAGAGAGTTGCCAACATTTCCCCCTGGTTCTGAACCTCTGCTTTTAACAGCAGCCGGGCACATACAAGTTTAGTAGGCAAAACTGTATATTATATAAACTTTTATATAAAGAAAATAAGTAAATACAGTGTTTTCTGGCATGCAGATAAAGTGATGGGGAAAGTTTAGCTTCCTTAATCTTTGTATGTTGGGCTGCTGTTGAAGGCACAGGAGCAGGAACAGTAAAAATTTGACAACCCTATCCCATCCATCAACTTACTAAGGGTGCAACCCTATGCATGTTTAGATAGAAAAAAACGACAACTCCCAGCATTCTCCAGCCAGCCATAGGATTGCGGCCTTAGCAAACCATCATTCCCTCAGGCCTTCTTCCCTGCAGTATGGATATAATGTTGGCCTACCTTACAGGACTGTTGTGTGGATTGCTGAGAGGAGGCATACAAAGTGTTTTGGTGCTTTGAAATATAACTGCTAAGTGTTATCATTCGTTTGGCAAAAAAAGAAACAAAAACACTGGGGGGGGGGAGAAGAGAACCAGTAGTGTCATGGGGCTAAGAATGATGTTAGCACCAGTGAATTAGTGCTAATCAGGTTTGGCTCCTTGCAGCATGACCCGCTGAGCTGTCCTGCTATTCCAGGTCAGGTGCTCTGACTACCGTGAGTGAAATGGATTCGGCCCTAGTTATCTTAAGGGTAGGCCAGCTTGCATTAGCTTCCAGTAATGAGATTGCTCTTTCCAGTTATCCTCCCTTCCCCAGGAGGGCTCCAAGTAACTCAGAAACATGACAGGCATCGGAGCAAGGCGAAGTCCGGCTGTCCGTGTCCAGATGGGTCGATGAATTATTCACTGGGGCTGCTGCACCAGTTTGCTTTGGAGTGCGTCTTTGGTGAGGGACACAGTGGGTTCAGCCCAGTAGCAGCTAAATTCCGATGCGCCTGTTTGAAGTGTCAGATCCCAGATGGGACAGGGCTCACTCATGTATCCATAACAGTGGAGTAGAAGTGAGCATTTTGGCATGTGCAGCTTCTCATGTCGTAAAGCTGCAACTGTGGGGAAAAACTGGGCCTGCCAAAATTCTTTAATCTCTGTAACTTTCCAGGTCGTGCTCAATTAATCTTTGAAGGCGTACTTCCCCTTAAGGCTGACAAATATCTCTGGTTTTAATAGATCACCCTTATTCCTGAGTATCAGAACTTTATGTCCGAACCCTCTGGATTCATGGAACAGGCACTGCCCTTCTCAACTGCTCTAATTTTTGAAATATTGACCAGGGATCCAATTTAGAGACTAGTTATGGAAGAAGCCAATACTGGCTATCTGGTCCCTCACGGGTTTCTTCTGTGGGCTGCAAATAAGTTACTAGGGCTGGCCCTGTAATTAGGAAGAATGAGGTACCTGCTCACAAGTGGACAATTTTTGGATGCCATTGAAGAGCAGCTGTCTGTCAGCCTTTAGTTTCTTATATATTTACCACTCTGGGGATAGGGAAGACACCATTTTGGTTTTCTATTGGATTGCTGTGGCGCTGTTATCTCTGGGGAAAGAGTGAATTGGTGAAAATTAGAATTTTTTTACATTTGATGCAATATTGATGTTTTCTCCAGATGAATTAATTCACTCACAATTTATAATATATTTGGCATTTTTGCCTTATTCAATTGACCGGCACGCCACTGAAAATTTATAATATTCAGGAAGTGAAACTTTTTTCTTATGATACCAGTTTTCATAGTATGTTATATACATACGTAATTAAAAAGAGTGGTCTATATAGCTCCTGAGGAAAACTATTTCTAGTTGTTATGGTAACTCACTGGGGTTCCATTGTTTGATATGATACTGATATGTTTGCTATTATGTATATGTATTGGAATTGGTTGGTATGTTTGATATGAGATTGATATGTTGATAAGATGTATATGCATTGGAAATATTTACTTTTATTTATTATATTTATACCCTGCCTTTTTTCCTGCAAGGAACCCAAGGCGGCTTACATAATTCTCCTCCTTCTCTCCATTTTATCCTCACAACAACCCTGTGAGGTAGGTTAGGCTGAGAGTCAGTGACTGGCCCAAAGTCACCCAGTGAGTTTCATGGCTGAGCGGGGACTAGAACCCGGATCTCCCGGGTCCCAATCGAACACTCTAACCACTACGCCACACGGGCTCTCAGAGAATTACTTCCTCTGTAATTCGGGGTGCATAGTCAATTGTGCCTTATTTGTTTATACATATGTTTATAAACCACTATAAATTTACTTCTTTTATATAATGTATTGATTAAGTACAGTTCTGTAGTGTCCCTTGCATCTTGTGAGTGTTTTTTGTTGAGTTGTAACTGGGGGGTCCTGTCTTTTCCGTTTTGTAGTTTCTGTTTGAGGCATCAAATATTTTCAGCCACCTCTGGTATTTATTGATAGCACTTTATTGCTGGACGTGACCATGTTCAGAGAGCCGGTACAGACAATCGGGCTACTTCAGGGCTAGCTCTCTCACCTTGGGTTAACTTGATTGTCTGAACCAACATGCTGTCAAGTGGCAAGAGGATTATTTTTTTTACCACACAACCAGTGCAGCCATGGTTTTTATGGGTCTGTGACAGCACAATAAATATTGATTGAGCAGACATGTAGTAAAATGTGTGGTCTCCTGTATCTACTCAAAAGAGGCACCGATTTGAGGACCTTTTCCTCACAGACACACACAGGGCATGCTGAGGTCTCCTCAGCCCGATCTCTGAAATGGCTAAAATCTCCCACACGCTCTGTGAGGCGGAAGTGACGTTTGTGATCAAACCCCAGATAGAGGGCTCCATTGTTGTCAGTTCCTTGACCAAGAAAGGCACTGGCGGGCATAGGGCAGCCTTTTGTGTTCGATAGAGTAAGCGCTAGGGGAAAGAACATGTTGACCCTTAAAAGCCTCGCAGCTGGGGAGGCTTCAGAGGAAACTGAAGGCGGGGAGAGACCCACATTCCCAGCTGCGTGCATCTCCCGTCAAGACAGATGTGTCAGGTCTTATGTGGTGGCTTCACAGTGTTGAGGCTCCTGCTGGATTAGGAGCAGAGCAGCGTCCCGAAGGGTAGCAATCCTTCCCAGTGTGAACAGCAGTCGAAGTTTAGACTGAGCCTGCCCCGTACAGAGCATTTAAAATGTGGATCTAATGCAGATTTATCTATGAATTTCATGGACTGAGAGGGTGACCAACAAAGAAGTTAAAGAGAATGTATAAAGATCATTATAGGACACATAAAATGCAGAAGACTGGAATATTTTGGTCATATAATGAGAAATGAAAAATATAGACTGTTGCAGCTGATTATACAAGGGAAAATAAATGGGAAAAGAAGTGCAGGAAGGAGGAGGAAGTCTTGGCTGAAAAACCTTAAAGTATGGTTTGGGGGCAATACAGCATCATTTTTTAGAGTGGCCATATCTAGGACTGTTTAGCCATGATGATGTCCAACCTATGGTAAGAGAGGTATGAGAAGAGGATGATTTATGAAAATATGTATATCCTGCACGTTCCATTCCCAATCAGGGACCATCCAAAATGGTTCAGCTGCTCGTTCCCAATTGCCCCATCTTGGCTTGTTTTATGGCCCGCAGCAGCTGGGGTGCATAAAATAGGGAGGCCTCTAGGCCAAACATGTTCACGAGCAGCCCTCTGTTCCATCTCTGTGAGTGACTCAGTAGGCCAAGCCAACATTGCTCTCCCTTCAGTGCTTGCTCATTTCATAACACGGCCAGCTTAATAATTAGTTGCCGACTAGAGATGTGCATGGGTATTTAGAATTAGCTATTGGCTAGCTGACTGTAGTGCTCATGGGGATTTTCTGATATTTCCCCCTTGGCATTTGTACATTTGGGTCAGAACCATTAGTATTGGGGTAGATTTGCTGCAGTGTGGGGTGCAGACAGAGTATCCGTGGGAAAAGGGGCCTCTAATGGTGAAATCGTAGGGAGCATTTGGCACATTCAGAAAATACTTGGCTAAAAATAGCAGGAGAGAGCGAGGGGAGAAGAAGCTTGAGGATTAGAAGAATTTGTCTTCTTTGCTAAGTGCACGGTTTTGACTCTGCTTTGGTGAGACTGCATTTAACTCCTTTCATGCCAGGCTAGTTATGGGATTTCCGGCGGAGAACCCAGCCCTAATTTTGGGAGGGTTGGCTGGTCCTCAGTCTCTTAAGTAGGAAATGAAGACGTTTCCATAAGTTATTTCAGCTGGAAAGCTGATTTTGTTCCCTAACCATTTGCAAGGCCCCGCCTTTCCCTATCGTTGATGTTCCTATCATTGATTCTTCTGTTGGCTTTCTGGTTCTTGGCATGAATAGCTGATTTTCCAGGGAGCAAAGAGCCCAGAAAATATCTGGGCAGATTTTTTAAATTAGTGATCAGAGCTGTAGATGCTCAGTCCTTAGAAAAAAAGATTTAAACTAGTAGAATTTCTGCCAAGGAAATCCAAATCCTTTATTTTTCATTGTAGGAATTAAGAACTGGAAAGGTGGATATTTAATTGGGATGATCCAGTGGACACATCCCCACACGTAGAACACTGGCAAGGAGTTTTCGGGGAGGAGCAGAGTCATATGAACAACACTTGCTAATACAGACACAAGTTTGTCACCTCCATTGAGAACTCCACTGGGCTTACAGAAGACAATGCAGGCATTCAGTCTGATCACATGGGTGCTAAAAGGGGCGTGGCGTGGCTGTGCACACAAGCCCAGCCCCAACTTTCCCATCTGCTGAGCCCCTAACCTTCCCGTGTTGAAGGGGAAGGTCTGAAGGAGGCTTCTACTTGCATCTGTTTGAACGCAAGTAGAAGCCCCCGTGCTATCGGGAACCCTGCTTTATCAGGGTTATTTGCATTCAAGTAAATGCATCCCCTCTACACTTTTAATTTTTTGTTTTATTTATTTATTTATTATATTTATATCCTGCCTTTTTTCCTGCAAGGAACCCTAGGTGGCTGGCATAATCTTCCTCCTCTCCATTTTATCCTCACAACAACCCTGCGAGGGAGGTTAGGCTGAGAGTCTGTGACTGGCCCAAAGTCACCCAGGGAGCTTCATGGCTGAGTGGGGACTAGAACCCGGATCTCCCAAGTCCCAGCCCAACACTCTAACCACTGGACCACTCTGGTCAGAATGGATAAGGGGGAATAAAAAAACACACGATGTAAGCATTTCTTGATAAGCCAAGCTACGTTTCTCAGTTGCATCTCATGCCTCCTTAGGGTGAAAATATTCCAGCAAGGATGAGCAGGTAATACATTAACACACATTGGTCTTCAACTGGTGGGACGCAAGCTATGACTTGGGTGGGGTGAATTAGTTGAAGGCAGCCTTATCTGTCCTTCGGAGAGGAAGGAGGAGAACAAAAAAAGGGGTATAGTTTTAAAAGCAAATCACAACATTGATGCATTTACCTGGGATTTTGGAGGGAACCATAACTTGGAAAGACAGGAGGACAGCTGCCCGTTGAAACCTGGCGACTCACTTTGTCCCTTTAAAACTACAGATTAAGAGGGAGATGCAGCTTCTCCTATCTATTAATCTGTCCTGCTCACTCCCTAACCTGCTGTAGTGAGCAGAATTAGTGTGGAAGGGGGAGAGGAAAGCCCTGGGAAAGAACCACCAGCAGCAGAAGCTGTTGCTGCTGCTGCGTCCCTCCCCTTTAATTGACAGCTTTAAATACCCAGAGTGAATCTCTAGTTTGCAACATATGCAGATCATATGTTAGAGTTAAAGTAAAATAATATATAAAATGTTTAAAAGTCTGGAAGGTCTCCTAAAAGGCCTTTCTAAAAGCAAACGTGCGTTTCTGATTCTTGGCAGTATGTTTTGTAGCTTGCATTTTACATTAAGGCTTGCAGGTGGGTGCTCTGCAAAAGCAACACCTTTTCGCTCTTCCGTCGCTGTGATGGGGAAATAAGGATTCAGCAGATTAGTGTGTGTGTGTGTGTGAGGCATAAGAATCGGGGATTATAGGTTGAAAATTTTAGTGTCTCTTCGTTATTGCTTGGTACTCAGGCGCACGCTAACGAATATTGAAAAGCCAGATGCTGCTAAGCGTACAGGATTATTGTCCTTGAACTAAAGACACTTTCCTTTTGCATTTCACAATGTGTGGGAGAGTTTCTTTATCCTGGCCTTATCCTGGGAGGTGCTGGTACTACATGCCAGTTTAGAAACTAGATTGTATTTGACCCTTCAGAATTCTGAAGCACACAAATGGCAGGAGTCTGTTCTAGGCAGGGAGGACGGAGAGCAAGTTCACACATGCACGTTGCTTGATATCTCTGTCCTACATTTGACGGCTGGCAGCTGAATGCATAAACTTACTTTCGCTGAAAATTATTGCTTGGGAAGTGATATGAGAGTTCAGTCTGTGGTGTTTGATCTGTGATGGCTCACTCACACATGCAAGCTGCCACTTGATGCTGCAAGCCCACAAGGGATGGACTCACATGTGTGAACCAGCGAAAAGGGCAGGGTAAAGTCTAGGGCCTTGGCAGAGAGGGAAAGGTGTCATAATTATCTTTGTGAGGACGAGGACACTGGTATTCTGAAAAGGAGCCTCTGTTATATTCTTCAGGGCTTGGGAGCACATTCCTAATTATGCATATAATATTTTTCCAAGCACTGGTCCATTAAGCACAACTGGGTCCCTTCCTGCCCATCTCAAGTGTGCCCCAAACTGCCGCTCACCTGGTCTTTTCTCCTGAAACAGCAGTTTCCTTTTCCTGATCACAGCTGGTGAGCACTTTTTCAGAGTGCAAGAGGAACCAATGGGCCCTGGAAAGGAAAAGTTGGGAGATGATGCGTTTGTGTGTGATTTAAAAATCTGGGGGAAATCCATTGTTTCGGTTGAGCTTCCTGTCCTGACCTGCTTTCCACCAACAACCCTATCAGGCATGGCTAGGTTCAGGGAGGAAAGGGGGCAGTAATAATTTAAAAACACACACAGAGAGAGAGAGAGACAGCAGACAATGCAAAATGTGCTGATGGAGCTGTTCCTGCTTGCAATGAGTCACAGCAGGCAGAGAGTCAAATGAGAGCTGGTGACCAGAGCTGGGAGAAAGAGCGAGGAGACTTGAGCTCAGCGAGGTTTTCCAGGTTCCACCTCAAAGCTTGTTCCCCTTCATGATTGCAAGCTCCCCCCCCCGCCCAAGAATGAGAAACATGTGCATTTGGGTGCGCATTTTCTAAATAAATCCCGCTTAGGGATTTTATTTAGTGGTATATAAGCATCACAAATAAATAAAGTGCACACCCAAATGCATACTCCCCCCCCCCCGACTAAAGCATGAACATGTGCATTTCCCCAAAAGGCACATTTTTAAAGTGTGCATTTTTTTTTCTAAAGTACGCCATTTTGAGAATGAGTATCGCAAATTTGGAAAAAAAGTGCGCTCACATTCAGGGGTGCAGACGGGGCAAATTCTGGTCTTAAAAGAGCCAATGTGGCGTAGTGGTTAGAGTGTTGGACTGGGACTCAGGAGATCCGGGTTCTAGTCCCCGCTTGGCCATGAAACTCACTGGGTGATTTTGGGCCAGTCACTGACTCTCAGCCTAACCTACCTCACAGGGTTGTTGTGAGGATAAAGTGGAGAGAAGGAGGATTATGTAAGCCGCCTTGGGTTCCTTGAAGGAAAAAAGACGGGGTATAAATATAATAAATAAATAAATAAATAAACAAAATTCTCGTACCTCCTGCCTGGTGACCAGGGCTGTTTCCTGCCTGCGGTGTTTGCGGGGTTCCAGGGGAAACAGGCAGGCCACAGTTGGAGATCTCTGAATATTGGAGGAACGATTAACAGTGGAGGCCTAGCGGGCCCTTGGTCAGCTCCAGCAAGGCACCTCTTATGTTCTTGTGTGAGAAGGGAGGAACGGGAGATGTGCACAGTGGAGTGGAGGAAGATGTGACAAACTTTTAGCTTCTCGCTCGGCACGTTCTTGCCCTCCCTAATTGTCTGTGTTTCTCACCATGTGTTGGCACATTTGATTTGTTAGGCAGGAGGCTGTACGCAGTCCTCGGCTTCCCCATAGCCAAGCAGCACGAAGTGCACAGCTGATCGCGTCCTGCTGCTCAACGTGGGTGGTGGTTTTTTTTTTTTTTTAAATCTTGCAAGTGTGGGTGTTCTGTACTTGCACCGAATATGGCTGACTGATGCGGGTGTTTCCGCAAAGCTGCCGGGCTGCAGCAGCAGGAGGAGAGCTTTTTATAGCTGCTTATCAGCTTCTGCGCAGCGGTCCTCTGTTTCCCAGACTTTGGCTTAAAATTAGGCACAGATCCCAAGGAGGTCTGTTATTTCATGAGTGGTGTTCCTTTGCTCTTGCTGGGCAAGGGGCCATTTGACCTGCAGTGAGAATTTCTCGTCCTTGTGGGGGGCCTTTGAACTGGGCGCTTCTCATGGATCAGATGTGCAAAACCATGTTGATTCAAACTCTTTCTGTAACATTTTCAGGGCTCTGAAGTCGTTTGGGTGGCTTTGAACATGTTGGTTGGATGCCGGAGTGCACACATAAGCACCAGAGAGGATATATTTTGTGGAACTCAAGACCTGTGCCTTCAGAGATTTAAAAAAAAAAAAATGGATGTAGGAATAGCTCTGCTGGATCAAAGAAAGGGCTGGTGTAGTCTAGCATCTTGATTCTAGCAGAGGACAGCTGGGAAGCTCACAAGCAGTGTATAAAGGCAACAGGCCTCTTCTGTTAGTCCCTTTCATATTCAGAGTTATACTACCCCAGCCTGGAAGTTCTATTCAGCTATTATGGCTAATAGCTGTTGATAGACTAAAGTCTTCTAAGCCGTAAATACACACTTCATGAGTAAACAGGTTTGCATATGGTCCTGTCAGACTCTCTGTGCAAATAAGTCAATAACAGTTATTCAGCCAGAATGTTTATTTTACTAGACACAATATATTATTTACATTAGACTTGCAGCCTAGAAGAAAGAAAACCCCAGTGCTTCCCTGCCTGGTGGCATGCAAGAGATTTTTTATTTACCATACACCCTGGCAAGTGGCTGTTTACTAATCTGGGGCATGTGCATTCTGCGTGCCTGTGATCATACCGGACAAGTGTGAAATCCGACAACTGGTGCAGAACGCAGCGTCCTCTAAACTGGTGTAACGCTGGCAATCTCTTAACCATGACGAAAAGATCAAGAGTGGGTCACAGCCTTGCGTGTTCCCCCACTCCCTTCTTCTGCATGAATTTCCCCCCACCTTTCTTATGTCCGTATTAACCGTTGGTGAAGTATTATATCTGAAGCACCACTAACTGGGGTTAGCGTAATTAATTAATTACTTAATTAATTAATATCCTGCCTTTCCTCCAAGGAGCTCAAGGCAGCATACATGACCCACCCCCCCATTTTATCCCCACAACAACCCTGTAAGGTAGGTTAGACTGAAAGTTGGTGACTGGGCCAAGGTCACCCAGCAAGTTTCCTGGCTGTGGGGATTGGAATCTGGGTTTCCTTGATCCTAGACTGTCTTCCGCAACCTGCATCCCCCCCCATCATCCCTGACCATTGGCCATGCTGGCTGGGATTGATGGGAGTTGTTGGTCAAAACACCAGGAGGGACCCAGGCTGGAGGTTGGCGTGCCAGGCTGCTGGAACGTAGGTGGTGCCGGCTGGGATGCAGGCAGGGCCATTCTGCTGAACGATTTAATTGAATTTCAGCTGCGGTGCCGCACGAGAGTGAGTAGACAGATCCAAGCATGAGGGGACAAGTTGTATGGCCGTGCATACAAGCGCTCATGATGCCACAGGGTGCTTGTCGGAGCAGGCTGTCACAAAAACAGTGATGTGCACAAGACTCCTGCTTGACACGGCCTGCGCACCTCGATTTGTATTGCTCACCCTCGCTGAAAGGTGCTCATGCAGTGTGAGGAACAGCAAGGAGAAGAGCCATGAGGCATGATAAGACACAGGGGCAGGGCTAGGTATGGAAAAGATCTGGGGCTCAGGCCCTCAGCCCTCCCCCTCCCCCATGCTCAAATTTGCATGTGCTAATTTACAGATGCTCTAAAGTCGCTCTCTTTGGGTCTTTAAAGGACCCTGTCTCCTAAGGACAGCCCTATTTGTAAACAGGGATGTATGGAGAGGGGAGAGGAGGGCATTTGATGTCAGAAAGAAACCCCAGGTAGAAAGATTCAAGGCAGAGGGGGCAGCAGGAGGTGAAGCACGTGGGCCAAAAGCCAGCTAATCCAGGGGGATCAGATGCAACAGAGATCATCAGGGCCCCTGTAGCTTTAATTCAACAAGTGCCCATGGACAGCAGGGTGGTGGGGCAGAGGGCCTCCCAGAGATTTGGGGCTCCAAATGAAAGATTTGGGGCTCCAACCCTCCAACACCACCTCTGCAAGGCATGTGGGCAATCCTATTGCTCTGTCACACCTAGACGGAGTGATGTGAGTTTCTTGCCTCAGAGGTGTTCAGGCAAAGACTGGTCTGGCTAGGATGCTCTAGACTAGAGAGGGTTTCTGGTGTTCTGCAAGTGTGTGAGCAATCAATAGAATGGGTAAGAGGTAGAGAGCATCCTAAAAGATTACCAGGGGGTCAGCCATGTTAGTCTATTGCAGCAAAAACAACAAAGCGTTTTGAGGCATGTTAAAGACTAAAAAACTTTTGTGGACTGTAGTCCATTTAATCAAAAAGCTTATTCCATAATAAATTTGTTAGTCTTTATGGTGCCAGAAAGGTTGTTTTGGCTTAAATGTTTAGCCACTTCTCCGCCCCCCTCCCTTTTTAAAGCAGATTTCTTTGTCACTGTGTTGTTAAGTTTAAAAATCCAGGGTGGGAGCTGACCCGTGTTTCCCATGAGGCTTTCCTGCTGTACTGCCCAAAGCTCGGGTTTACTCATTCCTTGTGGCTATTAGAAAAATAATATATCATTTCCAGAGGGGAAGTCATGTTAATTTGTTGAAGCAAAAATTAAGAAGAGACTTGTGGCATCCAGAAGATTAACAAATGGTAACACACCTTCAGCATATACTTTGCTTCTGTACAAAAAACCCGGAAAATGCCACAATGCACGAACCTCAGGAGTGGTACCCTCAACTCTCACAGTAGGATTGTTACGAATCATTCAACCGAAAAGCAAATGTATGCAAAATTGCTTCAAGTTGTAGAATTCAGCTTTTTGGGTTTTCACGGTGAAGTTTTTTTTGGGGGAAGCACTGAGTACACAGAGCTGAATCTATGAGAGCGAGACGTAGTTCCTATTGTGGTGGTACCTTTGGACTGTACCACTCTGAACTACAGGTGAGGGCTTACACCAGCCTTCCCCAAGCTGGTGGTCTCCAGATGTGTTAGACTACAACTCCCAGCATCCCGCAGCCAGCTGACTTATACAATGGAATGCTCCCCCACACAAAAATGTTAAAAAATGTCCTGCATATAGAAAAAGTAGCATATGGTCTCTGTCTCCTTTTATTTATTTATTTATTTATTTCTTATATTTATTAATCGCCCATCTGGCCGGCCACCCGGGGCAATGTACAATTAAAATGATACAATAAAACAAGACAATAAAATATAATTAAAACAGTATTAAAAAATTCTTTTAAAATCCTAACCCACCCCATATTCCCGCCTGAACAGCCATGTTTTTAATGCATGGCGGAAGCTCATCACGGAGGAGGCATGGCGAAGGTCATTAGGGAGGGAGTTCCATAATGTGGGGGCTGCCACAGAGAAGGCCCTCTTCCTAGTCCCCACCAGCCTGGCTGCTCTGGCTGATGGGATAAGGAGAAGGCCGTCCGTGGCAGATCTTGTTAAGCGGCCTTCTTGATGTTGCTGGAGGCGCTCCTTGAGATAAGCTGGACCGGAGCCGTGTAGGGTTTTAAAGGTCAAAACCAACACCTTGAATTCGGCTCGGCAAGCAACTGGTAGCCAGTGCAACTCATTAAGCACTGGTGTGATGTGATCATGCCGGTGGCTGCCCTTAATCAGGCGAGCCGCCGCGTTCTGTACCAGCTGAAGCTTCCGAACCGTCTTCCAGGGTAACCCCACGTAGAGTGCATTACAGAGGAGACCAAGGCATGAACCTTGTCTTGGATACCCTGAGAAGGAGGCTAAAGCCCTGAAACTTTTGGTCAAATCTAGAAACCTGGCAACTCTACTCCCTCCCTAATTTACCTCACAGGGTTGTTGTGAAGAAAAAATGGATAGAAGTAGGGACCCAGATAGGCCATCTTGAGCTTTTTTGGAGGTCACATACAATATAGATATGATTGGCTTGATAAACATGTACTAGAGCTTCCTTTTCCTAACCCGGTGCCCTCGGGATGTGTTGTACTACAACTCCCATTGGTCATGCTGGCAGGGGATGATGGGTGTTGTACTAAAGTATCACTATTTTCTAATTTGGATTTTGCCACGGATTCACCACCACCGTGTGGCAAGTTGCTTGAACTCTGTAAAGCGCTATATATGCTATTATCTTTGTGTCAGAAAAGCAAGTGTTGACCTGGCAGCCTCTGGATGGGACATGAAGAAAAGGGTGGACAAAATGACCTCCATCTTTCGCATGGCCTCCATGGCAGCGTCTTCGTAGAAGTGTCAAGAAGAGCGACGACACGGCCCTTTTCACTTTAGGACCACGCGCATAAACCCTTCTCAGGCCAAGCATCAACACTTGAAAACCTGAGGGGAGGGTCAAATGAAACCTTTCCTCTACTAATGAGGGGAAAGATTAATGCTGGTTATTAAGGATCTAGCTTAAATTTATGATGCTGTTGGTACCAAGGTATGTGTGTAGATTTAAAAGTAAAGCAGGTAATAACGCCAAGCTGACACGTAGGATTTTGGTAGTTAGCAAAATAAAAATAAGTTTATTTTAATTATCAAAATCTTAGTTACAGAAAATAAACCTGCCTACACCAAACACTTTATAACTAACCTAACTCCCAACTCTCCCCACACACTACAAGCACTCTCCCATATCACACTAACTCCAACCACCTAAAACTCTCAACCCAACTCCACACTCCCCTAACACGACTCACTAAAACTCGACTCACTGACATAAAACCTAACCCACTGACATAAAAACTAACTCACTGCCTTAACTCAACCTAACCACTGACACAAAGCCTAACTGACTCAGACATCACTCAAACACTCCTTATATACTCCTCCCCCCACCCTTTCCAAGACATCACAAACCACACCCACTCAGTTCAACATTCTAGACACTCTAAACATACTAATGCAGACATACATCAGGGAACTGAATTGTGGGGTTACGTCACAGACCTCCATCTTTCGCATGGCCTCCATGGCAGCGTCTTCGTAGAAGTGTCGAGAAGAGTTCAGAGGGATTTTCCTCTGCTGACTCCATGGCTTCGTTTTGGCTAGTTCTTTTAATGCCTTGGGGTTTTGCTGGGATTAGCGAGATGTATTTACCTCGGAAAGGGGATAAAAGAAAGAAAGAAACAGATTCTCTTAAGTGGTAGATTGGAAGCAAATCTGAAGGAATGAAAGGGCAAAAGGCCTCCTTCTCCAGCTTCTGTGTGTCCTGGTTCCTGTTTTTGTTAAGCCTGGATACGCAGAGCGGGCCTGCTGCTTTGCCTCCCTTTAGTAACTAATGTAAATATTTCTTACATTTATATTACTCCTTTTCTCCCATGATGGAACGCAATGCAGCATACAACCCATCCAGGTTGCTGACCAGTTCTAGACTTGCTTAGCTTTAGCAAGGTGACTGCAGACCATGCCGTAGGATAGCCTTCCCCAACCTAGTGGTGCCCTCCAGATGTTTTGGACTACAGCTCCGAGCGTTTCTGACTATTGGCCATACTGGCTGGGAGTGTTGGGAGTTGGAAGTCCAAAACATCTGCAAGACACCAAGTTGGGGGAAGCTGCTTTAACTCTTTTCTTGGGGTAGGGGTTGCCACCATTTCTTATGTGCCAAAGCTCTGTGTATAAAACAACTGTCCCAGCTGTCTGACAGGCAGAAAATCAACAGGTAACACTTCTTTAGCCTAGAGATAGGGAATGAAAACAGCTTTGCTTGTTAAGGATCTGCACAGAATCTCTGCCCGTAAAGGTGGCTGCAGTCTTAACTCAGTGTGACTTAATACAACCATAAAGGACATGAATAATCACTATGTTGTAAACTTTCCCTGTCATACTCTCCTGGTGAATCTGTTTCGTCAATGTATCCCCTATCTAGCCAGTTTTTATTTAATCATGTCGTGAAAAATAACAACCATCACCCCAACCTTTCTAAATATAAATCTGACTAGGTGATTAAATCAAGTTTTGCTGCCCTCAAGTAAGGGTTTTTTTGGGGCGGGAGTTGGGAAGGAGAAGAAACATTGCCGTGGAGGGCTTCAAACCATTGCTTCCAGAACAGTAGCGACTGATGAGCCTTGCTTGTTTCTTAACCCTGCCTCTTGTTTGTTTTTGTAGGGTACCAAATCTTGGCTGTAGAGCTGATATCCACCAACATGAATCCCGTGGTGCAGGAATTTCAGCGTAAGTGTGACTGGGTAGAGGAATGTAGGAAGGCTGCCCTATACCATCTCGAGCAAGGCTTCTATGCCTTTAATAGGCACTACATAAATGTTACAACTACTGCTACTATAATCCTCATCACCAGAAGAGAAAGGCACTAAAGGAATCTTGCCTTATCTCCCATCTCCCCCCCCCCCCATATGTTGGCTTTCGATGTGTCAGTTCCCTACTTTGGATGTGTCAGTTTTTCTCTCCCACAGAAGAAATGCAGGGTTGGGGCTGAGAATTTACCCCCTTGAAATCTGTGATTCTGTTAGAGATGTCCTGCCCTTGCTCTGGGGAGATAACAGTATCCTCATCTCCATCTTTGCCCTTGAGCCAGGCCTTTTGGAAGGAATTGTCCTGAGGAACCAGGCAAATGTTTTTGTCTGCAGTGTCTTCGTTTCTCCCAGTGGTTACTGTCTGTGTTGGCCGCTCTTTTTGCTGGCTTGGGTCCATCTTCTCCCTTCCAGCACTTTCTGGAGCCAAGCAATTTTTTCTCTGCTTGGGAGGTGGAGCAAAGGCAAAGTCCTTGGCCTTCTTAGGGCGAGACTTCCCCCAGAAGGCTGGGATTCTTAATCTGCAATTGTGTGTGTGTTTCTGCTGCAGGTGCTGAACTTTCCTGCATCATTGCCAACACCAAGACAGCCAATCCCAGGATTGAGTGGAAGAAAATTGGGAGCAAGGAAACCACCTACGTGTATTTCAACAACAAGATGCAGGGTAGGAAATGCTTGCCACTCTCTCTTCTTGGGGCTTCGTTTTCGCCTTGGATTCCCCAGGAATCAGGAGCCATTTTTTGGCAGATGCCAGAGGTGATTGGGTGCCTAGTTTTTTTGTGGTTTTTGTGTCCCTGCTTAAGTCTGTGCGATCACTGCAGTGAAATCTAGGAAGCCTGGGGGATTAACTAGGTTTTCCAATGGACAGGATGTCTTACGTTGCTTTCCTTCCATGCTTCTCTTCCACCTCTCTCCAGGAGATTGGGCTAACCGTGCACAGCTCCACAGCAGAACGTCGCTGTTCATCTACAATGTGACCCGTGCAGATAAAGGCTTGTACCGGTGCGAGGTGGCGGCGCATGAAGACACACGTATTGGAGCAGAGCTCAACATCAACCTGACAGTTCATGGTACATGCTTAGATACTCTCACATTATGCAAGTACGCTCTGCCTGGATGCCTCTTGCAGATTGCCACTTGGCCCCTGAGCAGAGAACTGACCTAATACCAGGGCAGACCACTGGTCCATTTAGCCCACATTAAATAGCAGAAGCTTCACAAACTCTGGCTAGCTTGAAACCAGGGTTTGAAGCTGGTTTCTTTTGAAACTGACCAGAGTTTGTTATAAACCACTATTTCTGCTCTGGATAACACAACAAGCCAAGATATAGGGAAAGTGAAACAAAAGGTGCCAAAATCCTCCTTCCAAGTGCATGGGAGGGGGAGAGGGGAGGGGAGAGCACATGAACCCAAAGCTTGCAGCAGATCCTTCCTACTCATGAACGTCGCACTAAACCATGTTTAACACAGGGGGAGGCAGCCTTGGCAGGTTTGAGCGCCATTTTTGCCCACCAGACACCCAGTGTGGGCTGCACTCCTGCCACCGGTGCTTCATGGAATTCCACAAGGAACTGGTGATGGTGGCAAGGGAATCACCGATTTGCCACCAATTTTGCGGGGGCAAACTGCTATGAGCCACTAGAAATACCAAATTTAGCTTGAAAACAAGCTAAAATTGGCCATTACAGTAGTACCTTGGATTACGAGCATAATTCGTTCCGGAACCATGCTCATAATCCAAAAAACTCGCATATCGAAGCGAGTTTCCCCATTAGAAATAATGGGAACTCAGATGATTCGTTCCACAACCATTTAATCTCTGCTTTGCCAGCTCCCTGGCAGGGAGCCCCATGGAGGGAGCCGGCAAAGCAGTGATTAAATGCTTGTGGAATGAATTCCTGGGAGCCGGCACCGCAGCGCGAGGCACCTGCAGAGCAAGCGGCTGCGCTGCGCCACACCTCCACTCGCTCTGCGGGCGCCTCCCGCGCTGCCGTGCCGGCTCCCAGGCAGGGAAGCAGCAGCGCGAGGCGCCAGCAGAGCGAGTGGCTGCACCTGGCCTCCACGGCTCCCTGCCAGGGAGCTGGCAAAGCACTGCCAGCTCCCTGGCAGGGAGCTGCATGGAGGCGCTCCCACCGCTCCCTACCTTTTTTCCAGTGGAGGCTCGCTGAGGGGAGGGGAGCCGCCCACGCTGCCATACCCGGTCCCATCACATCCTGAAGCGGCTCCCTTTTCTTTTCCATGCGGCTCCCTTTTCTTTTCCAGCGGCGGCTCTGGTCTCCTCAGCGAGCCGCCCGCGCTGCCATCGCCGGTCCCGTCGCGTCATCTCCCCCCGGAAGTGTACGCAACGGGACTGGCGATGGCGGTGCGGGCGGCTTCACTGAGGGGAGGCGCGCCGCTGCTGGAAAAGAAAAGGGAGCCACATGCAGAAGAAAAGGGACCCGCTTTTCCAGCAGCGGCTCGCCTCTCCGCAGCAAGCCGCCCGCTGCCGCCGGTCCCGTCGCATCACTTCCGGATGCGACGGGACCGCCGATGGCAGCGCGGGCGGCTCGCTGAGGAGAGCAGAGCCACCGCTGGAAAAGAAAAGGGAGCCGCTTCAGGATGCGATGGGACCGGGTATGGCAGCGTGGGCGGCTCGCCTCCCCTCAGTGAGCCTCCGCTGGAAAAGAAAAGGTAGGGAGCAGTGGGAGTGCCTCCACGCAGCTCCCTGCCATGGAGCTGGCAGTGCTTTGCCGGCTCCCTGGCAGGGAGCCGTGGAGGCCAGGCGCGGCCGCTTGCTCTGCGCCGGCTCCCGGGGCGGCTCCACGCGGCAGCGAGTAACCCGGTGTGCTCGTTTTGCAAGACCTCGCTCGTTTAGCAAGTCAAAATTTTTGCAAAACTTTTGCTCGTCTTTCAAAATGCTCGCACACCGGGTTACTCGTAATCCAAGGGATTACTGTATACTGTTCCACAGTGGTTTGCTGCTGACTTTCTGGGTCAAATCATTGAGTTTTTGGCGGTCGGCTATAAAGGGCCAACTTGATATGATGCATGCAACTGGTTACACAGCACAGAGTGAGGCCTACAACTCTGGCCACTTTTTGCCATGCTGTGTGTGTTTAATTATTACATTTCTATGCCGCCCAATATCCAAAGCACTCTGAGCGGTTCACGAATCAAATCTTAAGACCATAAAATACAATAGCATAATATAACATAATATAAAAGTATTTTAAACAGGATAAAACTAGAGTGAAAACCAAAGTACGGTAAACACCAGCGACAGTTCAAGGATCTGAAAATATACTAATGCCATTTTTGTTTTTTTAAAAAACCCACAACAACCCTGAAAGATTAAAAAACCAGGGAAAATCAAAAGGTCTTCAATTGGCACCAAAAAGACAACAATGAAGGCAAACCAGGGTGCCATCACGGAAAAGGCCCTCTTCTTAGTAACCAACTGTCTCACTTCATTGAACATATGTACCTGCCCGGACACTAAGATCTTCCTCAGCGGATCCTTCTCCGAGAGCCCCTGCCAAAGGAAGTGAGGCAGGTGGCTACTAGGAGGAGTGCCTTTTCTGCTGTGGCACCCCAGTTATGGAATGAGCTCCCCAAAGAGGTTCGCCTGGCACCTACTTTGTATTCTTTCCGGCGCCAGGTGAAGACCTTTCTGTTCTCCCAGGCATTTTAATCATTTTAATCTTGTAATTGTTTTTAATTCCGTTATTGTAACTGCTGCTGCTAGCTCTGCTGTTTGTTTTTAATCTGTGTTTTTAAATTTTATATTTTATATTGTATTTTATGATTTTAACTGTTGTAAACCGCCCAGAGAGCTTCGGCTATTGGGCGGTATAAAAATGTATTAAATAAATAAATAAATAAATAAACATGACCTTAAGGTCCAGGCAGATATATATGGGAGGAGCTAATCCTTCAGATAACTAAGCCCCAAGCCATTTAGGGCTTTAAAAGTTAATACCCGCAGTTTGAACTGGGCCTGGAAATGGACTGGAAGCCAGTGCAGATCACAAAGCACTTAATATGATCATATTGGCTAGTCCCTGTTAAAAATCTCTCCGCCCTATTTGGCACCAGCTGAAGTTTCTGGAAGGCAGCCCCATGTATAATGCATTGCAGTAATCCAGACGGGGGTTTACCAGAGCATGGATAAGTGTAACTAGGTTATCTTTGCCCAGATAGGGTCGTAGTTGGTATTGTAGTCTAAACTGATAAAATGTGTTCTGTACCACCGAGGCCACATGTGCCTCCAGTTACAATGCTGCATCCAAGAACAACCCCACAATATGGACCTTATCCTTTAGGGCAGGGATAGGCAATGTGGTGCCTGCAAGCACAAATACAGGCCTGTGGCTCACACTGGCTCAGCTTGTCTGAGTGTGGAAAGCTAAGCAGGGTCAGGCCTGTTTATTACTTGGATGGGAGGCCCCTCCTCTAGTTTCCTGCATTGAGCAGGGGGTTGGACTCGATGGCCTTGTAGGCCCCTTCCAACTCTATGATCCTATGATATCCTATGACACTTTTCTTGGCACCCACAAAGGAGACTTAACTCTCCCCACTTACTTTTTTCAATTAATGCATGTTCTTACTGGCAGCTGGGATTGCTGTGACATAGGTTTCTGTTGGTGCTGGAAACTCTGGGTTCAAAGGAGTTGCGTCGTGTCTTGGGGCTCAGACCCTACCTCTGCCTTGTTCTCAGTCTTTGGGGCAGGTTACTTGTCCTTTGCCACACCTCTCATCTTGTGGTGGTGCCCAGGACAGTTCCTCAGATTGCCAAATGTGCCCGTGGCCCAAAAGGGTTGCCTACCCTTGCTTTAGGGGAAATGCAACCCCCTCCAGTACAGGTTGAATGCCGCATTATTTATTTATTATATTTATACCCCGCCTTTTTTCCTGCAAGGAACCCAAGGCGGCTTACATAATCCTCCTCCTCCTCTCCATTTTATCCTCACAGCAACCCTGTGAAGGTAGGTTAGGCTGAGAGTCAGTGACTGGCCCAAAGTCACCCAGTGAGCTTCATGGCCGAGCGGGGACTAGAACCCGGATCTCCCGAGTCCCAGCCCAACACTCTCACCACTACGCCACACTGGCTCCGCTTTGTGGCCCACAGGACCAGAGGCGGAATTAGGCCCAGCTGTTGTGTGTATGTATGGTTGCATGCATCAGAGCGGCTCTGTTTTGTATTTCAGACCTGTGGCACGCTTGCCAAAAGAAAGTCTGGTCACCAGTAACCCACTCCATGCAGCACCAAGGGATACTAAAACACCTGGGGAGGAGGGATGTGGATGCCAGCAAATGGTCCAGCAGTGTGACTTATGTGGTGGGCGTCTCCTTTCCTAATAGTGAAACCGGTGGCCCCGAAGTGCCGAGTGCCCCAGTCAGTGCCTGTGGGTAAATCCGCCACCCTCCACTGCCAGGAAAAGGAAGGCTTCCCAGAGCCGACGTACAACTGGTACCGTAATGGTGAAACGTTGCCACTTGACTCCAAATCCAGCACCAAATTCCAGAACTCTTCCTTCAAAGTGGACACAAAGACAGGCCTGTTGGTAAGTCTAATGTAGAAGACAGGGAGAGGGACTGTGGATTGTCCTGTCTCCGGACAGAGTTTGGATCGGATGGTCTTATATTTATTTCGCTGCATTGCTCTACCGCTTGTTAGCAAAGCTCTCTGGGTGGTTCACAAAACGCCTAACTACGGTTCTGTCAGCTTTTTCACACGTTCACCGAACTGGGAATTCGGTATGAACAGCGGGAAGGCAGATGGGCCTCCCTCTGTGCCGATGGTGAGCGCAATATAACAAGTGATGTGGCTGATACGGATGTATGTGCGCACATCCGATATGCGTGCTCCTTTTTTCCTTCCCTCCTGAAAAAGGAGTGTGTGTGAAGGAGGTGGTGTTTAAGGATTTGTATGCTGGGTGCGTCATACATGGTACGGGGCAGGGGGATACTTGCCTCTCCACATTCAGAGAGAGACTGGAATGTCGAGGGTAAGAAGCAGCGCTGTGAACAATCATGCAAAGATAGGACTGTTGATGTTGTTTGGAAAAGTTGTACACACCTAGTGTCACGAACCTGGGTGCAGGGCTAGGAGGTTAGTTAAAAAATAACCGTGCTGTGGGATATATTTTTTTAACTAACCTCCTAGTCTTGCACTCCCAGGTGTTTCCCTGTTACATTAAAAAGGGGAAAAAATCACACAAAAAAGGTCATAATGGTTTGTCGCCACTCCGAAATGGGTGATTAATAATTTTAATAATGCTAAGGCACTATTATAAGGCATTTGGAGGTCCCTTCATTTTGTTCTATGAAACATATACACACACACACACACACACACACACACACACAGAGTAGCATATGACACAATAGATTGTTCCTGAAGGAGACTCTGAAGGTTCAAATCCAGAGGAAAAACCAGTCCCATAGATAAAAATAAGTTTATTTTTAGGAAATTGGCTTATTTTCAAATGCAAGATGTTCTGGCTCGAGGATGAAAATTATCTTTACCTCCTATGGTTATGCAGTGGTTGTTTAAAGCTTTAGAAATTGCACAAATAGACGTTAATAGATGTCTATTAGACACAAATAGACACAAATACGTTAATAGACACTCTTCTCCGGAGGAAAGGACAGATGGTTTCTGCAGAGTTTTCCTTTTTTTCTTCTTCTTCCAGAAATTATTTTCTTTTTATTACATACTTGACTACATATTGTAGTGCTGTAAGTTTGGACACTGTTATATTTATGTGATATACTCAATCAATAGTAAAATAAACATTTAAAAAGATAATTAAAAATGATATTTCCAGAAAGCTTTCTGCCCCTTGGGCAGGAGTGGACAGTCTCCAGAATCTACTTTGGGGTCTTTTGCTAGAACCCCCCAGATCTACCAACTGGAGCCAGGTGCAAAACACACACGCTTGGGATTTAAAAAAATCTGAGCCTAGAACTTAGTTTTGAGTACCAGAACTGAACGGAGCTCACAGTCCTTCCACACACAAATCCGCTCATGGTTACCACAAGCTTTCAGTGGGAGGGAAAAGGAAATGGCTCCCCCCCCCCCCCGCCACTGGCTTTGGTGAAATGACAGGATCCCGGAGTTGGTGAACGCTCCCCTCCCCTCCCCGCCCTGGCCTAAGTGCTCTGCCTGCCTGAGTGGCTGCTTGTCGATTGTCTCTTGACGTGGAGTTCTGCCTTGTTAAAATGGAAGCCTGTGGATGTCAAGCTGGCCAAACGTTGAGCAGTCATGGCTTATATTCGGTTCAGCTCATTTTATTTATTTATTTATTTATTTATTTTTAATATTTATATCCTGCCTTTTTTCCTGCAAGGAACCCAAGGCCGTTTACATAATCCTCCTTCCTCCTCCTCCTCCTCTCCATTTTATCCTCACAACAACCCTGTGAGGTAGGTGAGGCTGAGCGGCATTGACTGGCCCAACGTCACCCAGTGAGCTTCACGGCCGAGTGGGGACTAGTACCCGGGGTCTCCCAAGTCCCAGTCCAACCACTACGCCACACTGGCTCACACTATTGCAGCTGGGGCTCTGGAGAGAACTGCAAAGGAAGGGCACACAAGATGGTGCCTTGCTGGATCTGACTAAAGATCTATCCAGCCCCGTATTCTGGTTCAAACAGTAGCCAAAACAGATGCTTAATGGAGGTGCAGAAACAGGATGTAAAGACAGCACCTTCTCCTATTGTTTGTCCTCGGCACCTGATATTATTGCCTCTGAACATGTAGGCTCTATTTGGCCAGAATGGTAGCTAAATGATAGTCCTATCCTATCCATTAAATTGACCCGTCCATCCATATAAATATATATATATATATGCCATCTATGCTCATGGGCACCCCCACATTTTGTGGCAGTCAATTCCATAAGTGAATGGTGCATCAAATAAAGAGAAGAACTACTTCCCTTATGCTTGTCCAAATCATCTGCCTGTCACTTTCACTGGATGACTCTTGAGTTCCTGGGAAGAAGAGAGAAAACATTCTCCTCATTTTCTTCATCCTACTTAATTAAGGCTGTAGACCACTGGTATTTATAGCTGAGTGCCTTTTCCCTGGAACTGTGCAGCGAGAGACTGCCAACATTCCCTTGATGCGTCCTTCAGTAGTTCTTCTAAATATAGGCACATAACGTAGGAGAGTACATGCTTCTTGTCCACTTAGTGGGCACACACCACCTCCTCTGCCATCCTCAGTTTACACTTTTCCAAGAGAAGGCTTTCTGGGCAGTTCTCTCCCTGCGGAAAATTGGTTAGCAGTTCATCCATGGACCACAAGCCTTGTGTGACATGGGAATGCTTCCATTATTTACATCGCTGAAGTGCGGGGTCATTACTGGGACTCTCTGCATTCCATACTCTGCAGGTTGGAGGAGCAGCTTGTAGCTGGAGGGGCCGTGGCTGAATGGTAGAGCTCATGCTTTGCATGCAGAAGGTCCCCGGTTCAATCCCCGGCATCTCCAGGTTGGGCTGGAAAAATTCCTGCCCGAAACCTTGGAGAGCCAGTCAATACTGGGTTAGATGGTCCAAGGCAGCTTCCTATGTTCCTAACGTTCTGCATTTTCTGTAGACTGGCTTGTCATGTTCTCCCCCTCAGCCCGGCACTCCTTATAATAGTAAACTTGAGTGATGAGTGTGGACAGAAATGGATCCAAAAAGGGGCTGCTGAGAAAAAAGAGGGTGGTATCAGCATGAAACCCTGAGCAGGGGTGGTGCTAGGTACTGAGAAGATCTGGGGCTCAGGCCCACAGGACCAAAAAAAATATATATACACAAATTTGCTTATGCTAATTTAATTATGCTCTAAACTAAAGTCTCTCCGTGTGTCTTTAAAGGGCCCTGTCTCCTAAGGACACCCCTACTTGTAAAAAGGGATGTATGGACAGGAGAGGAGGGCATTTGATTCAGAAAAAAAACTCAGGCAGAAAGATTCGGGGGGTGGGCAGCAGGAGGTGAAGCACATGTGGACAAAAAACCAGCTAATCCAGGGGGATCAGATGCAACAGAGATCATCAGGGCCCCTGTACCTTTGTTTCAGCAAGTGCCCATGGACAGCAGGGTAGTGAGGCAGATGGCCTTCTAGAGATTTTGGGCTCCAAATGAAAGATTCAGGGCTCCAACCCTAGTGGGCCACCCCCTAGCACCACCTCTGACCTTGAGGTTTATAGAAATACCAAAAAAAATTGTGGAGGGGGTGGGGGACTAAGGAGACAACCCACCCCCCTCCAAACAGCCCAATGAAAACTGAACGTGGAATGGAGTATCCTGGAGGAAAGCATGGCTGGAACCCTGAACTGGAACACTCTTGTTAGGAGGGTGGATACACTGCAACATTTTGCTATGGGGGCCCTTGCTTGTAGCCTCTAGTTCCCTAATAGGTAGGATTTCGGGCCAACATACACTTTCTGAAAAGGCATGCGATGCAGACATCTCAGACTACCACTTCAGAATGCAGATGGGGAATATTATGATCATTGCTCTGTCTATGGGCATGGTGCTTTACAAAGTACAAGATGACAGGTCCCTGCCCCAAGGGTCTTACAATGTATAATTCAACACAACAGGGAGACAGCAAAGGAAAGGGAGGGAAACAAGAGCTGGGGCAAAGAGTGGAAGAATATGTGTTTCTTTCATGATTGAATGCTCCCTGTGTAGAATAATGTCTCTGCATGTAGAAAACTAGCATGTCAATGAGCTTTTCTTCCTTTATGTGCTGCTTTTTCCACATGCATGTTGTTGTTGTTTTTGACATAGGGAGCCTTCAAACCCCACAAACTTACATTCTGAAATGGTGCCATCTCTGGAGGGCCATGATGGATGTGGAATGCTCTGAGCGCTTGGGAAAAGGTTTAGTAAATACCGCGTATTATTACTATGATTACAGTTATAATTCTTGTAGGTCTTCAGCGAAGTGCAGAAAGGAGACTCGGGCCGTTACTCCTGCAGAGCAATGAATGCCGTCGGTGATGCTTGGTGTGAGGACATGGAGATGGAAGTCTGTGAGTAGCGGGTCCAGAAGAGAGTGTTGATGTTCAGCTGGGCTGGGGTAGGGGTGGAGGCATTCTTGCCCCCTCCCCAACAACAACAACGAACCTCCCTCTGGACAACGACCCTTAACTCTTGTGTGAACTCTTTCGTGTGAACACAAAGAAACAGGCATGTGCTTTGGCTGTACCACTTCAGGCTGCAGGTGGACCAGTAACGTGACCAAGGCTCTCCTGCAAAGATTCCTTGTAGGTCACGATCTTGATGTCAGGGAGAAAGGTTCTCCTGTAGCCCTTTCCTCCTGACTTGCCAGTTTTCTATATGCAGGGAGTTTTTATGTGTCTGAAGGAGCACTCCATTAAATGAGCCCCTTCTACCTCTCCCCAGTTGCAATCTTAAAGTGGTACAGACCAGAAGCACCTGCTATTTGTGGGAGGCCCAAATATGGTACCACAGATGTGCCTCATCTTTAGGAAGAGGAGAAGTTACTCGGAGAGGACGTGGAAGGTTGTTTTGATTATCCTTTAATATAACTTAATTGATCTAATGTGTTGTTATTTAGTACCATCAATGAGCATGGCACTGTACAAAGTGTAAGAGCAGAGATCCCTGTCCCTAAGTAGGGATGGGCACCGAGCCCAGCACCCGACTTGCGGGGCGCTTGGTGAGTGCTCCCGCCACGCGAGCCAAGCCGAGCACCCCGTGAGCTGAGGTGCTCGCTGGACTTCTGGGTTCCCCGGCTCTACGCTGTTTACGTAAAGTATAGCACAGTAAACAGTAAAAACGGAACCCCACCCGAAGTCGCTTTCCCCGCCTGGGCTCGTGAGAACGTGAGCCGAACTGGGGAAAGGTAGGTCGCGCAGAGCTCAGGGGGGTCGAGCCCGGTGAGTTCGCCCCGCTTCCACCCCCACCCACCCCGATCGAGGTCCGTGCACGTCCCTACCCTACAGTCTAAAATTCAACACAGGGAAGGCAGCAAAGGAAGGGGAGGGAAGTGAAGTCACAGGTAAACAAGGAAAGAATATGCCTTATTTCATTTATAAGTACTTAGGCTCATTTGCTTTTAAGGTGGCATGGGACAACACACAGGGGTTGTTTTTCCTTTACTGGAGAGCCAGCATGCTGTGCTCCCTGCAATTTCCACTGCTGCTACTGTGTGGCAACTCATACTGCGGTGCCCGGCATCCAGCACCACGTGGCAAATGGTGCAGGGCAGAGGGGCCGGTGTACTGTCCGGCTAGTATGGTCAAACTGGGATGCTGTTGGTGGCCCATGTTTTGATAGGGCACTGCCAAGCTGTGGCTGTGAACTTGCCGGTGATACTCTTTTGTTTACGCCAACGTGAACTTCTGTCAGCCTCTGCACAGCCGTAACATGGCAGTGCAAGACAGGATGTGGACCCTTTCCCCCCTCCCTTCTCTGAATCACTGCTTGATGGTGTTGGCTGTGACGTTCACTGCCTCCTCCTCATTTGCCGCTTGGTGCTTGCTGGGCAATGCAGTGTGTGCCCTGCTGAATCTGAAATGCTTGTATGGGGGTCAGAGGAAATCCTGTCATACAAGGAAGGCCTTGAGCTGTGGTTTGTGGATGAGATTGTGAAGCTGGAACATCCGTGCTTCTTGCTTGCAGGGAAGGGCTGGACATTGATGCTTTCTTTCCTCCTCCAGATGACCTTAACATTGCTGCGATTGTCGGGGGGATCTTGGTGGTCATTGGGGTCCTGTCGCTGATCACAGTGGGAATCTGCTGTGCCTACAGGAAGGGTTTCTTTGTAAACAACAAGCAGAATGGAAACAGGTATGCCTAAGCAAGCAATCCCTCGACCTGCTGCATTCCCTTGAGGATTTCTGTAAGCAAAGAGAGCAAAAGGTCAGGATTTCCATAAGCAGAGAGAGAGAGAGAGCCATAGATCATGCTATTAAACCAATCTGTATACACATTTAGGACCAGATTAAATGCTAGGCTAACTACATCACAGAGCAGAGCCCGTGACCTGGCGTAATGAACTGGGAGTTTTCCTGGTAAACCACACAGTCAATTAAAACAAGGAATCAGTGTTTAGTGATGGAAACACAAACAGAAAATTAAGATAAATGTTATGCAGCAGGCCCAGCATCAAGGGTCGACGTGAGCAGGCAGCTGCTGAGGGCTCAGAGGCTTCAAAGGGCCCAGCGCTTCCCAGAGCTGATCCTACACCACAGCTGCTATCAGGGTCTTACTGCTGCAGCTGTGGCTACTGCTGCAGTGGTTCCTCCTCCTCCTCCTCCTCCTCCTCCTCCTAGCTCGGCTGGCCCTGCAGGCCAAAGGAAGTGCTGTGGCAGCTGGCTGAACAAATCTGTGTGGCCTGCACCACTCCATTTCAAAACATTTTTTTTTTTAACCTCACCTTTTGAGCGGCAGCGATCTGACCCAATCAGATGCTGCCTTTGCATGCGGGGGGTGCGTGGGACTGGCAGTGGCCAATGAGGGTGGATGAGCAGCAAAGACAGAAGAAGCAATGGGAAAACACAGGAGGGTTACAGGTAGAGGACATCATCTGGGCCTCCCATAAAATGAATGAGGCTGGGCAAAGGTGCTATAAAAGCCTGGCCTAGAAGCACCCTGTGAGCAGCTTGGGTTGGCGACAGGTGAAGGTGAACTTTGAGAAATGCAGGGCTGTGGGAATACTGCAGGGGAGGATATGGAAGCATACAAACAAAAGGAGGCAGGGTGTACATGGTTTGCATCTTCCTGCCTTTGCATAAGAAGGCTTGTACTGTAGGGATGTGCCGATGCTAGGAAGTCCAGCTCATTTGAGTTCAACGGGCTTCCTGCCTGCTTCTGATACAATGATTGGAAGTGGGCCAAGTCAGGGTTCTTCCCATGGACTTCCATCTCTAAGATGGGCCACGGTTTGTGCATTTTAAAAAAACGCTAAGTAAATTTGCGCAAATGGCACTATTTGCACATTTGCGTAACTTTATGCAAATTGCGTAAATCACACTATTTTGCATGTTTTGTGCAAAATGGCACCCGAAAAGCACATGGATCTAGCACAATTTACGTAAAATCAGCTGATTTTAGATCCACATGCAATTTGGATGCTGATTTGTGCAAAACATGCAAAATACCGTGATTTACACAATTTGCGTTAGTTAGCGCCAGTGCTGGGCTGGCGAACCAGAATCCAGGGGGGCCGAATCGTGAGAATCCATTGGATTTTCACCCCCCCTATCAGATTTCTCACACATTCCTCACTTGTAGCAGGATGGGTCAGAGATATAGAACCCCAGAATCTGGTTCCCTTGTTTAAAAAACTTTTTAATTTTTTTTTTTTATTTAGCTCAGAAGACAACTTTTTATATAATAATCAATCGACACATCCAGATATATTAGTTACTCAGCCAAAGCGGCCCCTGCTCAACACCACATACCTACATCTATCATTAAACTGAATATCAAATAGATTAAATAGCACAAAACATCAACTTTTGCATATCTTCTTCATACCAGTAATTTAAAACATAGCAAAACAATAATATATGTTAATTTCTACACCGTAATTATTGTTTCCAATACTCAATAAAAGGTTTCCATTCCTCCATAAATTTGGCATTCTTTTGTCTACCATCTCTCAATCTAACCACCTACCTCATTTTTAATAATTGTGTAATTAGCTCAGGGACTTCACGGATGCCCTGACAAAGATCTGTTTCTCTATAGGGCCCCTGTGCCCTTTAATCTGCAGGTTTGCACCATGGCTTCTGAATGCAGGAGTTTGACTGGCATTGGGCAGGAGACCCGAGCCTAACCCTCCTGGCTCAGAGGCAACTTGCATTCCTTTCTGCTGGTGCTCATCTTTTCTGTTACGTTGCCTCTGCTAGATGAAGGGAAATGAGGGCTGCCTTCCTCTGGCCAGCTGCAACAACGTGTGGACCTGATCGATGGCTTAAAATTAGCCACAACAGGAAATGACACCCCAGGAAAAGGAAGAGCCACGGGCTAGAGAAAGATAATGCTTCCATCCCATTGGTTAAACTGACCTAGGCTTCTGAGCTGCTGGGTTTTAGAGTCAGAGATCAGCCTTGCTCATAGAGAGGCTGGCCTGGCGAGGTGTTTCCGGTTTGGGCATATACTGATACAAATTGGTTTCCGTGTTGTTTCAGAGCACATCGGTTGCACAAAGAGCAGGAGTGTGCAGCTCATTCTGTATGACCAAAACCAAAATGGGGCAGCGGGGAAACAAATCCTTCTAAACTCTCAAAAACTGTAGCTTTCCCTTGCTGGTGAAGCTGTCTTAAGGGCAGGTCTGCTGAGAATGGGGTACAAATGAGCCCACGAGGTGTGTGTGTGTGTGTCACACAGCTCAGAGATGCTGCTACTGGACCACCCACCCACCCAAATGCCAGAGAAGGAGGTTGGGAACATAAGCTTCTTCTCTTTTGTATGCTGGCAAAAGGTGCACTTGAATTTCTGCCTGCTACTCAGTAAAAGGCGCAAAGCCTCTGTTAGGAAAAGCAACAACACACAAATGTATTTGTTCCCGGAGACTATCCAATGCTTAGGGTGTAGAGGGGGAGGGTATTTCTCCCCCCACTTTCTACAATATTTAATGGGTTGTCTATGTAATAATATCTACCTGCCAGGTTCTGCATGAATGCAATCTTGACAAGCAACCTTCTTCCGCCCTCCCACCCCCAGCTATCAGGATTCTGCCTCATCTTTGCCTTGGAATCCTTCATCATTGCTTCAAGTGGGCATCCTTAGAATTCTCACACACACACACACACACACACACACACACTCACTCACACTCATTTCAGTACAGTGCAACCGGAGCTTTGTGGTGCTTTTGATTTGACAGAGTGGAGAAATGGTTGGAACTCTCTGGATTGTGGGCATGAATCACAACCGCAGTACGTGCGGTGTTTCTTTTAAGCCCCCAAACCAATATGTGTGATTCGCATATCCAAAATTGGGTGGCGGATGTGCCAGGGGAAAGTCTTACAGGTAACATGCCAGGCACCGGAAATCCCGCCCACGAGAAGGCTGGATATACAGACATGCAGCAGAATAAGGTGAGCAGGAGGAGAAGATGGTAGAATGGATTGCAGTGCTCCAGTTGCGGGGAAGGGTGGTTTGAACAAGGTTCAAACTCCCTTGTTTTGTGGGGGAAAAGCTTCCTATAAGTAGAAAAGTAATACACAGGGCAGCAGGGCTGGCCCTTTGCCGCCTGTGGCAGAGCAGCCGGTGGCGCCTTCCCCCACCCAGGTCAGGGTGCGTAGTAACCAAGGCTAGCCAGGTTACTTTAGTGTCTGAGGCAGAAAATCCTAGAGGCACGTCTCCCCCTCCCTGGTAAGTAAAACAACAATAAATGAAGCAAACCATTGCTGCCCTCGCATGACACTCCAAATCAGCTGCCTCTGGCAGCTGCCTCACTCGACCTCTTGGTAGGGCCAGCCCTGCCAGACAAGCGGAATGGGCTAGCCCAGTGTTCTGCAACCTTGGGTCCCCAGATGTTTTTGGCCTACAACTCCCAGCATGCCTGGCTGGGCATGCTGGGAGTTGTAGGCCAAAAACATCTGGGGACCCAAGGTTGCAGAACACTGGGCTAGAATGGTTCTCAATGCTGTGCTACTTCTGTTCTGCCAGGGAGGTTTTAGTTTGTGTGAGGTTTTTTCCCCCCCTAAACATGGGGGAAGCATTAAAAAAAATAGGATCCTGCCCCTGCAGCCTGAAATGGTACAGTCCATTCTGCCACCCCCCCCCCCTCCCCAGGGCTTTACCACCTCACTGTGCTGCATGCCTCAGGATCAAAGCGGTAGGTCTTAAGTAAGGATGAAAATGTCATATGTGGGAGAGCCGCCTCAGCGGCAGCAAAATTTTCATAACCATCGGCTGAACAGCCTGTCGCCTCCACAGCCCCGCTCCTGGTAAATCTTGTCTTCCATCGTTTCAGCTACAAGACTCCATCGAAACCAGACGGCGTGAACTACATCCGCACGGATGAAGAGGTAAGAGGGTCTGATTGCGCCAGAAGTCCAGAGATGCATTAAAAAAGAGCGTGGGGGGGGGAGGTTAGGCTGCGGGCCCTGCATTCATTCTGCTGAGGACGCAGCCCAGAAGGGTCCTTGAAGCGGACAAGGGAAGGAGGCTGGACAAGCATTAATGCAAGGATGAGTTTAGTCATTAAAGCAGCCTTGCAAATAAGCCAACAAAACTTACTAGCCTGCAGGGGTTTTTTGGTTTTTTTTACTCACCTGCTAAGAGGCTAGTAGGCTGTGTTTCCATACTGGCTGCACAGGAAAAGTCTTCTCCTTCATGGCCAGAGGCAGTGTGAGGGGGGTGGGCCATTAGGGCTGGAGCCCCGAATCTTTCATTTGGAGCCCAGGATCTCTGGGAGGGCATCTGCCACACCACCCAGCTGTCCACAGGCACTTGCTGAAATAAATGTGCAGGGCCCCCAAGGATCTCTGTTGCATCTGATCCCCCCTGGATTAGCTGGCTTTTTGCCCACCTGTGCTTTATCTCCTGCTAGCCGCCCCCTTTGAATCTTTCTGCCTGAGGTTTTTTTCTGAAATCAAATGCCCTCCTCACCCCTGTCCATACATCCCTTTTTACAAAGAGGGGTGTGCTTAGGAACAGGGTCCTTTACACAGAGGCTACTAGCAGGTGTGTTTTTAAAAAAGCCTTCTACCTGGGAAAATACTTTCCTTCCCCTGCAGTTGGCATCCGTCCTCCGCTAACTTGCTCATTCACCTGCATGGAATTGTTAAATACAAGGCTGTGTAAAGCTTCCTGGTTCGATTTGTTTTTGTTTTGTTTTTTAATGGGCACCTTCTCTCATTTTTGCCCATTTAATCATTAGGGTAGAGTTCTGGGCTATGTATCCTCTAGCTAAAGAAATTCAAATTTCTGGGTCTGCACTGAGAAACCTGGATGCTGTAACTTGCATAAATTAAGCAAATTGAGTGGATCTGCATGATTTTCTCCTACTCATAAATGATGCTTTTTTTTAGCCTTTAAAGAAAACACACACACACACACACCCTACATACTTAGCTTGATTCATTCCAGCTTTGATAGTCATGGAAGGGAGGTCATAAGCTGATGTTCCTCATGTCATATCCATATATTATACATAGGGTGCAGTCCTATGCATGTTTAGACAGAGAAAAGTCTTACAACTCCCCCCAGCCAGCTATGCTTTTTTTCTGTTTAAACATGCATAGGATTGCACCCTTAATTTGCATAACATATTCAGGTTCTGTAGGTGACCATGACAGGGTGAGCTGCAGCCTCATTGCCATGGTGGTGGGAATGCAACTCCGCTTACATGAAGACTTGTGAGAGGCCGGAGAAGTCTCAGGAGATTTGTGGTTGTTGCAGCAATACATATGGAACCAGCAAGAGGGGAAGGCACTTGCATGTCCCGAAACAGAAGAGAAAATCTGAAAAAAGTTTTAAATTTGCCCAGCATGTTTCAGAAAGGAATTTCCTTCCTAAAGGGCTGGCTGCTTATCTTTCTCCAAATGTGTCACAGAAAAATCTTTCCAATGCTTCCTCTGTTTTAAAATGCTAATTTTCGACAACTGTATTTTGGAGAAAGATACGTAAGCGACCCCCGAGGAAGGGAATTCCTTTCAGAAACATGTTGGGCATAATAAAAAGTTTTTTCAGGCACCTGAGAATATTTTCTCTTCTGTTTTGGGGCAGCAAAACGTATGGCATATTCGGGGTTGGGGGAGGCTGACGAGGGGAGAGCTCAGGCCTTCACCCTGCTCTTGCTGCTGGATGACAAGGATGAGCAGGAGGAGGCAGATCAGGTGCTTGTTAGCCCCTTCGCAGCCATTTTAGAGACGAAGCAGAGATGGAACAGAGGCCATGTTTAAGCCTCTCCCTGCAACTGTGGGGTACTACACAAGCCTCAAGTGGGGGAGACAAAAACAGCTGCTCATAGCTTCACTCGCATTTTACTTTTACTTCTTATATTTATACCCCGCCTTTTTTCCTGCAAGGAACCCAAGGCGGCTTACATGATCCTCATCCTCTCTCCATTTTATCCTCACAACAACCCTGTGAGGTAGGTTAGGCTGAGAATCAGTGACTGGTCCAAAGTCACCCAGTGAGTTTCATGGCCAAGCGGGGACTAGAACCCGGATCTCCCGAGTCCCAGCCCAACACTCTCACCACTACACCACACCACCAGGGTTCGGTTTAGCTTGGGTCAGGTAGGTTGTGGATGGAGCTTCTTTAAAAATACCATAGCAGACTTTTCCATGTTTCCGTTCCAGGGTGATTTTAGGCACAAGTCCTCGTTTGTGATATGAAATGGCGGAGGAAATTGGATTTTGCCCACCAGCAAGGATGGACTGCGGGAGAAAAAAACCTCCTTCTGGAACTCTTTATGCAAGAGCAGATAACGAGCGATGTGTGCAGAAGCAAACAGAGGAAACATAAACAAACCCCAAGCAAACGGAACGACCCATATGTGCGTGCATGTGCGCATACCTGATTTTGACTCTCTCCCCCCCCCATCTTTTTTTGGCCAAAGTCAAGTGATGATTTTTAACAACCAAACCAATTTCTTCTTCCCTGGAAGGCACCATGGGGATCGCTGCAGTGCTTCTTCGCAGCAAGGAGAGCATCTCTTTCACCTTTGGCAGGAGAAAATGATTCCGTAGAAGTATGACTACCCCTTCCTGGGATCATGTTCTTCCGTGTTGCTGCAGGTTGTGGGGCTACTTCCTGCTTGAGGTTTACAAACTGCCAGGATATCTAAGCTGAAGAGGGAAAAGCAATCTTAGAAACTGGCTCACTATGCTTTGCTTTCTCTCTCTCTCCCTGTGTGTGTGTGTGTGTGTGTGTGTGTGTGTGTTTCTCAGCAGAAGTGTTACAATGGAAGTAGAATGAAATTATGGCTATGAAGAGTAGGAAGCCCTTACCTGCCAGCACAATTCAATGAATTAGTGAAGATGGCCACTACTATGCCCATGTTAACTAGTTGGGATCCTGTGCTCCAGCCCAGCAGCAACATTAAAAGCACAATAACATTTTATTTTTTAAAAAAGAACAAAACATAAAACAACAGATACTCCCATAGAGAGCCTGATTACGTTGTTACCAACAATCACTATGACTTTTGCCATGGTGCCCACTTAGGAGCCATGCATGGAAAGCACCAATCAACATAGCAATGGCAGGAATACCATGGTGATGTCCTAGAATCCAGTCTCCATACCCACACAGTGCACAAATAGGCAGCTGTGAAGGCTACAGCACCTTCCCCATCAACACCTCCAATGGCCCAGGGGTTAATGGAGGCAACCATTTGTGTTCTTTGCTTTTTTGTGTGTGCATTGCATTGTGCTTGTTCGCCAAATTTCTCAAGACATGGAGGCAGCATCCATGTGTCTAGATATATGCACGCTTACATATATGAAAAGAGCAAAGAACACGATGGGTTGTACATGGTTCATGTATATATGAACTGCATTTCTGGCTGAGGCTGATGCACTCTTAACACCGCGTTGTGATTTGCTCCTGAGCAAGCCGTAACCATATCCTCCATTGTATCCGGTGGTTGGTCAGCAGAGAGGAAGGAAGTGGGGCAGCCAGCTTGGTCTCTCCATTTAAGGCACAATCCTATGCAAGCTTAGACAGACAAAAAAAAAAAGCCTACAACTGCCAGCATGCCCCAGCCAGCTATGCTGGCTGGGGCATGCTGGGAGTTGTAGGCCTTTTTTCTGTCTAAACTTGCATAGAATTGTGCCCAAAGTGTCTGTTTTGTTATGACAAGGTATTTTGTTTGGTGAAACGTTATGATGGTGAGGGAGGCAAGTCTTAGCCCAGGAGAAAGATGAGATTTGGACTAAACTAGTCATTCCTCAGTTCCTCCTCCATCTCCCCCTGCTGCCCCCGCCTGTAGTTTTTCTGGCATAGTATTTTCATTAACATAAACGTTATGACAATGAAACAATTTCACACCATCACAACTTCACTAACACTGGCATAATTTGGGCTAACGGTAATTCAGACCACGGTGGATCTGAGTTGTACTACTTCAGATGACAACAGCTTCCTTATCAAACTAATTTAAAATAATAATAAAATCCTTCCTCATAGAAAACCAGCATTTCAGGAAGACTAGGTTACAACCTTTCTATATGCAGGATTTTCTTTGCTTGTTTGTTTGGAAGACTGTTTGGTCATGTGACCAAACACCTACTCCCCTTGCATTAGGAAGGGGTACAGCACAGTTACCCACCTCTGTGAGATCTAGGCCTTGGGAGTTATGTAAGTTGGGGAATAGAATTGCATTGTTAGACTGCCTGGCCTCCCCCCCCCCCTTGTTGCAGTTATATCTTCGTGTGTGTGTGTGTGTGTGTGTGTGTGTGTGTGTGAGTGAGAGAGAGAGAATATGAGAATCTGCTGCTTTTGCATGGAAGGATCGTGTGTCATTCCACCTTTTAATTATCTGGTAGGTTATTTAGACAGAAGATGATGTCTCATCAGCTCTACCTTGTCAGCTGTGAGTGCCACAGGATGGCTGCAAGTTGGTTTCTCACTCTGCTTTGATTTTGGGATCTCCAACCTAGGGTTTGATGGTTTACAGCAAAACGCTTAGATAATCCCCCAGAAGTGGCATAGAGAGACACAGCTACCCTCTTTTGAATTTCCCACTAAATGGGAGCATTTCAGCCTTTTTCAAACCGACAGAATGAGTGTTCCTTGCTCTACATAAAAGCGTCCCTGTGCTCCCACAGCATCTAATCAATCTGATCTGCATTATGTCATCTTGCCCATTTTGTGCCCCTTTCCATGCCAATCTAATCACCTCAATGTCTCCCTGGCTGGGCAAACGCAGCAGTTGAGCCCTCTTACGTGCTGGGCTAGAATCCCAGTGTGGTACCAGGATGAAGGCAAAGCTTTTCTACTATTTGCATTCCTTCTTTTGTAGAATTCTGCATTCTAAATTTTTTGCAAAGATATATTTTGATTACTTCAGCAACAAAAAAGTGGTTAATGTTTCTATTTAAAATGTAAATAGGTTGGTAGGCCAAACAGTGTTAAATAATAATGTAGCTATTTTTAAGGCTTTTTTTTTTTTTTGGTTTTGTTTAATGGCAGGCAAGAGTTCCTGCACTGATTCAAACCATATCAGTATTGCTAACAAAGAGCATAGAACAGACACAACTGCACAAGACAAGCAAGAGAGAATCTGTTCCTTTCCCATTTTCCTTCATGGGGCAAAGAATAATGATGGTAGGAGTAGAGATTTTGTAATCTGCAGGAACAGATTTCTCGCTCACTTAATATTTCTGCTCTTCTTGCAGAAAGATAAGGGCCAGGAACAAAAGAACTGTAAAACTAGCTCCAGGAAGCTAAAAGGGGATGCATATTCTCAAATCACACCCCTCTCTGTTGTGTTATGATAAACTACATTTGAGACTGATGGAAGTTTCAAAGTTTGTGATATGACGTGTTGCAAGCAAAGCCCCAAATCCCTTTAGGTGTGTACATGCCCTTTAGCATACCTAAAGTAGCTGTAAGCCTTTGGATGGGTACTTTGGATCCTGGCCACAGTTTTTGTTTTTTTAAAGTTCTCAAATGAAGCCATAAGTTTTAGCAAGTCTAAAGCAGGTAAAGCCTTTCTCTCCCCTATCAACTCCCTTTTAACTCGTCCAATTTCAGCTTGCAAAAACTCCTTTTGCAAACTAGAAAGAAAGGAAAAGAGGGTGATGCAGGAGTGCTTTATCCACATATAAAAAGGCAGTTTTCTTTTGTTTTCCCTTTTGAATAGCGATGGGGGCTGCCGACTCATCTGGCTCTAAGCAGATAATTCCGAGTTTCTTGCTACGTGTCGTTTACAGCCTGGAAGGGTGCTATGCTACAGTGCCATTCAGTGCAAGATACCTAAATGCGTTGCAAGAGCTATCCTTTGCTGTGATGGAAAAAAGAGTGTGGTTCTTCTTTAAAAAGCATAGCATACTTTTTTTTTTTGTGATGGTGTTTTTCAACTGCAAATTTAATGGTCTTAACTTGGAGTGCAGACAGTATTTTTTGTTGCATTCTGGATTTTTGGATTGTTTGTGTTACGTTTCTTCATGTTCTGTATTACTCTGCCTTGGAATATCCAACACACCGAGTGTTTTTTTTTTTTTTTTTTTTTAAAGGTTTGGAACAGATGTCATTGGTACATTTTGTATCTGTGCAGGAGCCTCAAATCTTTCCCTTCTCCTTTCAAGCTAAGGTGGAGACAATACGGGGGAAGCCATACAAATGCGTTACACTGCCGCCATCTTGTTTTGGTTTAACCGTGGCTACCTCTAAGAGGCATTTGACCAAAGTAGTTTTTATCCACTGCCAAAACATTTTCCTCCCTTAATTATGATAGAATAGGGTTGCCTTGAGAATCAAAATGGCTCCCGCTTCCGCCTTAAGTTTGCCCACTGTCCCTTTCCCAGGCTGCCTGTACAACCCCTGCCAGAGGAAAGGCAGTATCATAATAATTTATTAGAATGAAGGAGCAGCACTACCCATATTTGAAGTACGTCTGCACTACACGTGTAATCTGGATTAACATTCATGACTTGCCACATGGAACTTGTGGTTCTGCAAGGGGATCATGATCTAACATAGCTCAACCCCTTCACAAAACTGCCAATGGCAGGTATCAGATATCTGGAGTTTAGGTACAATGAGAACATAGAATTAAAAAAAAAAAATTAGTAGGCTTCGAGGAGGACAGTTTACTTGAGCAGTGGTCAGAGGAATTCAGTGTATGCTAACATTGAACCTGCCAAGGTTGAGTCAGTTTTAGGCTATTTTTTAAAGCTCTGTACACAGGCCTGGTCTACACACGCTGCAGAATGAGGTGGTAGAATTATCCAGACCAGTCTTCCTCATCCTGGTAAGCGCCGATGTTTTGGATTTAAATTCTCATCAGTCCCAGCCAGCATGGCCAACAGTCAGGAATGCTCAGACTTGTAGCCCAAAACATCTGGAGCACCAGGTTGAGGAAGGCAGTGCTATAGTGTGACAGAATGATGCCAGGATCTGGCTTATATAATCAAGTGATTTAACCAGTGAGAGGTCTGCTCTAGTGTATTGGTTGCCTTGAATGCCTGCTTCTCAATGTGAAAAGGGATAAAGACCAGAATGCTAGATGGCCCTGTGGTCTGATCCAGCACTGCTCTTACACTGATGGTTTGCCTCCTTCCTTTGGCATATCAGTTCATCCAGATTAAATTTGTAGCATAGATGGGTGCTTAGAACCTTCTACTTAAAAGGCTGCTGTCCCATTCTACTAGGAAACTCCACCCCCAAAGAAAAATAGATCTTTTGGGGGCTCAAAAATGCACCAGTGGCATCTCTAACAAGACAAGGGTCTCTGCCCTTGAAATAGCTTCACAGAACTCATTGTAAATATTTCACCAGTTTGTACTAATGTATTGCATTTAACTTTGCCAAGAATGTTTTACATAAAGATAAAAAAGGCATGAGTGAGTGGTCTTTGTGGTGGCCGGGTGGTGTGGTTCTACGCAAAAGGGTGGTGGTAAGTTGCTAGCTTGCTTTTGGATGGCTGGAGTGTGATTAATGCTGGATCTGCCCAAGGGCTGTGCTGTTGTACTGGTTTGGCACCAGTTCTGCAGGCCCCTAGGCAGAATTAAGGAGTTACCCAACACCTGCTTGAAATCAATGTGAGAAGAAAGGAGTCTCACAGGACCTCTGAAAACAAATTGGCACAATAAGGCACACTGTTGTTTTTGTCATTGTGCTCCCCTAAGGGAGGATAAGCTCACCCATGCACTCACAGGCTGTATCATCAGTTGATGGTTTACATGTGCAAAGTTGGACATCACAGACAGAACTTTGCGATTTCCAGGTAACCTCCCACCTCTGGGCTGGGGTAGCTCTGGACCTGCTTAAGTTCAGAGATGGGCTTTCATCATCTGACACTGGGGCTAGATATACCTTCTTTCATTTAAAGCCTGGGGCTGTTTACCCTGTCTTCTATGGATATACTTATTTTTAAAAGATGCCAGGAAAGAGGAAAGTATTTGAATTTGCTCTCACTGCTTCGCCTTTGTGTGCTCAACAAGAGTATTTGGCAACACTTACATATGTGTAAGATGGGTCTTATCTCTGTATTGCAGATGTGGGAGGGAGAGCCTGAGAGAACGGCAGCTTGCTTCAATCCACCTATTGAGTTCATGGAGGCAAGCTTTGAACTGGCGATACCCTTTTAAAAAACAAAACCCTCAACCTACACTATACCAATTCACATGTGAAACTACAAAGGTAGCATCACCCAGGGTCATGGGCCTATGGTGCAGTGGCATAGGAGCGCAGGAAATAAATGATGAGCAAGTACCTCGAAGGGGTTTTGCCCAAGGGCCCTCAAACACCTGGAGCTGGCCCTGCTCTTCACATCTAGGATCTGGATCTCTTCCATGGTGTGTGCAGCAGACATGCAACAGAAGCCTACCTTGTCCAGGTCAGAAAAACAACAGTGGAATCTGGCTGCTGGTTCTTAGTAAAAACCCTATTGCCTGGGAAGCAGGGAGGCACCTCTGGCATTTGGCTCTGTAGCTCACAACAGCCATGTTTTAGACCCATTTTTATAGAAATCTTTTGTGTAAATAAGATTCTCACAACTTTATTGGCTCCCTTGGGCCAGGCAAGATTACCTTTTGGCCCTTACGTTATTTACCTATGAGGGAAACAAAAGGGAGGAGGGAAAGACTCAAAGCAAAAAGAAAAAACCTCCAGAAAGGAAAGATGTTTTGAGTCAAAGCAAACAATTGTGCTTGGAATTTGAAAATTTATTGTGTATACTATTATAACAGCTGGAGTTAATATGGTCCACAACCAGGAAATAATCTATTACGCCAAGAACACTAGAGCTGTGTATACACAAAGTCCTTCAAACTTTGTGATTATTTGACCAGAGCTCTTGTATCAAGGCAAGTTTCCTCTCTGGAAATGTATTTGGCATGATTCCTCAAAGCCCTGTATGTGGAAATTGGCACTGAAAATGCACTGGGTTTTCCAAGGAAAAATATAGGCTCAGATCAAATGAGGAACAAGAGCCTATGTTCTTCCCTGTGCACCTGACTCCCACCCCTCCACCCCCGTTTCTTCTCCTTACAACTCCTTGCTCTTTAAACTGGTCAATGCAGAAGATCACCTGATTTTTTAGAGTTGATTTCTTTATACGGCAGGAGCTGCAGGGGGAAAGGGAGGCCTCTGAATCCCAGAGTATGAGCAGATGTTGGCCCATGTGGAAGCTCCACCTGAGGCTCTTCTGGGAATTTCTTATTCTGTGGGGAGGATGCACAGGATCCACTGCTAGGGATTATCAACTGCAATGTGACCTTTTAGAGTGTATTAATCTTCCATGGAAATAATTTCAAAGGATTTTCCATCACTCTAAGGTCTGATTCAAACAATGTGTTCATCCATGGAAATCTGTCTCTTTCCCTCAAGACGCAACACTAGCATCACTCAATGGGCACGTGCCAAGGACACAAATTGACCTCACTGCTGCGCTTTTAGCGATGTGGTGGAAGATTCAGAGTATGATTGTACGTGTTTGTTCAACACAGGAGCAACTCAAAGACCCCTTTGGTCTGGGTTTGATTGCCTCAGTTATATTGATTCATCCAGAAGACACCCCCATGTGGAAAATAAGCTAAAATGGGTAAGCCCTGAACAGACATTGCCTCAATCAAAGCAGTAATGAGTTACTTCTACTAACCAAAATAGGTATTTACAGTAGATAAGTTATAAAAGCAAGCTTGACTATACCAAGAATACAAAAGTATTTACACAGATGTAAGCACCGATCTTCAAAGATACTACAACCATGTGGAGAAAGACATGATTATGCTTCTGTACAAGATGTGGCTTGGGTAGGAGCGAACCATCATTTGGTAGGTTTCTGGAGAGTCCTGTGGCTGGACCGCTGCCGGCCTCTATTTGGTGGACCATTTCCCCTTGCTGGAGAGTTTATTTTCCACTGCTGAGGCTGTGACAATCTACAAGATGATGCAGAAAGTTGTTTTTAAATGAAGAGTTTAAGAGAACTAGTGTTTAGAGCTATTATACTCTAAAATCAATGGCACAGGTTTGCTGCATGGCCCAAAGCTGACAAGTTTTAAAAAGGTGGAGGTAGTTTTTACCGAAGGCTCTTGGTCCCTATCCAGAATTCTACGAATGCCCCAGGGTGCAAATGGAGCTCTTGCACATGTGAATTGCGCAATTAATTTCAATGGAGACGGTTGATGGCTACATGCAAAGGGCTGTCTGTTTAGCTGCTGCTTACACTGAAACCAGTGGGACACCTGTTAAGAGGCCAAGGAGTTGTGTGCAGACATAGATTCTGCTCTCTGAGCAAGTCACATTTGAGAGGAAAATCTTACATGATCAGCAAACCCATGGGATGCTGCTAGAGGATAGGACTTAAGTCTATGGGGTGGGGAATGTGGAATCTCTTGAATGCCCCCATCCCCACACACAGAACACTAGCATGTAATGGAAAAGGCTAGCCTATAATACTTTCCCTAGCCTCTAGT
The DNA here is from genome assembly GCA_021292165.1 of Shinisaurus crocodilurus. NCBI lineage: Eukaryota > Metazoa > Chordata > Lepidosauria > Squamata > Shinisauridae > Shinisaurus > Shinisaurus crocodilurus. The sequence continues at coordinate 8,723,077 of CM037884.1, read as the reverse complement.
TTTATGTGTGCAGGGAGGGAGGTGTGCTTTTGTTCTTAAAGTGGGGACAGACGGACGACAACATTCAGACATATGCCCCTCCATCTATGTACATGTGCAGTGATACTAGTCCACCAGTAGATTCTCATCATGCAAGTCTGCTGATCATGTGTTTCAGCTCTGAGGCTCCAGGTTATTTTGATGGTTTTTGAAAGCAGCAGCGAGAATGGCTTCTTCACTCCATCACAACAGCACACAGATCCTTTCTCTTTCCCACCATTTTGCAAATGGGACCATATCCAGTAGGAAGTGCTGGCTTCAAGAGTTACCACTTTTGCCAATGACTTACAGTACTGGTGCCTACAAATGGATTACGTTTATGACCTGCATCACGCTGAGAGCCAGTGTGGCAGAGTGGTTGGAGTAGAATTGAGACCCAGGTTTAAATCTGCACTCAGCCACAAAGCTTTGAGTGACTTTGGGCCCAGCACACACACACACACACACACACACAGACTAAACTAACATGCAGGGTTGTTGAGAGGACAAAAGAGGGTAGAACAACGTACGCGCCACCCTGAGCTACTTGGAGGAAGGGCAGGACAAAAATGTAATAAGTCAATACAAATCTATCTTGGTTGGTGGTGAATTTGGCAGGAGCTGACGTGGCTGCAGGATTGTCCCTGGCCAAGACATCAGTTATACTCACAGCTTATCTGGTGACTCCAAGCAGACAATCTGTCTGTGTGGATCCTGGGCCCCTTGTTTTTCTGCAAGAGGAATAGTGGAAATATTAACATGCCTAAGTCTTCCCCATTCAAGTCTTCTATAGTATGCATCAGGACGAGGACCAGTAGCAACTTACCTTGAGCTGATGCTGGTGTGCACATCAGGCTGATATAGCTGACTCCAGTGCCAAAGGTCACATTGTCAATGGACTCTGGGGGAAAAACCACCAACACCATGAGGATTAGCACCAGCTAGCCTGGATACTTAAGGGGAGTTAAGATGCTTCTTTATTTCCTTTCATGTTACAGCTAATCAACATAGGCATATGTAGGAAGGTAGGGCAACAGTTACTTTTTGGAATTTAGTTGCACAGCTGGCTTTGTTAAATGGCTCTGAGATAATCTTTGCATCAATGGACAGGCTACTCAATGGAGCAACGTAGGCAAAGGATGATAGGTCCAGGCCCCCAACAAGCATACAGTCTAAGTTTCAGCTCACATTAGCCAGACCATCTTCTTACAGCCTGATCTGAAGGCTTGTTTGCAATGCAAACGTACATGCACAACCTTTTAGTAATTAAGAGTTCATTCATGTGCTGCAACTCAAGATGCTGCAGCTCCATACATGTTAGATGAGTGCAGAGGGCACACAAGAGGAATGAGACGGGAGCAGCAACACTAAATGAAATCACCCTCCCAGCAAAGAGTCCCCCCTCACACTGGTGTAATGCTGTGATGCCAAAACAAGGAAAATCAACCAGGCATGCAATTCCAGGTGACCAGCTAAGCGAGCTTTTTTAAAGATGGATGACTGTTCTTTTCTGCCTCCCCTTTTCAAGGCTACTGATGTACCACTAACGGCTTAATGAACAAATGTGTGGTCAAGCAGGCTAATAAAATGTCGGGTAAGACGGTACTTTTGGGGAGGGACCACATTCTGGGTTAGAGCAGATATTTTGCCTATGGAAGATCCCAGGTTCAATCCCTGCCATCTCCAGTTAAATATGGATCAGGTAACGTGGTGGTAAAGACCTCTGCCTGGGACCCTGAAGCGCTGCTGCCACATACAATAGACAGTACTGGGATAGACAGATCAATGGACTGACACAGTGGGCGCGTTCAGATGCCATGTCAAACTCTGCACGGAAGCAGTGGCAAACTCATTTGCCAAGAACACAGAAGCAAGTTCAGAAGTTGTGGTGCACAAGGGGGAAGAGAACAGAGGGACTACATGAGGCCAAGGCTTGTGGCTGCTCATGCATGTACTGGTAACCCAAAATTATGTCTGAATAGACTGTGGTATAAATAGGGCTCGGGATACTGACCAGCTTCTGCTGGGGGAGCAACAGCAGCAGCTTTTAGTAGACATCCATCAGCTAGGGCTGGTAGCAACATAAACAGATGCAACAAACCTAATGCATGACTCACAAAACTTCTCAGGCTAAGGGCTATTCTGCACATTACGTGGGAGCAAACCAGGGTTGCAGAGTTAATAGACTTGTCAAGGAGCAATAACCAAAATTGGCTCTTAGAGGAACGTACCTGCAGAATGCTCTCATGTTCACACTCAATGTAATGTGCGAAATGGCCTTATAGAACTCTCTGACTGGGTTCGCACAATCACTGCAGCCTACTACAGCTTATTTAAGCCTTAGTGGGTTGCGGTGTGTACCAGCCGCCATTTTAAATATGCAAGCTGCGGTGTGGTGTCATGGGTTATCCAAGGGTTAAACAACCCATGGGATGTTCTAGGGCTATCCGAGGGTTGTTTAATTAATGGTGGCTTAAGGTGACATGTGAACAAGCCCTCTACACCAGGCAGGACTAGGTGGATCAATGTGTTTTCAAGCTACTGTCGGGCACTTCATTCTTTCCGAGTGCCTCGTGAGCATGCTTGCTTTAAAACATCAAGACAAAACCGAAGTAGAGTAGAGGCAAGATGTGCTCGCTATGTTTTAGGATGGGGGAACCCAGAGCCAGCGTAGCAATGACAGCTCAATCCTGGCCAGCTCAGGCAGCAGTAATGTGATGCGCAGCTTGTGTCGCTGCTAGGAAGCAAAGCTGGAATTTTAAGCCTTGGCCCACAGTAGGATTAACAGGCCCCTCCCTCCCCAGCATATGTCTCTTAAGTGGAGCATCAGCGCAAGCCCTCAGGAAGGAAGGCACGATTTTCACGGTCGTGGCATCCCAAGACTTTTGCAAAGCAGACGAGGGGAAGTTAAGGACATCTGGTGTTAAATGTCGAGTCTTATTGACACAGCCAAGTTAGGGAAAGGATGGCACATTGCTCAGATGTCTGCAGCTGCCTGCTGCCAACATCGCAGCATGACTTTGAAAAGACACACTAGTCTGGTAGCCACAGGCCTCAGAAAGGGTCCTTGCCCGGGATCCCTTTTTAACTGTAGATATGAGGGACTGAACCTAGAGCCTTCTGCCTGCACAGTATGCGCTCGATCAGCAAGCTTTGGGCCCACGCAAAATAAAGGCACAGGCTCCTGCTGGCCCCATTAGAATTTGAACACAAGGAGGAAAGAACCCATCCACTCCAAAAATGCACCACTGTTGCGGAAACTTACTCTTAGGGGTGCTGATCGCTCGGCCTTTCAGGGTAATGGTGGCTCCAGAAGGTGGTTGGTTTAGACTGTCAAAGGATGCTAGAAGAACAGGAAGCAAACGTTAGGTGTGGGGGATGCTTCCAGTGAGACAGCTCTGGGCCCACAGTGTTGGTTCCAGAGCTGCTTGCGTTTAAACCTGTTCTGCGACAGGATATCCATTTACTGGTGAATGGCTTGCCTTTCGTGCTCTGCCTGCTCCCCGGAGATGCAGGCCTTCCTCCCAGGCTCCTGCTGCGCTGTTTGGTAGCTGCCTCCATGGCCCTTTTAGCAGAGTTGAGGATGGCAAAAGTATTCAGGGACATTTTCCTGCGAGGAGAACAAGGGCAGAAACATTGCTGGAGTTTTCAGTTGCTACAGAGTAAGTGAGCTGTAAACGTCATCCGCTGAGCATCACATTGTGCTGGCTGCATTTGTATCGCTAGAGAAAGAGCCACTTTGAAACGCACAACTCAGTGCATTTATGCATTTGATTTATAAGTGGCTGTATTGGCACAAGCCTGCGGCCAGCAGCAACCTTATCAAAATGAAGTGACAGTTTAGTACACCATAAAACCAGAGATTTAAAATCTCTCTCTCTCTCTCTCTCTCTCTCTCACACACACACACACACACACACACACACACACACACACACACAGAGAGAGAGAGATATCCAGTATGAAAACCCACAGAAAATGCCCAAGTTCAGGATTTGGCAAATCCCAGAGGAAGTGAGTTCCACAGCACCTCTCCAAGTGCATCCAGTTGTTCAGATCTGCTGTTACACTCTCAGCTGATAAAAGAAGTTGAGATGAGATGCAGGGCGGAAAGCAGTCCTGCTAAAGCAGCCTTCCCTAATCTAGCGCCCTGCAGATGCGTTGGACTACAATTCCCAGACTTCCCCAGCCAGCTGGGGGAGTCTGGGAATTGTAGTCCAACGCATCTGCAGGGCGCTAGATTAGGGAAGGCTGTGTTAAGGTATAGTAATACTTCACATTTCAATTGAGCTTCCAAGTGTTCAAAGTGCTTCACATACTTTACCAGATCACAGTGCTTACAACAACCCTGTAAGGTAGGTCATCACCACCATATTGCAGATGGAAGGCTGAGGATGAGAAACCGTAGTACCTGCCTAAGGCCTACTAGTGAGTCCACGATGGGAGGTGAGATTCAAAACCAGGAAGCCCTGATTCACAGCTAAGTCTCTGGCACAATGCTACACCAATTGTCAAAAGGTATGTAAATTGCTGTGTGTGTGTGGCAGGGGGACAAATCACAGGTGAGAACCAGCACTCTGCTACTGCGGCAGGTGATGGACACAATCCCACCAGGAGACAGGCCACTGCAATCTGCATTAGATAAAGCTTCTGAACAGTCCATGGCAGCCCCATGGAGAGTGCATTACAGTAGTCTATGTGGCAAAAGGTGCAGAAGCATGAATGGTGGTTTTCAGGTCCAAAACTGAGGAAAGAATGCGGAGTTTGAACGTAAGAAGAGCCATGCTGGATCAGACCAAGGGTCCGTCTAGTCCAGCATTCTGTTCACACAGTGGCCAACCAGCTGCCCACAAGATCCCACAAGCAGGATATGAGTGCAACAGCACCTTCCTGCCCATGTTCCTTTTATCTGCCCCAAATCTTCCACCAATCAGCTTCATGGGATGACCTCGGGTTCTCCTATTATATGAGAGGGAGAAAAATGTCTCCCTGTCCACTTTCTCCACACCATGCATAATTCATGCATAATACACCTCTATCATGTCTCTCCGTACTCTCCTTTTTTTCTAAGCGAAATAATCCCAGCTGCTGTAACCCTTCCGCGTATGGGAATTGCTTCAGCCCCTTGATAATTTTAGTTGCCCCTTTCCATACTTTTCCCAACTCTAGATCATCCTTTTTTAGGTGTGGTGACCAGAACTGTACACAGTATTCTAAGTGCGGTCACACCATATATTGTATAAGGGCAGTATAATCTTGGCAGCTTTATTTTCAATTCCTTTCCTAATTATGCCCAACATGGAGTTTGCCTTTTTCGGAGCAGCCGCACACTGGGTTGACATTTTCATCGCGCTGTCCACCACAATCCCAAGATCTCTTGGTCAGGCACTGCTAGCTCAGATCCAATCAGATTATACTTGCAGTTGGGATTTCCCCCCTCAATGTGCATCACTTTACATTTGCTGCAGGAGAACATATATCAATGGGGTCTGCTGAGTAGTGTACCTGGCCCTTGGTGTCAAGATGCCTGGTCTGAGTGAAGCAAACCCAGCAGGCGCTGAAGGAGAACTCAAAAGCGTGGAGCCCCTCCTGGAAGCTGGAGAAGCCACTTGAGTTTGATCACCAGGAAATGCCGCTCTCTCCGAGGTGGGAGACTGCTGTTCAAAGGAGAAAATGAAGGGAAGCTTAAATGCCATGACGAAGTCTATCGAGTACGCAGAGTGTTTTTGCCCTGTCATTGGTCTCACGATGACTCTGCAATGCAAGCCATCATTACTCCCATTTCAGGGACAAGCTAACTGAGGCTGAACGTAAAGTTTTCCAAGGTCGTTCAGCCTGGGGCAAGGTTGGGAGCTTTTATCCTGCCACCCTGGGAGGACGTAGGGCTAGGTTGAGAAATAGTGACAACCAGTGAGAGATCTGGTTGTGTCTCCACAGTCTAGCAAGAGTCTTTCCCCCCCTAAACATTGCACAAGTCAAGTCCAAAGTATGGGAGAAAGCACCACTCTGACCACCAAATGGTCAGAGGACATAGATTTTAAGCAAATTTAAACAGTCATCATCTCTCTTCAGGGAATTGAGCTGGGATTGGTTTTCGGGGAGGGGTAGCTGGAGAGTTCAGAGAAGTCTCTGCTAGGAGCACACTTCCCAGGCTTCTTAGCAGAGGGCTGGGAGAAGCCTTAAAGTGGTATAAAGCTAAAGATAAAACCAATCTAAGAGCCTGTGGTAGAGGAGGCTAAACCCAGCCCTTTTTGTTTCTCAACGTTTTCTCCCTAGCCAGCCTGCACTGCCCTCGGCCTACAGCAAGGTGGTCATTTCACGTGCTGCCGCCACACACAACCCCCACAAAAATAGAAACGAGAAAAACTGACTCTAAACTGTTTACTTGCGGAGGGCGGGGAATGCAATTGTGAAAATTCAAAAAAGCAGCACTGGATTTGCCAGCAGGCTATTTTGGAGAGGCTCGGGCATCGGCCCATTAGCAGAATGGGTAGGCGCGAGGCTCTGGTTGGCAACAACAGCAACATCACCAGCTGCTCACTAGGGTGGGAGTAGATACCTGCACTGCTCCCAGAGTACGAAGGGCTCCCACCTCTCCCGACAGCTCAGATTCCCGCTGCAGCTGCTCCTCGTACTTCTTCATGTCATACTCCAGCTCGGCTGCCAGCTGCTTGTCCATGGCAAAGAACTCCCTGATCTCATTCCGATAATCTTTCATCACCTCCTGGAAGATGCAACGGCGTTCGAGGGGTTAGCCAGCTACGCTTTCTGCCCCTGCTCAAGCCAATGATCTTGGGGACAAAAGGCAGCAAGTAACCAAATGACACTCTGGCCTAGGGAATGGCCAGTTACCGTACAAAATCCTCAACCAGGACCCCAAGAGCATGGCAAGATGCACAGGAAGAGGGCCATTTGATTGCTCCCCTCACCCCAAGCCTCCAGTGAGTCACAGCCAGGGAACTCTGAATGCAAGTTTGCTGCATGGCATTGTGTATTGTCAAGCTGGAGACAAATATGGGAGGAACTGGGAAGGAGCAACACTAGGAGGATGTACAGCAGCACGCAGGGATGGGGACTCGGACTCAAGATCTTTGCTTGCAACCACGTCCTTCGCCTCCCCCCCACACCGCTCTGCTGCTCATATCCCAGCTGTTACGTTACCTTAGGACAGCAAGCATGTGCAGCAGCACAACGCAACGTGGCAGCTGAGACTGAGCAACAATACCCAGTGAGAGCAGCGCGTGTTCAGGTCAGGGGGTGTCCCCGACTCACAGTTTAATTGCACGACATTGGCATGGACCATTACCCGAAGACAGTTCATGAGCTCCCTCAGTGCTGGAAGCCGGCTTTGCTCCAACAAGGTCTTCAGCGAAGTGATGATTGGAATGACGTTTTCTACAAAATTCTTCTTCTGAACCTGTGGATTGGATTGAACAGAAGATGGCTTCAGGTAAGTAGGACCAACTCCATGCAAAGCCATGGAGAGGTTCAGTGCGCTGTGAAGGGAGCCCACAATGGTGTCTGAGACAGCAGCATCTTTAGACACTGTTTCTGAGAAAATTCCAAGGTCTGATTACTTGCGACGCTACCCACATGCAGAACTAAACAGCAAAACAAATAAAACAATGCAGAGATCCAGTTGCCCAAGTTCCTAAACATTCAACACTAGTCCTTAAAAAAACAGCCCTGAATGGAGGTTGCCCCCTGCCTAAGATGCCTGTCCTTGCCAGAAACTATCCTGTGAGCAATGCTCCTCTTTACGGCAAGTTCTGGTTCTGTCTTCTGTGGGGCAAAAGCTTCCCTTGTCAGGGTCAGATCAACACATGTTGAATCCAATTGTTAGCACAACAACAGGTTTGCAGAGCAGGAGCTCCATGGAAGCCATCTTGGTTCATAGGAGGCAGGGCTGGACATGGAGGAGGGACAAATCACAAAGTCATTTACATAGCCCTGCCTCTGAAGCAAGTGACGGGGGTGGGGGTGTGGAGAAGTAACCCACTCCTAAACAACCACCACTGCTGAAGGAGAATTTGGAACACATCTCTCAGCGTGGCAGAGAGCCCACTCATGCCAAGAACGTTGGACCTGTGGTACTCACTTGTGAGATGAGTTTCTTCTGGGCCACCTGCATGACAGCATTGGCCATCGCCAGCTCATCCTCCTCGGGCTGGATGTCGTCCTCCGGCTTGGATCTCATGGCTGACAGCTTGATCTCCTTGCAGCTCAGGATCTCAAAGGTGTCCGAGAGCAGCTCACTGGCTTCCAGGTCCAGAGGGAGGACTCCATCCACAAAGCAGGCTGAAAGCAATGCCGGAGAAAGTGCAGGATGGTTACTTCCAAAGGCTAGGAGCGGTAGGGTATTCCGCATAGCCTCTTCGTGCCAAGAGAGAGTTCATGCGATCAGGCTGTTTTACTGGGAGCTGCAAAATGATGCCGTACTTGCTTTTAAACCCCCATTCCTCAAGAGCAAGGTGTGCAGAGAGCCCAAATCCCACCTCTGGGAATGGAAACACAACCACTCAAAGAGCTGTGGTTACTCATTCTTATGTACATGCCTGAGTCAAACAAACGGAGATACTCTCATGAGAAAGGCATTGACTATCGATGGAAGAATCTCACCTGGCACATCCAGAAGAAAGAGTAACCTTAGGAGAGGACTAGATTTTCCACCTGTTGGCAGGTGTTCCCTGTAAAAAGGGATCATGTAAGCTCAGCCCAAGGATGAACGGAAGAAGGTAGTGATCCTTAAATAGTGACTCCCAGGGATCTGAGTCCCAGGAAAAGGTATTTATTTGCCAAAGCACTACTCTAGGAATGGGAAGGGCACTGAACACAACACCCGGGTCCACTTCACAATGCTAATTCATCTCAGGCACCAACAACCACACCTTGGAATGAACAACAGGGAAGGTAAAATTAGCGGTAAGCAGACAAACCATTCGCTCCTATTTGGGGAATGTGCAATCCGATCACTATGCATGGCTAATAATATTTAGCAGCTACAGAACAGTTTTGAATGTTCAAGGTGCCTCATGCACAGCAACCCTTACAACAGCCCTACAATGTAAGTTCATGACTGAGGAGTTATCTGGAACTGGCAGACTTCCCAGCTCACATTTTTAGCCACTTTGCAGGGTCCCACTGTTGGGCCCTAAACTAGCCCTTTGCACAAAGAACGGCGGCTTCGGAAGTACAATAATACCTTGGATTGCAAGTAACTCGGTTTGAGAGCGTTTTGCAAGACAAGCAAATTTTTAAATATTTATTTAATTTTTTTTTACTTGATATACAAGCGATGTCTTGCAATACAAGTACTGTAGTATGGCTTAAATTAAAAATCTCTGCACAAATTTTTTTGGGGGGATTTCGTTTTGATATAAGAGTGTTTTGGATTACAAGCACGTTTCCGGAACGAATTATGCTCTCAATCCAAGGCATGACTGTACCCTCCAATTTCACATGGACATCACTGCACCCTTCGTTAATGCCCCGCAGAATGCATTGCACAATGTATCGAAAGCAACAGCCGTACCCAAGATGTTAAGGCTGATTTTCGAGGTGATGTTGAATCTCTGCTCGTCGGTAAAATGTGTCAGCAGGTACTTGTAAATCAGCATCCGCTTTTCTTTGTTAGCTTTGCCCTTCAGGGAAAATAGTTTCTTCTCACTGTAGCGAGTGAACACAGGTCATTAGGGGGAATGGGACGTGTGCACACACAGAGACAGACAGCCATTCTCCGGATCTATTCAGTGCATGCAACACACACAGTCGATGCAGAAGGGGCTGCAGTGGCTAACACATACTTTGCCTCCAGAAGAGGAGAAAGAGCTGGTGTGATACACACAGCTCTCAACTATGGGCAGACTGGCAACTGAGGCTCTTGACTATGAACGATATCTCATATTAGAGACAGGTGCTGCCAAGCATTTTAACAACGAACAAACCAGCCAACCCAGCCCCAAACCACTGCTGGTTACACAACAATGGTGTTAGTGACTTGTCATTGTCATTAAATGGATAACAATCAGTTCTGATCATAAAAGTTTTGCTCAGCTTTCCGTGGCCCTCCCTTCATTTGCCTCACATTCCATAATGACAGGTAAGTTGGCATTCTGCTAACAAAAGGTTGAGAGAGGGCTTGTGTATTGCAAGAAACAATCTATGCATACAAGAAATATGCATTTCCCGCCCCTGAACCTTCCCAGTCTGTGTGGGCCGGTAACCGAGTAGCAGGGGTGGAGGGCAAGTTTTGCCCTCACTGTATCGGTGTCCCCAAGTATAGAAGTTTACTTTCCCCCATAGGAGCAAACACACTTTGGGGGTGGGTGCACCAGGACAGCATTGGGGAGGGGGCTAGCCCTTGCACATGGGGACCTTGACCATTGAGAATCAATCCAGATCCAATCTGCATAACCCCTCCTCTTCATATGCATAGTCTCTGCTTGGGATCTGCTTCTCGGTCGCATGTGACACAACTTGGAGTTGGCATTTACCTAATTAAAGGTGGACTAAATATAAACTCTCAGCCATTCTCACTGGAGAATTTGCTGGCAACAGGGGTGGGGGACAGCAACATTGCTCTCCACCCAAAGCTCACCGCTACATGCAAGCGCCATGAACATTAAAAGAAAGAGTTGCAAATTCACAGACCGCTCACTCTGGGAGAACTTGTTGTATTTCTCGTGCCTCTCGTAGCTGTTGAAGTGGAAGATGCATTCAATGAAGTGCTGGGAGAACATCACCGGGTTCCTCTTGAGCAGGAGATGCACCAAGCAGAATTTGGCGAAGCTGTGCAGGAGGCCGAAGGGAGAAAAGTGGTTCAGAAAGCTTTTCTGCAGGTTCCAGGCGGCAATTCATTCTTATAGAAGGGCCATATTTTGAGTTGAGCATGGGTAGGTGGGGCCAGAAACATGCTTTGCGAGCAGACGGTCCCAGGTTCAATCCCCCGCATCTCCAGGTAGGGCTGGAAAAATTCCTGCCTGAAACTCTGGAGAGCTGCTGCCGGTCAGTCTCGACAATACTGGGCTAGATGGACCAAGGGTCGGACTCAGTGTAAGGTGGCTTCCTATGTTTCTACTGACACACTCCGATACAAGCAGAAAATGTCAAAGGGCTCTTAGCCCTTTTCCGCCAACATGAGTAGCAATAGCCATTTTGGCAATATTCTCCCCTTATTAGCCTCAGCTGCTGAGTCCCACTTTCCCTGCTTTGGATCATGCACAGGGGGGGGGGGTACTGAGGTGCAGAGGAGAAATCTCAGAGCCTCTGTAGCTAATGGTGGTGACGTGGGGCGGCAGGGAGGTTTAAAGAGCCTGCTAACTGCATTTTGACTTTGGAGAATGCAATCCAAGTATATAAGGGTGCGGGGGAGGAAGTCTTGGGATTAGCGGCTATGTTAGGGCCAGCTACCAGTGGCCTACTCAGGTCCAATGAGCAAATATACAGGCCTGTGGCTTACGCTGGCTCAGCTTGTCTGAGCGTGGAAAGCTAAGCAGGGTCAGGCCTGGTTATTAGTTGGATGGGAGACCCCTCCTCTAGTTTCCTGCATTGAGCAGGGGGTTGGACTCAATAGCCTTGTAGGCTCCTTCCAACTCTATGATCTATGAGATCTATGAAACAAGCTTAAAATAGGAAAAAACTGCTTAATTGTCAGATCAGTACATCAACGGGACAGGCTGGCTAGGAAGACTGCGTGATCTTCCAGATCCCAGATTTAAGGTATACATTCAGGCACGTTAAAAATGTACCTGGTGCAGAGTTCCCCCTCGTTTAAGCTGATCAGGTGAATAGGGAAAAAAAGTGAGCTATGAAGAATCAGAATAGGGCTTTATGTATTCTCACAGCTGCTGCTACAGCACAGAGGGTGAAAAATTCAGCATCTTGAGAATTGCAACTGCTGGGGGTTTTTTTTGTTTTTTTTTTAAAGAGCAAGCTCCTAGCCCCTAAGTTGGCAAAGTTGAGAGCCAGTGGGGTCTAGTGGTTAGAGTACTTGACTGGGATGCAGGAGATCTGGGTTCTAGTCCCCACTCGGCCATGAAGCTCACTTGGGTGACTTTGGGCCAGTCACTGACTCTCAGCCTAAACTACCTGACAGGGTTGCTGTGAGGATAAAATGGAGAGGGCCACCACCATGTAAGCTGCCTTGGGTTCTTTGCAAAAGGGAAAAAGGCAGGATATAAATGTAATAAAAATAATAAATAAAGTTAGGCTCCAAAGTCTCAGGGAAGCGGCTGATGAGAACTTAGATGCCAGGTGGTGGGACCGAGAAAGATGTCCAGGGTGCTGCCAGAGCTTTAAGTCCCTCCCCATAGCCAGCTTTATCATGCAAATCTATGCAAGCTTGCCTCATTTGCATAATGTGAACCTAATCTTATCAGTACAAAATTTTGATTTTTAGCACAGTTCACACAACACTGATCAACAGGCACAGAACTCTTTTCTTGAAATACTGTGAGCAAGTTGATGACCAAGCTTCCCTAGCATTTTGCAAGTGACCAGCTGAGTGACACAGAAGCACCAAAACTAACGCCAAATGAAATAAGGGCCCCTTTCAGATTGTAGCCCCTCTAAAATTAGAGGCTTGCTTAAATGCCAAAATGTTTAAGAAACACAGGGTCTATTTTTATGCTGTTCTCTTACACAGGACTCCTCTGAAAAGCTTTCAGGGCCCATCCTGCAATTTTGCTTCTAATTATAATTCAACACAATTAAAGAGAAATAACTCAATTGAACAGTAAACACCGACAGTAATTACAGCATTTGTGATAATTAAGTAGCAGTCACTCGTGCTAGCAAGATCTTATTAAGGAGACCTGTTCTTCCCGGCCCGAGTCTCGGCCTGGAATCCATGCTGATTAGGAGCATTTTTAATAAAATGGTTTGCCCTCTATGTGTGGGTAATTATTGAGAATAGTCCATGAATAGCTGGGCAGCTTTTAGTTGCCATGCTGATGAGCTCCACAGGAAAAGAAGTTCACTGCTACAGTCTCAGCATAAATATAAAACAGGCTGCTATAAAGGGGGGGAAAAGCTGCCAGTTGAAGAATGACTGAGGTACAGAGGAGTAAAATCACACAGTGATACAGCGGTCAAAATTAATGTGTAATTAAACTTACGGAATGTCTGGGCACAAGGTGTGGCAACAGTGATTAGCTTAGGTGGCTTTAAGTAAGAAAGGGTAAGATAAATTGTTGGAGGAGAAGTCCAGCAATACCAATTGGCCATGGTCAACCAAATGCAACCTTTATATTCAGTAGCAGGATATTGGAGTACTGGATGCTGAAGACAAATAGGGGGACAGTGATGGAAGGCTGACGGAAAGAACAGAACTCCGATGGGCCTGTGGCTAATCCAGTAAGGCAATTCCTACCATTTCATTGGGAATGCACACGCCTCAAGTGCATTTCACTTGTGCCTATCTCCAGATAATCCTGGGTATTTTTAAGGGCACATTCACAAGTGATGCTAAGGGTGACTCCAAGGAGGATATTTGCCTTACATAGTGATGGAACCTCTATACGGGAGACGGGGTGGTGGTGGAAGAGGCATAACCCAACATACAACAATGTCTTTTGCCATCATTATTCATGCTCCAAACGTCAACCTACTAGACCTTTTACTCAACAGAACCAACAGCCGCCCCCAGAACAAGGAAGTGTAAGTTGTAATTGAAGTCCTATGAAGTGGCCCTTAACTCACAGCCCACTGATTAAGCAACTATTTTTATTTATTTATTGTATTTCTAAATCGCCCATCTAGCCGGTACCCAGCCACTCTGGACGATGTACAACATACAATGAAACAAAGCAAATTAAAATACACTTAAAACAGTATAAAATGTTAAAATCCTCACCCACCCCATATTCCCGCCTGAAAAGCCATGTTTTTAATGAATGGCGGAAGTTTTAATGAACTAAATCCTGAGACGATCCATACAGCAATTTAACCTTGCAACTTTAGTTTGGAAGCCTCAGGACACAACCCCAGCAATCCCTGTGCTGATGCAGTATCTGGCCACAGCGAGGGAGGAGATCCTGAACCAGTGTGGCATAGTGGTGAGAGTGTTGGACTGGGACTGGGGAGATCTGGGTTCTAGTCTCCACTGGGCCATGAAACTCACTGGGTGACTTTGGGCCAGTCACTGCCTCTCAGCCTAACCTACCTCACAGGGTTGTTGTGAGGATAAAATGGAGGAGGATGATTATGTAAGCGGCCTTGAGTTCCTTGCAGGAAAAAAGGCGGGATATAAATATAATAAATAATGTCCAAAAGGAACAAGCACACAGTGCCCTCCATTTACACAGAACATTCCTTTTAAACAGTAGAAAGGAGGGAAGGGGGAGAGAGAAATCCCCTGAGGTTACTGTTAAACCTATTTCATCAAGCAAATCCTGCAGATTTTCTCCCCATATAAGCAGGCTATCCAAATGAAGAAAATCTGCAAGAAACTGTTAAAGATCTGATTGATGGTAGGGATTTTAGACAGAGAGAGAGAGAGAGAGAGAGAGAGAGAGAGAGAGAGAGAGCGAGCAGGAAATGTGGATCAGCAGCAGCTCACACAGATGTGCCATGAATTGCAGCTTATGCTGTGATTAATGCCTGGGGGAGGACAGTTACAAAACACATGGTGAGTTTGAGATCTTAACAATTGTCTTGAAATCTTTGGCGCTGTTTTATCAGCCAGGACAATGACTGCTTGACCCCCACTGGAAGAATCCTCTTCAGAGGCCTAGACCTCGGATTGCTCTGTGACTACACATTTGCACTCATCCTTGCTTGGTGCTGTGCTCTTTATGTGAAGCCTGTTGGCTTGACCCCGGACTGCCTCTGACTCTATGGAAGGACCTCCTCCAGCATGGAAACCACCCCCACCCTGGCAATAAGCAGGACTATGACAGTACTCAGAATATGGGACTACTAAGCATAGATGGCACATTGTGGAAAGGCACTTTCCACAACACTCTTCAATGAAATACTAAAGATACACACAACAGTATGTGTACCTTATTTATAAACTTATTTTTTTTACTGTTATTATCAAATGAATTGTTATTTGTTAAATCTATCTATCATTTATCTACACACACACACACACACACACACTTAAAATTTACCTAATCTGGTTGCAGGCATTTTTTAAATTGCATTTTAATTGGCTTAATTAAATCTATGAACACTTTTCTAACCAACTGAAAAGGTGCTTCATATTAAGCAGGCAGCTTTTTTTAAAAAATAAGTAATTTTAATACAAGCACTGCTAAAAACTACCAGCGGCAAATGCCACCTTAGAAGAGACGTTCTCTCTTCAAGTCTTCTAAGTGGACGTCAGCTACAATGCGTGCGTGCGTGCAGGATTGAAAAACCTAAGGAACTCTTTTTGCTCCACAAATACTGTTTTTTACTCATATGTAAATTTAATTGTCTGAAAGTCATACAATTAATTGACGCATTTTCCTGTAATCAGGGGACAGCCTCAGCATAAACGAAATGGCAAGTACCAATGTATTTTACACACACACACACACAATTTTTCTGCCTAGAAACAACTTGAGTAGAATGATGCTATACTTCCACCTGCTGGAGAAACCTGGGAAAATATTATCCCAGCTTCGGGCCCTGTGAGGAAGGCAAAGGGGAGGTTGCCCCCTTTGAAAGGCAATCATTTTACGCCTACTTCTATGAGCTGGTTCCAACCTCATGTTTTCCTCCATGGGAATGTCTTTGGGATTCATCTCAAGGAAATATGGGGAAAGGGTTAAAAGTTGTAACGGAAAATCCCCACAGGACTTTTGAGCGATACTATGCTCCCACCAGCTGCTACATTTTTCACACGAGCCCCTCCAAAAGCACTTAGGTCAAAGAACATAGTAAGAGGCTCTTTGGAGATGTGCCCCCCACCCCCCCAAAAAAGCACAGGCAGCCATGTTGGTCCATTGGCAAACCTTTATTAGGACGAACTAAAATGCCACTAATTCTTCAAGGTGGATGTTACACAAAACGAGGGGTTGGGAAAAGAGGACAAAAGCTGGGTGCCATGTAGTTACTCCAAAGTCTGCAACTGATCAAAATGACCTCCCACTGGCTTTAGTTTCAGATAAGAAAATTTATTGTACTCGCCAAAGGCCATGACATACACTGGCTTTAGTTATACTGCTGAGATGAAGAAAGCTTGGGGTAACTAGGCATATATTTTTCTGGATAAGGACTGTGAGCTCCGTTCAGTTCTGGTACTCAAAACGAATTTGTTCATTCTAAGTGTATACCTTCTGCGCCAGGAACCACTTGGTAGATCTCGGGGTTCTACTAAAAAGCAAAGTAAATCTCACAAGCCTGACATCTGCCCACTCGTGGTCTTAAAGGACTGAATGCACTTGGGTGTTAAAGGGAAAGAGTAAAAAACATTTTTTTTTAATCTGACTTGTGAGATTTCACCACCCACTTTCAAATCTATCTTCACAAATCTTAAGGACTAGAAGTGTGGCTTTTAAGACAAACCAAGACAGCCGATATTCTCAGGATGATAAATTTGTCATCCAGTGCCAATTTCTGTGTTTGCTGGGGGAGACTGTGGATGCTGGAGCAAAAAAGGAACACCTCCCACTTTCAAAGCTGTTAAGTGTAGCCGAGTGTCAACAGACCTAGTTAGAATCTTCTCTCTTATTCAGATTTCGGTAGAACATGGAAGCAGAACGGAGCTCTAACCATGGCCTGCATCAGGGGGATGGTTCTTTACCTGGCAATGTCCTCGACTGGGTCCACCAGAACACTGACAAATCTGAAGAAAAGGGATCCTTTCCATTTCACAAATTCTTCCTATCCAAAAACAAAAGAACGGGGACATGCTTCAGTTACAACTTCAGATGACAGAACACTGAAAATCACAGCATGTGCACAAACCCGACAACACCCACTATAAATTTCAGAGGCTTCTCAAGCTGTGTGCTATTTTCAGGGGTTGCACATAGATGGTTCTAAATGAATTGGGTAATGGCAAATCCAAAAACTTTGCCAAGCAAAGCTGAACTTGATGACCCATATACATTGCCCGGTGACTTAATCTATTCTGCTTTTTCTCTGGGTTTAGCTGGCTGTGGGGAGGAGCTACATAGGGCACTGGAAATCATATTCAGCCAGCCTTTTCGCTTCTGAGATTTCAGCAGGTATTGCCCACATATTTCTCAAGCATCTCTTTAATTTTTTAGAATACATTTCATCTCACCCTTGGTCCCTTCCCCCATTTTATCTTCACAATGACCTTGTGAGGTTGGTTAAATTGAAAGAGAGGAGTTAGCAACTATCATCCACTGAGCTTCAGAGTGGCAGTGGGGAATTGACCTTGCATCTCTCCCAAGTCCTGCACTCAGTTATAATGGCTCTCATTTGTTTTACAAAAGAAAGCAGAGATTCTCAGGAAACTGAGGTATACAATTTTCTTGTGCTCTAATGGAATTGTAGCATACTGCAACGATACACTTTAGCTGACGTCAGAACCAGCATGGGGCCCATCAAGATTTTGGAGTACAGAGAAGCGTCCCTGGTCTCTATCAGTTTTACTCATTTTACTAAAATGATCAAGGGGCTGGAACCACTCCCCTACAAGGAAAGGTTACATCAGCTGGTATTGTTTAGCTTAGAAAAAAGGCTAGTAAGGGGAGACATGATAGAGGTGAACAAAATTATGCATGGTGTGGAGAACGTGGATAAGGAGACATTTTGCTCCCTTTCTTATAGTACTAGAACCTAATGAGGTCATCCCATGAAGCTTACTGGTGGGAGATTCAGGACAGATAAAAGGAAGTACTACTTCTTCACAGAGCACATAGTTAAACTATGCAAGTCACTACCACAAGATGTAGTGATGGCCACCAATCTGGATGGCTTTAAAAGGGGATTAGACAAGTTCATGGAGGCTATCAGTGGCTACTAGTCCTTATGGTTCTATGCCACCTCCAGTATCAGAGGCAGTATGCCTACGTACACCAGTTACTGGGGAACATGGGCAGGAGGGTGCTGTTGCACTCATGTCCTGCTTGTGGGTTTCCCGTGGGCAGCTGGTTGACTGCTGTGTGAACAAGATGCTGGACTAGATGGACCCTTGGTCTGATCCAGCACAGCTCTTCTTATGTACTTACCTGCAAAAGGTTGGTAAGGAGGATGAGTGTCTGCTTCCGGATGAAAGGCTCCGGGTCCTTCAAACACACGGAAACATCTGGGATGTACCTCTCTGCCATGGTGGGGTAGCGGATACAGAGGTCACACATCACAACGACGATGTTGTTGCGGATGGCCAGATCTTTGGACACCTCTAGTTCTCGGGCCAGCGCAGGGATGACTTT
Source organism: Shinisaurus crocodilurus (assembly GCA_021292165.1). NCBI lineage: Eukaryota > Metazoa > Chordata > Lepidosauria > Squamata > Shinisauridae > Shinisaurus > Shinisaurus crocodilurus. The sequence goes on along the minus strand of CM037884.1, from coordinate 8,704,724 downwards.
CTTTGCCAGGTCATCGTGCTGCAGGCAAAGCTTACCTGACACAGAGCAAGGAGGGCAGGATGAGGGTTGAGAGACCAGGCTGATCCCCGTCTCGATGCTGCAGCCACAGCCAAAGCAATGCAGAAGCAAACAAAACAAAGACAGGAGGAGCAAACCAGAAATAATACTTCCTTGGGATAGAGTGGCTCAAGGCCCACAGGGAAGCTGTGGAATGAAAAATGCCATCCATTTGGGTCACCCACTGCCATTTTGAAAGAGCAGCTAGATTTTCCAATATCCAAACTCAATAGCAAGCTCTCTCTCTCTCTCTCTCTCTCTCTGAAAAAGGGATCTACTGCTTCACTGGAGTTTAGATTGCCAGCTTTTTTAGAACCCAGAGGGTGGACTCAGTGGCGATATGCAACACCCACATTCAGAGACAATATGCCTGTGAGGTACTAGTTGCTGCAGGACAACTGCAAGAAATTTCTGTTGCCTTCCAGCCCTGTTTGTGGGCTCCTCAGAGGCATCTGGCTGGGCCACTGTGGGAAACAGGATGCTGGAAGAGATGGACCACTGATCTCATCCAGAAGGGCTGTTCTGGCGTTCTTCACTTTTGCACATTCAGTTGCAGAGCTGGGCTAGAGTACAGTTTCTATAGTGGAAATTTTTAAACACACACCAATTGGTAAGTGGCTGTGCAATTATACCTCCCCCCCAGCCCCCAAATCTCATTTAAAAATAAAACCCAAGACTATGTTTCTAGTACTCATGGTAGCAAAGGAAGGCGGACCCCAGCACCGCAGCCCATTCTGCTTGCTACTGGTTTTCATCAGAAGACTGGGCACATTTATTTATAAATGTACATCCCACTTTATAGTCAAGGCTCTCAAACTGGTTTACAAACAACCCTAAAATACCGTAAGACACAAATACAATTGTATAAATACACAGAATACTAATCTGGCTAGAATTAAAGAATTTTATCTCTGGAAATCAGCTTCCATAATGAGGGGGTAACCACTAAGAAGGCCTTATTCTATGTGGCTGCTGACCTCAAATTGACTCTTCTGCAGACCTGCTCCATGTTCCCCAGCTGTCTGATGCGTGGCGAGTAGCTACCTGTGACATGGGACTTTCAGTGGTGGTGCCTAAATTGTGGAACTCCCTTCCAAGGGAGACTTGCCCAATACCTTCGCAAATACCCTTTCAATGACAGCTTAAGTCTGACCATTCGTTGCCCTATCTTGTTCTCACTGGCTGTATAATTTACTGCTGTGTGTGTGTGTGTGGGGGGGGGGGTTTGTTTGTTTTTTACTATACTGCTGTTTCGTTTGTGTGTGTGTGTGTGTGTGTGTGTGTGTGTGTGTTAACTGTATTGCTTTGATCTTGTCATTAAGGCACCTTGTGAACCCTGATGGATGGGAAAGGCAGGGGGATATATTCTTTAAATAAACCCATACATGGTATCAGTGGATATCAGGGAAGGAAAAGAGATGGCAGATGGCAAGGCACCTTCCCTAAAAGGAGAACTCCTACCTAGCGTGATGAACGCATGTGCTCGGACAACAGAAGGCATCGTGGAACCTCTAAACTGAGACAATGGTTGAGATGGTGGAAGATCCTCATTATCCATGAGGCTGGACTCTAGAAAACAGCACACCATAGGTTAGAACAGGACTCAAAATCGGCAGAGGATCCCCAGCAGAAAATGGTAGGCCAAGGAGCAAGAAGGCCTTACCCTGCTCTATGCAGTCAGGACTTGCAAGGATGGACTGTATCAACAAGAAGATACGTTTCTCCACTTTGGCTGGGCACATCTGGGCAGCCTCACCCAAGGTGAAGAGATATCTCACCTGCACAAAATAAGCAATGCCATAATCAGAAGGAGAACATTGTCAAGAAGATTTAAAAGAGCATACAGTACAAGTTTCCAGCTCTGCACCATCCCTTGCTTCGGCTGTAGGTTGGACTATTAAATCAACAACAAAATGTAAGAAGCACAGAATTTAGGAACACGAATGCTCTGTCTCCTTTTACTTACCAAGACATCCTCCTGCAGCTGCTCTGCTCCTTGGTCTTGGAGGACGATGCTTGAGATGCAGCGCTCACATGTGGATACGATATCTCCAAATGTCTTGTTCAGCAGCTCCTGTTAAAACATGATAGGGGGATAACTTATTATTTGGGAAGGAAAACACAGCATCTCCCCTGCCCCACCTTCTTCCCCATCCAACATGGAAGTCCCAAAACTGAAAGAGAAAAGCACTCTCAGAGCACCACGCTGAGAAAAATCCCTGATCACACTCTCAAAGTTGGCAGTTTTTCTTTGCTGTGAAGCCCCTTCCAGAAAAGAATGGTGCAAGTTTATTTGGAAATACAGCTGCAGGTATCAGGCTATTTTGTTGTAATAGAATTTTCCGCTTTCTACGATGGTCAAGGTATCATTGTTAGCCCCAAGGCAGCAGTTTTCAAAAATGTCTGGCTTCTAGGAAACCTTTCTACATCAACTTGTCTGCCAAAACCTCCCCACTGCATGGCTATCACAGAATGGAACCTCCACATGTTTCAGAGAGTCCTGGGAAATGCGATACACTCTGTTATTGCAGTGTGCTGGCCAGGCCTCACCACCATTCCTTGTGAAGTGAGAGCACTGTTAAACACCACTCTGTGGCTGCTATGAAGTTGCCTTTATACCAGGTCAGATGATTTCTTGAACTAGCCCAGAATCAGCCTGGTTCAGACAATAACCTCTCAGCTTAATGAACTAAGAACGAGACTTTTGCCTGAGCATGCAGCCCGTTTGCAGTGTGAGCAATTGAAACAGGAAGCTTCTAATTAACCAGTTTCCTCTTTGGCCAAACCAAAGCTCGAACAAGCCAGGATATTAAGCAAACTTCAGATTGTGGTTTAATATCCTGGTGAATGGCCACTCTGCCCATACAACAATCAAATAGGGATAATGTTTCCCATCAATTGTGAACTGTCAATAGCTGCTGTTTGTCTTATGATTAGTGATGATGCTGGATTTCTTAATTAGTCAGCTTGTTGGTTCAAACTTGTGCATTTGTAATGCTCACCTTTAAAGCAAACTTGGAAAGGTTGGCATTTGAACTCTTTCCACAAACCAATCAGATCTGAAGGAGCTGCCACGTAGGTTGTAGACATCTCCATATATCGATCCATCTCTCTCTCCTCCATATACTGATTGCCGACGGCAAGTAAACATTATGTAAAAAGGCCACGTGAAAACAACCAATCGGGAAGGGGTACGTAACATGGTGTTGCATGACATCATGAGGCACTGCACGATTCCAAACTACAACACTCAAGATGCAGTTTGATATTGCAAACTCTTGTATACACAGAACGAATTAAAGGAGAACTCTCATTCGAGATTGCACAGATGAATTTGTTACTTTCTGAGAAAACAACGAGTTCATCTGGGGTAAGTTTGCCCATCACTATAATCATGATGAGAGAACTGCCAATACAAAGCTAAGAGGAATCCTGCACAGGAAACCCCAAATGGGTGAGGTTTTTCCTTCCCCTCATTTTGCAAAATTCTCCAGAAATAAGCCACTGATGGGGCCCATTTGGCTGACAGGTAGAGTATACAGCACAATAGTTAATCTGCCCCTACAATGATGATAGAAAATGGGAACACAGATGCAAAGACAAGGATTGTTTGATGCAGTTGCTGTTTCAAGAAGGAAAACCACCTGGAAAAAAGTATGAAATCCACAGTTTGGAAGATGGCCTTCTGAACCTCACCAGTATTTCCTTAGAGGCATCTGTTGAGGCAAAGCAAAGTTTCTGTAGAGTCTCGACAGCTGGGCTGATCACCACCAGAGGACACTGGAAGTCCTGCAGCCAACACTTGATATCATCTGAAAAAGGAGGCCCAACACCCAGTGTGAGCAGATGCTGGAACTAATGGACTCTCCAGAAATGAGGCAGTTGAGACTAGAAGCAAAACTGGGCCCCGTGTATTTCCAACATGGCTTTGCAAGAGGCACTCACCCATCAGCCTGTTTTGGATGCTGCCGGGCAGGTGCTTCGCAGTGCTCCCGATCACACACAAGATGTGCACTGTGGTGTCTGAGCTAGCTTCATGCTGCCTGGAAAACCCGGAGGAAGATGTTTAGTTGAAAGTCAGCTAAAGAGAAAAATCCTTCTCCTCTGAAGGACACACACAGATGCTGATCTCACTTGCCTGCCAATACTGTCCCAGGCTTCAATTATTTTCGAATAGTCCAGCTTGGGTGATGAGCCGGCCACCTTTGCCAACAGCATCCAAGCAGGCGCAGCATGCTCCGTTTCCGTGTGGGAGATGACGCTGTTAACAAATGAGGAGGAGAATTTGCCCTTCTTGGACAATACGTGGAAAGCTTTGTTCAAGTGACGACTGAAAGAGAGGAGAAAACAAACAGCCCTTACTACCGTCGGGCAGGATGCCAGTCTTCCAATTTGCATTACACATCGGGGCCTGTTAAGTGCTGGCATAAAGTGCAACATGAATCAAACAGCCATTGCTATAATAGGGGGCTTACCTCTAGACCACTTCAGCTCTCACTGGTCACAAAAAATCCAGTATAAGCTTAACATCATTCCTGCCTGAACCCCCCTGTCCCCATCAAAGAGGCCAGAAAAACACACATGGGATTCTCACATACTAGTCTCACAACAACCTTGCGAGATGTAAAGCTAGGCTGAGAAACATTGGCCGCATTTGCACATCACACTAAGCCACCCTGCAAATAAGCTATGATCGGGCTGACCATGGCTTGTTCTCCCCCTCGGTCCTCCAGCTGGTATCCCAGTGTCCTTCGCAGCAGAACCAGCCTTGTCTCCCACTCCAACTGCTACCCCTTTACATTTGCAGCTAGGTTTTTTGTGTTTTTTTTTGGATCCTCAAAAATGCACAATTGGGTCGTATTTTTTTATTTTTCAGCCCCAGAAAATTGTGCAATTGTGTTTGTAATTTTTATTATGTCGTTCTTTCGCAAGTGCGCTCTTTACGGCTTGCCCAGTCAATTTCCCTGTATGTTTCAGCTGTGAAAGGGAGAAGCGGAGTAGTAGAACTGACATTTCTCAATGTCCTCCCCTTTTAACACTTCCCCAAGCCTCCAGCTACGCTAGAAAAGGGAGATATAGGCTCCCTCCACTTCTCACAGCTCCTCTTTGGAGTGGTTACTGCAGTTCCCTGAGAGTTCTTGTTCCTCTTCCCCTTCTCTGGTGCAGCCACAAATTGGTTCCCCTTTCAACCAACTGGGACTTACTATATGTGAACTCAGAATTCTGGCTAATTTTAACTATGGTTTAGGGAAACAAGCCAGGATTAGAAACCATATTTTGAAATTGGCTCATTTTCCTAAACCATAGTTAAGACTAACCAGTGTTTCCCGGTTTGAACTAACTGTGGTTAGCTTCTAATCTCCTCGCGGTGGCAACAGAGAAGAAGAGGAGAGCTCATGAGCCTGAGGCTCTCGTTCAAGAAAACACTCAACTATGGCTTACCATTGCATCCAAACTCAGCCAATAGTTCTCATTCTACATAACATTTAAATAGTATGTATAGAGTGTTTGAAGCACTTCAGATTACTGGCTTACCAATCCTTATAACCAGGTACATTAGATCAGTATCAGTATAACCTCACACACAGGAGGGTTAAGAGATAGCAGCTTGGGGCTAGAACAGGCCTCTCCGACCCGGTGTCCTCCAGATCCTTTGGACTACAACTCCCATAACCCCCAACCATTATCCATGCTAGGTGGGCAGAGGAAGTTGTAGCCCAAAACATCTAGGGGGCACTAAGTTGAGGAAGGCTTGGCTAGAAGGACTAATTGTCGACCTACTATAAGACAGCTTCTTATGGCTGAGCTGAGATTGAACTGGGGTCTTCTTAGCTCACATTTTACTACACCAGCCCTGATGCCATGCAAATTAGTGTTGTCCACTTGCCTGGAAGATCTGGAAATCCCCCCAGCCCCAGCAGTCTAATATTTTGCCTCTTAGGGGAACAGATGGAGAACTCAGTCCACACAAACAGCCTCATCTAGATGCAAAAACCTTGGTATCATGAGCTATCCCCCATCCCCTGCACCACCACAAGGAGAAGGTCAGAAGCTTTTGCTTTCCTTTTTGACTAACTGCACCTTAGTGTTATGTCCAAATCCAGACAAACTGCAGGTAGTTTTAACTATGGTTTAAGAAAACAAGCCAAGTTCAAACTGCTGTGTATGAAATTGGCATCTTTCAATTAACTGTTAAGACTAACTGCTGTTTTAGGGTTCAGATGCAACACTGAACTGTGATTAATTAAAAATAGAAGCAAAACCTGTTCTGACCTCCTCCTTGTGGCTGCATCGGAGGGGAGTGAACAAATTGAAGGCTCACCCAGGCTTACTCCTGTAACCATAGTTGGTTACGCCCAAACACAGCCACTCAGTCTGCTTAGAACCTGCAGAGCAACCATACCATGCATGCATTTCAGTTTACTGGAAAACTTTACAAAGGCAGATTTAAAAACTTCAGAACATAGATAAAATTAAATTTAGCACAGCAAAACTTTCTGACAGCTCCCTATGCAATCCCCAGATGACAGAGATTTTTGTGGTTAAGGGAGTGTCTGAGAATCTGGGTTTTATTCCTTCATCTTGGCCATATGCTACCTGCACGCTATTCAGCCACCAGCATCCAATTTCTCAGTGCCAAAACATTCCCCCTTGTTTGCGTGCATATATATGTATTGACTTCTGCCTGTCTCACGATGGGTAGAAAATACTGAAGTGCTTCAGACATCCAGCAGGCGATATGGAAATGCCAGGTATATTGTCCAACAGCCAAAATTAGAACTTTTGACAGTACTGCAAATTGTAACACTGCATGATCAATGGACCAGAGTTGTTTCAGAAACCATTACATGCTATTGACTAATAAACATATGTTGCTTTTAATCAACATTATGTGTTCTTGTTATTCTAGATGCATCACCTCATCCCTTTTGCTGCTTCCTATATGGTCTGGAAAAAGAGACAGAATAGACGCTCTTAGTCACAGAAAAGAAGCATATTGCGCACCAGAATTAAGACAAACACTCCATTCTCAATGAACGACAGGGGGTTGCTTCTCTCATTTACATGCTTCTAATTGGCATTCAACAATCTTTGTCCTTTAAAAAACAATGAGCTACGCTAGAAGATAGTAAATAGCAGACCAGCAGTTTCCATCTGGCCACTATTGCCTTATCATCAGGGGCCCACAAATTTTGACTGGCCTTGGTAACCAACTAGGAATCTGTGATTGCCAGGATCCTGCCCCTTCTTCAGGGTGCAGCATCTTGTCCTTCTGCTGCGCTTCTAAAACCTGGTGCACGATCAGGGACACATCCCAGGTCCTGGGGAGCAGGTTGTTCCTGCAGTCACACTGTAACAAAACAAGACCCAACGCTCCTGACTCTAGTCTGGAGCTGGAGAGCGGGGTGGCCCCAGTTGTGCTGTGCTTGCAAGCTGCAGCTCAGTGGGAAGAGCACATGCTTTGCTTGTAAAAGGTCCCAGGTTCAAAGCCCAGCATCTCCAGGAAGACTGGAAAAATTCCTGCCTGAAGCCCTGGAGAGCCGCTGTCAGTCAGTGTTGACAATTCTGGATTAGATGGACCATCGGTCTGACTCAGTATAAGGCAGCTTCCTATGTTCCTAGGAAAGTGCAGCTAAGTGCAGGGACAATCCCCACTCCCCTATGGAATCACATCACATAGTGAAACGATGGAATTCGCTACCACAGGATTTCATTATTTCATAGATCATAGAGTTGGAAGGAGCCTACAAGGCCATTGAGTCCAACTCCTTGCTCAATGCAGGAAACTAGAGGAGGGGTCTCCCATCCAAGTAATAACCAGGCTTGACCCTGCTTAGCTTTCCACGCTCAGACCGTGGCTCATGGAATTGTGGATCTATACTTATTAGGTATAAGTATATACCTAATATATACTTGGGCATTTTTTCCCTCATGCAAGTAAGGAAGTAGAGCAGTGAGTGGAGCCAAGGTTGCTGGCCTCCCTCCCTTGCTCAATGCTAATATATGGTCTCTGCAATCAAAACCCATAATCCATATGTACAGGGCTGTACCGTAGTCTTTAAACCAAAAACATAACCATTGTGAATTCTGCACAATGCTGACTAAAATTCTACAACCGATATATGCGTCTCAGTTTCCTCAATGACACAAATTATTTTTATTTATTTATTATTTTTTCTACATCTCCTCATCACGTGGAGTGGCAAGAAATCATGCAAAGCACTCAGAATCTACTCACACACACATAGCTTCACAATCCTAAGGTAGAAACTTGACTTTAAAAACAAAACAAAAGCCAAGCTTCACAGGAAGCTGTATTTCTCCTTTTATATAAACTACCCCGGGAATTTCTACTAAAGGGTGGTATAGACATTTCTATTTTAAATTAATAAAACAAATCCTGTACACACAGTAAGATGTTGTGCTTTTTCCTCTCCTAGCATAGTATCACAGCATTCAAGGAATAGCCCCAAACATTAATAGGCCATGATCAAAGGCCAGAAATTTACATATGTGTATATGCCAAAAGCTTCAATGGGATGTGCATGCGAATAGCTGCCTGTAGGATTGCAGACACAGCCCTGCACATGCTCAGACGCTACATACCCTACCTCAGTTCTTGACACTCTTTTGTGAACAACATGAGGAGATCCCAGGCCAGCACTTGGCTTTTATCTTGATGGCTGAATTTTTTACAGTGCTTAATGGGCTGCAGCAAGAGGTGGTCAAGGCAGTCCAAGGCTCTCTCCTGCACAGAGTTCTCACAGTCCATGGTGATGGGGATGACTCCTGTCAGCCAGGCCTTCTGGATCAGGACGTTGTCTGGCTGAGACTGAAATGAGGCGAGAGACATCATTAGAATTCAGCTGAAGACAATAGCAGCCATTTCAGATGCTAAAATAACACAAGCAAGCAGATGAAAACTCCACTCTCTGAAGGATAATGAATGGCCTGAGATGGTTCTATGATTCTATGGCATAAAGAGCAGTAGCCTTAAAGTCTGACCTAAAACATCATGGCTACTTGAATGGTTTTTTTTTAGCATGTCATTTGAAGCCAGGATCCTGGCGTGTCACTCCCTTTACAAACCAGGAGTGTAAATCAGTGATCTTGGTTTATGAATCCTGGCTTGTAAAGAGAGCAACATGGGTTCCGACGACATGCTGAACAAAGAATTTCTGGTTTGTTTAACCAGTTAGGAGGGGGCGTTGCTCAGTGGGCAGAGCACTTGCTTCACATGCAGAAGGACCCAAGATCAATCCCTGCCATCTCCAGTACAGTGAGGAAAGCCCCCTGAAACTCTGGAGAGCCGCTGCCAGTGTCGACAATACTGGGCTAGATGGAACCATGGTCTGACTCAGCATTAGGCCGCTTTCTATGTTTCCATCACCGTGGGTTGCACTAATGGCAGGAGGCAAGGAGAAGCTACAGGCTGAGTATAAGCCAGGATTCTCTGGAATCTTGGCTTACCATTCCATGTGAACATGCCCATTGTCTGTCTTTTTTGCTTCATTATATATCATTTGGATCTTTTGAAGAGAGGCGAGATACAAATCTTGTTCAGTAACAATAAATACTGTTAACAAATGGTAGTCAGAAACCCTCCCTAATCATGCACAGATCTACTAGTTAGTACCACCTTCTGCTGATTTTAAATGTATCTGGTAAGAGTGGCAGTTCTGACTCTTGGCATGATTTAGAGGTTGGGGGTAGGATGGAACTAGGACAGCTTGCCTTCCACTTTCAGAAGCAGTGACCTAGCAATATCTCTGATGTCTGCTGCAGCACATTCATTCAAAACTCGCAATAGGAAGCTGTGCCCATGCTGATTTATGGTCAAATGCCATATTACCAGGTGTTTCAGATGAAACAGATAAGGCACAAGACTCTTTTCATTCAAACTTCTTCCAAGTTACGAAACCAATAATAAGTATCACCACTACCCTGGGAAGCCAGAATGCACACAAAGGCTTGGATCCAACATTGTGCAAGTGGAAACAGAACTTCCACTCACACAGTGGGACTTCACTGTCTCTCCCACCCCCACCCCGCGGCCACCCTGCACCCCCCAAATCTTCTCTGGAAGGTCCCCCAATGCTCTGCAGCAGATTTAGAGAGCATGGGAAACCTATTTCACCAGTGGTTTCCATTCTGCACAACAGCACTGGATCCAACTGTGTTGAAATTTGGAAGCATGGTATTTACAAGAAAGACTTATAAAGATTTGGGACTCATCCCTTGCCCACAGAATCGTTCTCCAGAGCCGCGAAAGAGACAAATTAAAATTACTCAGTTTTTTAAGCAAGAAGAGGAAAGGGGGAAGAAGAGTGAACAATGTAAGTCCGTACAGGATGATTCTTTGCCTGAATTCACTATGCTGGACTGGTCAGTTGATTTGAAAGGTGCCATACAAGAGCCCAGATCTATGATGTCCTCACTAGATCTGGCATCAGAGCTGGCCCTGGCTGAGATCCACACCTCCATACTGGGAGCACAGCGGGAAGATGAGGCGGAGCAAGTAATTAAAGTAGACGCTGTGGATGAATCTTCGCAGAATCAACCTTTTAAGTGCGCAGTCAACACTTTAAAGAAGAACTACAACTCAATCTCCATGCAAACAGAGGTTGTAGGGAACGAATATCTTCAGATAGAAGGACGGTTTCTCATGATATCTAAAGAACTAGTCCTCATTAAAAACTTTTTGGCAGAAAGCAATAGGTTGTTAACTACTCTGACTGAATATTTTTAATTGCTGGAGAGGAATCAGCAGGCAAAAGGAAGTGATGATAGTAAAGCCCAAACACAGTCGTTAAATGAGAAGATAAGTAAATCTCCAAAGAATCATTTTAAAGGAGATAATAAAGAGGTGCAAAATGGGGATCATAAGAAACAGAAGAAAAGCAAAAACATAAAAAATATTACAAAACGGGAGAAAAAAGTTCGGTGCTATCGGAGAGAGCATTTCCAGAGGTTGTTTGACTTGCTGGACATATCTGCAAAAGCTAACCCTATTAAGTCATCACAGAAGGAGCATGGGAAAAAGAAAAAAAGGAAAAAGAGTAAAAGGTCGATCAAAGACTATTCTCAAGTGTCCAGTGAGCAGGATTTGGACCTGTTGCAAGATCCCTGGGATGATGTTCTTTGTAAGGCTCAGGTAAAGTTGGAGGACAACGAGCTGTGTATTAAGCTGGGCGATGCTCTTCACTCTTCAGAATCAGTGCTGGATTTAGCGTTAAGAACTAATTGGAACTTGGTGATGATTCCGTATAAACTGGTGTTTGTGAACTATCCCAAACCCTGGGGCTTTCTCGCCCAGTCAGTTCGTGTCTCACATTTTTTGCATATTGTCAACAGAATTTTGCCAGGAGCACTGCACTCTAATAATATTGTGAATATAGAATATAGAATATTTGTATTATGATGGCATAACAGCATGTGCTGTTGTTACATTTAGAGACCAGGGCATAACTAGCTTTAGAGCAAAGAAGGCATTTTTAGCAAGTAGTTTAGTTTTAGCAAGATTCTTTGAAAATCAGGCCCCCTTGGCTCCTTTATTTGACACGCCAGTCAGGAAATACAGTGAGAACAAGATGGTAATTGGGAATCTCACTGAAAATCTTATTGATTTAAATTGGTCTCATGACCACAACCAAGCCCCAATCCAGTTAGAGAATCAGGGCAAAATGAGGATTAAAGTAAATCCAACACTAGAAGAGCAACAAACTGATAATGAAAGTCATGTTTTTTTCATCTCAGAAGAGAAAGCTCTCCTGAACTCCTTTCAGGCCTTGCCAGATTTTGCACAGGCAGAGATTTTGGAAAGGCTAGATTTATTGAAAGACCATCTAAGGGAAATAAAGTCTTGTGATGGAGGTGGAAATCAAAAAAAGGAGTTGTTGTCACCAGTGGTGGCTGCAGGTGATGGGAGACAGGCTCAGGTCCCAATAAGTAATTCAAAGAGAAGGAGTATAGATAATTGCCCGGGCTTGAACCAAATTAAAAGTGACTGCACTGTACCTAAGCTTAAGAACTGTGTTGATTCAAGTGGTATAAACTGGCAAACTATGAGGTACCTGGACGATGGGGAGCTGGGATGTAGTAAGCCGTTCAGTGTGGCCCATACATCCTAAGATAGACATCATTCATCCTATAAGATCAAATGTAAGCGTATTAAGTCCCTTTATGGATGAATTGACGTGTCTTGACATGGAACACATTCAACATCTTAATCAATCGGAAAAGGTAGATAAAATGAGTTGATACAGTGAGCTAGTTGATACAGGGTTGGGGGATTTGATGCTAGCCTGCACTTCACCACAAGCGCATTTTATCGCCCATAATCATACTTGTGTTAGCTGGCCAGTTAAATTCCTTTCATGGAATGTAGCCGGCTGGAGGGCTTGTCAGCAGGGAGTCGATTTGAAGGAATTCCTTTTTAATTTTGATGTTATTGCCCTTCAAGAAACTTGGCTCATAAATAATGAGAATATTCTTCCGGGTTATAAAATATGGACTGAATCAGCTCGGAAAATTAAAGATAAGGGTAGGGCAGTCAGAGGCCTAGCAATTCTTGTTAAAGAAGATTTAGGCTGGGTAAGTGAGCTGTTGTTGAATATTTTTGCTCCCCAAAATTGTGTAGTAGTCAGGCTAGAAACCCCAAGCCTAACATTATTAATAGTAAATATTTATATTCCACCAGTCAACTCACAGTATTATGCTCACGATGTCTGGTTTCTTTTGGAATACTTGGTGGAGGACTTAGGTACGAGATACCCGAATGACTTAATTATTATGCTGGGTGATTATAATGCCAGAATTGGCTCTAATCCAGCACAATCAGTTGAGTGGTGGGGTCTTCATGAAGACCTCCAGGAGATCTATTGTTGGTCCTCCAGAGACAAGAAAGTAAATAAAGCGGGTCGGAACCTGCTGGAGGTAGCATATGGCCAAGATGAAGGAATAAAACCCAGATTCTCAGACACTCCCTTAACCACAAAAATCTCTGTCATCTGGGGATTGCATAGGGAGCTGTCAGAAAGTTTTGCTGTGCTAAATTTAATTTTATCTATGTTCTGACGTTTTTAAATCTGCCTTTGTAAAGTTTTCCAGTAAACTGAAATGCATGCATGGTATGGTTGCTCTGCAGCTTCTAAGCAGACTGAGTGGCTGTGTTTGGGCGTAACCAACTATGGTTACAGGAGTAAGCCTGGGTGAGCCTTCACTCCCCTCCGATGCAGCCACAAGGAGGTCAGAACAGGTTTTGCTTCTATTTTTAATTAATCACAGTTCAGTGTTGCATCTGAACCCTAAAACAGCAGTTAGTCTTAACAGTTAATTGAAAGATGCCAATTTCATACACAGCAGTTTGAACTTGGCTTGTTTTCTTAAACCACAGTTAAAACTACCTGCAGTTTGTCTGGATTTGGACATAACACTAATGTGCAGTTAGTCAAAAAGGAAAGCAAAAGCTTCTGACCTTCTCCTTGTGGTGGTGCAGGGGATGGGGGATAGCTCATGATACCAAGGTTTTTGCATCTAGATGAGGCTGTTTGTGTGGACTGAGTTCTCCATCTGTTCCCCTAAGAGGCAAAATATTAGACAGCTGGGGGGATTTCCAGATCTTCCAGGCAAGTGGACAACACTAATTTGCATGGCATCAGGGCTGGTGTAGTAAAATGTGAGCTAAGAAGACCCCAGTTCAATCTCAGCTCAGCCATAAGAAGCTGTCTTATAGTAGGTCGACAATTAGTCCTTCTAGCCAAGCCATCCCCAACTTAGTTGGAGGAAGATCTGTCATGGATAATTGTTTCACCTTATCCCATTTGATATCTAATTACACTACAAAGGGTGGACAGCTTTTTACCGCATTCATTGATTTAAGTGCCGCCTTTGATTCAATTAATAGAAATCTTCTCTGGGAAAAACTGACTAAAACAAACATTGATTAGAGACTCCTTTTTCTTATCAAGATCTCTATACTAGTCTAAAGGTTAGAACTGGGGTAAACCAAGCTTTAACAAATGAGATCCCCACAAGCAAAGGAGTTAGTCAGGGTTGTATTCTTGCGCCATTCCTTTTTAATTTCTATATCAACGATGTAGTTTCCACACTTCACAGCCAAGAGCTTCATATGCCAAAGGTTATGGATAAATCGGTGAATACCCTCTTATACACGGATGATATGATTTTGGTATCCACCACACAGGTTGGTTTGCGGAGGCTACTGAGACAATTTAGTTCTTACTGTAGGGAAAATGACCTAGTGATTAATAGCAAAAAATCAAAAGTACTAATTTTTGGTAAGAAAAAGAAGAGATAAGTGGTTCTTGGACTCAATGAAATTGAACAGGTGGAATCATATATTTACCTTGGCTTAGCTTTTACTTCCACAGGATCCTGGGCAATGCAGCTAAAGAGAAATATGCTAAAGGCAACTGCTTGCGCTCAATCTTTAAACAGGCTCCTGAATTATAGACAACCTGGTTCTCTCTTGCCAGTTATTAATGTGTACAAGGCAAAAGTGTTGCCAGTACAAATGTATGGTGCTGAAATCTGGGGGTTTTCCAATAGTAAGGAAATAGAAAGGGTCCAAAATCGCTTTTTACGTATAATTTTAGGAGTGGCACCAACCTGTCCAGCATATGTGCTCAGATCTGAAATTGGAATCATGGTGGTTTCAGATCAAATACATGGTAGGCTATTTAATTATTGGTTCAAGCTAGTTCTGATGAGTGAAGCTAGGTTTCCAAAGAAGTGTCTTCTTGAGCAGATGGCTAAAACCTTGGAAACTTCCTGGCTCTATAAATTTATAAAGGTGTTACCAAGCTATGGTTTTAGTCTGGAGGCAATAAACATTTCTAGCATCAATATAAGAAATTCTGTTAAATTAAAGATTTCAGATATTAGAAGTCAGACTGATATAGCTGCACTGTCGAATTCAAGGGCCATGAAATGGATAGCTAGTACTAAATTTCAATTCAAGGAAGAGAAATATTTGTTTTTTTATATGAAACGGGACCAACGTGTGGCCTTTACTCGGCTCCGATTTGAGTTGATGGACACAATGATGCTACAGGGTAGATTCCAAGGTATTCCAATGAAAGATAGATTATCTATATGCGGCAAATCTGCAATAGAAGATTTGGCACACTATTTACTTGAATGTCATTTATATTCAGAGATAATGTAGAGAACATTATCCATCTTTATTTTTGATACGCATGAATAACTGGACAGTGAAGGACAAACTGTTATTTCTCTTACATGGTTCCAACTACTTTGTGTCCCAGAGAGTTGCCCTCTTTGCTCTCAGAGCAGCCAACACAAGGAAAAAAGAATTGGAAAAACAGATTGGCTAATAGATTTTATTAAACGTTTTAACATGCAATGCAAGGGGTTTTATATTGTTGGTTTTATCAAGTGTTCGTTTCAAACTATATTGTATGTATGTACTGTATATCGTTTGTCAATTTTAAAGCAAAGTAAAGTTTTAAATTTTAATATGATATTTCTAATTATAATATATGACTTTATTCTAATGTAAAGTTCCCTTTCCAATGTTTGCTTGTTTTAATGTTTACAGTAATACCTTGGATTGCAAGTAACTTGGTTTGAGAGCGTTTTGCAAGACAAGCAAATTTTAAAATATTTATTATTATTTTTTTTACTTGATATACAAGCAACGTCTTGCACAAGTACTATAGTACGGCTTAAATTAAAAATCTCTCTACAAATTTTTTTTGGGGGAATTTCGTTTTGATATAAGAGTGTTTTGGATTACAAGCACGTTTCCGGAACGAATTATGCTCTCAATCCAAGGCATGACTGTATTTGTTTTTGAAATGGTCAGAAGACTTATTCAATAAAGTTATTCATTCATTCATTCACTGGATCCAAGCCCAATATACAATATATATAAAGTTTAATTTATTAGATACATTTGGAGAAAGAGAGAAGTCTGCACTGAAAGAAGCATGTCAAAACCTTCCATTCTTTAAAAACAGAGCCACATCTGTGGGGCCTGAGCACAGAATTCAGTCCAAGAATCTCAGCTTCTTTTTTAAAAGCAAGTCTCTAGCCTTTTATGGCTGTGCAAAGAGATGCTGGGAGTGTGTGGGCAATACCTGCTGAAATTTCAGAAGGCGGAGAGATGGCAGAATAAGATTTCCCATGGTTGGGGGATGGAGCCTCAGTTTCCTGGAAGACTTCTTGCCTTCCCCATGAGTAGCAAAACACAGAATAACTTTGGCAAAATAAAAGACTGCAGACTGAAAGTTACGCAAGTTTACGCAGTCTGCATAATCCATCTTTTATTGGTGCAGAACGAGAATTCTACAGATTTAATGTGTGCGTGGCAGGGCTTAGTTTCATACACAGCCCTGCCTAGGAGCAAAGACAATGTCCCTCACCATTAAGAGATCTGTAATAGACTGCAGGGCTTGCTTCCTCACAGAGATTGCAGGATCGCGACATCGTTCCTGGAGTGTGACCAAGTCTTCAGAAGCGCATGGAATCACATGATGCTTCAAGATGCTGATCAACACCTAGACATCAGACAAGCCATGAATCAAAACACACACAAAAAACATGGTGATGCAAGGGAGGAACATACACATCTGGCGGAAAGCTGATCCACAATACCTGCTCCCAATAACAAAAAAGAAGTAAAAGTGAGTTTTGACTGAAGCTAACCTTGGAAAAGCACAAGACATGGCCAACAAAGAAACTACAGAGGGATCTGTGTATTGTGTGACAATTCTTGGGAGTAACAAACACAGTTTCCCAACACAGTACAGAACCAGTGGAATGCAAAAGAAGGGTATTTAAAGTGATATGTCAAACACATTAGAAAGATCTGGGAGATGGAAAGGGTGAGAGAGGCACAAGGGCCAGAGATGCTTCCCACGCAAGCAGATCCCAGCTTCGGCTGCACCATTTAGAAATTGTTATCATGGAGACCACCAGAGGCAAGACCATGGCGATGATGACCCCTGTGGAAAGCAATATGGCCAGGACAGGGGAGGATGTTTGTGTCGTGGGGAGGATGTTTGTGGCAGGTTTCCTGTGGGGATTACGATCTGATCAGTGTCCCCCAAGACTCATTTTATATTAAGGAAGAAATGACTTGCATCTTATTGGATGTAGTTTACGTCCCCACACCACTTGGACAGACACAATCATTCCCTGAAGTGACCCGCACTCCCCTCAACAGATATGCTGCTGAGAATATCTGGATCATCACAACAACTTGATTTAGAGGTGCAGCATTTGGATGCAAATTCCCATCATGGTGAGCACTAGGGGGTGGTGATGGAAGAGGGGGCAGAATCTCTTGCTGAAACAAAGCAAATTGAGCTCCAAATTCTTCAGCCAATATGTCAATGGCCTTTCATTTCCCCTGATGACAGCCATCCTGCATGGAGGGTGGGCTGGAACAAGTTATTCTGATGGTATGAAGCACAGAAAGTGACAATACTCAGCACGACCGGCATTTGCGCAGGTTTTGCATTCAAATGTGCGCTAATTCATTACCCTGCCACACAAATCCATTATGCCACTATAAATATTCTAAACATGAGGGTTTAAATGTTAAAAAGTGATTTATTCAGGCTTACATATTTCATTACATAGTAATAAATCTCTCAGCAGGAGATCAAGTATTTGCCCTAGTTAAGGTCATACATTTCATACTCATTTATCATTCAATGTTGCTTCCAGGGACAGGAACTCTCTCACAGCCATTATCAATACCAATCTAGGATAATTTGGTTTATTTAGATGTATAGTCCACCCAAACCCAATGGCCCTGGTGCATGTTACATACATTTACAGTTTCAATTTAAAGGGAGGATGAAGATGAGGGACCACAGCTCAGTGTTAGAGCATCTGCTTTTCATGGACCCAGGTTCAACCCCAAGTGGCAGGTGGTGAGAATGACTAGGCTTCAACAATCACACTCCTCACGCTTGCCATGGTGACCATGACACCACCCTCTGGTGACTATGGTGAGTGATAAACCTTTCTCCCAACTGTGAAGCTGCACAGGTGGGTGGGAATTGTCCTGGCAAATGAACCTCACCCTCCTCCCAGCTCCTAGGTTGGGAAGAAGGCTCTGACCACTGTTACCCAGCATCAGCAGAAGTTCTCTGGGCCTTTCCCTGCAAGAGAGGGGGGCAGGGAGGGGAAGGCTTTC
This sequence comes from Shinisaurus crocodilurus, assembly GCA_021292165.1. Lineage (NCBI taxonomy): Eukaryota > Metazoa > Chordata > Lepidosauria > Squamata > Shinisauridae > Shinisaurus > Shinisaurus crocodilurus. The sequence goes on along the minus strand of CM037884.1, from coordinate 8,686,474 downwards.
AGCCACTGCTTGGTGCTGGGTGGGGTGGGGTGTCTGAGCCGCAGCAACAAGCATCAGAAACCCACTATCTTCCTTGGGGAAAAGAGGAGAGGAGCGATTTTCCGCTGCTGAGCATCAGCTGAACCCCCCCCCCCCTTCCTCTCTCTCTTTCCCATGGAAGGGGCAGAAAGGGGTTTTCAGCTATCATTGGATGTTGGGGCTCAGAGCCAAGAGTGCTGAGCAGCAGCAGCTGAAAGCCAGAACACTTCCCACCTGCCTTTCCCACAGGAAAGGTTGGTGGGGGTGCCTTTGTTGTTGGGCAACCATAATTTTTGGCTTGGCTAGCAAGGCCAGATAAAAAATTATAGGCCCCTGGGAATGACATCTACCTGAGACCCTGAAGAGCAGCTGCCAGTTTGAGTACACAATACCAGGCTAGATGGAGAAAGAGTCTGAAAAGGGAGCTCCCTGTGCCTGAAAAGCACAGTCAGTGGGGTGGGAAAATCTCTGGTATCTCCAGTTCAAGGAGAGGAGCAGACATGGCTGGGAAGGGACCCTGTTTAAGACTCTGGTGAGCTGCTGCCAGTCAGGGTTGACAACAGTAAGCTGGCCAACGGTATGACATAGCATCTCTTCCCAACATCCAGAAATCTTGTTCTCAATTATTGGGACCTGCAATGAAATACTGTATTGCAGTGTGCAGTGCTCTTGTTTGGTGTTTCAACAATGTCCTCTCCAGGGGTACCCCCACATTTTCCTTCTTCCTGCACTCCAGCAGACACTCTGCTTTCTGTGGGCTCTAAGCATGCTCAGAACTCATTGGGCTGGTTTTTGGGGGTGGGGTGTTGCCCCTTGTTGGGGAGCTGTTACCCCTTGTTGTTTTGCTCTAATATTTATTTTTTTGTACTTCTGCAAAACTTGGGGTTCTCGTTTCTTGGTGGTTCCATTTTGGCCACAATCCTGTTGGCACTTACTGCATGAAATTGCTAATAGAGATTGCTATTAGAGGGAGTGATTATATGAAGCAGGTAGCATCCGGGAAATTCTCACACATCCCTTTACGATTTCTTGCACAAATGGTTACTTTTAAAGAATGTCTGTCAGTACTGGCAAGGAACATACCTGAAGGGCAGACTTCCTAACGTTTGTCTTCACATCTCCAGCTCTCAGCCTCAACAAGGCCATGATCTCCTTTCCTGTTGGAGGGAATGGGAAAGAAGAATAAAGCAATGGGTTCTGGAACGGTTGTATGCTCAGCAGAACGTCACAAGCATGTAGCATTTAAGTGCAGCATTTCAAGCATCCAAAGTGTTCAGCATTCATTGGCTGTCTCTGTATGTTCCTTTAAGCCAGGAACCCCGGCTTATCGAACCACCATGGTCTGTTATGATGGCTATATGGAATGAAGACCAGTTGCTGGAAAGCACCAGCAGGAAAGGGCTAATGCCTTCAAGTTCTGCCTGTGGGCTTCCTAGAGGCTTCGGGTTGACCACTCTGGGAAACAGGATGCTAGATCAGATGGGCCTTTGTTATGATCCAGCAGGGCTCCTCTCATGGACCGGGGTGATGTCAAGGGGCTGAGCCGGCCCCCTACCCTGATGTCCTCTGCCCCCATCTTGCCCTTTTTCCTTTCTCTATGCAGAAAGGCACGCAGCTCTCTACACTGAGAAAGTGATTCTGCTGCAGGTGCTTCGAGGAATGTTTCCTCCAAGCAGCGGCCATGTTGCGCACCTCATTCCTGCACCGCTCGTCACCCCAATTGGGGCGGCACACAAAAGGAAGAGTCTCAGCTGATGCTTGTAGGAGCTCACACCAGACAAGTACATAAAGTAAGCTGTATTATTTCTTAGCTGAAGTATTTAGCAGTGTCAAAACCTCTGAATGCTAGAGTCAGGATTATGTTCACTGCAACCTTCCCTTTTCCATGGCAGTAACTTGGTCCAGCCCCTCTTGCTTTGCTCCTTCAAATCCGTATTGGCCTCAGGCTGCATCTTCCCCACTGGCTTCCTAGTTCAGGAGGCTGGTCAGCTCTTGCGTCTTCACAGCTGGCTTGGCCTCTTCTCCCTCACTCCCTTCTGCTCTCTTTCTCCAGCCAATTCTCCTTTGAGCTCTTCCTTCAGTGGTCCTTTTTCAGTCCCCTTTCCTTTCTTCAAACATACACCAAAGTGTCATCCACCCGCCCTTGCAACTCCCTCAGCTCACACCCTGGCATCTTATTGGCTGGGGACAGTGTCCTATCTTCAGGAGATTACATAGTGCTGGAAAGTAGGTCAGTCACATCATTGCCATATTACAGGTGTGTGTGTCTGGGGGGGGGGGGTAGAGGGGTCAAGACAGAGATACTGGCTTGCTGGAGGCTACTTAATAAATCTGCAGCTGAGGTGAGATTTGAACCTTCCCAGCTCAGTGTCTTATTTATAGACCTGTCAAGTCACCTTTTCAACCCAAAGTACCCATGGCAATGTATATTAAAAAAAGAGAGAGCGAGAGAGATAAAAAAACCACTACGCTACTCCAGCTGTGTACATGTCTGTGGCTATGTGATCACCTTCCAACTGATAACCAAAGTTAGAAGTGGTTGTATGCCACATACTTGTAAAGCCCAAAATCAACCAGATAGAACCCTGACAATCTCAGTATTTCCCTCTCTCAACTGCCAGTTTATCAGTGCAATCCCATACATGTCGACTCAGAAGTAAACTCCACTGGGTTGAACAGGACTTTCTTCTAGGTACGGATATAGGATTGTAGCCAAAGCCTCCCCAGTATTGCCAGGGAACATGGGCAGGAGGGTGCTGTTGCACTCATAGCCTGCTTGTGGGACCCGGGGCTGATTCGTGATAGCTTCAGGACAAACAAAAGGAACACGATGAATAGTTAAGTTATGGAATTTGCTACCACAAGATGTCGTGATGGCCACCAATTTGGATGGCTTTAAAAGGGGATTAGACAAATTCATAGAGGAGAAGGCGATCAATGGCTACTAGCCCGGATGGCTATATGCCACCTCTAGTATCAGAGGCTGTATGCCTATGTACATCGGTTGCTGGGGAACATGGGTGGGAGGGTGCTGTTGCACTCATGTCCAGCTTGTGGGTTTCCTGTGGGCAGCTGGACCCTTGGTTTGATCCAGCAGGGCTCTTCTTATGTTAACATAAAATACAATGGCATAAAAACAACCATAGAGCAATAAAAACAACCAATTTGATTAGTCAGCAATAAAACTGCACACTCTGTGTGCTACAAACTATAGCTGTCTGGGTCACACTTCAAGGAAAGCCTTGGTGAAGAGACGAGTTTTAAGATGTCTGAATGTCAGAACCGTGGGGGCCTGTCTAATATCAGTTGGTAAAGTGTTCCAGAGGGTGGGTGCTGCAATACTGAATGCTCTACTACATGTGGCACCCTCCAAAGTGCTCCCACTAATGATCTCAGAGATCAAGCAGGGACATAAGGAGACGGTCCCAAGTTGTTTAGGGCTTTGTATGTTAACAAAAACACATTGAGCTTGCCCGGTAGCTTATTGGCAGCCAGAGCAGTTAGGAAGGGTGTCGCTTGCTGCAGGAAGGAGGCCCCAGTTAGCAGCCTCGCTACTGGATTCTGCACCAGCCGCAGCTTCTGGAACAAGCCCAAAGGTAGCCCCACATAAAGCGCATTACAATAATCCAATCTTGAGGTTACCAGTGTCTGTACCACTGTGGCTAGTCTATCATGGTCCAGGAACGGCTGTGGTAAATGGCACTTGTGGCCATTAAAACTACCTAAGCCTCAAGTGACAAAGATGAATCCAGGAGTAGCCCCAAACTATGCACCTGCTCCTTCAGTGGGAGGATAACCCCATCCAAAACAGGCAACTGACTTATTTCTCAGACCTGTGACCAACCCACCCACAGTGCTTCTGTCTTGCCAGGATTTAAAAAAGCACTGGTCCACACCTGATTCAGATGTTATAGAGAAACAGAGCTGGGTGTCATCTGCATACTGATGACATTTCACTCCAGATCCCCAGATGACTGCATCCAGCAGCTTTATATAGATGTTGAATAGCACTCGGAATAAAATCATGCCCTGCAGCACCCCATAGCACAAGTGCCAGGGGGCCGATATGCACCCCAACACCACAGTCTGAGATCGGCCCTGTAGTTAGGAATTGGCCCTGTAGGTAGAAAGTACCCATCCCGATACCCATCCCACAAAGCCGATCTAAAAGGATACCATGGTCGATGATATCGAAAGCCGCAGAGAGATCAAGTAAGAGGAGCAAGGTTGCATTCCTTCTATCCCTCTCTCGATAAAGGTCATCCAATAGGGCGACTAAGGCTGATTTGGTCCCCAAACCAGGCCTGAACCCAGACTGGAAAGGGTCTAGATAACCATCTCCATCCAAGAATGCCTGCAGTTGCCCCGTTACAACCTACTCAATCACCTTACCCCAAAATGGCATGTTCATGACTGGGCGATAGTTGTCACAAATCCTCGAGTCCAGGGCCACTCTCGTTCATCTTCCAGAGTGGTTGCACCAGCACCTCCTTCAAAGCATCAGGCACCACTCCCGCACACAACGAGGCATTAACCACACCCTGGGCCCACCCAGCCAAGCCATGCCAGCCAGCCTTAATTAGCCGTGACAGACAGGGATTGAGAGGGCATATGGCTGGCCGCGTGACTGCAAGCACCTTGTCCACGTCATTAGGCTACATTAACTGAAATGGATCCCACAAAACGTGGTTCGATGGGGTATTGGACACCTCATTTGGATCTGCCATAGCAGAAGCATCTAAATTGCTTTGGAACCAGATGACTTTATCCTCAAAGCGGATAAAGCAAAACAGCAGGTCTCTGAGGGCTCTAAGGGAGCTGCTTCTGGGGTAAGCAATCTTCTGGCCATCCTAGGAACTGAAGTTCTAATCAAGGGATTCAATACCTTTAAGAATTACCACATTTAGACAGAACTACAATGCCCAAGGTTCTTTGTGGGAAGCCATCATAGGGTCGCTCCACATGGTAAGAAATTCCTAAGAGGTCTTCACACACAATTAATTAATTGTTGTGAACTGCCCAGAGCAATTCGGCTATTGGGCGGTACAGAAATGTAATAAATAAATGAATAGCCATGTGGGTTGCATGCACAATTCCTACATAGCAGTATCTTATGTGCAAGAATGTTCTAATATGTGAAGTTTCTCTCTCTATATATAAAACAATATTCTGCAGGCAATTATTTTCTTAACTTTAAAAGGAAGAAGTGAATATATACGTGAAGGAGATCAGGAATGAAAGAAGTGGCAAAGAAAAGCAAAAATGCAATGATGGGTTCTGCATACCATCAAACTGAGTGGTGTCTCGTTCATCTGTTACTTCAATGGTTTTGAACACTGGGAAAGTCTTCCGACAGCTGGAGGGACCTTTAAAAAAAGAAAATAAAAAAAAGCATCACATATCAGGGACTATACAGAAGCATGCCAAGATCCACTCACCCATAGCCACCACAAAAAAGGTTCCCCAGGGATCAACCAATCAGGAGAGAATGCCAAAAAAGCAAGGGGCGATGCTGCTGCCAGTTGTGACATCTGAAAGAAGGATGTTGGTGCTCGCATAGAGGCTGGGGGAAAAATTGTGCTATGATGACACAATGGCATGGCATTTTAAGGAAGGTAAGCAGAAGCTGGGAGACAGCTGCAGGGGGGCAGAGAGTACAGATGCAACCTGGGATCAACTATTGGCCAGTCTGCAAACTTTATTTCAAATCACTCTGTGTTACATTCAACCAAAGAGACCTGGTGAATTGATTAGGGACAAAAGAAAGGTCTTTTAAGAGCACTCCAAACAAACCCCTCTTCCCCTTGGCAGGTGCATACTGAACGAGATGTCAACTGAAGGTGACCAGCTGGTGGGATTTCCTCTGCACTGTCTAAGAGCACAACCTTGGCAAAGGCATGCTCCCATAACAAAGAGGCATTTGTTTATGTATTTATTTGCATCCTGCCTTTCCCCCAAATGGAGCTCAAGCGGCTAACAGCAAATACAAATAAAAAGCAAAACAACCACTAAAAGCAAATTAAGAACAGGGCAGATATAACACAACTGTAACATTGATACGCACAGTGACCATAAACAAATCAGCTCACCAAGCTAAATGCCTGTCTGAATATCATATGCATCATCATTATTATTATATAATGATAATGAGGATAATAATAAATATTTGCCTGCATGTGGAAAATGAATAGAGGGAGTGGAATAGACAGGTGTCTGTTGGCATGCTCTGGAGCAGCCAGTGAGAAGGCCCTCTCTTGAATTCCCGCCAAACGTGCTGCAGACATTGGTGGGACAGAGAGAAAGGGCCTCCTCCCCTGAAGATCTGAAAACCCGGGCGGGCTCATGTGGGAGAATGCAGTCTTGCAGGGAATCTGGTCCCAAGACGTTTCAGGTATCCTCCTCTCTCCACCAGGAAGCATTTCTAACAGGTTTAAGCAGATGCCAAGCTCCACTGGAACACTAAAGGACAGGCATGGCAACCTTAAAAGTGGCACAGCCATCAGATAGCTTTACTTACCCTCAGTATTGGTTAGGGATGTCCTAGCAGAGTCCACTACCGTAGAAACAGCAACTGTGGGAGTAGTTAGGCAAAGAAGATTATATGTAATTTGCCAGCCTATAAAAGCCACATGCAGGGCAGCCCACCTGAAGCAGGACTGTGGTCAGAAACTGGCAACCTTGGAGTGTTTGGGTGGGGATCCTCTGCTGGAGCCGGCTTGCTGTGGCTCCTCCCCCACCTGTCTGACATCAGCCTGACCAATGGCCACTCCTTCCTCCCCAGGTACTAAAGGGCGGAGCTGCCAGAGGCAGTGCCTCTGCGCGCACCTCTGCATCGCGCAAAGTGCAACGCTATGTGTGCACTTAGCGTCGCACAGAAGGACGCACACCTACCCACCTTCCTTCTCGGGGCTTTGTATATGGCAAACAGCAGCAACTGACAGCAGCAGGTGGTGGCAGCTGGAAGAACAAGAATAAGGAGCAAGGGCGGATTTCTACTTGCTCCTGGTCAGCTGCTGTTCTCTATTTTATACTGTTTTATATTTTTATAATTTTAATATGTGCCTGGGAAATGCACTTTGTGACTCAGGGGGAGGAAGGCGTGCCCCTATTGCTGTGGTCACAGGTAGGGGGAGGTATGGCGTTAGGGGATTAACGAGCCAGGTGAGAAGGGGGGCTAGACACCTTATGGCTATCCCCTCTTCTGGTTCTTCTCACAACCAGATGGTTCCTGGTAGCCTTACCAGCTTGACCTCGGGTCTGGTGGTGCTGCTGTTGAATGCCAGGTTGGTCCAAAATAAAATCTCCCTTATCCATGATTTGATTGTGGATGAGGGGGCTGACCTGGTATGTATTACCGAGATCTGGGTGGGGGAACTAGGTGGGGTTACTCTCTCCCAGCTGTGCCCTACTGGGTACTCGGTGCAGCACCAGCATCGACTCGAGGGTCGGGGAGGGGGTGTTGCTGTGGTCTATAGGAATTCTATCTCCCTCTCTAGGCTTCCTGTTCATTCGAGTGTAGGTCTCGAGTGTCTGTATCTTGTGTTGGGTACTCGGGACAGACTGGGGATTCTGCTGGTGTACCACCCACCCCGCTGCCCAGCAGACTCCCTGCCTGAGCTGACGGAGGTGGTCTCAGACTTGGTGTTGAGGACCCCTAGGATGATGGTTCTGGGGGACTTCAACTTTTTAGACTTTCAGCAGCCTTTCCCCTCCGCAAGGGTGGGGGGCCTATTAAAATGGTCCGCTCCCGGAGGTTAATGGATTCCGATGGATTCCAGAGGGCTCTGGGGGATTTTCCTGCTGGTATGGCTGGTGGTCCTGTTGAAGCCCAGGTTACTCTGTGGAATGCAGAGATGACCCGGGCGGTTGACACGATCGCGCCCAAGTGCCCTCTCCCTCTGAGCAGAGCCCAGCCAGCTCCCTGGTACACACCAGAGCTGAGGGCAATGAAGCAAGAGGGAAGACGGCTGGAACGCAGGTGGAGGAGAACTCGTGCTGAATTTGACCGAACACAGGTTAGAGCTCATTATCGAGCCTACTCTGTGGCGGTGAGGGTGGCAAAGAGAGAATTCTTTTCCACCACCATTGCATCTTCTCAGTGCCGTCCAGCGGCGCTTTTCCGAGTGGTCCGTGGCCTTTTACACTCTGGGCCAGCGAGAGAAATGATAGAACCCTCAGTAGCACGCTGTGACGAGTTTGCACGGCACTTTGAAGATAAAGTTGCTCAAATTCGTCATGAATTGGACACCAGTTAGTACAGCTCCTTTAGTAGCGGTGTCCAGAGCACCGTCTGGTCCGGTTTTATTGGATGAATTTCAGTTATTGAGGCCCGAGGATGCGGACAAGGTGCTTGGCCAAGTCCGGTCAACCACCTGTGTGCTTGACCCTTGCCCGTCATAGCTTATTACATCAAATAAGGAGGGGATGGCCGGCTGGGTCCAGGAGGTCGTAAATGCCTCCTTGAGAGTGGTGCCGACCTCTTTGAAAGAGGTGGTGATTAGGCCACTCCTCAAAAAGCCTAACCTGGACCCGGATGATGTTAATAACTACAGGCCGGTAGCTAATATCCCATTCCTGGGCAAGGTGCTTGAGCGGGTGGTTGCTGGTCAACTCCAGGCACTCTTGGATGAAACAGACTATCTAGATCCATTTCAATCTGGATTCAGGCCTGGTTTTGGAACAGAAACTGCCTTGATCGCCCTGTGGGATGACCTCTGCCGGGAGAGGGACAGGGGGAGTGCGACCCTGTTGATTCTCTTGGACCTCTCAGCGGCTTTCGATACCATCGACCATGGTATCCTTCTGGATAGGTTGTCTGGGTTGGGAGTAGGAGGCACTGCACTCCAGTGGTTCCGATCCTACTTGGGCGGCTGATTCCAGAAGGTGGTGCTGTGGGATTACTGCTCTGTCCCTTGGCAGTTATGCCATGGGGTGCCACAGAACTCTATTTTATCCCCTATGCTGTTTAACATCTACATGAAACCACTGGGAGAGGTTATCCGGAGGTGTGGGCTGAGGTGTCTGTTGTGATATGTATCACATTCACAAGCTGGAGCACATTGTTTACACATGGAAGGGACAGAATGGCGGGTAAACAGGTTTATTGCGTCTTTCTAGAATCTCGTGCTCTCGCACGGGTTACTAAAGTGTGGGAAACAGTATGAGCTAGTCACATGGTTTAGATGTTCTGGTGACGTACTGACTTGTTTGTCTGTCTGAAGCCATTTTAGAGAGGAGCAGGACTGTTCTCTCTCTTCTCTCTTTGCTTCTGACTATTGCTTGCTGGACTTATGCAACAATGTAGCGTCTTTGCTGAGGTGGGGTAAAGCTCAACTTGCTCCACTGGAATAAATGCTTGCTATGCATTGTACTCTGCACATGGACTGTAACTAGGAAATGTATACTCTGTAGAATATAACTTTGCTAAGTAAATAAACAGGTAGAATAGACCTGTGGAGTTACAGAGTTTTTTCCTTGCTATCTGCAAACGGGGGAGCTGGCTGCTGGAGTTGGATTACAGGCTGGAAAGCTGGCTGGCTGATTGGAACCGAAACGCTGCACGCTGCGCAGAGAGAGGGGGAGAAAGATCTGGATTTCTGTGTGTGGATAAATGGGCCTCTACACTTGAACAGGATTTGTAATCTCCCATCTTGCACACACGGGGCTCTGCTGTCACTCACGCACCATCAGTGTCATCAATATGCAGATGACACCCAGCTCTATCTCTCCTTTTCATCTAATCCAGGTGAGGCAGTGGCTGTTCTGAATCAGTGCCTGGACACAGTAATGGACTGGATGAGGGCTAATAAACTGAGACTCAATCCAGATAAGACGGAGGTACTGTTAGTGGGTGGTTCATCTGCCCGGCTAAATAATATTCAACCAGTTCTGGATGGGGTTGCACTCCCCCTGAAGGATCAGGTTCGTAGTTTGGGGGTGCTCTTGGATCCCCAACTGTCACTCAAGGCACAGGTCAACTCGGTGGCACGGAGCACCTTTTATCAGCTTAGGCTGATATACCAACTACGTCTTTATCTGGACAGAGATAGCCTAGCTACAGTTATCCATGCTCTGGTAACCTCTCGTTTGGATTACTGCAGTGCGTTATACGTGGGGCTGCTGTTGAAAACGGTCCGGAAACTTCAGCTGGTCCAAAATAGGACAGTGAGATTATTAACCGGGACTGGCCGACGAGAACATATTATGCCAGTGCTTTCTCATCAGCACTGGCTGCCAGTCTGTTTCCGGGCCCAATTCAAAGTGCTGGTGCTAACATTTAAAGCCCTAAACGGCTTGGGGCCAGGGTATCTGAAGGATCGTCTCCTCCCATATGTTCCTGCCCGGACACTAAGATCTACATCAGCGGTCCTTCTCCGAGAGTCCCTGCCAAAGGAAGTGAGGCAGGTGGCTACCAGGAGGAGGGTCTTTTCTGCTGTGGCACCCCGGTTATGGAATGAGCTCCCCAAAGAGGTTCGCTGGCGCCTACTTTGTATTCTTTCTGGCGCCAGGTGAAGACCTTTCTGTTCTCTCAGGCATTTTAATCATCTTAATCATTTTAATCTTGTAGTTGTTTTTAATTCCATTATTGTAACTGCTGCTGCTAGCTCTGCTGTTTGTTTTTAATCTGTGGTTTTAAATTTTATATTGTATTTTATGATTTTAACTGTTGTAAACCGCCCAGAGAGCTTCGGCTATTGGGCGATATAAAAATGTATGAAATAAATAAATAATAAAACCTCTGAGCTAGATCCTGTCCAGCTGGGGACTTTAGTGAGGCCATCAGCTCAAGCTAACACATTTCAAACCACAGCATGTCACCTCTTTCTAGGGCTGCCGCTGTAATGAAGCATGCAATGTAGCCCTTAAAGGAGCTCAGAGCTGCTTAAATGGGGTTACCCCACATTTCTCCCCCACACCCATAACAACCCTGTGAGGGAGTGTAGGCCAAGGGATACTGACCAGCCCCAGGTCACCAATGCATTTCACGACTAAGCAGGGATTTGATTCCAGATCCTGAAAGCCTAAACCTGACAATCCAGCCACATCACAGAGGAGCTGACCGTTATGAGCTCTACCTTCTTCCCATCCTACATACCACTCTGTAACAGTTCCTGGATGGTGTCTCTGTTTGATGTGGCTTTGGTTTCCAGAAACTGAGCAAAGCATGAAAGCGCCTTGCTGCGGACAGTCGATGATTTGTCTGAGCACCGGCTGAAGACCATGACCTGCACAAGGAATTTGTGTTTCAGGAACCCCTGCTGCTCCTCAGACAAGGCAACAATGTCTTCATCCCGCTCAGGAAGGTCCAGCAGGGCCAAGGCTATATCAAGGGCAAACACCCTGTAGGAGATCTGTTGGAGAAGCACGCAAGATGTCACGCAGCTGAGAAGCATGGTGTCAGAATGACATATCGTTTGCCAAAGGTGATTAGAAGCCAGCTGAAGACTCCACTTATTGCTCCAATGACAGCGTGTGTGTGTGTGTGTGTGTGTGTGTGTGTGTGTGTGTGAGGGATGCTTGTTGGCATCCCAAAGGGCCACAGAGTTCAAACTACCATCCGCTCACCTTGTCATTGCGTGAATATTGATATAGCCATGCTATGAAGTTGGCATGTTCTGCACACGGGAATTTATACAGCAGTTGCACCAAAGACAGTGCTGCATATGTTCGATATTCCGTCTTATCAGGCACCTTGAATGAAATGGATAAAAGAAATGGTCAAGGCTAATTGAAGTTGGATGACCCACCACAATGGCTTCAGCTTCTGGAGCAGGGTCGAGGTTGGCAACAGACAGCCCTTAAACTAGATCAGCGGGGAAGAACCTCCTTCAGCCCACCGTCTAAATTCCATTTTGGAGCAGTTCTCGGGGTTTGCAATCCCATGGCAGGCGGGGCAAAAGGGGTGAGGCCAAAACTAACAAAAATACCAGCATGTTTTAGCTGAAAGCTCTTACTGTCAGTCACTAAGCCTTAGGAGAGACATCTCAACAGTCTAGAAAGGGGAAAATCTGCATAAAGCCAGGAAACCACCAAATGATCAAAGTCGGGGGAAAGGGGCACGACCATCTGAGGAGCCCAGGTGGGGCAGATTTGAGACCCCGGGCCTGAAGTTCTGCACCCCTGGGCTAGACCCAGCCCAAGTTAAGTCCCTGCTGAACAACCAGCAGAAGTGAATGTCTGCCCCAGGTTGCCAAACGGGGGAGGCAGGGAACAACCCACTGAGTACAATAGGTTCAGTATGATGTTTTGGATGACAGCTGAGAGTTCTGTTACCTCATAAAGGCGTGCTGAAACCATGCCTCAGCAGGCAAATAATAACAGTTCAATTACTGTGTGTCCTCAGTAGAGGACTTCAAGATCTAGATTTAAAAAAACCCAAACGCCTACCTCCAATACACAACAGAAAAGTTCCAAAAAGCCACATGTTCATTCATAGGTTGCTGAAAAACAACACTATGCTCATGCTAAACATGGGGTCAGCAACTGGCAACCCTTGGGCCAAACCCAGCCCGAGTCAAGTCCCAACTGGTCAGCCAACTCAACATACCTGCCTCAGGTCACTAGCTGCCTCATCAGGCAGCTGTCACTGCTGAAACTTCACAGCCATCTTTAAGAAAACAAGTTCTCCTTTTTCCAGAAAGGGAGGTGGGATTCAACGCAGCAACAGAGGAGTGTAAAGTTCACAACCTACCTTGACACAAATATGCTGTAGCAAGATCCGTAATACAGGGAAGACTACTACTTTCAGTTCCTCAGCGAGAGAGCTGCAGAAAACAAGAGATGCACAAATGATTTGGGGAGAAGCCCAGGCAGCACACAAACTCACATTTGCAAGACATCTGATAGATTTTTTATGAACATATGAAGCTGCCTTGTACAGAGTCAAGAGCATCGATCCATCTTGGTCAGTATCTACACTGTGTGGCAGCAACCCTCCAAGGTTTCAGACCGGGCTCTTTCCCCACTACCCAGAACCCCACTGGTCCCCCATGGAGGTCTTGGCTTGGACCTTCTACATACAAGGCATGTGAACTTTCATGAGCTGTGGCCCTTTGTAGACCTTGCCAGGAGGAATCCCTGTGAAACTACCAAGTGCTGTTGTGTACATTCACTGCATTCCATCCTACCTTTCCTCTAACATCGGGCAGCAAATATGGGGTTATCTTACAGTGCAAAGTAGATTAGGCTGAGAGACACTGAGCTCTGAGCTTCACAGGCACACCTAAATTGCTCCCATCCAGATCCAACACTAAGCTAGGCTTGTAAATAGCCACTTGCCCAGTCACCTGTCATCTGTGGTGAGGAAGAATTTCCTCCAGGTACCCAATCAGAGAAGAAGTTAATGTGCATCCTTGTTATTTTAGCAAGGTTACATTCCATGTTGCAATCTCGTAGCCAGATGCAGCAGGGCATGAAAATGACACATCAGAGGCCATCATCTACCAACACGGATGTAACAATCCAGGACTTGCTATTGGTCTTTAAAAAACAAGCAAACTTATATTCTGCTTAAATACCCACCCACACACCACATGGGTCTCCCAGCGGTCTCCCATCTAGATGTCCCACCAAGTCCACATACCTCCTTAGCTTCAGTAATGCTGCAGCATCATGTTCCCATACCATTTACTAGGACCCATCTATATTAATAAAATGTGTAAATGGAAAACGATGTCTTATTTTAATGTTTCTAATCCGCACAGTTCTGGCAAGTTAAACAGCCATAGACTGCATGTGGGGGGGAAGACCCTGGAGCTTGCACACTCAGCAGGGTAGACACAGGCATTCAGACCACTTGTATGAAGGGTGCAATGCTAAAACCATCCAAGAGAAGCTGCCAATTAATTACAGTTTTAATGCACCTCTGCACAGATGCAGAAGCGAAAAGCCAACCCCCCCGGCAACTTTGAGCATCACCTGATGAATTTGATGGCCTGGTCCCTAGCACCAATGACCTGAGATGGAATAGTGGCTGACGCACTGCTGGATCCTTCTTTTCCTGCCAACATGAGGATGATGTTGAGAAATCGATGGAACACTTGGCGCAGAACCTAGAAGGGTGGAGGGGGGAAGACACTGGCAGGTTGGTGGGCATCACAGAGAGTTCTCCGTGCTGCCAGCTTTTCCTAACAAAATCAGTGTACCCAGCATGTGCATCTTGTACTCAAACAATGATGTCTAGAAACCTGAACTGGTCACCTTTCATTTTGTTCTGGGGCTTTGCATGAATTTGTGGGAGGCTTTCAGGCCAAACACCCCCCACCCCTCAAAACACTGCCCACCATCCTTTTTCCCCAGAGTAGCTCTGAAACGATGCTACAGCCGTTTCTGGAGAAAGCAGATCTGGCCATGGGGGATACGTGTCTTAGGTTACATCATGACTGGACTACTGCAACACATTTCCATATCACACCAGTACACCAAGATGTCCCACACACAAACTGCCCCCTCCTCCGGTTCAAGGAACTAAAGATGCTGCATCAGCATACGTTCAGTTAATACTGGATTTCCCTAGACCCCACCCCCCATTGTGCAAACAGAAGTGCAACCCCTCCCCCAAACCTCAGTTAAAAATCAAAATTGAGGGTTTGCTGCCGATTTCAATAGGTGGATTGCATGCTATATTTTTAGTGTGCGCAATTTTAGCTGCCAAGTCATACTTCCTGTCCCATTGCCTGACTGAATTGGAGGGATAGAAAGATACATGCCAGTTCTTGATGCAAGCTCCTCCCTGATACCCTCTCTCATGCATACACATACCACACACACGCTCCACCTCAGTTCAGCCAAGTGGTGCTCTAAATTAAAAACCCTACAGGAAGAAAGTTTTGCATAGGAAAGTCTCAACTAAATAGAAACATAAAAGGTTCATCCTTTCAGGGAACTGCGAAAATCAAAGGGAAGGATTTGCTGAGGGTTTGTCTTAGCCCGGATCAAAACGGTGTGAAGATGCTTCCATGAAACTCGCTCTGCCCTCCCTCATTGTGAAATGCCGCAAGACTTAGCCTTGTGCAACAGTATTAAAGCTCCCTCTAGCAGGCAAACCAAAGAACTGCTCGACATAGTTGGTTGTCATTAGTCACTTTTTTAACAGGAGGGCCTTACAAATGCACACCTTAAGAATTCTACGCAGAGGGGAGAGAAACCAACATGAACATGCATCACTTTTACCTTATCTTCTAGGCTGTGAAGTGGGGAACACAACAGTCGTAAGCCAAAGTACGCAAGTTCTGGGACATAGTTGGCTTGGTCGATGGTCCTGTACCAAGAGACAAGTTCAAAGCTCTTTACTGGATCTATTTTATCCAAGGGCAAGTCAAGAGAGACCTGGTCTGAACATCCATATAGCTAACAAATATTGCTCACAAACAGCAAAGGTAATGTGTGGTTATAGCTAGAAGGGGGGAAAGCTTGACGTCACTTGAACATTTATAGGATTCCGCCCACCCCACCTTGATGTTTCACATTCCTCAAAGTACAACATTAAGATTCAATAGCAAGAACTCACATCCTCTCTGAAGGCTCAAACTCTTGTACGCAGGGCTCAAACCCTGTCAAATTAACGAAGATCTACAAAAGAAGCAAGCCAAAGTTAAGAGTTAAATCAATCGGGAGGGAGAATAGTCTCGTCTAAGCTGCCTTATGACCCCAGGTAAGCCACCCAACCCAACAATGTCCTTGGTGGTGGAGACAAGAACAGAAGAGCACACCCCATGCCAGCCTCACATGTGCCTGGGAGATTTCTCCAGCCTTACATGAGGCTGGAGCTCATAGGAAACCTGTGAAGCGGCCAACTCCTCTAGCGCAAGGGAAGAAATGCTTAATAGCCACAGAAATAAAATAGAGGGTCCTGAGGAATGTTTTGGCCTCCCTGTGCTTCTACAAGATCTACATGCCCCCCTTTTAAAAAGCATCTGTAACTGGATCCAGAGGGTAGTAAGTGACCACAGGACCTTGTAGCAGAGATTTTCAGAAGGGCAGCTTATTGCTGAGGGATGCCATATGCCACTCACACTGTAAGTATAACTATTTAAGAGAGTATCCTGCTGGACCAGTACCAAACACAACATCCTACTTCCAGAAGTGGGCAGCCAGATGCTTTGAGGAAGCTCAAAAACCAGGACATGAAGCTCATATCCTTCCTCTGTTTTCTGTCACCAGTGTCTAGTATTCAGATGTGTACAACCTCTGAACATGGAGGTTTCAATTAGCTATCATGGCTCATAGGTGTAGACAGATCTATTCTCCATGGACTTGCTTAATCCTTTCTCTACAAGCCAGCTAAGCTAGTGACTATCAGTTTGAGGCAGATCTATGCTCCTACTTCAGAGCAAGACTGTTTTGCTCCTGATGGTTCCAGTTACCTCAATGCAAGTCTGCAGGCACTGTGGTCTCTCTTTCAGGGAGAACTTAGAAAGCAGCCGCAGGAGGTTTTTCAGGAGAAGGAATAGGGCCTCCCGAATTTGAAGCAGCTCCTGTGTAGAGAAGTAAATCTCTTCTTCCTGGTCTTCCTCCTCTTCAAAGTTCTCATCCATCTGGAAAGGCAGGAAGCAGTCTATGGATTGACTAGAGCAAGGATGGCTAACTGGCGGTCTCCAGGCCAATAACTCATTCAATATAAAAAGCAATTTTATTTTTGGTCATCAGTAGCCCTACCAAACTTTAGTACACACCAAAAGGGCAGATCACAAAACAGAAGTCCAACAGGTGCAGGAGGCAGCCGTGCTCTAGCAAACTACTGGATTTTAACCAATATGAAATAAGAAGTATGCTCATAGTCTCATTAGAAAGAAATTAAAATGACTTTATTTTTTATTTATTCTATTTATACCCCGTCTTTTTTCCTGCAAGGAACCCAAGGCGGCTTACATAATCCTCCTCCTCCTCTCCATTTTATCCTCACAACAACCCTGTGAGGTTGTAAGAGTGGGATGTTCTATGCGTGAGTGTTACATTTCTTTCTGGAGTTTTGTTATGTATTTGGGAAGCCTTTAATGGATGGACAGTGTTAACTTTGCAACAGAGGATCACTGCTGAAAAGGGTGTGCCAAGACACGCTTCCGTCTCAGAGATTCCTGCCTGGAGCTTACAGTGGCCTCCACTCCACATATTGACTGCCCCTGTGCTAAAAGAATCACCGCCTCTTTGGAGGGGTCCAAAATTCTTAGCATTTTATAGTATTTTTGTTAGCATATGCAGGATTATTTTCTTACCGGGGTGTTTTCCTTTCTCGCTGCCCTTCCTCTCTTTCTACCACCCATAGTGTTTTTACTGTTGTCTTTTTTTCTTTTTCTGGGCAAGTTTGACTCCTGGGACCAGCATTTAGAGAAGGTCTGAAGACATTTCTCAAACATCACTGGATGGAACACCTGATTGGCTATGCTGCCTGCCAAAAATGAAAGATGGATAAGATCCTGCACATTAAGGTAACAGCAGTTTTATACTGGAGCACCAACAGTCAATGTAAGCAGCCAAGAAACAGGGGGGCACTTAGCAACTCCAAAACAGTCTGCCAGCCCCCTACCAAAGGAAAGAGGCTTAATAAGCAATTCACCAACTACTTATATTTTTATCATACCTTTCCAAGGATCTCTTTCTCCCATACACAGCCATGCTATGCTCACAACAACACTGTGAGGTAGGCTAGGTTGAGTGAGTGAGGGAGTGTCATGGCTAAGTGGGGATTTGAACCCAGATGTCCCCTGATGCTAGAAGCAATCAACCCTGCATCCCTACTGCAGGTCACTCCTAGGTACTGGCATTGCAGTAGCCCCCATACACAAATAAATAAACAGACTGCCTTTCACTGTGGCATTCTAATGATTTGTGACAGCTTAAGGCTGACTTGCAAATAAGTTCACAAAAATTACTAGCTGAGATATTTTGGTGCCACACATGCCTGTCAATCATTTAAGGCCCATAAAAGGGGGGGCGGGAGAGAAGGAAGCCAATTTCTGTAAAATTACCCAGGCTGATCATCTGGAGTTAATGTTTATTCGCCACAGGCAACCCTACTAGACTTAAAGGAATTCCCATTGATATCAACAGAGCTTATTTTTTATCATGTGTACTTAGGATGTCCGCACAAATCACAGGTGAAAGCGCTATACTTACCTGGAATTTCAATCAATAAGAAGTACAATCCAGCAGCATGAAGAGCATGCAACCGCTGATGAACACTGGCCTTTTTACTCTGGGCCTCTTGGACAAAGTGATACAACACAGCCACGATGGCATTGTGGGAGATATTGTTCTCCACAAAGAGAGGCCAGATGCTCTGAAACAAAAGAAGAAAATCTGAGAGGAGGAGGAAACACAACACCTTCCATATAATGACATCAAATACCCACGCAGGAGCCAAGTAGACTCTCTGACTTTAAGAAAAAAGCATTATCGTGGTAGGTGAGTGTGATCAGTTTAATTAATTAATTAATTAATTATATTTATACCCCGCCTTTTTTCCTGCAAGGAACCCAAGGCAGCTTACATTATCCTCCTCCTCCTCTCCATTTTATCCTCACAACAACCCTGTGAGGTAGGTTAGGCTGAGAGTCAGTGACTGGCCCAAAGTCACCCAGTGAGTTTCATGGCCGAGTGGGGATTAGAACCCGGATCTCCCGAGCCCCAGTCCAACACCTAGTTTAAAGCAAGGATGTCACACATTTTGACCTTCAAGCAACACTTTCCAAATCAACCTGC
The DNA here is from genome assembly GCA_021292165.1 of Shinisaurus crocodilurus. Taxonomy (NCBI): domain Eukaryota; kingdom Metazoa; phylum Chordata; class Lepidosauria; order Squamata; family Shinisauridae; genus Shinisaurus; species Shinisaurus crocodilurus. The sequence continues at coordinate 8,667,757 of CM037884.1, read as the reverse complement.
CTGCTAAGGAACTCATAGATTTCATAGATCATAGAGTTGGAAGGGGCCTACAAGGCCATCGAGTCCAACCCCCTGCTTAATGCAGGAAACTAGAGGAGGGGTCTCCCATCCAAGTAATAACCAGGGCTGACCCTGCTTAGCTTTCCACACTCAGACAAGCTGAGCCAGCATAAGCCATAGGCCTGCATGCGGTAGAGGATTCTGGGACATGTTCTAGAGTGCGGGCTCAAGCTCACTGCCATCCTATGCAGAGTGGGGGAAGTGGCAGAGGTGATCTCCACCTCCCCGTAAGTCAATTAGATGGCCGATTTTGGCCATCTAGCTGCAGTGCTTTGGAGGGGGAAGAAAGGAGGCTGAAGCGCTGCAGCTAGATGGCCAAAATCGGCCATCTAATTATCCTGGCAGCCCCAGTTTCCTCACCTCCCTGCAGAACGCCTCCTTTATCCCTCCGACCTCGAAAAAGCAGTTGGCACAGTTCTTTCCATGCCGGCTGCAAGCAGGGGGGAGGAGGGCCCCCAAGCGCGGATCTGCAGCTCCGAGGTCAGAGCTCCGCTTCTGACTTCAGAGCTGGGAATCTGAAGAATCCTACAGCCCCCTATATACTGTCTAGGGGCCATAGGATTGCTCTGTAAGTCCATTTAAATTAATGCTTAGGGAGGCATAACTCAGCATAGCACTGGTGTATATGGTGCTCCAAGATGCTCCCTTAGTGCCGCTCCCTTAAGTATTTGAATCTAAAATCACTGTTGGTAAATCAGAATAAAGCAGGCCAATCTTTGCTACCAGAACAAATATGCCTCTTACCTCAGTGGTCTCATGGTCATCTGCAGCGAAGGGGTAGAGAGCCGTGTAGAGCTGGGAGAAGGCATCCATACCATCGTCCGTTATCAAGTCCTCTAGTCTAGAATCTAAAGGCTCTGTCTCAGTAAAGTCTAATTCCCAAGTTGTGTCAACCCAGGCTGCAATGAGAAAATATAATTTATTACAATGTATAAGGTGCTTTTCAGGCAAGAAGGTAGAGTCTATACCTACATCAACTATAAAATAAATGACCTTTTTTTGTTTTGTTTTTTTAACTTAGCACACCATTCAAGGTTATTCTCCAGCTTTGCTAATATAAAGACTGTCAAGTTTCTCTTTGCTTCTGTTCTCTGCCTAACCAGGAGCCTGTTTCACTTAAGGCTAGAGACAGATCTGGGTAAAAGCCAGACTTTACATTTTTAGAAATGGGGGTCTGACATTGCTTCTTCATCCTATCCTAGAATCCTAGGCATAACCGTATACCTGCAGTGGCTAGCATTCATTCTATCTGCAAACTCCAGCTTGAGACTGAGTTTAAACGCAGACTTTATGGCTACAGCATCTAGCCTAGTTTTTGGTTTTCCTCTTTCCACAGCCCCTTGCCTTTTGTACTAACCAGTCTGATGAAGAGTTCTAGAGAGGTAGTACACTACTTTGTGACACATTAGTTAGTCCTGAGTAAGATATTGCCCAACTATGGATTTTGTAAAATAAAATGACAATCCTGAAATGGCAACAGAATAAATGGAGCAGCATTAAACAAACATGCTTAATATTTGCTGAGGCAGCCCCCAAGAAGACCAACCCCCCAGGCAAAGAGTAAGTGCCTGGGTGTTTATATAGTAAAGGAACTAGTTTTGTAGCTCTACTTGTGTATACCAAAGTGTCTCCCCACCTTTTTCCTCCTTCCCTCATTTCCCACCTTTTATTGTAATCCGTCTACCTTAAATAAACCTTCCTGGTTCTACCCCACACGGTGTGTGGTTCCTCTGTGGTTCAGTGCTCAAATCCAGTGTATAGACCAGTGTTCTCCAACCTTGGGTCCCCAGATGTTTTTGGCGTAGCTGGCTGGGGCATGCTGGGAATTGTAGGCCAAAAACACCTGGGGACCCAAGGTTGCAGAACACTGGTATAGACCAAGGGCAAAGCCCTGAGAAAATCAGTGTCAAGACGGAAGAGCCAAGGCTGGCAGTTTGGCACCTTTGATCTCTCCTGAGATAAAGGACCGGTTGCAGTCCTTCACACAACTAAAGGACCCAGGAGTCCAAGTACTCTCTCTCTGCCACAAGCGCAGAGTAAGGACCCAGGAGTCCTGGCTCTCCCAATCCCAACACACAGAGAATAGGTATACATATGGGGCACAGGAGTGCTGGCTCTCCCCTTTCCCCCCACCCTCCAGGGAGAGAGAATGGGGGACCCAGGAGTCCTGGCTCCCCCACCCCGCTCCTCATAGCGTGCATGTGTGAGAGAGAAAGAGACCCAGGTGTCCTTCCCCACCCAACAACCCAAAGCCTGGAGATCGCGATCTGCACCCCACGCTCACCCTGGCTGACGTCCCGGAGACCCCATCGCTCCACGGCGAGCAGCAGCGACCCCTCCGCCATAATTACTACTGCCGCCGCCCGAGCCCGAACTCAACCCGCGCCGCTGCCTTTGAACCTTCCAATCACCGCGTTCCCTTCCCGCCAGCCAATCACCACTGGCTGGGCACGCGCGGGGGAGGTGGGCCTCCTGGCGCCGCACTTGCGTGTGACGGAAAGCCGCGCGCTCTCGCCTCCGCGCGCGAGGGAGAAGGAGGACAGGGACGCATGCGCTACGCGCGCCTTCGCTCGTAGAGGCCTCTCCTCCCCCGGCTCCCCCTCCCTCCTTTGGCCGGGTGGGCGCGCGTGCGCAGTGAGAGGCCCTAGGACCAGGACGCGGCGCGAGCTCCGCAGCCACCCGCGAGCGCAGCCAAGGCAGAGTGGGGGGGGGCGAGCGAGCCAGCCCGCTCGCGAGGGAGGGCGCGCCTCAGACCTGCTGCTGCGGAGGCTGCTGTCATCCTTTTGCAAAGGCCGGGCCGTGCAGGGCAGGCTCCGGTGCTGCGTTGCATTGCATTGAGCTCGGGAGCCTCAGGCCTTCCTGCACCAGCCGGCTCCTCCTCCTCTCTTCCCCCCCCCTTTGCTTCCAAGGTGCAACGCCCCCGTCGGTCTTCTGAGCCTCCTATTCCATTTCTTTCTCCATCGCACCTTTTATTTTTATTTCCATTTTTAAAGCCTAGGAAAGTGGGCCCGTGCATATTGCACTCACCTTCCCGTACACTCACCCTCGCCGGCACCCCAACCCCCGGCAGCACGTTCCTTCTCCCTCGTTTCTTTGCATGCCTCTTCCCACCCTCCAACGGAGCTCACGCTGTGTGGCGCCCTTCCCGCCCCCAACCCTTTTCATTGCCGTCCTCCACAATATCCCCCATCGGTTCGGCTTGCACGGTTGCACTCTGGTCTCCAGCTGTGCGCGCCCTCTCTCGTCCGTTTGCACGCCCACCTTTCCTGCATTGGCGGTTGGAGGTAAGAGAGAGCAGCCGCCCCAACCGGGGCTGCCTTGAGCCACGCCATCCCTGGGAACAGCATTTCCACACCTGGTTGCAGAGCATCATTTGTTGCTATTATTATTAGTAGTAGTAGTATTTCCGAGCAGCATTCCTTATGCACCCTTCCTTCCATCTCACCTATTTTCTTAAGCAGCCACCAGACCTTTTTTATTTTATTTTTTGCATTGAGCCCATTCTCTTCATAGAAGCTTAGTCACCTGCAGCCTCAATACTGCCAGTGGCATCTCTCCAGCACCCAGGTCTCCTTATGATTGAGGATCCCCATCTCTTGTGGCTTTCTGCTCTTGCTTCCGTGACTGCTCCCTAGCCCTACGAGAGAAGACGGCATCTCTGGCGCTACAAGCTCAATCCAATCCATCTCTATTGGAGGGCCAGGATTGCACAGCCATCCAAGGTACTGGCCTGCCCTTGCTGTTCCACCTTCGCTCTTTGGGGTGCCGCCTCCTCTCCCTGACGCCGAGATGAGCTTCTTTGGGTTTGGACAGAGTGCAGAACTGGAACTGGTGCTGAGCGACGCGGAGAGCAGACGCCGGGCAGAGCATAAGACTGAGGAGGGCAAGAAGGAGAAATACTTCCTCTTTTACGATGGGGAGACGGTTTCCGGGAGGGTCATCCTCACCCTCAAGCACCCAAACAAGCGGCTGGAACACCAGGGCATCAAGGTTGAGTTCATCGGACAAATTGGTAAGATGGATAGGTCTAGAACTCAGGGTCAACCCATTAAGCTGATTGGTGGGAGCTTCAGGACAGATAAAAAGTAATACTACTTCTTCACACAGCGCATAGTTAAGCTATGGAATTTACTTCCACAAGATGTAGTGATGGCCACTAATTTGGAGGGCTTTAAAAGGGGGGGGGGTTTGGACAAATTCATGGAGGAGAAGGCTATCAGTGGTTACCTCCAGTATCAGAGGCAGTCTGCCTATGTACACCAGTTGCTGGGGAACATGGGCAGGAGGGTGCTGTTGCACTCATGTCCTGCTTGTGAGCTTCCCATGGGCAGCTGGTTGGCCACTGTATGAACAGAATGCTGGACTGGATGGACCCTTGGTCTGATCCAGCAGGGCTCTTATGTTCTTATCAACAGCTGGTACCCATGGTGGCTAAATTGAACCATGTACTGAGGTGGGCTACCCCTTGGTAAGAAAAGCAGATAGGTCCTGTAAAAGGGACCCCCGTGTACAGGGGCAGGATATGTTTGTATACCAGGGTTGCAGAACCTCAAAAGGCCCCATCCCCTTTCCCCAAACCACTGATGGGTGGTTTCCCAGCTTTTGTGTAGTCCCCCCCCCCCATTCTAAAAGGTTGACATGCCTCTACCAAGGCTTAGTTCCTGGCAGTCAGACCTTTAAGCTAAAATAGACTGGCATTTTTGGCTTTTCGGGCCTGCCCCTTTTGCCTTTGGCCCACCAGTGGAATGTGGCCTCCAAGAGCTTCTCTGAAATTGAATTTGGTCCTCTGACTGAAATAAGTTCTGCAACCCTGCAGCAGGAGAATTAAGGAGGCTGGCTCCTGCAGTTTTATTTTCAGTGTTCTGTGTCTCGCCTCCTACTACTCCTACACACACGCATCCTACTATCTGTGTGCAGCGGCCCCAATCTTTCTTCAGCATTGGTTCTGTTCGAAGCTCATCCTTCCCCCCCCCCCCCAAAGTTGTCCTGCCATCTGTCAAACAGTCTATGTGGCTCAACATCCTTCCGGTGACATTGGACAAGATAAGATGCCTCCGGGAGGTTAGCAACCGGCTCATTTGGGCAAGTTACATCCATGTTAATTCCCGGCATCTGGTGCTTGTGCAGTCCCTAAAAAACTCCAAAAAAGGTGGGGATGGAAGTTGTGTCTTGGCTGTTGACTAGAAGCCATTAATAGACCTCTGATTGGAGCGTGTGAAACCACCCGATACTAGTCAGGCGTTTGGTATGTCTAGACCAGGGATGCAGAATCTCAGGCCTGGGAGGCAAATCTGGCCCTCTGGGGGTTCCCCCAAATGGCCATGCCTCTTCCCCCGGCCCTACCCACTTTCCCCCAACCACTAATCATCTTGTGGTCCCCTGGCTTTTGTGCATTTTCTTCTCCCATTCTAAAGGTTGAAATGCCTCTCCTAAGGCTTAGTTGCTGGCAGTAAGAGCTTCAAAATAAAATGTGCTGGCATTTTAGCCCTGCCCAGTTTCCCTTTGGCCCTGCCCACTGCTGGAATGCGACACCCCCCCCAAGAGCTGCTCTGAAATGGGATTCGGCCCTTGGGCCGAAAGAGGTTTTGCCTCCCTGATCTAGGCCAGTAGGACCTATGCTTGATTGTCAGTGGCTCTGCAGGGTCTCAGGTGGCAGGGGTCTTTCCCATTGCCTGCTCTCACTGAGCCTTTAGCCGCTCCTGTTTCTGCCACAGCTTAAGCTGATCCTTAGAAGTGAATAGTGCAAGACGATGGCAGGCCCATGTTCTGGTGGGCCCACGTAAACGAATGAATCGGGCGTGGACAATACAAGGACTTCTTACCATCGTCTCTACAGCAAAGCAAGTGAGATCTGTAGATGAACAGGTCCGGCTCTGGGGAAATCTGTGCTTGTGTCATTGGAGCAGCCTGTGATGGTTCCTGCCATGCTTAAATCTCCTCCTTGTACGGTGACACTCTGTGGCTGTGAGTTCCAGTAAGTTCCATAACCGGCAATCGTGCAGCAGCATGCTGGTTTCTGAAATGTGCTCTGGTGCACCCAGGGGTTCCTTTGAAGGCTATCGGGGGGTGCATGAGTGAGAAGATCACTAATGGTAGAAAATGTTATGTGATAGTCGTTTGAGTCACTTTTACTGATCTTCCGCTGCGACGCGCAGCTTTGGGGAAGCATTGGGTAAGTTCTAGCATCTATAGCTAGGCCCAGCAGGCCTGGTTTGGGCCGCGTGTGAAAGAGAACGCTTCCCAGAATTCCTTGCAATGTGCAGGGGTTCCATGGCAGATGCACTGGGATTCCTATGCAGAAAAAGCAGGAACAGAAGGGTTTCCCGAAGGTAGGACCTGCGGGAAAGCTGGTATGTTGCCACAGGATAGAGCTTTAAACAAGTGCAGGTTTACTCTGAAGTTAGTTCTGCTAACGTCAGTGGGGCTTACTCCCAAGTAAGTGTGCATAGGATTGCAGCGTAAGCCTCTTTCTCAGGACTGACTCCGTAATCTGAATCTGGATGGTCAACGTGCAGAAATGGTTCCCAGCACGATGGGATTCACTGCCTCCCATTAATGGTTAATTACCAGCTCTATACACCACTGAGAGGTTAGTACACTCCCCGAAATACTATACAGTAGTACCTTGAATTGCAAGCATAATTCATTCTGGAACCATGCTTGTAATCCAAAACACTCTTATATCAAAGCGAGTCTCTGGCGGGAGTGAGCAGGGCCGATTTCGGCCCGCTCGAGGCGAGCGGTTATATCCCTACGACTACTTGTATTGCAAGACGTTGCTTGTTTATCAAGTCAACACTTATTAAATTTTTTGCTTGTCTTGCAAAACGCTCTCAGACCAAGTTACTTGCAATTCAAGGTATTACTGTACAATACATATTTCTGCTCCTCTGAAACTATGCTCCCTCTAGTCACAGCTTGCTTATTTTGAGGTTTGTCTCTTCCTTCCCCTACTTCCGTGACTAGGATTTGATCTCCCTCACCTTCCTCCTTAGTTGATGCTCACGTTACTTTCATATATAGGCCATGTGTGCTTGTTTATCAAAGACACACACCAGGTGCATAATGTTGACCTGGAAATGGCCACAAGCAGACATCTGATGGTAATGCATACTTTAGGAAGTCTGTAAGTTCACCCACTTCCTCACCAGTGTAGTGGGACTAAAACATAATGCTCATGCAACCATTCTTGCGTTGCATTATCTGTGCGATACATACATTGGGAAATCTATGCGCAGGGGAAAATAATATGAGAATAGGTCCAGAAATTAGGGAGTTTTCTGGTGGCTAAACTGGCAAGCTGAGAAGGCAGAGGTTGTGTGGGGGCTTCAGGGAACACACAGATTTTTACTATCCACTCCCCACTCCCCCCATGGGTTTGCAGTCACAGGACAGTCTTGTCACACAGCAAATTCTGTGAGGCCAACCTGTGTCATTGATGCCCTTGTGCAGTTGTGTGAATTGGCTGTTGGGTGCCTCCCTTGCATGGTGCCTTCTAGATATGCACACTTAAATGCTCTTATTAACCTAAGTGCTGATACTGCCAAGGCCCTGTATACATTATCCATTCTCAGTGTGTGGTGCGTCCTTGCCTGCTAGAGATCCCTGTGATCTCAGAACTGGATGAGCATCCCAAGTGCCTATTAATTATGCTGAAACATTACCCTGGCTATCTGATGTTTATTTCAAATCCCCTGTTGTATGTGGTCAGCTCCGATAGTTCCCCGAGCCTGGGCGTGTGATGGGGAAGCTCCTAGCCTTTCCCAGGCATTCTTCTCCATCCATCTGCTTTTCCTGTCTCTGTTTATCAGAAAGAGCCTGAACGCTTGAAGACCTCCATTTAATTCTGATTCATCCTTCCAGGTACTATATATCTAGGCATCTTAATGGGGTGGCATCAGCAGCTCTTAATGGGTAGGTGGGTGTTGGGGTGTTGGAGAAATAACATTGCTTAGTGGTAGAGCATCTGCTTTGCAAGCAGAAGGTCCCAGGTTCAATCCCTGGCATCTCCCGACTAAAAGAAAAGAAAATCTGATAGCAGGGGATGGTAAAGACCTCTGCGAGGGACACCAGAGAGCTGCTATCAATCAAAGGAAGGTGATACTGGGCTGGAGGAACAAATTGTCTGACCTAATTTAAGGCAGTTTCCTATTCACCTGTCCTTATTTTTACAAGACCTTATTGTTTAGTACTAGGATGGCGAATGTGTGCCCTCCAGATGTTGTACCACAACTCCCATCATCCCTCACCAATGGCTGTTCTAGGTAGAGCTGATGGGAGTTGCAGTCGAGCAACATCTGGGCCAGACATTTGCCACCCCCGGTTTAGCATGTTGTTAGTTGCTAGCATCTCTTTAACCGGGGGTAGACAAATCCAGTTGCCAGACCAAATATCCCCTTCCACTCCACCCGAGCTGTCTACGAATTATAGAGAACTTGGAGGGGGTGTGAGAGACCAAACCCCCTTGCCAAGTCCTCTGGCCTACACAAAGAACTCGACGCAGGTGTGTGGTCACATTCTCACTGTGCTGGAAATTAAGAACATAAGAGCCCTGCTGGATCAGACCAAGGGTCCATCTAGTCCAGCATTCTGTTCACATAATGGCCAATCTGCTGCCCACAGGAAACCCACAAGCAGGGACATGAGTGCACAAGCACCTTCCTGCCCATGTTGCCCAGCAACTGGTGTACATAGGCATACTGCCTCTGATACTGGAGGAAGCATATAGCCAATCAGGACTAGTAGCCACTGATAACCTTCTCCTCCATGAATTTGTCCAACCCCCTTTTAAAGCCCTCCAAATTGGTGGCCATCTCGTGGAAGTGAATTCCAAATTGAGACTCGCTGTGTTGGGAATTGAAAGTCCATGCAGTCGCATGCCAGAGCATTCAGCACAAGGGGTGGTGGCGAGCATAAATAATGGCTGACTACTAAGCCAACCTAGAATTTGTGGGCCCTGCCTCTAAAAATTAGTTATAGCTGGGCGCATACGATGACCGCTTCTCTGAGTACATGGTTCAAAATGGATAGTGGGGCTTGGCAGCTGGGAACTCCTGGGTGTAACCTGCCCTGAGGAGCGCTGCCTGACTCTCTGCCTTCTTCCTCCCCTTCCCCTGCTTCAGAGGCAAATTCCCCACTTTGTTAATGAGGGGCTCATTGCTAGGGATTAAGAAGCAATTTTACCCCCTGAGCACACTTCCATGTAGGAATAGTCGATGTGGCAGCAAGGTTTTGCCTGTGGCCACAAGGCTTTGATTAATCTTGGGCCACAGAGAGCCTTTCTGAGGCTAAGGGGCTATTGGTCATTTTATGTTCTTGGCCCAAAAACGGGGTGTGTGGGTTCAGATGAATCCCTTCATGCATTAAAACAATGTGCATGTGTGGGGTGGTGTCATGGCTCTGCGCACGCAGGCCACAGCAGCTGCAGATGTTGCTAGTATGAGAAAGGGGTCCTTGTGCACGTACTGCTGCCTCAGTGCAAGGGGGCACCCTGATTGACCCAGAAACCCCTTTGGGTGGAGAAGCTGTATGTATGTATGTCAGTACATGTCTAGGGCCTCTTGTACTCACCAAATGCTTGGCTGGCGGGTGGGTATGTGTGTGCCTGTTCTCTCTCCCCCTCCCCCTTTCAAGGTGTGGAGGGTGTTTGCCCGAATATGCCTACAGTTTGTCTTCCTTTCGACAAAGCCTTGCAGTTTCATGTTATGTGTAAATGGCAGATCATATGTGGCCATGGAGCTTAAGGTGGCCAGTTTTTAAAATTCTATTTGTGCTAGTTGTTTTAGCGAATAATAAAGAAATGTGTGAGGTGCATTTTATGTATTATCTGATATGCCCAGGTTTTATCTAGAACAGAAGTTCTTAACACTGCAGACAGTACTGGAAGCCGCTCTGCTGGTTTACTTGTTCTATGCTAGATTTGTTTATCTTCTGTCCATAATTGGAAGGAAGTTTGAAATTTTCTTAAATTAAGAACAAGGGATTTATTTGATGTTTCCATTGCAGCCAGAGTTGCCTCTTTGGCACATGATGGAAATTTCAAACCTCTAGCTTTTCAGCCTTTCCCCTCTATTGTTTTCTTTGTGATCTCTCCTGGATCTCCTGAAAGTGCATGGACCAAACTTTAAGGGGGAGATGAAAATCGTCCTTGTTAGAGATCCCTAGCTCCATTGAAGAACTACAGCACTAAGGATTCCTTGATGTGGGTTTTCCAGGAAATTTGGAATTGGAATTATATGCTGTATAAATATTTGAAAAAGTTTTTCCAATAGCCCAAAGTAGTTTAACTGAAATATTTGATTGGAGGAAGGGGGAATCAATGAAGTGTGCTTAGTGTGGTTTAAAAATTATATACAGTCATGCCTTGGATTGAGAGCATAATTGGTTCCAGAAACATGCTTGTAATCCAAAACACTCTTATATCAAACGAAATCCCCCCAAAAAATTGTACAGAGATTTTTAATTGAAGCCGTACGTACTACAGTACTTGTATTGCAAGACGTCGCTTGTATATCAAGTAAAAAAAAATTAAATAAATATTTAAAATTTTGCTTGTCTGGCAAAACACTCTTAAACCAAGTTACTTGCAATCCAAGACTTGCCTGGGGAAAAAAGCTAATCTACAACTTGGTTTTTAAGGTTTGACGATTACTGTATCCATTCCAGTTACCCAATTTGACTTGTTTTGTAGTTATTCATTACGTTACTAATTAATTAGCTAACATATTTCAATGGAAAGTTTTCTGGAAAATGTTCTGTTTTGGAAAAATTTCCACCCTGTTTCTGCTTGAGGGCAGGATGTCATGGCCATTCAGATGTCTACTGGAAGCAAAGTATAGAGTAATGCTGCTTTAACAAGAGTCTTTCGCTTGTAGAGCTATATTATGACCGAGGGAACCACCATGAATTTGTGTCCCTGGTGAAGGATTTGGCCCGTCCTGGCGAGTTTACCCAGTCGCAGACCTTTGACTTTGAATTCACGCATGTGGAGAAGCCATACGAATCCTACACTGGGCAGAATGTGAAGTTAAGGTGAGTTCTAACTTCTCATTGGGGGTTTCTCCTCTCAGATCTTCCCAGTATTTTCCCCCCAGCAATGAACTACAGTTCAAATACCACTAGTGTAAATCTCTAGAATATGGCCATGCTGGAAAGCCAAAACACTGGACTTGGCGGTGGAGCTTCACCTATGGCAGGGATGCACAACCTCTGGCCCACAGAGCCTTCTAGGGCTCCTCTGTGGGGTGGGGCTTATCCTCCAAGCCCCACCCCCTGGAGGAATCCCCTCAGAGGGCATCCCCACTGTTATCTCCAGTCTCGGTTCATAACCATGAGGGTTCCCCTGCGCCAGAAGATAAATCCACACTGTTATCTCAGATTGGAGATGACTGTGGGGCAGCGGCACTCGGCCTGTGCCAGGAAGAGTGACCGCTCTCTCCAGCATGGGCTGCATCTTGCCCACTGCCATCTTCAGTCTGAGATCGGAAATAACAGTGGGAGTTCCCCTGGGATATTAGTGGGGCTATATGGTGGGGGTTGAACATTTTAGAATGGGAGGAAGACTGCACAAAAGCTGGGAAACAACAAAACAGTTGGTGGTCAGGGGAATGGGGCATGGCCATTTGGGGAGCCTCAAAGGGTCTGGATTTGGCCCAAGGCCTAAGGTTCTACACCCTTGATGTAAGGCCAGCAAAGTTACTAGCCTGATTTTTTTTTAATAGCCTCCTAAGAGACTAATAGCAAAAAACATCCCTTCTACCTCCAATAGGCTGGCCAAGGAAAAACAGATGTCTCCGTCTCTCCTCCATCAGCCTGTTTGTTTTTTGTGCTGGCCAAAGAGGAAGGGACTTGCTCTCCTCTTTGGCCAGCATGGAAATCAAGCAGGCTGGCAGAGGAGAGATGGGGCCATGCCCACTCACCTGTATGATATCCTTTGTTGCCTGTGGTGTCCAGGGAAGTAGTTAAATACAAAGCAGTTATAACTTCTTGTTTTCTTGATCATAATCTTGAAAAAACTTGTAACAAAATCATTGTGTGTGTTTTTTTTAAGTCTGCTTTTGGATTAATCAGGGATATCGTGCAGGCAATCAATTTTTTTAAAAATCTATTGATCTAACTGATTGATCTGCTAAACAGTTCAACCGTAACATTTATTTATCTAATGCTTCCATATCCTCACTTTCCATCCACGGCCACTTGCAATAAGTGAAACTGTAAAATTCAAATGCAATGATCCAAAACCAAACGCGGCCCTCCTGGGGTCACAATCTGACAGCCACGGCCCCTTCTCCTGGCCCCACCCCCTTCCACTTGGCCGCCAATTGTTTCGTGATTTTTTGGCTTTTGTTTTGTGCAGTATTTCCCACACACATTCTGAATGGTTGAAATGCCTCTCCGAAGGCTTAGTTACTGACAGTCCAAAACAGACAGGAAGCCGCCTCTAAGAAGTATCTAACTCTGATGTTTGATGGACATGAATTCTAAAGTTGTTGAAGGCTCACTAGCCTGATGGGTGTTTCTCCCCATTTTTTGCAGGTATTTCCTCCGCGCCACCGTGAGCCGCAGACTGAATGATGTGGTGAAGGAGATGGACATTGTCGTACACACGCTTAGCACCTACCCGGAACTCAACTCCTCCATCAAGATGGAGGTGGGAATCGAGGACTGCCTTCACATTGAGTTCGAGTACAATAAATCCAAGTAAGCATCCTGTGAATGCCTTTTGCTGAGTGAGTTGGTCCATGTATCAGGTGTTTGAGGCTGGTGTGAGGAGATGTAGCCAAGTGCCTAGCCCCTAGGGCAGCCTTCCCCAACCTAGGACTCTCCAGATGTGCTGGACTACAACTCACATTATTCCCAGCCAACATGGGCAATGGCTGGGGATTATGGGCACTGTAGTCCAGCACATCTGGAGGGCCCCAGGTTGAGGAAGGTTGCTGTAGGGAGACTGGCTCCGTCCTTGTGTATTTCCTCTTATGGTCTTGGTTGATCGGCACCCAGTTGCATAAAACAGGAGTGAAGAACCTCTTTCAGCCTAAGGGCCGAATTCTATTTCAGAGAAGCTCTCGGGGGTCGCATTCCATTGGTAGGTGGGGCTCGAAACACCAGCATATTTTAGCTTGGTGCTCTTACTGTCAGTAACTAAGCCTTCGGAGAGGCATTTCAACCATTCAGAATGTGTGTGGGAAATACTGCACAAAACAAAAGCCAAAAAATCACGAAACAATTGGCGGACCAAGTGGAAGGGGGTGGGGCCAGGAGAAGGGGCCGTGGCTGTCAGATTGTGACCCCAGGAGGGCCTGCGTTTGGCACCCGGGTCCTGAGGTTCTGCACCGCTTCCTTAAAGCAGCACTCTAAATGCTGTTGGACCACAACTCCCATCATCCTCAGTCATTGCCCATGCTGGCTGGGGCTTATGGGAATTCGATTCCAACAAAATCTGGAGAGCCAAAGGGTTTCCACTGCACCCTTAAAACTTGGGGAAAGAGGTGCTGTTTGCAGCTCTTTTGTTCAACTACCTAATGAAATGGAGAGTCACTTATGACAGTGCTAAATCCCGTAAAAAAAAAAAAAAAAAAAAGAGGTTCTCTAGTCTGGTGGCCTTATTCTCTGTTGATTTCCCATCTCTACCAGATACCATTTAAAAGACGTGATTGTTGGGAAGATCTACTTCCTCCTAGTGCGGATCAAGATCAAGCACATGGAGATCGACATCATCAAGAGGGAGACCACGGGGACCGGGCCCAACGTTTACCATGAAAACGATACAATAGCTAAGTACGAGATCATGGATGGGGCACCAGTGAGAGGTGAGGAGCGAAGATGCCTTAAACCAGGGGAGGGGAAAACTTTGTCAGCCCGAGGGCCGCTTTCCCTCATGGGTAACCTTCCCCAGCAGGTGGGGAAGGGGACATGCGAGTGGTGGGTGGAGCCAAAGCAATGACACACTGTGCCATTCCACCCCCATATATATTCCCTCTCTATCACACACGCATGAAGATTACTCTCCACCCCTCGTCAGCATTTGTGGTGGCTGTGGGCTAGTTGGGGAGGCCCCCCGGGCCACTCGTTCTCCATCCCTGCTTTATATTCTTGGCCCATCCAGCCCAGTGTTTTTCGGTCCAGCCAGTGGCAGCTGTTCAAAGTCTTGGGCAGAGGTCTTTCCCAGCCCTTCTACCAGAAATCATTGCTAGCTGGAGATTCTTCCGGGTTAACCTGGCATCTTCTGCACAAAAGGTGTGAGCTGTACCACTCAGCTATGGGCCTTCTTCATGGCCCCCTTTAAGTTCCTCTCCAAGGTATTACTGTAGCATTCTAATATTTTAAAACCTGGGCAACTTGTGCTGCATTCACTTGGGGGTAATCTGTCAGTGGTCAGGGTCCCCTATGCCCCCTCACACACACAAATTACCCCCACTCACTGACAGTCATGTCCATACACTCATACACCTCAAAGCTACTCATTCACAGCTTTAACCCATGCCCTCCCTCAGCTGCCTCTGAAAAAGAAAAAACACACACACTAGGAACGGGCTCTAGTTGTTCCTGCTGTATACACCTTGTTCCTCGAGCATCCCAGGAAACTGCAGGAGCCTTCTAGCACTGCTTCCTAGGATGCTGTAGGAATGAGGCTTCTATGGCAGGAACCATAGAGCCTGTTCCTAGATTGATCCCCCCTCCTTCTTTTGGCTGTAGCAGCTGCTGGGGGCTGCAGGACAGAACTCAGGTGGCAAACTTTTGCACTCTTGTTATATACTAATAGTGAAATCATTTTCTGTAAGTGGTAGATCCTGATCTATTGTTTGCCCACCTATGCAGTACATCACCCTGGCTGCTGCTCCGTGAGGACGCATATAAACATTAATATTATATTACTTATTTATTTATTTATTTATTATATTTATACCCCGCCTTTTTTCCTGCAAGGAACCCAAGGCGGCTTACATAATCCTCCACCTCTCCATTTTATCCTCACAACAACCCTGTGAGGTAGGTTAGGCTGAGAGTCAGTGACTGGCCCAAAGTCACCCAGTGAGTTTCATGGCCGAGTGGGGACTAATATCCTACCTTCTTTCTTGCAAGGAACCCAATGACGCCTTACATAATCCTCCTCCCCATTTTATCCTCAAAACAACTGTGTGAGGTAGGTTAGACTAAAAATTGGTGATTGGCCCAAAGTTACCCAGTGAGCTTCGTGGCCGCATGGGGACTAGAACTCGGATCTCCCAAGTCCCAGTCCAACACTCTAACCACTACGCCACACTGGCTGTAAAGGCTTAATTAAAAGAAGCCATGTCGTCTTATGGGTTGATGTCATGTCATGCTCGGCTCTGAACTGGTGTGCTTTTTGACCTCCTTTGCAGGGGAGTCCATACCTATTAGGCTCTTCCTGGCTGGCTACGAGCTGACACCTACCATGCGGGACATCAATAAGAAGTTCTCTGTGCGCTATTACCTCAACCTGGTGCTGATCGATGAAGAGGAGCGACGCTATTTTAAGCAGCAGGTGAAGTGGAAGGGCGACCACACCTGGACTTCTGCATGTTAGTCCCAAAAGTGAAACCCTATAGCACAATGTTCTCCAACCTTGGGTCCCCAGATGTTTTTGACCTACAACTCCCAGCATGCCCCAGCCAGCTATGCTGGCTGGGGCATGCTGGGAGTTGTAGGCCAAAAACATTTGGGGACCCAAGGTTGGAGAACACTGCGTATAGCAGGAAGCGCTGTAAGCGTAATGGACCCGTCCTCTTGCCCTTGTTGCAAAGTTTAGAGCAGCTTTCCCCAGCCAGGTGCCCTCCAGGTGCGTTTGACTGCAATTCCCATCATTCCCAGCCAGCATGAGTTCCGAGATGGCAAAGCGATGTCCAAAGGGCAGGGGTGGCGAATGAGTGGCTGTCCAGATCTTTGGTGGACTGCAACTCCCCATCAGGCCTAGCCATCGCAGCCGGTGATGAGGATGATGGGAGTTGCAGTGCCAACAACATCTGGAGGATCCCACGTTCCCCATCCCTGTCGTAGGGGGACAGCCCCATCTTTATCCGTGCAACTCAGAAGGCAGCAGGGGTGGGGGTGGGAGAGCTAGCAGTGGGGAGAGAATCCCTCAGAGGATTTGTGCAAATGGACTGTTAACTCCTTCCAACAGCCCAAGCTGGTAGCGTGAGGAGTGTGAATATACGTGACCGACCGGTAGAGACCCGCCCCGTGGAAGTTCTTGTCCTGCGTAACTGACAGAGGCATGAAAAGCACAACAAGAAAGCTTCCTTGCAATGAAGATTCTAGTCAGTGGGCCAGAGAGAGGGAGATTTGTAAAGCGACGGGCATTTTCCCCCCACGGGGGGCTACTGCCTTCATGTCCTGCTTGTGGACTTCCCATTGAAGCATCTGGTTGGCCATGGTAGAAAACAGTGTTGGACTAAAGAGGCCTTTGGTCTGAGTCAGTGTTGGACTAAAGAGGCCTTTGGTCTGACCCCCTCTCAACTTTTGATGCATAGCGGACCTCCATTTGATGTGGTACAATCGACCGTGTTAATGTCGTCATCCTTTTTGGGCAGGAGGTGGTGTTATGGAGGAAAGGAGACATTGTGAGGAAGAGCATGTCCCATCAGGCTGCCATCGCCTCTCAGCGATTCGAAGGCACGTCCTCCCAAACAGAGAGCAGGATGCCTAACCAGCCTTCAGAGAATAATGGTCGGCAGTGAGAGGCTTGTGGAGAGAGAGGTTCCAAAGAACAGCTGGGGTGAAGGCACGGAGCTTTGGACCAGGAAGCGGAATACAAAGTAAATCTTTCACCAGAGACTCGAGAACACAAATTATCTGTCAGGTTGTGTGTGTGGTTCCCCCCCCCCCTGTTCATTTTCTCCTGAGGACTAGCAACTTGCAGGATGGGGAGGGAATTGGCACATGTGACAACAACAAATCCTTCCTCTGCGTTCAATATTCCTTAGGGTGGGTTGGAGGGGCTGGGTCAGATGCTTTTCAAGTGCAAAGGGGACAGTGGAAAGAGTGCTGGTGTTCTCAGACGTGATGCTGAAGGCGATCTTTTGTATTTCAAATGTATAGGCCCCTGTTGGTTTGATTGTACATTTGAGGGTGTGTGTTGTTTTTTTTAAAAAAAAGCTCTCCTACTTTCCCTCCCTCATTGGCATCATTCACACGTGTGCGCTCAAAGGCACACTTAGCATTAATGTGTGAAAATGCCTTTCATCCGGCATTCGCCAAACTCCTGATTGCTGAGGGAACACTTCTTTTTGAATGAAAATTGGGAGTTGCAACTAATAGCTCCCCAAAAGGTTTTACTTTTTAAGGTTTGTGAGAGGAAGGAGTGCCTCCCCTTGGAGTGCAGAGCAGCCACGCTTGCGTACACATGGTGGGCAGCCTCCCCTGAGGATGGGTTAACTCTGAGCGGTTACTGCACGGGCTGTGATTTGAATGAGCCAGTCACGCCTGAATGGAAGAAGGGTGGGGACAGCCAAATCTTGCAGAGGTGCAACAGGAAACCGCCTCTATGGCTGGGCACATCGGGCTTGCAGTAGCTGTTCGTTGTTTAACTTGTTCCTTGTGGCACACAGTTTGGGAATTGCTGCCATAAAGCTTTCAGGGTTGTTAGTAAAATCAGGCAAAATGGATTCCACTCCTATCGTTGGGCTGCTCTGGAAGGTCCTTCATGTCTGCTCAGGAAACTTTGGAGAGTGGGGCGAGGGGGAAATCCAAGTGTTTTTGCTTTAAAAAGTGGGATTCGGGAGCAAGGCAGATGCTTCGTGCTTCACTGAAAGCCCACTTTTCAAATGGGCCCCTGCAGAGTTCTGCTCTCCCCTGCTTTCCTCAGGCGCTCTGCCACTTTTACAGAAACTTAATGGGTCGACAGAGCCCGTGTGTTCTCAAACCGTGTGCTGCGAGAAAGAAAATGAAAGAACCCAAAGGCTGCTGTGAGCCTAAAGCACCTGTCCCTCAGAAGGAGTTTCCCTGCTACATCTCTGCATGATATGTTGTTCTGAATGTGCTTCCTTCTGAGGTGTGGTAATTCTGTTGGATCAACCCAGTCACCCCCAACACAAAGCAGAATAACCTGCCCTTGGAGGAGGCACAGCTGAAGCAGCAGCGGCTCGCATAGGAAGCGACCTGATATGGAAGACAGGCCACTGCCCATCTTACCCCAGCGTTGTTGTCTCTGGCTGGCAGCAGCTCCCCAAGGTCTCTGGTAGAGAGAGGCCCCGTTCCCAAAGTCTGGGATAGAGCTTAGCCTTAGACCTATCTGCATGCCCAGGGTGTCCTCTACCACTGAGCGACGCCCCTCTTGGACACGAAAGTGGTGACCTTGCTGCAAGCAGGTGTTCCTGAACTCTTTCACATTCTCAGCCTGAACCTTTCTGGATGTGCAAGTGTGAACTGTGACTAAAAGCGTATCTTAGTATTATTAAATTTGGGAAGCCATGATCCCATTTGGCCGCGTTCTCCTTGGTGCTGGAGGGGCTGCCCTCGTCATGGTCCCCAGAGACCTTGCCCCCCTGACCTGAAAGACCAAGGCCCCTAGAGCCAAAGCTCCATTCCCCAAACGGAACCTGGCGTAAGCGCTGACATTTATCTGAACACTTAAGATGTACAGAGTTACATGGATGTGTATCGTTCTGTAAGCATGGGTTACTGGTAATTTTTTTTTTATAGCTTAGTTTTCATCCTTAAAATTGCAGGTTTACAGGTATCTTTATTGTTCATAAGCCATAGGCCACCACAGTTCCAAATAAATTAAAATAAAACAATACAAAATAATTTAAAATACACAAGTATAAACCACTTTTTAAAACAATACACTAAAATGTAATAAAAATAGGAACTGATTGGGGGCAAGGAGTATACAAACAGTGATTAAAATGATTCATTTAAAATTACACTTCTCTTCCAAAGCAACAAAAATGGTACGGTCCTTCCCCATAAATTAATATAGGGGTATAGAATTTTTCCCGGCCCTTAATTTTCTAACATTTCCTGGGCAAATTTTGTAACCATTTTAAAAACAATACACTAAAATGTTATTAATATAAAAGCCAATTTTAAAACGGGGGATATACAAACAGTAATTAAAATAAGTCATTAAACTCACACTTCCCCTCAAAACAGGAATAGTACAGACCTTCCCCATGAATTAATATAAGGGTACAGAACGATGCCTGGCCCTCAATTGGAAGATTATGTAAGCCGCCTTGGGTTCCTTGCAGGAAAAAAGGCAGGGTATAAATATAATAAATAAATAAATAAATTTTGCAACCTGGGTTGTAATATATACATTGTTACCTGCAAGTGATGTACAAATCTGCTCTAAACAAGGTCTATTTGACAAAGAATTGAGAATATAATAGAGGAATTCCCACAAGGAAAAAAGGCAGAGGGCAACAGAAGAAACCAGTGTGACTTCACAAAAAGCTCAGAGATGACCTGAAAACAAAACAAGACACACATAGGAAGTGGAAGGAAGGACAGGCTACAAGGGAAGCATACAGGCAGGTAGCACAGAACTGCAGGAATAGTGTCAGGAAGGCTAAAGCTGAGAATGAGCTGAGGCTAGCGAGGGAGGCTAAAAGCAACAAGAAAGCTTTCTTCAGATACGTGCATAGCAAAAGACAGAGGAAAGAAATGGTGGTTCAACTACGCAATGAGGATGGCAAAATGATAACAGATGATAAAGAAAAGGCAGAAGTGTTCAATTCCTACTTCGGCTCGGTCTTCTCTCGAAAGAGGGTCTATGTCCCCCCTGGCAAACCTGAAGTACAGGCTGAGGGGGCAGGATTGCAGCTTGAGATTGATAGGCAAATGGTCAAGGAGCACCTGATTACTTTGAACGAGTTTAAATCTCCAGGGCCTGACAAACTGCATCCTACAGTAATAAAGGAACTGGCAGAAGAACTCTCAGAACCACTGTCTATTATCTTTGAGAGATCATGGAGGACAGGGGAAGTGCCAGATGACTGGAGGAGGGCTAATGTTGTTCCTATCTTCAAAAAGGGCAAGAAGGAGGAACCTGGGAACTACAGACCAGTCAGTCTGACATCAATCCCTGGGAAAATTTTGGAGCAGATTATAAAGCAGTCAGTCTGCAAGTCCCTTGAAAACAATGAAGTGATTACTAGAAGCCAACATGGATTTGTCAAGAACAAATCCTGTCAGACCAATCTGATCTCATTTTTTGATCGGTAACCTCCCTTGACTATGGGAATGCTGTGGACATAATATATCTGGACTTCAGCAAAGCTTTTGACAAAGTGCCTCATGATATCCTGATTAGCAAGCTAGCTAAAAGTGGGCTAGATGGAACACCTATCAGGTGGATCCACAGTTGGCTACAGAAGCACTCAAAGAGTGTTTATCAATGGTACCTTCTCAAACTGGGGAGAGGTAACGAGCAGGGTACCACAGGGCTTGGTCCTGGGCCCAGTGCTCTGCAACATTTTTATTAATGACTTGGATGAGGAGGTGCAGGGAATGTTTATCAGATTCACAGATGACACAAAGTTGGGTGGAACAGCTAATACTCTGGAAGACTGAAACAAAATTCAAAGTGATCTCAATAGGCTAGAGCGCTGGGCTGAAAACAACAGAATGATATTTAATCAGGATAAATGCCAAGTGCTGCACCTAGGAAAAAGAAACCAACTGCACAGTTACAGGATGGGGGATACTTGGCTCCACAGTACTACAAGTGAGAAGGATCTTGGAATTGTTGTAGATCACAAGCTGAATATGAGCCAGCAATGTGATATGGCTGCAAAAAAGGCAAACGCTGCTTTGGGCCGCATTAATATACCGTAAGTATAGCTTCCAAATCATGGGAAGTACTAGTTCCCCTCTACTCAGCACTGGTTAGGCCTCATCTTGAGTACTGCATCCAGTTCTGGGCACCACACTTTAGGAAGGATGTAGACAAACTGGATAGAATTCAGAGGAGGGCAACAAAGATGATTAGGGGACTGGAACCAAAGCCCTATGCGGAGAAACTGAAAGAACTGGGCATGTTCATCCTTCAGAAGAGGAGACTAAGGGGAGATATGATAGCACTCTTCAAGTACTTGAAAGGTTGTCACACAGAGGAGGTCCAGGATCTCTTCTCGATCATCCCAGATTGCAGGACACGGAATAATGGGCTCAAGTTACAGGAAGCCAGATTCCACATGGAGATCAGGAAAAATTTCCTGACTGTTAGAGCAATACACCAATGGAACCAACTACCTAGGGAGGTAGTGGGCTCTACAAGACTGGACAGCCATCTGTCAGGGATGCTTTGACTTGGGTTCCTGCATTGAGCAGGGGGTTGGACTCGAATGCCTTATAGACCCCTTCCAACTCTACCATTCTGTTATTCTATGAATTTGTACCTTGGGGACTCATTCAGGGGGCAGTGGAGTAAATAGTGTTAAATATCTTCAACTTCACCAGACTCACAGATGCAGAGTCGTTGATGAGTTGGGACATGGTTAAATCTCCCATCCAAGTAAGCAGAGGGCATGCACTGAAAATGTAGAGCTGTGAATGATTCCCCTAAAGGAGCGAAGTAAGAGTTGTAAAGTATTGCTCCAAATCAAATGTTGTTTTATATACCAGATACCAATTTGAATATGACATTTGTGTGATAAAGTATAGGTCCCACCGCTGAAAGTACAGAAAGATCCTTTCTTTAAACAGCTGTTTAACTCTGTTGGAAGAAAGGATAGGTAAAACTTCTGTGCTAAACCCATAAGTATGTAAAATACATCTTACAGAATTTACCCAAGAACCTTGGGCTGGGCTTCGCAGTTGTTCTAAGAGACTTTTTTTTGGCAGGCGCAAATCATTCATGCAAGACAGCTTCAGCCAGTACAGGTCAAGTGCAGCATGCACATCTGCTTCTACGGAGAGTATCCCTGTTTCCGCCCGTAAAAGGGGAGCAGGTATGCCTTGAGGGACATAGCCGGAATCTCATGAAAGAGTTCAGTACCACCTCTAAAACAGAAACATTAGTATATCCCCATATCGCTGTACTGTACCACAGTTGTAGGAGTATTTTTTTTCAAGAATACCTCAACTGCTGGTACCACCAAGCTCCCCCCATGGTATTTAAAAAAATGCATGGAATGGAAGGATTTCAATTTAACTGCCTCCAAATGAGACTTCCGTGAAAGCTGGGCATTAAACCCAAGTCCCTAGTATTTGAAATTACACTGCTGTTCAATGGGTGTATTTTCCAATTTCCACATGTGAGTTTTTTTCTTCTTCCCCAAAACTACCACTTTTGTTTTTGTGTGATTAATTATTAGATGCTCTTTTCTTTGCAAAACTTGCCCAATTTAGTCAGTAACCTCCGCATCCCAATCAATGTGGTAGAAATCATAACAATATCATCAGCAAACAAAAGAACTGAGAGCTTAACATCCAAAATTGACTGGGAAGAATTCCAGGCCACGCAGTTCTTGAACAGTGCTGTTGATATAAAAATTAAAAAGGAAAGGTGCTAAAAGACATCCCTGACGGACGCCTCTTTCAGTTGGTATATTTTCTGAGAGCAGTCCATTTGCCCCAAGTCTAACCCCGAGAGAGGTATTAGAGTGGAGCATTCGTATTAAGTGGAGCAGCCTTCTGTCGATACTTGTGGCAGATAACTTTTGCCACAAACAATCTCACTCTATGAGATCGAAAGCAGAACTAAAACCAGCAAAGGTAGCAAATAACTCCTTTTTTCCATCTTGAGAATATTTTTGAATCAAGTGATGGAGAACAAAACATTGGTCAACTGTGGACTTGCCCTTTATAAACCCTGCCTGTTCTTCAGCAATAATTGAATTTTCAGCAGCCCAGAACTCTAATCTACATAATAAATATTTGGAGTACAGTTTGGAAATAACACTGAGGAGACTAATTGGCCTAAAGTTCTTTGGATCAGCCATGAACCCTTTCTTGTGGATGGGCACCACAATGCTTACTGCCCAGCCCCACAGAGTTCTGCCATGGTGGTTTATAGAAGTAAATATTGTTGCAAGAACTGGGCACCACCAATCGGGGTTTGCTCTAAACAGTTCTCCTGGGAGCATATCCTCTCAGGGGGCTTTTTTTTTTTTTTTAACAGTTAAAGAGTTGATCAAGACATTAATTTCATCTGGAGTAACAGGGTCCCGTTCAGGACAAGAGGCAAGTACCACAGAATCCATGTTGTGAGGGGAGTCTACAATGATCCCAGCTGAAGAGTGATTAAAGCGTGAAGAAAAATAAATATGCCACTGCGATGATGTAATTTGATTTTCAATAGGACCATTATAATTTATTGTGCCTTTTGCTACCTGAGCCCAGAATCTGGATGAGTCCTTTTCCAACATTGCCAAGCCTAACTCCATCCATGAGTGACGTATGTGCTCATCCTTTTTTGATCGTAATAAATTTTTATACTCTCCTCGGAGTATAAAATTGAAATTTTCTAAAGTGTCGTCCTGTCGCAGCTTCCTTTTTGCTTTTGCTAAGGTACGCTTCTGGGAGGCACACTGTGCATCAGACCAACCTCTGTTTGAATATTTGGTTGAGTGGATGGTTTGGAGCTAACTACAAAAGGTCTAATCTCGGGGACTATTTTATCAAGAATTTCCACAGAGTTTGGGGAGGTCAAAAGTTGATCCCTTAGGAATAACATCCTAGGAGACATTAAAAATAGATATATCTCTTCCTGCACCTTCCCATTCTAGTGAACTCTTTTAGCGCCTTGAGCAATCAGATTATCTGATAGAGCTGATAGAGAAGGAGTTGGTCCCATAGCTAAAGAGAGAAATAGTTGGAGCGGCATACGATCACACTCTGGCCTTGTGAGGACTTTAAAGTTCTCATAATGGGAGACAACAGGTTGAGAGGGGATTATGAAATCTATCATGCTCTTACCATTTTGTCCAATATATGTATATAAATCCGATTCTGGGTCTGTCTCTCCCATTGCATATATATAAATGGAACTTAAAAACAAGAGCAAAAAGAGATGGGCCAGCTTTATTGATTCCTGGGTCTTTGGAGCTCCTTATGGGGAAGAGGATTAACTCTTCAGGTGTTAAACCCAATTTCTCTCCTATTTTACAATTGTTTTGCCCCATTCTGGCATTCATATCCCCTGCTATTAAAATGTTAGGGTCAACATTGGTCTCAAATACCAATACAGATGAAGTGAGGACTTCATCTAAATCTGACCAAACTGTGATGCACTCCTTTGGGTTGTGTGGAGGGCAGTATATATTAATCAGAAAGATTTTTAGACCAGATGGCCAGACAATTTGGAGGGTTAAAATATTATTGGTGGTATCTACATCAACCTGTGAGATGTTTGGATTATAATCAACTGAAATCATGGTTGTTAGACAACCTCTTCCTCACCCTCTATTATCTGATTTAATTGCTGGTGATGAATATAATACATATCCAGGAAGAGGGAAAGGTTGTTGAAGCAACCCAGGTTTCTTGAATAAGGATAATTTGAAATTGAGCACAAAAATCTTTGAAGTCCTTGTCTACTAACTTAGAAAGTCATCCTGCTACATTCCAGGACAAAATCTTCATTGGCAAGGAATTTTTGGAGTGAGGGGAAATAGGTAGTCAGCAATGTCCTGTCTCTTTTGACATAAACATGTCGGTGTTAAGAGCTATTTTCCCATCACATTGTGTACCTTTGCCTATACTTATATGGCTCCCATCATTTATAGAGCTTCTATCAGGTACAATCCGGTGAGCTTTGCACAATAAAATCCTGCCAGATGTTCGTCAACAACTATACAGTTTTGAGCTGCATGTGTTCTGACTGGAGCCTGGGGTGGGGCAGTGCTATTTTTTTCTTATTGTAGGCATAGAAGAAGTTGGTAATGAATTAACCTCTGCCACAACATTTTGCAGTTTATTTTGAAAATAGCCCAGCTGGACTAAATCCAGATCTTTTGCAAAAGTAAAGTTTGGGGCAACTATAGATTTAAAGGTGGGGGTGATTTAATAGGTTCCTCCAGGTAAGGTTGTAAAATTACTGGATCTCCCCCCCCCCCGAGTTATCCTCAAAAAAAAGGAGGGTCACAAACTGCAAAAGTATTTGTCGACAAGGTTGCAGCGCTCCGATAACATATAAATTGTTTGATTACCACACCTTTTTTTTGGCCTCATGACTTTGCTTTTGTGTGTGTATCCACTGGCTCCTAGATCTTAGTAACAAAACCAACCAAAAGGCAGTTTTTGAAATTTTCTGAAATTTCAAAAGCAGAGGGTTGACTGCATAAGATTCCCAGAGGCCTGCATAGATGCTGACCCCCATGATTAGCAAAGCCAGAATAATTGTGCAAAAATATTAAACGTGTAGACTGCGTTGCACAGAATGGCCTAGTTCACATCATTGGTTCAGTACCATCATTGGTTCAGCTTCTCTTGGTGCAGAATTTGGATTGCCTGGATGCTGAATTTGCACATTTAGTATGCAATCCCTCACTCTATAGTTGACTCAAATGCTTTACCTGTTTGGGCTGCCCTTTCAGAAAGCCAGTGAAAAGAGTTTCCTCAATAATCTAGCCTTTGCATTATTGGGAAACATTTCCTCCTTATTGCTTTATGACCCTACTGAGGGAAAGTTTAGAAGCGTGTGTTTGAGGTGTTGGGGAGGAATGTAATGCCTTCAGTAAGGAGTAAGTAGATTATCTGATCCATGTTGTACAGAGCCATATCCTTCATGCTGGGCTGTGTTGTGAAGAATGCTGTGCATTCTGTGTTTTAAATATGTACCCTGCACTACCCGTTAGGATCAGAGCAAGTCGTGTTCTTCACTTTACTGACAGCAACCTTTGGATTTTGGAATCTTTCTTATGGCCAACATGGCTACCTTTTGCTTATGAGGTAGCATCACTGTGACTCCCATTTTGACAAACCAGGAACAGAAGCTACAAGATGACTTGGCCCACGGCGACTCTGGATCCACATGGTGAAGGGACGATGGAAATCCAGCTCTCCTGCAGTCAGCCACAAACACTGTTTAGCACAGGAGACAATGCCCTGGAAGATGTAACGAATAAGGGAATGCTGGAGTAATATTTTTTCCTTGTTGTACGAAGTTTCCTGTTGTTAATGATGGCTTTTTTTTCCTGCTTGCCAAAATGAATTTTAGTTTCACTCTCTGCTCATAGGCATAGATTCGCTCCGATGTCTAGCTAGGGTGTCCTTTGATGCTTCAGGGGGTCACCAATTGCCGACTCCTACTCCATGAATGCTCCCCAACATTAAGTGGGGAAGATGCAATGCTGACTTATCACATACGAAGACCAAGGAAGCTGGGAAAGTAGAGACCTGCTGTCTCCTCCACACACTGAAGCAAAAGGTGATGGCTTTGTGCCATTGAGGAAGAGAGACTATTTTGGATCTCGCTGGAAAGCAGACTGGGTAATTCTCCTAAGCCTACACTGTCCGACTTGAGCTTCTCCTTTCGCTGTGATGTCTTTGCCATGCCAGAACAGCGGCAAACGATCCCATTGTGTACATCAGTGATCGTTCAGCCATTCTTTTCAGTTCAATTGACACAGCCCACTGATGGTCTAATGTCCGACTGCTTCCCATTTACAAGTTCCTTAGCTGATGGTCCAGGATGCATTCATCCATTTCTCTGGGATCACGGAGAAGAGTAATTGCTTCAAAGAAGAGAAATGAGGTGTGTGTTTATTTCTTTTTAAAGCAAATGTTCTC
Source organism: Shinisaurus crocodilurus (assembly GCA_021292165.1). NCBI lineage: Eukaryota > Metazoa > Chordata > Lepidosauria > Squamata > Shinisauridae > Shinisaurus > Shinisaurus crocodilurus. The sequence goes on along the minus strand of CM037884.1, from coordinate 8,641,000 downwards.
CAGTTGTATGTAACAGTTGGTGGCTGCTCTGAAGTAGAAGGCAAACCTTGTTAACAGTTTGTGATGAATCCTTCATATATTCTCATTCATTCCAAGTGCTTGTATTGTAGATGAGCCAGTGGTTCTGAAACATTGCTGTGTTGAGCCGCTATTTGGGCCTGCTTGCTCTCTATTGGACCACCACGTTTTCTTACCTTATCCAACTACTGTGGGAGAAAAAGGCTTGAAAGCTTTCCAAATCAAAACTCAATTTGCTGGGTTTGTCTTCCGTGTCGGTGAGCCAATGAAGCTCCACACTGAGATGCATATGTGCCACAATGCCACAGAAGTGCAGAAAAAGGCAAAGCACAGGATGTGGTGGCAAGTGTAGAACCAAGTTTCTTAAGAAGCTTAAGGTTTCATTCGCTCAAAAGACCATTTGGTTTCCTTGTGGTTGCAAATTATGCTTCAGGCTGTGCTTCCAGGATGCTTGAGAGATCTTGGAAGCCAGAGGGATGGCTAAATAAGATTGTGAGGAAAGGGGGATGGTGCTTGAGGGCCCTGCTGTAGATCTCTCCCCCAGGATTAAGGAGAAGAGTAAGGGTGCAAGCCTATGCATGTTTAGATAGAAAAAAATTCTAGAACTCCCAGCATGCTTAGTTTTAGGACTTTTTCCCTGGTCTAAACATGCATAGGATTGTGCCTTAAGTTGTGCAAAATAGCAAACGTTACACTTTGGAAAATACTGTGCTGCTTTGGCCTAATTTGTACAGATGATTCAGCCCGAACTTGTTTCCAAGGCACATCCATTCCCCTGAGCCAATTTCTACTGAGCCTTAGTGGTATCTATCGGTCCCATTTTGCATCTGGCGAGTCCTGGAAAAAGCCATGTTTAAAGTCCATCTCCAGTCTGAGACAGCACGGAAGAGAAAAATCCAAACAGAGCTGTATGAGCAGCTGCAAAGGCAGCCCATGCTTACCTAGCTGTCAGAAAGGTCCAATTTTTGGGTGGGGTGGGGTAGGGGAAGAGTCTACAGGTTATAAATTAAGCAGTGCAACTTGTAAATTCTAAGCCTCTGCATTGTTTACATGTTTCTTAATTCATTGTCTTTTAAATGGTTGTATTTTTAAATGCTGGGATTTTTTTGTTTTTGTCTCCAATTAAAAAGGGGCCATTCTAGGCTTTCAAAGGTTGAGTGTTGGTGTGTGGTTTTTTCCCCCTTTTGGTTGTGTAGTATCTCCCTCTGTTGAGTGGTTAACCTTTTGGGGGGTGGGGTGAGAAAAGACTTCCCGAGAGCCCTCACTGTCAACCTTGCAACTATGTCTATGGGGTGTAGGTACTTAGTGGAGGGAGAAAAGGGAGCATATGCTCAGAGGCATTCCAGATGTTCCTGCAGCACTTCACACTTAGTACAGGAATGATATTTGACCTCTCATTTTTGCTTTTTGAAAATGGCGCAGCGAGAGATGTCTCTATTGTGCAAAAGCTAATGGGCCCAAATTGTAACTGTATTATCAGGAAGTGAGGGAAACAGGGCCTGCTCTAATTGGACTCCTTCCCCCACAAGGAGATGAGGTGAAGCAGGGCCATTCCTTCATTTTTGTCCTTTTCCCTCCATCACCTTTTCCTTGTGTCTCGTGTCTTTTGAGACTAAGTCTACAGGGCAGGGACTGTCTTATTTTACTGATGGTCACTTGGGGAGCTTTTGTTTTTTTGGCTGAGGAGTGGGATCAAAATACTTGAAAAATTAGGTGGCCACCTGGATATATCCTACAGGCAGGTGAGCAAGGCAGCTGAACTTGCAAACTACTTCTCCAGCACTGGAGCAATATGAAAGCTCTCTGCGGCAATCATTCTGTAAGGGCTGATTGGTGCATGCAAGCTTCTCTCACCCTTTTAACTAGAAAGCCCTAAACCAGGGATAGGGTACATGCAGCCCTCTACCTCGTTTCAGAAGCCCTCTGCGAGCACTTGGTTCAGATTAAAGATAAAAGCATTTAAGATCAGCATCAGAGGCCCTAGTATCTGTCCTCTAGCAGGAGCCATTAAGCTGGCCAGTACTAGGGATAGGGCTTTCTCAGTGGTGGCCCCACACCTTTGGAACTCCCTCCTGAGGGAGATACAATGACCTCTTCACTGCTGACGAAAGAAAGAAAAAAACATACTTTCAAGGTGCAATCCTATGCATGTTTATACAGAAAAAAAGTCCTTCAACTCCCAGCATTCCCCAGCCAGCTCTGGGAGTTTATGACTTTTATCTGTCTAAACATGCATAGGATTGTGCCCCAACACATATTCTAGTCTGCATTTGGTGCTTAAAAATCATTTGCTGCTGGGTGTGTGCATTTAGTTATAATTTGGGTGTTCTTGTTTGTGCAGTATTGTAAGCTGCTTTGTGAGGGCAGCATACCTTGAAAGGCAGGTTAAACATCTTTTAAATTCATCTATATGTGTGTACACACACACACGGCAGAAAGAGAGAAAATGGGATGGCCTCTCTTCAGGGTTGGTTCTAGCACCATCTGCCAGCATGTGGCCTCTGACAGATTACCTCCATGAACATTTGGCCCTAGTCTAGGGCACCAGGTGCTGAAGCTAAGGACAGCAGGCCAAATCTGGCCTGCCTTGGGTTTCGATCTGGCCCTCTGGGGTTCCCCCTGCCTCCAATTGTTGGTGGTTTCCCAGTTTTTCTATCCCCCCGCCCCCGCATTCGAAAAGGCTGAGTTATCAACAGTAAGAGCTAAAACAGGCTGGTATTTGAGACCCTGCCCACCACTGGAATGCAGCCCCCAAGAGCTGCTCTGAAATTGAGTTCTTCCCTTGGTCTAGGAAAAACCTTTCCCTACACCTGCCCTAAAAGGTTTCAGACCACCATGTTTGAAGGACCCTGAAACCTGCTCTGTGTTCTACCAGCATTGCAGATGCAGCTGGGGGGGGGGGTCACAAGAGTTTTTAGCTGCAGCATGCAGACTCTTTCCCAGAGAAGCTCAGTCGTCATCGTCCAACCTGTTTGTTTTTTTAGGGGTTTATTTCAAGAGTTTTTATGCTGCTCCTGAGCCAAAAAAGGCTCCCAGGGTGGCTCAAATCAATCAAGAAAGTCCCTGCTTGCAGACATTATTTTATTATTGTAATAATAAATGACACAACATACAAAGAAAAGGGTGGGGAGGGAAGAGGAAAAGTTAAAGCACTTTCAGAAGGCCCGATGGAACAGCCCTGCTTACCCTCTCATCTCGCTGAGGGACGGCAATAGTCCAACTGGATTTCAGTGGGTCTACTCTAAGTAAGACTAAGTCTGGATCAAACTCTAGATGTATTTAAGACTTTTTTTTTATTATTATGCTGGCCATGTGGTCCATGATAAATTTCTCCCCTTTATGTCTAATTTTGGAATTATTGAATAGACTAGCGTCCAAATGGTTGCTAGGTTTCAGCTTTTGTTGTACCAGTGGTATATTTTTCATAACTAAACTTAAGCCAGGGTGGAGGCCTTTGTGAGGGCTAAAAGGGCAGGGTATATTTTATTTTCCCAATCAATAAATAAACTCCCACATAAAACAGATACGTATTTTTTCTCAAAAATATATATATTTCAAAACAAGGCAACAAGTAGTGAATATAAAACTCTGCTGTGGAAGACTTTCAGCTTCTCTCCGACTACTGAACAATTTCCTCCCATACAACAGCAGGTTTTTTTGTTTTGTTTTTTAACAGCTCAGCCAGTTTGAAAGTGATTCAGCACGTTACAGTCATCTCTTACTGTGGCTTTTCCTCTTCGAGGCTCAAAACAAACTCGAATTCCTCTGGAAAGGGGAAAGAAAATAGTGGGGTAAGGGCCAGTCACTGGCTGAAGCTCTGCCTCTCCCTGTCTTCCCTGCTGGGATCTGGCACCCAAGTTAATGCAAGCATAGCTCAGTTGTCCTGCAAGTTATGCTTTTCTACATCTTTTACCCCTGAGACTGAATGCTTCTTACTAGACTGGGCAGCCTATAGTTCTAATTTGGGAGGGGGGGGGGGACAGACGGGACTGAAAGCACCCATTATTTTGGCCTGAAGGGGAGGAAGCTGCTGCTGTCCCTTTCATTCATTTATGCCTCGGCTTGGATATAGGGATAGGCAGCCCAGGTGTCTGCCTTGTGGGAGCAGATTTGAGAACGGCCTGTTCTGACCTATCTGCTCAAGAGCTCCAACAAGAAGTACAAAAGATGCTATGGGCCCTAGGGATGTGTGAGAAATTCGATGGGGGGTAAAATCCAGCAGATTTTCATGATTCGGCCTCCCGGATTCCAGTTTGTTAGCCTCGTGCCGATTCACCGTTGTGCGAGTCGAAACAGCTTGCAGATTTCCATCTCTAAGACGGGCTGTGGTTTGCACTTTTTCTTTTTAAACACTACGGAAATTGGTGCAAATAGTGTGATTTGCTCAAATTTCCTTAGTATTTTTTTTTTAATGTGCAAACTGCAGCCTGTCTTAGAGACAGAAGTCCTCAGAAAAAACCACGACTCGGCCCATTTCCGATCATCAGATTGGAAGTGGGCAGGAAATCGGTCGAGCTCAAACGGGCTGGACTTCTCAGCGTCAGCACATCCCTATAATATTCTAGATTCTAGTGTACAATCTTGTATGACAGGGATAAACTATGCATAAAAACTCTGTGCATCAGGCATGACGTGGACTACAAATACAATTTTTAAAGTATTTAAGAATTGAACAAATAGAAGGGTGTGCTAAAGACGCTCCCCCCCACCCCCGAACACCATTCAGACTAGGTGCAGAAGTAGATATGGGTGGAGGGCTATACTGCCCCCATACAGGCCCTCTGCAGGCCAGGTGATGTCTGGATGTGGCCATGCCCTGTGACATCACTGCCCTGCCCATTTTAGCCTCTCTCTGCCTCAGCATGGAGGAAGGACCTAGGCTGGTACTGGGAGAAGTAGCCTCTTTTCCTGGAGGAACTGTGGGTCCCAGGTTCGATCCCCAGCAGGGCTGAAACATGCTGTGCTACTTCAAAGTATATATATATATATATATATATACCCTTTTCAACATCCTGAGACTTAATCTTTTCATTCTCCTGGGTTCCCAATTCCTAGTCCTTACCATTGGTTAGGGGCTGGACAGAGAGCCTCTGCCTCTTGAAAAGAGTCATCTCTTTCAGGGGCCCTCCTGACGTTTTGTGCATCTGGTGGTGAACTTTCAGTTCAGCCAAGGGGATGAACCGCTTGGTCATTCGCACAAACTGCACGTCAACCTGTAAGCACAAGGGAGGGAAATCAAATTGGAGAAGGCGGCTGAATTAAAGAGCTGCATTGTTGATAATCAGTAGCCATTCCTAAAATGACTCCATGCTGCCCGTATTAGAACGAAACTACATGTACAGCAGACAGAAGAGGCAGAATTCTGGATTTCAAGAGTGTAAGGAAAGTTTGCGATTGTTATACTTTTAAAAACAAAACAAAAATAAAATTATTTAAAACAGTATAAGAGGAGGGTGAGAACTGCATTTATGGAGTGCTCTTCCAAGTATTCCCCGCCCCACAAATCATCTGCTCATGTGTAATAACAAGCATGTCAGTGACACATTTAGCATACATAGCCCACCCTGCTACTGTGCTAGTTTATTATATGCAGGAAATGCTTTTAATGTGGGGGAAGCATTCAAAGACACACACATGCATACCCCTATGGTGGTACAATTCAGAATTCTACCTCCTTAATCAACTGATTGTGTAGATCAGCTCTTGTACAGGCAGAATGGTCTGTACCACTACCACTTCAGACTGCATGTCGGGGATATACCAATTTTAAATGCTCCCCCTATCAACAACTCCTTGCGAAGTAAAATAAAACAAAACAAGCATATCAGTGCTAGGAAGGTTCCAGCCCAGCTCTCTTCCCTGATGTCCTGTAAATAGAAAGCTAGCACATCTCTCTTCTCTCTCCCCCCCCCCCCCCCACTTAAGGGAACAATAAAAAACTCCATCCTTTCCAGCTTCCATTTTACTGCACATGTAGATCTAACATTTGAAGTGTTGCTGTTGTCAGATTGTGATCTCTGGCCTCACCAGCTGTGCAGAGGAGCTGCTTATTCAGTTGGATTGTCATCAGAATTCTGCGTGTGGGCTGCTGAATGAGAGAGGGAGTTCACAAAGGATTTCTCTCTGGATTGTGCTGCCTGATGGGAGTTAATATAAAAGAAAAATGAGTAGGAAAGTGAAAAGTCTATTTGGCAGTTCCCTCTCTTGGAAGAAAGCACAGGTTAACCCATTTTTTTAAAAAAAGAAGAAGCAAAAGGATAGTATATGTTCGCTTTCCCCAGCCTGGTTCCCTCCAGATATTCTGGACTTCAATTTCAACACTCTTACCATGGACCATTTGGGTTTCTCTTTGGTACTGGAAGCATCATAGTGTGGATAATTTTTTTCAAACTGGGTGTGATCCGGATAGGCCTCCTTGACTATCTAGGATTTGGGAGAGAAGATAGAGAATGTGAGTCATGAACCAAAGAAGACTGGAGAGTAGACATCTCCTTAAGTTAGGGGCAGTTCACACACTCCGATGACTCACACTTAAATGTGTGAACGGACTCCACTGAGAAGTACCATGACGGAGGCAATATGCCACTTCTGTGTCTGGTGTAAGAACTTCCATATCTTCTGGAATGACACATTCACATGTGCAAGTCGCCACTTGAGACTGCACTCAGTGTGCATGTAAGAACTGGTCTTCCTTTTCCCCCCCCTCTCCTTCCTTAGCTTCAGGGCCCTGGGAGCTGTGGTTTGGCAAGGTGTTGAGAATTCTCTGCAAGACATCCTTAACTGCCCACACCCATAAAGCAACTACAACTCCCAGGGTTCCTTGGGACAAAAGAACAACTTGTCTGCAGTGTGGATATAAAAAAAACCCTGTGGATCTATCATACAGGGATGAAAGGCTGATCTATCCCTTGTTGATTACAGCGACCAGCGATTTTATGGCTTTAGTCCAGAAGTGGGGAACCTGTGGCCCTCCGGATGATGTTGGACTTACAACTCCCATCATCACATGACTGTTGGCTGGGGCTGATGGGAATTGGAGCCCAACAAGGGGTGCCAGTTCCCCACCCCTGCATTAGATATTTCACCAATTGAGATTCAGGCCAATATCCTGCTGTTCCCAGTAGCAGAGCATCGACATATTTTTGCAGCGGTGTTGTGCATCCTACCTTGATGATGCCAGCAATCCCAGGCTCCTTACAATTACTGTGGTAGAAGAAGGCCTCCTGGCCAGCTTTCATATCCCTCAGGAAATTCCGGGCCTGCCAAAGGAATAGAGCAGGGATCATTCTTTTAATGCCTTCCAGAAAAAGAGGCTACGACACTACTACTATGACACTACTACTACAACACTGGCTACTATACCATGTTGGGTTCCTGATAAGGGGTGGGGAAGAAACATTGCCCGAAGGAGCTTAGTCTAAATTTCAATTACACAGAAGGCAGAGGGTGGAAATGGGGAGTATTTACAAGAAGTTAAAATACATGGAAGTACCAAAGTAAATCTCAGCTCTCCCACTACAAGCTTTGATCTGATAACAAATTATTTAGAACTCACACAATTTCAAATCCATCCAATTCAGGTTAGTTATTGCACTTGCTGCTCAGTTTCTTTAATGTAAAAGAAAGAAAGGGACCTAGCAGAGATTTTGAGATGTCACCTTGTCTCTTCTGTGGTTTACTTTTTTAAGCCAAAAGGCATATGGAGAACTATAGATGCTCTGCTCTGCATGCCTTACCTGATAATTCCTGACTCCATCCCAGCTTGCTGTTTGATTGGGTTGAGCTTTCAGGTCTTCAATGCCAAACTGGATAATCAAATTAAAAGCATACATTACTGGAGAGGCTGTGCTGCCATTTTTGTGTTAGGATTTGTATTAATTCAGGCTGTAATCCTGTACACAGACTTACTTGGGTGTAAGTCCCATTGAACTCAATAGGTCTTATGTCTGAGTAAACATGTATTGGATTGCACTGCACATAGTGCTCTCCAATTACCAAATTTTCTGCTCTGTTACCTACTACATTTGTAGTAGTGATATAAGCAAAGCTCTTTTTAGATTTAGACTCTGCTATTTGATTATCCCGTATGTGAGACTGGTGGGCGGGCAGGAGCCCGATTTTGCTGCTACACAGGACGTGCAGGAAACACTCTCCTCGTGCATCGTGCGTAGTGGGGTCAGCAGCATGAGCTGGGGTCAACTAAGGTGGCAGGGCACCTGCAGAGGGCCGCACTGGTGGCCTCCAGGGGCCGTATGCAGCCTTGTGTTGCTCACCCCTGCTGTATCAGATTGAATTCTTGTAAAAATGAACCAGGACAAATAACCAGGAAAGCCGTCTTATTTGTGGTGACAGCAAAGATTTACAGAGACTTTTAATAACATTTTATTTTCTTTTTGGCTCTTATAGCGGGGATAGTTTGCACAGATAGGCAGAGTCAGCATCAGGGATCAGGCATTACAGTATGGGGCGCCACATCAACCCCTGACTCACAGCTGCTGTCCATCATGCTCACTGCTCTGGTGAGTGAGCAGGGATGGCACCAAGGGGCGGCGGCAGCAGCCAACCCCCCTCTCCATCTTCTCCCTCCCCCTCAGAGTGGTGGAACGGACAAGCGAGTGGATGGGGAAGAAATGCTATACAGCAGGGGTGGGGAACCAGATCGGTCCTGGGGGCCGGAATGCCTCCTGGAACCAATCTGGAGGGCCAAACAAATGACATCAAGGGGTGGAGCCCTCCCTTTCCCAGAATCCTGTGCTCTGACATCACCTGGCCCCATTTCCCCTTCCTCCATGTACAGAGAGGCATGGAGGGATGTCCTCCAGGTGCCAACTGAGTCCTGAGCCAGCTTTGCTCCTCCCAAGCCTTCCCCAACTGGCCAAGTCTCAAGCCGGCTTTGCTCTCCCCCCCCCCCCCACTTTCCCAGATTGGGGATGGAGAGGAGCGAGGGCGTAGCTCAATTTATCTCCTGCCCTCTCTAAGTTCTCTGAGGGGGTAGGGCTTCGGAGGGGGGGGGCGCTTGCTCAAGGCATCTGTGGGCTGGATGATGTGGCCGGGTAGGCCGAATTCAGCCCATGGATTGGGGATTCGCCATCTCTGTTCTGCAGAGAACTGATACTCAGCTCCTGCAGTTCCAGTCTCCATCCAGCAGGGGGCACTAGTGCAAGTGAGGTATATTTTTAAGTCAACATCACCAATATATCTTAGTCTTCCCCACCCGGATGACCTCAAGATGTTTTGGACTACAACTCCCATCAGCTCCAGCCAACATAGCCAATGGTCGGCAGTGATGGGACTTGTAGTCCAAAACATCTAGAAGGCACATATTGGGGAAGGCTGACACATATACACAAACACACACACCCCTCTATAACAGAAGATTGCTTGCTTACTTTCACATCAACTCCCTTCTCAAACCTGCTCTCCGGCTCAGATTTCAAAAGCCAATGCGTGTAAGCTTTCTTGCTCCCCTCTTGCTCAGCCTGGGCTTCTCCCTTGGATCTTTCCCCAACATTTCTTGATGCAAAACTTTTCATCTTGACTCTCAATGAGCTGGATTCCTCACTCTCCTTCTGGATCTCAGATTTTGCCACTTTAAAATCAGGCTCTTTTATAGCTTCAAGCAACCAGGAATTAATAGAGAATATCACAGAGATTATTGGACCCTTTTTGTTTTTTTAAAAAAGAAGACAAATATCATTCAGTGAGCTTAAGATAAGCTATAAACATTTCATCCCTTCTGCTTTGAAAAATGATTTGTAAGTGATGGGGGAAAGGCTGGTTTGGATGGGTGAGGGCAAGTTTGGAACATCTCTCTATATACTGCAGTTTCCCTGCTTTCTCTCATCTCACTTTCTCTCATGCCATCTGTGGTCAGGCATATAGCATATATTTCTATGTCCTAGCAGTTGCCTGGTTGGTACTTGCAGGATGAATTTGTCATTGGTTGTGCTGCTGTGATGTCATGAAATGTATCTGAACACTCCAACTGCTCAGGGAGAATTGTGTCAGCAGCAGAACCATGCGCCTCCTGCAAAGCATGTGAATGTCACATGACTGGAAGCAGGTTTCAACAATTACGCACCCCACGCTCGCCATGGTGAGCATGGCACACCCTCTGGCAACCATGGGGAGTGACAAGGCTCTCAGCCGCTGCTCAGCATTTGAGCTCAGAGCCCCAACTTTCCCCACCTCTCTTTCCGGGGGGGGGGGGGCTCCTTCAGCTGCTATTTGGCACTGGGGCTCCCAGTCCCTTGGCTGAGCAGCTGCTGAAGCTGGAATCCTCTCTGCCTACCTTTCCCACAAGCATATTTATTTATTTATTTACAACATTTATATACCGTTCCACATCTACACAGATTCCGGAGCAGTGAAAAAAGACAAAAGGAGGGGGGGGGGGGAGAACAACATACAATATTAAAAACATTATTAAAATACAGTACCGGTATTTTGGCTCCACCCACCACTGGAGTGCACCCCCTTCCAATTTCTCCGAAATGGAATTTAGCCCTCGAGCTAAAGGCAGTTCAACACCCCTGGTCTAAAACAACAACACAGAGATGCACCCCAAGTGGGCTTTTTCTTTGTTTTAAAACCACAATGAGAAGTGAAACACAAGGAAGAGCTGCCAACCAACCTAGGTTGCCACACTGACCTGTCGTGGCTGCTCTGCCTCTTTTTTTACCCCGTGAAGACATTCTCCCTCTGCCTTGGAGTGGGCTGGGCAGCACCTGTGAAAAAGGATTCATGCGCCATGACGTGATTCCAGGGGAACATAGAAAATACATAGGCTGTGCTGCTGGGCACAGGATTTGGCTTCCTAAGACTCTCAGACTTCATTTCAAATTTTCTTTAAAAAAATAAAAATCAGGATGAAGTTTCTATCCCTCATGGCTACAGAGACATACTTGAATGCATGCAGCTAATACGTGCCAAGAACTCAGAATCCGGAACCGGAAGGGTGGCTGACAGTGCGAACGTATACATGTCTACAAAGAAACAAGTCCCCTTGAGTTCAGTGGGGCTTACCCCCACGTGGGTATAGGATTGGAGCCCGATAGGATTTCCACTGGACATTTCCTTAATAAGACTTATCTCTTTACACAGGCTTCCCTGAGATGTAACCCAGTTACAGTTTTATAGTTGATCAGTAGAATGATTATTGTTGAAGTTGTTGTTGTGTTCACCACTTTGATAAACTTTGATGGGAAGCAGTATATAAATTTGTAAAATAAATATTAATGAATGAAACCTATTTTGTACCTAGCATGGCTTCATCCATCACAGGCGGCAACCCAACACACATGACACTTACCTGGGAGTAAAGCTCCACGCACCACAGTGGAACTTACTTCTGAATAAACACACATAGCATTGAGCTTCACGTCTGCTCCCACCCCCTTTGTTATCCCACTCAGCACCCACCTCCTTAGAAGACTTCTGGTAAACTCAAAAGCTTTCTCACTATTTTGTGGCATTTTAGTCGGTCCAAAAAAGATATTACCTTGCTTTTGGATTCCTCCTCCCCGCTCCCCTGGGCCCAACACCAAACCTGCAATTTCTACAGAAAGGTAGCGACAGAGCAAATAGGTTCAGGTCACTCAAGCATGTGAGCCAAGCTGCATCCTGTTCAAACAGGCACATAGTAGGTACTCCTGCAGGAGATAAAAAAAAGTGAATGCACATCGAAAACCAAACACAAGGAAGTGGGAATGATACCTGTTAAATATTTACTGTTAACTATGCAATTGCCCAAATTTCCTTTCCTCTTAATACTCAGATGTCCTTTCTACAGCTCCCGTCTGCACTAGCTGCTCCCCCACAATTACAAACCGGAGCTCTTCGTTGGCTGCTGCCGGATTGAAATCCCAGAGAGGAAGAAACAACGCTTCCAATGCTAACCACACTCAGGTCAATTTGATTCGGCGGACAAATAATAGTTACGCAAACTACAGCTATGCCTTTAAGACCAGTTCCTTGACTTGCGACCAATCAGGCAGCCACAAGCAGGAGAACCCGACACTACAACTCCCAGAAGTACCTAGCAGCCCTTCGCGGTCACTGATGGGAATTGTAGTCTCAACGCAGCGGATACAGCAAAAGGTGATGGTGGCATCGGGGTGACTGAGAGCTACAACTCCCATCATGCAGAGCGGCTCTCATGTTCTCGTAGGAGAGGAGGTTTTTAGTCGCTGCAAAACCGCTTGCCATGGCTTGGAGAGGCTGGTGCAGGCTGGGGGCCCAGCTGAGGAGGACTCCTGGACGGAAACAGGCATGGGGGCGCCGAGGAGTCGTCTCCTGCATAGACCGTAAGAGGCGCGCACAAATGCGTGCACAGGCAGAAATTCAACCGGTCCTGCTTTCCCTGAATGGAGATATGCAGTACTGGGAGGAGTTCACCACCGGCCGGATTTCTCCTTGGGGGCAAGGAAAAATGCAGCAGCTGTTCCTTCTTTTTCTGCGTGGAGATGCACTGATGGGCGCGGGAGGCTTTTCCCGTTGAATTCCTCCCTGTAGTGATAGGGAGGGGGTGTTGCTTTTCTTGGCAGGGAAGTACTGTGATAGGGACATGCTTCACCTACCGAATTCCTGCCTGGCCTGAGGGTATTTAATGAGTCTTGCCAGAAGGCGAGGTGTGTGTGGAGTGTTAATTCTAATGCCATCGGTCCAGAGTGTACTTAAGCAGTTTTCAGGAATGTATAAGCAAAACAGACTTTGATATGAGCAGCTTGGAGAGGGAAATCGGCCCTCTTACCTCGGAGTAAGCCCCATATAGGGGGACTCATTTCTGAGTAGGCATGCATAGGGTGGTGCTGTAAGGCTACAACTCCTAAACATACGGTAGTTAGTAGGGAGTAAGCCTCATTGAAAACAATGAAGGAATCACGTCGTATCAGATTGTGTTACATATGGCTGTTCCCACCTTAGCAGATGCTGCTGAAGTGGTCCCAAGCATACACCTGTTGGTAACAAAGGTGGAATGAGTCTGACCTGATTTTGCAATGTCTTAAAAAATTCCTAAAGACACTAGGTAACTTTGAGTAAGCATGGGTAGGGGTGTTTAGCCTAAAACGGACCTTGGAATCCTTTCCTTCCCTTTTTCTTGTGTCATCTTTGAAAGCTCTTTTCTGTCTCCCAGCCTCTGCAGGTTTGACCGAAGAACAGAAGGAGTTCCAAAAAGTGGCCTTTGATTTTGCTGCCAAAGAAATGGCCCCACACATGGCGGAGTGGGATGAAAAGGTGAGAGCACAACTAATCGCGACCTTTAATTTGATAGGGCAAAACAAAAGGGAAGAGGTCAAAATCTGATGTGTTTAAGTTTCCCTGTCAAATTACGTAATGTTCCACGAGAAAAGGGGTGGGAACTTGCTGCTGTTTGCTGGTATCGCTTGGCTTTGCTTACAGATGTGAAGGCCTAGGGGGGAAACCCAGAAAAAATGGGGGGAGGAGAGAAACCCACATTTTATTTTATTTTTTAAAAGTTTTTTCTAGAGGTTTTTTGGAAAATTTGGGAGTGGGGGGACATTCCCCCTCCCCAAGCCTTCACATCTCTAGTGCTGGTTACTCCTGCTGTTAGCTGCTGCTGATCACTAGAAAATATAAAGAAAAAACTAAATATGACCTTTCCTGGCTTTGGAGTTATCTTATGCTTTCTTCAATCTCACCAAAAGGCATGTATGCATGTCTACTCAAAAGTAAATCCCATTGAATTCAATGAGGATTACTTCCAGGTAAGCGTGTACAGGGATTTTGCCTGAGACAGTTACTCTGGTAAGGCACTATTTGTGGGTGCATTTTTTTAAATCTGCAACTTCTGCTAAGTATTGGAGATATAAAAGTGAGAATAGGAAAAAGCCAATCTGTTACAAAAAACAAAATCAATTTTAATTATGCCAGTGGATGTGATCCTATCGCCCCCCCCCCCGCCTCTGCTTTAACAGGAAATATTCCCTGTGGAAACTCTGCGGAAAGCAGCCCAGCTGGGGTTTGCCGGGATCTACGTGAGGCCGGATGTGGGGGGCTCCGGATTGTCCCGGCTCGATACCTCCATCATCTTTGAGGCTCTGTCCACGGGATGTGTCAGTACTACAGCTTATATCAGCATCCACAAGTGAGTATCGGGTTAGGGTTAGAGCTGAGGCTGGGACATCCACATTGTGATCCGCTTTGTTGTTGTTGCCACTGCAGCATGTGCGCTTGGATGATTGACACTTTTGGGAAGGAGGAACAGAGGCACAAGTACTGTCCCTCACTTTGCAGCATGGAAAAGCTCGCCTCTTACTGCCTGACTGAGCCAGGTGAGAGATGCGGGGGGGAGGGGGAATTTGACCCCCGACCACACCAGCTAGGATGTTCCTGACTGAGGCACGGGTACTTTTCCTCTCAGTATTAGATCTAGCAGAGTTATTTATGGGATCCAGTTGAACCTGTGTGGGATGCTGGACAAGAGTGTTAGATTTAGACAAGAGAGATCTGGGTTCAAATCCCTATAGTGCTCTCTGGGAGGCCATGGGCCTGTCACCCTCTCTCAGCCTAACCTAACTCACAGGAATTTTGTGAGGACAAAATGGAGGAGGGTGTATTTTATTCTGAGCTTCTTGGATGAATAGTAAGAAGATGAATAATAATAATAATAATAATAATAATGGTGATAGAAACATTTGTTAGCTTTCAAGTGTTCAAAGTTCCTTACATGCATCATCTAGTTCTTCCCCATACAACAACCCTGCAAGGTAAGTCAGTATTCTTATCCCCATATTGCAGATGGAGGGGTGGGGGACTGAGGCTGAGAGAGTGGCTTGCCTAAGGCCACCTAGTGAGTTCATGACAGTGATGAGATTTGAACTGGGGACTTACTGATTTGTAGCTCAGTCTCTGTAGCTGTGATGCTAGGGCCAGTACAGGGAAAGCAAGGCATCCTAACAGCATGGGCTAGTAGAAGCAGGGTGGTGACCAGACGAGCAGTTGCCAAACAAGGTGACCAGCCCAAAGGTGAGAAATTGGGAGCCAGGCCGAGATTGATAGCCAAGAGTTTTGTCCACAAGGCTCAGATCTGAAGGGGGATAAGGAAGATGCAATTAGCAGGGGTAGCAAGAACCATATGCACCACGGAGCAGGCCCTGCTGTCTTAAATGAATGTTAATTGCAGTTCTTTCCCTTCCCAAAACAGGAAGCGGAAGTGATGCTGCTTCTTTGCTAACTTCAGCCAAGAGGAAAGGCGACACGTATGTCCTTAATGGTTCCAAGGTACTGGATTTTTTCCTCTACTGAAACCTCTCCCTGTGAGAGAAGCTCCATGTCTCTCCCTTTCTCTGTCCCATAATGCTTTCAGCCCGTAGAAACAGGAGTATGCCCCCTCAGAATCGTTGCCGTGAGAAATCCTCTGGAACATTCTCCCTTTGGATTGTGTAAGCTGCCTTGGGTTCCTTGCAGGAAAAAAAGGCCGGATATAAATATAATAAATAAATATAATAATATATAAAAATATAATAATAAATAAATAAAATAGGATCAAACCAAGAGGAAGAGTCACGGCACGGAAAACGGAATGGCATGGGGTGGGACAATCCCATGACGATGCTATGAAATGGGTTTGGGGGAAATCGCTTATTTATTATATTTATACTCCGCCTTTTTTCCTGCAAGGAACCCAAGGCAGCTTACATAATCCTCCTCCTCTCCATTTTATCCTCACAACAACCCTGTGAGGTAGGTTAGGCTGAGAGTCAGTGACTGGCCCAAAGTCACCCAGTGAGTTTCATGGCCAAGCGGGGACTAGAACCCAGATCTCCCAAGTCCCAGTCCAACACTCTCACCACTACGCCACACTGGGTCGCCAGCCGAAAAGCCCCCAAGTAAGGAATGCATTGCGGGGCCGTACACTTTTAATGCTAAATAAGGCGCCATTACTTGAAGTAAGGCACAGGGGCCGAGCCCCTGCAGTCTCTCACTGTCTCCTCTTGAGCGGTGACTTTTCTCTTGAACTCCTCCTGCCAGGCCTTCATCAGTGGAGGCGGTGATACAGACCTGTACGTGGTGATGTGCCGTACGGGAGGGCCGGGCCCCAAAGGCATCTCATGCCTTGTGCTGGAGAAAGGGACTCCGGGCTTGAGTTTTGGCAAAAAGGAGAAGAAGGTAAGAGAGGGCCGGGGGGTGCTTAAAGTTCTTGTGTCCACGTCCGCTTCAAATCGACAGAAGCCAGTTCCATCACGTGGCACGGCTGAAGCGGAATGGCCTGCTGGCTGAAGGCGTGACAGTGGCGTTTGGGGATGAACAGAGCATGAAGGCGCTCTCGGGTTCCCCCCCCCCCTGCAGGTGGGCTGGAACTCGCAGCCGACCCGGGCCGTGATGTTTGAGGACTGCGTCGTTCCGGTAGACAACCGGCTAGGAGAGGAAGGGCAGGGCTTCAACATCGCCATGAAAGGCCTGAACGGAGGGAGGATTAACATTGGTAAAGCTATTATGTTTGTTTATTTTGCAATTCTTTTGAAGCCGCCTTTAGAGAGTGGCTGGAAAGGGAGGAATGGACCGCCGGAGGCCAGCGCATAATGGAGGTCCTGCCTGTGTTTCCTCCTCCAGCTTCTTGTTCTCTGGGTGCAGCCCATGCCTCGGTCCTCTTGGCTCGGGATCACCTGAACGTCCGCAAGCAGTTTGGGGAACTCCTGGCGAACAGTCAGGTGACTTAATCTTCCAAAAACCCATCACTCCTGAATCTAACCCTCTCTGTAAAGGAGCGGCATGCCGGTGCTCTCTTGCCCTTCTCTGCAGCGCCGCCCTGCTGAGGACAGCTGATGGTGCAGCTGCTGTGACTTTGGGGAGAAAAGGAAGGAAGGGGCAGGAATATTAATTGGCAGAGAAGCTGGATTTCTTCTTGATCGGCCACTTAGTGAATCGGTCCCCAGAACAAGCCTTTGCTCACCTTCCTCTGTCTCTCTCAACAGTACCTCCAGTTCCGGCTGGCTGAGATGGCGACTTGCCTGGTGGCAGCGCGGCTCATGGTGCGCAGTGCGGCACGGGCGCTGCAGGAGCAGCGGGAGGATGCTGTGGCTCTGTGCTCCATGGCTAAGCTCTTTGCCACGGATGAGTGCTTTGCAGTAGGTGAAGTCTTCTATGGGTGCAGTTACCGGAGGTGTCATGGAAACACTTTTTCATTGTAATTCTTAAATGAGAGACCTGCTGACTTGAGTGGCTTGCTTAAATCAATGGTTTTCGAATTGTGTTCCGGGGAATTCTGGGTTTTCTCCGAAGCTTATTGTGTGTCCCACAATGCGAAGACGAGACTAACAGCCCTAAAAGAATAGCTTGGCCATTACCACACCAGTTGTCTCTTGCTATGCACAGCAGGGTGAGTGTCGCGTGGGAAAGGGAAAGAAAAAAGCATGATGGAATGGATTGTTCTCAATTCCCAATGTGTTTTGATACATAATCTTTGTGGGGAGGTTTTGGGGGGGGGGGATTCTTATCCCGTCTTCTCCAAATATTGATCATTTATTCCTAAGACATGGGAAGAAACTGTTCAAAAGCCCTTCATTGTTGCAGCTGCGTGTGGTGAGCAGCAGCAGCAAAACACCGCAGTGGTGAGCAGCCGCAAGCAACAGGAGTTGTGAACAGCCACAAACTGAAGCAGGCAGGACTATGTTGGTTTAAAACGGGTGGGCAACCTGCAGGCAGCATGTGCCCCCCCAGCTTTTTTTGCACACACATCCTGCTGTGCAACAGAATTTGCCACCGACATTTGGTGACAGTGAGGAAAAACAAGTTGCTTTTAAAATCCCATAATGCAGTTTGCTGCTGAGATTTGGCAGCGGCAAAAGGGGGCTATTTTAAAGCAAAATAGCCCCCTTTTGGCAAACTGCATGCTTGGCTTTTAAAACCTGTCCATTTTTCCTCACTGCTGTGGTAAGGGCAGGAATGTGGTCACTGATGGCATTGGGGAGGCGGGCCCCCAAGCCGTGAAACATGCCCACCCCGGATTAAACCAATGTTCCTTTTTTATTTATTTATTTTATTTTACTTCATTTATATACTGCCTCCCACTTACAATAAAAGAGAACCGGCGCATAAAAGATAAAACCATAACATCTAAATACAGCATCAGAACCAGCCACAGGAAGATAAAATTATTCTAATAAAACTTGCAGCAACATTGGAAATTTCACAAATCATTAAACTCTTAAGGTGTCCCAAGTTCTGTAGATCACCGAAAGAATGTGAAAGTTTTTTAAAAGCCTGGCGTGGAGGTGGGGGGAAGCCTTCACTTGGGGCCGAAAAGGCCTCAACATAGGCGCCAGGCGAGCTTCTCTGGGGTGGGCATTCCACAACCAGAGTGCCACCACTGAAAAGGCCCTGTCCCCAGTAGCCATCTGCCTTGCCTCATTTTCTAGGAATGTAGGAGGTTGCCATATATCGAGTCGGACTAATGGGCCCGTCTAGCTCAATATTCTCTGTACTGATTAGCAATGTCTCTCCATGCTTTCATCCAGGATTCTTTTTCCTAGCCCTACCTGGAGATGCCAGGGATTGAACCTGGGACCGAATACATGCAAAAGCATCTATTCTGCCCCTGAACTACAGCCCATCCCCCATCTTCTTCCAGCTCTCTTTTTCACATATTGGAACAGTGAGCAACGGCAGCCGTGAACAGTCTCAAGCTTGCAGTAACTCGCTGGCACTGCACTTTTGCTCACTAGTGTTGCTTGCAGCCGCAGCAGCAAGCAACAGTAACCACAAACCGATGTAAAGAGCACTAAGTTCACTATTGCTGCTGCTTCTGTTAGTTGTTACTTTAGAGAGGGCGGAGCAGAAGAAAAAAGCAGAATATGTACATTTAAATCCGAGAAAGATTGTTTAGTAGTTCACACACTTGGCCACTAGATGTCAATCCTGCATTTTCTTCTAGGGCTGCATGCTCTCAGGCTTCCCCAACGTGGTGCCCTCCAGATGTATTGGACTGCAACTCCCATAATCCTCAGACAGCAGCCCCAAGTTGTAGTCTTAACACATCTGGAGGACACCTGGTTGAAGAAGGCTACAACAGAATGCCTTTATATCCCATCAGGTGTTTTGTTTTTTTAAAATCAATGTTGAGTTTGAGGACTCAAATGTATTTTATTATTAATTAATTTAATTACATTTCTATACTGCCCATTAGCTGAAGCTCTCTGGGTAGTTTGCAAGACAAGACTCAAAAGATTTGTGAGCACCATTCTCTGCTTTAAGAGTGGCCTGTTGTTGTTTTCAAAGTGTTTAGTTTCATTCCTTGTCGCTGCTCTTCTTTGCTGTGGAGTCCCAGACAAGGTTCTCTCTGCTCTAGGGCTTGACCCTAGTTTATTCTCTCCTACGTAGATTTGCAACCAGGCCCTGCAAATGCATGGCGGCTATGGATACCTGAAGGATTACGCTGTGCAGCAGTTTGTGCGAGACATCAGAGTGCACCAGATTTTGGAAGGTAAACTGTGAGATGCAGCCTACAACCTTGGCCGTTGCTCGCCTCATTCCCATGAAGTTTGATGAGTTGCTGGAATCGCGGCTGCTTTGGCCCTGCTCTCTAGTTCTCTCTGAGAACTAATTGCATAATGGCTCCACTGTGTTCCTAACTGCACACAGAGCTGCCAGTCATGCTCTTGACTGTGTGACTTGGCACTTGTGGGCACTCGATTCTGAGTTAACAATTACTATAAAACCTCCTGCTTAAAAAGTCTTGCTGCTAGCTGGCAGCAGGTAGTAAAACAGATCCTGCCTGCATGTTTTCAACCTTTGCATCCATGAGGACTACAAACCTGCTTGCTCTCTCTTTATATTTTTTTTTTAAAGAAAAGCAGTAAGAAAGCTGAGATGGTTAGGATTCCAAATCCTGGTCAGGATTCCCCACTTTTACAATGGATGTGCCAAATACACATTGTTCTGTTACTTGCTAACAAACACATCTCTCTGTCTGTCTGTCTGTCTCTGTCTGCAGGTACCAATGAAGTCATGAGGATGATTGTGGCCAGGAATCTCTTACAGGCATAATGTCTGGAGCTGGTCTTCAGACTCGATGCACTCCAGTAGCTACACGTTGCTTTGGTGGCCATGGACTGGGAAGAAGCTATAAAGACGTACTGGGAGATAGCCTTCTTCCTGCCCACCCCCCTCTGAGCTAAGCCCTGACAGACACAGCTAGAAATGCACTGTGTTTCTGTGCTGGGCCGTGCCTGGTAGAATTCGCCCCAGTTAGGCAGAGATGGCAAATCTAAATACAGCCATTTGTGCTCGAAATCCCAATTCCAGACCATCTGGTCTGACTTGCTGCTGCTCCTCTGAAAGAAACACAGCGCTGGTTGGATTTTCCCAGCCTGGACACTTGCCAGCATTATACGTGAGCTCCCCAACTAGCCCTGCATCAGAGATGGGCATGGTCTGTTGATGGGCTTGGATTCCCGAGCCGCCTGCACCTATCTATATCCATTCTGGATTTTGCACAAGTTGGGAAAAGGGATAATCTTTTTAAATCCACATTTCCTGGAGATTACACTTGGGGGGGGGGCATGAAGCCGCAAAGACCTTTTAAGCTCTGCCTTTTTCTTCCAGACACATCTTCTCTTTTTTTAGGTCAAGTGGCAGGAATTGGGGAGGGTGGGTCTCTTTGTTAGCAGTCACCCTGCTCCCATCCCCGGTCTGTCTATCCTCCCACCATCACTTCACACAGTGCGGGTGGTTCTTGCCATGAGACCCGTTGGGTCGCGACACAAAAGTCTTTTGATGCACAACAATCTCAGCCTGGCAATATCTGACCATCCAAAATCACAATGAATCAGAGGTGCTGATCCAGACTGTTCTTCTTTCCTTCTCAATGCTTAAATAAATGGAGATTTTGATTTATTTATTTTCTATTTTGGGGTGGGTGGGTGAGTGGGGTGAAGCAATCATTTCTGCTAATGAAGCTGCCATCTTTGCTGCTGTCTGTGTTTTTTCCTCCAGAAGAAGGATGTATGAGAATTCCGTTGGGTGTGTGTGAAAACTCAACAGATTTTTCCAGTTTGGCCCTGTGGATTTTGTTTTGTTTCCCCCATTGGTGTCAACTCTTATCTACAGCGAGTTGAGCCAATATGCGGATTTGGGGGTGGTGGTTAATGGCAGCAATTTGCACAATTTTGTTGGGGGGGATCTTGAAATGTGTACAAATGGTGTAATTCTTTTTAAAAAAATTCTGTTGGCAATCTTGCACGAGTGTGCACGATTGCAAGTCTGCCTGTCTGCTGTGTAGTCCCGCAGAGGCATACAGTAATACCTTGGATTGCAAGTAACTTGGTCTGAGAGCGTTTTGCAAGACAAGCAAATTTTTTTAAAAAAATTTGACTTGATAAATGAACAAGGTCTTGCAAGAAAAGTTGTAGGGATGTAACCACTCGCCTCAAGCGGGCCGAAATTGGCCCTGCTCACGCCCGCCAGTGACTCGCTTTGAAATAAGAGTGTTTTGGATTACAAGCATGGTTCCAGAACAAATTATGCTTGCAATCCAAGGTATTACTATATTCCCCTCTTGTCAATATCCTTGTCAGTTTCATCCTCTCCATGCACTAATTCCTTTAGCCCAGCAGAGCCATATTCCAAACTTGTGAAAGAACTTGTCAATCCCTCCACTTCGCTAGGGAAGTGCAGAAGTGGCCATTGGCCATGCTGGCTGGGAATTATGGGAGTTGTAGTCCAACACATCTGGAGGGCACTAGGTTGGGGAAGGCTGCATTAGAGTGACCAATGCCAAACCCTGGCCTAAATCCAGATGCCCCCTCTCCCGCAGCTTCGACTGGTATATCAGAACTTTTGGAGACTGGGACTAAGCCTCCATTGCCCTTCCTATACAGAGCAGCTGTAAGATGGTCAAAACCTATGGCTGTTTTTTTCAGCCTTGAAACAAGATGGTGGTGTGGTGTTGGGGCTTGTTGCTGGAGTTTGACCTGGGATGATACTGATTGCACAAGGTATGCCTAATAAAGGAGATGCGATTTCCAGGAGCTAGAGGCAAGTTTTTCAGATTTCAATAAGTAAACTGAATAAAGACCTAAAATGAATATGCAGAAAGGAATGTCAATACAATACCTTGGGGCTGGTAATTTTCTGAAGTTAAGAAGGTACAAGACTGTGAATTACCAGCCAAAATCTGAGTGAAAGAGGTCAAGTAAAAATTTCTTTCAGGAATGGCTTCCACAGGGCAGCAGAAATGCTCTCCCCTCCCGCAGCCACTCTAAGCACATCTGCTATGGAATGAGGAGTGGTTTGTTTAATTAGATCTCAAGTGGTGAAAGCTTTTCCTAGAAGGCATGTTTGAGGCTGGAGTTAGGAGATTGTATATTTAAATGCCTCTGTGTGCTTGTGCACACATTAAATGCTCTCTACACACAGAAATTGAGCATGTTAAGATTGAAGGTTTCTAGGCTGGCTTGAGGTACTTTATGTGCACTGGATGTTGTGGGCTTGGGAGGGTTATGTTTAACCGTGCCACTCCCTCACTTGCAGTCTGAGTTAGCTTTCACCAGGAAAAGTGTAGCCACAAGATTCTGTTGACCAGATCACCTGGGCACGAATCCCGTTGAACTTTGCTTCAGTAAACATGCTTCGCAGGACTGCAATGTGCTGAAATGGTGGTAAGCAGGTTGCCACTGAGCATGAGCTGAATACACTCCTGCAACCACTCTAGGGGAGAGCCCCTTGTGCCAGCTCAGCTCCTGACCATATGCAGAGTGCACTTTTCTTGCCACTGAGGGCGAGTGAACTATTTATTATATTTATGAATCGCCCATCTGGCCAGACATCCGGCCATTCTGAGCGATCCAATAAAATACAAGGGACACACACACACACAGTATAGAACACAATTAAAAACTACAAAACTTAAAAATCCTAACTGTAGCAGTTGCGCTCAGCCTCTGAACCTATGCAGAGTGCACTACTGCAAGGGGAGAGCTTGTTCCAACCCAGCTCCTGAGCATGTGCAGAGTGCACTGTTGCAGCAGCCAGCCCCAACGGAGCATCAGGCGCCCTCAACCTCTTGCATCGCGCCAGGCAGACGCTTGCAGGGAACAGGTGGGAGAGGAGGGCGGGGCGGGGAGCAAAGAATGATCGACGGGGGCTGCTGCCCAATCGGGCAGGGAAGCTGGGCCCCGCCTCCTTCGGAGAGCCACCAGCCGGCCCCCTGGCAACCGCGCGGAGCTCCCGCCTCTCCGCTCGAGCCCTGGGCGGCGGCCAATGGCCGTCGAGCGAAGGGCCCGCCCTCCTCCAATGGGAGGAGCCCGTGTTAGTAACGGTACGCCAATGGTGGTGCAAGCCGGAGTCCTTGGTAACGGGGCCAGCGCCGGGCCGGGCGTCGTTCCAGCCATGTGGAGCTGCGTGGGGCGCCGGCGCCGGCGGCTCTTGGGGGGCCTTTTCCTGCTGCTGGTGGCGGCCGTCGCGCTGCGCAGGTGAGAGAAGGAGCGAGACCGCTGAGAAGGGGGCGGGGCCAGGACGCGGTACGCTAATTAGGCACCTCCCTCCTGGTGGGCACGCTCCGCCCACCCTTAGGCCCCGCCCACCGCTGAGGGGGCTCCTTCCCTGCCTATATTTAGGAGAGCCCCCCCCCCTTCCACCTACTAATAGGATCTTCTCTATAGACCCTCTTCGCATGCTGTTGGCAGGTTGGGTCTTAGACCCATCCTTCTCCCTTTTTTCTTTTGGGGGGGCGCTTTTGTAGGAGAACCCCCACCCAATCTATCCTGGAGTCACCCCTTCATTCTGCCCCTCTGGACCCCTTCTCCCCCACTCCCCAAATTACATATACTCCAATGGGAAGATTGCCAACTGGGGGGGCTCATGGGAATGGGGGGTCATCTGTTCATGTGTTGTTTTGAATTAACATTTTATTAAAATACGGGTTTTTTTCCTGAGCATATAGCATAATAAATGAAATCAAACCCTTGTATGCCCCTCCACCCTGCCTCATTACAAGTATTATTCAGGATTATATATTAAAGTGAATACTGGCAGAATTTTTTTTTTAAAAAAAATAGCGTTCTTTGGTTGTCTGGAAATGTTACCCACACAACTCTTCTCCCTCCAGCGCCCCTGTGGGGTTTTTTGGGGTTTTTTTTTTTTTTTTTTTTACAAAGGTGAGAGCTACAACAACAAAAAGCTCTTCCTGACCTGGCAATAGGTAGGTTCACCATAGGTTGGCAAGGTATCCTATATTAAGAGGACAGTCCTCTGTTTTGGAGAGCTGGCAGAAGATGGTCCTCTATTAGAAAATGTTCTTTATTGGAGGGGCTGT